>JAVGWX010000001.1:115183769-116491269 GCA_036924085.1 Ariolimax columbianus | reverse complement strand
AACATTGTCCGGTCAGTATGTTAGGCCTCACTCTTTGATAACATTGTCCGATCAGTATGTTAGGCTGACTCTTTGATAACATTGTCCGATCAGTATGTTAGGCCTGACTCTTTGATAAAATTGTGCGATCAGTATGTTAGGCTTGACTCTTTGATAACATTGTCCGATCAGTATGTTAGGCCTGACTCTTTGATAACATTGATCGATCAGTATGTTTTGCCTGACTCTTTGATAACATTGTCCGATCAGTATGTTAGTCCTGACTCTTTGATAACATTGTCCAATCAGTATGTTAGGCTGGCTCTTTGATAACATTGTCCGATAAGTATATTTTGACTGACTCTTTGATAACATTGTCCGATCAGTATGTTTGGCCTGACTCTTTGATAACATTGTCCGGTCAGTATATTAGGCCTGACCAGACGTCAAGCGTCTCTCCCTGGCTTCATTTAGAAATGTAGACTACGTGTCAACATTAACAAAACTCCTCACGAACTGTTACTCGTACTTCATACGAACTGAAGGATAACTGTTGTTGTTTGCGAATGCCCACATTGAGTAGGTTACTCTTTTGTGCGCCCTAAAAAGTGCGTTAAGTGGCGAGTTGTCGTAGATTTCCTCACATACCGAGCGTGCTGATGAAGGTGGACCGGGGTCCTCCAGGCGGTTGTGCTCTGCTTTGCTTCATCTGTGTGTCGTTCACTACTACGGGGATCACGTCAAACCTCACCTTGTCCACGACAACAGCCCGTTTCCAGGACGACCAACAAGGAGGTCATGTGAGGGTCTTGGCCAGTATATTGCTTTTGACCCTGACTAATATTGTCTGATCAGTGTGTTTTGCCTAACCAGACGTTAGCCTCGTCGGCCCAGGATAACTGATAAACATGATATTCTTACCAACTCTGTTACATGTGTTATCTCCATCTTTGTTCTTCTTCTTCGACATTCGTCCTTGATCTGTTTGTTACATTGTGTTGTTGGACAAAGTTGACAACAGTGATGCTGGAATGTCTTCGCCTTTTTGCCTGACACATTCGATTTAGCACGTCATTTTTATCTAGGCTGCATGGTTTCAATCTGTTTCTAGGGCCGTCACTTGGGGGCGGAGTAGGGTCTTGGTCAGCTACGAGTCGCTGACACTAGTGCAAGCAGCCAGCTATTAGTCGCCTCTTTCTGTCAGCTCATTCACTGCAACATCACCTTCTTCTTTCGTCCTCTCGCTCCACGTATAGCATAAGGCCACAATTTCAACTGGTCCCCTCACAGGAAGCATATATCCAAACATTTGCAGCGGTGGTTTCAGCACCAAAGATTTTACATGCACAAGTTTCTGTATTAGCCTTTGACATGCTTGCAAGGTTACAGTGGTCCTATTCTTTTCACCCGTGATGCGACACTTTTCATCCAAACAAGGGAGACCAAAATCACATGTTGTGAAATTAAATGTCTGAGGAATGTAAAAATGATGCCATCAGTAATACTTTTGGTATAGTCTCCTAGTTCTTCGTTGTCTATTTATTTACTTTTTTTCTTCTTAAGAGTTCAGGTTATTTGTCATACTTACTTGATCTGCAAGCCCACTGCCACGTTAAGTGACCATGCTAGATGATCATGCCTACAGCCAGCCAGTTCATTGACCATTCTAGATTTAGAAGCCCATCTCCAACCAGTTTATTGACCATCCTAAATTCAGAGGTCAACCGCCATCCAGTTAATTGACCATGCTAGATCCACAGGCCCATGACTAGTCAGTCAATTACCATGCTAGATCCACAGATCCATCAGTGGGTTCATTGACCATTCTAGATCCACAGGTCCATCATTGGGCTCATTGACCATGCTAGATCCACAGGTCCATAACCAGTCAGTCCATTGACCATGCTAGATCCACAGATCCATAACCAGTCAGTCCATTGACCATGCTAGATCCACAGGCCCAACACAAGTCAGTCCATTGACCACACTAGATTCACAGGCCCAACGCCAGCCAGTCCATTGACCGTCCTAGATCCACAGGCCCAACACCAGCCAGTCCATTGACCGTCCTAGATCCACAGGCCCAACACCAGCCAGTCCATTGACCATGCTAGATCCACAGGTCCAAAACCAGCCAGTCCATTGACTAAGCTAGATCCACAGGCCCAACATCAGCCAGTTCATTGACTGTACTAGATCCACAGGCCCAATACTAGCCAGTCCATTGACCAAGCTAGATCCACAGGCCCATCATCGGGTTCATTGACCATGCTAGATCCACAGACCCAACAACAGCCAGTCCATTGACCATGCTAGATCCACTGGCCCAACACAAGTCAGTCCATTGACCACACTAAATTCACAGCCCAACGCCAGCCAGTCCATTGACCGTCCTAGATCCACAGGCCCAACACCAGCCAGTCCAATGACCGTCCTAGATCCACAGGCCCAACACCAGCCAGTTCATTGACCGTGCTAGATCCACAGGTCCATAACCAGCCAGTCCATTGACCAAGCTAGATTCACAGGTCCATAACCAGTCAGTCCATTGACCACGCTAGATCCACAGGCCCAACACCAGCCAGTCCATTGATCGTCCTAGATCCACAGACCCAACACCAGCCAGTCCATTGACCATGCTAGATCCACAGGTCCATAACCAGCCAGTCCATTGACCAAGCTAGATTCACAGGTCCATAACCAGTCAGTCCATTGACCACGCTAGATCCACAGGCCCAACACCAGCCAGTTCATTGACTGTACTAGATCCACAGGCCCAATACCACCCAGTCCATTGACCAAGCTATATCCACAGACCCATCACCGGGTTCATTAACCATGCTAGATCCACAGGCCCAACACCAGCCAGTCAATTGGCCGTTCTAGATCCACAGGCCCAACACCAGCCAGTCCATTGGCCGTGCTAGATCCACAGGCCCAACACCAGCCAGTCCATTGGCCGTGCTAGATCCACAGGCCCAACACCAGCCAGTCCATTGGCCGTGCTAGATCCACAGGCCCAACACCAGCCAGTCCATTGGCCGTGCTAGATCCACAGGCCCAACACCAGCCAGTCCATTGGCCGTGCTAGATCCACAGGCCCAACACCAGCCAGTCCATTGACCGTGCTAGATCAATACTCAAAAAACCAGCCAGTCCATTGACCAAGCTAGATCCACAGGCCCATCACCGGGCTCATTGACCAAGCTAGATCCACAGGCCCAACACCAGCCAGTCCATTTACTGTTCTAGATCCACAGGCCCAATACCAGCAGGTCCATTGACCGTGCTAGATCCACAGACCCATAACCTGTCAGTTTTATTGACCATGCTGGGCCCACAGGCCCATCACCGGGCTCATTGACCATGCTGTCCACAAGTTTTCCACCAGGTTCATCAAAAATGTTAGATCAGAGGGTCCTTCCCCAGATTATTTTTTGTACTATGCTAGATCTACAGGTATATCACCAGGACGAAGGTCGATATTTTTGCATGTCAAGGTAGTAGCCTCACAGTTTCTACCAGAGGTCTACGTCCTTCGTAGCTCAGTGTGAGATGTGTGCATTGGTCTGTCTTCCAGTCCCGTATAGACACGGTACTTCCGAGGTACACATATTTTTCAACCGCTTCTAATTGCTGTCTCCTCACTGTAACTACTGGCTGTTTATGTAATGTACCTGATGTTGGCTGGTACATGCCCTCAGTTTTCTTTGGTGCTAATAACTTAACTTAACGTTTTTATATTGGTTTAGAAGACTCTGCAAAGTTTGTCTTATTTCTTCTTTGCGTTCAGGATATTTTTGGTCATGCTATATCTGCAGGCCAGTCGCCATGATGAAGTCTGTAGTCTTCACCAGGTCGGAGCGGCTGCCCCACAGCTTTTGTCTCAGCTCCGCACCCTCTGGCCAGGTCTTGCATCTCATTTCCCTATAGATTGGGCATTCTTGTAGAATATGCTCAGGGTTCTGGCATCCTGTTCTACATGGGCACTCACCCGTGTGTGAGATCTTCAGTCTGTACAGATGTTCTAGTAGTCTGCAGTGTCCAGTTCTCAGGCGAAATAAGGTAGTTTGTTGATTTCTTTTGAGATAGTGAATTGGGTCTGTGTACTGCTTATGTTTCTGTCTTCTCTCCATTGGTGTGTATACTAATTTCTGATGATGTTCTTGATTTCTCTGTATCGTACTCGAGAATTAAATTGTGCCTTTTTGCTACCATCATTTGCCAGAATTTGTGGTTATCGAAAAGGCACGACAAACTGCGTTAGCTGCCTTCCCACCTTTCTACCCTGCGGGTTACATGTTTACGGAAAGGCTTCGGTGGTGACCCTGAGGCAAAATCTGCATCCTATGCTATCTCCAGTCGTCTCGATGAATGTCTTGCCACTGGCAAAAGGTAGCTTAGGCTCTGTGAGTGAGGTTGACAAAAGGCGCAGTTTCTTCCTCACTTTAATCCAAATCTCCGCGCAAGTCACCCATTTCAGCGGACACAGCAAGAGATACGACTGTCCACACGGCTGAACATAGAGAGTGGTCTTCATCACTTGTCAATTTGCCAGAGCATCAGCTCTCTCGTTTCCCGCGATTCCGCAATGGGAGGGTAGCCACTGGAGCGCTATCGATGAGGATCTCTGGAGTTTTCACAGTTCTGATCTGATCTCCGATAACAGTGGTTCGTTGTTTGTTTTTTGTATTGTCTCTAATGGTTCTCTGCAGTCCGTGAATACAGCTATAATTGTTGGAGGTTGCCTTTCTGTTTGAAGTTTGTATATAACCAGTTTCATTTACATCACCTTGCTCTAAAAGCTATGCGCATCCAACTTATTCTTAAATGCATTAACTATCCCTGCATCCACTACATCCCGTGGCAATATATTCCAAGCATTCACCACTCTCTGACTAAAAAAATATTTCCTAATATCTAATCTGGACCTCTCTTTAGTTAATTTGTAGCTATGCCATCCTGTTCTTGTTGGTGTCTGTATTTTTAAAAACTTGTTATAGTCTAACGTATCAATTCATCTGATCATCTTATAAACCTGAATTAAGTCACCACGAATTCTTCTCTCTTCTAGACACTGTAGGCCGGTTTGGTCCAGACAAAGTAATTGCCACAAGCAGCAGTAAACATGTCCATGTTCTCATGTATATTCCGCTCTGAGCAATTGTTCAGAGCACAGTCATCCACAAAGAAGAGTTCGCCAATCATGTTTATGCGCTATATTGGTATCCCATACTCTGTATTTTTGAAAGCGTCCGTCAGGATAGCTGAATGTATCACGCTGAACAGGCCGGAGCAAGTACACATCTCTGTTTCACGCCAATGTTGACCTCGGATGACGTGGATGAATTTGCGGAAACATACCTATTTAAAATTCCAGGCTTTGCCTACTTTTACGATAGCTTATAACTTAATTGCTCTTTTTGTCCCTCAGCCCTCGACAATGCATCACCTCTATCATTATTTGACTCAACAGTGGGAAGGAAGCCGTTGCATGGCAACAGATTAATTCAATCTGATGTTATTTAGCACTAATATGATGTCATACACGATCTGTTCGTTTGTGACTTACTGTAGCAAATACAAGGCAGCAAATAAAATAGTTCCGCTATCTCAAAATATTGGAACACAGCCAACTACCACAGCGAGTCTATAACACCATTAGAGCTTATTATATGCACGAAGTAGTCAAAATCGCAGATGAATAGATAATACGTCCCATAGCAGAGACTGCCGTAGGAAATGGAGTGATAGACACTTCACTGTGGTAAACCACAATCTATGTGAGGTGTGTTCTCTTTCTTGCTGCCCTTCTTTCTCTAACAGTAGGCCATGTACTCATTTACGAATAAATCAGCCCAGCTCTCTGTGTCTTCCCTCTCATCTGAAGTATTTACAAGTTTCAATGCCCAGCGACCTCGTTTTGACAGCGTGAGTGATGCCTACACATAAAGCTAGATTTATAAAACAATGACTAATTCTAGGACTGAAAATTAATTATAACCAAGTTACTATTGTGTTATCATAGAACACAAGACTGTACAGGTGTGGAGTCCTTATTATAGAGGGGACATAAACATGCTAGAAAGAATACAAAAAAGAGCGACAAAGATGATAGTGGGATTCCAGAATTACAGTTATGAGGAACGACTCAGAAAAACCGGCCTACAGTGTCTCGAAGAGAGAAGAATTCGTGGTGACTTAATACAGGTTTATAAGATGATCAGAGGAATCGATAAATTAGACTATAACAATTTTTTTTTAAATACAGCCACCTACAATAAAACGAGGGCATAGCTACAAGCTGACTAAAGAGAGGTCCAGGTTAGATATTAGGAAACATTTTTTTAGTCAGAGAGTGGTGTCTGCTTGGAATGCATTGCCAGGAGAGGTAGTGGAGGCAGGGACAGTTAATGCATTTAAGAATAAACTGGATGCGCATAGCTTTTAGAGCAAGGTGATGTAAGTGTAACTGGTTGTATACAGACTCTGCAGGGTCTTCTAAACCAGTATAAAGACGTTAAGTTAAGTTAAGTTAAGTTAATACGTGCGTCAATGTTGGACTCCAATGGCAAAATTGTATTTATACAATTAATATTATTATCATTATTATTATTATTATTATTATTATTATTCAGTATTTCGTGTTGCCTGATAAAACACCAATTATCATCACTTTAATCATCACAATATCACCATAGTATACCACATTTGTAATCTTTACAGAAAAGATTAAAAACAATATTATGTTCATTTTTTTTCGTTTCTGGGAACACGATATTCAATCCTGTATTATCTGTACTATATTTACGCTATGACTTTTAGAACTTGTTCTTAAAGTGGCCCGTCTTCACACATGGATGGCACTTTGCCTGAGTAAAGAACGAGAGGTGTATAATCATGATTGTGATTGTCTCCTATCTAAAAGGTGACGATGGAAAAGGGGTGGGGTGGGTGGGGGTGGGGAGGTGAGATGAGATGGCTTCATGACAATTACTACCAATTTCATATTCATAGCAGTTATCGTCATAAAATGCAGCATCGGCCATCATAATCGTATAGCATGTCCTTCGCAGAAAGCCACCCCAATCACAGTTGTCACTGTAAAACTCGTTCTTTGACCAATTCTCCGGTCTCCATCACTGTTAATACTCAACTTAACTTAACATCTGTAT
Organism: Ariolimax columbianus; assembly: GCA_036924085.1. Classification (NCBI taxonomy): domain Eukaryota; kingdom Metazoa; phylum Mollusca; class Gastropoda; order Stylommatophora; family Arionidae; genus Ariolimax; species Ariolimax columbianus. The sequence goes on along the minus strand of JAVGWX010000001.1, from coordinate 116,484,115 downwards.
ACTGGTTTACACGACTCACCAGAGTCTGTATACAACCAGTTTCATGTGCATGACCTTGCTCTAAAATCTATGCGCATCCAATATATTCGTAAATGCATTAACTGTCCCTGCCTCCACTACCTCCGTGGCAATGCATTCCAAGTACTCACCACTCTCTGACTAAAAAAAGATTTCCTAGTTTCAAATATGGACCTCTCTCTGGTTATTTTGTAGCTATGCCCTCGTGTTCTTGTGGGTGGCTGTATTTTTTTTTAAACTTGTCTAGTGTATCCATTTCTCTGATCATCTTATCAACCTGTATTTAGTCACCACGAATTCTTCTCTCTTCTAGACAATGTAGGTCGGTTATTCTGAGTCTTTCCTCATAACTGTAATTCTGGAATTCCACTATCAGCGTTGTCGCTCTTTTTTGTATTTTTTCCAGCACGATTATATCCCCTTTACGATAAGGACTCCACACCTGTACACAGTACTCCAATCTATGTCTAACTAAAGCTTTATACAGTTTGACGATCACTTCCTTGCTCCTATGTTTAATATTTCTTTTTATCATACCTAACATTGCATTTGCCTTTTTCACTGCTACCTTAACTTGCTCACTCACCTTTCCTGTATGATCTATTATAACCCCTAGGTCCCTTTCCTTATCTATCTTTCTAATATTGTTCTCTCCCATTCTGTAATTATGTACCATATTGGATTCACCCATGTAGATGACTGTACATTTATCTACATTAAACTCCATTTGCCATCTCACAGACCATTCTTCAATCTTATCTAACTCCGACCTTAATATATCCACTTCTGCTTTAGATGAGACACTACTGCATAGTTTTGTGTCATCAACAAATTTTGCAATCATGGATCCCATATCAATGTCAAAATCGTTTTATAGTATCAAGAACAAAATTGGTCCCAAAACCGAGCCCAGTGGCACTCCACTTTCTACTTCACACCACTCAGAGTAATCCTCATTTATGCACACCCTCTGCCTTCTTCCCGTTAACCAATTTTTAATCCATTTGGCAACCTCACTACCTATATCATGTGATTTTAACTTTCGAAATAATCTTTGATGAGGTACTCTATCAAAGGCCTTTGCAAAATCTAGATAAATAACGTCCACTGGCTCCCCGTATCTATCATTTTGGTAACCTCCTCCATGAATTCTAATAGATTTGTTAAGTATGATCTCCCTCTAGTAAGCCTATGCTGACTATTAGTATTCTAATTAGATTAAATTTTTCTAAATGCATTACAATGTTTTCTTTGATTATTCTCTCTAACAATTTACAGACTATGTCGTTAAACTCACAGGTCTATAATTCGCTGGATCTGATTTTTTTTTGCATTTTTGAATAAGGGTATCACTCCTGCATCTTTCCAATCCCGTGGAACAATCCCTTTTGCAAGTGATTGAGAAAATAATATAGCCAATGGTTTTGTCAGTTGGTCTCTAATTTCAAACAGCAATTTTGGACGAATACCATCTTGACCTGGACATTTATCCACTTTCAACCCCTCTAATTTTTTTTAAAAACCTTTTCCTCTGTAATACAGATTGATCTTAACCCTACTGTCTCCATGTCGCTTTGAAAAAATTGTATTCTTTATATTCTAAATATGTTCAGAACAATTTTAATTTCGTGTTTCCGTCCATCTACTTCTCGATCTGCCTTGGTCTTGTTTTCCAGATACCATATTCCATATTTTGGAATGTTTTGTAAACGACTGTGGCGTTTTATGTGGCCAAAGTATTTCAGTCTCCCAGATGTAATGTCGTTTGCGAGCCAATTTGTGGAGGAAGACTAACTTCTGGTCAATCAAGATATACTGATCAGACATATTAGTCAGGGTTATGCTAAACATACTGGGCAAGACCCTCACCTCGACTTCCTAGTAGCCCTCTCTAGAAACGGGCCGTTTACATGTCAGCCTGGCTAACGAGATGAGGGATTGACGTAATCCCCGTAGTAGTGAGTGACAAGCAGATGAAGTCAAGCATAGTACAACCACCTGGACGACCCCAATCCACCTTCATCAGCACACTTAGGATGTGAGGAAAGCTACTGCAACCTGCCACTTAACGCCCTTTTCAGGGCGCACAGAAGAGTAACCTACTCTTTGTGAGCATTCGCAAATAACAACGAGCCAATTTTGTTCATTTTCCAGCTCCTTTAGGACGTCTGTGTTTTTCAATTTCGCTATCCATCGCATTCTGTGAACTTTCCTGTAGCATTTTGGCTCCAAGAATTCCATTTTTGTCTTTATTGTTCGTGTGATTTTCTCTCAGAGAGGATGCATATCCTCAGAATTGTAATTGTTATTGTTTGTTAATGTTCTGCAATACGTTCTTCATTTTATTTAATCTCTATGTTGCCATGACCGCTCGTATTTTGACTTAATTTTCATAATCTCTAGATCAGTGCTATATAAATCATTATCATAATACTCTTTATTTAGAATGTATTTAGTCGCCATTAAAGTATTCGTATTCATCACGACGTATCAACAACATAGGTCGCAAAGCCAGATGTCCTCAGAACATCAGCACTCGCTCTGTGTTTGTCTGTAGCTGAGTACATATCCTGCTCTCTGCAACATGGTAGTCACTAAAAAGACTTCGAACTGGTGTATCCCGATGCAGGAAAAACCATAAAATATGAGGGTACAAAGAGAATGAAACATGTGAATATGGAGTAACACAACACAGGACCATCTGGTGATCTTCTCAAATGTCTTGGAGACGTGTTGCATGGATGACCTTCTGAGTGCCAGTGACAGGGCAATCCACGTGGCTGAATACTGCAAGAATGAAGTGTGAAGTAGTGCCTATGACACAGAAAGTAAGTAAGTAACGTATTAACATGTTGAATATGGACCGGTGAGGATCACAGATAGCAAATAAATAAGATCACTGCAATCTTACAAGAATTTCGCAAAAGGGAACTAAAGCGCTCTTGCATAATTGAGAACTAAGTGCTACAGAAACCACGTTTTCAAAGACCAATAATGTATTGTTTGATGTCAGACTTTCTGTACGGGAAGAACTGCAGCGGTTGCCCAATGAATCGTAAGAAGCAAACATGAGACTGGTGCACATCTCAACACAAGCGGTCAGTGATAAACGTCGTAATGTGCTGTAATGCAGTGTCGTATGGATACGGTAACAGATATTCATATACAACTGAAAAATTTAGGCTATGTCTTTTTACAATAGACGTTTAGTCCATCCAACGTACATTATCACTCACAAACACTCACACACCCGCCCCCCTCCCCCCTTTCCGCAACCCTCAAATGTATCGCCAACTTCCTTGGTTGGAGATAAACCGTGTAATCACTATATTTCTCTTGTGAAGCTGGCAACTTTAGAGAACATACTCTTCAACTGTTTGTTTGTTTACACTACATGGTCACATGTCTGCGTCTCCGATCATTTATTTTGTAAAGTTATTGCGTTTCAAAATAACCACTGTGATATCTTTTCTATTATAACGATCTGCAAAAACAAACCACTATTCTCAATAGTATCGAAGAAAACTACAAAAACAACCGTGGATACACGTCTACACATATAGATCAGCAACAATCGCGGATACACGCACACACATAGATCAGCAACAATTGTGGATAAACGTCTACACATAGATCAGCAACAATTGTGGATAAACACATAAAGATCAGCAGCACTTGTGGATACATGTCTACACATATAGATCAGCAACAATTGTGGATACACACCTTCACATATAGATCAGTAACACATGCTGGTAAGAATGGAGAGGCTGGTATTTGTGTCTCGTATCCTGAAAATAATTGTGATCCAAGGAGCATTCCACTTGTAAATGATGTTCCAACCGCACAGATGATATCCAAGCTCCAGCTTACAACAAAAAAACGGGGAGGAAAAAGTGGGCTGTAAAATAATTAAATCAGATACTTGTATAAAAAAATAGCTTTCCAGGCTGTTACAAGAGAATAGATGCAACCTCACGAAGCCTTCGACATTCTTAACCGGCAGGGGCAGATCACCATTCTTCACTACAGGACGAGACGTAACTGACTAAATAAACACGCGTACAGTCTTGGTCGTCTGCTTCACCACTGTTCATGTGTGGACTGATCGAACAAACGCCAGAGCATTGTTTACAGAACTGTACTCTGTGTAGCTAGATGATGACTCGCTGAGTTCATTACGGGAACTCGTCTGACGATGTAAAAATCAATGCGCGAACATAAAAAGAAGATGTATTTCCTCATTCCTGTATTATCTACCACCATAATAAGTTTTGAAGTATTTCAGATGTGTGTTATAACCTATTTAAAGATGTACACTTGAAACTGATGCATTTTAATGGTTTTTTGAATTGCGTGTTTTTTATTGCAAATGATGTGCATACAGATGTGCTGACCTGATGATAACATTTACATTAATAAAACAATGTTCAAGCTGAAAACGTCCGACCTTTTCATTGTTTCAGATGAAACATTCCGCAATCTGTGATTTCAGGCACCCCGAGACTGCAGGAGCTTAGAATCAAACAGGGTGTGAACACTGAGACCTCAGTAGACCTGCTGGATGAGGTGCTATCTGTAGGCCAGAGCAGATCCACCACGGCAATGCTCCAGCCCACGCATCGCATCTCATTTATACTTGTTTTCCTGAAACAGGCATTTGACAGGTTTGGCAATTAGCTTACTACCCAAATATTGCTCTCTACGAATTCTTGGCTTGGCTTCGTTCGTTCTCAATCTCCCGCTACCAAACCCTGAAAGCGCTTAAGTAGCAGAATGTAGTCTAGAGAACGGAATGCGTTGTGTCGTAGTTTACAGCTTGAATACGATATTTGCACCTTTCGGTCCAACACATCCGACTTCAACCAGCATTTTTTGAGTACCGGGTTTGCATTCCCTCTTTGATCCCTTCTCCTTGGCCAGTCTGCCCTGCTGCAGCCTGTTATCCAGGATCACCGCGTGGAGGTGTAGAAGTGTCTTGGCAGCTCTGGTTCGCTGGCCCTGACTCTGTCAGCTATGTGTCGCTGACCACTGCAGCTCATGCGCTGCTCGGCATCTTAATTCCCTCTACGATTTCTGACTTCTGACTTCTGACTTCAGGTACTACTCAAAGAGACGCGATTTCAGGGCATAGAAACTTCCGTCACATGTATATGCTCAGTAGTAGGAGTACCTCTGGAAAAGGTGAAAGAAGATTGTGTTCTGAGCTAAATTTTTTTGTTTTTCAGCTTAAGGACGGATACTTTTTTTTTTATCAGCTCTCGTATAAACAGAGAGGTATAACAATCTGCTAAAAGTCATTGAACAAGTGTAGATCTGCCGTTACTGTAGAAAATGTTTAGGTGGTTTCATATGGTCTACTTCGGGATCAAGATGCTGAGCAGCGCATGAACTGCAGGGGTCAGCGACCCATAGCTGACTGTTAGCGTCAGGGCCAGCGAACCATAGCTGCCAAGACCCTTCTACACCTCCACGCGGTGATCCTGGATAACAGGCTGCAGCAAGGCAGACTGGCTAAGGAGAAGGGATCGAAGAGGGAATGCTAACCCGGTACTCAAAAAATGATTGCTGAAGTCGGATGTGTTGGACAGAAAGGTGCAAATATCGCAGTAAAGCTGTAAACTACGACACAACGCATTCCGTTCTCTGGACTACATTCTACTACTTAAGCCCTTTCAGTGTTTAGTAGCGGGAGATTGAGAACGAACGAAGCCAAGCCAAGCCATATGATCTACTTCCATCAGGAATGAAATGCTGAGAGATCTGAGAATGTCCTCATCAACGTATAACAAAATAAATGTCCAATTTACAACTATGTGAACTGAAGACGTACCAGTTCAGTTTTGATATGAAAGAAAAGCGCTCTAAATAACTCGTTCTAAACGTTAGACCAGTTGGGCACTCCGAATAATATAACAAAATATTAAATATTAGCAATACCGGTACAGATTATTTGCGGCCAATCAAACTGTTCAACATGAAAGAGAGAACTGAAGTTTAACAATTAAAGGACTTCCCTCTTCCTGCACCACTCGCTTGTCTCACATCCCAACATCTCTTCCCTTCCTGCACTCCTCCCCAACAAATGCATGCCTCCTAAACAATGTCTAATTGTGTTTTGGAAATCCATAAAATACTTATTTTGAAAATAAAATCAAAAACATACATTTTCAATTCAAAGTTCCATGACTAATGGTCCAAAGAAGGAAGTGTTGTTTTCATTGTGGGATTCCAATAACGTTAGGTTCGCTAATAAAAAAAGGTCCAATGGAAGCAGATGAGCTGGCTGCAAATGACGTCTTAAATGGACGTAGCATTGAGACTACACGTTACCAAGTGAGGTCTGTACTGCGTAATGCAGACAATCCATGATAGTTTTGAGACTAATCCGCAAAATTTATAACAAGTTTGGGACTGGACTATCACAAAAGATGTATAAGTAACGAAATCTAGGAAATAATGTAAGTTAGTTAGTTAGATAGTTAGTTAGTCGTCGGATTATCTTCATCGCAATCGGGAAAAGTCCATACGCTCTCAGATCTCATACTCGGTATGTCTGCCAGCACATGATGACTGACCGTTCCGGTCCTGTGCTGGTTAACCAGACGTCTTTGGATCCCAGTGTGGTGTTCCTTCCTGGCCGCCCCTCGTTTCACAGGTAATTCAACCAGTCACGCCAAGGACGTAGATTCTGGATCAACTTCCAAATCTTCCTTCGATCCAATTTCCCTAACCTCCATTGATCTCCCGCCCTCCACTAGAGCTGTACTCGTCAACCTATCAGCTATCAAGAAAATAATGTAATCTAATGACTAAACTCCTTCACATCCGTCTTAAAAAGAAACTAGTTAATTTATGAAAGCTCTAAATTCCAATGGTTGTCTATTTCTGAACTTGTTCTTAGTCGAGCTGTACTTCTACAGGGGCAGATGCCATTGTGCAGGTCCCAGCTCTGGTATGAGCTGGATATAACCGGGAGAAGGATTTCCTGCTTAGCGGGCTAGGCTTGAGCAGCTTAATACTCTGCTGCTTTAGGTAGTTAACCGATGTGCGAGTTCATCTTAATAGACTCAAACACTAGAGCAAAGTATACTGGCATCCTGTCAGACGCCATCTATGCTGCTCTAAACAGACCATCTAACCATGGCCGGTGTTATGCCATGGGACACAGTCGCCTCTTACGACATGCTCTCTGTGAGACAATGGTGATATTCTTGTTCTTGTCATACACAATGACCCCGGCAAACCACTCGGATATTGAGCTTGTTAAGTTTATGAAAATCAAGGATGTAGATTCTAGACTGAAAGAACTTAAATAACCTATTTTTATCTATTTTGAGCACAACAAGTTCTGTAGAGCGCTTATTTTCTGCTTTAAATCGGAAACACAGCTATTGTAGGTCTACTCAGTCAAGATCGTTTGAGACGCTTGAGTATAATTTTTATAGAAGAGGAAATGTTACACTACTCAAGACTTGTAGACTAATTTTATGTGTCAGTGATTGAAAAGTTTTTTGTTGTTTTGTTTTTTTTTGGTAAAGAAAGAAGGCTGGAATTATCATATAAATGAAAAACAGAGCAGCGCAGGGCACCCACTAGCCCTGGCAGACAGCATTTGCTGTTACAATATAGAAGAATATGTGCATTCTCCATGTGGATGTGGAAAGCAACGAGAAACCACCATATTAACTTCCCCGGTAAACGTTTCTGATCATGTCCATGTCACAGAGAAACAAGTGGTCAACCATTGCAACATGGAATGTTAGGACAATGAGGAACATTTGAAAGTTGGAAAACATCTAGAACGAAATGAACAAGTTCAATATAATCGTCCTTGGCTTGATGGACACAACATAGAAAGAAGAAGGTGAATACCAGACTCATTAATATCGTGTAATTAACTCAGGAAATGAAAAGAGACACGAGGGGGTGGTTTTCGTGCCGAACAAACATGCAGCAGAAACAGGTGTACAAATTTACAACCACAGAATAATTACAATTCTTGACAATTGGCAATTGTAGACACGGTTCTTATACACGCTTGCATGACCACTACAAACCATGACGTTGAAGAGGTAGTAGTGATATATAACCTTAAAGAAGAAATATTGACGTCAGCTAAAGCAACAGAGAATGTTATTAAAAGGAGAGATTGGAATGCAATAGTTGGAGAGGGCCATGAAGAAGATAAAGCATGGAAATATGGACTAGGAAAAAGAAATGGAAGGAGACAATGGTTAGTAGAGTTTTACAAGCAAGAATAGTATATGTTAACAAACACTTGGCATAAAAAGCTCTATACGTGGACTACTTATGAAATCTTAATAAAATGTATCTAGACTACATTCTGGTGAAAACATACAGTAAATAAATCCATCGCATACCCAAGCGCAGATGCTGATACTGACCACAGCCTACATGATGAAATGTCAACTAGTAGTAGCCCCTTTCAGTCATGACTGACTATAGGATGATATCACTTGGAGTGGACAAAAAATAATAATAACAAAATGTATACTTAGCTTTTGTTGTCTTTCTCCTAGCGGGGTTGTCTTTTCACTTCTCTGTGTTGCAAGAGCTTCGCTTGACCAATCGTAAGCTGGCTATTCATCGTACATCTCCACCTGGATGGTCTACAGCTTCGTCTTCCCAGGATGTCGGATTCATAACCAGGGCCGTCATATCACGCTTTCACGCATTTTTTAACGTCAGCTGTCGGCCGACTGTTCTCGTGCCATTCGCCAACAGTCCATAGAAGATATCTTTGGGAATGCGGCCATCTTCCATACGACGAACATGTTCAAGCCATCGTAGTCTTCGCTGCCTAAGTAGAGTGTACATGCTTGGAAGACTAGTACGAGAGTGCACTTCTGCATTTGTCACTCTGTCCCTCCGTATAATTCCAAGAATGGATCGCAGGGGCCGTAGGTGGAAGGTGTTAAGCCTGTGCTCTTGTTTGGCATACGTTGTCCAAGTCTCATTGCCATATAGAAGTCTGCTTACAACACATGCATTGTATACCATGGCCTTAGTTTTAATTGTCAGCTTCTGGTATTTCCAAATAAGCGTTGTGAGGCGAGAAAATGTAGCAGCAGCTTTGCCAATCCGACTGTCTGTTTCTGGTACTAGAGAGAGCTTAGCGTTGATTAGAGATCCCAGGTATGTGAATTAATGAGCAGGAGCTAGTTCATTATTATCGATGCAAAACTTTGGCGTGGGATCTATTTTCTGTCCCAGAACATTTGTTTTGTTGCAATTTATATGGAGCCCAACATCTTTGCAAGCCTGGGAGAAGCGATCTATCAATCTCCGAAGTGCCTGCTGACTGTGGGTGACAATTGCAGCATCATCAGCGAAAATCATGTCCCTGATGGTGATCTCCCTTATCTTGGTTTTGGCCTTGAGCCTTGCAAGGTTAAACAGCCTACCATCCGACGTAGTGTGAAGGCAGATTCCTTCATACCAAATGCATGGTTCAGTAACAGAGCAAAGAATATTCCGAACACTGTCGAGCCAGAACACAGCCCTGCTTAACACCACTTAGAATTTCAAATGGTTGTGATATACTACCATCAAATTGGACTGTTCCTATTATGCTCTATTGAAACGATATTATTAGTCGCAGAAATTTGTTTGGCAGCCGATTTTAGAGAGAATTTTGAAGAGACCATCTCTACTAACAAATCAAATGCCTTTGTCAGGTCAATGAAGGCAACATGAAAGAGCTGGTTCTGCTTACGGGACTTTTTCTGAAGTTGTCGAAGAGAGAAAGTCATGTCGATCGTTGATCTTCCAGACCTGAATCCATTGTGAATCCTGATACGCACGCTCAGCCAATTTATGTAGTCTTAGTAAGATAACTCTGGCGAAGACCTTGCCTACAACACTAAGCACTGAGATATCTCGATAGCTATTCCAGTCACTTCTATCACCTTTGTTTTTGTTATAATATTACAATATGTGCGTCCATCATAGCTTGAGGTATTATGACCTCTCTCCAGCACTGACATAACATCATATACAGCGGTTGCAAACGTGTATCTTTACATCGATTGATCAAATCAGATGGGATCCCATCGCTGCCTGGTGCTTTTCCCAGGGCCAAGCTGTCAATAGCTTATTCAGATCTTCAATAGATCGTTCGATGTCAAGTTCATCCATACTGGGATAACTTTTGACAGCTTCAATGACTATATTGACACACGCGTAGTGTTCAGAATAGTGCTCGACCCATCGCTTTATCTGCTTTCCTTTATCTGTTACTTTTTCACCAGTAATGGATTTGAGTGGCGCTGTTTTTCTACTCGCAGGGCCAATAGCTTTCTTTATACCATTGTACATGGCTTATGTGCCCTGTTTGTGCTGCAGTCTGGATGTTTTTACTAAGATGTGCCAATACTCATTTGCACACCGACGAGCTGTTTGTTGCACCTGACTTCTGGCGGACACAACGAATTTCGTTGTCCCGACTACATCCTGCTGCTTGCAAAGCTTTGTTCAGGGCTTGGTAGCGAAAGATTGAGAACGAAAGTAGAAGAAGAAGAAGAGAAAGAGGAGAAGGACAAGAAAAATAAGAAGAAGAAGAAGAAGAGATTAAAGAATACGTAACAGAATTGTAGAACGATGAAAATTGCACCACCCAAGTTGATGATATTTTCAAGGAAGTTGATTTGGAAGAACAGAATCTATAAATAACTGGAGAAGAATTTTACACAACACTTCACTCCATCCCGCTAAACAAAGCACCAGGGATATATTATTGAACTCATCAAAGCAGCAGGTAAAATCCTAAATGAATTACTTTTCCAACATGTGAACAATATTTGCCATGACAAAATATGGCCTATAGATTACACAACATCAGAAATTATTCCAATACCCAACAAGTCTAATCCAATTGATTGTAGCCAATTTCGTATGATAAACCTAATATCCCATATTTCGAAAATGCATTTGAAGATAATTAAGAGAAGAATTCATAACAAAATTGAAGCGGTGTTAAATAAAAAAATAAAAACCATTTTGAGTTCCGAAATGATAGAGGCACTAGAGATTGAGTGAAGGAAAAAAGAAGAATAAGCAGATAGAGGACAGAGAAAGAAGGAGAAGAATAGACATAAAGTAGTGCTAAACAACATATCTTCTTTGTCATTCGTTCTCAAACTCTCGCTAAAAAGCTCTGAAAAGAGCTTTGCAAGCAACAGGGTGTAGTCCGATGAACGGAATGCGTTGTGTCGTAGTTTACAGCTTGACTGGGATATTTGCACCTTTCGGTACGACACATCCGACTTTAGCACGGTATTTGTGGGTGCGGGTTAGCCTTCCCTCTTCAATCCTTTCTACTTAGCCAGTCTGTCCTGTTACATCCTGTTATCTTTGATCACTACGTGGTGGTGTAGAAGGGTTTGGCAGTTCTGGGTCACTCACACTGACGCTATAGCAGTCAGTTTTGGGTCTCTGACTGCTGCATTTCATGCACTGCTCAGCATCTTGATCACAAACAACATTTGAGGTAGCAGAAGAAGAAGAAGAGTAGCAGATGAAGTTAAGAAGAAAATTGTGTTTGAAAAGTCCAGGTAAGTTTCTAGCAGTTGTACTGCATTCATTCAATAGCTAATTCCACAATGTCATGACGTGCTGAAAACAATGTATTTTATTTTAAAACACCATCAGGTCCACAGTTGTTCAAAGTGGAAAGAAACCATATAATTATTGAAAGTAATCAGCGTCTTGTGCTACTAAAAATCTATTTCTAAAGAACAGCGATGGATTTCACTTTTGTGACAAAGCATATAATGTCATATTTTGTGTTCATTTCAATCTCCTTACTGTTTCTTGTCTTGGTGATACAGATACCCATAAGGCAGAGAGAACTTCTGCTGACAGACGACTATACACAACAAATGTAATGTATGAGCTAAATATGTATTTTTCTTATTTCCACTTCATCATTGTTTTCTTTCAGTCACTGACATGTTTGTTTTCCTAAATTTCCTGGCCCGTGTTCAGTTCCCACCTAAATTTCCTAATCAGTTCTCACCTCCATTTCCTAGTCCGTATTCAGTTCTCGTCTTCATTTCCTGTTCAGTTCCCACCTCCATTTTCAGGTCCGTATTCAGTTCTCACCTCCAGTCCCTGGTCCGTGTTCAGTTCTCGCCTTCAGCCCCTGGTCCGTATTCAGTTGTTACCTTCAGCTCCTTGTCCGTATTCAGTTTTCACCTCCTTTTCCTGGTCTGAGTTCAGTTCCCATCTCCATTTCCTGGTCCGTATTCAGTTCTCACCTTCAGCTCTGGGTCCGTGTTCAGTTCTCACCTTCATCTCAACGTCCGTGTTCAATTCTCACCTCCATTTCCTTGTCTGTAATCAGTTCTCGCCTCCATTTCTTGGCCCGTGTTCAGTTCTCACCTCCATTTCTTGGTCCGTGTTCAGTTCCCACTTCCATTTTCTGGTCTGAATTCAGTTCACATCTTCATTTCCTGGTCTGAGCAGTTCTCACCTTTAGCTCCAGGTCCGTGTTCAGTTCTCACCTCCATTTCCTGTTCAGTTCTCACCTCCATTTCCTTTTCAGTTCTCACCTCCATTTCCTGTTCAGTTCTCACCTCAATTTCCTTGTCCGAGTTCAGTTCTCACCTCCATTTCCTGTTCAGTTCTCACCTCCATTTCCTTTTCAGTTCTCACCTCCATTTCCTGTTCAGTTCTCACCTCAATTTCCTTGTCCGAGTTCAGTTCTCACCTCCATTTCCTGTTCAGTTCTCACCTCCATTTCCTGTTCAGTTCTCACCTCCATTTCCTGTTCAGTTCTCACCTCCATTTCCTGTTCAGTTCTCACCTCGATTTCCTGTTCAGTTCTCACCTCCATTTCCTGTTCAGTTCTCACCTCCATTTCCTGTTCAGTTCTCACCTCCATTTCCTGTTCAGTTCTCACCTCAATTTCCTGGTCCGAGTTCAGTTCTCACCGCCATTTCCTGTTCAGTTCTCACATCCATTTCCTGTTCAGTTCTCACCTCCATTTCCTGTTCAGTTCTCACCTCCATTTCCTGTTCAGTTCTCACCTCAATTTCCTGGTCCGAGGTCAGTTCTCACCGCCATTTCCTGTTCAGTTCTCACATCCATTTCCTGTTCAGTTCTCACCTCCATTTCCTGTTCAGTTCTCACCTCCATTTCCTGTTCAGTTCTCACCTCCATTTCCTGGTCCGAGTTCAGTCCTCACATCCATTTCCTGTTCAATTCTCACATCCATTTCCTGTTCAGTTCTTACCTCCATTTCCTGTTCAGTTCTCATCTCCAATTCCTGATCCATCTATCTATCTATCTATCTATCTATCTATCTATCTATCTATCTATCTATCTATCTATCTAACTATATATCTATGTATCTATCTCTCACTATCTGTCTCTCTCTATCTCTCTATCTCTCTATCTCTCTCTCTCTCTCTCTATCCATCCATCCATCCATCTATCTATCCATCTATCTATCTATCTATCTATCTATCTATCTATCTATCTATCTATCTATCTATCTATATATATATATATATATATATATATATATACCCTCACACATGAGGGGTGTTCAAGTCAAACCGGGACTTTTTTGTAAGGAAAAAGAAATTGGAAGTGGGTAAAATGCCATTTAATTTTAGATACAATCTCCGGCAACGTTTATGCACTTATTCCAGCGTTTAAGTAATGCTTCAAAAGTTTCAGCTTGGAAAGATTTTTCAGTATGTCTGAATAAATACAGGACAGCCTGTTTCACTTCATCGTCAGTGCAAAAATGCTGACTGCCTAGGCATTCTTTCATGTGTCAAAACAGATGGAAATTGCTTGGAGTGAAGTCTGATGGGTCCAAACAGGTGGAAATGTCTTGGAGCGAGGTCTGGGTTATAAGATGGAGCGATCCAAAAAGTCATGCCCTTACATATCAAAACGTTCCTTCAATTCAGTGCAGGCTTGAACTCTTCTCTGCGGTAAAAAGCGGAAAGCTTTCTTGACACCCAACGTGCACTAACCTTCCGAAAATGTAAATGTTCATGAACAATAGTGTTCACAGTACCCAGAGAAAGACTTGCCGCTTTTGCAATTTTGCAACAGGTTATGCGTCGATTTTCCTGGATAAGGCGTCCTACAATCTGGATATTCACATGAATGACTGGTGGATTGAGAGCCACCACTGCTGGGATCATCACTCACGGATGTACGGCCTTCTCTAAACCGTTTGCACCATTTAACTGTCTTACTGCAGCTGAGTGTCTCATCCCCGTATTGTGATTGCAGTCTTCTGTAAATTTCTGCAGGTTTAACGACTTCTTTCACAAGAAACTTCATCACAACACGGCGTTCCATTGCAAGCACTAAGAGTGTTCTCCGCCATTTATATTTAACTGTCATGTGACTGGCGCATCGCAAGTGCCCCTAACTAATAATAGTAGTTCCAGCACGCTATAACTCATTCAGAACAAACAAGTTTGATTTGAAAGTCCCTTGTGTGTGTGTGTGTGGTGTGTGTGTGTCTGTGTCTGTGTGTGTGTGTGTGTGTCTGTGTGTGTGTGTGTCTGTGTGTGTCTGTGTGTGTGTGTCTGTGTGTGTCTGTGTCTGTGTGTGTGTATGTGTGTGTTTGTGTCTATGTGTGTCTGTGTGTGTGTGCGTGTGTGTGTGTGTCTCTGTGTGTATGTCTGTGTGTGTGGGTGTGTCTGTATCTGTGCCTGTGCGTGTGTGTGTGTGTATATATATATATATATATATATATATATATATATATATATATATATATATATATACACACACAACTGAAAGTATGTATTTTCTAAACTGTTCCCTGAATCGTCTACCTGGGCAGCAGGCGGTCCTCTGAAGCACGCAGCAGTCACAACATCACCCGTAGGATGCGCCTAGCGGCTTCATCCATGCACTCACTCCGCAGATTGTGGTTCCAGCGAAGGCTGTCATTGGAGACCAGACTCCGTATATACTCCTCCTGCATCGTCCCCACTCTCATCTACTGCTCCGAGACTTAGACACTACTACATTGGAACAGTCAGTGCCTTGATGCTTTCCACCTGCGCAACCAGAGGCACATCTCGTGATTCACAGGCATTAGCTGATTTCCAACAATTAAGTAGTTTGACGTACTTAACTTGCAGGAATTGCCTTAATGATTGATCACCATCGTCTCTCCCTCTTCGGTCACGTTTTCCGTCTTCCCGGGGAAGTCCCAGCCCACGAGGTTATCCAGCAGGCTGTGAGGGCAGGGGTGGAAAGAGGCCGTGCTCATCCTGGAAACGTCATCGGGGCCACTCTCGCAGCACCCGGCTAAAACATATCGCCACCTTCCCAACAGATCTGTAGGTCATCTGGGATGTGGTCATCAGACATGACCATGGACATGGTCATTCGACAAGCGAACCCCAGTCGCCTACGCGTACTATTGATTGTTCTACCAATCCCAAATTGTGCTTAGTTACCTTTTAGCATCCTTTGGACATTACTATATATTTAGGTTCAAACAGATATAAACAAATATTGTTTGGATTTTTAAAACATTTACAAAGACAGTTGAGAGAAATACTGATGGTGACCTCATGACCCAATTTGATATCTTCTTCTTCTTCTTAGTACGCTGTCAGACGTCGAATTGTGACAATAGCGTCCACTGAATACCAGTTATTTTTCCCTCAGTTGATGTCTTCATTATACAATCTATAGCCAACTAGAACAGAAATAGCGAGAGCAGACATTCTTGTCTCACTCTTGTTTGCACCCCGAAGCTGTAAGTATTTCTTCATATAACACTCTACTAGCTGTATATTCATACATATTCTGTATGAGGGTTATGAACTTCTCTGGTATCCAATAATTGTCATAGAGTGCTTTTATCCACACTGTCAAACGCCTTATCATAGTCTATAAAATTGTCATAAAGGGATGATTTTCATTCAATACTGTGTTCTACTTCGATGCTGTATAGAGTAGCTCTATATGATCTCTGCATGATCTTACATGGCGAAATGCTGCCTGCTCCTCTTTGAGCTTTTTGTCTGATTCAGTTTTTAATCTGTCCAAGATGGTTCTGTTGAATACCTTGCCCCTGGCACTGACAGCAATATAATCCCACTATAATTGCTGCAATCTGCCAGATCTGCCTTCTTAGGCAGTTTAATCAGGTGTCCTTCTTTCTATTCTATGAGTACCCTCTTCATTCCCATCTGTTCTTGAATAATCCTTGAAATGTATCAATGGCCTTGTCTATATCTACCATTATCGCTTCTGCCGTTTTCCCTTTCTTGAGTTTAGATAAGGCCCTTTGGATTTCTATCTTACTTGGTGTGTTGTAGTCTAAGTTCAGGGTCTCCTCTGCTGATAGGTTGTTTGGTGTTTCTTGTGGTGAAGGTATGTTTTGACTTTCTTTGATATATCCTAATATTGCCTTATCTATCTGTAATTGGTTTGTCTGTATATATCTTTATGATCTTTTCTTTGTTAATGAGTAGAGATCTCTCATAATTCTATTCTGTTGTCTTTTCTGCCTCCTATGCTAACTTGTCGATACATTCCCTTTTCTTTTTCCTTATACATGTCTCAACCTCTTTATCTATAACAACATAATTTCTTGTGCTTCCTTTTTGATGATTTGGGTTTGACAATTATTGAGCATGTAATGTCTCTGTAGTGATCCATTCTTTGAGTTGGAATCTCATGAATCCTAGTTTCCTCGCACGTCTGATTCCACATCTCTTCATCCTGTTCCAACATTAATATTATTAATGTCCATTTTCTCATCTTCACATTTCTCTTGTACATTTGGTATCTGTTATTATTTTATGCTATATTTTGTCTTCCATTCCTAGTCGTGTGATAGGTGTACGTTATATCTCATTCTGCTTGCGTCCAGAACAGGGTACTTTTTTAGTTTCAGCTGCTCAGATAATGTACATTAGACGCTAAAGAATACGAACCTGTACAAAGAAAACACCAAAACATGCTTGAGATTCTGTGAAAATAAATTACAAAATTGGATAAACCAAAAACATTAAAAACAATAGAGATGATAATTCTTATCAAAAGGAAGAAAATGGAAGCAAAGTTCACTTGACTAAAGGTTAAGTAAACTCACCAGTACAGTCAAACAGAAAAGTAAGTGTCAAGCTCATGCCGACAAAAGGCAACTGTTGGAAAACCTTGAAGACAAGTCACTGAAGTGACAGCGCTAAGGAATGAACAAAGCAAAAGTATACAAAATAATGAACACCACATGTGGAAAAAGAGGTGCACACGGCATTAAATCAGTCAAAGATAAACTTGGAAACCTCATCATAACAAGTTATTGGCAGAAGCACGATAGACAGAACATTTCAGAGAAACACTCAATAAAAATCCACTGAAGACACAGCTAATCAGTCCTAAGGACGGAACAGACCCAGATGTAAACACAGACATCGCTCGAAGTGAGTAAATTATCGAAGCTATCAAAAGGCTGAAGAAATCAAATGCTCTAGGTCATTACAGCTTGGACGCAGAACTTTTAAAAACAGACCCTTGATTAGCAGCAGAGATGTTTTTGTTGTTTGTCAATAGTTTCCGAAGAGGACCACATTGTCATCTGTCAATCCTAGAGTGGGTTCATAAATGACTGATCAAACCAATCCTATCTCTGTCACACTGAGGGCAGAGAAGCACTGTTGGACCGTCAGATGGAGGCAATATTTATCTTGCCTTTCGTGTCGCTCGTTTCCGTGCAGCTTCTTTGATTCGTGTCTGCTCCATATGTGCCGTGCCAGAGGAGATTTTCTTCTTCTTCTTCTTCTTCGTACGCTGTCCGACGTCAACTTGAATTTGTTCGAAGAAAGCAGCTGTCCTCCTGAGACTGTCAACACTGCCATAGAGCTTATCTAGTGTTTCCACTGGTGATGGCCACGTGTGCTTTCTCTGGTCCTCGTATGTCGGGCAATTTTGCAGCAGATGTTCAGCGGTCATTTTCCCTGTACCACAGGTGCATTCGTCAGTGCCACCTATCTTCAGTTTATTGAATAGATGGTACCTCAGTCTGTTGTGTCCTGTGCGGAGTCTTCTTCTTCTTCTTCTTCGTACGCTGTCAAACGTCAACCTGTATTTTTTCGAAGAAAGCAGCAGTCATCCTGAGGCTGTCGAGGCTGCAATAGAGCTAGTCTAGTATTGCCACTGGTGATGGCCACATGTGCTTTCTCTGGTCCTCGTATGTCGGGCAGTTTTGCAGCAGATGTTCAGCGGTCATTTTCCCGGTACCACAAGTGCATTCGTCAGTGCCACCTATCTTCAGTTTATTGAATAGGTGGTACCTCAGTCTGTTGTGGCCTGTGCGGTGTCTGAAGACCACGACCTGCTCTCTTCTGTTCAACTGGTAATAGGCATCATTTTTTGTGTAGCCAGTACGTTCTGTTTCCCATTTGGCCATGTATCTGGCCTTAATAAGCCTTTTGGGCTCTGGTTCTGGTTGTGGTAGTCTTGCACCTTCTTTTGCCAGTATGTCTGTCTCCTCGTTGCCTTGGATGTTACAGTACTCTTTTTGGTGCGGGCTGCTGGCATAGTTGACAGAGTACTGCTCTTAAATCATTTAGTTCAGTATTTTTCTGGCTTTTTAGTGCTGTGACCACGGCCAGTGTATCTGTAAACAGGACTATCTGGCTTTCATTGCTTTCGCCTGTCACCATTGCTTTTACTGCAGCCTTCAGTGCCTCTGCCTCCGCTCTGAAACTGCTTGAGAATTTTCCAGTTGCCACTGACAGTGTTATTTTTCTACCATTTGTTAGGCTCAGGAATACCCCTTCCCCTCCATTCTCTGTTGTGTTTGTTACAGAACCGTCGGTGTATGCATGGGTTGAGTCCATGCTTGGGTAGTTTTCCGCTATGTACCTCAGGGTTATGTCTCTTCTTTCTTTTTCAGTCTGGCTGTTCTTGTTTCCAATACCTGGTATATTTTCTACCACCTCCGGAATGATATGCTGCCTTCATGTGGGTTTGCGTACAGTAGGGATGGACTTTGGTGTTGTTTTTGGTGTTTATAGGGTCATCGCTCATCTTTGCTTTGGCTATTTCTGCAAAGTTTCTCCGCTTTAGTTTCCCTTTTCCAAATCTATTTAGGCTCTGATGCATTGGATGGTCTGTCAATCTTCTGAGTTTCTCTGCTTGCTGCTGGGCTCTGCAGTCTCTTCTGTCGGTCATGGATTGCAGATTTGTAATCTTTTTAAGTTCTACAATTGGCGTCCCATGCCGCAATGCCATTCTCGAGAACTGGCCTCACTCTTCCAGTGTACAGTTTCTTGAGTATTCTTTCGTCTGCTCCCCAGCTTGTGCCAGCAAGTTTCAGAGGAGATTTTAATACGTCAGGCAGAGTGAGAAGCAGCAATGTTTTCCCAATTAGCAGTGTCAATGTCGCAGTTCTTCAGTGAGGCATTTCGGGTGTCTTTGTAACGTTTTATTTGGCCACCACAAGCTCGCTTGCCTGACTAAAGCTCGCCATAAAATATTTTCTTTGGAATCTGACATGTAGACAACATGGCCAGTCCATCTAAGCTGTGATTTGCACAGAGTTGTGTGGATGCTTGTCAGCTCACAAAAGAACTTCTACATCTGTAATCCTATCTTGCCATTTTATGTTCAGTTTCCTTAGGCAGC
The DNA here is from genome assembly GCA_036924085.1 of Ariolimax columbianus. Classification (NCBI taxonomy): domain Eukaryota; kingdom Metazoa; phylum Mollusca; class Gastropoda; order Stylommatophora; family Arionidae; genus Ariolimax; species Ariolimax columbianus. Next base: position 116,464,447 of record JAVGWX010000001.1, on the reverse strand, counting down.
CCAGATGAAAGTGGTCAAGCTTCTTCGCATGTTGACTGTACACAGTCCAGATTTCACAGGCGTACAGAAGAGTTGGTAGGATGACAGCCGCATAAACCTTTAATTTGGTTATAAGTTTAATTCCTCTCCGGATATAGACCCTGGATTAGCAGCAGAGATATTCAAAAAACCATTCCTACAGTTAATAAATGGGGATATGCAGATGATGATGTTTGTAAATGCAGAGTTATTAAAGACCCCAGAATGCAAGAATCATGTACGTTGGTGGTGCTCATGGCAGTAAATGAAAGAGCTTCCAGGGCAGCTGATTGTTGTTCTAATACTTTGTGAGGTTTGCTAGACAGGGGTTGTTGTTGAATGCCCACAATGAGTAGGATTACTCTTCTGTACGCCCTAAAAAAGTATGTTAAGTGGTGGGATGGGGTAGCTTTCCTCACATCCCCAGCGTGCTGATGATGGTGGACCGGGGACCTCCAAGCGGTTGTGCTATGCTTGGCTTTATCTGTGTGTTGCTCACGACTATGGGATCATGTAGATTCCTCAACTTGTTAGCCAGGCTGCCATGAAAACAGCCCATTTCCAGTAAGGGCTACGAGGAAACCAAGGTGAGGGTTTTGTCCAGTATGTTTTGCCTGAACCTGACTAACATGTCTGATCAGTATATATTGCCTGACCAGACGTTATTCTTCCTTCCCGACATAGAAAGTAAGTAACCATTCACACAAATCTGGTAGACAGACAACATCACAGGAATGAAGCAAAAAATCGGCTGTGACAATACCAAACAAAGAGCAACCTCTCAGATCACAAAAACTGTAGAAGAATCACTATTCTGTCAGTACCCAACAAAATACTAGCCACAATAATAATTCAAAGAATATCAACTACAGTACATAATAAGTTTCGGAAACTGAGACATTAGTCCAGTAAGACACAACAGACTGACCACAATGTCACACAATATATTGACCAAGACCACTCAATTTCTTCCATGTAGCATTCCCTCGAAACAGGCTGTTTTCAGGACAGCCTGGCTGATGAGATGTGGATTGATGTGATCCATGTAGTAGTGAGCATCATGCAGATGATGCCAAGCATAGCACAACCGCATGAAAGACCATGGTTCACCTTCATCAGCACGTTCGGGATGTGAGGAAAACTACTACAACCTGCCACTTAAAACTCTTTTCAGGGCGCACACAGAGTAACCTTACTCAATGGTGGGCATTAAACAACAACAACATAATAAGTTAAGGAAGAAACAGGGTTCTGAAGGAACAGAGAAGCACAAACCATATCTAGTCCCTCAGAAACATAATACAGCAATGTTCAGAATGACAAAAATAACTACATAAATTTTGTTGATTTTGAAAAAGCTTCAACATCATATGTCAGAATAGTCTATGGATGATACTAAATGTTTATAGTTTACCTAGCCGTATCATTTCAATCATTAAAAGTCTATATACAAATTTTACAATGCAGTGTTGGACAGAGCGACCAAACTTTTGAGGTGAAAACAGGAGTATGACATATCCTTATCAACCACTCTATTCCTAGCTATCATTGGCTGATTGGTGGCTGATGCAACAGGCTACGAAATATACAGATCAAATCAATGCCATTCCTCTCAGTGCATAGGCCATTGACCACACCTCACAGTACTGGACTGTTCTTTCTGTCTCTATACGGGTGTAACAATTTATTTGTAGTTCTCATATTCAGCTGAAACTGCACACTCACACCAACACATTAAAGAGAAACGGAAAGACTCAGGTGCAACGATTTATTTGTATTTCCCATACACAGATAACACTGCACTATTTGCACACTCACACCAACACATTCTAGAGAATACAGAAAGACTGAGTGCATATAGCTAACAATTGGGACTGAACATTAATATAAAGTAGACAGATGTCATTACACTAAAATTATTATACCCAACACCAAATTAAATGTGAGTGACAAGCAAATGAAGCCATACATAGCACAACCCCCTGGAGGACCCTGGTCCACCTTCATCAGCATTCTCGGGATGTGAGGAAAGCTACTGCAATTTGCCACTTAACGTCCTTTTCAGAACTAGTGAAGACATATAAATACATACTTTCAAAGCACAGTCACACCAATCGGTGGAACAGGGACAGACATTAAAAGCAGAATGAACAAAGGCAGAATAGCATTCGATAGCTTAAACTACATTTTGAAGTTTTCGCAGTAAACCACAAACACCAAACTAATAATATACAGGAGTTGCACACTTTCTGTTGCTCTGTATGGTGTGAAGTGTTGGAGAGTAATAGAAAAAAGAAATGTCAAAATTGTAATATTTGTACACAACCTGTCTAAAAAGGATTTATACAATTTTCTGGCTGAACACTATCCCCAACTGTGAACTGTTTACCCAGAGTAATTAGGAGGACATGTACACCATCATAATACTGAAAAATCCTTTTTTATTCCGAGAGTGGTGAATGCTTGGAATGCATTGCCATAGGACATAGTGGAGGCAGGATAAATTAATGCATTCAAAAATAGTTTGGATGGACATAGGTCTCTCTCTCTTTCTCTGTCTCTCTCTCTCTCTCTCGTATAGACAGTCTTTATCCCCAGATGGGTTGGACAATACTGTCAGTGGCCTCTTACAACAAGCTTTTATAGCAGTGGTCCTTTTAACATGTCTGTCACAATCAGACTCTTTCAGCCATCCATGTGGAGTGAGACACATTGTTAATAGCCTCTTATGACATGCTTTCAGTGTGGCAGGTATCCTATTCTCATCTGTTACACACAGATCCCTCTCAAAAACCACTCGGAATGTTGGATTATTTTAAAAAATCTACTGTGAAGAGATGTCAATCTACTATGAAGAGATGTTGTCAGTCGACTGTGAGGATATGTTATGAATCTACTGTGAACTGATGTTATCAATCCAATGTGAAGAGTTGTTATCAATCTACTGTGAAGTTATGTAATCAATCTACTGTGGAGAAATTAATTTTTTTTGGCAATCGCCTTATTTCTCTAATCCCTCAAGGCGGTGTGCACCGCACTGTGGTTTTTATTTTGCACCTGTCGGCCCAGTGCATCCAATTTCAGTATGCAATTTATGTAAGGGTCTGCTTCCCCAGGGTAATGGCCAGTGCTATGATGGGGATCAAACCCAGCACCTCCTAGTTGTGAGCCGTGTCACTTAACCACTAGCCCACGCTGTCCCCTGTGAAGATATTATATCAATCTGCTATGAAGAGATGTTATTAATCTGGGAATAAATGTTAATAAACAAATACGAAGATATGTTTTAAATTTATTGTGAATAGATATTATCAATCCACTGTGCAGAAATGTTATCAGTGGCTGATATAAATTACCACAACACAATAACAACAAGTACATGTTTAAACATTCCATGTATAATTTACTTAAACAGAAAATGTCAACTGTGTTAAAACAAATTTATTCCAATATCCATGGGCAAAGTTCCCAAGACCATACATTTAACTGGAATATACATTGATTTTAAATAGGAAATAATAAAACATTTATTTTAAAATTATTGGCACAAAATAAAATATATTAAGCATGAAACAAAAAGAATTACATTTACATGATAATAACTGTTAATTAATATATCAACAGTCTATTTATTTCCATATTATTTCTGCTTCTCCTTCCCATTTCCAGAAAAATAAGTTGTGCACCCTTGCATTCCATGACATATTGGTTCTATAGCAAATTGCAATCCTTGACATATTGGTTCTATAGCAAATTGCAATCCTTGACATATTGGTTCTATAGCAAATTGCAATCCTTGACATATTGGTTCTATAGCAAATTGCAATCCTTGACATATTGGTTCTATAGCAAATTGCAATCCTTGACATATTGGTTCTATAGCAAATTGCGATCCTTGACAGCTACTTCAAACTGAGATGGGTCATGGCCTGTATGAATGGTAGTGGTGCATTTTCTGCGCTAGAGAAGTTAGACAACACTGTTAAATCACTTCTAATGGCATGCTCTCAGTGTGGCATTTGGTCTATATTTGTCTCTGTCCCACACTGGTAATTTCTTACAGATATTGCCTCTGATGTGTATGTGTTATAGTTTTTCTATTTGTACATTTTCTAATTCGACTAAAAAGTCTTACTTAACTTAACTTTACATCTTCATACTAGTTTAGAAGACGCTGCAGTCTGTATACAACCAGTTTCTTTACATTCACTTGATATAAAATATGCCCTTCCAATCCATTCTTTAATCCTTTAACTGACAACGCCTCTATTATTTCCTGTGGAAATGCATTTCACGCATTCACCACTCTCTGACTAAAAAAATATTTCCTGGTATCTAATCTGGACCTTTCTTTAATTAACTTGCGAGTGTGCGCTCTTGTACTTGTAGGCGGCTGTAGCTGTGCGCTCTTGTACTTGTAGGCGGCTGTAGCTGTGCCCTCTTGTACTTGTAGGCGGCTGTATTTTGAAAAACTTGTTATAGTCTAATTTATCCTTTCTCTTGATTATCTTAAAAACATGTATTAAATCACCTCAAATACTTCTCTTCTCTAGACACTAGACCTGTATTAAATCACCTCAAATACTTCTCTTCTCTAGACACTAGACCTGTATTAAATCACCTCAAATACTTCTCTTCTCTAGACACTAGACCTCTATTAAATCACCTCAAATACTTCTCTTCTCTAGACACTAGACATGTATTAAATCACCTCAAATACTTCTCTTCTCTAGACACTAGACCTGTATTAAATCACCTCAAAAACTTCTCTTCTCTAGACACTAGACCTGTATTAAATCACCTCAAAAACTTCTCTTCTCTAGACACTAGACATGTATTAAATCACCTCAAAAACTTCTCTTCTCTAGACACTAGACATGTATTAAATCACCTCAAAAACTTCTCTTCTCTAGACACTAGACATGTATTAAATCACCTCAAATACTTCTCTTCTCTAGACACTAGACCTGTATTAAATCACCTCAAATACTTCTCTTTTCTTGACATGTATTAAATCACCTCAAATACTTCTCTTCTCTAAACACTAGACCTGTATTAAATCACCTCAAATACTTCTCTTTTCTTGACATGTATTAAATCACCTCAAATACTTCTCTTCTCTAGACACTAGACATGTATTAAATCACTTCAAATACTTCTCTTCTCTAGACACTAGACATGTATTAAATCACCTCAAATACTTCTCTTCTCTAAACACTAGACCTGTATTAAATCACCTCAAATACTTCTCTTCTCTAGACATGTATTAAATCACCTCAAATACTTCTCTTCTCTAGACACTAGACCTGTATTAAATCACCTCAAATACTTCTCTTCTCTAAACACTAGACCTGTATTAAATCACCTCAAATACTTCTCTTCTCTAGACATGTATTAAATCACCTCAAATACTTCGCTTCTCTAGACACTAGACCTGTATTAAATCACCTCAAATACTTCGCTTCTCTAGACACTAGACCTGTATTAAATCACCTCAAATACTTCGCTTCTCTAGACACTAGACCTGTATTAAATCACCTCAAATACTTCTCTTCTCTAGACATGTATTAAATCACCTCAAATACTTCGCTTCTCTAGACACTAGACCTGTATTAAATCACCTCAAATACTTCGCTTCTCTAGACACTAGACCTGTATTAAATCACCTCAAATACTTCGCTTCTCTAGACACTAGACCTGTATTAAATCACCTCAAATACTTCTCTTCTCTAGACATGTATTAAATCACCTCAAATACTTCGCTTCTCCAGACACTAGACCTGTATTAAATCACCTCAAATACTTCGCTTCTCTAGACACTAGACCTGTATTAAATCACCTCAAATACTTCGCTTCTCTAGACACTAGACCTGTATTAAATCACCTCAAATACTTCGCTTCTCTAGACACTAGACCTGTATTAAATCACCTCAAATACTTCTCTTCTCTAGACATGTATTAAATCACCTCAAATACTTCGCTTCTCTAGACACTAGACCTGTATTAAATCACCTCAAATACTTCGCTTCTCTAGACACTAGACCTGTATTAAATCACCTCAAATACTTCGCTTCTCTAGACACTAGACCTGTATTAAATCACCTCAAATACTTCTCTTCTCTAGACATGTATTAAATCACCTCAAATACTTCTCTTCTCTAGACACTAGACCTGTATTAAATCACCTCAAATACTTCTCTTCTCTAGACACTAGACCTGTATTAAATCACCTCAAATACTTCTCTTTTCTAGACACTAGACCTGTATTAAATCACCTCAAATACTTCTCTTCTCTAGACATTAGACCTGTATTAAATCACCTCAAATACTTCTCTTTTCTAGACACTAGACCTGTATTAAATCACCTCAAATACTTCTCTTCTCTAGACACTAGACCTGTATTAAATCACCTCAAATACTTCTCTTCTCTAGACACTAGACCTGTATTAAATCACCTCAAATACTTCTCTTCTCTAGACACTAGACCTGTATTAAATCACCTCAAATACTTCTCTTCTCTAGACATGTATTAAATCACCTCAAATACTTCTCTTCTCTAGACATGTATTAAATCACCTCAAATACTTCTCTTCTCTAGACCTGTATTAAATCACCTCAAATACTTCTCTTCTCTAGACATGTATTAAATCACCTCAAATACTTCTCTTCTCTAGACATGTATTAAATCACCTCAAATACAATCTCTTCTCTAGACACTAGACATGTATTAAATCACCTCAAATACTTCGCTTCTCTAGACACTAGACCTGTATTAAATCACCTCAAATCCTTCGCTTCTCTAGACACTAGACCTGTATTAAATCACCTCAAATACTTCGCTTCTCTAGACACTAGACCTGTATTAAATCACCTCAAATACTTCTCTTCTCTAGACATGTATTAAATCACCTCAAATACTTCGCTTCTCTAGACACTAGACCTGTATTAAATCACCTCAAATACTTCGCTTCTCTAGACACTAGACCTGTATTAAATCACCTCAAATACTTCGCTTCTCTAGACACTAGACCTGTATTAAATCACCTCAAATACTTCTCTTCTCTAGACATGTATTAAATCACCTCAAATACTTCGCTTCTCTAGACACTAGACCTGTATTAAATCACCTTAAATACTTCTCTTCTCTAGACACTAGACCTGTATTAAATCACCTCAAATACTTCTCTTTTCTAGACACTAGACCTGTATTAAATCACCTCAAATACTTCTCTTCTCTAGACACTAGACCTGTATTAAATCACCTCAAATACTTCTCTTTTCTAGACACTAGACCTGTATTAAATCACCTCAAATACTTCTCTTCTCTAGACACTAGACCTGTATTAAATCACCTCCAATACTTCTCTTCTCTAGACACTAGACCTGTATTAAATCACCTCAAATACTTCTCTTCTCTAGACACTAGACCTGTATTAAATCACCTCAAATACTTCTCTTCTCTAGACATGTATTAAATCACCTCAAATACTTCTCTTCTCTAGACATGTATTAAATCACCTCAAATACTTCTCTTCTCTAGACCTGTATTAAATCACCTCAAATACTTCTCTTCTCTAGACATGTATTAAATCACCTCAAATACTTCTCTTCTCTAGACATGTATTAAATCACCTCAAATACATTCTCTTCTCTAGACACTAGACATGTATTAAATCACCTCAAATACTTCGCTTCTCTAGACACTAGACCTGTATTAAATCACCTCAAATACTTCTCTTCTCTAGACCTGTATTAAATCACCTCAAATACTTCTCTTCTCTAGACCTGTATTAAATCACCTCAAATACTTCTCTTCTCTAGACCTGTATTAAATCACCTCAAATACTTCTCTTCTCTAGACCTGTATTAAATCACCTCAAATACTTCTCTTCTCTAGACACTAGACCTGTATTAAATCACCTCAAATACTTCGCTTCTCTAGACACTAGACCTGTATTAAATCACCTCAAATACTTCGCTTCTCTAGACACTAGACCTGTACTAAATCACCTCAAATACATTCTCTTCTCTAGACACTAGACATGTATTAAATCACCTCAAATACTTCGCTTCTCTAGACACTAGACCTGTATTAAATCACCTCAAATACTTCTCTTCTCTAGACATGTATTAAATCACCTCAAATACTTCTCTTTTCTAGACACTAGACCTGTATTAAATCACCTCAAATACTTCTCTTTTCTAGACACTAGACATGTATTAAATCACCTCAAATACTTCTCTTTTCTAGACACTAGACCTGTATTAAATCACCTCAAATACTTCTCTTCTCTAGACACTAGACCTGTATTAAATCACCTCAAATACTTCTCTTCTCTAGACACTAGACCTGTATTAAATCACCTCAAATACTTCTCTTTTCTAGACACTAGACCTGTATTAAATCACCTCAAATACTTCTCTTCTCTAGACACTAGACCTGTATTAAATCACCTCAAATACTTCTCTTCTCTAGACACTAGACATGTATTAAATCACCTCAAATACTTCTCTTCTCTAGACACTAGACCTGTATTAAATCACCTCAAATACTTCTCTTCTCTAGACATGTATTAAATCACCTCAAATACTTCGCTTCTCTAGACACTAGACCTGTATTAAATCACCTCAAATACTTCTCTTCTCTAGACACTAGACCTGTATTAAATCACCTCAAATACTTCTCTTTTCTAGACACTAGACATGTATTAAATCACCTCAAATACTTCTCTTCTCTAGACACTAGACATGTATTAAATCACCTCAAATACTTCTCTTCTCTAGACACTAGACCTGTATTAAATCACCTCAAACACTTCTCTTCTCTAGACACTAGACCTGTATTAAATCACCTCAAATACTTCTCTTCTCTAGACACTAGACCTGTACTAAATCACCTCAAATACATTCTCTTCTCTAGACACTAGACATGTATTAAATCACCTCAAATACTTCTCTTCTCTAGACACTAGACATGTATTAAATCACCTCAAATACTTCTCTTCTCTAGACACTAGACATGTATTAAATCACCTCAAATACTTCGCTTCTCTAGACACTAGACCTGTATTAAATCACCTCAAATACTTCTCTTCTCTAGACACTAGACCTGTATTAAATCACCTCAAATACTTCTCTTCTCTAGACACTAGACCTGTATTAAATCACTTCAAATACTTCTCTTCTCTAGACACTAGACCTGTATTAAATCACCTCAAATACTTCGCTTCTCTAGACACTAGACATGTATTAAATCACCTCAAATACTTCTCTTCTCTAGACACTAGACATGTATTAAATCACCTCAAATACTTCTCTTCTCTAGACACTAGACCTGTATTAAATCACCTCAAATACTTCGCTTCTCTAGACACTAGACCTGTATTAAATCACCTCAAATACTTCGCTTCTCTAGACACTAGACCTGTATTAAATCACCTCAAATACTTCGCTTCTCTAGACACTAGACCTGTATTAAATCACCTCAAATTCTTCTCTTTTCTAGACACTAGACCTGTATTAAATCACCTCAAATACTTCTCTTTTCTAGACACTAGACCTGTATTAAATCACCTCAAATACTTCTCTTTTCTAGACACTAGTTCGGTTTTGCTGAGTCTTTCCTCATAACTATAATTTTGGAATCCCACTATCAGTTTGTCACTTTTTTTTGTATCCTTTCCAACATGTTTATATCCCCTCTACGATAAGGACTCCACCTGTACACAGTATTTCCATCTAGGTTAAACTAATACTTTATACAGTTTGACTATCACCTTCTTGCTCCTATGTTTAATATTTATTTTGATCATACCTAATATTGCATTTGCCTTTTTCACTGCTACCTAGACTTGTTCACTCACCTTACCTGTATGATCTATTATAACCCCTAGGTGTCTTTTCTTTTCTATCTTTCTAATATTGTTCTCGCCCAATCTGCAACTATGTTTCGTATTGGATCTACCAATGTTGATGATGGTACAGTTATCTACATTAAACTCCATTTTACAGCTCTCAGACCGTTCCCAAATTTTATCTAAATTGGACCTCAATATATCCACTTTTGCTATATATAAGATACTTCTGCATAGTTTTGTGTCATCCGTGAATTGTTGCAATCATGGATACAATATTATTGTCCAAATCGTCTATATATATCAAGAACAAAATTGGTCCCAAAACCAAGCCCTGTGGCACTCCACCTTTTACTTAACACTACATAGTACTCCTTATTTATGCCTACTCTTTGCCTGTTTCCCGTTAATTGTTGATCCATTTGGCAACTTCCCCACCTATTCCATGTGATTTTAACTTTCTAAACAATCTGTGATGAGGTGCTCTATCAAAGGCCTTTGCAAAATCTAGATAAATAATATCCACTGGCTTCCCTCCATCTATCATTTTGGTAACCTCCTCCATGAATTCTAATAGATTTGTTAAGCATGATCTCTCTTTAGTAAAAACATAATGACTATTTCTGACTAGATTAAATTTGTCTAAATGTATTTTGTTTTCTTTGATTATTGACTCTAATATTTTACAGACTATACCTGTTAAACTCACTGGTCTATAATTTGCTGGATATGATTTTGTGGCCTTTTTGAACAAGGGAATCACTCCTGCATTTTTCAAACCCCTGAAACAATCCCCTTTGCAAGTGATTGAGAGTATAATACAGCCAATGATTTTGCTAACAGATCTATAATTTCAAACAGCAATTTTTTGGAATACAATCTTGACCAGGACATTTATCTACTTTCAACTTCTACAATTTTTTTTAAACCCATTTCCTCCATATTTCAGATTGATCTTAATCCCACTATGTCCAGGTCCCTTTGGAAAATATCTATGGGCTCATGTATCTTGGAGCAGTCTTCTTTTGTGTAGACTGTGCCAAATTACTGATTGAGTAGATCAGCAGCATCCCTATTTTCACTTATTATTTTTCCTGTGCTATCTTTAAGAGGGCCTATTTTGTCTTTCGTTCTCTCTTACATATTTGTAAGTTAATGTCTTTTCTTAAACTAGCTAATTTTTTTCCTTGTTGGCAGATTTTCTGTTCAAGAAGATATATCAGAAGCACCTCTCTTCATATTATCTCTTGGCTCTGTACCAACAGGACTCATTTATGGACACAAACCATTAATAGTTTTAAATGCCCTTACAGTGAGGTCAGAGTGTATAATGGGAACAAATATCATTGATATAAACAACAAGAATAAGTACATCAATGGTACACACACTTGAGGAAATCATATTACAAACATGGAAACCAGAAGAAGAGAAAACTCACAAAATATTTATTATTCAGAATTGTCCTTTGCAAAAAAAGAGACATAATAATACTTCTAAACCCTTGTATTCATGTCATGAAATGTGTACACAGAGGGTTGTGAATGTGTCAGGCAATCTCATGTAATATATGGTGCTACAAAAACCATAACCACAAGCTTCCTGCAAAAATAAAAGTAAACTACAGTGGTGACCCCTGGCTCCGATAAAAGAAGGGTGATACAGAACTGTACATATAGCACAGTGGAAGATGAGTTCTACTCCAGGTTAAAATACAGAATTAACTATGTTATGTTCAATAATGTATCAGACCTACAAGAGTATGATAATTACATTTGAATAATAAAAAATTTGAATCAATAATAACATTAACTATCTACAGCATTTTTTGCAACTACTAGTGTCACCAAAAGATTTGATATATGTGTGTGTGTGTGTGTGTGTGTGTGTGTGCAAGTGACATGCATGTATGTATGTATGTATGCATATATATTTATTTTAAAACGCTAAAAACTATGTCATTAAAATAGATTTCTCAAAAGCTAAAATATATAAAGCTGTAGCTACCACATTCTCCTCATGTTATATATAAAACACTGGAATAATCTAAAAACAAATGAAACATTGGACAGTTATCATCATTTAAATCTGGCATGAAAAAGTAGAAAAGGAATCTTTCTTAAAAACTGTTTCATAGAGGAAATGGTCATTATTGAATATTTCAGTATAACATAATAATTACAATACACAGATGACACAAGAAGTGCAGAAGGGCTAGAGCAGCTAATTTCAGCTGCAAATGGACACAATAAAGATCAAAACCTGTTTATAAACATAAACAAAACAAAGATAATGATCAACGACAAAACACAATGTCAACATAAATTTACAGTGGGTAAACAGATCAGATCACAAATTTTGAATATCAGGGCTCCAGAATTGATACAAATGGCTGCTCAAAAGAAATCAGAAGAAGACTAGCCATGGCAATGCATAGCCTGAACAGCCTGAAGAAATTATGGCAGAGCACCAACAAAACAAAGTATTGAGAGCCTGTGTTTTTCCTATGGCTGCATATGGATACGAACCATGGATGAATACCAAAACTTCTATACACAGAATTGAATCCTTTGAGTCGAAATGTTACAGAAAGATGCTCAGAATACCCTGGATGGAGAAAAATGATATAGATATTCAGCAAGAGTTGAACATAGAGAACTGGTAGCAGGATGAGTTACTAAGTAAAGTCAATCACTTGAACTAAAAATCTAGATAAGAAATAACTCCCATTATTAAAAGGATACCAAAATAAATATATGTTTATATGTTCAAAAACTACAGCAATGACAAAAGTTTACCTCATTTTCAAAACCAAATAATAATTTTTAAACATTAATAGTAAAGCATTTAAATTATTATTCAGCTATCATAAATATCAAGTCCCATGCCAACAGGCATAGCCAATAAATGTCTAATCTCAACTTTGTTGTCAAATATTTATTTTATCAGTTCTGTTGTTGACCTACTATACCACAATAATAATAAACTATCTACATTCATTATCTTTGCCTATCTTTATGTCAAATATGTGCTTGTTGTCATGTATTTTAACTTTCATCTTCTCACAATATAGCCAAAGTATGTTAACCACTCTTACTCATATATTAAAAGTCTTCTTGTTAATTATATGTGTCCATGAAAATCTTCATAGTCTTTACAGCACAAGTACGGCTGTGCCTCTACATCTAGTGCTTCCTCATTTTCATTCTACTTGTTCTTGTAATATGACATTGTTTGTACCCTTGCATTTAGAAAACCTACACTGTTCATTACAAGTTTTTAGTTTTATTTTCAATCTCAGTCTTCTCATGATAATTCGTAGAGTAATTTTGTATTGTAATTAGTTCTACAGAATGTTGCTATGGATTCAACTGCACTACGGGCCTCAGCCGTCAACCCAGTTCTAATAAATACAAAAAACATTAAATTTATTTATAAGCTTCACAACAAGTTGTACTCAGGTCTTGGTGCTCATTGATGGATGTTTGCCTTTTACTCTTTTATTCTACGTCCACAGTACCTAGTTGTTAATGATTGCCATTAAATAAACCTAAATGATTTATCTCATTTATCACAAACCACTCCTTCTGAAACATAAAATATCAACTTCATTTCAAATTCAATGTTCATCTATATCTTTCATATATACATATGTAAATATTTAAATGTTTCAAGTAGCAGGCATGCAGAAATATATATCCTACAATCAGAAACAATTCTATTGGTATTAGTAATGACTATGTCTTAACAGGTAATCAGGTACTTTGGGTAGGCCTGACAATCATGAAAGATGATGAACATGCCAGAGGCACTGCCAGAGTCATATGGTATGTCAAATATATATTCTACAATCAGAAACAATTCCGTTGGTATAAGTCATGACTATGTCTTAAAAGGTAATCAGGTACTCTGGGTAGGCCTGACAATCATGAAAGATGATGAACATGCCAGAGGCACTGCCAGAGTCATATGGTATATTTGTGCTAGGCTTGTTTGGCAGAAAATTCATGCTTGCATTGCTGGGAGTTGACACACCTGTGAGGACACGAACAATGTACATCAACCTCTCCCCTTGAGGGGAGGGATGTGCATAACTGACCGAGTATGACGAGTTGACTGCGAAATACACACCTTTTCCATATGCAGTGGCTGAGGAAAAAAATGAATTGGTTAAGAATTTTGTTAACAATGAGTATGAGTAGATTTTTACTTTAGTCCGTGCCTTTCAGCCTCACGTGGAGTATAGGCTTCAATACCCTCCAAGCCATCATGTTCTGTGTTCTCAATGGGCACTCTTCTAAAGTTATCTCCATGTCTTCTTTATTTATATATATCTCACAATATCCTAGATGTCAGTACAGCAAGTATGTCGTATGCGAGGAAACTAACAATATTCTGTATGTGTTCCGATCTTTTGCAATGCATACCAATGCGAGTCTAGGTCTTTGGTCAGTCCATCTTGCCATCACATAGGTGGGCGGCTCCGTGGATGTGTACGGACATTTGGCCACCAAAACTTTGTTCTACGTGTCCACCTGTTGTCAGGCATGTGGACTACATGTCTAGTCCAACGACGTTTGCGTGAAATAGCTGCCTCCACAATATCCTGAAACAAAGTTTGATTACAAATTTCTTTGTTTCAGATCTTATCCTGTATCTACATTTTAGTGTGCACAGTTCCATTGCTCTCTGAGTGACTTAGAGCTTCTCAGCGTCTGTTTTGCGCACATGCACACCTCGTATCCGTTTATCATTACTGGAATGACTATGGAATTGAAGGTGTTTGCTCATAAGGTGGGGTCTTACATCTCTAAAAGGACTTGCTGAATTTATATATACACTCAGAATGGAAGCCAACAGATAACAGAACAATTGCAAAAACAAAAATCCTTGGAGGACTCTGAAGAAAGACTGAAAACAAAATGCAGGAGAAAACCATATGCTGTTCTTTAAATATGATGATGAAATGCACCCTTGTTTTTACTTGGAAAAGCCATTTGATAACGATCCATGAAGCAGGCTCTCAGAATGTCTGGAAAGGAAGAGCATCCCAGCAACCTTGATCTGCACCATACAGTAGAACTTCTTTAACTGATTAGCTACTGAATTGAAAAACAGGCTGTTGCAGAATTAAATTTAGGTCCCATTTTCCCATTTGCAGGTGTATGTATAAATTTAGCTGCAGTTTTCTTAATTATTTACATATTTTTATGAATGATATACCATTTTGTAGGTAAATGAATGTTCTCTAAGATAGATCTAAAACAATTGTGTGTTATTTTTTAGTAGGAAATTTGTAAATGGTAAATTATTATTTACAACAGAAAAGCATTTCAAAATTATAAAAAAAGTGCATACTCATCTTAAATTTTTGAATGTCCAAAACATTTAATGTCTTTTACTTGGTGGTTATCACAAAGTATATCCAACAATAAGATAAACAAATCCAAGAACACAGAAATTGGATAATATTTACACTTCTAATAGCTAATGTAACCACATGTAGGCCAGATCAGAAAAAACATTTGAAGAAAAAAAAATATATCTTTGGAAAAATTAACATTTCAAAAAAAATATATATCTCCAATTTATTTACAGTACATCAATGTCTTTAGTGAGCACCATCTGCGGGATCATGTGTATGGTACACTCTAAAACAGTTCTTCGGATGGAGATGTGGCTTTTCTGGGCAACCAGTGCAATAAAAATTTGTGCGGGCTCTCTTTGCAGGAGTTGAGCATACAATGCAGTTCCTGTCTTTGTATGAGTGATCCACAAGATGCACAGCACCCTCATATCTTTTAATTTTGTTTCCTTCTTTGAATTTTCTCCCAACTTTATTGCTGTTTGTGGTTACTACCTCTTGCGGAATGATGGATGCAGCCTTCTCAGTCAGCTGATGGATCAAATTTTCTTTGAAGACTTTCAAGGGCATAGGCTTCTCATCAGCATGACAGAGCGTGTATAATATATGAGCATTTACCTGTGAAACCTCAATGATCCAATAAAATATTTGTTTCCATCATTTTCTTGTTTTTCTTTGGAAGCTGCCATAGTATGATACCATCTGGTCACTATGGTCACATCCATTCATACACATGTTGTATCGCTGCACTACTTTGGGTTTTTCAACTGTGTTGCCTCATCTAGTTGTAACCTGCTCCATCTGAACTGTAGTCTTGGTGAAGACAACAATACACAGCTTTTTGGCTTTCTTATCTCGCCAAGCAACACATATCTGGGATCCATCATTATTTCTGTACCACCTAGCTTCTCGGAGCTGTAGAGAAATGGTCTTCAACTGAAGCGGAAAATTTTTCCTTTTGATGTTGAGTGTGCCAGTATAATCAATACCCCTACTCAACAGATATGTAATCACGGTGTCTACAGTGTAGTACCTATCCGCAAATACATGGTGGCCTTTTCCAATTCCTTGCAGCAGGTAATCAAACACCTTCACGGCCTGACTTGTACGGTCATTGGCAAGGAGATATGATGTGTTTTTTCCAAAGTATGTCAATACTGAGTAGACATACCCTGTAGTAGAATCACACAAGCCAAAAGTCTTGATGTGATACTTGCTTGGCTTGGAGGCATTGTACTGCTTGTGCTTCCAGCATCCGTTATAGCCTATTACCATTTCATCAATGGCCAGATCCTGAAATGGATAAAATGCATCCTGGAACTTTGCTATTAGTGAATTCAAGAATGGCTCTATTTTGTCCTTGCCTACAGATTCAGCATCTCCAACATACATCATGGTGTGGTAAATGATTTCAAATCTCAATCTGGGAAACATCTGACTGTACCATGGGTTGTAGTTGTGCAGTTTGTGTGCCCAATAATCCTTCACCGATGCTTTTTTACCTAAACCTATTGCGATAATCACGGCAAAAAATTTTTACAGCTCATATTCAGTGATATGCTTCCAACTTGCAAGTGTAGACTTTTGTAAAGAAACTTGTTTGGATTTCTTCAATTCTGCATATTCATTGATCATTGATACCAATGAATCTAACACATCTGGTGTTATCAAGGCAAACCAACAATCTAGTTCAGAGGAAGATGCATCTAGTTTTGCATGCATACCTGGTTCACGAGTTGGAACAAAGGGAATACTGCCTGTTGTTTCACCTTCAGTTACTTGGTGCCACTGTTCTCTTTCTTGAGCTCCATTTTTTACTGTACTATTTGTAAATCTAGCAGCCGTCTTAGCGTTTTTAGGGACTTTCGATGGTCCAGGACGTGCACCATCTTCGCTATCACTACTTGCGCTGTCACTACTATTTTTTTCATATTCATCAAAATCAATTGAATCATTATTGTCGACATCTGTTTCACTTACCTCGTCTTCACTAGATGTATTATTTATCTGTTGAAACAAGTTTCTAGCCTGTTCAATAGTTAGACGAGCCGTACAAGTGCTTTTGGTGACCTTATCACTTGTTGCCATGGTAAACAATTTTTTACAGTTCGGTAACTAGCTTGAAAATATGATAATTATGACAAGAATACAATTTTTAACATCCGATTTGGTCCACATGTGATTCAAAAATCAACTTCCCTTCGGTAAATTAAAATCTCGTACCGAAGCGGAAAGGAAAATTATAAATTTATAACTTGTTTTACTATGAAACAAACATTGGCGCTCACAGCGGCTTATGGCCGCGGCTAAATAAGTGTTCTGGCGCTGGGAGCGGCTTGTAGTATGTAACCAGTTAAGATTTACATAAACTACATGAGAACAAGAAACCAAAAGTCAGAAGAGTTCAGGACCACCAGATGCACAAGCCAGGGTGACATTATATTGCCATATCTTTCATATTGGAGCTGACATTTGATGATGATGACCAAATCTGAGGCACATCTCCAGACCAGCTTCCAAATCTTAAAAGGAGCTGGAGAAGACAGGAATGACTATTCACATTTCAAAACAGAAACCATGGTGGTCTCAAGAGAAGAGAAGAGACATCACAAGAGGGTCTAATACCATGGAGCTGTAATAGACCAGAAAGGGGTAACCAAAGAAGACGAGAGACGAGAGAATACTGAAGAAACTGTACAGTGGAAGAGTGGTAAGACCAGTTTTCGAGTATAGCATTTGTGGCATGGGCAACAACAGCAGTCAAACTTTGATAAAATCAACAGACTTCAAAACAAAGCCATGAGAATTATAACAAGAGACATGAAGTCAATACCAATTGTAGAACTTGAGAAGATCACAAATCTACACTCAATGAACAACAGAAAAGACAGCAGAGCCCAGCAGCAAGCAGAGAAACTAAGAAGACTGACAGACCACCCAATGCACCAAAGAATGGATGAATCTAGAACAGGGAGATTAACGCAAAGCAATTTTGTAGAATTAGCAAAAATAAAGATGAGAGAAGACCCTGAAACACGATATCAACACCAAAACTCCATCCTTACTGTACGCAAACCCATTTGGAAGCAGCAGTTCTTTCCAGAGGTGATAGAAAATATACCAGGTATCGGATACAAGAAACAGTCAGACTGAAAGAGAAAGAAGAGTCATAACCCTGAGATACATAGAGAAGAACTACCTAAGCACTGACCCATGCATACACTGACGGTTCTGTAACAAACGAACAGAAAATTCTCAGAAAATTCTCAACTAATTTCAGAGCAGAGACAGAGGCCTTGAAAGCTGCAGTAGAAGCTATGCTGGCAGGTGAAAGCAATGAAAGCTAGGTAGACTTTTTTTACAGATGTCCTGTCCGTGATTACAGCACCAAAGAGTCAGAAAAATTGAGAACTAAATGACCTAAGATCAGTATGCCAGCAGTCCATACCCAGAAGAGTCGTAGTACAGTTGGTCCCATCCAACTGTAACATTCAAGGCAACAAGGAGGCAGACAGAATGGCGAAAGAAGGTGGAAGGTTACCACAACCAAATTCAAGTGTGACCTACGAAGAGTCAAAAAGGTTTATTAGGGCCAGATATATGGACAAATGGGAAACAAAGCCTGCTGGCTGCACAAAAAATGTTTATTACCAGTTGAACAGAATAGTACAGGTGGCGGTCTTCAGATCCCGCACAGACTACAACAGACTGAAGTATCATCTACTCGATAAACTGAAGATAGGTGCTACTGACAAATGCACCTGTGGTACTGGGAAAATCAGCCCTGAACATCTGCTGCAAAATTTGCCTGACATACAAGGACTAGAGAAAACCCATGTGGCCATCATCAGTGTCAATACTAGACAAGTTCTATGGCAATGTCGACAGCTGCTTTCTTTTAACAAATTCAAGTTGACGTCTGACAGCGTACGAAGAAGGAATACCTTTTGGTAAATGTAATTTTCATTTACCAATGATGTTATTTCAATTTACTGCAGGAGATATTTTAAACTTAAATTAGGAGTTCAGTTCAGTTCAGTTCATCCCGTAACCCATCAGGTCGTTGGGGCACACATGAAGACACTCCCAAAATCCCACGCCATACCTCTCTGTCTGTCGCTGCGTCGTATCTCACCGGGACGAAGGCCTGACCACTCAGTGATGTTGTCCACCCATCTTCCTTGGACTTCCTCGCCCTACCTGTCCCGGTACGGAACCAAAGAGTATCGAGTTGGTAATTCCGGTAGGACCTCGCGACGTGCCCACACCAGGCCATCTTTCATCTTTTGATAGCTGTGAACAGATCTTCAAAAGGACCAATAGCGTCTTGAACTCTCTGACGTATTTCTACGTTCGTGACATGATCTTTATATGTAACATTTAGGAGTTTTCTATAGCACCTTATTTCCATTGCATGTATCCTGCCCTGGATATCTGCTGTAATGGTCCAGGTCTCGCAGGCATACAGAAATATTGATAGCACCAGAGAGCGCATTAGTCTAACTTTTATGCCGAGGGCGAGCCGCTTGTCTTGCCAAATAGGTTTCAGCCGAGTCATCGCCGCTGTTGTTTGTGCTATTCTTGCAATTACCTCTGGCTTCGATCCCTCTTCACTGATCAATGATCCCAGATACTTGAAACGTTTTACCACCTCAAGTTCCTGCCCATTTGCCTCTATTACAGATTTAAACCCTGCTATGTTGTTTGTCATGAGCTTTGTTTTATCTGCATTTATTTCTATACCAAAACTCGAGGCTGCTCTATCCAAGCTACCAATCAACTCCTGGAGTTCCCTTTCTGTGCCTACCAATACATCAATATCATCAGCAAATCGGAAGTCACCTATTTTAACCGTTCCAACATGTTCTTTTAAGGTCGTCTCCATTATTCTCTCCAAGAATATATTGAAGAGTGTTGGGGAGAGTATACATCCCTGTCTCACACCCACCGTCGTACGGAACCAATCGCCTAGCGTTCCCTCTACAGAGACTGCGCTTGTCACCTGCTCATAAAGGTTTGCAATTACCCTCACAATATCACTGTTGAACTTATAATGCATCATTGTTGACTATAGCGCCGCATGCCACACTCTGTCAAACACCTTTCTAAAGTCAATGAAGGCATGGTAGAGTTGTTGTTGATACTCTGAGTACTTCTCATTTATTAGTCGAAGATTAAATATCTGCACGATGGTACTCCTTCCTGCTCGAAAGCCCGCTTGATCTTCGGCAATGATATTCTCTGCCTGTGGTTTCAGTCTGTTACGTATTATTCTCAAGAGAACTTTACTTGGATGACTTATCAGACTGATTGTTCGATAGTTCTGACACATATTTAGTTTTCCTGATTTAGGCAGTGGTATAATTACTGATTTTGTCCAGCTGGAGAGCCACTCTCCTGTCTGCCAAATTCTATTCCAGATGTACGTCAGGGTATCAATTGTTGCCTCACCTCCCACTTGTAGGAGCTCTGCTGGGATATTATCCACACCTACAGCCTTCCCTCCCTTCAGCATTTTCACGGCTTCATATACTTTTTCCCTTGTTATCGGTTGATTTTCCTCTATCAGACTCACTTCAGGAGACATTGCATTTCTGGGGTCACCTCGACCTTCATGTTTATATAGTTCTGAACAGTACTCTGTCCAGGGCTCACAAATGTCTTGAGCTTCTGTGAGACATTTCCCACTC
The DNA here is from genome assembly GCA_036924085.1 of Ariolimax columbianus. NCBI lineage: Eukaryota > Metazoa > Mollusca > Gastropoda > Stylommatophora > Arionidae > Ariolimax > Ariolimax columbianus. Next base: position 116,443,522 of record JAVGWX010000001.1, on the reverse strand, counting down.
TTGTCCTGAATCATTGTATTTTGACTTTGTACAGGCCTTACTAAGTCCTTGACTAACTTATATGCCCCCTTGGCATCATTTCTTCCTAGATTTTGTTCGATATCTGCACACTGAGTCGTTATCCATTCCACCTTGGCCTGTTTCATCTTGGCCTTTATGTTACAATTTATCTCTCTATATTGCTGAATCCCATCTAGTGTTTTCTTCGCTCTCTTCATTTGTCGTCTCTTGTCACATAAATCATATTTCACTCGTGATCCATGCTTTCTTCTTAATCCTGCACCTACCTAGAACCTCAGATACCATGGAGATTAATGCCGAATTCAGGGCTTCAGTCATCGTCTCAACATCTGCCTCCTCGTTAAGAACCAACAGAGGTGCGAATCTTCCCGCCATCACCGCTCCAAAGGTCTCCATTATATCCGGGTACTTCAACTTCTCCAAGTCAAATCCCAGTCTAGTTATCTCTCTTTTCAGAACTTTCTTTAGTCTGAGATGCATGGTCATCAGCACTAAGTCGTAGTCACTCGCTATATCGGCGGCCACTGGGAAACTTCTTGTCCGGGCGCTATTGACGCTAGATCTGAATCTCGTTTGGACCAGAATATAGTCAATTTGACTATGAAGCGTACCATTTGGGCTGTGCCACGTCCACCGTCTCTACATTTTATGTGGTCCTAGCGTACTCACTACCACTAGCTTATTATAATACGCAAATTCCAGGAGTCTCAGTCCTCTCTTCTGAGTCTTATGGTTTTACCAGTTGCACACTTAACACCTCCGCCTTGGTGTGAGACGGCAGTCGCGGTCCTTGTTGACCCGTACTGCGACCAATCCGGTATAATAGATTTCATATTTGTCCTCATGTGTGATTCTTAGACTTGAAATCACCTGGCGGCGACCATCTCCTCTCCAAGCTGCGGTGGGCCAACATCTGCATTTAACCTGAAGGAGCCCGTCCCCCCAGGCGAGCCATTGCCTCATCAGCCTAGAGCCTCACGGTTCTAGTTGCCCAGTGTGTACCCCGAGGAGGTGAGGTTGGCTTGTGAGCTCACTTAATCGGCAGGCTACTAATTTCACTTTTCACTCTTCCAGGGTAGAGCTAGCTGACCTCAACGCCACTGGAATGTGGTGCCGAGCATGAGCACACCTTATACCTTAGGAGTATCAAATTTTAAATATTCGTCAAAATGTTTTTTAAATTAATAGTTTAATGAAGACATGATGGCAAACAAAGTATTACTTATGTACTTAGTTTTTAAGTTTAATTTTGAAGTGCAAAAAAGGGAATAGTGAAAATACAATTGTTCAATGAATTTACATAAGTCACAAAAGACAGATAACCCTAAGATAACCAACTAACAAAAATAAATCTTACATACCATTTTTTCCACAGTGACTGCGATCAAAGCCAGTCTCATTAATGGCAATAACAGTAGCAGCATCAGTTCCATGGAACAACCTCTGTTCGTTATTATGCCCCTTGGGGTTGCGAAGATCCATCTCTCGCTTCTTTACTTTGTATTGCTGATATAGTACTTTATTTTGCACACGCTGAATCTGCACAAAGTGAATACATTTTGAAATATTTCATAACAACATTTTTTACCATATATCATATCTAGGACAATAAAACTTCAATACTCACTGACAAGTCTATATAGAGAAATGTAACTGGTTGTATACAGACTCTGCAGGGTCTTCTAAACCAGTATAAAGACGTTAAGTTAAGTTAAGTAAAGAGTGAAACTACACATAGGCAAAGAGAGAAAAGAAAAAAGAACTACACTACAGAGACATATCAAGTTCACCTAGACACGGTTCAACGATTTGTAGTTGGAATAACTTAACTTAACGTCTTTATACTGGTTTAGAAGACCCTGCAGAGTCTGTATACAACCAGTTACATTTACATCACCTTGCTCTAAAAGCTATGCTCATCCAGTTTATTCTTAAATGCATTAACTGTCCCTGCCTCCAATACCTCCCCTGGCAATGCATTCCAAGCAGACACCACTCTCTGACTAAAAAAATATTTCCTAATATCTAATCTGGACCTCTCTTTAGTCAGCTTGTAGCTATGCCCTCTTGTTATTGTGGGTGGCTGTATTTTAAAAAACTTGTTATAGTCTAATTTATCCATTCGTCTGATCATCTTATAAACCTGTATTAAGTCACCATGAATTCTTCTCTCTTCTAGACACTGTAAGCCGGTTTTTCTGAGTCGAAAGATGAATGAACAGGTACTGGGTCTGGCTGAAACAAGGTGGAAGGTAGCTATAAAAATAAGATTAAGCTCATGGACAATGCTGTTGACCTCTAGACATATTGAGGAAAATGCACAATCCAATGAATGGGTGGGCCCACATGTTGTCACTAGTAATGCAACAGACACTAATTGAATGGGAAGCAATAAGACTAAAGGTTCATGCTAGCTACGTTAAAAACCACAATAAATGATATAAAGTTGAATGTTCTACAATTTAGTCACCTATGAATGAGAAGGATGAATCCTTGAAGGAAGACATCTACTCCAAATTTCAAGATTTCATGGACAAGACGAGAGAAAGAAGTGGGATATTACAATTTCAAGGGGGATCTAAATGCTAATATTGTAAATGAAAATGCAGGTCCTTATATAAAATGCATGCTGAAGTCAGATGCACTGGGCCGACAGGTGCAAAATGAAAACCACAGTGCAACGCACACCGCCTTGGGGATTTGAGAAATAAGGCAAACGCAAAAACAAAACAAAAAAAGAAAGAAAAATACTTTGAGAAAAAGTATGCAAATTTTAAATCTTTTGTAACAACAAACCTTTTTGACTGGCATAGCTGCTCCACCATTAATAAAACGCTGCTCGGCTGCCTTGTACTCCGCACTTCCAGCTTGTAGAGGCACAAGTTTTAGGTTTTCTGAGTTTGCCATATGATCCCACTTCTTGGGCAAGGCTTCACCTCCTAGAGAACATAGTGTCAATTTCAAATAAAAAAACAATCACAAATATGTAGTGGAGATGTATACTTATCCAAAAATAAAACAACAAAAATATATGATTATAGGAGATACAAAAGCAAAATCAATAATATGCCCAAACAAAATGTTCTGTTGCACCTTAGACACATAATAATATGGCTCACTATGTTCTGATTTTAATCACCTGAAGACAATTGAACCAATTTTTCACACTGAGCTTAATGACTTAAGAGCAGCACTCTGCAAACTGTGCCAGCAGTCCGCACCAAAAAGGGTAGTGGTACAGTGGGTTCCGTCACACTGCAACATCCAAGGCAACGAGGAGGCAGACAGACTGGCAAAAGAAGGTGCAAGGCTACCACAAACAGATACCAGTATGACGTACGAAGAGTCAAAACGGCTTATCAAAGCCAGATACATGACCAAATGGGAAACCGAACATACTGGTTACACCAAAAACGATGCCTATTACCAGTTGAACCGAAGAGAGCAGGTCGTTGTCTTCAGACTTCGCACTGGCCACAACAGACTGAGGTACCACCTATTCAACAAACTGAAGATAGGGTGTACCGACGAATGCCCGTGCGGTACTAGTAAAATGACCACTGAACATCTGCTGCAGAACTGCCCGACATACGAGGATCAGAGAGAGCAGATGTGGCCATTGCCAGTGGAACTGCAAGACAAGCTCTATGGTAGTGGCGAGAGTCTCAGGATGACCGCCGCTTTTTTCGAGAAAATAATGGTTACTGTCTGACTGTGTACGCAGAAGAAGAAGAAGAAGAACCAATTTTTCATTATGGCACAGAAATGTACTTCTTTACCTTACAGAGGGTCACAAATAATTTTCAACTTTCTATAACTATTACATTAAAATCCTCAGTGTAACAACGTAATATGTTTTTTAAAAACAATCAGAGAAGAAGACATATATTAAAATATATTTAGAACATGTTTTCCTGAAATACTAAACACACTGAACAATTATTTATATTGCTTATGTGTTTGTTGTGTATCATGCTGAAACACAGTTAGAGCTTTAGGGTAATGAAAATATTACACATTGTTACTGACTTCAGAAACAGAATAGATGAAACATGATATGAAGATATCAACCTAGGAAACAGGATAGATGAAATATGGTATGACTCTATCAACCTAGGAAATAGAATAGATGAAACATGATATGAAGCTATTGAACCAAGAAACAAAATTTGAAAACATGAACTAGTATCTTCTCAGGAAACATATAAAAATATGAAAACAATTTATATTTTCTCAGTGCATCAAATTACTCAAAGGATAAAAGAAATAAGCCTTACCTTTAGTGCGATCAAATCTCCTTACATTAATGCCTTCTCCACGTTTTTGTCCGCTAGCATCCACATTGTACTCCTTCATGGCAACAAAATCAATGCGGTATGTGTGATTGTTGGAATCAGTTATATCATGGTGCTTTGACTTTTTTTTGTATTCCCTCTCTAGCTCGCTGTTTGTCCTGCAGATAAATATTTGAAATATATCATAATCATCATCATCATCAGTCCCGTAACCTGAAAGGTCATTGGGGCGCCAATACTGCAGATTGTTGGACTAGTTCTCGCCACTCCACTCAGTTTTGTGCCAGGATATTTGTTTTAGCTATGGACATTCCCGTCCACTCTCTGATGTTGTCTTCCCATATTTTTCTGGCTTCCTCTCTCACGCTTCCCAGGCACAGTACCTTGCAGAATCTTCTTGGTCAACCCAGACGATCTTGAAACATGCGCATACCATGTGAGCTTGCATGCTTTTACCATAGCCAATAGGTCTTTATATTGGCCGATCTCTCTCTCTACTAACGGTGTCCCGAACTGCCTTATTAGTGACATAGTCTAGATATGAAATGCAGAGAATTCGATGCAGACATCTCATCTCCCTTGCACAAATTCTTCACTCTAGAACCGCTGTCAAAGTCAAAGTTTCACATGCGCAAAGATACACGGTAGTGACAAGTGCATACATTAAACTCAACTTGGATTTCAGGTTGATGCTTTTGTACCTCCATTTCGGCCTCAGTTTGGTCAGAGCAGCCATGGTCATCGCTGGTCTTGCCTGCATCTCAGTTCTGGAACTGTCCGCATCCATCAGTGCTCCCAGGTGTTTAAACTGTTTAACAATTTGCAATGCTTCACCTTTGATCGCAATCAGACTTGTATAATTTATTGAAATCTTCAAATAAATACAAAATGTACTTAGTTAGCTGCTGATACAGACACACTACAGTTTACTCAATCATAAATTGTTATCTGATTTACTGTTAGGCAGGGCAATTCAGCAAAGAAGGGAACTGGTTACCCCACCTCACACATGCAAAGTCTAAGATCTAGTGCACTTATATCTCTAAGAGTTCATTTCCAAAGGTGGAAATTGAAGTTTGTGTACATAATAAAACTAAAATTATATGATCTGTTGATCTAAGATAATGATACTAGAAATAAAGAACATGCGCACTGTACCTCTTTCTTCATCTTGTAAATGGTGTATAACAAAGAATGACAAATAAGAAGAGACTGCAGAGAATAATTTATACACCTGACCTCAAACCAAACGAAAAGAATTATCAAAAGATTATTGCTCTATGCCCTCTGACAGCACACATTTCTGACTTTCAAGAGATATTTATATTCAATTTTCAATTCCTGGCTGAGATTATGATCGGAATCCATGTCTGCACCTTGATAAATATTTGCCAATATGATACCACTTTACAATCTGTCCTTATCAAAATAAAGTCAATCTAATCGTATACAGACCAAAGAGAAGCAGTCTGGCCTGGGGGAGCTACCATAATCGAAAAGCTGTGGGGGACCGGAAAATACCTGAACACAGTCTCCTTCATGAACCTTACCAGGCTAGAAATATAGCATCAGTTCAAAGAAGAAGAGGAAGCAGAAGAAGCTGGAAAAACGTGACACATATAACTAAATGGTTCTCCTATTGATCATTGTATCTTCTATTCAGATGTTGGTGATTGTTCTGGAGGCTGTTATATTCCTTCTTTATCTTTGTCTTATTAATATGTAATCAATTTGTGATGTACTATATGGGTTGTTCCACTTGTACAATGTTTCAATATGAATATTTTGGTGTTGGAAGATGGTGTTTGTTATTTCTATGTCATTCTGAGTGTGTGCTTTTATAAATTCTTCTCCATTGCTGTTATACTCCTTTAACATCAAACATTATATACACGATTTTAAAACTCACAAATCACATTCACAATTTATTCGGTTCAAAAATAAGTATTGCACATTTATTAAATTGACAATATCATAGTACTAAAAACAAAATTCATAATTGTCCCAGAGTTAGAAGTTGTTTTAAAAGTCTGAGTACAACTATAATTTTACCATAGATTTCCCAATATAAGAATTTTAACATGGATTTCATATGGCAAAGCGTATCTGATCTTAGTGAGTGATACTTACATGGATTCAAAGTCTATCCATTTTCCTTTCTCATATTGCCACTGTTTGGCAGACACAACTGCCCGGTGTAGAGATTTGTGATGATTGTCTACAGCAGCAACAATAAAAGTCTTCAACATTCTTATGACAGGTAGGAAACCTTCAGATCTAAAACCTTGCATTGTGACCAAGCCCTCCTCTATGCTGACCGACACCTTCAAGCAATGTCTCCTTCCCTCATCGATCAGTTCTTTCTCCTAGTATAAAAAAAACAGTAAATTATAATATGATAAATTCATAATCCCAATCAATGACAAGAGATAGCTGTCAATGAACAACAACAACGCAGCAGTGAACGTGGTCTCTCTGTATTGTGGGTAGAACAACGTCAGACGGGTAGAGTTCCCAAGGGTATGTCTTTCAAAATAGTCTACGATTTTAACACCCTCATGATTCAGGAGACCAGCTTGAAAGAGAGTGTAACTCAAGTATATTCAGACTACAGATGTTACAACAATCTATAGGGGTTAGCTAGCTATATGTATATAAGCGACACACTTAACTTAACGTCTTTATACTGGTTTAGAAGACTCTGCAGAGTCTGTATATAACCAGTTTCATTTACATTTCCTTGCTCTAACAGCTATGCACATCCAAACTTGGTTACACTCTCTTTCAAGTTGGTCTCCCGAATCATGAAGATGTTACAATCATAGACCATTTTGAAAGATGTTGGTGTACATACACATAAGGTATAGCCATTAAGTAATAGCAATTTTATTAATGATGTTTTTACAAGAAAGTGAACCAGAAATTTTGTGTCTTATTGTTCGACATAGTTCCCATGTCTGGCAACACACTTTGTCCACCTACCCACTAGATTGTGGATGCTAATCCAGAGAAAAAGTATTTTAATGTGACCTTTAACCAATTTTGCACCACCTCCATTACCTCGTCAGATGTCTTGGTACCCGTCTGCTTCACACATTCCTATTACCGAGGTCGTCATGGACAATATTTTGTACAGTGCCGTGACTCGTGTTGAAATCTACAGCTGTTTCATCAAAAGTAACTCACCTGCTGCCACGGACTAGCTGGCCGATCTGCTGTTTCACAGTGTCAGCCGCCACGTTTGCTGGTCTTCCACGCTGAGGTTTATCAATGACGTTTTGTCTTCCATTTTGAAATATTTCTACACAATCATACACTCTCCTCTTACTTAAACAGCCGTCTCCATACTGAGCCTTTATTCTTCTGTAGGTTAAAGAAGGTTTCAAACCCTATGACCACAAAAAACGAATAAGGCCTTGTTGTTCAAATCGACAGTGGGGTGGCCATGTTGTACACTATATTGTGCATGCACAAATTGCTAGATCGTCACAATGCCTACATGGTGTATTGCTAAAGAGACATTTTGTTTCCTGAAATAAGATTCTCCATTGCACATACTCTTCATTTTATAATTAAATTGCTGTTACTTAATGACTGTCCCTCATATATTTAAAGAATGATTGATATTAGTTCCTTTACTGCTGAGGACAAGTAACTGCAGGAGATTGAGGTGAGAATCAACAATCTACAAGAGTCTAAAACATGTACGTACACGAAGATACAGTTCCTCGTGTTAAATACGATTTCCTGGTAGAACTATATGATTTGCTTGGCAGGAAGTGTCTCATAGCCAGTTATTTCTGTGCTTCTCTGGTCATGCTGGTTTTCACAGTGACAAAAGATATGCCATCCTAGCCTCGATAGCACCCAGAATGGAAAGATTCATTATGGATGAGTGTAGGCCAAGATGTAGCAGTGAATGAGCTGACAGCAGCTAGCGACTCATAGCTGGCTACTTGCATAAGGGTCACCAAACCATAGCTGACAAAAACCCTAATCTGCCTCTACATGGCGGCCCTTGAAACAGGCTACACTAGTCACTAGTATAGTTTGGCCAAGGGATAGGGATCGCAGTGAGAAGGCAAACCCAGTATTTAAAAAAATCGCTGAAATCAGATGTGCAGAGCAAAAAGGTGCAAATATTGCAGCATCACTGTAAAATATGACACAACATCCTTTTCAGCATGAACCAGAAATCCACAGAGTTTGATGCAATCAAACAATCGATGGCTCGCACACAGCCAGCTGCGCCTTCTCTCCCCCCCCCCCCCCCCAATCACACACACACACATGTACCAATCTATTAATCTATTATATAGCACTGCACTTACTAATCTCCTTGCATTGATCATCGAGTTCCTTTATTGCACACTACTTTTCATATTGTTAAAAGCAACTGAAGAAGACATTATTTGGAGCTGGCAACCTCATCAGTTAAAACAACTGACCTCATCAGGTAGAACAACTGGCAACCTCATCAGGTAAAACAACTGGCAACCTCATCAGGTAAAACAACTGGCAACCTCATCAGGTAAAACAACTGGCAACCTCATCAGGTAAAACAACTAACCTCATCAGGTAAGACAACTAGCAACCTCATCAGGTAAAACAACTGACCTCATCAGGTAAAACAACTGGCAACCTCATCAGGTAAAACAACTGACCTCATCAGGTAAAACAACTGGCAATCTCATCAGGTAAAACAACTGGCAACCTCACCAGATAAAAACAACTGGTAACCTCATCAGGTTAAACAACTAGCAACCTTACCAGACAAAAACAACTGACCTCATCAGGTAAAATAACTAGCAACCTCATCAGGTAAAACAACTGGCAACCTCATCAGGTAAAACAACTGGCAACCTCATCAGGTAAAACAACTAGCAACCTCATCAGGTAAAACAACTGTCAACCTCATCAGGTAAAACAACTAGCAACCTCATCAGGTAAAACAACTGGCAACCTCATCAGGTAAAACAACTGGCAACCTCATCAGGTAAAACAACTGACCTCATCAGGTAAAACAACTGGCAACCTCATCAGGTAAAACAACTGGCAACCTCATCAGGTAAAACAACTGACCTCATCAGGTAAAACAACTGATCTCATCAGGTAAAACAACTAGCAACCTCATCAGGTAAAACAACTGGCAACCTCATCAGGTAAAACAACTGGCAACCTCATCAGGTAAAACAACTGACCTCATTAGGTAAAACAACTAGCAACCTCATCAGGTAAAACAATTGGCAACCTCATCAGGTAAAACAACTGACCTCATCAGGTAAAACAACTAGCAACCTCATCAGGTAAAGCAACTGGCAACCTCATCAGGTAAAACAACTAGCAACCTCACTAGACAAAAACAACTGGTAACCTCATGAGGTAAAACAAATGGCAACCTCAACAGGTAAAACAACTGATAACCTCATCAGGTAAAACAACTAGCAACTTCACCAGACAAAAACAACTAGCAACCTCACTAGACAAAAACAACTGGTAACCTCATCAGGTAAAACAAATGGCAACCTCATCAGGTAAAACAACTGGCAACCTCACCAGGTAAAACAAAGTGCTACAACAAATAAGTATGTGTATATTCTGGTTCAGGTTTTCTGCAAGAAGGCCAACTACATCAGTGGTTCCATGCTCATATTATGGATGAAAAAAATGCAGAATAATGAGGATAACGTCTATTAAAGTTCTTAGAGAACTAGCAAAATTAGTATCGTCTGTCTAAAATATCATCACTACCAATATTATTAAGGTCGACAATATCCTTCTTCCTCTCTTTCAACATTTTATGTGGACGTTATGCTGTATTAATACCAGTTCATAGTGTTGTTTATCAACTGTTACTGATTTGTTTTCCTATTATGACATTAACGTGTCTTTATTGTTCTTCTTAGTTCTTAGTTGACCTGTACTTCTACAAGGGCATAAGCCCCTGTGCGGGTTCCATCTCTGGTGTAAGCTAGATGTAGCTAGGAGGAGGATTTCCTGCTTAGCAGGCTAGGCTCGAGCAGCTTATTACTCCAATATGGAGGGTGATTAACTTATGTGTAAATCCATCTTAATAGAATAAAACACTAGTGCAAAGTAGACCCGCAGCCTGTTAGGCGCATCTATGCTGCTCTTAAAAAACAACCACCTAAACATGGCCAGTGTTAGGCCATGTCACACAGTTTGTCGTCTCTTACGACACGCTCTCTGTGGGGCAATGGTGATATTCTTGTCCTTGTCATACACATAGACCTCAGCAAACTACTGGAGGATTATTGTACATGAAATTTTGTTTTTACAGTATTGTTGCCTCGTGTAACAAACAACGTGTTCTAACATTTTTGTTCTCATTAAATGCCCTTACAAAAGTGGGATGCTTTTTGTTTTCTTTTTGATAAATGTAACGATTAATTTGAAGCTTGGAAATTATTAGTCATCTTAGCTTTCCATGTTATTATAATTATTCTTCGGTACAACCACATTTTGGTGAACATTGGCTACTGTGATCTTCTTTCATTTTTTTTCATTTGTTATTGCTTATGATTTACTTATATGACAGTATTGACCCTGTATGTTTCAATCTGCAAAGATTTATTGCATAGGACATTTTTAATTGTTTGGAATGCAGTTTTATTTATTTAATTGATGTACCATGTTCTTTATTTCTCAATTGCTTCTCTTAACTCATGTACTAGCATTATTGGTATTTACATATATCAATTTGTTATAAATGAGTCCCCTTAATCTTTGATGATGCATTTTGAAATATTCTTTCTTTTTCATTTTTAAGGATTACTATATCATTAACGAACCTTCTGTCACTATTAGGTCAGATTAAATTTCATTATTACTGTATCAAAATGCATTTCAATGATTTTAATAGGTCATCCTGCTGATTTTCCAGGCATATCCTTTATGGATTTAATAATGCATTCATTGTACAGAGAAAACATTTCATATGATTGTACACATCTTTGCCCAACTTCTTCTTTTATATGCTGATAATGACCTTTTCAGTTGTCATTTCTTAAAGTAATAGTAATAACTTCTTCCAGCCATTACTGACATATTTCTATGGATAACAAGCTGTTTCCAATACAACAGGTCCTTCCCTTTTCATCTAACTAATTAATCCAGGGCAACATTAATAGCTGAGAAAGTCTGATATCAAGTGATGGTACAGAAGATTTAAAGGCAAGACCACCACTTGACCCCCTTAGGGACTCAAGCTTCAGATTATGAATTGATAATCTGCCCAACATTAATAATAAATTATACAAGTATGATACTAATTATAAATACCTGTTGCTTGCTCAATCGTTTCACCTCCTTATCCTTTTCCTTCTCCGTCTTAAAGGCTTTCCTGAATACATCATTTAGCTCTTTAATCCCATTTACAATCTTTGGGTGATTGTCGGCATAAATCTTTAAGTCAACATGCTCTGAAACCTTTGCAATGACTTGTGGTGGGTCATCAGCTTAGAAGACAAACATAACCAAACTGTGATGCTTACTGGTTTGAAATATTATCTTAAATCCTTACGCATTTGAATTATATTGTCTTGATCAATAGAACGATCAAAAATTGGAAATGTTTCAAAAATAATAAATCTTCAATTGACACAAATTGTTTCCAATTGTTGAATTAATCAATCGAAATCTGTTTTTCTGCTCATAGTGGAGCATAAGTCTTTAACAAATACATGTAAATGTTGACTTGTCCGTGTCTGTTGAAATTTTTGTGGCTTAAAGTTTCTACAGGATGGGGTAGCTAGCCTCATGCCCACACCTCGTATGATATGACTCACAAGTTAGTGTTTCAATTCTCTGCTCCATTTTTTGGCCCCCACTTACACTGAGGTGATCTATACACTTCCATTTATATTAAATACTGAGGGGAGAAAGACCATGAATACTGAGGAGAGGAAGACTAACAGCTGGTCAGGCAAAATATACTGATCAGACATGTTAGTCAGGGTCAGAAAAAACATACTGGCCAAGACCCTCACCTCAGCTTCCAAGTAGCACCTCCCTGAAAATGGGCTGTTTTCATGACAGCCTGGCTAACGAGGTGAAGGATTGACGTGATCACTGTATTAGTGAGTGGCACGCAGATGAAGTCAAGCGTAGCACAACCGCCTGGAGGACTCCGGTCCACCTTCATCAGCACGCTTTGGATGTGAGGAAAGCTACTGCAACCTGCCACTTAACGTCCATTTCAGGGCGCACAAAAGAGTAACCTATTCATTGTGAGCATTCGCAAACAACAATGAATAATGACATTTTTTTCAAGTATTTTTTAACACTTGCATTGTGAATATTCTCATGTGTATATCAATAGAGATGCATGTTTCTGTTATCTATACTATGAGCGTGTTTTTATACTATTTATTTATACTTGTACAATCTGAGACAATGTTTTTTCAATAAGATGAAAGCATGCGTAATTTTGATGATAACAGATGAAATACTTATTAAGTTGCATTCCTTCTTTATCACATACTTTTGGTCATCAATAAAGTATATTATAAGTAAAATTAGTATATCTAAAGAAAACAGTAATCAGGCTGGGATCATTAACAGCAATCAGCCCAAGATCAGTGGCAGCTCCTAAGAAGTCCAGGAATGGTACTGGTAATGGCCGTATGTGTTCTCTGCTGCCATTTTATCAGTGCCACAGACATAATCTTAATTTGTTGAACAGATGGAATCTCAATCTTTTGTGGTCTGTGCAGAATCTAAAGATTACCACTTGTTCACCTCTGTTGAACTGGTAATTTACTTTATTTTTTTTTGTTGATCTGTTTGTTCTGCTTCTTACTTTTTCCTGTATTTACACCTGGTAAGCCGTTTGGTCTCTTCATAAGCTATACTTATATCATACTGAGGTAGCTTTCCATCTGTCTTTGACAGTCTGTTAGCCTTTTCAATGTCAGGTATGTTGTAATGTGATTGGTTATATTGTAACACATCTTGTTTGAGCCAGTGACATAGTTAACATTTACCACGCATGAGTCACAGCTAAGCGATTGACGTCACAAAAATTGCATTGCGTGGATCCATATGCTGCTTACGATGTCGCTGCATAGCCACGATGTTCCAATCGTATATAATCAAATTGGATATGTTAAAATAGTCATTTAATTGTAAAAAGTTCGACTTCCATCACGTTGAGTTTAAAAACAATGGCAATTTTGATATTTGTTTTAGACTTTTGGAAATGATTTCTTATGTTTTTCACTTGGATTTGAAGATTCGCCCATTATTGAGAATAGGCAAGTTAAGTTTTTGCAACAGATTTTTCTGAGGTAGATTTGTTTAAATTGTTTATGTACATACAATAATTCAAGAGTGGTCCGCCAGAGTCTATTTGTATGACAAGGACAAGAATAGCACCACTGCCCCACAGAGAGCATGTCGTAAGAGGCGACTACAGGTGTGAAATGGCATATGGCATAACCTCGGCCATGGTTAGGTGATTTGTTAAGAGCAGCATAGATGGCACCTAACAGGCTGCGGCTCTACTTTGTTCTAGTGTTTGAGTCCATTAATATGGACTCTCACATCAGTTAACCACCCTCCATAGTGGAGTAATAAGTTGCTTGAGCCTAGTCCACTAAGCAGGAAATCCTCCTCCTGGCTGTATCAAGCTGCCATCAGAGATGGGACCTGCACAGGGGCTTATGCCCCTGTAGAAGTACAGGTCGACTAACAGCTAAGAACATACAATAATTACATTATAGTGGTAACTGATATGGATATGGCCTTTTTTAAACATTGATAATTCGTTTTCAGCAGATTTTTTTTTTTAACAAGGCACACCGAAAGCGTATATGTTTGTGCCACTTTTCATTTTTGCCTTTATCTTTTTGTATCTCAGAAATTAACACACACACACAGAAAAGACATCAACACCAACAAGTTTTTTATTCATTTATGTCTCTACATACAAACAAATCAGAGCATACAACAACAAATGAAAAAGGTACAGACTCTCAATGTCAACAACCTAGAAAAACGTGAAGCTGCAAAAAATAATTCAGTAGCAGGGGAAAGTGTGTACATTTTTGTATTAAGTGTGGTAAAGATTAATGGGTAATTCTCTTAGGTCATTTATGTCTGCATTTTATTGCTCCTCAGTGCAGCAGCAACTGAAAGCGCATCTATGAAAATGGTACTTGCCTCTCTGTGGTTTCATCTGTTATTAGGAATTCTGCTGATGTTTTGAAGTTACTTTTAAGTTACTTGAAAATGTTACTTTTGCAACAGATTACCTTTCGTTTTCAGGCCCAGAAAGATTCTTTATCTCCATTCTCTGTAGCATTTGTTGTTAATCCATTTACAAGTGTCCAGATATTGTTTGCCAACTGTTTCATTGTGTATTTTATAATTATGCTTTTCCCTTCAGTGCCAGTCTTCATGTCCATTTTCCTCAATTCTGGAAAAATTTACAATTAATTCAGGGAAACACTGTGATGAATGAGATTGAGTGTTGATATGGCGTTCATGGGATCTGGTCTTCACTTTATTTTTAATGATGCTACAAAGTTGTTCCACCTGTGTTTTGTCTTCAGATCCCATATATTTTTGGGTACATTTGTGGTTTGTCATCCTTCTATATTTCTCCCCCGTTTTGAGCATTTGAACTGAACTGACCTGTTGTGAACACTGTTATCCTACATTGGTTGAAAGTTTGTAATATTGTCTAGTTCATCAATGGGTGTGGGTTTTCATGCCTCATATTATGATATTCAATGCTTGATTTTGGTCTCTATTTATTTATGCTATCAATGTCAAAACAGGATACTAACATCAAATGAAAAATGATACATTGTAACAGCAGAAATGATCAGAAATGATGACATCAGGAGACCTTTAGGAATAACACCAGGAATAGACTACATCAAAAGACAGCAACTAAAATGGTTTGGCCATGTATCAAGACTACCACCACACAGCAATCCTGAAAACATAAGATACAAATTACTTTAACTTTGTAAGAATATTATTGTCTATCTGATCCTTACCTTCATGGCCACTAGGTGCATGTTTGGGACTGTCACTTCCACCTAGAAACTCATCCAGCATTTCCTGAGAGAAGATTACCAGTCTGACATCTTTTAGTATTTTCTGACTGCTTTTTGCAAAATATTCCACACCACTGAAAAGTACCTTCTTTATTCGCTGGTAGTCCACTCTTTTTGGCCCTTTAAAATAGTAAATGAGGTTTGTTAAACAGTACCATGAAAAAAAGTTTATAAGCATATTATTCATACATTTTAAGCACTCCTATTCATTTCTATGAAATAGTTGTAAGAAGCCTTGCATTACACAACAGCAAAGGGAACCTATGTGTTCAGCGCACCCTGGGAAGTAAACTGCAAACTTTGTCAGCGAGAATTCATCAAAAGTTAAGAACTAAGAATGAGCAACTTTAAAAACAACAACAATTACATTATTTGTTAAATTCTATCGTTATCTTCATTATTTCTAATATTTTGATATAATACTGTAAGTTGAATTGGATTGTAATTGCTGTATCCATGCATGTCAACTTACATGTGTTTTTTTACCCTTTCTTTCCCCATCACATACCCAAACATTATTTTGCATTTGTTTTACTCTGAGCTTTGTTATTACCCATTTCATATACATTTTATTTACAAATCCTACACATTGTGACTTAAAAATAATTAAGTATCCAAATATTTGGTTCTCCTATCAATCAAGTCAATCCAAAAATGTGCTTTCTAATATTTTATTTTTATTTTTTATAGTAATGGTGGTTTTTTTCAATATTAAATGCATCCCTCCCTCCCTCCCTTGATCAATGTTTGTGTCAGGCTTTCTCTGTCAATGTTTGACTCCCTGTTTTTCCACGTTCCACTCCTGATGCCTCTGGATTGTGTCCACCTTCAGGTTAGCGTGACTCTTGCTGTGCTGAGAATACGAGGTTGAGAGTGGCATCGTGTAACCTCCGGTGGAGGGAGGCAGGCAGCTTCAGTCCAAGTAGGAAGGTCCTTGAGTAATGATAACCTGAGGTGAATTCTGGGGTGCAGTTAACCAGAACTTTGAACACCATCATGGCCTGGTATCCCATGGCTTAAGCCAGGCACAGCCGCAGCAAGATGCAGCATAACAAAACAGGATAACCAATCAAAAGCACATAAGTTCCATAGAATAAAGTCCTTGATACCACCTGGTGAAGGAGTTGTCAATTATAATCCAAACAGGAACTAGCAAACAACAGAAGATGACACAAACACTGGAGTGAGTCGAAAGCAGAGCAAGTTGAAAGCAGAGCAAGTCGAGAGCGGAGCGAGTCAAGAACGCATCAAGTCAGGTGCGGCCATCTTACTTGTCCAGTGATACATACATAAATTGCAAAATAAGAGGTAACTTAAAAGTCCTAGAAAAAATATATTTAGAAGCTGATCAGAGAAAAGAATTTAAGCAGCATGTTTCAGTACTTCATGTAATGTAACATTGATGTAACAGAAGGACTAGATAAATTATTAATTTAGAAGAAACTGAATAATATTGAAGGAAAATATGATCAAGGAACACCAGTTATTGTGCTCTTTCAAGCGTGTTTATTAGACATCTCTAGTCAAATGTAGAATGGATAAGTTTTAATTTAGCAGTTTTCTGGTGGCACGCTGTAAATCTGAAGTCAAGCTGCCAAATTCAGCTAAAGTATCACATGAGAATCACCAGAGTGGTACCGGGTTGACAAGAGTAAGCCCACTGTAACCTTCCAATCTGCTGCAAAAAGTTGTTATAAAAGGGTGTGCATGAGAGTGGCAACCTCATTATGTAAAACCATTGCTATTAAAACCATCATGGTAAATACCCATAAGCAGACGTCCTATAAATGGTCTCACTGTAGTGATGACCATATGCTTCTCTTTAAGCATAAAGGCAAATCATCATCATCACGTGAGAATGTATGGGGCAGAAGATGCAGCACAGTGAATGAGCTGACAGCAGCCGGAGCTGACCAAGACCTAATTCCACCTCCAAGTGGCAACCCTGAAAACAGGCTACACTAGCGTAAACTGGATAATAGAATCGGGATGCAGTGAGAAGGCAAACCGAGTACCCAAAAAAGGCAACTGAAACTGGATGTGTCAGGCTAAAAACCAAAGGTATCACAGCCTCGTTATAAACTACAACATTACATCCTTTTCAAATCAAATGCCAAAAAGCTGCAGAAGATGGATTAGCTGGACCAAAAGGTGCAAAAATCGCAGTCAAGCTGTAAACTAGCGACACTAGCGCCTCCAAGGTGCATTCTGTTCTCTGAACAACATCCTGCTACTTGCAAAGCCTTTTTTCTTGCTTGGTAGCGAAAGATTGAGAACGAGTGAAGAAGAAAAATGCCAAAGAAGAAGACATGAAAATGCACCGATGTAATAATTTTCTGTACACTCTCCCCTTTGCCGTCAAACTTAATCCTCCAGCTGGTAAGAAACGTGAGCACACTGACCTGTACCAAAAGCAGGCATGGCAATAGATGTGAGCCCCTGATTTTCTGCATCTGTCAACACTTGACTGATGCACCTGTCCCAATGACGAGAAAACTTGTCCATGCTGACATGATAGATTTTCTGGCAACTCAGATTAGGGGCTGAGGTCACAACAAAGCCTTTGTCTGTCATTTCCTCCACTGTGAATATCAAAAAGGATTAAATAAATGCAACAAAATGTCTGTCTTGCCCTTTGTCTATGTTTATACTCTCTACTACTTAGTAGCACCAACATTACTACACTCTGTGTAGACCCATAACTACACATTCAACAGATGTGGAAGAGTCTGCATGGTTATTGTTTCCTGTAGCTCACTGGAATACACAATCTATTTCATCTAAAATTCATCCATTTTCAGTACAACTAATAAAGTAAAATCAATTAGCTGTCTTCTTTTTAAATGATTTATATCTGTGATAAATTGTAAGAGACTTCATTTTATAAGGTCCCTGCTTTTTTGTTAGGTGGAGTGACCTGTACCCTTCCTCGCTGCTTTATTTTCCCTAGCTGTAAGACAGGCACTCAACACAACTCTCTTAAAGAGCACCTGACCAAAATTCAACTACAGCACACTCCAGAGTGCCAGTTATGTACACACTCGTACAAAACTGTTTATCATTATCTCTCTGGCATTGGTACAAAGGGCCAGAGCCGAGTTGTTGCTGGATTCATAATAACAACAGCTGATGTGTGTTGAAACAAGGAATTGAACACAGTACGTTTGTCATGAGAATAAAGTGTTATAACTATCTATAAATTGAACACTACTTTTGTCATGAGAATAAAGTGTTATAACTATCCAGAAATTGAATACAGTACTTTTGTCATGAGAATAAAGTGTTATAACTATCCAGAAATTGAATACAGTACTTTTGTCATGAGAATAAAGTGCTATAACTACTGTACTGCTCAGATGTTCTTTTATACAAACAAATAAATTAAGCTTATTTTTAACAAACATCACCATGCTTGTTGCCACACAAATTTCAACTTACGTTTAGTATTACATTCATCCTGTAGTGCTGAGCCACACTTTTTCAGAAGAGAATTGCAAACTGCACCTGTTGGCAAATAAAATTTGTTCAGTTCCCATTTTCTTACACCATTGTTTTTATTTGAAGGATTAAGGAGTATGCTATTATAACAGTTTGGCATTCTTACTGCTGGAAATCTATAATAAAGCAGTTTGTGTGCCTTTTCAGTGGAGGTTTCTGTAGCAATTTGTTTAACAAGATGCTAGCCTTATACACAACATTCTAGTTTATATTATATTTCTGTTGATTAGGGAAATAAACAAAACATAACATGAATAACATGATCTAGCAAAATCAGCTAGTTAATGAAAGATCTTCCGAGACCCGGTCAGGCCCATATTGTTGCGTTAACTCATGTCCTTCTTTAAATATCGTTGTCCAGTTCTTCGCTGTTGTCTTTGACACACCTTTGTCACCATACGCTGCCTGCATTCTTGATGAATGTCAACTGGTCGACATTCTTCAGCTGTTAAAAACCAAATCACCGCTCGCTGATCAACTCTGGACGGATTCCGTATCACACCCCCCATGTTTTCAATGGTCTGCTGAGGAAACTACGAGTCAGAGGATAATTAAATTTTTCAAAATTGACGGTTGGTATGTGCTGTTTACATCAGAAGTGACATTATCATGCGCATCATATGTATGTTCACTCGTTGCAGTTTGGTCCGGTTTCATTTGAACACGCCTCGTAACAGATTATAAAATTGAGAAAAATAATGCAGAGATAAGAAAACATTCCACACAAAAAATCTGATGGTTTCTGAGTTCACACCGGTGGATATTGTCCACAGAGTATGATTTTGTCGGGAATGGTGATGCCAGTGGCTGCAGGATCATCAACACAAAGGAAAACAAATTGTATGTGTTTGTTAAAGTGTTCAAAGATTTGTCTACCAGTCTCACTGAAGTAAGTTTATATTGCTGGAATGGCAAATGAAAGAATAGATAAATGAAAGGACTTGCAGGGAAATCGTAATTTGATCTTAAACACAACTCCTGTGAAAGACATCAAACATGAAAGACTTGGCATAAAAGGTTCTGTCGTTTTCTTTTTCTGGTTGCCAGGTATTGTGTCAAGCTGGTTAGCTAGATAGGAATTAAAAGCACTTCAATCAAGCAAATCCTGCAAGTTTCTATCCCATCTTCAGGCAACTAATGGGAAGTCCTGGAACTCTAATCATAGTGGAATTGGCATAAGCAATAGAGAGAATGTGGAATAAAATCGATTTTGACAAAGCAGTTATGTGTAAAAATATGTTAATAGCTGTCTGAGAAGGAGGTTGAGAGTGGGTGGGTGAGTGAGTGAGTGAGTGAGTGAGTGAGTGAGTGAGTGAGTGAGTGAGTGAGTGAGTGAGTGAGTGAGTGAGTGAGTGAGTGAGTGAGTGAGTGCATCTATGCAAGAGGTAGGAAAATGAATCTCAGGGTAAAGATATTTGAGAAAGAAACAATGAATTTTATATGAATAGTGAAAGTCCTCATCCTGGTACATGTAGCAAGACAGCAGCCAAGGAAATGGTATGGGCAACTACTAAAGTGAAAGTGAGAGGAGACGAAGAAAAGATTGCTGTGAGCAACAGTGTGTATAAGATGGTACTTATTCTGTGTTGAGCTTGAGTCAGGCAAGCGAGTTCATGATGGCGAAATAAAACGTTACAAAGACACTCTGAAAGCCTCACTGAAGAACTACGACATTGGCCCTGATAATTAGGAGAACATTGTTGTTGATCACTCTGCCTGTTATAGTAAAATCTATTCTGGCACGACACATATAGAGCAGACAAGAATCAAGGAAGCTGCATGGAGATTAGCGACACGAAAGACAAGAGACGAGTTGCCTCCGTCTGACGGTCAGACAGTGTTTCTCTGCCCTCAGTGTGATAGACGCTTTCGGGATCAGATTGGTTTGAACCCACTCCAGGATTGACAGATGACAGTGTAGTCCTCTTCGGAAATGATGGACAAACAATAACAATATGTCAACTGAGGTGGAAAGGTCAGAAAGACAGATGCCAACAATAAGGCGAGAAAATTGACCGATGTCACAGAGTTATTGGATGTGAACTCAAAATAGCATGGAAATAATTAGCAAAGAAGAAAGACAACTTGGTTGTGAAAACCTTATATACTAGCTTACTTAGTTGCTCATCTTCTACCCTGAGGTATGGAGGTTTGCCAGAAAGAGTGCCATACTATTTTATTTGCTGTTTTCATTTGGCTTAGTCTAGCTCTTGGTCATGTAAAGACTGTCTTCTATTGTCATCCCAGCAGACTTGATAATCCTGTGGGTCTGGATCTTTCACTTCTTGCTTTCCGTGACTGCAGTGGTAGTCAATATTCTTTCATTCTGCAGACGGACAAACTATCAAAATTGAGATTGCTTCGCTCGAATCTGCAAGGACTGGTTTCTCTGTAACAGATGGGTTTCAAGATCGTATTGTTTGATTGCAGACCTTCTCTCTTCTTGTTACTTGAGACACCTTTCTTAGATGTCTCATTTCAGAGGCTTGGAGGACTTTTTTTGGTTGTGTTCCTTTCGCCCATGACTCACATCTGTAATCCAAAACTGGTACATAGGTAGAGCAGTATGCAGCCATCATAGTTTTCTTACTTATTTATCTTTTACCTAAGAATCATCTTTGGAATGAAAACCTCTGCCAGATTCTGCTCTTTGAGAGGTCAACTAATCTTTGATAGTTTCTTTTTGGTCTATTTCAGCTTAAAGGTATTTGAAATGCATAACCTGCTCTATTGACTGTTCACCCAGCATAATGTGATGTTTCTTCTCTTCTCTTGAGACCATAGTGATGTTTGTTGTTTAACTGCTAATGGGCATCTCTCTCTTCTCCAACTCTTCTATCTAGATTTATTTTTTTTTATTTTTTTTGCGTTCGCCTTATTTTTCTATTCCCCAAGGCGGTGTGCGTTGCACTGTGGTTTTTCTTTTGCACCAGTCGGCCCAGTGCATCCGACTTCAGCATGCATTTTATGTAAGGGCCTGCTTCCTCCTGAATTTTCTAAGGGTTTGCTTCCCCGGGGTAACGGCCCGTGCTGTGATGGGGATCGAACCCAGCACCTTCTGGTTGTGAGCCGTGTCACTTAACCACTAGCCCACGCTGTCCCCTCTACCTAGATTTGAAGGTTGGTCTGGAGATGTACCTCTGATTTGTAATCAAGTCCACATCATCGGCAAAAAATAGCTCCGATATACTGACTGGTTTCATCAATAATCAAATCCACATCATCAGCAAAGGACAACTCCGATATACTGACTGGTTTCATCAGTAATCAAATCAACATCATCGGCAAATGACAGCTCCGATATACTGACTGGTTTCATCAGTAATCAAATCAACATCATCGGCAAATGACAGCTCTGATTTACTGACTGGTTTCAGCTCCCAGTAGTGAGTACCTTTAGGTGCTCTCCTCACTGGCTTTGATGACATTTATCCATGAGCAGCATGAAAAGATTTGGCATTATAATGCCTCCCTGTCTTTCACCACTGGTGGTCTTGAACTCCTGACTTTTCTTATCCTGGCCTAATGTAATATATCTGCAAGCCATATAGTAGGTTGTGAAGGTAAATTAATTAAATTGTGTTTATCAAATAAAACATGAGAGAAGAAAAAAATCTATAACACTAATGAATGTATTTTTGTTTATAAACAACTGATAATTTAAAGTCAACTAAAATGTGGAATAATCACATACCAGAATTTGACATATCCATCGTTTCTCGGATACCACTTACGATTGCATCACATTTTTCAGCTGTTATATCCCCCTTCTTGATGGTCAGTTTCACTGATTTAAATTGAACTTCATTCTGGCCGCCTCCTTTGTGAAAAGAAATAAGAATTTAAGGTATATTCTCAATTCCATGTAATAACCTAAACAACTTCTTCACTGTTTTATTTACAGATTCACCTCCATATAAAACTTAATTTCCTTAATTTTGTTTTTTAAAACTAATAATTAATATCTTCTACTGTTATCATTATAAATGTGTTTCTTTAACATTACCAATAATGTTAAACATTAAGCCTTACTTACTTAGTTGCGCCTCTTCTACTGTGAGGCGTAAAGGTTTGCCAGAGATAACACCATACTGTTCTATATGCCGTCTTTATCCTGGCCTCTTTGCAATCCAGCCCTCGGTCACTCAGAGACTGTCATATGTTGTCTTCCCAATGTACTTTGGGATGTCCTGGGGGGTCTGCATCCTTGACTTTTTATCTCCCATGACCGCCTTGGTATCCAATCTTCTTCTATTCTACAGACATGGCCAAACCACTGTAGCTGGGACTGCTCCACTCGTGTCTACGTGGGTTGGACTTTGAGATTGCTACGCATTGTCTGGTTACGGATCTTGTCCCTTTTCATCACCTGAACAACCTTTCTTAGATACCTCATTTCTTAAGTTTGTAGTTGCCTTTCTTGGGCTGTGGTCATTGCCCATGACTCACATCCATATATCAGGACAGGCATATAGGTCGAGTGGTACACATCCATTTTTTTTTTTCCTGCTTATTTCTCTTTTGCTGAGGAATCCTCTGTTTATTGCACGGAAAAGTCTACCAGCTGCTGCACTTCATGCAGTTAACTCTTCAACTGTCCTTTAAAGGAGCTCATAAAATTCATCTTTTATGTAAGTGCTCACATCTTTGTTTGGTGCATACACAGTGACGTTATCCATTTTACTATCCTCCTCTTGTAGACTTAGAACCATCAGTCATTCTGAAATGAGCTTCCATCCTTTAATGTTTGCTTTTTTATTACTATCCACTATACAGCCTACCCCTGCCCTGGCTCTTTCAGTCATGGGAGTTCTGCTGTAGAGTAACATGTTGTCATCATGGTCCAGAACGACCTGTCCCTTTTTCTTTGTTTCTGTAAGTGCCAGGACTGTCAATTTTGCTCTCTTCATCTCTTGTATTAGTTCATTTTTTTCCTGCTTAAACTTCTTACATTCCCTTTTCTGTAAATCGTGGTCCTTATTTCTCGCCTGTTTGTCACCTTTATGATCAGTCTGGTTTTCTCTATGGTTTGACTTCTAATCGTTTGTTAAGAGAAACAGGTGATTAGCCTGTTTTGTCTTTGTCTCCTTACAGTCTCCATGCCTCCCAACCCGTTTTTGTCTACGGTTGCTTATTTATTCGCAGCTAACCTCCAAATTAGGAGGCCTTTCAGCAATCTGCAACCCTGTTTACACACCTGGTAGGAGGTAGGTTCCTCCCACAGGATCACATTAAGCCAATACTCCAAAAAGATGAATGACACCACAGCAAGAGCCCACACATTCATTTCCATGACCATTCCAGCAATGATTTGCGGATATGAATTGTGGAAATTGCACAAAACAGATGCTGAGAAGCTCAGAGTCACTCAGGCAGCAATGGAACGGTACGTTATAAAAATGTTGATACGAGATAAGATCCAAAACTAAGAAATTCAACATCAAACTTTGTTTTGAGACATTGTGGAAGAAATTATATCACGCAAACATCAACAGATGGACACATAGAACACTTTTTTGGTGGCCATATGCCTGTACACATCCATGGGGCCACCCACCTATGCAATGGCGAGATGGACTGACCAAAGACCTAGGCTCGCATTAGTACAGCGTTATAAAAGATCAGGACGCATACAGAATCTTGTTGGATTCCTTGCATACAGCACATCTGCCTGACTGACGACGAGGATAATGTGAATGTTATGATGTCAAGAAGGTGTTCTTTTTTTTATTCGCTAAAAAGATATACAGATACTGTTTATCTATTTGGTTTCGTTGCAAATAATTAATTATGAGCATACAATACCACCATCACACTTAGTTTTCTGTTAGCAACAACTGTTTTAAAACTTCTCTGAACAGATGTGCTGCTATAGAATAAAGAACTGTTATAATATGCACAAGCAAAAAAAAGATAATGGCCACTTTGGTGGACATCTGACTCACTTGTGCTGGTCTTATAATGTTTGGCTCCACCTGAAATAAAATGAACAAAATAAAAAAAAAGGATAAAATATAATCTATTCCACAACAACACCTATTTATAAACTTACTAGATTTGTAAATCAAGGATGCTGCTGTCTACAATAATGATTTGAGACTGTTATTTATAAAACACACAACTTAATCAAGTATTTAAAAGTTCCCTGGATTTATTTTTCTTCTCTGCTATTCTCACTCAAATAATCACATATAATTCCTTCATTAACTTGACAGTCTGTCTTAAGTTACATTTGTCATCACACAGTTTTATGCCTCATTTGGGTCGTCACTTTCTTTTTTCACTGGGTTAACAAGACTACTACTGTTTGTATGTCTTCTCATATCGGCACAAGTCTGTGTATTCAATTTTCTTTTTATTGAACACGTGATTTTCTCAGTCTGCAGTAGCCTGATTGCGGTCTGAACATTTTTACTTCATCTATTTTTGGTAATAAACTGCTAAATCAAGCTCTGGGTGTTCTCTTTGCTATTTGTCTCTGGAGTTTATTTTTATTTCTGTTTTTATTTCTTAATATATTGCTTGGATATGAAACATATAACAAACAGAGACAAGTGTATTTGATAGCAATGCCTAAGTTATTGACTTTTGATTGATTATCTGTCGTAGCAAATTGTAGTGAATATTCCTATATTCTGAATAGCATTGAAGAAGATAGACCTTGGCACTCCCTCCCTGTTGTAGTGAAATACAAGGCTTCTCAGCAGACTCAAACATATGAGGATTTCAGTACTGATCCACACCTTGTTGGCCAGACTGCTGTAACAGTATGTTTTTAATTGCACAGATTGGACATGAGGTTGGGTCTTGATCAGTATGTTGCACCTGACTATGGCACAAGAAACTCTGCACCCAATGACTGAGGAGAATTCTTTTAACCCACATTGGGCAGTGTTTAACACAGAACCAAGTAGCATTAATCAGGCATTGTTAATTAAATAAAATAGAAAAGCAAATTAATAAGACATACATTATGAATCTAAAACAGTAGATATCTTTTCTTGGATCAGAAATGTTTGTTTATAGCATTAAAATTGAAAGAGATCAGAGGAAAAAGAACTTGAAAAATAAGAAAAATTATAGTTTAAACCTGATCTTGTGTTAACAAAATAGGACAAAATTATAAATTATACAGCAAATAAAAAGATTACATTTAATTATCCTTTATCACTCCGCAGGCCGTCTGATACGCCCAGCTCGTCACACTTTAAAAAAAAAAAAAATTTGACATTTTTTTTCTCTAAGTACGGAGACCCTACCGATAGCCATTTTTATACTGCTGGATTCGTCACGTTCATCTACACACGCTTTTTGCCGGTAAAAGTATCGAATGTTAGATTACAAATGGCTTTTGAACGATTTATTATTTTTTTTCGCTGAATGGAGCAGGCCGACTTTTTGGGGAAAGGTAAAGTAGGTTGTTGGGAAAGATATTTATCTTGTAAATATGTTTATTTTATTTGTTTAGATGAAAGAACTACAATTGAATTGGAAACTAACAGTTGTGTCGATATTGTAAACACAGTATCGATTCTTTATTATGGTTTCCATGGTTTTCTATCGGAGCGACTAGGCCTAGTCGGGAAAGTCCAAATATTTAAATTTTTTCAAAAAATTTCACATTCATCTTCTTGTATCTCAGAAACTAACAAACACACAACAACAACAATAACATCAACAAGTTCTTTATTCAATTGTGTCTCTAAACACAAAAAAATCATATTTATTGACCAACAAACAGAACAGTTACAATTTTTGAAAGTTGCAAAATTGAAAAATGTGAAAAATTTTCTAAAATTTAATGCGGACGGGTACAGGTTATATAATCATGTACTGAATAAATATAAAATCATTAGGTTGTATACTCTTAAACACATGTAGCGTAAAGTTAAGAAAAGTAAACATTACGAGTTATTGCAAACTCATTTCTGAGCAGAGTAGAGCGTTTGTGACAATAACCACAAGTTACTGGTGTTGCAAAATGTATAAATTAGATAGTTATGCCATGACTGGATAGGATGCATAGAGACCTGAATTGCAAGTGATTTGTTTTTTTTAAATCTAATGGCATGGTCAAGTAGGGATTCATAGGCTGACATGGTAACTTTAAAATGTTTCATTATTGAGCCAAAATATGAATAAAAGGGACAATCTTAAGTCATTGAATGGCTGCCTATCATGTGATACCATAACAGTTGTTGAAGAGGTGAAACGTGCAACTACATAAGTTTAGAATTCAAGGTAGAATGAGTAGAAAAAGATATCTGAGTGTGTATATCAGTGAGCTACAGGAATAACAAGCATTAATGTCCTTTATCATCTACTAAAGAGGACGCAGTATCTTTTGACCTGCATGGAGTGCAGCAATATCAGTAACTAATTCATGCATAAAAGTACCTGATCTATGATGGTCACCAGCATCATGTTCAGCACCAGAATCAGCGCCTCTTGATCCATCTGTTGACAGAACTGACTGAAAAGCCTGAAGACAGATGGTTTTAAAGTGCATATTCAGTGCTAAATGAAGCGGTTAAGAAATTATATCTACAGAAATACTCTTTATCTGTTAACAAATTATATGTAACTAAAAGCATAATGAGAGAAACTATTAATATCACAGGAAGTCACATTCAGCTCTACTGCTAGCAGCTTAAGTGCCCAATGGAGATGTCTGGCCCTAAAAGCGGCTATTATACAAAGACCATTCTACTTCCTGTTGGTATGTTTTAATAAAAGGAAACAAAACACAATATGACTGACAACAAACAATGCTGATGGAAAGATATGTTATGTTATATAGAATTGACATAAAACAATTATTTTAAGATTCATAGGGGCTCAGTTTCATTCAGACAGGAGAAAACAAATTGACAAGATAAATGACAGTACATGATACAAGAGGGAGCATTACAAGAGAATAAAGACAGAACAAAGACCTGTGAAAAGGTAAAATGAACTGAGCAAATAAAGATATGAACATAACATTTGTTGATGTCATATATGACTGAAATAAAGGACAAGATGACACTAGCTGAAGCTGGCTTCTAGAAAATAATGAACATGTTCATCACAATGAAAGTGAATTCTACAGTGTTATGTTGTTGATGTTGAATGTCTACAATGAGTAAGTTAGCTCTTTTCTGCGCCCTGGAAAATGCACTAAGTGGCAGGTTGCAGCAGCTTTCCTCACATCTCGAGCATGCTGATGAAGCTGGACCAAGGTCCTCAAGACGGTTGTACAATGGTTGGCTTCATCTGCGTGCTGCAAACTGCTATAGGAATTACGTAAATTCACCACCTGTCATAAAACAGCCTGTTTCCAAAGAAAACTGCATAGAAGTGATGTGGTGGTTTTGGTCAGTATATTTTGCATGATCCTCACTAACATTGTTCAATCAATTTGTTTTGTCTGACCAGACGTTAGTCTGTTCTTCCCTGTAGTGTTATGTAGAAATGATATTACTTTATATATGTGAATTTTGGATAAAGATAAATGAATAGAGGAATCTATAGCTGTAATTCCAGAGAGAATGCTACATATACTTTAGAAAACAGCTAAAAATCCAAAGAAGATATACTACAAGTCAACAATTTTAAACCACCACCATTAAATAACATAAATAGGGAACAACCAAAGTTCACTGGACATAAAAACCTGCAAAAAAATCCAAAACAAACAATCTACTTTTTGAGGTCAAAGGAAACAAAAGCGTATGTTACTGACAATAAGCAAAACTGACGGAAGAGTAGGAGAGAGAGAGAGAGAGAGAGAGAGAGGTGGGGGGAGGAGAGAGAAAGAGAGAGAGGAGAGAGAGAAAGAGAAGAAAAACACAACTCTGAAATTATTGAACTTGAACACTACATGTGACAATGAACAGTAATATACATAAAGATGTATCACAGCATCTGTCAATAAAATACAAGGGTAAGTCAACAAGTAGGTCACAAACAAATATGGGATAGCTGAAAAATATGGAATAGCTGATTAGTGTCGGCGGTCCTCATCGACAACGATGGAAAGCTATTATTATTATCATTAGCTGGCAACAACATCCGGCTTGATGGTTACAGTGTGCTGATGTTAAGCATTTTTGGGGTGATCAAACGACTTTCTGCAAAGGATATTATTAAAGAAATGTTTCCTGTTTAGGGTGAGAAGTATTTGTCGCATAAAGCAGTGCATAACTGGATCAATGCATCTTTATAAGGACGTTCATTTTTTGCTAAAGTGGTTGGTCTGTTCAAATTGTAATTGAAGCATTTGTGCGGCGTGGTGGGGGAGATTATTCGAGCTGACAGGCAATTAACGATAGCCAGTGTGGCAATAGGGTGTTAACATTCAGCATAATGCATGATTGATTGAATTTCCAGATAATGTATTCACGGTGAGTACCCAGACAGCTGACAAATACAAAATCAACTAAATGGAACTGTCCTTGCATCTATGTCAATTTGCAAATGAAGGAAAAGACATGCTTAATAGGATTGTTTCTGAGGGTGAATCATGGTGCATCATTACCAACATCCTTCATTTTCCACTAAGAAAAATTTAAGTTAACATCATGAGCAGAGAAGATTAAGCTCTATCATGACTATACTAGACCCCATATGATTCGATATTGACCCAGGAGAAAATTGGCCAACTAGGCTGACTTCTTAAACATCCACCTTACACTTTCGACTTAGCACTGAAAAATTTCTACCTATTTCGTGCACTAAAAATTCACCTTGACAGGAGATGATTTGCGACTGACGAAGGGGTTGAACGTAAAATGCAAATGTGGCTGAGACAACAGGCCAAAGACTTTTATGTTACTGGTTTTAATGCACCAATGAAGCATTGGCATAAGTGTATCAATGCTGATGGAAATTATGTTGAGAAAAAATGGGCAATGTAAGTGCAATAATGAATGGTTTTCAAGTTCATTTCTCAACTTTTTGTAGTAGCCCCTATTTACTGACTTGTTATCGTACAATGAAGATGTTTGGGACAAATTGTCACAATATGTTAAAATGGTATCAACTAGATTGGATGACTATAAGAAATAATGTAGTTTTATAGCTTCCATACAAAGAGCTGTCATAATATGATAGAGTTTTCTATGGCTAGATGAGATGTACTTTGTTCAGAGGTGCAATTTTCTTTTGCATTGCTACATCTTCCATGCGTCTGTAGTGTTTCTTGAACACAGTCAATCTATATTTTTCTTGGTCTTCTTCTTGCACTGAAGCCCTAATAGCCTATTGTTATAAGCTTGTATGACAATTAGGCTCGAAGCCATTCTTCTCATATCACCCAAATCACTTATTTCTCTGTCTGTTTCTGCATGGTATTTTCTTATTCTGTTGGTTTTCCTAATTTCTCACTGTTTCCTCTAGTGACCTTAACCGCCTGTCACAAGCATATTATTTCATATGTTTTGATATTTTGTTCTTGTAACTTGGTCGTTGTCCATGTCTGACTATGATAACAGAGTGTTGGAACGAATATACTGTTGAGCACATGTTTTTTTGTTCTCCATTGTAATTTGTGGGTGACTTAGCAATTGTGATAGATGGTACTTCACCTCATTTTCCTTTTTAGTTCCTGCTTATATCTCTCAGTCCATTCTGGCATCATCTGTAAACATGCTGTGTGTCAAATAATTATTTTATGCCTAATATGTATTAAAATAGGGTAAAGTGCACATACTTAAAGGCTGCTTGAACTGACATAGTCAAACAGACTGTCTATAGCTGAAAGAGGTATATCTTCACCCAAAAAATGGAAACCTTTATAAAAAAAGCTGCATGAAAAATGAACATGCTTTGGTGTTATTTTTTTTACAAAGTGAATTCTTTTCTCTTCGAGAAACTCATAGAAACGAAATCTTTGTAAACTCAGAATTTGTCACAGACTACCACTGACCTTTACAACTTCTGCGTCCCGATAGTACACAACAAGATTGACGGAATTTAAGAACGAATTTGGTTTGTCCTTAGCAAACTGGCAAATGGCATTTGTGATAGCATCAGCTGCGACATCTAGAAAACACAAAAAATTCATTTATTTCTGAAGAACATATAATGAGTTGATTGTTTTTAAACATAAGCTTAGATGAACTAGTAAGGAAAGGAAAGGCATCAAAGATAGAAACTGGTCACCCTACCTCATAGAACTACTGATCTAGAGTAATGAACTCTATTACGTTTCGTATCTCTTGGTACTGTCTGTTTTGTGGCAGTCTGTACCTTAGATGCTTTACAAAAATAATTGAAGCAACATATATTTAATATAATCAAATCTCTTGCACTGTTTTTTTAAATTCATGCGTTCGTCTTCCTTTCCTCAACTATAAAATTGTACAAAAATGTATCATGACTTCAACAGAACAAGGAACTTGTTGATACAATTTAAACATCCAGACTTAATAAATAGTATAGATATAAATAGTTTACATCCAAAATGTGTGAATGATATTTGTAGCAGCTTATTAAAGATATCTTTAAAAATAAAGATATTAAAGATATCTGGCAAAGATGGCGCCGTAACTGGCTGCGAGTCTTCATTTCTCTACTGTTTTGGATCATTATGGATGTCGCCAGACCACGGATTTGCCTGGAATTCACACTAGTCGACGACTTACACTTGTGTTCACGGATACGTGGAGTTGTTTTCCGTCTGGACTTGTTATTTCGTTCTTTTTTTGTGATTTCTTCCATCCGTTTATCCTGGTCTGGACGCCGGCTGAATGGCGCTATGTTTAAACTAGTTATACCTGTGTCGTATCTCACGGGTTAGTTCTGCCGGTTCACCTTCACGAATATGGCGTGTGGGAATTTTAGATGCTACTATGATGAACTGAATACAGCTGGGGAGAGATGCCAGACTCACTCACACGCTGAGTGTTGTCCATACGACCTCTTGTGGTTATCCAAAAGGCACGACAAACTGCGTTAGATGCCTTCCCACCTTTCTACCCTGCGGGTTACATGTTTACGGAAAGGCTTCGGTGGTAACCCTGAGGCTAAATCTGCATCCTATGCTATCTCCAGTCGTCTCGATGAATGTCTTGCCACTGGCAAAAGGTAGCTTAGGCTCTGTGAGTGAGGTTGACAAAAGGTGCAGTTTCTTCCTCACTTTAATCCAAATCTCCGCGCAAGTCACCCATTTCAGCGGACACAGCAAGAACAAAGAGAGTGGTCTTCATCACTTGTGATGGACAAACTATCAATTAAAGATATGCACAGTTGTATATTTTAAGCAGCTGAGGACTATGAATCCAATGATCACTGATAACACTTACACATCAACATCACTGATAACACTTACACATCAACATCACTGATAACACTTACACATCAACATCACTGATAACACTTACACATCAACATCACTGATAACACTTACACATCAACATCACTGATAACACTTACACATCAACATCACTGAAAACACTTACACATCAACATCACTGATAACACTTACACATCAACATCACTGATAACACTTACACATCAACATCACTGATAACACTTACACATCAACATTCAATAATACATACAACTTCAGTCATTCTTTGAAATCTAGTTAAAACTCTTCTCTTATTATATTTATCTTAACCCTAGCAGACCGCTGTCCCCATTTTTCGGTAATTTCCTTAACTGCCGGTAAACCGCTGGACCAAATTTTCGGTAATTTGGATAGTACGTCATAAAATGCGTCAGAATCTAAAAATAACCAACCAATCGTGGTCAATCCTCGTGATTAGTCATTGCAAATGGCTGCCCCCATGTTTGAATTGATTTTTTGGGGTATAACGTGAACAAATTCTGAAAATTGACAATGAAACGAACGGCTAATGAACCAAGCACTTCAACAGGAAAGCAAAGTAAGTCTAGGCTTATGACAGTCCAACAGGTGATCCATAATTTGGTTGATTCAGACTCTGTTCAACTGAAACAGACAGTGAGAGCTCGAGTGATGAGATGAAGGCTTTTCTTGGACTGAGTATCTATATGGAATACTCATGTATAAAGCCCAGCTATCAGGATTATTGGACAAATGAGGGCTCTTTGTTGTGTTTACACCCGGATTTCGAAATGTTTTATGACTCGAGACAGATTCTTTGCCTTTTGCTGGGTGGATTGGCACACAACGGTGGAATATTGACGCTAGATGAAAGGTAAACCTATTTTCTACAATGTCTCCAAGTTACATCTTATTCTAACCACTTGTTTGCATGTAACTAACATTTTTCTATGTCATGTTGGTTTTTTTCTCTTTAATGCTCAGGAGCCCAGGTATAGGGGACAGTTAGGTTAAGGGCCTAAGGTCTGGTAGGGTTAATATTGAACATCTCACTCTTTATCAAAATATGAAGAATCTGTTAATCTTTTTGTCCTGCTATGTATTGCATTTGTCATCTTCAATTAACTATATTATTGGATCCACCAGAAGCTGGATATTCCCTCAGGATATTGACGTTTTTCGCCATAAAACTCACAAGTTCACATGGCATTTTAAAAGAAGCAAATCCAGCACCTGACTAAACAATTGCTGCAATACTTTATAGTATAAAAAGTCATCTCATGCTGATTCCAAGAATTTGTCTCTTACAAAGAAAATATAATCAGCCTGATAATGCTGGAATTACCCAATTTGCCAGCACGGCAAAAAATTGTAAATTATGTATATTATCTGTGTCTTGAAGAATAAATTCATCCTAAACTTCATGTTTACCTGCTGGATATTTGAGGTTCCCAGTTCCTATTGCTGGTATTGATATGGATGAAGCACTTTGCTTATCAGCACTATCTAATAGTTTATAGACTAAATTGCACATCTGAAAAAGTAATAAATATTCCAATATAAATCACAAAACACTTAATTAGTAAACTAATTCATTAGCAAAACTTCACAAACTCTTTAATTAATTACTAATACCACACTAAATGCAAAATAGAACACGAGTATAGATAATTATGTGTGTTGCTATTTATTATAATAAGGAATGCCTACAAATTGCAAACACAACATATTAAATAATACAGTGTTTTTCTTTTAAAGTTGCATTTAGTTGTCTTTTTTAGGTTAATTATGTTTTAACCCTTCAGCTGAAAGGGTACTAAGTTTGAGAATGTGAATTTATAAAAATTCTTTTGTATTAGAAAGAATTAAAAAACAATGATCGCAGAAGAAGAAGAACAATAAGAGAAATAAGAAGTTGCAGTAAAACACTTCAGTTATATCATAAAAGCTCTTCACTGTTCATAAATTATAAACTGAAGATAGGTGCTTACTGACAAGTGCACATGTGGTACTGGGAAAATTACCCCTGAACATCTGCTGCAAAATTGCCTTACTTGCAAGGACTAGAGAAAGCACATGTAGCCATCACCAGTGCTAACACTAGACAAGCTTTATTGCAGGACAACTGCTTTCATTTAATAAATTCAAGACAACATCTGACTTTGTACGAAGAAGAAGAAACAATTCCATAAATTTGTAATCTATGGTTTAGTACCAGTTTAATATAGCGTTGAATGACTTTCATGTCCACCCAGCTGTAGCCTACAGTAATGAAAGACAAAGCAATGAAGATGGAAAGTCTAAGAATTCAACAATGTTTCTAACACTTCGTGCGCACTGAAATTGTCTGCCATGGAACTACTTTATCTTTTCTACAAAGATGACGTAACAAATCGGGGATTTCTCATATTAATATCTGTCTAGAAATATTAACCCTTTGAACAACAAAATCCTGTTCCACTGTATTTCTGTAAAAATACACATACGTTAGACAGACATTTGAGGAAAGCTATTTATTATGAAAAAAACTATGTGCTCTAATTTACGTATTCTATTTCAAATTCTATCTCAAATGCCAACTATGATGATAGAAACCAGGAAAATTGATAAAACACTAGCAAAGTAGAAATTAAGTGCTTTAAATGAGTTGGAGAAAAGAGTTTAAATCCAAGACTCTGTGACTGCTGCTTTAGGTGGGGAAAAACATGTCTCTGACAATATAGATCGTCAGTGGCAGAATATAAAAGAGGCTGTAAAAGACGCAGCAGGGATAATATTGGGTAACAAGAAAGCAGAAAACAAGAAATCATGGGAAACATCTGAAATGCTAAACAAAGTGGAGGACAAACACAAATGGAAAAACATTAATATAGAGCATGAAATTGCTATGTATAAGTGTATCAAAAATGAAC
This sequence comes from Ariolimax columbianus, assembly GCA_036924085.1. Classification (NCBI taxonomy): domain Eukaryota; kingdom Metazoa; phylum Mollusca; class Gastropoda; order Stylommatophora; family Arionidae; genus Ariolimax; species Ariolimax columbianus. The sequence continues at coordinate 116,408,418 of JAVGWX010000001.1, read as the reverse complement.
TAGATTGAAAATGCAAGATGGTGTGAGAAAAATGGTGGATAGATCAATGCAAGGAAATTGAAGACCCGGAGAAAACAGTGAAATTTGATTAAATCGATATGAAAATAAAATAATCATTTCATAAACCTAAGGGCAATAATAGATGTTTAATGATAGGAATGGGAAACCAATAACAGACCCAGAGAACAAAAAAGTGAGATGGAGAGAATATATTGAGGAACAGTACAATGATGGGAGCCTGTATCAAGATAACACACAACTAATTGACATACCATTGACAGAAGTAGAGGCGGCCGGCGTGATGCTGACCACATCATCCATTATGTGCCGTGGTTCACAAAATAATATGGACCTAACACCATATTTCCTATGCGCCGCTTGGCGTGACGGGATCTTTCCTTTTTTTTTATTGACGGCAGAAAAGAGATTACCTATAACCAGAGAAGAATTCAATAAGGCACTTTCTTTAATCCTGAACAACAAAGGACGAGGGATAGATGAGTTACCTATCAAGTTACTCAAAACAGCGAGAGAGAGACTACATAATTTACTTTCTCAGCATGTTAATGACATTTATAGCAATGGAATATGGCCAAAAGAGCCCACAACTTCAATATTAATACCTTTGTAAAAAAATCAAATGCAATAGAATGCAGTCAATTCTGAATTATAAGTTAGATACATGCATCTAAATTTCTTTTGAAGTTAATTCAGATGAGAATTGATGGAAAGATACAGGAAGTACTGCAAGATAACCAGTTTGTGGAATTTGCAAGGCCAGAGGAGCATGGGATGCCATCGGATCATTGCAGTTTCTCACTGAAAGAATGATCGATCAAGCACGACCACTATTTATCCGCTTTATTGACTATGAGAAAGCTTTTCATTGAGTGCCCTGGAGCAAACTTTTTAAGATTCTGTAGCAAAAATATGTATAAAATGTTCACTCAATAAGTTAATCCAGAACCTGTATGAAAATCAGGAGGCAATTATTTTAATCACAGAATGTCTCACATTTCCAGTTTCCATAAGACTAAGGGCACGACAGGGCTGCTTGCTTTCACTGAGTCTCTATAACGCATATTCTGAGATGATGATGGCCAAGGTTATGTGAAGTTGTAGTAGGGATGTCAAAGTTAATGGTATGAAAGTTGATGTCATCAAATTTGCCGATGATAAAGCGATAGTAGGAGAATCAGTAGCAACATTACAAATGCTTGAAATAATTAATAGCATGGCCAAAGAGTTTGGCTTGAAAATAACCACATAAAAGACAAAAACTTTGGTAATATCCAAGCAACACAGGCAAATAAATATATTCATCAATGGAAAAATAATCAAACATGTGTAGAAGTTTACATATTTGGGGCAAACCATAACAGAAGATGCCCACAATGAAAGACAAATTAAGACAAGGATTGCAATAGCAAAAAAGTGCTAAAGAGAAAAACAAAAATTGTTAACCTCAAAGAATTTCAGGATAGAACTGAGGAAAAGAATAATCGCTACTCATATATGGCCAATTGCACTGTATGGGGCTGAAACATGGACTTTAGCGAAGAAAAATAAAAAAGTTTGGAAACGTTTTAAATGTGGTGCTACCGTAGAATGGAAAGAGTGAGTTGGACAGAAAGAAGATCTAATGACAATGTTCTCACTGATGTGGGTGCACAAAGACAAATATTGCATATGATTCAAAAATGTTGGTTGAGTTGGCTGAGTCACAAATATGAGACATGAATCTTCTACAGAAGATACTAGAGGGCAAAATTCAAGGGAAAAGATGACCGCGGCGACCAAGGTCACCTTTATTTTCAGGCATGCAGGGGCATTAAAGTGCGAACATATGCTGCAATGAAGAGAACTGCAGAGGATAGAGTCAAATGGAAAGGCATAAAGAACCTTAAAACCAGTCTCAGGACTGATCAACCACAAGATTATGATAATGATCTCAAATTCACTGACCTGATCATCTTCAATATTCCTACTTGTTATGCCAGTAAATTGTGAAATATATCTATTGAAAACAATCCTGTATCAAATTTACGTGCATTACGTGAAATGACCGTAGTCTGATCCTCTGAGAGACAGGAATAGATCTAGCTTGACCATAATCCTAATCATATGTGTCATCATTAAAATAAAGGGGACAGCGTGGGATAATGGGGACGGCGAGGGATAGTGGATAAGTGACACAGCTCATAACCAGAAGGTGCTGGGTTTGATCCCCATCACAGCACCGGCCGTTAACCCGGGGAAGCAAACCCTTAGAAAATGTAAGAGGAAGCAGACCCTTACATAAAATGCATGCTGAAGTCGGATGCATTGGACCGACAGGCGCAAAATAAAAACCACAGTGCAACGTACACCGCCTAGGGGAATAGAGAAATAAACGAACGCAAAAACAAACAAAAATTCAAATAATCATTTGTCCTTTTTAAAACAATCACTATCTAAATCTAATTTATCATCCTCCAAATCCGTGAGAATACTTTCAATAGCTTGTTCTGTTGATAGCCTATAAGAATGGCCATTTTCCAAATATTCAAAACTTTCCATCATGAAAATCACCAAAGACTTCGTGAAAAATGCTACGTTTGTAGGTGTCGCCATATTTGTTATTTCAGAAATGTGTTCTGGGTAGGAATCATGATACTATTGCCAAAATCCAAACAGTACAGTCTGAAATATGCCTTATAATTGTCACAATGGTCACATCGAATGAAAGGTGGCTCATGGAATGGGGTATTTACTCACTCACACCAGTATATGGATGTCATGGGTTCAAAGGGTTAAACTATTCATAATTGTTCATATATAACCTGCTGATGCTAACTGTACCAAATTTAAATGTATCCTAGCTAATTGTCTCACATGATCTTGTTGGTTTCCCTTCCAGTGATGCAATCTGGCATAATATATGTTTTTGCACTGCAAGTTTCCTCCAGATGTTATGCCAAAATCCCCTGGTTCTATGCCATTACCATGGCTGAAAACAGTTTTTCAATATATTATGCATCTCAACCAATTTCAAATATATTGAACTTAAATACTTCTTTCCCCATCCCCCCACAGTAACTTGATATTATATATGTGATATGTAATAATATGTGATATGTAATAATATATGATATGTAATAATGTAATTACAGTCTAAACAAGGGTAAGAAAAAACATGCATTCATAGCACACATTTATAATTTATGTAACTATAAATATATTTCATTTCATGTTCTCTTCTATTTATTCTTCCAGTACTTTTTCATTCCCTCTTAAGATGTATCCTGATCAACAATATTTGAGCAAAGAATTTTTTTTTTAAAACATGTATGATTGACAAACAGACCTAAAGACACATGCTCATAAAACATACTTGTTATTGAGCTCATCTTGCAGAGTGTCATCTATTTCCTTGGTCATTTTACTTGCATTAAGGTCCAGAGTTTTGCCTATGGTGACTACGATGACATCAGTCTGCAAAACAAATAATTTCAGTATTCAATGTATCAATGAGAAATATGTTTTTTCAACTTGTGCCAGTTTACTCAACAACTGCAAATGAATATATCATTTTAAGATATCTTGTTTTTCTCTATGAAATCTACATTTTTTTATCCAGATTTTACAAAGGCCTTTGATAGAGTACCTCATCAAAGATTATTTTGAAAGTTAAAATCACATGGAATAGGTGGGGAAGTTGCCAAATGGATTGAAAATTGGTTAACGGTAAGAAGGTAGAGAGTGGGCATAAATAAGGAGTTCTCTGTTTTGGGGCCAATTTTGTTCTCGATACATATATAAACGTTTTAGACATTGATATGGGATCCATGATTGCAAAATTTGCTGATGACACAAAACTATGCAGTAGTGTCTCATCTAAAGCAGACGTGGATATATTGAGGTCGAATTTAGATAAAATTCAAGAATGGTCTGTAAGATGGCAAATGGAGTTTAATGTAGATAAATGTACAGTCATCTACATGGGTAGATCCAATATGGATGGAACATAATTACAGAATTGGCGAGAACAATATTAGAAAGATAGGTAAGGAAAGGGTCCTAGGGGTTATAATAGATCATACAGGTAAGGTGAGTGAGCAAGTTCAGGTAGCAGTGAAAAAGGCAAATGCAGTCTTAGGTATGATAAAAAGAAATATTAAACATAGGAGCAAGGAAGTGATTCAAACTGTATAAAGCATTAGTTTAACCTAGATTGAAATACTGTGTACAGGTGTGGAGTCCTGATCGTAGAGGGGATATAAACATGCTGGAAAGAATACAAAAAAAGAGCGACAAAGTTGATAGTGGGATTCCAGAATTACAATTTCAAGAAAGACATAAAAACTGGCCTAAAGTGTCTAGTAAAGAGATGAATTCAAGGTAACTTAATACAGGTTTATAAGATAATCAAAGGAACGGATACATTTAGACGAGAATTTTTTTTCAAAATACAACCACCTACAAAAACAAGAGGGCATAGCTACAAATTAAATAAAGAAAGGTCCAGATTAGATATTAAGAAATATTTTTTTAGTTAGAGAGTGATGAATGCCTAGAATGCATTCCCACAGGAGGTAGTGGATGCAGGGACAGTTAATGCATTTAAGAATAAATTGGATGAGCATAGATTTTAGAGCAAGGTAATGTAAATTAAACTGGTTGTATACAGACTCGTCAGAGTCTTCTAAACCAGTATAAAGACGTTAAGTTGAGAAATCATTCACCAAATTTTAGAAGATTTTTTTTCCAAACTCGTTTAAAGCACTTGATTCCAGGTGTTTGTTATAATTTAGTTTTCCTAGTGATAAAAGTCCACTAGCCTTTGTCTTCTTTCATTCCTAGAACAAAGTCCATTCTTCCAAACTATGTCCTCCTCAGATTCTTTCCATCACATTCCAATCTCCCATAATTATGACATGTGTTGCCTTAGTTGTCCTCAGAATTTGCTCTAGAGTACTATACATCTTTTCGCCTATTTTGCATGCATATATATATATTTATAAAATGACTGTCAACTGAATTCTCAATGTCATTAATCTATGATAAATATGGTAAAAGAAACATAAGGTATGGCTCCCAGTTTCCGATCACCATCAAAACAATTCCAACAGTGATAGTGATATTGAAACAAAAAAAACTGTCACTGAACCTGTTTGTTATTTCTTCAAAATGTCCACTGTCTACTATAAAGTGTTAAGCGGACATGCACTTTCTTAATAAACAAACCTTCTGCTTCAATATCTCTCCTGGAACACAGTTGACTTTGATGTGTCTGAAATTTTTCAAGGCTTTTGGTGGTTTTACAGAAAACTGCCTTGGTGCTGGAGTGGGCACTATTGAATAAGGAAAAGGACACTTTATAAAATTGGCTAATTAAAAAGTCACATCCTAGTCTACGATCCACTAATTGTAAAAGTTTCCAAGACATCTAACAATCTAATCTGTCTACCAACCTTCTTCTAGGACATCCTTTTGGTTCTGAATCCCAAATTGGATTTGAAGATTCACCCATTATTGAGAATGGAAAAGTTAAGTTTCTGCAACATATTTTTCTGAGGTAGATCTGTTTAGTTTGTTTATGTAAATATTATAATTACATTTATAGTGGAAACTGACAGATATGGCCATCTTAAAAACATTGATAATCCGTTTTCAGTGGAATGTTTTTGTTTTTTTCAAGCAAGAGACGCTGAAAGTCAGTGAGTCTATATGTTTGAGCTGTTTTTCAACACTATCACCATCATCTTCTTGTATCACAGAAACTAACACACACAACAAAAACAATAACACTAACAAGTTCTTTATTAATTTATATCTCTACATACAGCAAAATCATATCTATAGACCAACTAATAAAAATGTTACAGGCTCTCAAAGTCAACAACCATAGTAAAATATGCTGAAAAATAATGTGGCTGTTGGGGAAATTGCATCAATTTTTTAGATGGTTTGGTAGATCTTAGGATCTTTAAAATCTGGTAAAATCTTTAAACTTGTGCTTCTCTGCAAGGAATTTTTAAATAGTTTCACAAGAACTCAAACACAGTACTACACAGATTATCATAATTCTGATTTACCTATAATGTCAATTAACCAATTCACTGCAACAGTAACGTTGACTTGCTCTTTAAGGTTAGCCATCTTCTACCTATGTTATTTAATTAATGTGGTAATTATTCTAGTCCCTTACAAGACACTTTCATATGCCAGCATGTATGTTGTGCTTTGCTTTTCAAACCAACAGAAATTTGCAAGTATGTACAATTATTTCAAGTTAATGAATACCTTTTGCTCTGACAATGACACTATTTCACTGATTATTTAACTATTTCACTTGCTTAAAACTCAAGAGTAATGTTCAAGTTTCCCTGCCTGGAGCACAATGTAAGACATCATGTTTCCAATGTCTGGCCACTTGGGTTGCCTTGTCATTCCTCTTCAATATGTCATCCATACTACATGTCTCCAGATGGTTTGGGCAGATAATTAAGTGGTCTGAGTCTTGTGTTGCTCCACTCTCATAATTCCTGTACACCCATCTCTTCAAGTTCTATCTCCATCATGATACACCAGATCAGAGTTCATTTAGCGACTTTCAAGTTGCACATGGAAAGTGGTGTCCAGGTACAGGTTCCTTCCACGGCTCAGTTCAGGGGACCTGCACCAGGACATTCCATTTTTGGATGAGTATTTTCAGTGAATTTGTTGACTGGGCTATGTTGGCTGTAAGAAACTTTGTCTAGATTTCAGTTTTGCACAATGCACCTGATGTCCAAAAATTGGGTGCATTGGATTGTTTTCGTGTTTCTCGCTTTTGATTTCTAATGTGACACTTCTTTGTATCTAAAGGTGGTGCTACACCATTTATGGACTATATTTTGTCAGTTGGAGTAGATTTCAGGTAACCTACAGCTATCCAGCAGGTTTAATTTATTACTGTATCAGTAAGTTTGACTTGTGCAGAGTTCTTCCAATATGGCATGACATACTCAGCTACGAAGAAACATAAGGTGAGTGCAGATGTTCACAGGACACCTGGCTGTACTCCATATATTGTGCCAGCAAATTATTGGATGATATTAATTCTCACATGTAGCTTCCATTTTGTTTCCTGGTAGTATATCACATAGGATAGTCTGCGCTCCAACTTTACACCAATGTATTTGAGAGAGTAATTAAGAAAGTTCATAGAAAGATAAAGTGGTCATAATTTCTAACAGTTTATTTCTGTAATAGAAAGTAAAGATGGTAGCTCTAGTGGAAAAAAAACATTAAAAATACTTACAACAGTTAACTACAAAATGCTAAATACAAAAGGTTTATGCAAAATATATTAGTTTACAATCAATTTCAGAACCCATTTTATGCAGGATCATTCTAATGTATTATAAAGAGCTAAGGTGCTACAGCAACTTTAAAGATAGCTCTGAATGGTTACATAATGTTAAATTTTGACACAGAACGTGAGAACATGAATTATGAAGCTAAGTAATTGGCTGAAAACATGAAATAAAAAGATTAATTGACTACTTGCAAGAATATTATTGTGAATAAGAAGTGACCAAACAGATTAAAAGAAAAGTAGATGATCATGGCTACTAAAATGATCAGGATATTGTTTGCAGTTTTTAAGAATATGATATCCATGAAAGAGAAGATGAGAAAAATGATGCACCAACTCCATCTTTTGAAGTCATGACCTGACAGCCAGTAATGCAGCTGTAAGTAAAAGGATACACCTAATCCTGCTCAGTTTCTTAGAGTGAAAAGCTTGTGAGATTTTTTACAAGGAAATGTCTGCTGAACTAATATTTTTTGTAAGGCTTTCTTTTTTATATAATAATTTTGTTTAAAAACATATTATTACATTTACACATTTTCTAATGTAACTGCACTTTTTGTTTTCCAGAAAATTAAATTATTATAGGAGTACATTGTAATGTCCTATAGTTTAAAATAATAAATTGTTCTCCAAGTTTAAAAGTGCATACTTTTCCTTTTCATAATGGCCAAAATTTCAAATTAACAGAACCAGCTTTGACAATCAGTTTTCTACAATATGTGTGTAATATTTGTCATATTTGTATTGTCCGTAGAACTACTAGCTGGTCATATGATCCTGTCATTTTTTAACTTTACTACATAATCATCAGATATGCATACAATATCAACATTCAAGAATCAATGGTTTTCTATCTCTTCTACAGAACACTTTAATGTGTCATGAAATTCAGTAAGCATCTTACTACCCCTAACACAGGCTACATTTACTAAAGAAAGAATAATAATTATATCTTTAATATTATCTTTAGTTGTCATCAGCAAAAGCTGAAATGTTCAAGAGAAAAGGACAAACAAAACATTAAACATTGCTTTTGCTCTTATAGTTCTTTGTCATGCAACTTCAACAAAAATTATAGCAAACACTGACTAAGAATGTTTCAGTACTTCATACAACAAAGATACAAACATGTCACAAAATAACAGATTTCTCCCATGTCATGCCAATATCATAATACAGGTGCACTTAGAAAAATATGCAACTAAATTTTGAGAAAAACGTTAAGGCATGAAACTGAACAAGATTCCTGAACAAAATTATGAGAGAGACAGTAACAGAAAGACAGACACATTCATAAACTTAATAATAATAATAATGTTTGCCTAGGCATCTAGGGCCCATTGGGTCGATCGGCCACTACCATGACTAACTGATGAGGCTTGTAGCCAAACCTTGTTCAATGCCGAAGAAGAGACTGCTATCTGCCGAAGCCAGCCATGAAGAACGGGAGCGACCCCTCTCGCACCATCAGTCGACCAGTGGGAGACAGTTGTTACACATAGCTGATTTAGCCATGATCTGGTGAGTCGGAACTTCCTGGTACAGTCGAACCACGTGACCAAACACAGACAGGCGACAGCGGACCAGTGTCCGAAATGGAGAGAAGACTTGTCTTTGCAGAGACCTCGACATTACGGACGAGATCGAACCACCGGATACCAAAGATGCATCACTGGTTGCGCATGTGAGAGGCATCAAGTATTGATATGTCCTGTTTAAGTAGGGTCCAAGTCTCTGAAAACCATGTAGGAGGACAGGAATCACACACGTCTGATAAATACGTATTTTGGTGCCGAGAGAGAGTCTGCCATTATTCCACACGCGGCAAAGGTCATTCATAGCAGAGATAGCAAGCCCAATCCGCCTTAACATGTCAGACACACTGCGTTACACACTTAACTGCTCAATAAAACAAATACAAGAACGTCCAAGACACTAGTTCTACATACCATTAACAGATGCCGCCTGGAGATCTCCTACATTTTCAATTTCCTGACCAAAGATATTTTTAAACCTGTCCATTAGTTCTTTCACATGGTCAGGTTGGACATCACACAAGTACACTTTTGTGAGACCTGAGTTTGATGTCCTTAAATGTTGGTATAAAGAGTTCATCAGCAGTTTACATGCTACCACTGTTGGAAACTTGAAAACATCTGAAAAACACAAATAGATTATATGTCACATGATGCACATTGTATAAAAAACAGCTGGTGCTTTGTTGTCAAAGTAAAAATAATATCATTTTCATTCCAAAGGAAGGATAGGACCACCACTTACAGAAATCTATATCCGAAAATTTACAGTGGTGGTTTTACATGATAATGTTGCTAGCCCCATACAGATATCTCTTTAGTCATTTTTTATAACATGGTTAGAAAGTTATGGTGCTTCTATTCTGTTCAATACATGTACAAATCGAGTGATCCATTAATCAACATTCTAAACTTGCAACTGTGTTAGCCCAACATGAAAAATTAATCAAATGTCTCCAAGAAATAGGCCTAGATGGTAAAGACATAAGACTGCTTAGTAATCTGTACTGGAAACAAACTGCTACAGAATAATCAGGAAAGTTATGCGCTCCAAGTATAGATGTAAAAAGAGGAGTGAGAGGGATGTGTATTATCCCCTTGTCTTTTTAATATCTGCACAGAACAAATATTAAAACAGATAGAGGGGATGCCAGGGCTTGTCATTTGAGGAGTGGCAATGAACAATCTTAGATAGTGGGTATATAGAAGATTGGATCGCATTTCTTGGACAAAGAAGAAAACAAATTTGGAGGTATTGGAAAAGTTGGGTGTGAAAAAATAATTAATGACCAAAATCGGGGTTAGACAGTTACGTTATTTTGGTCATATAACAAGACATATCTCCTTGTTGAAGACCATACTGGAGGGTAGGGTGAAAGGCAGTCGTTCAAGAGGCTTTTAAGTGGGTGGATAACATCAGGAGATGGACTAGAAAAAGCCTATCAGAATGCACAATTACGGCAAGAGATAAGAGTACACTGGAGATCCATTGCAGCCAACATTCGATGCGGTGATGACATCTGAACTTAACTGAAACTTGCAACTGTGCTAGTTATGTTTAATATAAACCACTATAAAACACCAGCACATTACTTAATCAGTTCTGACATTGTGAAGATATTTGATTGTCCAGCAAGATTCCTCCACGGAAAGGTGCAAGGCAGACGACTAAGAGGCCATCCCAAAAAGAGGTAGCAGGACAACATAAAATAATACACCAATCTCCAACCAGAAGAGGCACGGGCAGCAGCCGCTGACAGAGAAGGGTGGCATGGGGTTGTGATGATGTCTTCATGTGTGCACTAACGACCTCACCGGGTACAGGATGACCTGACCAGCAAGTAACACTGAATCAACAACTGAAATTCCATAGAATTTCAGAGTCCAGATCAGAAATGTACTGTGAATTAAATGTGACAGGTAGTCAAAGAAAGATTTGGTTGAAGCTCAATGAGAGTAACGAGCAGAGTGTACAACCAGAGATGTATAATGATGAAGCTGTGAGGTAAAATCCAAAATGAAATGCCAACACACTGGGATATAGCAACACACTGTTTACCTCTCTCCATCTTTGATGCTCCTGATAGTGATAAAAAGTGATGATATTTTACGCTCATCCTTATCAAATTATTACAATGGAATAGAATGTAATTCACAATTCCTACAAATGGATACCATGGCCTTTATTGGGGAGAAATAAATTGCATGATGGGATTGAACAATATTAGAAAGATAGAAAAGGAAAAGGACCTAGGTGTAATAGATCATAACTTGTAAGGAGCGAGAGCAAGACCAGGTGGCTGTGAAAAATGCTAATGTAATGCTGGTATGATTAAAAGAAACATTACACATCGAAGCAAGGAAGTGATAGTCAAACTATATAAATCACTGGTGAGACCTAAATTGGAGTACTGTATTCAGGTGTGGAGTCCTTATCACAGAGTGGATATAGACATGATAGAAAGGATACAAAGAAGAACTACAAAAATGATTGTGGGATTCCAGAAATTATAGTTATGAGAAGAGACTTAGAAAAACTGGTCTACAGTGTCTAGAAACGAGAAGAATTTGAGGTGACTTAATACAGGTTTATAAATTATTCAATGGAAAGGATCAATTTGATTATAAGTTTTACAAACTTCAACCGACTACAAAGAACTAGAGGGCATAGCTTCAAATTATTTAAAGGCAGGTCCAGATTGGATATTAAAATTGTTTCAGTCAGAGAGTGGTGAATGCTTGGAATGCATTGCCACAGGATTTGGTGGAGGCAGGGTCAGTTAATGCATTCAAGAATAGATTGTATGATCAGTTATTTTTAAAGTGGAATAAACTGGTTGTATACAGACTCTGTAGAGTCTTCTAAATCAGTATAATGAAGTTAAGTTAAGTTAAGAAATGAATCAACCCCCTGCACCTTATAATACATGTAATTAAAAAGTGACTAATGATTATTGTGCATGAGGCTAGCAACCACATGAAGGCAAACAAAGTGCTACAGATATCACCCACTGCAAGAATGAATAAACACTTTGACACATGTTTTGTTACTATTTGTGATTTGATCTGTTTCGTTGTGTTTCATGGACCAATAGCGCTCAATCTGTCTTCAGAACTGCACTTGTTTCATGTACTCGTACCAGATTTTATGCCCAGGAACGATATCACTTATCAACATCTTGTGACATCCACTGGGTAATCTTAATTTGAGTGAATGTCTATTTTCAAGTCCATGGTTCTTCAATGCCACCTTTGTTGAAGCCTTTTTCTTGTAATTATGTCTATCTTATTTTTGAGCTTTGAGGAACATTTTGTGAAAGTCACAAGTGGACTTGCTGGACATAGATGTGACTATTGTTTATTATTGAGTATGGAATTGATCTGTTCTGAGAGAGAGGGATAGAGGGAGGGATGACTGGGAAGATAAAATATTGAAGGAAATCAGATAATTTTGGTCTAAAAAATGAATGTGTTGGCTGTTGGAATTGCTGCTGTATCACAAACATAAAGCCATTCTCCAAAAATTGGTCTATCACTTCAATATTCTCATGACCCAGGAGACCAACATAAAGGCAAAAGTAACCATAAAGTGTCTGGGATATGTGCTACAATTATTCATGTGGGTCTAGCAGGCGAGAGCTGGCTATGCATGTGAAGAGCTACAACACAAGATACTATAGTGTCTGTAAAATTTAGGACATTGAATTACAAGGGATTGGAGAATCCTTGATTTGTACGCATATGCAAAACATCAATTTGATGAACTACAAAAGAATTTTCTGGCAGATTTGCTGGGACGTCTGTCTGTGACATCCAGACATAAATCGGTACAGTTCAAAGCCTACATATAAGTTACCCCAGATAAGGGGAACCAGCAGTAGAATTACTCATTATAAAATCATGGGAACAAGAATTGAAAGAGGAATAGATGGCACAGACAGAGAGAACGAATGGACAGTTAACTACAGACTACAGTTAAGGCGATAGTCAACGGAAAAGAATGAGTCTGCACTAGTGATAGAAATAAGGAAAACCCACAGATTAATCATAACCCTAAATATGAAATGCAGAAGAGTTGCAGTGGGAAGTAGAGCTAGAGCTGTTAAGTGCTAACACTAAGGATAGTGTAGTTTTCATAGATACTGATGGCTCAATGATATGCAGTGAGTAATCAGGGGGGAGGGGGGGGCCTTCTCTACTAGAGTCAGAGGTCAGGTTGTTGCCAAGCAGAGCATATAGGATAATAACCTCCAGTAGGAGAATGGAGATGGATGAGGCAGTGACTTCAGCTCTGGGGTGGCTGAGACCCCTTTAACAAGAATAATCATTGTTTCAGACTCTCAATCCTTACTATCAAAGATACAGAAGGACTTGCAAAAAGCATGAGTAGATAGCCACTGTAACCTCAAACATCCAGGGTCTGATGTGGATCTGCTGTCCTGGTCATGGTGGGGGTCCGGGTAATGAAAGAGCTGACAAAGGAGTGACATTTTGAAGTTTATCTATGACCACATGTTGTATTATGACACTGAAATAGATGAACCAGCAGTTTTTTTAAATCAAACGAGAGCAAAGCTGAGTCAGTTAGACCCTCCATCATTTACAGAGAGAGACTGAGCACCTATGTATATACCCAGAGTGCAGTGAATCGATTCAACTTCTATTACTAATATTATAACAAGTTTAATAATAAAATGCAAGTTAAAAATAATTATAAGCTGGAGCACTTCTATGCTTAAATGTTTAAAATAACAAATGTCTAGATATTATAAAAAGTTTATGATTTTTTATTTTATCATAGTTTAAAATTTACATTTTTTTTAAAACTACTATGTATTGCATGGTATCACTATATCAGCGTAGTTATCAGAGCATATATATATTAATTACTGAATTATAAATGTTCTTACTTTGATTTCTTCTTCTTCTTCGTATGCTGTCAGACGTCAACTTGAATTTGTTCGAAGAAAGCAGCAGTCATCCTGAGGCTGTCGACACTGCCATAGAGCTTGTCTAGTGTTGGCACTGGTGATGGCCACATGTGCTTTCTCTGGTCCTCATATGTCGGGAAATTTTGCAGCAGATGTTCAACGGTCATTTTCCCTGTACCACAGGTGCATTTGTCAGTAGCACCTTTCTTCAGTTTATTAAATAGATGGTACCTCAGTCTGTTGTGGCCTGTGCGGAGTCTGAAGACCACGACCTGCTCTCTTCTGTTCAACTGGTTATAAGCATCCTTTTTTGTGTAGCCTGTATGCTCTGTTTTCCATTTGGCCATGTATCTGGCCCTAATAAACCTTTTTAACTTTTCGTAGGCCACACTATAATCTGGTTGTGGTAACATTGCACCTTCTTTTGCCAGTCTGTCTGCCTCCTCGTTGCCTTGAATGTTACAGTGGGATAGAACCAACTGTACCACTAATCTTTTGGGTGTGGACTGCTGGCATAGTTGACAGAGTTCTGCTCTTAAGTCATTAAGTTTTACTTTGATTTAAAACACAACATAGAATTTATGGTATAGTCCGTCTTTTAATTCATGAACAAGGTCTGAAGCAATTTTCTACTAAACTGCATGTCAGATCCAAATGATTTTTTGCATGCAGCCTTATATTATATATATAATATAAGGCTGCATTATATTATATTATTTAGTCCTTATATGTTAAGACACTTGCAGCTGAATTTCTCAGCATTTTGTTCATAGGTGTATCTCCTTAAAGTCTTGATAGATCAATTGATTGTTTATGTTACCCTTTATGTACAATTGTAAAAATGGCACAAATATGCAATATTTTTAGCAGCCCTTAGATCACCCTTAGACCCCCAAGGTTGTATCAACTTTTATGTTGTGTAACGCATTTGAATATTGCAATGTATTTGTTGCTATTGTATGTACACCTAATTATTTTGATAAACATACTCTAATTCATCCAAGTCTGCTAATCAGTATGTCCACAAAAGATTATATTAATCATCCAAATCTGTAGATTCAAAGAAGTTGATAATTGTTACTAGCTGGACAAATTGTAATACATCTCATTGCCAGTATTGTTCTTCTTCTCGGAGCACATGTTCAACACACTTCTTCCAGAACTGAATGTCTATTTTTGAAAGGTACTCACGTGTCAGCACTTCAACATCACACATTTTAAATGTCCTGTTCTGTTCGGCAACTTGTCCTTTGAATTTAGCCCACACAAGCTCTAATGATAACTTTAGTTTCCGAAGAGCAACAAGTTGATTTTTCGTCAATAGTTTTATGACATCTCTGTCGAAATCATCAAATTTCCTTTTCTTTCCTTGCTTGATATGAGTGCACTCTGAGTTCTGTCCAATCCAACGGTAAAAGGATGATCTATCCAGACCAAACGCCAATTTAGTTAATTTCTCTTGGTCATGAATATCGCAAAATAAATGACCCATCTTAGATTCCCTGCGGAAGAACTGTTATAGTAAAACAGTAACCTTCTGCATTGTTATAAATGTACACTTCAAACTCATTTTGAAATTGATATCAATGTAAGTTTTGAAAAAGCAACTATATGCCACAATAACCACACATCAAACTATTGATATGTATTGATTGGCATCCTGTTAGTCTCGAGAGACACTGGACTTCACGCTAGAGAGGGGACAGTCAGTTGTTATCCTTTCTTTTGCCGCACACGTTTGGAGTCTGCATCTTCTTCTTCTTTCGTTTACTTGGAGATGTCTACATCTGCAAAGTTCTCTTGTATGAGCCTCACTATCTTCTGCAGTTCACACATAGGTCCATATAGCACTATTCTGTTCCTCCGTGCTTAGTATTCCTTGAATGGTTGTTTGGACTCATACTGATAGTCCATGCTGCTCTCTCCAGGGTGTTTGTTCTGGCACAGTTGTTAAAGGAATATTAATTTCAGGCAGTTCTGTGGCATGTCTACGAAGTGGTTTGGCTTGGTGTACAAAGCTACTTCTTTTCAATCGTCCCATTGCTAGGTTCTGGAATCTATCCTTCATTGGCTGACTAGGTATACAGTTGAACTTTTCTGTCTGTGATAGCACCTTTGTGTCTCTACAATCACCTAGTGCTTGCATACTCCCTAGTTTCTCCATCTCCTCTAAAGGCGTTGATTTCATTGCCCCTGTAATAACCCTTAGCACCTGATGTTGTACCTTATCTAACTCTTTCAATGTAGTGTTTGATGCTGGACACCACACCGCTGATTCTTATTCCAGATGTAGTTGTATGCCTGTTGGTAAACACTGCTAACTATATTATCTCCGGCTTCCCATGTGGTTCCACTTACTTTTTACAGGATGGCTAACTTCCTTCTGGCTTTTCCTACTGCCTTGTTGACATGCTATCTCCAAGTCAGCCTATCATCAAATGTAACTTCGAGATAAGTGGGTTGTTTATCTTCTCTTAGTGGCTCTCCATCTATCTTGATGTCTCCTGCTTTTTGTTTTGGGGAGAGGGTGAAGAGTGTAATGTTGCATTTATGTTGATCACTATGTTGGTGCTAACACACCATTTATTTGCCCATAGGGTTAAGGCATCTATTGCTGTTTGTAGCATTTTGGTGGCGACTGTTGCCTATTCATCAGTGTACCATATCACCAGGTCATCTGTATACATTGCCACTTTCACTCCACTTGGCAGTTCGTTAATGTAGACTATGAAAAGTGTGGGGGAAAGCACACCCCTCCTGCCATACACCATGGCTTAGTAAAATTTTCTTACTCTTCAGTCCATCTAGTTGTACTCTGGCTCTTCTATTATGCAGGTATGCTTTTAACCATTTGTATATCCTACCTTTTACTTTGATTCTCAGTTTCTTCAAGAGTCCTTCTTTCCATACCTTGTCAAATGCTTTCCTTAGGTCTATCCATGCTGCTAGTACCAGTTTCTTGTCTTGGATAGCATCCTCAATCTCTTGGAAAAGAGATTGCTGTGTGACATAAGAAGGTTCTCATTCTCCAGGTACCATTCTGCGATTAATGATACGTTCCATTATTTTACAAAGACAACTTGTAAGGCTAATTAATCTATAGCTGGATGCTGTGGAACTGTCTTTCCCTTGTTTTAGGAGCAGTATCATAATTGCTTCTCTCCACTTTTGAGGGACTCTGCCTGAGGTCCAACTGGCATTGATGATCTGTAGCAGTTTTGTCTTCCCTGCTACTCCCAAGTTCTTAATCATTTTGTTTGATAAGTCTGCATCTTCACGCATCTCGTCTTCCCCTGCCTATATACCAACATACAAAGCCTGCCTCCAACCAGGTCTGCCTTTGGCAAGTTCCTCCCAGTTGCAGGTGTTTATATCCAATCCCTTCAGGTCACGCTTGCAAACATCTTTGTAGCGGAGAAAGGTTCTACCTATTTTACGTTTGCCCATGGTCAGATCTCTGTATAGGATATCTTTTGGTATTCGCCCAACCTCCATTCTGCACATGTCACTAAGCCACCGCAAGCGGCGCTGGTGAAAGATCGTAACTAAACTGGTAATCTTTGCACGATCCAACATGTCGCTGTTAGTCACTCTGTCACTCCATGAAATTTTAAGTATGCCCCTCAGGCAGTGCATATCAAATGCATTTAGCCTTTTTTCATGAGAGATATACAGAGTATGTTTCGCTGCCATAGAGCAGGGTATTAATAACACAGGATCTGTACACAGCAACCTGTGTGGAGATGGTCAGCATGATGTTATTCCACACTCTCTGTGAGAGCCTAGCAAGTGCTGATGAGGCCATTCCTAATCGCTTCTGCAGCTCTCATCCAGTGAAAGGTTGTCAGTGATGACAGATCCGAGGTAGTTAAAGTGATTTACTACTTGCAGATTTTTATCGTTTAAGACAATGTCTAGAGGATCTGCACCCTAAGCCATCACTTTTGTTTTTTGTATGCTGATGGTGAGTCCAAACAGACCACAAGATTTTGCCAACCTATTAATGAAGATCTGCAATTCGGCTTCCGTGTTGGCGACATGGGCAGCATTGTCTGTGAAGAGCATATCCCGAATGACAGTCTCCCTTCTCTTACTTTTTGCTCGCAGTCTTGTTAGATTGAATAGTCTTCCATCTGACTTAGTATGCAGAAAGACCCCTCTCTTTGGCAGTTCTAAAGGTGTGTTTAAGCACGATGGCAAAGAAAATGCCAAATAGTCCAAGCCAGGACAAAACCTTGTTTTAACTCCTCTGTTAATGTCGAAGGACTCAGATTCCTCTCATACAAAGACCCTCTCTGTTTACCAGGTCGAATGCCTTGGTGAGGTCAATGAAGGCAAGAAATAGTGGTCTATGTTGTTCTCTGCATTTCTCTTGCAATTGTTTCAGTGAAAAGACCATATCAACAGCGGACCTTCATGCGCAAAAACAACACTAAGACTCCAGGTACATCCTGTCGGCTAGCTTTCGCAGCCTGCTCAGGATGATGCGAGAATACACTTTGCCTACGGTGTTGAGGAGCAATATTCCCCTGTAATTGTTGCAGTCTCCTCCGTCTCTCTTTTTCTTGTAAAGTTTGATTATGTTGGCATCACTCATGTCCTGTGATACAACCCCCTCATCCCAACACTGGCGTGTACGCCTATAACTATTAGACAGTTTTGCATGAATGACATTTGTTGTTTTCTGCATTCGACAAAGTGTCTAATTGGTGCGCGGGAAAATTAAGAATTTGTATTTACTGAGTGTATTTGAAGTCAAAGCATCTATTTTTAAAACAGCACATCTGTATACCTTAAACATGTTAAAATTATGTCCAATTCACTGAGGTTGCTTTTAAAATAGACTAATGAATACATTTTTCAAAATACATCAAATTTCTTAGAGAAAAAAATATTTCCATAACTTCATGGATATTCTAAGAGTGCATGCGCAAAATCATTAGGATCTGACATGCAGATTAGTAGAAAGTTATTTTGGACCTTGTTTATAAATTAATAGACGGACTGTAGGATTCACTTTTCTCATTGTTATTCATCCTAATTTTTTTCTGCAATCTGTGTCCAATATCTCTTTCCAATTATAATGATAGCTGGTTTTATAAACATTATACCTTACCGGAACACAGTTTCTTTTTAATGTTAAATGAAAATCATCACGTACAACAAAATAAATGATAGAATGTCAACAATGGCATTCAGCTAGAAAATAAATATGCATCGTATCAATAAATGTATATACAAAACGCATTAATGATAATAAATACATTTAGAATATTGTGAAATAAACGCTCACAATGTTTAAAAAAAATTATAATCATCCCTAGAGCTATGCTGGTGAGATTTTTACTCTTGCCAGGGTCGTCCAAGCCAGACTAAGATGCTGAGAAGCAGATGGACACCTATAAGTGTAGTTATAGAATCCACCGACAAAGTGGTAGATGCTCTGGGCTGCACCGATCCACTCCCACTCCAAGGGTTAAATGCATATGTCCCGATCTTTGTTGTTTGTCCTCTATGAATTATCCTCATGGACAATATCCCAGGTGGAGGGGAATGCCATACATATCATCACTACAGATGAGCTGACATGACTGACTGAGGAATGATGAGATAGCCGACTCATACGTATGTCCCTGGTAAGAAATTACGATCCTGGGACACCGACAGATTGGACAGCCTCCTTTTGGTGATGTGCTCTTCTTTGATATTATGATGCCTCTAAGATAAAAGACTATATGAACACCAACTGAGAAAGGTGTGTGGTTTTGTCGTGCAGCCATTGGGCTGTCAAGAGCTACCAGCTGATAGTTAAAGAGATTATATCATCATCATTCCCAAAACAGAAAGATGTATAAAGATGAACATGGAACAACTAAAAATATAATGAAACTTACTTCCTGTCCCCAAGGCTGGGATAGCTACAGATTTAAGACCTTTATTTTCTGTGTGTCTGAGACTTGCTGTGATAGCTCCCTCAAGTACATCCATTTCAGTGCCTGTAAAAACTGGGCACACTACATGGATGACATGCTTACACTTGTCTAGATTACCAGCAGTAGTCTCTATTACTTCCCCTGGGATGCACTGCGCACTTGATGAAGACAGTTCAGACTGAATGCGTGGACCTCCTGCAAAATATATTACAAATTAAACACAAGATATCTGAAAGGTAATTATTACTTGCAGGATACTATTATCTCATGACCCTCCCTCAAAATAAATAATTCTTTTTCCGCTGGCTGCTGGAAGCTCATTCACTGTGCTAAATCTTCAAACCAAAAAAAAAAAATAATTCTTCTTCTTCTTCGTACGCTGTCAGACGTCAACCTTTATTTTTTCGAAAAAAGCAGCGGTCATCCTGAGGCTGTCGATACTGCCATAGAGCTTGTCTAGTGTTGCCACTGGTGATTGCCACATCTGCTTTCTCTGATCTTCGTATGTCGGGCAGTTTTGCAGCAAATGTTCAGCGGTCATTTTCCCAGTACCGCATGTGCATTCGTCAGTGCCACCTATCTTCAATTTATTGAATGGGTGGTACCTCAGTCTATTGTGGCCAGAGCGAAGTCTGAAGACCACGACCTGCTCTCTTCTGTTCAACTGGTAATAGGCATCGTTTTTTGTGTAGCCAGTATGTTCTGTTTCCCATTTCGTCATGTATCTAGCTCTAATAAGCCTTTTTGACTCTTCGTATGTCACACTTGGATCTGGTTGTGGTAGTCTTGCACCTTCTTTTTCCAGTCTGTCTGCCTCCTCGTTGCCTTGGATGTTACAGTGGGATGGAACCCACTGTACGACTACTCTTTTTGGTGCGGACTGCTGGCATAGTTGACAGAGTACTGCTCTTAAGTCATTAAGTTCAGTATTTTTCTGGCTTTTTAGTGCTGTGACTACGGCCAGGGCATCTGTAAACAGGACTATATGGCTTTTAGTTCTTTTGCCTGTCAGCACTGCTTCTACTACAGCCCTCAGTGCCTCTGCCTCCGCTCTAAAATTGCTTGAGTATTTTCCAGTTGCCACTGACAGTGTTATTTTTCTACCATTTGGTAGACTCAGGAATACCCCTGCCCCTCCGTTCTGTGTTGTGTTTGTTACAGAACCGTTGGTGTATGCATGGGTCCAGTCCATGCTTGGGTAGTTTTTTGTTGTGTACCTCAGGGTTATGTCTCTTCTTTCTTTTTCAGTCTGGCTGTTCTTGTTTCCAATACCTGGTATATTTTCTACCACCTCTGGAAATATTTGCTGCCTCCAGGTAGGTTTGCGTACAGTAGGGATGGGCTTTGGTGTTGTTAATGCGTTCATAGGGTCTTCGTTCATCTTTGCTTTGGCTATTTCTGCAAAGTTTCTCCGCTTTAGTTTCCCATTTCCAAAATTATTTAGTCTCTTATGCATTGGATGGTCTGTCAGTCTTCTGAGTTTCTCTGCTTGCTGCAGGGCTCTGCAGTCTCTTCTGTCGGTCATGGATTGCTTATTTGTAATCTTTTTCAGTTCTACAATTGCCGTTGACTTCATGCCTCCTGTTATAACTCTCATGGCTTGGTTTTGGAGTTTGCTAATTTTGTCAAAGTTCGCCTTTGCTGCTGTTGTCCATGCTACAATGCCATACTCGAGAACTGGTCTCACTCTTCCAGTGTACAGTTTTTTTAGTATACTTTCGTCTGCTCCCCAGCTTGTGCCAGCAAGTTTCCTCATGATTGCCATTCTTTCTCTGGCTCTCATTCGGTTTCTCTCGATCTGACTTTTCCATGTCATGCGCTGATCAAATGTGACTCCCAGGTAGTTTGGGTTGTCGTTTGGCCACAGATATTTGACGTAAAGACTTATTTTGGTGTTTTGGGGTTTGTTTGAAAGCGAGAATATCGTACATGTTGTTTTTTCCTCGTTTATTTTGACCAGCCATGAGTTCGCCCACTCCTCCAGCGATGTTAGAGCCTGCTGCATCCGATTACTTGCTATGGTGAGATTCTTTTCAGAGGTCCACATAGCCAGATCGTCTGCAAACATGGAGCTGTGGACTCTTCTTGGTATATTCTCTGCGATTTTATTTATATACACCAGGAAGAGTGTGGGTGACAGTACCCCTCCTTGGGGTACTCCCTGCTCAAGTGTCACCTTTTTGCTCATCTGCCCTTGTACTTGAACTCTTGCTGTTCTGTTTTTGAGGTAGTGGCTGATCCATCTGTACATTTTCGCACAAACTTCACTTCTTCGTAGCTTGACTGTAAGTCCCTCTTTCCACACCTTGTCAAATGCCTTTTCTAAATCCACCCAAACCGCTACTGTGTGTTTTTTCTTCTGGTAAGCATCCTCTATTTCTTGGGCTATGAGAGTGATCTGATCCTCAGTGGATCTGTGCTGTCTAAGGCCTGCTTGCTGTGGAATTAGTATGTGTTTTTCTTCCAGATACCACATCAGTCTGGTGTTTATCATACGCTCCATCAGTTTTCCTACACAGCTCAGTAGACTGATAGGCCTGTATCCATTTGGATCTGTTCTATCTTTTTCTTTCTTTGGTACTGGTATAAGTACAGCGTCTTTCCATGCCTGAGGTACAATTCCCCTTTTCCAGCTTTGGTTCAGGACTGATAATAAATTTATCTTTGCTGTGTGGCCCAACCCCATCAGCATTTCGTTTGTTACGCCATCTTTTCCAGGCGATTTCTTTTTCTTTAAGGTTCTCATGGCCTCTTCCATTTCATTCATTGTTAGTTTTGCCATCATGTGCTCCTCTGATGCCAAATTGATGTTGTCGTGCCCCTTTTGCTCTTCACTAATGTTTGTATGCCTATCTGTAGGGACATCAATGTGGTTTGCTCTTGCATAATGTTCTATAAAGGCGTTTGCTGCCTTTTTTCCAGTGAGCATGTTGTCGCCCTGCTTGATGGTAATTTGTTTGTTGGATGGAGTTTGATGGCTCTGACTAACTTCCATAGTTTGTTCCCTTCTTTATCTAAATTGAGGCTTTCTGTTTTGTTTTTCCAACTTTCTCTTGTTATTTGGTTTAGAGTGTATTTGTATTTCGCCGTGGTGGCTTTGAGGGCGATATTTGCCTCCATAGATTGTTCTCTCTCTGCTATGTTCCTAGCATTTGAGACTTCGTCTTCCACTTTCTGCAATTCATCATTCCAATAAGGCTTGTAGTTTTTCCTTGCCCCTCTTGGGATGGTTTCAGCGGCTGCTCGCATTATTGCTTTGCTTAGGCTTTCCACCAAATAATTCAATGTTAACCATTTCACTATTATTTTTTTGTTTTTATATTAACTTATGTTCATGTGTTACCAAGGCTCAAAAGAGAAACAAAGAATAGTAACTATGCAACCTCACAGGCATGTGGAAATAGGCGACTAAAGAGAGTCAGAAATGTGACTGGCTAGCCCATCCTGTGGAACTGATAAGTAACATGGAAAAGATAAGATCTCTTTATTTCAGGTAGGTGAGTAGGGACTAAGTAAGTATATACATTGAAAATTAAAATGTTGGTATCTGACATATCAGAAAAACCTGTAAAAGTAACGTAAAGTTTCACTTAATGCCTTTCAAAATGTTTATGCTACATAGTGTAAAATACTGAGCTCAATTTGTGTGCTTGTTTTCTTCACTACAAAGATTCATTGCATACTTTTCTCATATGTCAATGGGTTTTAATACGATATTTTATTATTCCATTAACTCTATTAATGTATGGCAATACCATCAGTTTCTCATTTTATTTAACCTCTGCATTGTCATTCTTTCCCTTTCATCTCTTTGGCAATCTCCATCCATCATTGCTTATAATGAGTTGTGATATTCAAAACTTTTGACATTCTTAACTTCTTGATTCTTTAGGATAACTGTAGGCCAGGTTTTTGCTGTGTCAGTGCTCATTATTTTTGGTTTTGCTGATGTTTAGGTGTATATTTTGTTCTTTGTTGTGTTGTTTAACTGACATGATCATCTGTTCCAACCCTGCAATGTGCATCAAAAGGACAGCTGTATCCTCTGCATATATTAGTTTTGTTATTTCATTTACACGGTTTGTTAGCAGATCAATCTTTCCATAATCTATGCAATTTTTTAAGCTTGTTATGTCTTTGACATAAATGCTATAAGATAAGGGACATGCATGCCTCTTTGTGTTACTCTCTTTTGCACTTCAAATCAGTTCGATGTCTTACCAGCTAATCTAATCATTGCTTGTTCCTGATAAGTACTTTTAATCGTTTGAATCAAGGTGCATTGGGAACTCCTTGTCTTTCATGATGCTCCCACAGGATTTTGTGCTGTAGTCAAAAGTTTTGGTGTAATCTATGAAGCAAGTGTGTAATTTCACATTGTACTCTCTGTACTTTTCAATAATGTTTCTTATGTTGAGAATGTGATTCATGGTGCCTCTGTCATTACTAAAACCTGCCTGCTTCATGTACTTCGTCATTGAGTTTGTTTTCAACCTCTTCATAGGAGGATTTTTCTAGGATGCCATATTAAAGTGATGGTTCAGTAGTTAGTACACAGCTTCAGATCACCATTCTTGAGGAGTGGGATATACACCGATCTTTACAATGTTCTGTGACATATTGTGCTGTGCCATTTCTTCTTGCATAATGCATGTAAATGTTGACACTGGTCTCTCCTTCTGTCTAAATAAATTCAGTCAGTATATCATCCCATTCCTGTGATTTCTCTTTTTTCAAACTTTGAATTGCTTTGATAGCTTCCTGCTCTTTGTCCTGGTTCTAAAGCATTAAGTTGAGGCTTCTTCTGGTGTCTCTGAACATCTCTCTGCAATATTCCTTCTATTTCCTTGCTCTCTGTCAGTGTATTGCTATCTTCATCGTTTATTACATGCAGTGACAGTTTGAACTCACCAGTTAGTGCTCTGATTTATTCAAGTACATCTTCTTTATTCTCTTGTCTTTTCCAATTCTTCTATCATACTACATGCAGATTTTTGTCCTTGTGAATCTTCCTTCTCATTTCTCGTGTGCTATTTCTTTATATGATGGTAAGCTGCTTTAACCTAGATTGTTTTAACTTTTTCCTTTCTTTTATCAGTCTCAAGGTCTTTTCTGGAATTCACTATGTTTTTTTATGTGCCATTTTATATGTGTATATATATATATATATATATATATATATATATATATATATATATATATATATATATATATATATATAACAAATTGTACAACTCCTAAATTTTGCTTCACTTTTTTGATTTACATTATCCTTTATGAAAGCAAAGTATGCACCACTTGTACTTTTCAATAGCACACAGACTCCAGATATTTAAAACAAAACAGACAAATGAATGGATGGATGGGAGACTGATGACAATTTTTTGTTACTGAAAAATAATGTGTATGTATATTTGTTTGTCCATTGAATTTTTTATAACAAAATATCACACAAGATAACTTCAGACTTACAGTGGTGAAACACCTCTAAAGGTACCAAGTAAGTAAACCATACCTAAATTATCAGAAAGCACATTTCAGATTTCCAATCTGATTGTCTGTTTCAGTTTGAAACATGCGTTAGAGACACAAAGGATTTTTTTTAATGTATAACAATCTGCAATAACAAAACTCTTTAGATGAAAAGCCCATACAAAACTGTGTACAAATTGTTTACTTATGGGAATTAAATTGTTTTCAAATTACAGGTAACCCACACAAGTTAAACATCTATGAAACCAATTCCTTTCAAATGTTCTGTTTTTTAAATATTAAAAATGTGTATTTTCCCTAAAAATTGTATAAGATTTACAAAGACTGACCTCTTAACTGCAAGGCTTTGCCAAGACCTCTTTGACACTTCAGTGTGTAGTCTAAGGGATTAACAATGGCCTCTGTGTCAAGGCTTGTTATATCTCCTTGCATGAATAAAAAGGAGCACTCTCCAACCTTGGCACATGCGATAAGACTTGGGAGTTTTGTTGGCTGTGTCTGAAAGCCTTGGAAAGGTTTAGCACTGCCTTGTTCTGAAGGTAATCCAGTTGACTGCAGGATGACACATGCAATGCTTTGTTCCACATTTGTCAGATGTAATTTTCCCTCCATAGTCTTAAGATACTCCTTTATGCCAAAATACTTCAAGATGAATTCCTGGACTACGATCCGTTCGCTTAAAAATTAGATAAAAAATGGGAGTTAACAAAATAAAAAATATAATAAACACCAAAACAATAACCAAAAAAATCTTCAAATTTAAGGCTACATTTGAAACAAAAACTATAACAAGTTTTTTTTATACCTAAACATTCATAACAGCTCTTGAATATCCTGGAAGCCACACACCAGTGACAATTCACTCTCATTAACCTTTGCTCTACATCACCCTCTGAAATATGACCCGAATCATCAATTTTTTGTGTTTCTTCTCAATGTTTTATTTTACTTAAATTTCCTTTGCCCTTACAGTTTCATGTCAAAGCCTGCTGAGTTACACTAAAGTTTAGTTTCTTCAGTCATGTTTTCTCCACTTCATTGATCTTTTCAATGACTTTTTAAATTCTAATTTGTTTCTGTCAGATAAGTTTTAATTTGTACTTTTCTGTCACCAATATTTTAGGAGTCTTCTCTGATATTTGTTAATGGGTTTCTGTACTCTCTTTCGTCCGAGTGTTACTGGGACCTAAAACAGGAGAAAAGATAGTACCACTGTAACCTACCAGGTGACACACCAAGAGATGACAAAAGAGAGAGTTCGGGCATGGGGCTGGCTACCCCAACCTGCAGAACCTTTAAGCCACAAAATAGATACAGCAGGCCAACATTTATTGACTTGTGTATTTGTTGTAGACATGCACCACAGGGAACTGAAAAGGTTTTTAATGATTGATCTCTTTTCTGTGTAGGAGATGTACAGCAGAAAAGACGAAACAGAAATAGGAGAGACCTAGATAAATTGAGCTGGCACTGACATTCAGTTGCAAAGATGAATCATTAACACAATTTTAGAAATAGCAAGGCATAAAAAGAAATTTTGCTTGAACACAACTCCAATATCATCAACTTGAAAGCTTTTGATGAGGTGATCAAAATTTAAACATCTGCATCTTCTCTGTCAAAACAAAGTACATACAATGTAAAATTCAACCTATCCAAAGGATTCTTAATTTATAACCAAACTGAAGTTTAGCATAAGAAAAATGACTGTCTCTGTGTGTTCTAGTGGTGTTGAACTCATGCAGAATATATATAACAACTCTGTCCTACCAGTGCCAAAAATGGAAAAATGGCCCCTGTCCAAGGCGTGTGACAGTAGAATTTCAACATGTGAAATAAAGTGTTTGTCATCAGTGTTTCCAGGAAGAACAGAACATGAAATAAAGACATTTGAAGTATGGTCGGCACGACATCTTGCATAGAGTATATTTCCAGGCACAAAATACTCTTGCTATGTCATCTCATGAGAATGCACCCTCATCAACTTGCACGGATGGCTTACTATGCAGGTAGATCTGGTTACAGGGCAAGAGGACAGCTACAAGGCAGGTAGGTAGATAACATTAGAGTGTGCAATGACAGAGACTCACAATGACCAACACAATGCACTTGGCGCAGAACAGACAATTAAGCTACCCATGATGCTCAACAGCATAAATGGAAAATATACTAACCAACTAACTTAATTCATGGATTCCAAAATATGTTGAACTCCTGGGTGCATTTATTTTACAAAGTCAAACTTCATCACAATATTACATACATGAGATCTTAAATAAAATTTCACTGAAAAGTATTGTTTCCTAAATTGCTCATACATTAGTGCAGAATGCAATGGAAGGATGTGTGGATGTAAATTTATGTAAGGGTAATGATACAAACAAAAAACCTACATAAACTCATCACTAGACAATTGTTCATTTATATTCCAACTCATGAATATAACAATGATTTTAAAATCAAGACAATGTTAAACTCATGAATATAACAATGATTTTAAAATCAAGACAATGTTATGCGGGAACATGATCTTAAAGTTGGAACTAACTAGGTACAACAATTTTGTTAAATATAAGCATATTTCTCCGAAGGTATGACTTTGGTCTTGGAGATATTCAATTCCTCAATGGAAAAAAACTTGGAAGAAATAGATGAATACTGCTATCTTGGATGCCTCCTAAACATGAGGAATAATTTAGAACAAGAATTTCCAAGGTGCAGTCTTATCGTCCATCCTGACAGCCTTGGAAGGTTGTCAAAATTGGACCCTACGTGCTTCTCTCTTTAACTCCACAGTGCTCTCTGCAATGTGCTACAATGCTGAAACATAGACACTTACAAAAGCAATGGAGAACAAACTGCAAGTGATCCAGACATCTCTTGAGAGACGAATGGTCGGCCTTACTCTCTGCAACCAGCGCATGCAGAACAACCCCAGTTCCGACCTATGGTAATTATCATAAGCAAGTGATGCCGTTGTTTATGCAAACAAGGCAAAACATTAGTATGCAGGCCGTATACTCAGAAGAAAGGGTGAACATTGGAGCATTTTGACAGCAGTCTGGTACCCTCGAAGTGGAAAAAAGACCATGTGGGTAGATCTCCAATACGTGATCACAGACTCCCATGCACTCCACTACAACATCCATGATATATTAGAAGGCAAGCTTTTTACTCACTCTACCTCCATAGCTCAAGATATCTCACACTGTCCATAGATAATATTTTGGAAAATGAATAGCAAATTATCTATACTGTAGTTGGAAGTATATTTATAAAATAAAAAAAGCATGAGACAGGGAACGTTTTATTATTTTTCTCGAAAAAAACTTAAAGATTAATACATTAGATCTTTGGCATTTTGATAAAAAGTAGGATCTCAATGTCAATATATCTGCTACTTGTGGTTTAAGAACTCAATAGAATACCATGTAACTAAAAATATTGCAGCACTATCATGCTCAAGACTTACCTTAGATTACACAATGTCTTTTCTCCCAAAATGACACCTTCTTTCAAACCATGCACTGTAATTGTCTCTGCATTTTGTATTATTTTAGCTCCAAGAGTCATCAAAGAACTTGTAATCTGTGCCAGTTCTTGACTTAAGAACTTCTTCACAAATTCTTGCTTTCCATTAGAAAAAGGAATTTCTTTGTTGTAAGTCTTGTTCTCTTCTGCAAAGTGGTCTAAAGCATTTGTAAGCAGATCCATCTGCTGTGATGAGGCAATGATTTGTAGACATTTGTCCTGGAGTTTTATGTAAGAACTCACTTTTACACCATCACTACTCTCACAAAGGTCAGTCAAAAACTTGCACCCCTTCTCAGACTGAAACATAAATGCTACATCACTGTCAAGGGGCTTCTTTTTGACTACAACATGGGACTTTATAATCTCCTTCAAATCAGCTTCATCAATGTCTTTGACAAAATAAAGAGTGATTGTATCCATGTTACAGTTGAGTTGTGCATGATAACCTTTCTTGCTGAATAGGTCATTGATTTTGTTCTGAACATCTTGCTTGTTCAGAAGCTGTATCTGACCTGATTCAAACAGACTTCCAACACTCTGTGATTTGAAACCCATACACTTGATTAACAATGCAACTTGGGCATTTTTAATTTTACCCTTGTCATCTCCCTTGATTATCAATGTCTTGTTTTCAGAGTTCAAGATGATTTTCATTGGCTTGTTTTCCATCTCCACATTTTTATGATAATTGGTTACTTGAAACAAAATTATATCCTTGTCTTCTACTTCTAATTCCTGCTCCACAGTTAGAAGTTCAAGATTAGGCTCTCTATCTTCATTTATTTCCTCACTGACAATGTTGTCTTTGTGAGTTGGCGGGTAAGCTGAATTCTTGTTTTTTTTGTGTTTTGGTTTAGGCCGTACATTTGGTTTAGGTCGTACATCTGGTTTAGGTAGTACATCTGGATTAGAAAGCTGTTGCACTGTCTTTTCTATTCCATCATGGCTATGGAATTTTAATCCAGTATTCCCATCTCTTGTTGTATTTTGCATTCTACACTCACCTTGTTTTATGTTATTTTCCCTTCTTTGACCAATATTTGTTAAAGAACTTTGACCACCAGCACCATATGGTTCTTGAATGCTTGACATGAAGTTGTGGTAGATGTTGTTCACACTGGTCTTTATCTTAAGCTCATCATAGCCACTGATGAAAACAGCTACGTTGTCCACATGATCAACAAAAAGCTCAACTCCAGGCATTTCTTGCTTGCATCTCATCTGGTAGAACTGCTGAAAGTCATGAATGTAGCCTGCCTGTATACTATACTGTGCTACTCTGAAAGTGTCCAGATATTTACAAAGAGCAGTCTGGCCAGTTTTTAGCTTATCTCTAACTTCATTTAATGATATCCTGTTAGGCCAGTCAAGCTTTAGATATATACAACCATGGTTTTCTCTTGGTGAAAGAACATGTTTACAATAGGTGGATTGCATAATTCCTTGCAAATCATATAACTTTCGCCCCAAAAATTCTGCTCCAAATTTACAAAGCCGTACAGTGTATCCAGCATTTTTAGAAGAATCAAAAGTAATGGAGTTGTAGAGACGGCCAACTGAGCATCTCAGTGTAGGCAGTACTTGTTGACCTACAACAGGATGACTGTAAGATGAAGTCTGTGTACTAATCCTGCTATTTGTTTCTGGCACAAGCATGAGCTGCTGCTGAATGGGCTCAATCTGCTTCTTGTAGACTTGTGGACTGAGACATGGATAATGTATGTTCATATGCAGCTCAAAACCTTCAACAAGATGCTTGTCTTTACAAAGAACTCCATCAGAACCTGGACAAGAAATTAATTTCACAAAATGATAACTAGTATACAGTATGATTTCCTTTTCACATTTTCAAATGCAATTTAAAATGAAGGTCTTTTAATTATTAATTAAGATTTCCCCTTTTTCAAATGCAAATATTTAAATTGGTGCAGCCCTAAACAATTTATTTTTGTTAAACTGATATTTTGTTTAACTGATATTTAGAAAGTGGATTGAGAAAATTATTGTTCCTTAGATAGACCCTCTTGTATTATAATGGACAATGCATCATACCACAATTTAGTGTCACAAGAGGACAAAGTTCCTATATCATGAAGTACAAAATATGCAATAAAGTTATGATTCAAGAGGGAACATATACCATTTAACGAAATGTATCTAAAACCTGAATTACTTTTCCCTGTAAAGTAGACACAAAAGGCAAAGATATTTCATATTGAGAAAATAATAATGGAGCATGGACATAGGTGTTTGAGAATGCCACCTTACTATTTTGAGAGGTAAGGGACTCGCCCCTCAGAGCTATGAGCAGAAATGGTGAGTAATCGAGACATGCAGGTTTCAAGTAACTCCTGGTCTTAAGGGAGATGAGACCAGAATGCCTGCATCCTGAGTTACCTCTAATCATCTTGACTTATGTCTTGCAATTAGTTCAAGGTAGCGTGGGACTAGAGAGTGAGATTGATGACCAGTGCAGTTTTTCTCACTATTTATTCAAATACAATACAAGTTACATCATCAAAACAAAACAATGTCGGTATCATCACTTGTGATAGGCAATTAAATAAGACCCAAGTAAACCCAATAGAACTAGTAAAGTTCAGAGAACCAGACATAGGAAGAGACAATTGTCTAATTTCAAAAAAGAGAGTAATTGAAAAAGTAACCATATCGAGGCAACATGCAATACCATGCAAGTAACTGAAGAACAGAAAAGGATAAAAGAGAATTGCGGCCTACATACAAAGAGAACCAGGTATGAAGAAGAGATACAGAATGCTTATAGTTTTGTTTTTGTTTTTTTTTTGTTTGTGTTTTTTGTTTGCGTTCGCCTTATTTCTCTAATCCCCAAGACGGTGTGCGTTGCACTGTGGTTTTTATTTTGCACCTTCTGGCCCAGTGCATCCGACGTCAGCATGCATTATATGTAAGCATCTGCTTCCTACTGCATTTTCTAAGCTTTTGCTTCCCCGGGGTAACGGCCGGTGCTGTGATGGGGATCAAACCCAGCACCTTCGGATTGTGAGCCGTGCCACTTAACCACTAGGCCACGCCGTCCCCAGATGCTTATGGTGACAGAAATAGGAAGTATGCGGAATTAGAAGACGATTTGGAAACCCACTGGTTAAAATTTAAGGACATCCTTAAAGTAGCTGCAGGAGTTACGCAGTGAAATCAGAACAGAGAAGCAGAAATACAGTACACCACTGGACAGAAGAATTTTTAAAAATAACAAGAGATAATAAAAAAAAGGCATGGAAGCAGTACCTGAATGCTAAGAATACAGTAGCAGAAACAAAGAAATACAAGGAATGTAAGAAGAGAAACAAAGAAAACGGCACTCAAGGCAAAATGAAAATTCTGGAAGGAGTTTGAAGAAAAACTGGAAAATAATGTAAAATAAAATCAGCAGCTATTCTACAGGGTCTGAAGAACATGAAGAAGGAAAAGGAAATGCCCTCTGAAATTTGTAAACGATAAGCAAGATGTTCTGCTGATGGTTCTAGTAAAAGTATTGGACAGATGGGAAGAATATTTCTCAGATCAAATACAAGTGTCAATCTCAGTGGAGGAAGCCAGGAAGATGAAAGATATCAAAATGGATGAATTAAAGGTAGCATTGGAGTAAGTTAAGGTCAGTAAAGCAGCAGGGTATGATGGTATAACACCAGAAATGGCCAGGTCAATGGGAACTGCTAGGGAGCTTTTATTCATGAAGATTCTCAAGACAGCCTGGTGTCACAAGACTATACTAAGAGATTGGAAGATTGTCATAATAATACCATTATTTAAAAAGAGTCACAAATGACAATGTAAAAACAACAGAGTTATTTCCCTCCTCAGTGCCCCTGGAAAAATTTACTCCAGAATTATTGAAAGGAGACAGCGGAGCCAAAAATTAACAAGTCACAGTGCAGTTTCTTGGCGATCAGAGGTACTCAAAACCTTATCTTCACATTCAGACAACTAAATGAAAGACCCTTGAATATGATGGTGAGATGTACCTCTGTTTTTTTTATCTAGAGAAGGCATTTGGTAAAGTCCCTTGGGACAAGCTCTCAGAATGTTTGGCAAGGAAAAATATTCAGAGACACCTGAACTGTGTGATACAGAGATTCTTTCAAACTTGCAGAAATTATGAACTGACATTAAATCAAAAGTAAGGGGAGTTCAGGACCACTAGCGAAGTTAGACACGGTGACATCCTATTGCCATATCTTCATACTCCTTATGGATCAAAACCTGCAAGGACAACAAAATACACAATGGGGTACTGGAAGATGAAATCAATTTATATATCAGGGCTGGCAGATGACAGTCTTGATCACCAAATCAGAGACGCATCTCCAGAACAACCTTCAAGTCTGGAAAG
This sequence comes from Ariolimax columbianus, assembly GCA_036924085.1. NCBI lineage: Eukaryota > Metazoa > Mollusca > Gastropoda > Stylommatophora > Arionidae > Ariolimax > Ariolimax columbianus. The sequence goes on along the minus strand of JAVGWX010000001.1, from coordinate 116,375,278 downwards.
AAAAGTTGGAGAAGAAAGAAATGTAAATGATCAGCTCCAAAATAAAAACCATGATGGTCCCAAAAGATGAGAAGAAACATCAGATAACCCTGGGAAATCAGTTGCTAAAAAATAGCAGCCAATTCAAATATCTTGGAGTGGTAACAGAACATAAGGGAGGTATCAAATTGAAATTATTCACACAAAAGGGAGAAACTATGTGAATCATAGACAATGACCGCAACCCAGAAGAACCAGATACAATCCTCAGAAATGATATCCTTAAGAAAGGTGGTCAAAGTGGCAAGAATTAGCAGGATCCATAACCGAACAATCTTTAATTCTAACCCCTGCAGACCTGACTGGAGCAGTCTCAACTACAGTGGTTGGTCATGTCTATTAAATGAGAGAAGACTGGATACCCCTGCAGTCATTGGAGGCCATGGGCCAGAGATCCAGACCTCCAGGATGTCCCAAAGTGCTGAATAACATATGACAGACCGAGAACTAGAACCAGGTTAGAAGGATGACAGTCTGGCAATCTCTATGGCAATCTTCTGCACTTTAGGGTAGAAGAGGAGTAAGTAAGTAAGAAATGAAATGTTTAACAAATGTTATTGGCATCACCAGAAGAAATAAATTGAGAAATGATATCACAATAGAAATTTGTTGAGAACTGCATCTAAATATATTTCAAGGCAGAATATATGATGGTTTGGTAATCTCATGAGAATTCAACCTGATCAACTACTGCTGAATGTTTACATCACAAGAAGATCTGGCTACAAGGCACAAGCAAGGCGGTGTCGTATATGTAAAGATGACATACGAGAAATCCTACAACATTAACTGATGAAACACATTTGGCACAAGAAAGGAAAATTATGCTCTCCACGACACTTAATGGCACAAATGGATGGAAAAATAAGTACATTATGTTTATGGATATAATAACGTGTTTGTTCAGTGCGAAGTGAAAGCTAAATATCTTACTCTCATTGTCCTTGAAAGTGATAAGTGATTCAGCTCTGCTCAGCCGCTGGCAACATTTCACTTGCCCTCCACCACTGCGGTCACTGTTGGACATGTAGCGTCTTAAAGTGTCATCTGAGCTCAGAGGACTTAAACCAGTCACTTTCACACAGTTGGTTTTAAAGACAGGGGCCAGGATCAGGTGTACATTTTTATAGAACAGTGAAGTCCAGGTTGCTGTACTCACATCTTGCCAAATATAAACAAAAATATGTATATATGATGATGATGATGCATATTCTGAATAACTGACTGAAGTATAATTATAATGGACAAAAATTATTTTTCCTAAAACTTGTAGAAAAATTACAACAATATTAATTTTTAACACAGGTAGACTCAGCACCAAAATTCTAAATATTATGTAAGATTTGTGAAACAATTACACCAACAACAAAATTATAACTTGAATTTGGTGTCCTGGATTTATGCAAAGAATTAAAAAATAAGACAGTCACATTCATCGCTTGGAAAAAAATTAAAACAATTAGTACTCTTTCTTTTCAGTGAATCCCATTTCTAATAAAAATCATTTAATGCCTTACAGCATTAAATATATTAACTTTTTATTTTCATGTCCTGTTTCTTTGCTTCATGGGGGTCCAAATTATTTGAACATGTTAGAAAGTTGGTCAATGACTGACAAAAGTGAACGGTGACAATTATACCTGTTTTATCATTAAGAGAAGCAACAAACTCCCATCCAAATACAGATATTGCCAACTCTAGTTGATGATCTTCGTTTGGATTTCAATGATTTATTGCTGCGTTATCTTAGAAACACCTCTAATTCATCTTACCTCTGGGGTGCATAGCATGGTGGTTCTAGCATAAGTTCTCTTTTTTAGAGATGGTCAATGCAATTTCATTCTATTATTATTATGAGCATATTTTCTATGTTGTTCTACGCAACAGATCTTAACTTAATGTCTTAAACTGGTTTAGAAGCTTCTGATTTCCTTGCTCTAAAAGCTATGCGCATCCAATCTTTTTTTAAATGCATTCATTGTACTAATCTCCACTATTTTCTGTGGCAATGCATTCCAAGCATTAACCACTCACTGACAACAACAAATATTTCCGAATGTCTAATCTGGGCTTTTCTTTAGCTAATTTGATGCTGTGTCCTCTTGTTCTTATATTTTGAAAAACCTGTTATAGTCTTCTTTTTTGTTTTGTTTTTGCGTTCCAAGATCTTTTGGTCAAGCTATATTGCCAGATGCCTTTTTTTTTTTTTTTTTTGCCTTATTTCTCTCATTTCCAAGGCGGTGTGTGTTGCTCTGTGGTTTTTATTTTGCGCCTGTCGGCCCAGTGCATCCGACTTCAGCGTGCATTTTATGTAAGAGTCTGCTTCCTCCTGCATTTTCTAAGGGTTTGCTTCCGCGGGGTAACGGCCGGTGCTGTGATGGGGATCGAACCCAGCATCTTCTGCTTGTGAGCCGTGCCACTTAACCACTAGCCCACGCCGTCCCCCAGTTGTCATCATGAAGTCTGTAGTCTCACAGCGTTTGTCTCAGCTCCACACCCTCTGACCAGGTCTGGTATCTCATTTACCTATTAGGTTAGCAGAGGCACAGGTTGCTTGGGTGGGTACCCTCAAGGCTGGAGGCCTGGCACCACTCCTCCCCGGTTGTGAATTGTAGGAGCGACACCATGACAATAGGGTAGACTATTGCATGACCATATCTTGTTGATGTGTGTGTGCCCTGATTTTTCCTGCAGCGTAGCTGACACACTCCGTCTTCGGCAGGTCGGATTTTGTTATAGTCAAATTTATCCTTTCTGTTGATTATCTTATAAGCCTATATTAATAATAGCTGTCCATCGTTGACGATGAGGACCGCCGACATCATCCTTGTCACAGATTTCCCTGTTGGGTGTGGGTGCGCATGTGGCTGAACAGGCCAATACGAGCACGAAAATATCTGCTACATATCGGGCACACGAGGTTTGTAGAAGGGGATGGTGTTCCCGCTGCTCGGGATTTCCGCGTCTCGCGTCTGTTCTGAGCTTTCACAACACGGTCATCTTCACCAGCAGCTACACCCGATTTGACTGCGCTTCTCCAGTCAGATCTGTTTTTCGCAAGACATTCCCAGGTGTCGATGTCTATCTGGCAACTTTTTAGTGAGTCCTTCAGACCGTCTTTAAAACATTTCTTTGGGCGCCCTCTCTCGCGCCATCCCTCTCTCAGCTCGCCGTAGAGAAGCGTCTTTGGGAGCCGCTCGTCTGACATACGGACGAGGTCTCTGGCCCATCCTAGTCGTGCTTTTTCTAGCAGTGCATGGATGCTGGGCATGTTAGCCCTCGATAGAACCTCGATGTCAGTGACACGATCTTGCCATCGGATGTGGAATATTCGCCTCAGGCAACCTGTGTGGAAGTGGTTTAACCTCCTTGCATGTCCAGAGTATACAGTCCAGCTTTCGCAAGCGTATAGTAAGGTTGGAATGATGGTTGCACGGTAGACTTTGAGTTTGGTCTTGACGCTGATGCCACGACGTGCCCAGACCATCGAGCGCATTCTACCAAAAGCTGTTATAAAAAATAAACCTATATTACGTCACCTTAAATTATTCTCTTTTCTAGACACTGTAAGCCCGTTTTTCTGAGTATTTCCTCATAACTGTGGTTCTAGAATCCCACTATCAGTTTTATAGCTCTTCTTTGTATCCTTTCCAGCATGTTTATATCCCCTCTACGATAAGGACTCCACACATGTACACAGTACTTCAATCTAGGTCCAACTAATGCTTTATACAGTTTGACAATCACTTCCTTACTTCTATGTTTAATATTTCTTTTTATCATACATAAAATTTGCCTTTTTCACTGCTACCTGGACTTGCCCACTCACAATACCTGTATGATCTATTATAACCCCTAGTTCCTTTTCCTTTTCTACCTTTCTAATATTGTTCACTTCCATTCTGTATTTATGTTCCATATTGGATCTACCCATGTAAATGACTACATTAAAATCCATTTGCCAGCTCACAGACCATTCTCAAATTTGATCTTATTTTATTTAAATCCAACCTCAAAATATCCACTTCTGCAAATTTGTGTGTCATCCGCAAATTTTGCAATCATGGATCCCATATCATTGTCCAAATCATTTATATAAATATCAAGAACAGAATTGGTCCAAAAGTCGAGCCCTGTGGCACTCCATCTATTACTTCACACTACTCACAGTACTCCTTATTTATACCCACTCTCTGCATTCTTCTCGCTAACCAATTTTCAATCCATTTGGCAACTTCGCCACCTATTCCATGTGATAATAACTTCCTAAATAGTCTTTGTTGAGGTGCTCTATCAAAGGCCTTTGCAAAGTCTAGATAAATAAAAACATCTATCATTTTAGTTATCTCCTCCATGAATTCTAATAGATTTGTTAAGCACGATTCGCCTTCAGTAAACCCAAGCTGAGTATTTCTGATTAGATTAAACTTGTCTAAATGCATTACAATGTTTTATTTGATAATTTACTCTAACAATTTACAATTAAACTCACCGATCTATAATTTGATGCATCTGATTTTTTGTCCCCTTAATGAATAAGGGGATATCTTCCGCATCTTTCCAATCCCGTGGAACAATCCCTTTTGCAAGTGATTGAGAACATAACATAGCCAATGGTTTTGCTAGTTGGTCTCTAATTTCAAACAGCAATTTGGATGAATACCATCTTGACCTGGACATTTATCAACTTTCAACCCCACCAATTTTTGTAAAAACCATTTCCTCTATAATACAGATTGATCCCACTGCATTCATGTCTCCTTGGAAAATATCTATGGGCTCTGGGATCTTAGAGCAATTTTTGTGTGTGTAGACTGCAGATTAGCTGCATCTCTTTTCTCATTTATTATTTTTCATGTGCTATCTTTGAGAGGGCCTACTTTGTTCTCTGTTTATTTCTTAACATAAAAGAAGAAGCTTTTACTATTAGTCTTGATCCTATGAGCAAGTTTTTTTTTAAAGTCTATTTTTGGTGCTTTATTCCCTTTCTGATCTATGTTTTGCTTGTCCAAATATTTTATATATATTTCTTTTGATTTACCTACCTTTTTAAATGCTTTATTTTTAGCACATCTACATTTAACTACAAATCTAGTTATCCACTTTTTACACTTGGGGTTTACCTCTCTATATAGAACACATTCCTCTTTTAGCTTTTCTATTACTTTTTTAAAACTATCACACTCTTGTTCAACATCTGTTCAACCGATAATATCTTTTCAGATTATGTGGCTTGCTGCTTCTTTCATCTTCTTAACTTTTGTCTTAGAGTAGTCATATGTTCATGTACGTATGTTTACTTCCTTCCTAGCTATGATATCCCATCGGATGATCTGATGGTTTTTCAAGTCAAAGAGTTCCCCAACAGTAATGTTCTCAATCATGGTTAGCTCATGAAGCTCGTGTGGAAATGGTTCAGTTTCTCGATTCATCTTCCAAAAACTGTCCACGTTTCACTTGCATGTAGAAGGGCGTTTTGTACCACAGCATGATAACATCTCTGGCAACACAAATTCCTTCCTGGCCCCAAACATTTGTTTCTACAGTCTTCCAAAAACAGTACTTGCCTTAGCAATGCTGTTTTGGACTTGACAGTTAATATTCACGTCTCTGGTTTGGATACTACCAAGGTAGGTAAAGCTATCAACTGCTGTTAGATGCTGGTCCTGTAGAGTGATTTTTGGTTTGTGGTAGGCCTTTCTGGGAACAGGTAGAGACATTACTTCTGTTTTCTTGGTGTTGGTGGCAAGATCAAAGTTAGTGCAAACAAATGAGAACTCATTTATTGTTGTTTGCATGTTCTGTTCTCCACATGTTCATAATTCTTATCATTTCTAACTGCATCAATTCTCTTAGTTTTGTATTAAGGAGATGTTAAGTGGTAAGAAACTAAATATCGATTGGTCTTGATAAACTGATTCACCGAGTGGCGAGAACAGCTGCTGCATAACCTGACTCTGGCGGACTGACTTTGAGGACCGTGAAAAGAGAGATAATTATGCAGAAAAATATATTTTGTACCCCTTCAAACTGAGAGGAGATATACGTGATGAAGGAAATTGTGCAAGTAAATAAGACACTGGTCCTGAAATGTTATGCACCATAATGTTCAAATAACAAAAGCAGAGAGTTTGAAGACATCATCAGATTTGTGCCGTGCTATGGATCTTACAGTGAAGGCAAAATGGAAGCTGAACTAAGACAACTTGTTGAAGATTCAACTAAGCCAAAATTTAAATCATGAACCAGAGCTAGGGCACTGTACAAAGGATGCCTGCAAGCTGGGAGAAGTAGAGGGTTTTTGTTGCTGCCCTAAATGATGGCATCAGACGTAATGGTCACTTATCACTGTTTTGTTCTTATTCTTTGCGTTTGTCCTGAAAGTTATTTGTTTACTTTGTATCATAGTCTACAGCAAGGGAACATCTGCCTGACACATCCTGTTTCAGCACTGCATTTTTGGGTCCTGGTTTGCCTTCCTACTTTTGATTCCTATTCTCCCAGCCAGGTTTACACAAGTGCAGCTTGTTTCCAGGGGCACCACCTGGATGTGGAATAGGGTATTGGTCACCTCTGTTTCACAAACAGCCAGCTGTGTGTGAGTCAATAGCTGGCCTCAGCTCACTCACTAATGCAGTCTTTAGTCCTAACCATTGATCTAGGAGGACTGTTTATATTTCCAATATGCATTATTTTTAATATGCTTTGCAGGTAGCAGTTATTTGCAACAAAATGGCTCAATGATTGATGCAGTGTAGGTAGTTTTAAATAGTCTAATCTTTGACAAGGGTTGTCAGTATTTTCTCTGTGATGCATTTAGCAAAATTGGCAGATGTGCATTTTACCTATCCAATCTACACGTGGGCACACTGATATTCATTTTGTACGGTAACTATGCCAAAGAGTGTGTTGCTGATCCTCTAGTTGGAGCATGCAGTATCAGTTTGATGATAACATGATGAGACACTTCATGCATCTAAAGACTGAAGTCTCACTTGATGTAATTGCTCCTCTTCTATCATGACGTGTAGAGATATTTTTTCTTGTGGCGTCTATAAGATGGGGAAGTGGTCCTATGCCCAACCCTCATCAGTTCCATTTAATGACATGCCTGGTAGATTAAAGTGTTACTATTCTCTGCTCCTAATACGTGGGCACAATTCATGTTACTCATCAAAACTATTGTTGAAAGTTGTAGTGAGCAGAACAACAAACAAATCTACAGGATAAGCAGAACAAGTTTTTCTTTGTCTTGAATAAAAGATGCAATTTGCTAAGTGAGAGAGCTTTAGAAAAGGAGATAAAAATGTGTGTCTGCTCTACTGAGAAAACAACTTGAAGAAGTTGGATAATAATATTAAATGAAACTTAAAAATCAAATGAGCTGAACAAGAAGAAAATAAAACTAAATTGCAATGGTAAATAATACAAATTTAAAATAAATACATGTAAATCACTTAATAAAGGCAAAACATGGAAATAATGCTCAACACAAGGTTCTGTAGCAGATGATTTAATTGAGCCAATCCTTAAAAAAAAAGACTATGCTGCGCCGATAGTGTGTGCTAATCAGCTGTGACACAGGGAAAAAATGTAAATTTTTACTTTACAGGGGTATAGAAAAAACACATGGGCCTGAAGAATGTGTGTTGAAATTAGGTAATTCATGATTTAGCATAATATGCAAGATCTTGATCTAAATTAATGTGAAAACATAAACTTTCTATTATAATTAGAACATAAGCAATGAAGAAGTGAATTGGTTGGGTAAAAAGGGAGTATTTTATTATCATTTGTAAAAAATAATTGAAAAAACCCAGCATCCTACATTTATATTTTCTGCAGTTTCTTCAATTAAACATGAGAAAATAAATGACAAATTAAAACTTTACCAAGTCTTGGTTTCCCATGGAATTATGGGATATAAAGAGATGTAACCAAAGTATGACTTTTGCATAGACTTCAGACCACCATGTCAAGAATATAGATAAATGAGATGGTCAAATATATCACAACTGCCCCAAAAACAAACACAAAATTCAGAGGCATGTGTATGATTATCAACAACAAAAAGAGAAGAGACACATGATACAGTTATACACTCAACAAATTAACCAATGGAAACACTAACTAAGGCAGGGCACGACAAATCCTAGGTTTTGCTTAAAAATATTTATGTGTGACATCTAGCATTTCAGTGCCATATTTACTCACATGATTTCCCGCATCAAGACAGTGTGAAAAACTTAAGTAAAGTACTTTACAACAGGAAAATGAAGCCACAAATCAAGAACCAAGATTGTTAACCTTGTGCTCATGTGAATCACATTCATTACTACTAGACCAAGACATTTCATTATTGTGTCATTGAGAATTGCTTAGAATATCAACACAAGACTTAAAAGCTCCTTGAACAACAAAGTGGACAGAAATAAGTAAGATTATTAATATAAGAGAGTCAAAAAGCTGTACCTTCACATGTGTCTGGATTGAATACAATGATGGCTGATCTAGGTTCGTCATCTTGAATGATGTCAACAACATCCATTCCAGTTTTTGTAGCAACTTCTGCCATTAGTTCATTCCTCTGATCAACAGTGCTACAATATTGTCCATGGACAGACATTAGATTGGCATGCGTTTTAAAGTCTTCTTCTGTTGCAATTTCAACTTTGAGAAGGTTACTGTCTGTTTTATGAAGGAAACGGGTCGTATTAACAGCAGCTGAAATGAAACATTTTAACATTATTTTCTTATACAAACAGTCACATCAAAAGAAAATATGTCATTGCTTTTCTGTTGTTCAAAGAAAAATTGTAATAATGTTATTCCCAAAAATGTTTTTTAATGTCTATTACCGCATTTCTGTAGTTCAGAAAAAAATTAGAATGATATAATTCTAAAAAAAGTCAAGTTTATCATTGTTTTGTTTTTTTGCAGTAATAGGAAAAACTGTAATCATGTTTAAAACACTGTTAACTGTTGTCAAAACTTTAACGGATAGCTCATAAACAACTATGTAATTACCACTTTATTATCCACAATTATTTTATACATATGTACACAATATTGTTGATAACACACAACATAAAGCTATGAAATAATACAAAATGTTTGGTTATTGCACACCTTAGCTATTTCATCTATCCCTTCATTCTTTCATATGATAAAATAACACAAAATTATTGAGAGGTAATGTACCTTGTTTGGTATAGAATGTCACATACAAGTTTCTGTTCAATCCATCCAGAAGCATGCTTTCCTCATAGAAACGTCCCTGAGATATACTGCTATCTTCGAAGTAGAATATATAGAAATCTTTAGTTTTAGTTACATCTAATACTTTAGCCTTAATGGTTGATAGCCATGGTTGTTCAGGCTCATGTTCTGAATCCTCATTTGAGTCAGATGATGCTATATTGACTTGAATTGTTTGTTTTGTCTTTCTAGTCTTTTTCAGAGGCTCTGATGATTTAAATTTTGACTTGTTTGGTAATGATTCACTCTCAGAAATATCCTCAGTAGATTCTTCTTCATCATCAGTTACTTGAGAATTAGCTTTAAATTTACTTCTCTGAGATTTTGAAACAGAATTGGTCTTCTTGGACAGAGAATGTTCTTTCTTCTTTGTGATCTTTTTAGCAGTCTTCTGTGTTTTAGTTTTTGTCTTCTCAGACAACAACTTATTTTGTGATAAGTCATCAGAAGAATCTAGTTGTTCATCATCTGTGTTTCTTGAATCTGCTTTAGACTTCCTTCTCAAAGATTTTGAGTCTTTACTTGATGCAGAACAAGCCGTATCCACCCCAGATTGTTCTTTCTTTTTTGTGTTCTTCTTAACAGGCTTCTCTGTTTTACTTTTTGACTTCTCAAGTACATACTTACTGTCTGATGAATCAGAACAGGATAATTGTTCATCATCAGTATTTTCTGAATCTGCTTTAGACTTTCTGCTCAGATATTTTGAGTCTTTATTTGTTGCAGGACAAGCCTTATCCACTACACGTTGTTCTTTCCTTTTTGTGTTATTCTTAACAGGCTTCTCTGTTTTAGTTTTTGACTTCTCACTGTCTGATAAATTATCAAAAGATAGTTGTTCTTTGTCAGTATTGTCCAAAGATTGTTCTTTCTTTTTTGAAGTCTTCTTTACAGACTTATGTATTTTATTTTTTGTTTTCCCAGATGATGACTCACTGTCTGTTAAATTTTCAGTTTCTGATACTTGTTGATCATCTATAGCTATTGATGATTTTGACTCATTTCTACATAGTTTTGTTTTTAGTTTTCTTTCACAAGAATCAAAATAGCGTGAAACTCTGGCAGCCACCTCATTGATGGTCACAGTCTCCCCTCTTTCTAGGATAATATCCACAGCTGTAGAAAAAAAAAAAAGAATTCGCAGATTAGTAGCTTAGACTAACAAAACAACACAAATAATATGAGGACATGTCAATAAAAAAGTAACAAATAAATATGTAAAACAAACTTGAAAATCAATTATTATTGCACTTACATTGTCCTTTACTTTCTCAACATAATTTCCACCAATAGGGCACCAAAGACTGCAGCATATAAGTCTTTGGTCTGCTGTCTCAGCCATCAAAACCTGCAGCATATACGTCTTTGGATTGCTGTCTCAGCCACCAAAACCTGCAGCATATAAGTCTTTGGTCTGCTGTCTCAGCCATCAAAACCTGCAGCATATAAGTCTTTGGTTTGCTGTCTCAGCCATCAAAACCTGCAGCATATAAGTCTTTGGTTTGCTGTCTCAGCCATCAAAACCTGCAGCATATAAATCTTTGGTCTGCTGTCTCAGCCATCAAAACCTGCAGCATTTAAGTCTTTGGTCTGCTGTCTCAGCCATCAAAACCTACAGCATATAAGTCTTTGGTCTGCTGTCTCAGCCATCAAAACTTGCAGCATATAAGTCTTTGGTCTGCTGTCTCAGCCATGAAAACCTGCAGCATATAAGTCCTTGGTTTGCTGTCTCAGCCACCAACACCTGCAGCATATACGTCTTTGGTTTGCTGTCTCAGCCACCAAAACCTGCAGCATATAAGTCTTTGGTCTGCTGTCTCAGCCATCAAAACCTGCAGCATATACGTCTTTGGATTGCTGTCTCAGCCATCAAAACCTGCAGCATATACGTCTTTGGTCTGCTGTCTCAGCCATCAAAACCTGCAGCATATACGTCTTTGGATTGCTGTCTCAGCCACCAAAACCTGCAGCATATAAGTCTTTGGTCTGCTGTCTCAGCCATCAAAACCTGCAGCATATAAGTCTTTGGTCTGCTGTCTCAGCCATCAAAACCTGCAGCATATAAGTCTTTGGTCTGCTGTCTCAGCCATCAAAACCTGCAGCATATAAGTCTTTGGTTTGCTGTCTCAGCCACCAACACCTGCAGCATATACGTCTTTGGTTTGCTGTCTCAGCCACCAAAACCTGCAGCATATAAGTCTTTGGTCTGCTGTCTCAGCCACCAACACCTGCAGCATATTTTTATTTTTATTTTTATTTTTTATTTTTTTATTTTTTTATTTTTTTTTTGCGTTCGCCTTATTTATCTATTCCCCAAGGCGTGTGTGCGTTACACTGTGGTTTTTATTTTGCGCCTGTCGGCCCAGTGCATCCGACTTCAGCATGCATTTTATGTAAGGGTCTGCTTCCTCCTGCATTTTCTAAGGGTTTGCTTCCCCGGGGTAACGGCCGGTGCTGTGATGGGGATCGAACCCAGCACCTTCTGGTTGTGAGCCGTGCCACTTAACCACTAGGCCACGCCGTCCCCCACCTGCAGCATATAAGTCTTTGGTCTGCTGTCTCAGCCACCAACACCTGCAGCATATAAGTCTTTGGTCTGCTGTCTCAGCCTCCAACACCTGCAGCATATACGTCTTTGGATTGCTGTCTCAGCCACCAACACCTGCAGCATATACGTCTTTGGATTGCTGTCTCAGCCACCAACACCTGCAGCATATACGTCTTTGGATTGCTGTTTCAGCCACCAACACCTGCAGCATATACGTCTTTGGATTGCTGTCTCAGCCACCAAAACCTGCAGCATATAAGTCTTTGGTCTGCTGTCTCAGCCACCAACACCTGCAGCATATAAGTCTTTGGTCTGCTGTCTCAGCCATCAAAACCTACAGCATATAAGTCTTTGGCCTGCTGTCTCAGCCATCAAAACCTGCAGCATATAAGTCTTTGGTCTGCTGTCTCAGCCACCAAAACCTACAGCATATAAGTCTTTGGTCTGCTGTCTCAGCCATCAAAACCTGCAGCATATACGTCTTTGGTCTGCTGTCTCAGCCACCAAAACCTGCAGCATATACGTCTTTGGTCTGCTGTCTCAGCCACCAAAACCTGCAGCATATACGTCTTTGGTCTGCTGTCTCAGCCACCAAAACCTGCAGCATATAAGTCTTTGGTCTGCTGTCTCAGCCATCAAAACCTGCAGCATATAAGTCTTTGGTTTGCTGTCTCAGCAACCAACACCTGCAGCATATACGTCTTTGGTCTGCTGTCTCAGCCACCAACACCGGCAGCATGTAAGTCTTTGGTCTGCTGTCTCAGCCATCAAAACCTGCAGCATATACGTCTTTGGATTGCTGTCTCAGCCACCAAAATCTGCAGCATATAAGTCTTTGGTCTGCTGTCTCAGCCACCAACACCTGCAGCATATAAGTCTTTGGTCTGCTGTCTCAGCCATCAAAACCTGCAGCATATAAGTCTTTGGTCTGCTGTCTCAGCCATCAAAACCTGCAGCATATACGTCTTTGGTCTGCTGTCTCAGCCACCAAAACCTACAGCATATAAGTCTTTGGTCTGCTGTCTCAGCCATCAAAACCTGCAGCATATACGTCTTTGGTCTGCTGTCTCAGCCACCAAAACCTGCAGCATATACGTCTTTGGTCTGCTGTCTCAGCCACCAACACCTACAGCATATAAGTCTTTGGTCTGCTGTCTCAGCCACCAACACCTACAGCATATAAGTCTTTGGTCTGCTGTCTCAGCCATCAAAACCTGCAGCATATACGTCTTTGGTCTGCTGTCTCAGCCACCAACACCTACAGCATATAAGTCTTTGGTCTGCTGTCTCAGCCACAAACACCTACAGCATATAAGTCTTTGGTCTGCTGTCTCAGCCACCAAAACCTACAGCATATAAGTCTTTGGTCTGCTGTCTCAGCCACCAACACCTGCAGCATATAAGTCTTTGGTCTGCTGTCTCAGCCACACTTGCAATTCGCATTCAATCTATTAAACATCGCTAGTCAAAGTGCAGTCATGAATTATGTGTATGCTTAATTATGAGAACACCCTTTTGCTGAGTGGTCTGCCGGGGTCTTTGTGTATGACAAAGACAAGAATAGCACTACTGCCTCACAGAGAGTATGACGTAAGAGGTGACTAACTGTGTGACATGGCATACACCAACCATGGTTAGGTGGTTTGTTTAGAGCAGCATAGATGGTGCCTAACAGGCTGCAGGTTACTTTGCTCTAGTGTTTGAGTCTATTAAGATAAATAGACACATCCATTTACCACACTCCGTAAGCGCTTGTCCCAATGCAGCGGAGTATTAAGCTGAGCCTACTAAGCAGAAAATAGTTCTCCCAGCTATATGCAGCTCATCCCAGAGCTAGAAGTATAGGTCGACTAATAACTATTGCATTTGCTACAATGCTTATCATTACTTGTCTGTCAGCTCAAATTATCTCCTCTACCTACTTTACAGATGCTTCTGTTGCAACCTGAACAGGATAACCCGGATAGACTTCATCAGCTTAAAAAAATGTATCAGTCCAGTTTGGCAGTTTTATGCAGCAAATACTTCTCATCGCAAACAGAAAGGCATTTCCTTCAGAAAATTCTTTGCAGAAAGTCCTTTTAGTTTAAAAAAGAACTCACACCAGCATGCTGTTCTTTGATTATAGAAATCCCATTTTATATAAGCTGTGTATTTGCATGTCACACCTTGTATCTGCTACCTTCAGTATTCACAAAGCTTGATGTTGCTGCCACCTAATAATACCTTCAGAAACCACAAACTACATTTTTTTCAACCATCCATACAAGTGTGTGACCTACTTACGGACTTACATTAGCATAAATAACTCATTTTGCAGGTACGGTATTGCTATAGTGTACTCAGAAATAATGGCAGAAAAATTTTTTAAACATTGGCTCATTGCTAAATGTCACCAAGAATATATTATTGTTATTCAAATGTCATGAATAATAGTGTTCACTGTACCCAGAGAAAGACTTGCTTCTACCACAATTTCACGACATGTTATGTGTAGGCCACCTAGTAGTAATAGAATACAGTGCCCCTAACTAATTATAGTAGTTCCAGCACGCTATAGCCCATTCAGTTAGAACTAGAACAAAAAGTCCCAGTTTGATTTGAACGCTCCTCGTATGGCTTGGCTTCGTTCGTTCCCAATCTCCCACTACCAAACCCTGACATGGGCCTAAGTAACAGAATCTAGTCCAGACAACGGAATCCGTTGTGTCGTAGTTTACAGCTTGACTGCGATATTTGCACCTTTCGGTCCAACACATCCGACTTCAGCAAGCATTACCTCTTCAATCCCTTCTCTTTAGCCAGTCTGCTCTGTTGCAGCCTGTTATCCAGGATCACCCCTAGGAGGTGTAGAAGGGTCTTGGCAGCTCTAGTTCGCTGGCTTTGACGTTAGCTCATGCGCTGCTCAGCATCTTGATCCCGAACGCCTCTCGTATAATCTCAATTTCTGATGTTAAATGTCAAATAAGTATATAGAACCATAAAGGAAGGTGAAGAGTATTCTGGGTCAGGTGAAACATACTGATCAAGACCACATCTCATGTCCTCATCCGTGCGACTGGAACAGCCTGTGTCACAGCTGACCAACAAGGTGAAATTGACACTGTAATCCCCAATGTTGAGCTTACTGAGGAACTTCATTTTGTACTATATCCAGAAGGACCCCAATCCACCTTTTAATTTGTATTTCGGGATGTAAGAGGATTCACTAACCCACTACCAATGAATCATCAAGAGATAACTCAGCACAAGTGGGTTTGAATAACAACACGAAGGGAATTCTTCTTATTTTTCTTCTTTTGTCCTACTGCTCTTGCCATGAGGCATCACAGAGAGGCAGGATGCATAGATTTCTTATTATTGCCAAGTGAGAGGCTTGTGCTGTCGTTAGGTGTAACTTCCCTCATTTCACCGACGCCAGGGTCGGCCCCTTGCTTGTGGACCAGAGACCTGCATATGGTATGCTCTCGCTGCAGGTCATAATGTATTCTTACTAAATGATTCTTCTTCTTCTTCTTCGTACGCAGTCAGACAGTTACCATTATTTTTTCGAAAAAAGTGGCAGTCATCCTGAGGCTATCGCCACTGCCATAGAGCTTGTCTTGCAGTTCCACTGGTGATGGCCACATCTGCTCTCTCTGATTCTCGTATGTCGGGCAGTTCTGCAGCAGATGTTCAGCGGTCATTTTGCCAGTACCGCACGGGCATTCGTCGGTACCACCTATCTTCAATTTGTTGAATAGGTGGTACCTCAGTCTATTGTGGCCAGTGCGAAGTCTGAAGACAACGACCTGCTCTTTTCGGTTCAACTGGTAATAGGCATCGTTTTTGGTGTAACCAGTATGTTCGGTTTCCCATTTGGTCATGTATCTGGCTTTGATAAGCCGTTTTGACTCTTCGTACGTCATACTAGTATCTGTTTGTCGTAGTCTTGCACCTTCTTTTGCCAGTCTGTCTGCCTCCTCGTTGCCTTGGATGTTGCAGTGTGATGGGACCCACTGTACCCCTACCTTTTTTGGTGCGGACTGCTGGCACAGTTTGCAGAGTGCTGCTCTTAAGTCATTAAGCTCAGTGTTTTTCTGGCTTTTTAGCGCTGTGACTACGGCGAGAGCATCTGTAAGCAGGACTATATGGCTTTCATTTTCATTGTGTGTCACCATTTCTTCCACTGCCGCCCTCAGTGCCTCCGCCTCCGCTCTGAAATTGCTTGTGTACTTACCAGTAGCGAATGACAGTGTTATTTGTCTGCCATTTGGTAGGTTCAGGAATGCTCCTGCCCCTCCATTCTGTGTAGTGTTTGTTACAGAACCGTCGGTGTATGCATGGGTCCAGTCCATGCTTGTACTAAATGATTAAAACCACTTCATTATTTAATCGTCAATGTAGGGGTTTGTTCCCACTAACTGCCTCAGCGTCCAATATCTGCCTCAGCGTGGTGTTGAAGATTCGGTCATGGATTGTCTTTCCGGCTGCACTTCTCACAGCTACGGATCATACTTTTATGTGTTTCTAGTAAGGATCAAGATTGTCACTGTTAACATAATGTAAGAATAAACAGTGTATTGTGTATTGTTCATGGTGGCCCTACAATTTTAGACGTCCTAGCGGCAACCAAGGCTGAGGTGGAGCGATGGTCTGAAGGAGATCTTGGGCCCAACATGGTACATCAAGGCAAATAAGAAAAATTAATTTACTCAACATTTGGCTACCTGGCATCAGACACATGTGCCTGATTGAATGCCTGGATTTCTGTTTACAGATGCCCTGGCTGTAGTCACAGCACTAAAAAGCCAGAAAAATACTGAACTTAATGATTTAAGAGCAGTACTCTGTCAACTATGCCAGCAGTCCGCACCAAAAAGAGTTGTGGTACAGTGGGTTCCATCCCACTGTAACATCCAAGGCAACGAAGAGGCAGATAGACTAGCAAAAGAAGGTGCAAGACTACCACAACCAGATCCTAGTGTGACCTACGAAGAGTCCGAAAGGCTTTTTAGAGCCAGATACATGACCAAATGGGAAACAGAACATACTGGCTACACAAAAAACGATGCCTATTACCAGTTGAACAGAAGAGAGCAGGTCGTGGTCTTTAGACTCCGCACAGGCCACAATAGACTGAGGTACCACCTATTCAATAAATTGAAGATAAGTGGCACTGACGAATGCACGTGTGGTACCGGGAAAATGACCGCTGAACATTTGCTGCAAAACTGCCTGACATACGAGGATCAGAGAAAGCACATGTGGCCATCACCAGTGGCAACACTAGACAAGCTCTATGGCAGTATCGACACCATCAGGATGACCGCTGCTTTTTTCGAAAAAATAAAGGTTGACGTCTGACAGCGTACGAAGAAGAAGAAGAATGCCAGGATTTAAAGATTTAGAGTCAGAGTCGTCTTCTTTTTGGAAGTGAGGGTGTTGTTCGGCCCATTTTCACCCATACAACACAGGAATACTAGACTGAGTTCAAAATATGGGTCTTAGATTACCCCTTGGAGCATTTAAAATATATTACTATTACAGAGCTAGGAAAAACAGCAAATGTTGATCCTTTTAAATTAATTTAGAAAATACAAATCCCTTCCTCAGTTTGAAAAACTAAAGGGGCTACCTAATCACCCTTTACACCACAAGTTCTAAGAGAAGAAAAACAGACTACTAAGGGAAAGCCCCAACCATCTGACCACAAGAAACATGCAGACATCCTTGCAGTCAAAACAGACCATGGCTACAGAGCCAGGACCGGTCCTAAATAATCTTGGAAGTTCCAGGGATAAAGAAGAAATGTGAACAGTCAGCAACAGAGCAAAAAAATCCATATTCTGCAGGAGCTCAAGAGACAATACCTTAGCAAGCAAAAAAAAAGGGGAGGCAGTGGAATCTACATCACACACTCCAAAGGTGACATAGAAAAATAACTCCATACAAACAGGATAGACATGTACCAATTTCAGAGCTGAAGCAACAGCTGTTCATGCAGCAACAAGGATTCGTATCAGCCAAAATCACAACTACAAGGAAAATGGCCTTTCTAACACACTCCAGGAGCATATTCCAAGCCATCTTAATCTCCAAACAAGATAGACTCTCACAGAATATAAAATACAACATCGGATTGTTGTCTAAAAAAATAGATGCTGTCCTACAGTGGATTCTGACCCACTGTGGGATCTTTGGAAATGAGAAAGCAGATGAGCTAGCAAAAGCCGGAAGTGGCAGCAGGCAGACTTGCCATCCACAGAGCTATAAAGAAGCAAAAAAAACATTCATCAAAAAATCCATGAGGACAGAATGGAGAGACCAGCACAAAGAATACAAGCTAGAAAATGACAGCATAGACAAACTTGGCAGAGATGGGCAGAAAAAGATCTTCAGACTCAGAACGGGACATTGCAGACTCAAGGCTCACCTCCACAAAATGGGTCTCAGAAACACAGCCACAAGCAATTATGAAGCACCCAAGCAAACACCAGAACATATCCTGCAGTACTGCCCTACTTATACAGACCAAAGAGAGACAGTCTGCTGCAGGGAAAGCTGAGCGACTATGCTCGAAAAGCTGTGGGGGATCGGCAAAGACCTGAAATGTCTCCTTTGTGAACCTCACTGGACTAGAAGGATAGTATCAGTTGATTGAAGAAGAAAAAGCTTAAATTATGGTCTTGACCTCATTATATGTCATGCTCCTGTCTGTTTGTGGGGAAGCTCCTCCACACTTTGCTAGCTTATCTGCAGCTTCATTGCCTTATATATTCCAGTGGGAGCGGATCCACTGAATTACCAACCTTGTTTATTCTGCTGAGAGCTGTGTCTGGAATATATACATTGCTCGAGATCTTCATCTTTATGTTGTTTCAGATAACCTTGGATGTGAACAATTGAAATGGCACAGGCACTAAATTGTATAATAGAACAGTACAGTAAATCAAAAAGGTTTTTATCTTTTCTCTAAAATGACAAATGATGAGTATGCAAAAACATGACTTACCATCACTTTCCTCAAAAGTAACAATAGCAGAATATGTGGCACCAACTTTAGTCAGCTCTATGTCAGCTATGGGACCACCTCCTTTTCTACGCTTGTTTCTCAACACTAGAAGAAGCTCACTTGTAGTTATGTCTAGAGGAAGACCCTCAACTTTCAGCTTTGTTGACTTTTCAGACATAGTGAATGTTTTTCATCTTATGGTAACAAACCTTTGAAGAAAGAAAGATTTGCTGAATCATTTCATAAATTATTTATTTTGTGTAGCATCAATCAAAGAAGCACTGGCCTTTAACAAATATTCTCCAGATTCTATGGTCATCTACCATCCATTCCAACCCAGACCATAACTTTTCTGTCAAAAATGTTGAACACCATTTTCCCCATATAATTTAACTTAACCTATTTATACTGGTTTAGAAGACTTTACAGCCTGTATACAATCAGTTTCTTGGAGGGTGCTTTAACCGATGTGCGAGTCCATCTTAATAGACTCACAAACACTAGAGCTAAGTAGACTCACAGCCAGTTAGGCGCCATCTGTAGCTCCTCTTAACAAACCACCTCGGGAAAGGTACAAATAATGTGAGTAGATTTTTAACTTGAATTTTGTCCCAGCAGCTGCCGTTAAGCCTACTCTTTTCAATTTCCAACTGCCAAGGAATTTTTAACATGCTCAACACTGAACACGTGAGTCCAATCTCACTGCCCAGAGATCAGGGGATTTTTTATCACAAGATCTACGTGGAAAAAATCCAAATCTTCACTGTGATTCGACCACGTGACCTCAGGCATCCAAATCAGACACCTTACCTCGAGACCACTAAATCCCCTTGCCAAGGTCTGGTTCTCATTCTCTTACTGTGGGTTACCCAGAACAAAGACTGCCATGGAATGCTGTTTGGCCACCACCTTAAGCAATACAAAACCAATGTCTCG
The DNA here is from genome assembly GCA_036924085.1 of Ariolimax columbianus. Lineage (NCBI taxonomy): Eukaryota > Metazoa > Mollusca > Gastropoda > Stylommatophora > Arionidae > Ariolimax > Ariolimax columbianus. The sequence continues at coordinate 116,355,503 of JAVGWX010000001.1, read as the reverse complement.
TTCGAATGTTGATATCTTAACGTAATGTCTTTATACTGGTTTAGAAGACTCTGCAGAGTCTGTATACTACCAGTTTCATTTACATTTCCTTGCTCTAAAAGCTTTGCGCATCCAATCTATTCTTAATGCATTAATTGGTTTTGCCTCCACTACTTCCTGTGGCAATGCCTTCCAAGCATCCATCATTCTTTGACTAAAAAAATATTTCCTAACATCCACCACTCTCTGACTCAAAATATATTTTCTAATATTTAATCTCGACCTTTCTTTTGTTAATTTTTAGCTATGCCCTCCTGTTTATATAGGTGGTTATATTTTGAAAAATTTTTTATAGTCTAATTTATCCATTCCTTTGATTATTCTATAAACCTATATTAAGTCACCTTGAATTAAAAACCTGTATTGTCACTACCAATTCTTCTATTTTCTTGACACTGCAGGCCGGTTTTTCTGAGTTTTTCCTCATTACTGTAATTCTGGAATCCCACTATCGGCTTTGTCCCTCTTCTGTGTATCCTTTCCAGCATGTTTATATCTCTTCTACAATAAGGACTCCACACCTGTACACAGTACTCTAATCTGGGTCTAACTAATGCTTTACAGTGTGACAATCACTTCCTTGCTCCTGTGTTTAATATGCATTTTTATAATACCTAACATTGCATTTGCCTTTTTGACTGCTACCTGGACTTGCTCACTCACTTTACCTGTATGATCTATTATAACCCCTAGGTCCCTTTCCTTATCTATCTTTCTAATATTGTTCTCTCCCATTCTGTAATTATGTTCCATATTGGATCTACCCATGTGGATGACTGTACATTTATCTACATTAAACTCCATTTACCAGCTCACAGATCATTCTCGAATTTTACCTAAATAGGACCTCAATATATCCACTTCTGCTTTAGATGAGACACCACTGCAAAGTTTTGTGTCATCAGAAAATTTTGCAATCATGGATCTGATATCAATGTCCAAATCGTTTTTATATATTAAGAATGCTGAAGTCGGATGTGTTGGACTGAAAGGTGCAAATATCGCAGTCAAGCTGTAAACTACGACACAACGCATTCCGTTCTCTGGACTACATTCTGCTAATTAAGCCCTTTTCAGGGTTTGGTAGCGGGAGATTGAGAATGAACAAAGCCTAGCCACACCATATATCAAAAACAAAATTGGTCCCAAAACAGAGCCCTGTGGCACTCCACTTTTTACTTCACACCACTCAGAGCACGCCTTATTTATGCACACTTTCTATTTTCTTCCCGTTAACCAATTTTCAATCCATTTGGCAACTTCTCCACCTATTCCATGTGATTTTAACTTTCGAAATAATCTTTGATGAGGTACTCTATCAAAGGCCTTTGCAAAATCTAGATAAATAACATCCACTGGCTCCTCCTTATCTATCATTTTAGTAACCTCCTCCATGAATTCTAATAGATTTGTTAAGCACGATCTCCCTCTAAAAAGCCCATCATCATGTAGCATGTCCTTTGTAGAACGTCACTCGCATCACAGTTTGTCTGAAAGAAACTCGTTCCCTTGCCAAAACACCAGCTTCCACCACTGTCATACTCAGGCATTCCTGGATATCTTGGTGCCATCGTCTTCTTGGTCTACCCCTTCCTCTTTTGCCTGGCACCATACCTTCCATCACCGTTCTCTCAAGACCGTTGTGTCTCTTGATGTGACCAAAGTATTTGCATTTTCTAGCCAAAATGGAATTGATAAACCAGTTCTCCTCTATGCTCAGCTCTTGCCAAATGTCTACATTTGTTCTTTTCTCTGTCCAGGGTATGCTGACTATTTCTGATTAGATTGAACTTGTCTAAATGCACAACAATGTTTTCTTTGATTATTGACTCTTACAATTTACAGACTATGCTGGTTAAACTCCTGATTTATAATATGCTGGATCTGATTTTTGCCCATTTTGAATATGGGGATCATTCTTGCATATTTTCAATTCCCTGGAACAATCCCTTTTGCAAGTGATTGAGAACATAATATAGCCAATGGTTTTGCTAGTTGGTCTCTAATTTCAAACAGCAATTTTGGATGAATACCATCTTGAGTTGGACATTTATCCACTTTCAAACCCTCCAATTTTTTAGAAACCATTTCCTATGTAATATAGATTGATCTTAATCCCACTGTATCCGTGTCTCGTTAGAACAAAATATCTATGGGCTCTGGGATCTTGGAGCAGTCTTCTTTCGTGCAGACTGCCAAAGTACTGATTGAGTGGATTAGCTGCCTCCCTATCCTGACGTATAATTTTTCCTGTGCTATCTATGAGCAGGCATACTTTGTCTTTCGTTCTTTCTTTATTTCTAACACAAGAAAAGAAGCTTTTACTATTAGCATTGATCTTATGAGTGTTTTTTTTAAAATTCTATTTCTTGCTTCTTTATCCCCTTTTTGAGCTATGTTTTGCGTGTCCAAATATTTTAAATATGTTTCTTTTGATTTACCCGCCGATGTATATTTTGTATATGCTTTATTTTTAGCTCTTAACTAGCTTTTAACTACAAATCTAGTCATCTACCTTTTTAGTCATGACTTTGGTTGCATGCCATGTCTCTGAGTCATACAATAGTACAGATATGATTTTGCAGTTAAAAATTGTCAACATACCACTTATATTTGTGTAACATAGAAATGAATAATACACTTTAAATCTACTATTCCGAGAGCCAAGACCAATGTCAGTCAGGTGAAATATGCTGACCAAGACCCCACTTCCCATGCACCTGAAAACAGACTGAGTCACAGCAGCCTGAACAAGGAGGCGGGGATTAACACTGTGATCCCCATAATGGAAAGCCTATTCGAGAAGCTTTACACTGAAAACAGGGGTACAGGTCCACCTTCTTCAGTACAATGAGAACCACTGCAACCTGCTACAAAAGAAGCAATGTCAAGCGTGAAAAGCTGAGCTGAGCAATAATTGAAAATAAGGTGCTACAAAATAATGATGTGGCTGTATGAGATAGCTCAATTAAAATTTTGAAATACCTCAGAAATCGTTAAAGATGTATAAAAATGACAATGAGATAAGCAAGAGGTACCAAAATGTTATCAATTTATCTAGGACTTAGATTTATTCCTCACGCCCCTTGGAAATACATTTCCACTAGGTGCTTTCCACCTATTTTGGACTGTCTTCTTGAGATCTGTCCATGAGATTCACCATAGCATCCCCTTCTGCTGTACTTTGGTGGGTGTTCTTTCCCCCTTTTCTTCCTCTGTGGGTGCATGCCTGGTTATTTTGTTATTTCTACTGAGGGTCTTTCCTCTCAATTCACTATTTTAGTTTAATAACTGTCCAAGTTGTTCTTATAAATATATCTATGTTTATGATTATATATAACCATCTAAAATGTATTGCACAATGTAGACATCTGTTGGTAAAAATCTTGATGTAATACTTGTAGACATGTTTCAGAGATGAGCAACAGAATTAGATTATTATACTAGTACTTTAGCGCTATCTCGTGGACATATCACTTAGGCAGCAGTGCCAGACGGCCTTACACAAGTGTGACATCCGGGTATTGTCAATGTAAACAACTCCAAGCACCGCTGGGCAGGCCATGTAGTCAGCAAGAAAGAAGAACCCTGGAGAACGGCAACCACTCTGCAAAAAATACCACTGGTAGATGGCAAGATTTGCTCAAGTAGCACAACACTACCTATCCTAAAACAATCAAATTAGCCATCCACTGGACAACCCGTGACCGAGACAGAATCAACTGGAAACCGAAATGAGACCAGCACAAAACTTAAAATAATAGCACTGCTCGAGCCCAGGCCGAGTTTTTTGTGAAATGCCCATTCAATCATTAATGAAAACCTTTTCAGCTTCCTTTGGAGCATAGGTCTTTAACAAACACATGCCAAGTCATCAAAAATTGACCTGTCTATATATGTTTCTGTCTATAAAGTTTCTACAGGATAAAGTAGCCATCCTACCAACCCTGTGCTACCAAAGTCAAACATGAGCCATATCCAAGACACAAGAAAGCAAATTATCCACCTGCGAAATGAGATGTCTGTAAATGGGTGCCATTATCTCCAAGAGAGAGATTGAGGAATGAGGACATTTACAAAAGGGTCAGTTCCATCCCATGTGTCGAATACCTATCCAAGTTCGCTGGGTCGGTCATCTCATCAGCATGTCCCCCTGATCAGCTTCTCCTGTGAACTTACAATGCCTGATGATTCAACTTCCAAACAAGAGGGCAACCGAGGAGAACATGGATAGACAATGTAAAGATGATTTTCCAGCAACACAGGTTGATGACATCAGACACAATGTATCTGGCCCAGGAGAGACGGCTTAGGTTTCCCACGGCGCCCATGAGGATACAAGTGGACTAATAACTAAGTCTGAGTTCCAAATGTATCTAACAATTTATTTTTGTGGACTATTCTGAAGGTGTAGACATTTTGCATAATTGTTTAAAATGTCTCTGGTGTTCTGTAATGTCTCAGAACCATAAACATAAAAATCAATTGAAGAAAAAGAAATGATAAACACATCATGGACAACTAAAAAAATTAAATGAGGATACATTACAAGGAAATAGTGTTAAAATATCATTTATAGCTAAAATAGAAGATACACCTGGGAAACATGAAAATAGTGTTAAAAGATCATTTATAGCTAAATTAGAAGATACACAAAGCAAACATTAAAAAAAGAGGACCTGGCTAAAAAAACAATGTAAAATTATAGCAGAGTAGTATCAATGAAACTCAAATTATGAGGCGGGTTCAAATGAAACCAGACCAAACTGCAACAAGTGAACATATGTACGGTGCGCACGATGACATCACTTCTGGTGTAAACAGCACATACTAGCCGTCAAGTTTGCAAAATTTCATTATCCTCTGACTCAAAGTTTCCTCAGCAGACTGTTGAAAACATTGCGGGTGTGATACAGAATCCATCCAGAGTTGATCAACAATCGGTGATTCGGTTTATAACAGCTGAAGGATTTCGACCATTTGACATTCATTGCAGAATGCAGGAGGTGTATGGTGACAAAAGTGTGTCGAAGACAACAGTGAAGAACTGGACAACAATGTTTAAAGAAGGACGTGAGTTAACGCAACAACATGCGCCTGGCCTGGTCGCGGACGTGAGTTAACGCAACAACATGCGCCTGGCCTGGTCTCGGACGTGAGTTAACGCAACAACATGCGCCTGGCCTGGTCTCGGACGTGAGTTAACGCAACAACATGCGCCTGGCCTGGTCTCGGACGTGAGTTAACGCAACAATATGCGCCTGACCTGGTCTCGGACGTGAGTTAACGCAACAATATGCGCCTGACCTGGTCTCGGACGTGAGTTAACGCAATAATATGCGCCTGACCTGGTCTCGGACGTGAGTTAACGCAACAACATGCGCCTGGCCTGGTCTCGGACGTGAGTTAACGCAACAATATGCGCCTGACCTGGTCTCGGACGTGAGTTAACGCAACAACATGCGCCTGGCCTGGTCTCAGAAGATCTTTCGTTAACACACATCCTTCTTTAAACATCGCTGTCCAGTTCTTCACTGTTGTCTTCATGTGACGTCATCATGTGCATCGTACGTATATTCATTTGTTGCAGTTTGGTCCTGTTTCATTTAAACACACCTCGTAGATAGACAGTAAGATACACACACATATATATCGTAGACGATGATGGCATAATTTATTTTGCTAGCGCTATTTTTAGTAAGGATTAACTGCGCTACTTTTTTATCCTCACTCTCTCGTCTCGTGCCGCCCGACCCCAGTGGCAGGTCAAGGACAAGACGACTAGGGGGCGACTATGAGATGCAGGGGACTCCGCATCAAGCACTTGTGATACAGACGATGGAGTCCGGAGTCGAACCCATACCACCTGATCACGAGGCCGACGGCTTCACCACGGAATATATATATATAAAAACAATCAAATACATTTGTGCATTTGATGGATCTAAACAAGGAAACAATTTCGAAATAACAGAAAAAGACATAAATCTACAAATGGTCATATAATATTACTAGTGAGTAATAGAAACAATTTTTAAAATGATGTTTTGTAAACCCAGTAGAACCCAAAAAAAGTAACAAAAGGCGTAGATATCGCAGCCTCGCTGCAAACTATAACACTGCGTCACAACGTCCTTTTCACAACGAAAACAGAATAAGTTCTATTTAATAACCTGGAAGTCCAAGGATACTAAAAGAATTAATAGAAAACACTTTGAAAAACAAAGGAAAGCTACAAGAAAACTATGGCATAGGATACAGGAAGACAGAAGAAAGATCTGGGACTACATTTACACAAGATGACTTGGTAAAATACTGATCATTTATTTTGAAATAGTCCACCGCTTACCTAATTTATTGTTACAATTAATATTATAGGAGTTAATTGCCAACATTTGGCATGGAACGTGATGTATTATTTTTACTAAAGACTCTTTAGTATTGATGAAGTAGTGTGAAAACAAAGAAATGTTAAATTATTATTAGAAGTAAAGTAGATGCTTATATTTATAAACTTGTAGCAAAATTATAATCATTTTCTGATTATGATAATGTAGCTCATACTCATAGCATTATAAATATTCTTTGTTGTTTGTGTAAATAATGTCCTTATAAAAATTAAAAGGCTTAAAACTTAGAGATATATTTGAATTATTTCATATGCAACTAATAACTATTTGCATACTTATACTAGTAATAATTACTAGCACTGAGATTTCAGTCTTTAAACTAGGAAAGATTATTAATTTTACTTTTTATCAATTTAATATAACATAGTGCAGCCATGAAACTGAAAATAGACTAACACTACTCAGAACTGTTGCAGTGTTGCCCAAGTCAAATGTAGACTGAGTAAAGTAACGCGTAAGTTAATCAGTTAAAATAAACTTTCCTTAACTTTTCATTTTACATTACTGTTCCACTAACCCAGTAACTGAACAAGTGTACAGGAAGAAACGCTTCTATACACTAAACTTGGATCGTATAACCAAGTAAATACTTACATTAAGTTACATGTTAGTCTCCAAATTGAAAGCTTCCGTCTGTACTAATCTTCTGTTTGGGTGTACCGTTTTCTTGGAATATCCGAGCTATTTATAGAAGTCAATATGAAGTCTTCAGTTTCGAGAATGGTTGCCAGAAGTGAATTCTATCAAATGGACAAGAAGCTTTTGTTGTTTGGAATGCCTGTATAAACTGTATTAATGCCATTGCAGTATAAACCTTTGAAAGTGGGCTCAATTTTTAAAATTGTAATGTGTAATACCTTTGGGGTGGTTTATAGTTGGGAGATGTTGCATTTTAGCCTGACATACTTATTTAGGCTTGCAATTTATAACACTTACTTGGCAAACTAAAGTATTTGTGGGGGGGGGGGGGGGGGGTTAGACTGACTCATAAAAGGGTATTCCCATTCTTACATTTGGTTACGTGGTCTGATAGGGAAGAAATACAATTATTTGGAAAACAATTTTTGAGAACTATGAAAATTAAAAGAATACTCATTTGAAGATGTTATTGAGGCACAAAAGAAGAACTCTGATAAAGATTTAACGTGATTCATTGCTGGTCATTTGGTTAGCATATCTGCAGAGGTTTATATAATGTCTGCAAATTGCATTAGGTTTGCTTTGATTGAAGTTGTCTAAGGAAATAAATTAAAATATACTTACTTTAAATACAGACTACCTTATCTTACATTTATTTTCTAATCATTAGGGATGGACTCGTGGCATGATGGCTCGTGTATTATAGAATTATATTTATGAGGAAATACTCAGAAAAACTGGTCTACAGTATCAAGAACAGAGAAGAATTCGAGGTGACAGTACAAGTACAAAAGCTTACAAGAGAATCAATGGAAAGGATAATTTAGAGTAGCAATTTATTCTAAGTGCAACCACATACAAGAAATATTGGGCAAAGTTTCAAATTATTTAAAGACACGTCCAGATTAGATATAAGAAAATATTTTTCTGGTCAGATAGTGGTGAATGCTTGAAATGCATTCCCGCATGATATAGTGGAGGCAAAGTCAGTTAATAGTTAATGCATTCTAATCACAGTTATTTTTAGTTTAGGCATAGTGGAATAAGCTGGTTGTATATATACTGTTGTGCCTTCTAAACCAGTATGATGAAGTTAAGTGTACTATACGAAGGAGAATTGTCTATAGCTTCCCATTCATATTCCTCTTTCTTTTGTCCAGCTGCCCTTGCATTGAGGCGTCACCGAGAGGCGGAATGCGTAGATTTCTTATCGCCAGGTGCGAAGTTTGTGTTGTCGTTAGGTGGAACTTCTTGCGTGTGACAGAGATACCCTCAATCCACCTACGTTGAGGTCGGCCCTTGCACGTGGACCAGAGACCTGCATATGACATGCTCTCGCTAGAGGCTGATCGTAATCCATTTTGACTAAATGACCAAAACCACTAGATTTTTTGGACGGCAATATAGGCTCTAATTGGGTTTGTCCTCAATATCTGCTCAGGATGGTGTTGAGGATTCGGTAACGGGTTGCCCTTCCTGCTGCACTTTGCACACATCGCTTGTCACAGCTCTGGATCTTACGCTTATGTGTTTCTAGTAAGGACCAAAACTGACATTGGTAACACAATGCTGGAATAAACCGTGTATATATCAGCCTCCTCTTAGTTGAAAGAAGCACTCTAGTGTGTTTCTTTTTTTTTCGCCCGCCTTATTTCTCTATTCCCTAATGCGGTGGGCGTTCCACTGTGGTGTTTATTTTGCGCCTGTCAGCCCAGTGCATCCGACTTCGGCATACACTTTATGTAAGGGTCTGCTTCCTCCTGCATTTTCAAAGAGTTTGCTTCCTCGGAGTAACGGCCGGTGCAGTGATGGGGATCGAACCCAGTACCTTTTGGTTGTGAACACTAGCCCACGCCGTCCCCAAGATGGTGTTTCAAAATCGGTGCACTTTGATAGTGGGGACTGTTCGCCATCTGAATTATATGTGCGATCTCTCTGCCCACTTTGCCGTCATCAGCGAACATACTACCGAGGTTCCTTTATATTCCGCCATTACTTCCAATAACTTACATCTGTTTGCCCTGTCAAATTCTGTTTTCTGATCAACGAAGGCCATGTGGAGTTTCTTATTGTGTTCTAATGGGGTGTTTTTTTCACTGCCTGAGCTTAAATATATAAAATGTACATCCCTACTTTTCCAGAATCCTGATTGTGAAGCACTGAACAATGGCTCCACGATAGCTCGTACTCACTGTTCAAGAACCCGTGTGAAAATTATTCCGACGTGGCTAAGGAAGGATATGCCTCTCAAAGAGTTGCAATCCTTTCTACCGCTCTTTGTTTTTTTCCCATATAGGTACCACCACCACTCTTTGCCAATCACCAGGTACCTTCTCTTTCAATCCACGCCTATCGTAGTCAAGCTGTAAACTACGACACAACGCATTCCGTTTTCTGGACTACACTCTGCTACTTGAGCCCTTTCAGTGTTTGGTAGTGGGAGATTAAGAATGAACGAAGCCAAGCCAATCCACGCCAGGCTAAAGATCTTTGTGACCCATCTTCCCCCTACATCTTGACAAGCTTTTATAACATCTGCCGATTTGTTGTGTACACCTGGAGCCTTGTAGTTATGACTTTTTCTAATTGCCTCTCTGACTTCTTACCCCAGTATTAATTTGTCGCTATGCTCAATATTTTTAGGGGTTTGTGCCAATGAATGATGTTGCAAAATACTCTATACCGTCATCTGCTTGTGCACTTGGGAAAAGTAAGTCTGTGAAATGCTCTTCCCGTATATCTCTTATCTTCTCGGGTTAATTAATAAAGTGGTTGCCCGGCTTTGTCATTGACCACTGTGTAAGGATTGTACTGTTCATCTTTCAACCGGAGAGCACGAATATTTCTGTAAAAATTTCTGGGATATGTTGAACATAGCTCATTGAGTACCTTTCCCTACTTCTGCTAAGTACATTCTATCTCCATGTGAACAATCACCATGGCTTTACTCCAGGCTTCCGCAGACCGTCTTTAAATATCTTTTGTTGCCGCAGACCCCCAAAAATACCATATAATGTTCAGAAAGGAATTATCTGTGTGTTTATAATAAATAGGAACCGTCCCCGGCGTGTTTACAATAGTAAACAATATCTTCAATTGAAAATAATTATGGAAATGTGTTTTTAGTAAACAATAAAATATAATAAAAATACAATTTTCTCTCACCGTCCTCCACATCTGCAACTCACACTACAAATGTGCTTTTATTATATATTCATAATCATTTCGAGCTGCGACGGTCGGTTCATGATGTCAATGTTTTCCGGAGTTCATCGCTGGAGCTACGGAGTTCGTGTTTTGTGCGATGCTCTCGACAGACCCATCTGCCGAGAGAGATCGAGCTAAAATGGGGAAAAAACCCGAGGCAATGAAGTCGAACCCCAGGTGAATTTTTCTTCTTCTTCCATAATTGCACAAAATAGAAAAGTTGCTAAGCACAAATAACATTTGAATCAATGTTTGTATTGTTCATAATGTGAGCGCGATGCGATGACTACTAATGGTCACTTTAAATTAAATAATTGTTATCGAAAATATATCCTTGATCATTTTTACCGGTACTCGACAATTAATACTCTCTTAGGTTATTAAAAACCCTCTGAGACATATAAGACTTAACTTCATTAACTGGTTTAGAAGGCTCTTCAGAGTCTGTGCACGGCCAGTTTATTTCACTCCGCGGAAATTGAAAATGACGTGGCATCCAATCTATTTTTGAATGCATTAACTGACTCTGCTTCCACTACACTCTGCAGCAATGCATTCCAAGAGTTCACCACTCTCTGACTAAAAACATATTTCCCAATACCTAATCTGGATCTGTCTTTAAGAAATCTGTAGCTGTGTCCTCTTGTTCTTGTAGCCGGTAGTACTTTGAGAAACTTGGTATAGTCTAATTTATCCTTTCAATTTATTAATTTATACACTTGAATTAAGTCACCTGGAATTCTTCTTTGTTCGAGACACCGAAGACCAGTTTTTCTTAGTCTTTCCTCATAACTATAATTCTGAAACTCCACAATCATTTTTGTAGCTACTCTTTGTATTCTTACCAGCATGTTTATATTAACTCTATGATATGGACTCCACAGCTGAACACAGTACTCTAATGTAGGTATCACCAATGATTTATATAGTTTGACTATTATTTCCTTGCTCCTATGTGAATATTTATTTTTGTCATGTCCAACATGGTATCAGCCTTTTTCACTGTCACCTGGACTTGCTCCCGCACCTTTCTTATATGATCTACTATAACTCCTAGGTATCTTTCCTTTTGTATTGTCCTAATATTGTTCTCTCCAATCATGTAATTGTATTCATTATTGGATCTTCCCATGTTGATGACTATACATTCTTCTGCACTAAACTCCATCCGCCATCTGTCATGTTGAATGTAGTGTACATGTGGTGCCTCATTCTGTTGGCATTTCGGAGACACACTAGGATAACTTAGTCTGTTCAGGATAGTTGGTAGCACACACCTGGTGTGTTCTTCTTGCAGCTGTACATTGTACAGCTCTTGCATTATTGGTATTCTTCCTGTATCAGTTTCGTTCTCTTTGGCTGTATTGCCGACCTCGTTTCATCTGATGTTACCATGTCATGGTATCCACCAAATCACTGTTGCCTATAACCTTTGAGACATTTACGTAAAGGTTGCCCCCAGTTCATTTAGTTCAGTGTTCTTGTGGGATTTAAGTGAGGTTATGACTGACTGAGCATTAGTTAGTACACGATTTTCCCATGTATATGACTTTAGTGACACAGTGCCATTTATGCTGCTTTTCTTAAGGGCTTATATTCGACTCTCAGGCTGCTTGAGACCTTACCTGTGGCTTTCGACTGGGCTACATTTTCCCCGTCCATCTGTCTGATCGTCATTCTTTGTTCTCCGTTCCAGGTGACATTTGTGTAGTGATAGTTCCGCCTGTCTGATGGACAATTAGCGTTTATGTACTTTTCTGTAATGTGTTTTCTGTTTGTCTGCATTCCTTTTTCTTTGATCTTTTCTATTTTTTCTGTCACTTCTTGAAGTGTGCATAACCAGGAATTGGAAGGGGGGGGGGGGGGCGAGAGAGGGGAGGGAGTAGTAGTGCTAATTTGTTGTATGTGTCTTAGTTTTCTTTTTTTTGTGTGTGTTTTTTTTTACATTCGTCTTATTTCTCTATTCCAGAAGGGAGTCTGCGTTGCACTATGTTTTTATTTTGTGCCTGTTGGCCCAGTACATCCGACTTCAGCATGCATTTTATATATGGGTCTAGGGGACAGCGTGGGCTAGTGGTTAAGTGACACGGCTCACAACCAGAAGGTGCTGGGTTCGATCCCCATCACAGCACCGGCTGTTAGCCCGGGGAAGCAAACCCTTAGAAAATGCAGGAGGGTAGCAGGTCCTTACATAAAATGCATGCTGAAGTCGGATGCACTGGGCCGACAGGCACAAAATAAAAACCACAGTGCAGCGCACACCGCCTTGGGGAATAGAGAAATAAGGCGAATGCAAAAAACAAACAAAAAATATATGGGTCTGCTTCTCATGCTTTTTCTAAGGGTTTGCTTTCCCGGGATAACGGCCGGTGATGTGATGGGAAGCTAACTCAGCACCTTCAGCTGGTGAGCCATATCACTTAACCACTAGCCCACGCCGTCCCCGGCTTTCTTTGTGACAGCACTGAGTCCTTGAGTCCCAGTTCCTTTGAGTTTGTCGGAAAGTTACTTTTCTTAAGTGTGCCCTTGTCAGGGGACTGTTCATTCTTTGGTATATTGAATGGTTCATGAGTCTCTTCTATTACTCTATCTACTGCATTACTGTTACATTCTGTCTATCTTCCATTGAATGGAGACTTGTCATTGTTTCTAGTGCTGCTTATTGAATCTTCTTCTTCAGCGTTCGTCCTGATTAGAAGGTTTGAGACATGTCGTGATTTACAGCAAGGCTGGGATATCTGCACCTTTCAGTCCGACACATCGGATTTCAGCTAGCTTTTTTTTAGTACCAACTTTGACTTCCCACTGCGATCCCTATCCCTTGTCCAGACTACACTAGTGCAGCCTGATTTCAGGGCGGCAACGTGGTTGCGGAATAGGGTCTTGGTCAGCTATAACCAATGATCACAAAATATTCATTAAAGACTGCTATACAAGTAAAGGAGGCTAGAGGTAAAGCCAGGGTGATTCTACACCTGGATAGTGAAAGTGCTTGGCAGAAGTACGGGATGGTACTAATTGAGCTATGTTCAACATTTCCCAGGATTTTTACAGGACAATTTATGCTCTGTGGTTGAGAGATGAACAATACAGTCCTTACACAGTGGTCAATGACAAAGTTGGACAACTACTCTATGAACCTGAGAGGATAAGAGACAGATGGTAGGAGTATTTCACAGACTTTACTTGTCCAAGTGCACAAGCAGATGATGGTATGGAATCTGTGCAACATTATTCATTGGTACAAACTATGAATTATTTTGCGCAAAATGACAGATTAATGTTCGAGCAAGAAGTCAGAGAGGCAATTAAAGAAGTCCTAACTACAAGGCCCCAGGTGTAGACAACAGATTGACAGATGCGATAAAATCTTGTCACAATGTAGGGGTAAGATGGCTCACAAAGATCTTTAATCAGGCATGGATTGAAAGGAAAGTACATGGTGATTGGCAAAGAGTGGTGGTGGTACCTAATTGGAAAACAAAGGCAGACGAAAGAATTGCAGCATTTATAGGGGTATATCCTTCCTTAGCCACGTCGGAAAAATGTTTGCACGTGTCCTTGAGCAACGAGTACAAGCTATTGTGGAGCTGCTATTCAGTGCTTCGCAATCAGGATTCCGAAAAAGCAGGATTTATATGGATTATATATTTACGCTCAGACAGTTAAGTGAAAAAACCATAGAATACAATAAGAAACTCTACGTGACCTGATGTAAACTAAGGGAGGTAATGAGGAATATGGTGTGGAGGTCAATTACTGGATGGCATTCGCACCGTGTACGTAAATAGCAAAGGTGCAGTACAAACAAATACTGATATGACAAATTGGTTTCCAGTGATGAGTGGTGTACGCCAGGGGTGTGTTCTTTCTCCACTTTTATTCAACATTTAAATGGATAAAATTACACAGTTGGCTAACCACCACAAGGAGTTCCTAAATGAACTGTTGTTTGCTGGTGATCGGGTCATCTTTTACCAAAATGGAGAAGATCTACAACACCACCTAACCTATCTCAATTTCACTTGTAACGAATATGAAACGAAGATTAATACAAACAAAACCGAGGCTATCATAATTTCACTTAAAAACTTGCAGAGAAGTTTCCACAGCAGTGACATAAGTATTAAGCAAGTACGGGAATTCAAATACCTAGGTAGTATTTTCACTGATGACGGCAGAATGAACAAAGACATCTCACACAGAATTCAGGAGGCGAACAGTACCCACTTTTAAATTGCACCAATTTTGAAACACCATAGAGTGCTTCTTTCAACTAAGAAGAGGCTGATAAATGTGCTGTTTATTCCTACATTGTGTTACCAATGTAAATCCTGGTCCTTACTATGCTCAGTCTCCTTCGTGAACCTAACTGGGCTAGAAGCACAGCATCAGTTGATCAAAGAAGAAGGTCCTTACTAGAAACACATAAGAGTTAAGATCATGTTGTTTCCATGTTTGACCACCACATTACAAAGCCTCATTGTTATAGTGCACTCTAGACTAGCAAGTGTCCATCAGATGGATAAAAGAAAAGATTGACTACAGGCCTCCATATTTATATTCCACTTGGAGGTCGCTTGCGTCAGACCGCCTGGCATTTTGCAATCACGCAAGGTGCTTGCATGGCTGAGCAGAAAATCTCTGATTTAGCGAGGGAGAAGTTAATAGTTCAAAAGTTTGCCATGCATGATGCCCCGGTTACCAATGTTGTCCTCGTGTGCCCCTTGTGCAGCAGGATGTGCAGATCCAGGAAAGGACTGCACCACCACATACGGACCCATTTGTGACCTTATCTGATCACATAAATCTGACGCAGTCGCCATATTCGTTTACAATGAGCAATCACTACTATTAAATATGAAACTTAAGAAAATGAACAAGGACAGATATGAATATGAGTTCACAACAATAGATACTCTGAGCTTGATTAAATTTAATCCTTCAAGATACTTTTATGTAATAAGACAAATCATATAGCAATAAGAGTATTATGTTTATTTCTTTCACATATTATAGCCATCACCAAAGATTAGATCAATAGCTGCCTGGATATCACCTCCAGTGGCAGCGAGAGCTTGTCGAGCCACATTCTCATCAGTGATGCCCATTTCTCTGAGCTGTTGCAAAGATGCCTGAATGAGAGAACATAACATTAAAAATTGACAATGTATGATTGCAGCAAGAGTTACATAAAAAATTGCTGAATATTGTTGTAAAATTTTGTCTACAATTCCGATGGATCTAAGACTGCTGGGGCTCACGACAATGAAAGACCTGACATCCTGGTCTTTAACTCACCTAAAGTATATAATTGAAATATTAGATATGGATAGGGGAACATAATGAAATCAATGAATTACACCTGTTAGATGATGACGCTGCAATCAACAGACTGCTGAGTTTCTAGATCAGATATGAATATACAAGGGATGAGCACCTGAGAGAAGGAGAAATAGTGTTTTAAACATAGAGTTCACAATTTTCAATTTTTTTCTGCCCGGAGTGCAATGATGCAGAAGCTTTATTAAAGATTAAAGAGATAACATATTTTGTCTACAAGAGATGCCAGCTTTGATTTATAAAGCTTTAGGAATAAAAATACATTTAGTGTTGTGAAGAAATGAGTAAGTCAAAATTCCAAGCAATGACTTCCAGCTTGAAAAATGGTGAATAAATTCTACTAGGACATGTCTTTAAATTTAAAAAATAATAATTTGAAAACAATATGAAATGAAGACTCAACAATAAAAGTTTTCTTCAGAAAAATATTAAAAGTACATGCAAATCTGATGAAGCACTCTACGCATTGGTCAAATGCAAAATCTACCGAAAGATTTGAAAACAAAATTAAATGAACTCCACAAAGACTCATAATTTTTTTAAGATAGCAACATTTTCAATGTGCACACTCACATCTGATGAAGCACTCTGGGCATGCGCCATTGCCTGCTGGAAAAAATCACTAGTTATAGTTCCACTGGCTGAAGCAGCAGGGGGCTGAAACAAGAGACACATGTGAACACTGACTTCACTGATTTATTGTGGTCATAAATGGATACAGGAGATATCAAGAAGAAAGATGATATATGAAGTTTTATATCAAAGATGCAGCACAATAGATGAGCTGACAGCAGCCAGTGACTATTAGCTGGCTGCTTGCATCAGGGTCAGCGAATCACAGCTGGCCAAGAACCTATTTCGCCTCCAAGCGGCGGTCAAGGTAATAGGCAGCACTAGTTTAGTCTGGCTAAGAGAATAGGAATTGCAGTGGGAAGGCTAACCTGGTACCCAAAAAAGACTAGCTGAAATCAGATTTATTGGCTTGAAAGGCATATATATCGCAGTCTCACTGTAATCTATAATACAATATCCTTTTCACAACAAACACCACAAGAAGAAGATAATATGATTGCGTACAACAGTTTTATCTACCGACAAATGTCCACTAACACTTGACAGAACTGCTTAATATGTCTCTATTCTACATATTACCTGGCAATATTTACAAGTGCATGTTTTGTCTCAACTCATTGTTCTTGATTTCTTCTATATCTAACCCCTCATTCCCATAAAACACTTACTTCCTCTTCAATACTCACACAGTTCTCCTACTTCCACTTTCTTTCAATAAAAATGCCACAACCTTCAATTTTCTTTACAAATCTATGCGTCCAGCCTGAGACTAACGAAGCTTAAGCTTCAGGGCCTCTAGTCTCGGAGGGGCTCCAGAAGTCACTGTCGTTCACATTACTTAACAGTGCTGGGTCTACTGTATGAGATGAGCTTTTCAAAAAATTATATTTATAATAAATAGTTTAAATTCAAAAATGAAAAGGTCATTAAAGTATCTCGCAAGCTGGCCATACATGAAAAAACTAATGTCTCAGAAAGTAGACCTGCAATTTTTCAAAGCTATACTTTACACAAAAAATAATAATTTCGGTCTACCATGACTGAAGAGTGCTTACATATTTTATTCATATTGTCTCTAGAAAATGACGCTTCAATATGGCAGAACTGTATGTGAATATGTTGATACAAAAATAATAGAGTAAGCATAGCTATTTTAATCAACAACTGAGAGTGATCTAATTGTTAAAATATTTGTTGTGATCTGTCATGGAACAAATCAACTGACAAAGATAACAGTGATTATTCAGACCTTGGTGCTCGTTTTGAAGGGGATCTCATAACAGTTCAAACTTCAGGGCCCCAAAAATGTAGATCCTCCACTCCTCTAACCACACTATCTATCCTACATCATAATATTCATCGTTTATTACCCTCTCTTTCTCTCTCTCTCTGACATACACACTCAAAATACATATGCATTATGTATTATAAATACAGTTTTCAGTGTAAATACTGAAAATTCACAACATTTACTGCACAAAGTACAGCTCAGCTGATTACTATGGTGTTAAGGCATGGCACAACAGATCTTAAGTCACAAAATATTCAAGTCAAATAATAAAATATTTTAATAACACTTCTGAAGCCATACATTAAAACATCTGCTGCTATACAATAACAAATATGAAAATATTACGTAATGAAGCAACATATATTCCACTCACTGATTGCTTTCAACACATAATCCACTGTGTTTTGATACAGAATGAGAGATAGTGAGGAAGAGAGAGAGAGATGTACAGTGAAACTCATACCCCTTGAGAAGTTGATGGAGTAGGTGGAGGACGAGAGCCACTCATTCTTCCAGAAGCTGTAGCTGCCTGCAGTGCTGCTGTCAACTGAGATGCTGTGATATTTTGACCGGTAATGTTTCCCCGTGACCTGTTGGCCTACATTATGTGACAATATTATAATATTACTTATATCTTCTTCTCATCCCTACAAAAACCAGCTACTCACTTTTATTCTTGTATTGTATATGCCGTAATGTTTACAGAGCTTTCTTTCAATGTAGAAAGCTATTCCACACCCAACAGGCTTTAAGCCTGTGTGACTGACAGTGGTGTGCAAAGTTATGTGTTGGAGAGTTTCTAGTTTCTACCCATTAAGGGTTAGACCACATGCTAATCACCTTTCATGACATGCTCTCAGGGTAGCAGTGTTCTTGACTTTGTTACACAGAAACCACTCAGGCTAATATCGGTTTTTATAAAACAATGTGACAATGATTATATCTTTGCAAACTTTCATTCTAGTCCGTCTTTATTGGATTTTTATGTTTTAACTGGGCTAAATTTACTATATCATTAATATAACTACAATTGTTTCATGTCCCGTATACTCTCTTTCCACTTTGTAGTGGTTTAGATGCTTTGGTCCTAAGATATCAAAAGCTATGCCTGCAGCAGAATAGTTATAGCAGGGTCTCCCAAAGCAGATGTGAAGGGTGAGGCTCTGCTTACCTGGAGGCAGACTAGTAAAGATTAAAGGACTACAAAAATGAGATCTGATAATTGTGCCTGCTAAATTGGATGCACTGCACCCTACGGACCCAACTTAACTGCAAAGTAATTTTGCTTGATAAGCATGTTACAAATACATGTATGCAGTATGACCAATGTTTTCTTTCTTTATTTGTGTATGTGTATATATATATAGCGCTACGCCAACAACTGCATTTAAGAGCGCGCTCATCATGGAGATGGAGGGATTATGATCTGGGGAGTCATCTGCACCAATCATCGGACATATCTTGTTATCTTAGACAGTGCCATTACCGGCTTGCAATACCGTGATGAGATTATGAGGAACCACATCGTGCCTTTTGTGCTGAACCATGTACCAGGCATTGCGCTTCATTGTGTTTCCAAGCAAGAAACATTCAAATCTTGTCCTGGCCAGCCATTTCACCTGACCTGTCTGTCACCAATTGAGCATGTCTGGGACGAGATGAAATGTCGACTTCAGCAACGACAGCATACTGTACGACAACTTCATCAAGAATTCATGCAGGAGTGGCAGAGCATTTCACAGAATTTACCGAGGCGCTGCATTCAATCCACGAGAAGCAGATATCAAGCCGTGATCAACGCACGCAGAAGAAACACGCGGTACTGAGAATTGTCATTTTAAAAAATTACCCCCATGCTCGAAAACGCTTAGGAAATAATCACATGGGACACAGAAATGTCTTTTCAGTTGTTTTTAATGGAATAAAGTTTCTTTTCCCCAAGTTAGACCTGTTGAGGATGTCTTCAGAGTTAGGTACTTTATCCTGCCAGCTAATTTTGAGCAGCCAGCGAAGACAGCTCATATTGGAATGATGGAGTCCGTCTGACATGTCTGCACTGTCCATGTTTTGCGAGCATGCAACCGTATCTCTACTGGTGATATTGATGACTTCTCAGATATTTCATTTCAAACATAATTTTTCTCTTTTGTGTCTTGGATAATGATAAAGGGACACTAATAGCTAATAGTTGGTGAAAAATGGGATACATATAAAAATTAAACTCTAAACCACTATTATTTTCTATTTATTCACATGGGGGACACGTAAATGTTTCTCCTAATTTATTGTTTATTACAATGAAAAATGTATGAATATCGCCTATAAACTTTCATATATATATATATAAATCACTAATAACAAAACAATGCCTGCTCACTAAATCTAAAGAGCTGTCTCTAATATAAACAAACAGCAGACTTCAGTTCTGCTCCATTACATCCACTGAATTATGTAGTATAATATTGTTTCAGAGAGCAAATATGTAGTTCTATAATTACACCTGAACAGTTCCTTCAAGATGAAAGCAAGCTCTTACCTGTGGCATATCATCATCGTCATCATCATCAGACATCTGGTCCATTGAATATGTCAGGTTTCCTGAATAAATGAATACACAAATAAATTTTAAATGGACAACTCATTTGATAAATGTCAAACATCTACCAATAAATGTATTCATTCGAGCCTCTTGGATGTTCCAGCATGCAACTTCACTTCAACTAAAGCCACACCTTGTGCCCTTTTTTCTATACTCTAGGATGGTGGGAAATGTAAAAAACACATATAAGTATGGTTAGACACCGTGCTTAGATAAGAACACAAACGAAACCTAAGTTACATACAAAAGGTCTTCATCGTCAGGAACAACGGACAACAAAAATAATGAGCTAGTGAATCATAGAAGAAGGAAAATAATACATAAAATAAAGATATCAACACAAAAAGGAGTAAATGAAAATACTTAGCTGAACAACACATAAGAAATCATAACAATGCTCTTCGTGTGTCAGAGGTCAGATAACAAAAATAATGGTGGGAAGGAGAATTTAATTGATGCAAAGCAGCTAGTCTCCTAACCTGGAGATGTGGGTTTAAACTTCTGTAAGACCTAGATTTGTTCTATTAGAAGTGAAATAACCTAGTCTACACACTACATGGTAACTCACAGGGCAGCAGCCTCTGATTTCTCAGGCCTAAAAAGAGCTGACAAAACCCTAGTAATAGAGGAAAAGAGCTGCAATTATATTTGTGTCCCCCATTAGTCACATTTCTCTTACTAGCATCTTCCTAAAAAACATGAATAAACATGTCAATCAACCCTTTACAGCTTCATAGGCTTGCGAAATGTAAATTTCCACCTGATTCAATCGAGGCTGACCCCTGACAAATGTGTTCATGGTTTGTCATTTAGTTTGTGGAATTTAATTTTTTGACAAATGATAACTAACACATATGTAGCTAATGTTTATGTTTAACTGCAGAGTTATTTCCAATAGGTAGCAGTTTGAAAAGTAGTTATGTTGTAAAGTTGACACACTTAGCACAAGGAAAGTTTGGCTTCGAGAACCAACAAATGATTTATTATTTAATGAGATCAATAATCATGCTTCTGAATTACTCGTGAATATTCAACACATGCATGATTCAGACTTTGACTGGAACACCACAGAAAGGTATGTTGTAATGGAATTGATGGATTTATTCAGAAATATACAATGTAGTGAGCACAACAATTTTGTTTCCCTCTTGAATCCAACTGTACAGGTGGATAGAGGATACAGGTGGAGTTCAGACAAAGTGAGAGGGGATGGTGTTGTGGTTAAGTGACACGGTTCACAAGCCAAAGGTTCTGGTTTCGCTCCCCAATTACAGCACCGACCGTTAGCCTGGGGCATTTGGAAAATGCAGAAGGAAGAAGACCCTTACATAAAATGCATGTTGAAGTCGGATGCACTGGACTAACAGGCGCAAAATAAAAACATAGTCCAATGCACACCGCCTTGGGAAATAGAGAAATAAGACGAACTAAAAAAAAAAAAAAAAACACAAAGTGAGACACAAACCTGTTGGACCCAGGCTGCTGAATAAATAATCAATCGCTTCATACAAATAATCTTTATTGTGAATATTTCATGTCTGAGATAGTTTAATTATGTGGCATTCGATATTTAGATCACAATTTTAGTTCAATTTCTTCAATATTAATTCATTATATTTTGAATACAAATTGTCGAATTGTGGCACTTGGTCCAGACAGAGAGAGACACAAATCTGCAAAAATATACAGGACTGGAAAAAGTATCATCCCAGGATAAACACTGAACTTGCCTGCACCATGCTTTTGGCTAATCTTTGCTCCTTCTTCATTCACTGCTGTTGCTATGGTTATAGCGGCTTGTGCAAATGATGGATGGAGTTGTAGCAAACTAACAGGAAAAGAAGAGAGAAAGAGATTATTCGATATTAATAAATGCAATGCTTCAACACACATGACCCCACAACAGACAGACTACTATCCCACTGGATGACACGCATCCACAACAGAAACGACTGGATCCTGCGTTTGGAAGAAAGGGTTGAACAAAGAATACACACTGAAGCCCTTTCAAGAGAAAGAAAAAAGAATCACAACATTAAATACTGGTACAGTATAGAATTTGACAAAATAATTATGTTCTTTATTGAAGGTACCTTGTGACTAACAAAAAGGGGTAATAACCATGACAGGTGTAAATTGAAAGTGTTACAGCCTTCTATATTTAGGTTATATATAACATGAGACTCATATGAAATGTTCCACAAATGCTGTCCATTTACACAAAAATTACTCCCATTTAGTTCACATAGCTATGACAGATGTCTATTTGTGCCTGTATTCTTGAGTTCAACAGACGAGGATCTTAATTGCATGATTTTCTCTTCCACTGTTTTTGGATCTTTCCACTCTTCTTCTTCCGTGCTGATCCTAGTCCAGTGCATCTGTCAATTTTGTCAGATTCTTTGGTGAGGGCATGTGTCATCAATCTCACCTTTTCTCCATAACCTCTTGCTTTCAGTTAGCCAGATATTGAAACACTACCTCATTCTGTGCATTGTTCTCATTCTTTCTAGATCATGCTTTCACCTTTTTTCAATTCATATATGTCCTTGTTCCACTCCATGTTGTCTCTTCAAAAGCAGAGAGGATTATGCTGTTGAATTGAATTTCTTTTGTCAGTTGCACTTTATTTTCCAGTTTTGTGCAACATAATGGTTACTTACTCCTTCATCAGTAATTTAAGTAGTTTAAGAAAATGAAGCATAGGAACAACACTGCAGTTAGCTAACTTACAAGAAAATAGTACCTGAGTACATACATGATCAATCAGTGGCAGTTACTGTAGCATTCATATTACATGATGAGGATGTCAGTGCAATGCAGAACCCTTCTGAGTCCCCTTTTATGACTTATATAATAAGCTGAATGTGTATACTCTTTACTCTCCAGCACTGGCTGCTCTCTTCTGCTGCTTCTTCTTTGTTTGTTCTCACAATTCCCACTATCAAGTCCCGAAAACGGCTTTGCAAGTAGCAGGATGTTGTCCAGAGAACGCAATGCGTTGTGTCGTAGTTTACAGCTTGACTGCAATATTTGCACCTTTCGGTCCGATACATCCGGCTTCAGCTGGTTATGCATCATAACATTTTAGTACATAAAGCAAAGACATTAGCATCACAAACCTGTCTATATTATTAGGATGAACCAGCACAGCCAGAAGTTCAGGATCCTGTAACATTGCTGGAAAAGACATGAGAAAAAGGAAATAGAAAATATATTAATCAGAACCAACAGCAAAAGGAACAACAAAATCTACAACAAGAACTATAACATAACATTACTCAGCTAACATAAAACCCATGATTTTTCTAAAAATACATTACTCTTATTTATTTCACTTTAACAGGAGCATAGGGGATAATTGCTGGTGTTCATTTGCTATGGTTTATTTAGCACTTGATTGTAGATAAACAGGTGGTCAACCATATGCATAAACTCTACATAACCGTCTGCTATCTCCTCTTGAGTCTTCACAGTAGCATGTTAAAGCCGCCTGTATGTCTCTATAATCACAAGAGCTATGCTGGATTTAGCATTACTGCTAGCAGGCTCTTCCAAACTGTACAGGTGGATAGATAGAGTTCAGACAAAGTGACAGAGGATGGTGTTGTAGGCTAGTGGTTAAGTGACACGGATCACAAGCCGAAGATGCTGGTTTCGCTCCGCAATTACAGCACCGACCATTAGCCCGGGGAAGCAAACATTTGGAAAATGCAGGTTGAAGAAGACCCTTACATAAAATGAATGCTGAAGTCGGATGCACGGGACTAACAGGCGCAAAATAAAAACATAGTCACACCGCCTTGGGGAATAGAGAAATAAGATGAACTAAAAAAAAAAAAGACAAAGTGAGACACAAACCTGTTGCTCTGCAGACAAACTGGGGACAATCAAGATATGCACTAGGTCACAGACCGAATGATGAGGATGTCATAAACAAAGAGAAAGCACTCTGATCAATGCTCCCTCTCTCTTTCTCAGTAACTTGTCTTCTACCTTTTAGTGTGTAGTGGTTATTTTGTATATACTTGCAACTGAGTGTGCAGACAAACAAGTACCTTTCCTTAGGGGATGGGCTGTGGCCTTTTGGTTTTAATGTGACCACTCTTGGCTAAGAATTTTATTACCTTTAGAATTTGTGCACAGACATAGGCTAACATTCCTCTCTTTTCGATTTTCAACTGCCAAGGGTTCTTTTACGGGCACATCGTGTACAAGGGACCTCCAATAGGACTAGTTGCCCGATCTGACCTTCATTGAGACCTAGGGACACTTGAAACTTGCGGGATTTGAATACCAACCATTTCGTGCTTTTGTTTCTTGTTTGTGCTCTCACCTTATCTCTTGGTTACAGCAAACCTGGACCAATGCTCTATTTTCACATATTCAAGTAGAAGCCTCAAAGCATACAAAGTCTTTTATGATATGCAGAGTAGGTTGTGTGTCTCAGCAGTTACAGTACTGACTTAAATGCGGTTAATGTCACATACCACACAAATAAAACATGACAATTCCCAGAAATGAACTACATTTCATACAACCATAGACTTACATTGACCTTAGAATAATGAGCGAATGGAGTTAAATCTCAGAAGCAAAACTCTTAGAAGAAACTTAGATGAGACAGGAAATTCAGACAGGCAAAGAACTGGATAATTTCTATTTCTACCTTTGTTTACCTCTTGTCCCAACTAGAGCTGATATTGTTAAAGTAATATTAATATGCACAACAACATTAGAGAGATCACTACAATATCTGGACACACACAAACATTACTTGATCTTCTTCTTGTCCTCTGGTTGTTCCTAAGAGAGACCACTAAAGACTAACAGTCAATATCTGGACACACAGATACACACACATACATTATTTGCTTGGCTTCCATCGTTCTCAATCTCCCGCTACCAAACCCTGAAAGGGCTTAAGTAGTAGAATGTAGTCCAGAGAACGGAATGCATTGTGTTGTAGTTTACAGCTTGACTGCGATATTTGCACATTTCGGTCCAACACATCTGACTTCAGCAAGCATTTTTTGAATACCGGGTTAGCATTCCCTCTTCGATCCCTTCTCCTTAGCCAGTCTGCCATGCTGCAGTCTGTTATCCAGGATCACCGCGTGGAGGTGTAGAAGGGTCTTGGCAGCTCTGGCTCGCTGGCCCTGACGCTAGCAGTCAGCTATGGGTCGCTCATCATATACATTATTTAATCTTCTTCTTCTTATATTGTAGTTTCTTCTAATGAGCTGGCTACCTCTCAAAAATTCAACATCAAAGCACTTTTGCAGTTGATTTCTGTAGTAATTTGCTTAATATGATGAGGTTGGTACCCCGACGCACAACCAATTTTAGCCACCTTTTATGTCATGCTTGGAAGGTTGTGGTAGTCCTATTCCCTGCTCGTAAGGACTCCCAAAGGTGACATTTATCTGGTATATTTAGAAAGATACTATATGATGAGAGGGCTGCGTGGCCTAGGGATTAAGCAACCATTTCACAATCCCAACGCACCCGGTTCAAATCATACTCGTGTCCAGTTTGGCAGACATGTTCTTTTTTCGCTTCTCCATATACGGAAAGTAATGGCAACCTTCCGTACTGCACACTTGCCAAGAAACTTATAACAGCCAAATAGATTGGCAGTTGCAAGAAGCGACCTTCTGCAAAGGACTTGCTACTTACTTTACTAAATGATGTGTTTCATGTTTATGTACATGTAATAGTTGCTCACCCAAAACAGAAGGGTCCTTGTCTAGTCCAGGTGTGGTTGCTATGATGTTCTCTACAGTTTCAGGATCATTTAACATTCCCTCAACCTAGGAATTATTAAGAGAACAAGTAGAAAATATAATCATCAGCACATCTCATCTGTTCACTCATATCATGAGGACAGCAGTTTTCTTCTGTGTGACCATGAATATTCGTATTCCACACCTATGTCATGTTTCTTTAACACCCTCAATGGGAGCAAACAGTTATCAGGGCCAGGTAAAGTATATTGACCAAAACCCCAGCTTGTGTCCCAATTTGTACTTCTGAAAACAGGCTGTGTCACAGCAGTCTGGCCAACAAGGTGGGACAAGACATTAATCTCCATAATGGTGAGCTTACTGGGGAGCTTGCACTGCACTACAGTCAGGTGGACTCCAGTCCACCTTCACAAATACAACATCTTGATGAAAGAAGAGGCAATGTGATCTGCTACCAAAAAAAATGTCCTCAAGAGCTAACTCAGCTCAGTATGAGTAGCTTTAAACAGCAACAGTACACAATCCATCTTCTTCTTGGTCTTCCTCTAAAGCCCTGCTACTTATTATTATATGTTTGCTGAAGATAAGCTTGTCATATTATCAAACAATTTTATTTTCTGTAACCCATGCATAGAACTGTTTCCACTAATTGTCAGATTTCTTAACTTCTTATTATGTCTCTTTAATTGAATACCATCCTCAAAATTCATCAATACTAACACCATAAACGGTGGTTGTGCTTCTTCTGAGTAGTTCAGTGGTTAGAGAGATGGATTCTAAAGGCAAAAGTTGCTGTGTTCAATCCCCAGTCTACCAAGATGTAAAAGAGTACCTGACTTACATAGAAGGCAAGAAAGGGAGTCTTGTATCATTTAAAAAGATATCTGGTATGTATTTTGTTTGCCTTTGTCTAGCCCCTTACAAGCTGCTGACACTTTTAGTCCGGTTATTTATACTATTCTATCCTATTATTGTCTGATGTGGATTCAAAATACTATATCTATGGCCAGCTACCAATAGTAGACCTTATTAGGATAAGTTATGTGTACCATTTCTATCATTGTGCTGTATATTTTAATTACATCAAACCAAATAGTTTGCCTCCTATCACCGAAAACGGGTGAGCAATTGAGGTCAACATTATGGAACTGGCCGTTCATTCCACTTCCGTGGGTTTGCAAAATGTTGTTATAACATCCCACCACCATCACTCAATGACCAAATTAGAATGGATTCGTTTATCAGAAATTCACCAACTTGAAAATTACGCATTTGCCAGTTATTTAGAACGTTAAATTTAATCTTACCCCCAAAGCTTCCCATCGTGTGTTGACACCAGCATCAAGGTCAATGTCATTGAGTGCTGTTGGTCACTGTGACCTGATCAGCTATAGTCACCTATCCAACAGTTGAATTACAAATGCGTATACACAGCCGTTTTCATGGATATGTCAAGTAGAATACCTTGTTTCGGCTTTCTCATTAGTGCAGTTTCCAAACTTACCAAAGGGGCAGCTGATTACAAGAAAACAAGAGGACAATGGGGATATACAGAGTTGTGCAGCAGCCAGACACAAGTAGAAAAACCAATGACCTTGCTCAAGCCTAGCACTGATACAAATCCCAGAACCAATAGCCCAGTCCCTTACAGTGCCCGTATGCTCGCTTTCCGTCGACATGAACATGCCAATCGTCCACTGGTTACTTTGTGACAAGACAACATGAATGAGAACAGGGCTAGGATGAGGGCAGGGTTGAGAAGAGCACAAGATTAATTACTGTGTAGAGGAATGTGGCGTTTATGATTATTTTATATATATATAGTATATATTCTGTTATATATATATATATTTAGTATATATTCTGTTAGTATTGTTTATAATACGAGGCATGTTTAAAAGAAACCGGACATAACTGCACCAAGTGAACATACATACGATGCGCATGATGACATCACTTCTGATGTAAATAAAAGTAAAGTAACTCATAGCATTACTGCCATAAGGGTGTGAGATGTAAGCGGTCTCACATTTAAAAGGCTTGGCTATATGAGGGCGGTAGCCATCTCCTCTTCCTCGCCGCTTTTACTTCCAGGACTGAACCGGTACCGATTTAAGGCTGGGTCGACCCAGAAACCGTTGCAGTCTGAAAAACATTTCCACAGCAACTGGGGAACGAACCCATGACCACTCAGATGCAAGGCCAGCTCGCTAACCACTGCACTACGCGGCTCCCTTTCTGATGTAAACAGGACATACCAACCAAGTTTGCAAAATGTTATTATCCTACGACTCATAGTTTCCTCGGCAGGCCGTTGAAAACATGACGGGTGTGATACGGAATTCGTCCAGAGTTGATCAGCGAGCGATGATTTGGTTTCTAACAGCTGAAGGATGTCGACCAGTTGACATTCATCGCAGAATGCAGGCAGTGTATGGTGACAAAAGTGTGTCGAAGACAACAGCGAAGAACGGGACAACGATGTCTATAGAAGGACGTGAGTTACCGCAACAATGTGCACTTGACCTGGTCTCAGGAGATCTTTTGTTAACTAACGTCCTTCTTTAACATCGTTTTATTTATATATATGTATTCTGTTAATATACTTTATAATATTAATGCCAACTCTTGTTTGGTTATCTGCAACATGCATTTTGTATTTTTATTTAAAACATACCAAATCTTGGCAGATATTTGTAATATTATTTCTTTTTGTCCATGCCACAACAGAGTAAGCCAGAGGCATAAAAGGTGTTTTACTTCAAAAGCTGATTACAATAGAAAAAAACTTACAATTCTTCTATAATCATCAATTAGTAAGGCAGACTGTATTGCCAGGATGACATCACTTTTATTTGTAGAAGTGGCTCCACCTGCACAATCCTCTGGTAAATAAGAATTGATAAGAGACAATAAACTCCCAGTTTCTTCAAATACTTTGTTGACGTGTAATTTTTCAAATGTATTTAGTACATGATGCAGAAATTCCAAATCTGAAACTTCAAGTAATTCGCTAAACAGAAACTATAAGACAAGTGGCATCATTACTAAGGTAAAGACAAAGGTACTCACAGAGTTGATTCTGCCATCAGGATCAAGTGTCAGAGACTTCATTTTATTATATCTCAGTTTTTTGTGGTGGGGTGATCACTTCATCATCGTAACCTTGCTGTCTCCAACTGTAGGTTGGGTAACCATTTACAGCTGGATAGACTGTTGATGCCTAGTTTGGAACTCAATTCCTTCCCATGAGACAAGCGCTCTTACCTCTGCTAGGCATAAACATTTATTCCTCATCATCATGTAGCATGACCTTTGCATAACGTCGCTCTCTCAACAGCCGATCTATAAGACTCTCAAACTTTGGCCAACTCTCCCCTCTCTGTCACTGTTATCCTCAGAACCTCTATATTATCCTGTGAACATCTTCTCGTCAGTCTGCCTCTGCTCCCAGGTGACATACCCTCCAGTTTCGTTTTTACTAGATCATTGTGACAGTTGATGTGGCCAAAGTATTTCAGTTTCCTAGATGTAATATTGTTTACTAGCAAATTTATTTCTCACTTTCCATAATATTTTGAGCACTTTCCTGTAGCATTTTAGCTTGAAGGATTCAATCTTCTTCCTTTGTGTTTGTGTGGTTGTCCATGTCTTCTTGTCTTTATGTTGCCACTGGGAAGATGCAAGGAAGATACCAGGATCTTTATTTTTTGTCCTTTTGTTTGTGTTCTGTCATAAGTTTTTCATTTTAGTTAACCTTGGTAATGATATAGCCATTCTTCTTCTTACTCTTCTTGTTTGTTGACATTATCCAATATTGCTTATAACCAAGATGAGGTATTCAAAACTTGTCATGTTCGCAACTTCTTGCTTCTGTATGTAAACTTTAGGCATGATGTTTGCCTTATCAATGCTCATTATCTTGGTCTTGCTGATGTTCAGGTATAGATTTGGTCCCTGTATTAGCTGCGTTTGAAAAGGCAGTAATGAAAAAATCATAGATTTGATGAAAAGTGTTTGGGTAAATGATGACTTGATTTAGCTATTGATTGATTCGCCTTTTGGATTCTTCTTCTTCTTCTTCATCGTACGCAGATAGACATCAACCTTTATTTTTTCAAAAAAAGCAGCGGTCATCCTGAGGCTGTCGACACTGCCATAGAGCTTGTCTAGTGTTGCCACTGGTGATGGCCACATCTGCTCTCTCTGATCCTCGTATGTCGGGCAGTTTTGCAGCAAATGCTCAGCGGTCATTTTCCCGGTACCACACGGGCATTCGTCAGTGCCACCTATCTTCAATTTGTTGAATAGGTGGTACCTCAGTCTATTGTGGCCAGTGCGAAGTCTGAAGACCACGACCTGCTCTCTTCTGTTCAACTGGTAATAGGCATCGTTTTTTGTGTAGCCAGTATGTTCGGTTTCCCATTTTGTCATGTATCTAGCTCTAATAAGCCGTTTTGACTCTTCGTATGTCATACTAGTATCTGGTTGTGGTAGTTTTGCACCTTCTTTTGCCAGTCTGTCTGCCTCCTCGTTGCCTTTTGGATTCAAATGAAGCACACGACTGGTCAATACAGCTGGCCCCTTCATAAGAAGCCGGTATCCAAATATTTGCAGTGACAGTTTCATAGCAATGGTTTTACATGATAAGGCCGCTAACCCCATGTTCAAACCTCTTTACTCAACATTTATAACATGCTTGAAGGACGACAGTGGTCCTATTCTATTCAACTCTGGCACCACTAGGGTGTGGATTGAGTTATTAGAAGTGCATAAATAGATTATGGCAGCCAAGATCACGTCAAATGCTGGAGCTTACAATATGATGAACATTTTACAAGGGTAGCAAAGTTTAAATCAATTGTTCTAACAATTATTGACCTACATATATTTCACATATAATCTACACAAATATATTTTGTTTCAGCAAGTATCACACCACATGGTTTATGTGATCATGATTTCCTAGAATAACTGATACTACATATAGTATGTGTTTCAATGAAAGACAACCTGGTTTGAATGAACATTCTCTCGGTCAGGGTGCCCTAAGCAGTAGATCAGCTACCTCACTGCGAACTGCTGAGACTCAACCCTTGACCATGAGATATGTCCGCTCCCCAGGCGAACAACATCTCCGTGCAAGACCAGGCTTGTCCCCTGGTCAAATGCACTATTTCGAGAGGAATCACAGGTCGCTGACATTTGGTCCTCGTGCTTGGCTGATAAGCTACCATCTGAGGGATTGCGGCCGAACGCCTCTAAGCCAGAATCCCGCCCTAAATCTCAGCACCGCTGCGATGGGAGGCTACGACATGGCTGGGGCTTGCGTCTCAGCCCGGCCCGATCAAGCCGCAGAAATGCACCTGGCAAAATGCACTCCTGCCTCGCTCTTTGCCTCTGTCTGCTATCAGTCATCCCAATGGACGCAGAAGAGATGCAGTCCAGCGGACATTGCACCTCCTGCCCTATTGTGACAACCTCCCAGGTGGCGGGGAATGCTAGGCGTACCATCACTGCAGATGAGCCGAGAAAATAAAGGGAGCAAAGAAATACCTCACTCACATGCATATGCTACATTTCTGGCAGGACGTGGCGATCCTGGAACAAAGTCACACTGGACTGCCTCTCTTCCGGGATAGTACAAACTAGTACATAGTCCATCATATCATTGCCAAACCCTATAGACACGAGTAGGGAAGACTCAATAGTCCTGCAAGACAACTTCCCAAGAGAGACAACTCTGACCAAAAACAACTGCTTTCTTGCAGTTAGGCTGGGGACAGCCAAAGGCTAAGGAGGGCAACCCTACAGAAACGCCTGTTGAAATCGGATGCACTGAGCCACAGGCTTAACAAAATAAAACTGCAACGTAAATATCGCTGTAAACAGCGTACGATGAAGAAGAATGAACATTCTAGTAACATAACATTTCCGCCAAAACAATACATAATACAGTGAATAAAACAATGAATAACACCCTTTCCTAGAGGTTCAGAAGATAAGTAATTTGTAGTGTTCTGTTTTTTATTCTTCTTTGATGTTCAATCTCAAACTCCTACAACCAAGTCCTTTCAACTTACCTGGCAGGTTACAGTACAGCTATTCCTTGCTCCCATTTCAGGGCCCCTACAACACACAGGAGGATAATTTATGATACAGAAGGTAATGGTACTTCATTTATTTTCCTAGCTGATCTGTCCTCTATAACAATAAGTTTGGAAACCATTACAACTGGATAGACTGTGGTGTTTTGCTACTATAGAGTAAACCCAGCACCTTTGCTATGAGAAGCAAGATATTTAACCACTCAGATGTTCAAAGTATGATATACAATTGTGAAATACTCACTTTGTTTATGAGATTCATCATCACTGTGCGGTGACGTAAATTTGCGCACAACATAAACTGTAGATTGATGCTGTAGACAATAACTGGATAAGCTTTTATTTGTTTTCAGCACCTGGCCAGAGTAAATAATATCTGAGGACAAAACAAGAAATAAACATGAACTTAAAGTTTTTGTTCAGCTCACAGCACTTGGTAATAAACTCCAAAAACTTTTCATGGTAGTAACAAACTTAATAGATATTACAGGCAAAATTTCATATACTTTACACAATTTAAGCACAGCAATGGGAACTGAAACGCTAGTCCCGTCAGGCACAACATAGCCACAGTACACTGACTAAGACCCCAATCTCTCTTTCATGTAATGTCCCCTGGAAACAAGCTGTTTTCAAGGCAACCTAGCTAACAAGATGTGAATCAATATGATCCCCGTAGCCGTGAGCGTCACACCAAGCATTGCACAACCGCCTGGAGGACCGGGGCCCATCTTCATCAGCTTCCTCGGAATGTGAGGAACTACAACCCGCCACTTAACGTCCTTTTCAAGGTGCACAAAAGAGTAAACTTACTCATTGTGTGCATTCAACAACAACATGCACAGCAAAAATAATATTACATTTATATATATATATATAATATTGTTATGACCTGTTTCCCATTGCTGAGGTAGGTAGTTTGTTTAGGTGACAAGGGTCTGTTGTGCCCATCATCCATAAACACAATGAGTGGTTGATCTCCAGGCTACATGCAATGAAAATGTTTGACTGATTTGACATAACAAAGGTGTGTGTAGATGGCCATGAATGTAAGACCATGATGGAGAGGGTCGTTTCTCTTCTTTGATATCCTTGTCCCATTTTATGAGTTAGTAAATGGCGATGTCCTTGTCATGTCCAAATATGGTAAAACGGTGACGATTTAACATGTTGAGTGTGCTTTTGAGGCCTTTTCATCGGGTGACTTCATCATTTGAGACCTAGTCATACCAGTGCATCACAAGAATGTGCTTCTGGCTGCACATGTTAGTTAGTCGCCAAAGCATAGATATAAATGTTTTCATCAGTATAGCTCTATCGATTATTGTTCTCAATATAATATCAATATATACGGTGTTGTTTGTGCCCTTTCCTTTGTAATAAAATAATATGATTAGTTTACAATTTAATTATGATAATGTGAACACATGTCTGATTGCTGTTGTCATCATTGCTTGCGATGGACCGCTATTATTATTATTCAGTTCAGTTCATCCCGTAACCCATCAGGTCGTTGGGGCTCACTTGAAGACACTCCCAAAATCCCACGCCATCCTTCTCTGTCTGCCGTCACCTGTCGTATCTCACCGGGATGAAGGCTTGACCACTCAGTGATGTTGTCCACCATCTCTTCCTTGGACGTCCTCGCCCTCTCTGTCCTGGAACGGAACCAAAAAGTATCAAGTTGGTAATTTCGTTGGACCTCGCGACGTGCCCGTACCAGGCCATCTTTCGATAGCTGTGAACAGATCTTCAAATGGACCAATAGCGTCTTCAACTCTCTGACGTATTTCTACGTTCGTGACACGATCTTTATATGTAACATTTAGGAGTTTTCTATAGCACCTCATTTCCATTGCATGTATTCTGCCCTGGATATCTGCTGTAATGGTCCAGGTCTTGCAAGCATACAGAAATATTGAGATCACCAAAATGCGCATTAGTCTAACTTTTATGTCGAGGGTGAGCGGCTTGTCTTGCCATATACTATGATATAGGTTTCAGCCGAGTAAGCGCCGCCGTTGTTTGTGCTATTCTTGCAATTACCTCTAGCTTCGATCCCTCTTTATTGATCAATAATCCCAGATATTTGAAACGTTGTACCACCTCGTTCCTGACCATTTGCCTCTATTACAGATTTAAGCCATGTTATGTTATTAGTCATGAGTCATGAGCTTTGTTTTATCTGCATTTATTTCCATACCAAAACTCAGGGCCACTCTACTGAGTAGAGTCTACTTACTTTGAGTCTACTCTATCGAATCTACCAATCAACTCCTGGAGTTCCCTTTCTGTGCCTGTCAATACATCAATATCATCTGCAAATCGGAAGTTTGTATTATTATTATAGATTAATTATCAATATCACTATTTATTATCTAATTATCACTCAAATCACTGATCAGTGATCTCACTGACTCACTGATCTGCGGCTGCTTGGTCACCTGTCGATGACGATAATATCCAGACAAAACACTATTAACTCAATACACACACATATTTACCAAATTCCGTAGCTTTTGAATTCAAATGTTTACTTATTGCTGCTGCAAGTGTATTCACGATTTCTTCGAGATTTGGAACAGAGACCTGAAATCGGTCGAGTTTTGAAAACAAACGACTACACACATTTAACGTCGCCATATTTGTTTATATATAATTCAAGGGGAGACAAACAGGACATAGGATGGAGACTTTCTTTCTGTGTTCTGGGTATGTGACGTCACTTAACTTACTTCATTTTAATGGCTTAGAAAGCTCCACGGAGTCTGTATACAACCGGTTTATTCTACTCCACCGATACTAAAAATGACTGGGATCATCCAATCTATTTTTGAATGCTTTAGTGTTAACTGACCCTTCCTCCACCAACCACATCCTGTGACAATCCATTCCAAGCATTCACCACTCTCTGACTTAAAAAAATATTTCTTTATATCTAATCTGGACCTGCCTTTAAATAATTTGAATCCTCTAGTTATTGTAGACGGTTGAAATTTGAAGAACTTGGAATAGTCTAATTTATCCTTTCCGTTTATTACTTTATAAACCTGTCAGTCACCGCAAATTCTTCTCTATTCTAGACACTGCAGACCAGTTTTTCTAAGTCTCTCCTCATAACTATAATTCTGGAATCCCACAATCAATTACGTAGCTCTTCTTTGTATCCTCTCTATCGTATCTAAATCCACTCTGTGATAAGGACTTTCAACAAAGAGGTTGTTGATTAACACGCTTTTCATTCCTACTTTGTGTTGCCAGTGTCAATCGTGGTCGTTATTGGAACGTCACAAGAGTAAGATTCAGAGCTGTGAGATACGCTGTGCGCGAAGTGCAGTTGGCAAGTCTATCCAAGACCATATCCGAAACACCACGTTGAGGTAGATGGTTGGAACGAACACAGTAAATACCTACATTGAAACCCAACAAATCAAGTGGTTTAGCCAATTGGTTCGGATGCATTATGACCGACCAGCAGCAAGAGCCTATCACATGCAAGTATCGGTTCCTCGTGGAAGAGGCCACCCTCGTCGCAGATGGATAGAAGGTGTATCTGAAATACTCGGGAGGTTCCACTTGACGACCACACAAGCTTCTCACCTAGCCCAAACAAGAGATCTACGCACCCCACCTTTCTGTGACGCCGCATGGCAAGAGCAGTAGGACAAAAGAAGAAAACAATAAGGACCACACCTGAATACAATACTCCACTTAAGTCTCACCAATGATTTATATAGTTTAACTATCACTTCCTTGCTTCAATGTGTAATATTTCTTTTAATCATACCCAGCATTGCATTAACCTTTTTCACAGCCACATGTACTTGCTCTCGCACCTTACATATATGAAACACCTAGGTCCCTTTCCTTTTCTATCTGTCTAATATTGTTCACTCCCATCATGTAATTATGTTCTATATTTGATCTTCCCACGTGGATGACTGTACATTTTTCTACATTAAACTCCATCTGCCAATTCACAGACCATTTATGAATCGTAGTTAAATATGATCTCAATAGATCCACCCATGCTGGAGAAGAGACTTTGCCGCTAAATTGTGTGTCCTCTGCGAATTTTGCAATCATAGATCCGATATCTCTATCCAAATCATTTATATATGTCAAGAAGAAAATTGGTCCCAATGCCGATCCCCGACGCACTCCACTTACAACATCACACCAATCAGAGTACTCCTTATTTATGCTTCTCTCTGCCTTCTGCCTGTTAACCAATTTTCTATCCAATTAGCAACTTCTCCACCTACACCATGTGATTTCAACTTTCGAAACAATCTTTGTTAAGGTAATCTATCAAAGGCCTTTGCAAAATCCAGATAAATAACATCCACTGGCTCTCCGACATCCAAAACTTTGGTACCTCCTCCATGAATTCTAATTGATTTGTTAAGCACGATCTCTCCTTAGTAAACCCACGCTGACTCTTCTTGATGAGATTAAACTTTTCCAAATGCATAACTATGTTGTATTTGATAATTGACTCTAAATAAAATTTTGGAGAGTTTGCTTGTCAAACTCACTGGTCTGTAAATGCTTGGATCTGATTTTTTTTGCCCGTTTTGAACAAGGGAATCACACCTGCATCTTCTCAATCCCTTGGAATAATCCCCTTCTCAATAGTTCGAGAATACAATGGTTTTGTCAGCAAGTATCTGAGTTCAAATAGTAATTTTGGATGGATACCGTCATAACCACGACTTTTGTCCAGTTTCAAACTATCCAATTAAAAAAAAATATTGTTCATGCCCACTGAAGTTGCCCCCGCGCGGTCATGATGGTGCTGTAGCGTATGTTCTAGTGTTAGTTCAGGAATTGGTATTGGCCATCTCTTTCCTGATCAGCAGGTCAGACTGAACAGTCTTTGGTTTCACTACTTCTGTTCAGCTGCTGTACCGCTCCCTCTGCCTCCGTTACGCTCTTGTTGACTTGTAATAAGCTAATGTTGGTTAAGTTTAAAAACTGCACTAATGCATTTGACAGATAATAATGTTTCTCTGTCGTTAGAGAGTCCCTAGATAGTGATTAAAATCAACAGGAGATCTGTTTTATGATCCATTGCGTTTCGGTAGTGAAAGAGTTCACCGATTGAAAAATCGTTTCCAGGATAAACAAATTGCTGTGTTAATTACAATCTACTTTGAGGCTCTTTTCTTGATAGATATCATTAGCTGAGTAATCTACCCCCCTGATAGTGTCAGACATGGTTTTTGTGAAGGGATCAAGAACGGAAAATGTCTGCATACAGAATGAAGTGTTTACGTTCTTGATGTCACCCAGAGACATACAATGAGAATACTAAAAATAGTGTGCACACTCTCCCTTGT
Source organism: Ariolimax columbianus (assembly GCA_036924085.1). Taxonomy (NCBI): domain Eukaryota; kingdom Metazoa; phylum Mollusca; class Gastropoda; order Stylommatophora; family Arionidae; genus Ariolimax; species Ariolimax columbianus. The sequence continues at coordinate 116,318,206 of JAVGWX010000001.1, read as the reverse complement.
ACTACTACTACCTTTTTAGGCGCACGTTGAGTATGCTCAGTTCAAGTGCCACCTCCACGATGAAGATCGGCTGCAATCTGGCATACATCTTTTGTTCTGATGGCGCAATCAGACAGACTCTTTCCAGTCTGTCACTTGATGTTATCCGAACACTTATAACATTGTTTGCCTTCAATTCTACCCTCTAGTACCGTCTTTACCAACATATCTCAATTGTCTAATCATGATCTCTGATAGCAGTCCCCTCCCAAATTCGTTTTCCGCATGCATTTTCTTTTCTTTTCACGAGACATGTTCCAATTTTCTATAAACCCACATCTCAGATATCTCGATTATATGTTCCGCCTGTTTATTCTATGTCTACGTTTTGCGCGCCATAGAGTAGTGACGAGTATACATAACACTAAACCGTTCTCATTTTCAAATTCTGAGTTATCTGCCTGGATGTCACTATGTGTCACATGTTGTTGAATACTGTCTTGGCTAAATCTTGTCTGATGTCTGTTTCGCAGTTGCCCTCTTCAGTATTATGTGTCGTAGATATTATCAAACCTATTCCAGTATGAGATCACGTATTCTTATCTGTCTTTTTTGGCCAAGAATACGTTTTTTTTTGTTTTCTCAATGTTGATGTCTAATTTATACGCTTGACTTGTGTCCTTTACCTTTGACCTTGTTCATTTTCTGCCAAAAAAACTATATTATCCGCAGATCTGATGTTTAATGTCACACTTCCTATGCCAAGCCATGACATATCTGCTACCCGTTTGAAGATCTGTTCCGTGTAGATATTGAAAAGACAGGGAGGCAATAAACACTCTTATGTTACCCCTCTTTTCATATGGATACATTGGATGGAAATCCTGCCAGATCTTACCGATGCTATTTATCCCCAGTACAGATTACGGAACAATCTTGTCTTTACCGTCTAGACCTAATTTTATGATAAATGTAATTATTTTTTCACGTTGCTCTGTCAAACGTCGTCTTGTAGTCTTTGAAGCATACACAAATGTTCTTTATATTTATTTCTCCGCCATAGTTCTTAAACAAACAAAAAATGTCCTTTTTTGTACTCACTGTCTGAAACGAATTAGTCTTCCGCCACTACCGTGTGTATATTTTTAGCCTTATTCTTGTATTTATCAACGTATGATCTTGAGTAGTATTATAGTGCGGTTCATCAGGCCGATTTTTCGAAAATCTGATCATTCCGTTTTGCCACATTTCATGGATATGGCTATAAATACAGATTATTTCTGGTCATCCGGCATTCATTGGCCCTTTTCGTCTTGTCAGACGATAGTAATTGTGCTATTAGCACAAAGCCCAGGCAGAAATATAGAGACCATGGGTTGCCCATGCAGTATGGTCCCTCTCTCGGTCTGCCTTGTTTACTCCAAGGGAAAGATGATACCAATACATTTGGAGCCTGGCAAGCTGCAGAAGCTGCCGGATCAGCAGAGCAATGCTCTATCTGTTTGCCTGTCGGGGCTTCACCCCTAGGCCAGCCACCAACCAAGGCTAGGGGCCTGGTCTGCCCTGCCACAAAACTCAGCTGAGGTTGTCTTTCCTTGCTCTAGGATAAGGCATTGTATCCTCATGCGTGTGCTCCTTCTAACATTGTCGTTTGTCAGGTTTGGTAGACGCAGACTAACTTTCAGAGTTATCAGAAAACATGTTGCACAGCCATATCTGACAAAACCCGACAAGATACGCTAGTATCTTATCTGCAAGGCTTCAGATGGTTTGAAATCAAGACTTATCTTCTCCTAGATGAGCTGCCTTCCTAGGCTTTCGAGCCCCATCTGCCCGAAACTACTAGTTTTAAGGCATCAGTGACTCGCCTTCTCCTCCTTCTCCTGTTAGTCAAAACAATTCTGCAAAGGCCAGGAGTTGGACTTTGTTGTCAGAGACCATATGAGATGTACGCCATGCAAGCATTTAGTTGGCGTTGAGAGTCTTCACCCCACCCCCCGGAAATAACATTTAGAACCAGTACCAGTCATCCCTTATAGATTCGATATTATATTTCTCGTTATATAGCTCGTTGATTTTACCAAAATCTTCTAATTCTTCCAACATTTCCATGCTCAAGGATTCCACTTCAGTTGTTTTTTTAATTTCCTCATAGTTTTTATCGTATGTTCTACTTCTAACCTAAGTTGACGTCTGACAGCGTACAAAGAAGAAGAATAACATGAGAATGCAAGACTCCTAAATCATTCCCATTAAATGACTAATACAAACTATTATAACTAGTTATATATGTGTTGCCTGGGGCCCTATAGCGAAGCAAAGAGTAGCAACACAGTAACATGTCAGGCATGCTGTAAGAGACAACTTTGGTGGGTTGGGTATGTGACGTGGCTACCTGATTTCACAGAAACTTTAAACAACAAGAACAGAGAATGAAGATCTGCACTTCCTGTGGAAGAAGAAGAACAACTAGATCAAGCAAATTAGCATTAAACAGCATAAAGGAAAATGCTGAGCAGTACACGGGCTGCTGCAGCGGTCAGTGACCTATAGCTGACTGTTAGAGTCAGGGCGAGCAACCTTAGCTGCCAAGACCCTTCTACCCCTCCACACGGTGATCCTGGATAACAGGCTGCAACAGAGCAGACTGGTTAAAGAGAAGGGAACGAATATGGAAGGCTAATCCGGTACTAAAAAATGCCTGCTAAAGTCGGATATGTCAGACCGACAGGTGCAAATATTGTAGTCAAGCTGTAAACTATGAAACAGTGCACTCCGTTCTCTGGACAACACCCTGCTACTTGCAAAGTCCTTTTCAGGGCTTGGTAGCGAGAGAGCAAACAAAGAAGAAATAAAACAGCATCAAGAAAAAGGTGATATATGTGAATGTCTTATTTGTGGTTAAACAGATTTTATTTCTCTTTAACAATTGTGCCCACTAATTGGTAATTAGTAGTTAATAAGCAACTTTAGTGCACAGATAACAAATTAAAATAAAGCTCTAGTCTCATATATAATTGACAAATAATGCTGTTGGCATTATTAAAAGAAAAAACGCCTGCTCTTTCTTTCTCTCTCTTCTCTCTGTGTGTGCAAATATGACTAGTAAATAATAATAGTAAAAAACCATTAGAGACAAAACGAACACATCATTTTATTTATTTTCATGAAATATTCCAATCTGATTCAAAGCAAATCTATTTTAAATGAGTCAATTTTACATGGGCAGATACACAAAGATATAATTTGAGATATAGATGTAAATGCAGGTACCTTGTATATTTTGTAAATGCACTAATATAAGTCATATTTTTCCCCTTTCAAATAGAAGGCAATTATATATTTGCCATTTAACTTGCATGTGTAACAGTTCCCGTCGGAGCAAGAGAGTTTAGGGCAGGGGTGATGTGGTTGACGACCTAGAACAAAGGTACCTGAATGCGTGCCTAGGTCACTCACCGTCTCAACAAAGGAAAACAGAGTTGGGGCAAAGAATGTGGACAGGTGGGAGCTGACCACTGGCATTCCGATTTGGGTAGGGGGAGAATGAGTGACAGACGAGATGGTAGCGGAGCTTGCTGCTATAGATGAGTGACAGGTGTGCAAAGTATTTCATTCCAATGGCAACTGAGTAGAGCCATCCCCCTGAGATCCATTGGTCAGCTTTAATACTGCTTTAGTGTATATAACACGAGGCAAAGTTTAGCTCAACAGGCTGGATGAAGAGCGAGGGTGAATGTAGATAGGAGTCTGATTTAGCTCACCGACTTAGATAGAGGAGCGATTGATAGACTGTTGTACGAATGTTAATGATAGAACAGGATCGCTCAAATAGGTGTGTGAGTTTTGTATTAATAGATAATCTGAACGTATGTGGTAAGCAGGACACATTGTGAACGAGGTATGTCTAGATCGCCCGCCTGAGGAGATTTGAGTGAGGAAGTTTTTGATAAGGTGTGTTGAGGATGCAGTTAAAGAGATGTGTGTGTGTGATGTGTGTGGGCAATATAACTGGGTAATTTTAGTTGGGAATTCCATCAAGAGCCAATGCTTAAAATTTTCGCTTTAGTTTAATATTTATATTAACATATATATATATAATATATAAATACTTAGTTGAGATGATATGTATTGTATTGTGTTTGTAATTTCACTACTCATTTTTCTGTTTTGAGTATTAATCTATTCTTAAATGCATTAAGTGTCCCTGCCTCCACTACTTCCTGTGGCAATGATTTCCAAACATTCACTACGCTCTGACTAAAGAAATATTTCATAATATCTAATCTGGACCTTTCTGTAGTTAATTTGTAGATATGCATTCTTGTAGGTGGTTATATTTTGAAAAACTTATTATAATCTAATTTATACTTTCCGTTGATTATCCTATAAACCTGTATTAAGTCACCTTGAGTTTTTCTTTTTTCTAGACACTGTAGGCCAGTTTTTCTGAGTCTTTCCTCATAACTGTAATTCTGGAATAAAAAACTACCAGTTTTGTCGCTCTTCTTTGCATCCTTTCCAGCATCTTTATATCTCCTCTACTACAAGGACTCCACACCTGTACACAGTACCTAGATTGCTAGGTCTAAGTAATATTTTATACAGTTTAGCAATCACTTCCTTGCTCCTATGTTTAATATTTCTTTTTAATCATACCTAACATTGCATTTGCCTTTTTCACTGCTACCTGGACTTGCTCACTCACTTTATCTGTATGATCTATTTATAATCCTTAGATCAATTATATGCCAAATTCATATTGCAGCTCAATATGCCAGAAATTAGGACAGTTCTGACAAATATGGAATGTCACAACTTTGAGGCGAGACTAGATTGATAAAATAGCATGTATGATATGTTGGTGTCAACGGCTTCCTTCTTCCTCACGCTAGAAATAGTTATCTCATTGCAGAGGCTCATCATTTGGAATAGTTTCTAATTTTCAGAAGACTGCTGTGTGTGGTGAAGGACCACATGGCCCTGATGCTAGCAGTCAGCTATGCGTCGCTGACCACTGCAGCTCATGCGCTCTGACAATCTTTTAAAAGAGCAGTTAGTTTTAATCATATGCATGTAGCTCATGTGACATCATTAGTGGGAAACTGGTGGCAGAGAATGAGCACTGTGAACCCTACCTTGGTAACAGAGCCTCAGGTAGTACAAGCACATCCAGTTCGTGATTGGACAGTCTCGTTCTGACTTCTCACTGAGGTGAGTAAAAATTCAGATACCCAAGCTTTACATGGAGCCAACATGCAAGAGCTCAAGAATTGTTGGATGACTGACAAGAGATTCCATCACTTTAATAAGTAGTGAAGACATAGACAGACAAAGAATTCCTCCACCACTGTTGAATGATAAAACACAGACAAATAATGAGTTACAATATCTCTGTTTAACACCAAGATCACCAAGTGAATGACTTTGACCACTTTGACGATTTGTCAAGACAGATAGAAACAAATATTTATGAATAAATTTAGCAGCTCGTATTAAAAATTCAGAAATGATACTTCATGAGAGAAATTTCCTTTTTCTCCACATAAGATATAATAATCTTATACTAATATTTATTTAAAAAACTATACATAACAGTTCAATTACCTTTTAAAATTCCTCATAAATTATCAACCTTTTACCACATGACAAATATATGTATTATTGATTTATGTATCTTGTAATTTGAGCTATGCATTGCTTGAGATGCAGGAAATATACTTCATCTCTGGCACACATTAATCGTGCAGAAGTCAAGGAGAAGTGCTTCTGCATTTTCTACAATCTGAACTTCTGTTATAGCTTACATAGACTTTCAATGCTTCAAGTTTAATTGTTTTGCTCTTTCTTTTGTTATTAAAAATTCAAAACAAGTTTCCAAATTGCATGACTTTTTTTCTATTCTCATTATTGGTGTGAACCATCTTATTACTTACATCAACCAGTCTTTGAAAAGAAGTGTGCTTTTAAAATTAAAATTGTTACATATTAATACTTTTAATTTTTAAAATCTGGTGACGGCGTGGCCTAGTGGTTAAGTGGCACAGCTCACAACTCGAAGGTGCTGGGTTTGATCCCCATCACAGCACTGGCCGTTACCCCGGAGAAGCAAACCCTTAGAAAATGCAGGAGGAAGCAGACCCTTACATAAAATGCATGCTGAAGTCGGATGCACTGGGCCGACAGGCACGAAATAAAAACCACAGTGCAACGCACACCGCCTTGTGGATTAGAGAAATGAGGCGAACGCCAAATAAAAAAATATTTTTTAAATCTCCAAACTATTCCTACTAGATTATTTTGTGATTATACTATAAACGGTTACAGTAATAGTTTTTTCTCTCCAAACTGTTGACTGTGCTAAAGCATGTGCAAGCTAAATAAAGGCTTTTTTATGTAAAAAAATATGTACAAGAAAGCCAAAATCTTGGATATTATATAAATGATGGCTATTCACTAAGTTCCAGGACATATTTTTTTTAAAGAAACTATAATATTTAGGGAAGTGGTATTAAGACAGTACCCATGACAACTATGCGCCAATGTATGTGTCAAACCGGAAGCTGGTATCTCAGTGCATGCCATGTGTGGAATGCTATAAATGAATGTACCCTTGCAGCAGTATTTGTATAATTTTTTTAATGGATGTTAATTTTTAGCAACGTGTGAGCATTGTTTTCTGCTTTCGCTTTAAAAAAAAAATGGTTCTAAAATTTTCAAAATTCTGCAATCAGCTGTCAAAGCGTCCTGCCTAAGTCGATCTAAGACATTTCACTGGTATTCCTGTTTCAAAAGTGGGTGTCAATCTTATGAAGTTAACCCCCGTCAAGGCAGGCCATAATGTCTGGCACGGACAAGACCATGGCACATGCACACAAAAAATCATGGTTGCATTCTTTGACATTGAAAGGCTGGTTCATCATGAGTTTGTCGCTAGAGGATAGAATACAAAAAAACAAAACACAAACTAATACAAAATTTTTTCCCATTGCTGGGGTAGTCGAGGACTACAGACCACTTTGCCACTGCTGTCGCCATGTCGTGTGCTGGCTATGTTTGTTTATTTCATCTCAAACAGAAAAACAACATATGTCATACTGGGGATTCGAACTGCTGCCCTCCTTGTCGGTAGGCAGGCTTCAAAACCATTGGGCCACGCGGTCCTCAAGGATAAAGTATAAAGACTGAATTCTACAAAACAGTCCAGCAATGTCTCTGCGATGTTGTGTGCAGGACATCGCCCTGAGAAGTGGCGCACCAGCAATTGGATTCTGCACCATGATAATGCCCCTGCTCAACCGTCTGTCAATACAAACAAATTTTTGCAAAATACATATTTAATTTCTCTCACACCCTCCATGCTCCCCCTGACCTTACTCCATGAAACTTGTTCCTACAACTTAAGAAAACAATGAAAGGTCACCGATTCAAGGACGTTGAAGAGATTCAAGCCAATGTGATGAGATAAATGAGGTCTATTACAAAAGGGGCCTACCAGAGGTGCTTTTGTCATTGGCAGGAATAAGTTCATACAATCACAAGTGTTCGTCTTTGAAGGAGATAAAACCAACTACCAGGTACGTCTACTCATTCACTAAAAAGACAAATTCAGTCCTGGATCTTAGTGAACAGCCTTTTTTATATATAAATAAACATTTTTATTTTAGGTGAGGCAATTTGATGTAATTAATAGATTAGCAAAATAAAAGTATATAAACAATGTAATAATACATTACATGAAGGCCTTGCAAATAGAAAGAACTTCAATGTAAATATATGATATCACAGCAGTTATAAACAACAAGACCAAGAGGTACTGCTGCTGATACCCTGGAATGAATATAAGTGGTTTATATATACTATCCACAATAGTAATCAACTGTTTTTGATTTCTAGATGGACATAATTGTTCACATTCAAATGGCAATGTAGTACCAACCACTCACTCAGAAGATAAAATCGAGGTTAAAAACTTGGTTTGAGAAATGTTTTACAACCGCTGCTTGAAACCAAAAGAGAAAGTCATTCCTTCACTTGATTAATTACTTGTCTCTTTTGCAATTCTGCTAACTTAGATATGCAAGGTATTGTAAACTTTCTTCCTTTTATTTGGCTATAACATGAGTATCCCTGTACTGGACTCCTTGCAGGGAGCATCTTTGTATTCTTGCAATGATGGGTTTCAATAGCATTTAAAATGATAAGGTTGCTAGTAACAAGCAAAACCCTCATTAGACACACCTCATGGTTCCCCCCAAAAGCATTCTTGGGATCCACAGGGATATATTGCACCCACAATATTAATCCTTTGGAATGCCAACAATCATCTTATATCCATTCTACCTCCAGTAGGGGGAAGGAAGACTAATGCATGGTTGGGCAAAATATACTGATCAGGCATGTTAGTCAGGATCAGGCAAAACATACTGGCCAAGACTCTAACCTCGGCTTCCTAGTAGACCTCCCTGAAAACGGGCTGTTTTCATGGCAGTCTGGCTAACAAAGTGAGGGATCGATGTGATCCCCGTAATAGTGAGTAACACGCAGATGAAGCCTAGCACAGCACAACCACTTGGAGGACCCCGGTCCACCTTCATCAGCATGCTCGAGATGTGAGGAAAGCTACTGCAACCCGCTACTTAAAGCTCTTTTCAGGGCGCACAAAAGAGTAACCTACTCATTGTGGGCATTCGCAAACCTCCAGTAGGAGCATGAGACCACCACACCATTTGACCATCTGGCAGAGAATCTGCATTAAAGCATTTGTATGCTATTGTTGATATGGTTTCTGTGGTACTGTTATATTTGATGAGGATACCAGCTCGATTCACAACCCTACTTAGTCACCATTTATGACATGCATAGTAGGGTGCAGTGGACCTACTCTTTTTTACTCCCAGGGTCTCTTACTCCCAAGATCTCTTACTGACAAGATCTTTTACTCCAAGATCTTTTACGTTCAGGATCTCTTACTCCCAGGATTTCTTACTCCCAGGATATCTTGCTCCCAATATCTCTTGCTCACAGGATCTCTTACTCCCAGGATCTCTTACTCCCAGGATCTCTTGCTCACAGGATCTCTTACTGACAAGATCTCTTACTGACAGGATCTCTTACTAACAGGATCTCTTACTCCCAGGATCTCTTACTGACAAGATCTCTTACTGACAGGATCTCTTACTCCCAGGATCTCTTGCTCCCAATATCTCTTGCTCACAGGATCTCTTACTGACAAGATATCTTACTGACAGGATCTCTTACTCCCAGGATCTCTTGCTCCCAATATCTCTTGCTCACAGGATCTCTTACTGACAGGATCTCTTACTGACAGGATCTCTTACTCCAAGGATCTCTTACTCCAAGGATCTCTTACTGACAGGATCTCTTACTCCCAGGATCTCTTACTGACAGGATCTCTTACTCCCAAGATCTCTTACTGACAGGATCTCTTACTAACAGGATCTCTTACTCCCAGGATCTCTTACTGACAGGATCTCTTACTCCCAGGATCTCTTGCTCCCAATATCTCTTGCTCACAGGATCTCTTTCTGACAAGATATCTTACTGACAGGATCTCTTACTCCCAGGATCTCTTACTGACAGGATCTCTTACTCCCAGGATCTCTTACTCCCAGGATCTCTTGCTCCCAATATCTCTGGCTCACAGGATCTCTTACTGACAAGATATCTTACTGACAGGATCTCTCACTGACAGAATCTCTTACTCCCAAGACCTCTTACTCTCAGGATCTCTTCCTCCCAGGATATTATTCCAAGGATCTCCCAGGATCTCTTACTCACAGAATCTTATAATCCAAGATCTCTTACTCCCAAGATATCTTACTCACATGATCTCCTACTCCCAGGATCTCTTACTCTCAAGATTCACACTAGGAAATTATAAAAATCAATCAAAGCTTATCAGTTTCTTATGGAGCACATGTCTTCAACAAATATATGCCAAGTCCTCCTGAGCCAGCTCTGTTCATATCTTCTCGGTTTCCTTTATTTTTGTCTCTAGCTAATCTCTCCATGTGTGTTTTTGTATGTCATGGGGATTGAAGAACAAAGACTGTCTTGTAATGCTATCAACTGGTTTCCTTTATGTGAATCCTATAAAAGCCAGCACCTTCTTCTTACATCATGTCCTACTGATATCTGTCCGGTTTTTTCAAACAGTTTCACATAAGTGATCTTATCAACAATGCTAATCTCAATATGAGTCATTATTAAGAAGTTAAAATTACTTAATCCACAAAAAATCATTATTAAGAAGTTCAAATTAATTGATTGACAAATAAATCATTATTCAGAAGTTAAAATTAATTAATTCACAAATAAATCATTATACAAAAGTTAGAATTAATTGATCCACAGATAAATCATTATTCATGAGTTAAAATTAATTGATCAAAGTCTAAGCTGCTCCCTTTCACCATAAAATATGTTATAATAGCAATGCTCATAAAAAGAAAGTTGAACATAAGAGCGAGGCACAGTAAAATGTAATGTCATTCATTAATCACCAACAACAAAGCACAGCTCATTACATTCTTTACCCTGGAGTGAAATTATAGGAATAAAAAGAAGTTGAAATAAATAAGTTCAATTTATTTTTGCTCATCTCAAAGTAGTGTTAAAATCATCATCTTTTCTATTTTACTGCAACGGGAGTAAGAAGCCACTTCTGAAGTTTGGCTTACTTAGAGGAAGCTTGCACCATGGCATTTAAGTAATTTTGCAGTGGTGGTTTTAATGTTGTACTTTGTTTCACTTAACATGGTTAACCTTACTTAGTTGTCACTTACTACATGCATGGTATAGGCTCTGAGAAAACATTAAAAAATTATTTTAATAAATTACTTGATTGCAAGTATATACAAAAGGACCTCCACATCGCAAGGTGTAGAAATGGAGCAACTAAAAGAGAGAGATAAAGAATATTGATTAACACTGCAACTTCTCTTTGTGTAAAGAGTAAAACTATTACAGAAATTGATTGTCTATTCAGACTAGGGGATATTCACCACCCCAAGCGAACATCATCACAAACCAAATTAAACTGTGGACAAATTCATAGCATACCAGATTTTAACATAATAAACAGATTTATTAGTAATGCTAATCAGCAAAATAGCTATGTGACAATTATAATGGGTTATCAGTTCAGTTCATTCTGTGACCTCTTGAGATTGTTGTGGCACCTCCACAATCCTGCCCCATCCCTATCTGTCTGTATTTGCTTTTTGTTCCTCCTCGAGTCATAGGTTAGCCCATTCATAATTGTGTTCCCATCGTTTTCTCGAATGTCCCCGGCTTCGCTTGTCTTGTACTGTGTCCTATAGTATTGTATTTCAAGGCTCTTGGTTCTCAAGACGTGGCCATACCAAGTTACCAAGACAGCTTTCGCCTTTTGATCGTTGTGAGGAGGTCATCGTAGAGTCCACTTGCATTCTCAATTCTTTGTCGTACTTCATCCTTTGTGATACAATCTTTGTAGGTGACATTTAGGAGTCTTCTAAAACATCTCATCTCCATGGCCTGGATTCTTCTCTGGAGGTCTGCTATAATGGTCCATGTTTCACAGGCGTAAAGGAATATTGGAAGAACCAGTGAGCACATTAATCTGACCTTTATGGCAAAATGTATACTCACAGAAAAATCCCAGTTATGATGAAAATGTCTTTACCTTGGGCTTGGAGCAATAAAAATGAGATTACTATTTAAAAATACAAATAAATTTAAGCTAGTGTTACTGAGGGTTTACAATATATAAAAACATATATAGGTACTGGCTCAACAACACAACTGGGACAAAAACAAAACCAAACCCACATTACAGTCACAAAACCTTTATCAGGGATAGAAAACAAACTAAACCAATTAGCAAATCACAAAAAAAAACAAAGCATGATGTAAGACAAGACATATGATACGATATGGCCATATAGATCAAATCGCAACAGTGGCAAATGACTAAACATAGTAAGTTGTGGAACTCACAGGAAATTCTTGAATATACGAGGCATGTTCAAATGAAACTAGACCAAACTGCAACAAGTGAGCATACATACAATGCACATGATGGCATCACTTCTGGTGTAAACTGCACATACCAACTGTCAAGTTTGCAAAATTTCATTATCCTCTGACTCAATAGTTTCCTCAGCAGGAAATTGAAAACATGGCAAGTGTGATACGGAATCTGTCCAGAGTTGATAAGCGAGCGGTGATTCGGTTTCTAACAGCTGAAGGATGTCGTCCAGTTGACCTTCATCACAGAATGCAGGCAGTGTATGGTGACAAAAGTGTGTAGAAAACAACAGCGAAGAACTAGACAACAATGTTTAAAGAAGGACATAAGTTAACGAAGATCTTCCGAGATCAGGTCAGGCGCATATTGTTGTATTAACTCACGCCACCAGTACTGCTAATCTGTTTTACAGTAAGCCTGAATCCAAGCATTTGTGTGGTGGTTTTATAACAATGGTTTTTCATAATAAGGTTGCTAGCCCCATGCACAACCCTCATTAGTCAACTCTTATGACATGCTTGAAAAGGTTATATCGCTCCTGTTCTGTTATAACGTTGTAGCCTCAGTAGCTCCTTTTTCAGTCATAACTGACTACTGGATGATGTGATTTGGAGCAGCAACTCTCTAGTGAGTTTTTGGATTTCATTTTTCTTGTGCTGTTGTCTTTTCCCTTCTCTGTGTTGCAAGAGCTTATTTTTCGTCCAGTCTGAAGTGACTCTTCAGGTTTCATCTCCATTTGGATCGGTCTGCAGCTAGTTCTTCCCAAGATGTGAGATCCATTTCCAGTGCCTACATGTTCAGCTTACATGCATCTGTGAACCTTAGCTGTGGTTGGCCAGTTGTTCTTGTTCTTTCACCACACACCAGCTGTCCAAAGAGATATCTTTGGGGATGCAACCATCTTCCATATTTTTGTTGTTGTTGTGTTCGCCTTATTTATCTATTCCCCATGGCGGTGTGTGTTGCACTGTAGTTTTTATTTTGCGCCTGTCGGCCCAGTGCATCTGACTTCAGCATGCAATTTTATGTAAGAGTCTGCTTCCTCCTGCATTTTCTAAGGGTTTGCTTCCCCGGGTAATAGCCAGTGCTGTTGGGGATCGAACCAAACACCTTCGGGATGTGAGCCGTATCAATTAACCACTAGCCCACGCTGTCCCCTTATCTTCCATATGACGAACGTGACCAAGACATCGCAGTCTTCATTGCCTAAGGAGAGTGTACATACATGGGAGGCCGGTGTGAGAGTACACCTCTGTGTTTGTCATCCTGTCTCTCCATGAGATGCCAAGGATAGATCTCAGGAACCGTAGGCGAAAGGTGTTGAGTCTTTACTCTTGTTTGACATAGGTTGCCCATATTTCGCTACCATGTAGAAGTGTACTGATGACACAGGCATTGTAGACCACGGACTATAGAAACCAAATAGGGATTTGTTATGTATAGCCTGGCCTTTAAAAATGATTGAATAATAAAGCACATTGTCCCCCACATGAAACAAAATATTTGATTACAATTCAAATAATGCCAATGTTCTAATATAAGCTTTGGAAACATGGCATATAACTAAGAGAATCACATCCAGAATGCAGATGACCAAAAGATGTCTCCATCTCAAACTTTGTATTTTGTACTTTGTATAAGATGGCCAGAGGTAATAATAAGAACAGATCTGTGACACAAATCATAACAACTAATACTAGTCAAATAAAAAAAAAAGGGTCATAACAAAAATAATGTCAAGATTTGTATGTGCTACATGCAATTTGATTACTGTTCTATAAACATCCTCTCAACAAAGTTTGAAAGATGTTTGTACACATACAAAAAAATGTGATATCTAATCACATATGTTAACACATCATAAACAGTTTTTATTCAACAAACAATTTGATTGTTAAATAAACAGCTTCTCAACAAAGTTTAAAAAAGATGTTTGTACACATCTAATAAATTTATAACTTATTTAAACATATCCGTTAACAAATCATAAGCAATTTTTATTCAACAAACAATTTTATTACCATTCCAAAAAACACATTTCTCAAAAATTTTGAAAGACTTTTACAATTTAAAAAAAGAAAAAGAACTATTATTTAACAAGTTAATTATCTATAGGTTAATCAATTGTTTTCCTTTTTAAATGTGATGGTTGCCTTTCTTTGTTTATTAGTATTTTTTTCTACAATTTTCATCCTTATGCATTGCATTACAACATTTTTCTTAATACTGGGATCTGTTGGCAGAAACTATAGAGCTGAGGAATAAAGGCCACCAACCTCAAGACTCTGACAATTATTTTGCTCAGTCATCCAAAAATAAAAATAAGTGCATTCTGACACAACTTTTTCAAACATCTGTTGTCACATGAAGGATTCAGACAGATTCAACTGCAAGTAAATACTTTAGATATAAAGGTACTGAACCCATACACATGGATACTGGCAAGTTTTCAACAGTGAAGAAGAAATTATAGTAATTAATGATAGAAATACATTTATGCCAGTTGCACATTGAAGCAAATGCACAAATAACAATTTATGTTATTACCAAAGTTGTTCTGGAACAAAGGGCAACACAAAGAAATATCTTGCTAATCTTGAACAGCTTTTCTCAACCCATTTATCACAGAGGAACTCTATAAGTAATTGTCAGGTCTCATGCAACTCTTGCATACCTGTACAAATTGTCTACATCTCACCACATTTTTCACCATACTATCACATGATAAGCGGTGGGCATAATAACCAAATAATAATTCCTTGTGCTCTTTTGATTGATTTAGTTTAGTTCTATATACAACATACAGTTTTGTAGGTAATGTTGAATAGCTAAGCTAATTAAAATCATAGATCAAACAATAAAAAGAGAAATTATAGTGTATAATTGTGCACCGACATACAGACTTCTCAGTTTCTGTCCATTCTGCAAGAGATAAGATATTTTGATAACTACTTTAATTATATTCATCACAATCTATTATCCAACATCTGAGGATCTTTATTGGATCCTTAGGGTTCAGCAGAAAATAGATTGAGAAATACTGATCTAAACGATTAAGATGGTAATGGATAGAGGGATCTTATTGACATGGGTGATCACTTTCTTCTAACTAGATATCTGAGGTTGAAGGTTAGTTCTGGTAAACCTACTCACCCAATCTCTGAAACACTGGACCACCGCTGAGTTTCTATGTTTGGTCATATCATACGGATGGACCAGGATACCCGACCCACAAGATACTTTACAAATTGTTCCTCAGCTGCAAAGAACTTCCCCCGACTGACTGGAGGTGAAGAAATGGCCGTCCTCGCACAGTATGGCTTCAACAGCCTCCCCCTCCTCTCTGGATGAGTTCTGGAGCCACGCAGTAACAGTGGCTATGGGATGTGACTGATTGATGCAATGGACTCAGACACCTACACAAACTTATTATTATTATTTACTTAAAATGTAATCCCTTTCTGCTTTTATAGTGATGACACATAACTGGACTACATAAAGATAATTAAAAAAGCCAGTTTGTTTAGAAAGCAAACAATCTGTTTAGAATCAAGCTAGGGACTGTAGACGCAGCAGTGAATGAGCTGATAGTAGTCAGTGACTAACAGCTGGCTACTTGCATCAGGGTCAGTGACACATAACCGACCAAGACTCTATTCCCCCTCAAAGTGGTGGCTTAGAAACAGACTTGGACATGGAAAGGTAAACCTTCTAAAAAATGTGCTGAAATCGAATGTGTTGGGCTGAAAAGTGCAATATCGCAGCCACACTATAAATTATGCGACAATGTCACAAACATCCTTTTCAAGGATGAATGCAGAAGAAGAAGAATCAAGTCAAATGATGCAAAACTCAAATGCCACATCATGAATGCAGGGGTGGAAGGAATGACAACAAGCAATAAATATCAGACAATAATAACAATCGTTGCATTAGTAATAGCTGCTACTCAGTTACTAAAGGCACAGAGTGAATTTTAAAAAACAAACTTCAAATATTTCTTGATACATCTTGAAACCACTGACTCGACACCAACAAGTATGTATTAGTCCACTATGATTCTCTAACAAACAACAATACTGCATCATGACAAGCCACATTTCATCCATTTAGTGTCTTCTAAACAATCAATCAAACCAATCTAAAATGTGCTTTCTGAGAATCAATTTCTTAATGTCATTAAAAATAATTATGTTGGTTATTTTATTTCCTTAAACTGGCAGTTTTGCAACCTGCTCGGCTAACATTATATCCACTGATAATTGCTGAAATTCTAAGAAATTTCCATGTTTTATGCTTAAAATTGCAATTATTTGATATAACTATATTATTTTGCCAATTGTCCTGGGATACATTTCTTTGTAAAGTATGCATTTGTCCATTATGATTCTCTAACAAACAACAATGGGTGCCGCATGATAAGGGGAAGTAACACAGTGAAACATTTCTCACTTTTAAGCCATGGATTTGGATGCGATTATGTTGTTGTTTTGTTCTTCTGGCAGTCTGTTGTAATATGTTAGAACCTGTTTTGTATTTGTTTTACATCTTTAATCTTTTTTTCTAGAATTATACAATATTTTTAATACCGTAATCTCTTTTTTAATCTATGTATTGTTTTGGCAATGCTTTTCTTTTGGAAATAAATTGCCCGTTGATTTTTTGTTGTTGTGTGCCTTATTTCTCTATTCCCCAAGGCGGTGTGTGTTGCACTATGTTTTTATTCTGTGCCTGTCGGCCCAGTGCATCTAACTTTGGCATGCATTTTATGTGAGGGTTTGTTCCGCCTGCATTTTCTAAGGGTATGCTTCCCCGAGGTAACAGCCGGTGCTGTGACTGAGGAGCAAACTCAGCACCTTTGGGTTGTGTGCCGCTAGTCTAATATCTTATCCTACATTGTGAAAATGCTCACCTTGAAAATAAAAGGACAAAATCTGGTATATAGGAAATTGGTATCATTTATATGCTACACTATTGAGGAAATTTCAGTCAATAATAATTCTTCTCTTAAAAAAAAATGTGTTCCAATGCTTAACGTTAATAAAAGTAATGCTGAAATAGATCAAGTCACATGATCTCTGAGTCAAAGACAAATCACCCTTGCGAGGTAGCAATGAATTTCATAGCTGTCAATGTTTAAGGATTATCCGTAATTTGTAAATGCTTTTCATACTTCCTTTAATGTACTGCTTTTGACTTATTTGTAGTGTTTTATTTTCCTTGCAATTAACAAATTATGTAAATATATATTTCAGTGTAATTTAAACAAATAAAATCATGCATTTTATCTAATATCACTCTCAATCAAACCAGTCTAAAATGTGCTTTCTGAGAATCAACTTCTTAATGTCACTGAAAATATATTGTTGCTGGTAATTTTGATATATTAAGCTGGCAGTTTTGCAACCTGTTTATTTAACACATTTTAAGAAATCCACTTCGCTGAAATTCTCAGAAATGTCCATATTTTATATTAACATTAGTTTCTTGATCTAAACTACATACTTCGTCCATTGTCCTGGGATGCATTGCTTTGCATGGTCCCCTCATACACACACTATATACGCATTTTGGTTGGTCTGAAGTATGTTTGGTTATGTATTAGTTCTAGAAGGTATTAAGTATAGATCTTAGTTGGTCTAAAGTATGGGTTTTGGATGGCCTGAAGTATCGGTTTTAGGATGTCTTAAGTATTGGTTCGGGTTGGTCAAAAGTATGGGTTTTGGATGCTCTTATAATTATATGTTTTGGTTAATCTTAGGTATGGGTTCTGGCTGGTCTGAAGTATTGGTTCTGCTTGGTATTAAATGAGTTCTGGTTGATCTTAAGTATGAATTTCTATTGACTCAAGTTAAGAGTGCATGTCATTTACCTATGTAGTAATTAAACAGATAACATCCTTTATCGTGACATGAGTTATCAGCTAGCAGTGTAAAATATGAATATTGTAACATATTGTTATCAGCCTGCAGTGACACACACTAACATAATTTAACTTGTAAGCACTCTGCAGGTAATTTGTTTAAGTAAGAAATTCACAAACTAAGGATTATTGTTTACCATAATACACTGCTTCTCATTACAATGTCTACCAAAGACACAAATAACATAGCATACTAGTTTTCACACTTTAGATAAACAGATTATGACCATGTCACTGGAAGGTAATAGTGTACGTCACAGCATTAAATGACCATTTTTATTAAAATAACAATAACTTAAAATACAAGACTAATGGTGGAAAATGTATTATGATGAGAAATATTACCTCATTGTACATTTATGGCGTAACAGGTCAGGACTAAGGTTTGAAAAACATATCACATGTAATTAAAACTATTTAAAGCATTAAGAATTAACATGTCTAAAAACAAATTCATTAGAGAATAATCTACCGTACCTTTTTAATATTTGATATTGATGATGCCAAACTGCTTTCTGTCATTTAATTCATTAGTACTTGTCTACTTCATTTAAATCCACTTTAAAAAGATAAAATTTGTGTGTGTGCTTACTGTATATATTAATAATTAAGAAATGAAAACTTTGCGCCATGTTTTTTGGATAAATGACTGGAAAGATGTATTTACTTGATTCTATTTAATATATTTTAGGCATTGTCTTTAATTTTCTTGTGGGCATTGTATTCTTCTTGGTCGGAGTCGTGGTCACTCTCTTCTGTCTTTAGTGGGTCAAATCCCTTGTGGGATTTACTAAAGATTCTTTGAAGCTTGGAATTATCACAACATTTCAGTTTTCCTGCAGAAAGGAGAAGAGCTATCATCATTTGCATCTTATCTTCTTATCATTTCTCATGAATCAATTTATAAGATAAAAAAGGAATGAGATAAAAAGGACAAACATTTTATGCTCATAATAATTTACCTCAGTTTAATGCCATGAATAAAAAACCTGAGATACCTGTGGAATGTGAGAAGAAGGGGCTGATTGCATTACAAGATAGTCTCTGTTCTGGAATCCCCAAGGCAAGAGAATTAGAGGCAGAATAAAACACACTTGCAGAAAAGAACAAACATAAAGGAAATAGGAAAGACGTGGACAGAGCTGAAATGGATGGACCTACTCGGGGGGACGACATGTATTTATTGAAGACCTGTGCATAAAGCTGAAAGGTATTGATTGATTAACTGATTGAAGATTTACTTTAGTTGAGTGAAAAATAGATTTATAGTTCCTGCCGAAGATGGATGTGTCGGACTGAAAGGTGCAAATATCACCGTCAAGTTGTAAACTAGCGAAACAACGCATTCCGTTCTCTGGACTACATCTTGCCTCTTAACTTAAATTAACTTCACGTTTTTATAATGGTTTAGAAGACTCATCAGAGTCTATATACAACCAGTTACATTTGCATTACCTACCGTGCTCTAAAAGCTATGTGCATCCCATCTATTCTTAAATGCATTAACTGTCCCTGCCTCCCCTACCTCCTGGGGCAATGCATTCCAGGCATTCACCACTCTATGACTAAAAATTTGTTTCCTAATATCGAATCTGGACCTTTCTTTAGTTAATTTATTTCTGTGCCCTCTTGGTCTCATTGTTGGTTGTAACTCCTTGTAATTATCTTATAAACCTGTATTAAGACACCTTGAATCCTTCTCTTTTCAAGACACTGTAGGCCGGTTTTTCTGAGTCTTTCCTCATAACTGTAATTCTGGAATCCCACTATCAGATCGTCACTCTTCTTTGTATCCTTTCCAGCATGTTTATATCCCCTCTACGATAAGAACACCACACCTGTACACAGTACTCCAATTTAGGTCTAACCAATGCTTTATACAGTTTGGCAATCACTTCCTAACTCCTATGTTTAATATTTCATTTTAACATACCTAACATTGCATTTGCCTTATTCACTGCTACCTGGACTTGCTCACTCAATTTACCTGTACAGTGATATCTCTCTCTCACTCTATATATATATATATATATATATATATATATATATATATATATATGTCAGAGGGAAATCATCATCATGTAGCCTTAACTTTGCAGAATGTCGCATTTATCAAAGCCAGCCTTAAAGATTCTCGATTCTGTGCCAATTCACCTGCCTCCCCCAAAGTCATTTTAAGGAATCTTTGATGTCCTGATGTCCCTTCGTCTTGGCTGACCTCTACCTTGCACGCTGGGAACTACGCCCTCCAACACTGTTCTTACCGAACTAACAAGGCGCTTAATGTGGTCAAAATAATTCAACTTCCTAAGCATGATCTGGTTGATATGTCAGGTCAGGTCATACCATAATCAGTGAGATCGTTGGGGCACACATGAAGACATCCTCACGCCACCCTTCTCTGTCAGTTGATGCTGTCTGTTCCTCTTCTGGCCGAAGATTAGTCCATTCTTTTATGTTGTCCCACCACCTCTTATTTGGACGGCTTCTTCGTTGTCTGCCTTGCAGCTTTTCATGCAGGATCGTATTTGCAAGACCATTTGATCTCGATATGTGACCGTACCAAGCGAGTTTCCTTTTTTTGACAGTTGCAAAGAGGTCTTCAAAAGGCCCTTATGCTGTTGTAATTCTTTCTCGTAATTTCCTCATTTGTAACTTGATCTTTGTATGTTACGTTTAAAAGTCTTCAGAAACATCTCATCTGCAAGGCCTGTATTCTTCACTGAAGGTCAGCTGTAACTGTCTATGTCTCACAAGCAAAGAGGAGTATTGACAGGACCAATGTACTCATTAATCTAATTTTCGTGCATAGTGCTAACTGTTTATATTGCCAAATTTTGTTAAGCCGTGCAAGCTCCGCTTTTGTCTGTGCTATTTTGGCCAACATCTCACATTTTGATCCATCATCACTGACAATCGAACCCAGATATTTAAAACGATCAACCACTTCAAGTTCCTGATAAGTCAATCTGACTTTATTTTCAGCGCTTGCAGGATGTCTATATTTTATCATGGTATTTTAAGAATCTTTCTTAACAATTGGTCTTGGAAGCTCCAATTTTCCGCCGTACCATTTGCGATAGGGTCCATGAGTGCCTTATTAGTATAGTGGTAGACCACTCGCATTTCACAGCAAAGGTATAGTGTTCAACACCTAGGACTGCCATATCCCAGTCAACCTAGCTGTAAATGGGTACCTGGCATTCGACTAGGGAAGTAAAAGGCAGCAAGAAAAATAACTGGCCACGCTATCTCATACAAACTGTGGCTTAGTATACTGAAGTCTTTGACAACTTTATTCTCCGACAGTAGTGCAACTTCTAGGGGGCAAACATTTTACCACAATTTACACCCGTACGTTGCCACGAGAAAAATACATGTTCTAAGAATTAATATTTTTGCTGATCCAATAAGAAACATTAGTGCATTTCTGTTTTGGATTTCTTTAAACTATTCTGTCCATCTGTCTTTGAAATAAAATGGCTGACTCTTCAGATAATCTTAACTTAAACAATATTTAATTTATTGTATGACAAATATCTAAACACAAAATTTCATCCTTACCTGAATAATATGCCCTTAGAAGTAAGATGATGATCAGCAACATGATTACTGGAACTATTAGTAGACAACCAATTAAAACCGATGTAGGAAAGTCACTGTTATCACTCTTTGCACCTTTATCCACTGTCATGGATGCGTTATTTTTGCCCATTCCAGGCATCATATTATCTATATTCTCACTCTGATTAAAGTAACTTGGAGTGATCCCATTTATGTTTTCTCCTGTATGACAAGATCAAAATGAATAATTATTATTTCTTTTCTCATGCTAGCTGTAATGATCCCATCAAATAGTACATTTAAATCAATAATTAAACAACAAATACCTTACCAAAGCAATATTGAATTGCTTTCAAATTCTTATTAGTTTTTCTATATATGTAAACATAACATGATTTTGAGTTCACATTTACAGCATATTCTACATGTGATTGAAACTTAACTAACAAATATTGATTTTCCCTTCAAGTTTCATAGAAACATAGAACTGCAAATAATAATGTTCGTTTAGGCATCTAAGGCCCGTTGTGTAGGTAGACAGACCACTACCATGTCCAGCAAAGGCCTTTGAAAGTGTACTTCATCAAAGATTATTTTGAAAGTTAAAATCACACGGAACAGGTGGGGAAGTTGCCAAATGGATTGAAAATTGGTTAATGGGAAAAAGGCAGACGGTGGGCATAAATAACGAATACTCTAAGTGGTGTGAAGTGAAAAGTGGAGTGCCATAGGGCTCGGTTTTGGGACAAATTTTGTTCTTGATATATATAAACGATTTGGACATTGAAATGGGATCCATGATTGCAAAATTTGAAGATGACACAAAAATATGCAGTAGTGTCTCATCTAAAGCAGAAGTGGATATATTGAGATCGGATTTATATAAAATTCAAGAGTGGTCTATAAGCTGGCAAATTGAGTTTAATGTAGATAAATGTAGTTCCAATATGTAACATAATTACAGACTGGTCAAGAACAATATTAGAAAGATAGATAAGGAAAGGGATCTAGGGGTTATAATAGATCATACAGGTAAAGTGAGTGAGCAAGTCCAGGTAGCAGTCAAAAAGGCAAATATGCAATGTTAGGTATGATAAAAAGAAATATTAAACATAGGAACAAGGAAGTAATTGTCAAACTGTATAAAGCATTAGTTAGACCTAGATTGGAGTATTGTGTACAGGTGTGGAGTCCTTATCGTAGAGGGGGTATAAACATTCTGGAAAGAATACAAAAAAGAGCAACAAAGCTGATAGTGGGATTCCAGAATTACAGTTGTGAGGAAAGACTAAAAAAAAAACCGGCCTACAGTGTTTAGAAAAGAGAAGAATTTGAGGTGACTTAATACAGGTTTATAAGATGATCAGAGGAACGGATAAATTAGACTATAACAAGTTTTTCAAAATATAACCCACCCACAAGAACAAGAGGGCATTGCTACAAATTAACTAAAGAAAGGCCCAGATTAGATATTAAAGAATATTTTTTTAGTCAGAGAGTGGTGAATGCTTGGAATGCATTGCCACAGGAGGTAGTGGAGGCAGGGACAATTAATGCATTTAAGAATAAATTGAATGCGAATAGCTTCTAGAGCAAGGTAATGCAAATTAAACTGGTTGTATACAGACTCTGGTGAGACTCTGTTTGATTTAAAGTTGAACTGTCAATATAAGGTTCTTTTGCTGTCTTTGTGCTTCATGCATTTTAACTTTGTAGTTTGATGCAAACAAGATTATGATCAGAGTTGATTTGATGTCTGCCCCTAGGTAAGTCTTGGCATTCTTAACATTATTTAAAAATCTGTTTAGAATTATAATAAAGTCAATCTGATTTCTTGTTCCATCTCCTGGGCTCTTCCATGTATACATTTGTCTAAAATGGTGTTAACAAATGTATTGGATATACAAAGCTTGTATTCTTCGCAGAATTGTATCAATCTATCCCCCCCCCCTTCCCCCCCCCCCCCCCCCCCCCCCCCCCCCAAGTCCATAATTTCCAACAATTTCCTTATAGGCTCCATTTCCTAGTTTGGCGTCTCCCATAACTAATAGTAAATCTGTAGATTTTTCTGCTCTGCGTAATCGATGTAGGTCTTCGTAATACATCTCTACATCATCTTTGCTGTAATCAGAGGTGGGAGCATAGTTTGGAGGATGGCTATATTTAAAGGTTTTGGCCTGATCTTTACCAGCAGCATTATGCCATTTATATATCCAGTATTCACAAATAAATATACCTAGATGTTTCTTTATCAACAGATTGACTCCTCTCATTTGTTCTTGCCCTCCAGAGTGGATAAAAGTATGCCAATATGACACTTTCAAACTATATCAGCAAATTCATTTACCAGTAAAGAATACAATACCTGGAATCGTGGATGTATGTCTATGTACTGATTGTTCTTGACTTGCAGTCAATGACAGTCTGGAAAGTTTCCAAACAGCCCGAGGATTTAGTTCTCCTACATAGACTGACTGGCTTCCTGAATGCACACAAACATCATGGGGGTTCTGCAAATGCTGTAAATACATCAAAATATATTTCAGGACTGACAAACCAGCAGATTCTTATTGTCCTTTTGTATGCTCTGTATGGAGCACAGAAAAGAGGGTCATGAATGCTGCTGACCCCTTGCAGGAAGCATGTGCTAACACACTTTATGCATTCTACCAGTGGTGATTTTTAATAGCAGTTTGATGAGGTTGCTAATTCCATGTACAACCTTCTTTACTTACCTTCTATGACATTCTGTGGCGGCTTGATTTTTATTATGTGAGATCCACTTGGATCCAATCAGCAAATTAACTCATCTATACTTCCTTTTTTTTAACATCATCTTAGTGGTAGAGTTTGATCCATATCATCTGCACACTTCAGGCTGGTTGGTTGGTTATTGATCCAGCGGCCTATGGGCTCCTGCCCTTTGGCCTAATGCCATATAATGGTATCTGCAAGTGTTAGTAAGCTGTTGTTTAGTTCCGTACAAAGTGTTCCATTTATCTGGCCTTGGAGGAAGTAGCTATTTCCTAACACTGGCAACTGCCGGACATTAAAAAAGATGATGTTCAACAGTTTCATAGGGATGTGTGCACAGCCGGCACTTTGGAGTATGTTCTGGTTGGATTCTATTCAAGTGGCTATTAAGTTGTATGTACTGTGAAGTGCAAATTCGAAAAATGGTGCTTTGGTCTCTCCTTTTCAGCAGGTTGATGTTGTCTTTGGGATTTGGGATGGTCATATGTTTGTAGATTTATCTCCCAGTATTTCCCATCTATTCAGCCAGGCTTCTTTGTTCGCAGTCTTCAGTAGTTGTTTAGAACCATTTGACTGTCTGTAGGGTTGTTGGTATGTATTGTTGTTCTTGACTAGCTCCCGTCTTAGCCAGTCTGTCTTCCTTGTCATTGCCAGGTGTATTTGAGTGAACAGGGATCCATTGTATAACTATTCTGACTTCATGGGATGTGAGAAGTTGGTTGGCATCAAGGGATATTTGGGTAAGTTCAGGCCTACAGTGACCCCCATTTTCCAGAGCTTGAAGGGCACATAATGAGTTTGTTAAGATTACAATGCTTTGGACTTTTGATGGGAAAGCATAAAATACAGTCCTCAAGTGGTACAGAGCTACTTCCAATGGTGGTATTTCTGCCTCATAATTTGAACATATCTCCCGACAGGCATCAAACAGTTTATCACTATGTTGACTCCATCATATGCTGCTTTAATGGTGGCCTTAAAGGAGATCCATCAATATAGACATGTATCCATTCTTCTGATTAGGTGTCAATTGTTCTCTGTGATGCTCTCATACTTACAGTGGTGGTTTTTTAATAGCAGTTTAATGAGGTTGCTAGCTCCATGTACAACCTTCTTTACTTACTTTCTATGACATTCTGTGGCTTGATTTTCATTACATGAGATCCACTTGGTTCTAATCAGCAAATTAACTCATCTAAACATTTTTTCCCCCCATTATTTTAGTGGTAGAGTGATCATTTCTTAGATAAGAAGTACTGCGTTTGATCCATATCATCTGCACACTTCAGACTACCTTGCTGTAAATGGGTGCCCAGGCCACTTTCACTCATAAAATGCAGAGACCTAGTACAATGAAGTCTCTAACACTTCATCCCGAGGAAGAAGACTAATGTCTGGTCAGGCAAAATATACTGAACAGACATGTTAGTCAGAGTCAGGCAAAACAAACTGGCCAAGACCCTCACCTCGGCTTCCTAATAGCCCTTCCTAGAAACAGACTGTTTTCATGATCCCCATAGTAGTGAGTGACACGCAGATGAAGCCAAGCATACCACAACCGTCTGAAGAACCCTGTGCACCTTCATCAGCATGTTCGGGATGTGAGAAAAGCTACTGCAACTTAATGTCCTTTTCATGGCGTACAAAAGAGTAACTTATTCATTGTGGGCATTCGCAAACAACAACACTTCATCCCTGACAGCTGTTATATAGCTACCTTTCTCTTATACTTTGTTTTGTTTAACTTAACCCTATCAGACCTGAACCTAACTGTCCCCTATACCTGGGCTCCTGAGCATTAAAGAGAAAAAAACCAACATGATATAGAAAAATGTTAGTTACATGCAAACAAGTGGTTAGAATACAATGAAACTTGGAGACATTGTAGAAAATAGGTCTACCTTTCATCTAGCGCCAATATTCCACCTTTGTGTGCCAATCCACCCAGCAGGATGAGCCTTGTTTCACACAGAGGTACTTCTTGCAAAGTGAGCACCAGATGTTGCTCTTCACCTTCTTGCATGGATTGTCTTTGTAAGACACTCCAGGATTTTGCTTGTTGTATCTGGGGTGCTTTTCCATGCACACAACACATTTATGATTAGACAATGTCCTCCCCCCTCTCACTATCGATCTAGCTCTAGAAGGTTCAAGATTCTCCTCATTACTCGAGCTCTCACTGTCTGTGTCACTTGAACTGGAAACGCATTCTTGATGAAATTCTGACTCCTCAGAGTCTGAATCAACCAAAGTATCGATCACCTGTTGAACTGTGATAAGCCTAGACCTACTTCACTTTCCTGCTGAAGTTCTTGGTTCATCAGCCGCTCGTTTCATCGTGAATTTTCAGAATTTTTTCACGTTAAACCACACAAAGTCAATTCAAACACATGGGAGCAGACATTTACAATGGCTAACCATGAGGTTTGACCACGATCGGTTGGTTAATTTTAGTTTGTGACGCATTTTTTTCACGTACTAGGCAAAGTACCAAAAATTAGGTTCAGCGGTAGATTAAGAAATTACCGAAAAATCGGTACAGCAAACAGGTAGGGTTAAAACTATAAATCCATGATACAATATGTGGTCAATTATGAGGAAACTCTGAATATCCTGCATTATGACACCACTGTTACAGAGACCTGGCAACATCTCTAAAATGTCAACCATTGCACTGCACTTGCTACCATTGGAGGAAGAAATGTTAAATCAGATGACTGGTTTGAAGCTAAAGTGAAGGATATGACACCCTTCATTGAAACCAAGCGCGCTGATCTCATTAAATTCAAGCAGCTTTCAAATTCAGATACTCTGCACACCTTCAAGTCCGCCAGAAGCCAGGTGCAACACATATCTCATTGCTGTACAAATGAGTATTGGCTACAGCTCAGTGAAAACATCCAGACTGCAGCATAAACAGTGAATATCAGACAAATGCATGATGGTATAAAGAAAGCTATTGGTTCTTCAAGTAGAAAAACTACACCACTCAAATCCATCAATGACGAGAAAATAACAGATAAAGGAAAGCAAATGGAGCGATAGTCCGAGTACTATTATGAACTCTACTCGTGTGACAATATCGTAATTCCCACCGCCCTTGACACTGTCAAAAACTATTCTAGTATGGACAAGCTGGACATCGAACCATCTATAGAAGATCTGAATTAAGCTTTCACAGCTTGACCCAAGCAAAACATCACGCAGCGATGGGATCCCCCCTGATTTGATCAAGCACTGTAAGGATACACTATGGCAACCGCTATATATGATGTTATGCCAGTGCTGGAAAGAGGCCATTATACCTCAAGACATGAGAGATGCACAGATTGTAACATTATACAAAAACAAAGGTGATAAAAGTGACTGTAATAGCTATAGAGGTGCAAAGGTGATAGAAGTGACTGTAATAACTATAGAGGTGTCTCTCTGCTCAGTGTTGTAAGTAAAATTTTCTCCAGAGAAATTTTACTAAGGCTACAAAAATTGGCTGATCGTGTGTATCCAGAGTCACAATGTGGATTCAGATCTGGAAGAGGCACAAAAACACACAGTAGCTGTTTGGGTGGATCTGGAAAAGGCATTTGACAAAGTCTGGAAAGACGGACAGAGTCAAGCTAAGAAGAAGTGATGTTTGTGGGAAAATGTACAAGTGGATCAACCACTACCTCAAACAAAGAACGGCCAGAGTCCAAGTACAAGGGCAGATGAGCAAAAAGGTGACACTCGAGCAGGGAGTACCCCAAGGGGGAGTACTGTCACCCACACTCTTCCTGGTATATATAAACGACATTACAGAGAATATACCAAGAAGAGTCCATAGCTCAATGTTTGCAGACGATCTGGCTATGTGGACCTCTGAAAAGAATCTCACCATAGCAAGAAATCGGATGCAGCAGGCCCTAACATCGCTGGAAGAGTGGGCGAACTCATGGCTGGTCAAAATAAACGAGGAGAAAACCACATGCACAATATTCTCGCTTTCAATAAAACCCCAAAATACCAAATTAAGTTTAAATGGCAAATTCCTGCAGCCAAACGACAATCCAAACTATCTGGGAGTCACATTTGATCGGCGCATGACATGGAAAAGTCAGATCGAGAGAAACCGAATGAGAGCCAGAGAAAGAATGGCAATCATGAGGAAACTTGCTGGCACAAGCTGGGGAGCAGACGAAAGCATACTACAGAAACTGTACACTGGAAGAGTGAGACCAGTTCTCGAGTATGGCATTGCGGCATGGACAACAGCAGCAAAGGCGAACTTCGATAAAGTTAGCAAACTTCAAAACCAAGCCATGAGAGTTATAACAGGTGGCATGAAGTCAACGCCAATTGTAGAACTTGAAAAGATTACAAAACTGCAATCCATGACCGATAGAAGAGACTGCAGAGCCCAGCTGCAGTCAGAGAAACTCCAAAGACTGACTGACCATCCAATGCACCAGAGACTAAACAATTTGGGAAATGGGAAACTAAAGCGGAGAAACTTTGCAGAAATAGCCAAAGCAAAGATGCACGAAGATCCCATAAACGCATTAACAACACCAAAACCCATCACTACTGTATGAAAACCTACCTGGAGGCAGGCTATATTTCCAGAGGTGGTAGAAAATATACCAGGTATTGCAAACAAAAACTGCCAGACTGAAAAAGAAAGGAGAGATACTACCCTAAGCTTTATATCGAAAAGCTACCCAAGCATGGACTGGACCCATGCATACACCGACGGTTCTGTAACAAACACTACACAGAACGGAGGGGCAGGAGCATTCCTGAACCTACCAAATGGCAGACAAATAACACTGTCATTCGCTACTGGTAAGTACACAAGCAATTTCAGAGCGGAGGCAGAGGCACTGAGGGCGGCAGTGGAAGAAATGGTGACACACAAAGAAAATGAAAGCCATATAGTCCTGCTTACAGATGCTCTCGCCGTAGTCACAGCACTAAAAAGCCAGAAAAACACTGAGCTTAATGACTTAAGAGCAGCACTCTGCCAACTGTGCCAGCTGTCCGCACCAAAAAGGGTAGTGGTACAGTGGGTCCCATCACACTGCAACATCCAAGGCAACGAGGAGGCAGACAGACTGGCAAAAGAAGGTGCAAGACTACCACAAACAGATACTAGTATGACGTACGAAGAGTCAAAACGGCTTATCAAAGCCAGATACATGACCAAATGGGAAACCGAACATACTGGTTACACCAAAAACGATGCCTATTACCAGTTGAACCGAAGAGAACAGGTTGTTGTCTTCAGACTTCGCACTGGCCACAATAGACTGAGGTACCATCTATTCAACAAATTAAAGATAGGTGGTACCGACGAATGCCCGTGCGGTTCCGGTAAAATGACCGCTGAAC
Organism: Ariolimax columbianus; assembly: GCA_036924085.1. Classification (NCBI taxonomy): domain Eukaryota; kingdom Metazoa; phylum Mollusca; class Gastropoda; order Stylommatophora; family Arionidae; genus Ariolimax; species Ariolimax columbianus. The sequence goes on along the minus strand of JAVGWX010000001.1, from coordinate 116,288,585 downwards.
ATCTGCTGCAGAACTGCCCGACATTCGAGGATAAGAGAGAGCAGATGTGGCCATCACCTGGAACTGCAAGACAAGCTCTATGGCAGTGGCGACAGCCTCAGGATGACCGCCGCTTTTTTCAAAAAAATAATGGTTACTGTCTGACTGTGTACGAAGAAGAAGATCTGGAAGATCAACAATCTAGCAGATTTTCTCTCTTCAGCAGTCAATTGAGCAGAGTCCGTCCTTTTATATCACCTTCATTGACTTCACAGGCATTTGATTTGGTTAGTAGGGATAGACTATTCAACATCCTTTCTAAAATAGGCTTAAGCAAACTGCTACGACTAATAACATAGTTCCATGAATGCACGAATGAAACAGTCAAATGTGATGGCACGTCTAATGAAACAAATGGATAAAAGATAATGATGATAACAAATGTATATTTTTACCTGAGGAACATTCCATATTTCCAAAATATCACCAGTTTTGATATCTAATGTAAAACCTTGTACAGAAATGTCTGGGGGACCACTATAAGATGGACCATTGACAGCATACAAAACACCACCTGGAAGTAATAGGAGACAAAATAACAAGATGTACAAATAACAACAAAATAGAATATGGTATAGGTGGTTCAGTACATAATATTACAGCACCTGTCAACCTTGAGGTCAAATATCCTTTCTCTGTTCTAGAAATATCACAACCTAGTAAAGTGTTTCTCAACCGTTGAGTATGCTTGTGGCCCTCTGTTCTTAGTTTAATTTACTACTGTAGTTCCTACCTTTCAAAATCATTGTCAGCTGTCTTTTACATCTGGCCCCTTTGAATCTGGTGTGGTCTCCTGGATGACTATATGTACCATTTTGACAAACATTGGTCTATGAATTTTGTTAGGTTTTTGCTTATTTTGTCTCTTCAATGTTACTTTGGTTAGTGATTGTCTACTTTGTCCCTTCATTGTTATTTTTGTTAGTGATTGTCTTAGTTTGTTCCTTAAATGTTACATTTATTAGTGTTTGGCTACTTTGTACATTCAGTGTTACATTTATTAGTGTTTGCCTACTTTGTACAGTCAATACTGTTTGCTAATACTTACTACTTACTTACTTTGTCACTTTCTTCTACCCCAGAGTGTAGAAGTTTGCCAGAATACCAGATTATTCTATTTGCTGTTTATCACTTTTCCTGGTTCCAGTCTAGTCTTTGGTCTCTTATAAACCGTCTTATGTTGTCTTATCAGCAAGCAAACTTTGAATTGTCCTAGCGGGTCTGGATCCTTGGCTCTTTGCTTCTCATGGCTGCAGTGATAGCCGATTGTCTTGGATTCTGCAGACATGACCAAACCAATAAAGTTGAAATTGCTCCATTAGAGTCTGCAAGAGTTGGGTTTGAGATCATGCTATATTGTCTGATTGCAGGCCTTGCCTCTTCTTGTTACTTGGACTACCTTTAAAAGATATTTGGGAGATAGCGTGGGCTAGCGGCTAAGTGACACGGCTCACAACTCAAAGGTGCTGGGTTCGATCCCCATCACAGCACCAGCTGTTAACCAGGGGAAGCAAACCCTTAGAAAATGCAGGGGGAAGCAAACCCTTACATAAAATACACGCTGAAGTTGGATGCACTGGGTCGACGGGCACAAAATAAAAACCACAGTGCAACGCACACCGTCTTAGGGAATGGAGAAATAAGGCGACGCAAACAAACAAAACAAACAAAAAAAAATTCATTTTTTGTGTAGGTTGTGGTCATTGCTTATGATTTAGATCCATAAGAGAAAACTGGTACATAGGTGGAGCTGTATACAGCCATCAAAGTTGTGATACAAATTTCATTTTTACCGGTCAGGTCATCTCTCCAGCTGATATTCATGTCTATAAGCATTTTAACATGCAAGATTCACATCTATAAAAAAATAGCTATGTACAGCATTCAAGAATGAACTTACATCAGAAACAAACCCAACATTGAGTGTATTTATCTCTAGATTTCTTAACTCTTTCCAGTACCATTAAACAGGGATTGATGGTGTACAAGACATGAGTTAAACTATGATTCAACATCTAACATATGTATTTTGCTTTGTTGCTAAGCTACAATGTTTTCGGATTTGTAATAGCTTTAAGTATGGCTGAATTTCCATTTGAAGTAAAGTTTCTGACAGTTGATCAATATTTATACGTGTGATGAATATATTAAAATTGTGTTTCAAGAGCTCATAAATGATTTATTATTTAATCAGGTCAATGACCACGCATCTGGATTACATGTGTATATTAACTTAACTTCTTTATACTGGTTTAGAAGACTCTGCAGAGTTTGTAGACAACAAGTTACATTTGCATTATCCTGCTCTAAAAGTTATGCGCATTCAATCTATTCTTAAATCCATTAACTGTCCCTGTCTCCACTACCTCCTGGGGTAATGCATTCCAAGCATTCACTACTCTCTGATGAAAAAAATATTTCCTAATATTCAATCTGGACCTTTCTTAAGTAGTTAATTTGTAGCTGTGCCCTCTTGTTCTTGTTGGTGGTTGTACTTTGAAAAAAATGTTATAATCTAATTTATCCATTTCTCTGATCATCTTATAAACCTGTATTGTCAGCTCGAATTCTTCGCTCTTCTAGGCACTGTAGGCCGGTTTTTCTGAGTCTTTCCTGGTAACTGGAATTCTGGAATTCCATTATCAGTTTTGTTGCTCTTCTTCATAACCTTTCCAGCATGTTTATCTCCCCTCTACGATAAGGACTCACCACATGTACACAGTACTCCAATCTAGGTCTAACTAATGCTTTATACAGTTTGACTATCACTTCCTTGCTCCTATGTTTAATATTTCTTTTTATCATACCTAACATTGCATTTGTCTTTTTCGATGCTACCTGGACTTGCTCATTCACCTTACCTGTATGATCTATTATAATCCCTAGGACCCTTTCCTTGTTTATTAAAATATATTCAAAATAATCCCGATATAGACTTTGACCGGAGCACAGAAGAAAGTTAAAGTTAATGAAGTAAAGCTGCTTCATCCCAAATACACATAAAAGTAAACAAAAAACATCAGATTTAAGGCTATTGTTCCCTTCAATTTAATACTATTTAATGCTTCATACAAATATATATCTTTATTATGAATAATTTGTGTCATATATAATTTTATGTGTCTTTAAGTTAGATCATAAAGTTAGCTCAATTTGTTCTTTTTATGAATGAGCATTCAATGGTTGGCGATCATGGATCTCATTCACTCAATTATTTTATAAACATTCATCCATTTTATTTTGAATTAAAAAACCAAAACTATTTGACATACAGAGTTGTGGCATCAGCATTAGGCTTTCAAACACACATCTGCCAAATTCTGAGGGAAGTAACAGGTTAATGAAACGTGACATAAAAGATTAGATGTGGTCCTTACCATAAATGGGACACTGTTCAATGGCAAAGAGTCTGGTTCCAAACTCAGGATGTTTGATGACATATCTGAAGTTACCGTCCAGATCAAAGCACTGAATCCTTCCATTTTCCCGGTCAGCTACACAGACAAGCTGATTCTCCTCGGAAACAGTGATGCTGTGAGGGATGGCAAATGTGTTGACTGGGGGATCATTGGCTGTAATGAGACAGTAGCTAATATAGACATATATCTAGGAAGTTCCAGTATTTGCACAATTTAAACATGTTGCTGATGGTGCCTGTAACTTGTTGATTGTAAAATTTATATAAATGCTATTTGATAAAGGGGGTAGAAACGAATAAATAAAGATGGCAAGGGAGGTGAGATTAGCGCATAATCCTATTAGGGATGGACAATAAACTTAGAGGTCCATGTACACATGAAAGAACCATTAGCAGTTGTAAATCAAAATAAGTATATAGTTGAAAGATAAGGTACTCACCTCTCAAGAAATGAACAAATAAAGGTCTCAAGGGAGGTGAGATTAGGCACATAATCCTATTGGGGATGGACAATAAACTTGGAGGTTTCTGTACACATGAAAGAACCATTAGCAGGTGTAAATTAAAATGTAGGCTGTTAGCTGCTATCTGGGAAAAATTTGAAAGGTTAACAAATTCCTACCCAAAAGAGACCGCATTATGACCAAAAGAAGGCGACTTCTCTATCAGGCAAAGACACAACAGACCAATCACCTGTTTGTCTGCACACTCAATTGCAAAGCTGAAATTGACTACATGTTTAGTAGCAACGTGACATTTGTTACCAATATAGAAGAACTGCACCAACCTGATATAGGCAGCGACCACAAGCAGATTAGGGTGATGATGAACCTGAATGCTCCTCCCTTCAAATTGCACCCCAAAGTACCCACAGCACTAGATGCTGCAAAGTTTGTGAACTTTATTCAAAACCAGAATTGGCTATGCGAGGGATCTCTTACCTGCCACATGGAACACCTGATGCACATTCTGAATAGTTGCACCCCGCCTCTAAACCAGCAACAGGAAACCGAATCAGTGTGGGTGCACAGCAACTTCTTGCAACTAGAAACATTCTCAAGATAGAGGTTGACTCCATAGGATTGCCTCTATAAACTAAACAAGAAGATCAAACAGAGGCTCAAAGAAGAATATGAGCAGTAAAGCTTACAGCATCTGATAAAGGCCACTGAGACAAGAAGTAATATCATAAAATGCAGAAAGACACTACAACAATAGAAGAGCTCTATGGCAGACCTGAAGAAAGAAGAGGGTACAACAGTGACAGATAGAAAGTAAATCGAGGAAGAATGCATAAAGTTCTATACCTGTCTCTTGGCATTGTAAACAGTAGTGAACAACAAACCACTAAATATAGATTACGAAATAGTACCCGATATTGGTTGCGATGAGGTCATGCATGCCTCCCAACAGCTCCAGTACACCACCCAACACCTAAAGTCAGGCATCATAAACAGTAGTGATCAACAAACCACTTAATTTAGATTACGAAATAGTACCCGATATAGGATACGACAAGGTCATGCACGCCACCCAATAGGTCCAGCACGCCACCCAACACCTAAAGTCAGGCAAATCGCCTGGTCTGGATGGAATCACTGAAGTGCTCCAGAAATACACTTGCCTGCCAACTGGTCATACTTTTCAACATCTGCCTTCTTACAAGACAAGTTCCAGACCAGTGAAAAAGCTTCAAAACAATCCTGAAACACAAAAAAGGTGACAGAGAAATTCTGATGAACTACCATCCTTAATAGTTGTCCATCACAAGTGATGAAGACCACTCTCTTTGTTCAGCCGTGTAGACAGTCGTATCTCTTGCTATGTCCGCTGAAATGGGTGACTTGCGCCGTGATTTAGATTAAAGTGAGGAAGAAACTGCGCCTTTTGTCAACCTCACTCACAGAGCCTAAGCTACCTTTTGCCAGTGGCAAGACCATCAAGATGACTGGAGATAGCATAGGATGCAGATTTTGCCTCAGGGAGACCATCGAAGCCTTTCCGTAAACATGTAACCCGCAGGGTAGAAAGGTGGGATGGCATCTAACACAGTTTGTCATGCCTTTTCGATAACCACAAGAGGTCATATGGACAACACTCAGCGTGTGAGTGAGTCTGGCATCTCTCCCCAGCTGTATTCAGCTCATCATAGTAGCATCTAAAATTCCCACATGCCAAATTCGTGAAGGTGAACCGGCAGAACTAACCCGTGAAATACGACACAGGTATAAGCGTAGTTCCATTCAGCCGGCGTCCAGACCAGGATAAACGGATGGAAGAAATCACAATAAAAGAACGAAATAACAAGTCCAGACGGAAAACAGCACCACGTTTCCGTGAACACAAGTGTAAGTCGTCGACTAGTGTGAATTCCAGGCAAATCCGTGATCTGGCGGCATCCATAATGATCCAAAACAGTAGAGAAATGTAGACTCGCAGCCAGTTATGGCGCCATCTTTGCCATCCAATGTGTTTGCTATCAACTATCTATAAAACTTTTTACAAAAGTCATTACCTGCAGATTAAAAAGACAACTTGATTAGAGCCAACCACGAAAACAGGCAGGTTTCAGGAAGGGCTACTCAACCACTGACAACCTCCACACAATCAATCTGTTGATCAGTTGATGGAGAGTGCACTGGAAATCTGTATGCCCATATGTATTGTGTTCGTGGACTATGAAAAGGCCTTTGATTGCACAGAAATAAATGCAGTGGTAAATACCTTGAGGAACAAACGTGTCAACAATATTATGCCCAGCTTATAGAGAAGATAAACTTGGGCTGCTCAAATGAGATTACTATTTTCTACAAGTCACTCTCCATACCTATACACTTGAAGAAGTTTACAGGTCCCTAAACTGGCATGATCAAGGTGTCAACATAGATGGTTAGATGCTCTTACAGGTACATTTTGCAAATGACATTGTGATTTTCAGCTACATCATTACAAATGAGCTAAATGAAGCAGGCAAGGTGGTTAGGCTGAACAAAAATAGAGAGAACGCTAAATTTCTATTGAACCTTTTCTGCCCTACGGGAGAACTGTGATTGGAAAATGAACCCATCAAAAATATCATTATGTATGTCTTCCTAGGCCAGGAAATCAACAACAACCACAACATTGATAAGGTAATCTCATGGAGGAGAGCAGCGGGTTGGCTCTGCTTCAACCGCATTAAACCGATACTCCAGCAGATGACGGACGTCAAGGCAAGGGAGCTCACACCTTCAATAGCATGGTTATCCTAGCAATGGCATTTTTATATGAGGTTTGGAGTCTAGCAAATCAGACATAGAAAAGATCTATATTACCGAAAGAGCAATCCAGCGAAGAGTCCTAAATATCTCCTTAAGAGGCCACATTCGAAATACAGACATTGGCAACCAAACAGAGTTTCGAGATGTCATTGACTTTGCATCAATGAGAAGGTACAGATGGACAGGCCATGTGGTCCAAATGACTGATGATAGAGATGGACAAAAAGGGGTGTCTTTCTGGTAACCATACAACTACAACCGCCTACATGGCTGCATGGGTGGTCACCTGCCAAAAAGATGGAGAGAAGATCTGCACCCCACCTTTGGACCATCTTGGTACTTCAGGGCGAAAGACAGACAGTGATCCAAGCAAATTTTGGCTACCTTACATCAAGCAACTTTGCCTGATTGAATACAAGGATACAAGTTCATACAAGTACAATAGAGCATGGTCCATTAAGAAAAGAGCCTTAATTAATTATTATGAAGTATCTATTGGTCACGATGTTTGATAGCTAAGACATAGTCATGCTCACCGTGCTGTCATCTCCAGTAATCTTTTTGTCTGCATACTCATTTTCCATGATAGGATAAACTTACTCATGAATAGTTTCCAAACAGAATTAGCTCATTACAATATTAAAAAAATTCTCATTCATATGTCCACCTGCAAAGACCAGCTCATCATCATTATGTGCCCTGCTGGTTGGTGATCATGGATCTCTACCTCTTCTTATCATGTGTGTCATTTATAAATTCTGGCGTTCATTTTTGCCATAAGCTGTCTTTGTATCTGTGCCTCTTTAAGTGAAGTGTTATTAATCTTTTTGGCAGTCTATAGAATTCTCAACATTCTTCTTTTAAAATTTACCACACAAGTGGCAAAGATTTACGACTGACGTCATGAAAATCGAGGAGCGCAGTTTTGTGACTATCACTGTCATGGCATAGTGACGGCCATTCTAATCAAATTTAAAAACGATCGTCTACATAGTAATAGTCCGAACAATACGTCTGTTTTGTTTGTAGAGAGTTTAAACTTCCGTAATGTACGGTTACATACCAACAATGGCAATTTTGAAATTATTTTTAGGCGTTTGGAAATTATTTATGATGTTTTTCGCTTGGATTTGAATATTCGCCCATTGTTGAGAATGGGGGGATAAAGTTTCTGCAACGGATTTTTCTGAGGTAGATCTGTTTAGATTGTTTATGTAGATACAATAATTACGTCTATAGCCGAAAGTGACAGGAACTGCCATTATGGCAAACATCGCTAATCTGCAAATTTTTTAACAAAATAAGGGACACCAAAAGAGGGAGAGTCTAAATTTGTGTGCTGTTTTTTTCAACACCATCATGTTCATCTTATTTTATCCCAGAAACTAACACACAAACAACAAAAACAATAACAGCAACTAATTTTTTATTAATTTATTTCTCTACTCACCAAAAAATCATATCAATAGACCGTCAAATAAAAATGTTACAGGCTCTGAAAGTAACAACCATTGTTTAAAGACATGACGTCCTGAAAAATAATGGAGATGCAGGGGAAATTTGGTAAATTTTGTATGTAGAGTGGTAAAGGTTAAGCCACATTTCCGCTGCCTCCAATGATCCCTGTGTTTGACTGCTGATTGTCCATGACTTGTTGCCGTATGTCAGTACTTGTTCGACATAGCATCCTAGAGATCTCTTCCTTAATTTTAGCAAGTTGTGTTGCACAAGATTCCCCTGATACTCTAGAAAACTAATTTTGCCTGGGCTATTCTGTTCTTTATTTCATAATTGCATCTCCCATTAGATGTTACGTGGGTGACCAAGTATTGAAATGTGTGTACTTGTCTTAGTTCGGTCTCGTTCACCTTGACACAGCATTAAGGTGAGCTTGCTGCCAACATTTCTAACTTTATATCTAACATGAGGCAATCATGCAGCCAGCAAAGGCTACTTACCTGAGAGCAGATTTTTCTCTCCCCATGCCTTTATTAAAGTTCCAGTTTTGGAAAACTTAAGCACTCGCCCATTACAGTACCTGAAAGTAAACAGAACATAACATATGATATTCCAGGTGGAATAACATTATGCCAAAGTTCACGATTCATTGGCTGGCTTCAACAATGTGTCGTTTTTAATCGTTTTATTTACAAGTATTTCCAAGTTTGTAACAGTTTCATTTGATGTTTTCTTCTTTTTCCGATCCCCAATGAAATGTGTCGTTTACCCTTTAGTAAATTATGTAGACTGCGTATTACCAGGGCCGATAAGTGATACTTGTATAGTTGCCCTGTAAACTACCAGACATACTAACGTCTGGTCAGACAAAATATACTGATTAGAAATGTTAGTCAGGTTCAGGCAAAACATACTGACAAGACCCTCACCTTGGCTTCCTCGTAGCCCTTCCTGGAAACGGGCTGTTTTCATGGCAGCCTGGCTAACAAGCTGAGGGATCGACATGATCCCCGTAGAAGTGAGCGACACGCAGATGAAGCTAAACAACCGCCTGGAGGACCCCGGTCCACCTTCATCAGCATGCTCGGGCTGTGAGAAAAACTACTGCAACTTAACGACCGTTTCAGGGTGCACAAAAGAGTAACCTACTCATTGTGGGTATTCGCAAACAACAACCAGTCATGCTGTGAGATGTGACTAAGGAGAAATGAACATGAAGCTACTCAATCCTTGTAGAAACTATAAGCCACAATGAAAAACAAAAGACCTTTACACCACATCATAGAAGAGATGTGACTAAGTAAGCAAATCAAATTTGGGGATACAGGTGGGGTGTGTTCTGGTGGTGGGGTAGAATCTAGTGCTTTCTATCAAACCCAAATGGCTGCTCAACACTCAGCAGGCTTTGGACTTGTGTGATTGGTGGGGTGTGTATTAGACTGCACTGTTAGTAACCCTGATAACACTCTCTCAGTATGGTAGTTGCCTATTCTATCTCCCTCCTAGAAACCACTCAAGCAGATACAAATGTATAAATTATATAGGGTTCATATTCTAACAAGCTCAAGGTTCAATAGTTTATCATAAAAACTATAATTTATCTTTGGTTTATATTTTAACAGGCACATGTGATCCAATAAAATAGGAAAAGAAAAGACTTCATTTACACGCCTTGACCCACAACACACTAGGGGTAATGTGGTCAGCATCACACTGGCCATCTTTACTTTCCAGAATTGCTCTTCAAGTACCCAATTTTCAAGGCTGGTTCGACACCGAGCCATTTGCAATCACAAAAATATCTTGCGTCAATTGGGAATTGAACCTAGATCACTCAGCTGGGCGGCTTCTTCTGCACCTCTAGCCAGTCAGGGGAAGACTTTTGGCACTGATGAATGACATGTTAAGTTTTCTGTGAGCCTGGGTTTCCTGAAAAAAAAAATATTCTAGTTTATTTATATATATATATATATATATATATTAAAAAACTAGAATATTTTTTAATGAATTGTTCAACATCTGTCTTTGTATTTCACAAATGTAATATTTCAGGTTTTTACTTTTGGAGTACTTTTCAACTGGTCACTTTCATATAGCAGCATGCCTTACCCATCAGAGACAAAGAACTCCCCAGTAGAAAGAACAGCCACATCTGTTGGTTTACAGAAATAAGACAAGTCTGTACTATGCTCAAATCTGTGTCCCAGAATAAGGCTTGGTTTGGTCTCTCCACGTGAAATTTTAAATACCTGTGATAAAAAGAATGTCAGTGTAAGTGAAATAAATTTTGGTCAAAAAAATGTTCCATGCCCATTTTAGTGGCACCAATCAAATTAAGAATAGTATCACTGTAACCTTCCAAGCATGCAATAAAAGACAAATAAAGAGGAATGTAAAATGGACTGGCAATAGTATCATGTATAACGGGCTAACAATAGCATCATAAAGAACTAGCTTCTAATAGCATTATGTAAAATGGGCTGGCAATAGCATCATGTAGAACTAGCTTCTAATATCATGTACAATTAGCTAGCAATAGCATCATGTAGAACTAGCTTCTAATATCCTGTACAATTAGCTAGCAATAGCATCATGTAGAACTAGCTTCTAATATCATGTACAATTAGCTAGCAATAGCATCATGTAGAACTATTTACTAGTATAATGTAAAATGGACTAGCAATAGCATCATATAAAATGGGCTAGCAATACCATCATGTAAAATGGGCTAGCAATAGAATCATGTAAAATGGGCTAGCAATACCATCATGTAAAATGGGCTAGCAATAGCCTCATGTAAAATGGGCTAGCAATACCATCATGTAGAACTAGCTTCTAATAGCATTATGTAAAATGGGCTAGCAATACCATTATGTAAAATGGGCTAGCAATAGCATCATATAAAATGGGCTAGCAATATCATCATGTAAAATGGGCTAGCAATACCATCATGTAAAATGGGCTAGCAATAGAATCATGTAAAATGGGCTAGCAATACCATCATGTAAAATGGGCTAGCAATAGCCTCATGTAAAATGGGCTAGCAATACCATCATGTAGAACTAACTTCTAATAGCATTATGTAAAATGGGCTAGCAATACCATTATGTAAAATGGGCTAGCAATAGCATCATATAAAATGGGCTAGCAATATCATCATGTAAAATGGGCTAGCAATACCATCATGTAAAATGGGCTAGCAATAGCATCATGTAAAATGGGCTAGCAATACCATCATGTAAAATGGGCTAGCAATACCATCATGTAAAATGGGCTAACAATACCATTATGTAGAACTAGCTTCTAATAGCATTGTGTAAAATAGGCTAGCAATGCCATCATATATAACAGGCTAACAGTACCATCATGTAGAACTAGCTTCTAATAGCATTATGTAAAATGGGCTTGCAATACCATCATGTAAAATTGGCTAGGAATAGCATCATGTAGAACTAGCATTATGTAAAATAGGCTAGCAATGCCATCATGTAAAATTGGCTAGCAATAGCATCATGTAAAATTGGCTAGCAATAGCATCATGTAAAATGGGCTAGCAATAGCATCATGTAAAATGCGCTAGAAACAGCATCATGTAAAATGGATAGTTGCAGAAACTACTACTGTTAGTAAAAATTAACATTTGGATTGATAAAGCCATCATACATGTGGTTCAACTGCAATGGTGACTATGCTTCGTATGAGATAAGTGTTTGTTTTGTTGCTAAATGTGGAGGAAGGAATGAATAGGTCAACTACGCACTACTATGACACTCAAGTGTTTCTGGGCCCAAAAGGGAAACAAAGAATGATAACACTGTAAACTGTCAAACGTGTCGCAAGAGGCTACTATATATAGCTGCTTTTAAAATATCACTACTTCTAATATATCATTCTATTTGTACACCTTTTCCCCCATTGATGGAGTTCACCAGGGTGATTTACAGGGAGTAAATGCTATTTGTTCCAGCAGCAATTGTGCATGCTAGGTTTTTATTGAATCACTAATATAAAAAAAAATCATGCATTACTGCAGTTCAAACCTATGTCTCCATACTAAGGTACAAGTATCTTATCTTCTCAGCCACATGTTCCTTGACATGCAATTTGCAACAAACTGAGACACATAACTAACTACTTGTAATATATAACAACTTGTAGAAAAGAAACAAGATAATTAGAATGTTCATATTTATACACAGAATTAGGGGTACAAACTGAAGTGATTCACAAAATCAGAAAGTTAAAATATTTTTATCACATCAAAAGACAAAACACCTTGCTGAAAAAAAAATGAGAAAAACATGCAGATTGTATCATCATGGGAAAACATGCAGATTGTATCATCATGGAAAAGGACAGAGGATGTTGAAAACCCATTGCAGTCGACCTTCGCTGCAGAGTGGGCATCTAATCCGAGCTGGTTGGATTTATTCACATATATAAACTATCACAGTAGATTCAATGTTCAAATGAATACACACACATTTTCTTATTAAAACAAGCAAAAAGAGACAGAACTCAAAAGTACAATATCTAAATATCTGTACCTGATGCAAGGCTACATCTGTGAGCCAAATATTTCCATCTTTATCAACTTCAATTCCATGTGGCATATAATATCTGGCAGATGGAAAAAAAAACCAAAGGTAAAAGTGAAAATTCATAAATTAGAATATTAAAGAGCAAAAAATAAAAGGTAATGGCAGTTCCATTGCAAACACTGCTGTCCAGAATAAAGTATTAGAGCCTTTAATGCAGTAGGTCTCTTATTTTTTTCTGATGTAGGTGTGGACAGCTTTCTTCCTCATCTTCCCTAGTTGTAAGTCAGGTACACATATACTGTTTAATAGACTGCAATATTTCTAAACCGTAGATTGAAGCTGGTTCATTTGCTGTGAGAGACAAGCACTCTAGACATCCTGACTGATGCTCCTTTTGAGCGTAGAAACTGACAAACATCATGACAAAATTTTAAAAAAGGTGGCATTAAAACATTATAGGACAGACAACTATAATTATAAATATGTGTGCAAAATTCTGATAACTGGTTGTATACAGACTCTGCAGGGTCTTCTAAACCAGTATAAAGACGTTAAGTTATGTTAAGTTATTTTATGAAAGGCACAGGAGGGGGCAATGGCTCTATTATTTTCTCTCTAGTCAAGGAAACTGTATGTCCTACAAAGGGAAGGAGGGAACATGTATAGCGTAACAAGCTTCATCTAGCTGGAGTATTCTGATTTTAGAGCGCCAGAGATATGTGCCAATTTCATAAACAAATAAAACAACTAGTATCTCTCTCTCTCTTTTCTCCTGCTCTTTGCTTCACCTAAGTACACAAAAACTTACTCTCCAGCCCCAAATGTGCGTACAAGTTGCCCTTGACTATTAAGAACAATGATCGTATCCTCAGGTATAGGTAAATTCTTGTACATGAAGTCATCATTCACCGAAAATGATCTGTGAAAATATATGCATACAGGTTTTATACATTTGAGAAATAATCACTTATCTGTTCTGTATTTTACTTAGCATTTCAGTCTACAAGTTTTCATGCGACACATTAATACTTTATAATTTATTTATCTCTTCTTCTGCGTCCAGGTACTTGGCCATGCTAGATCTGTAGTTCCATCACCAGAACAAAGTTCAGTCTTTTCTAGGTCTGGATGGCAGTCCCATAACTTCTGCCTCAGTTCTGTTCGCTCTAGCCAGGTTTGACTTCGTAACTTTAAGTGGGTTGGTAGAACATGTTCAGGGGTCTCAATTCCAGCTGCATCAGGAGATCTGTTTGTGTAGAATATTTTGATCCATTAAAGGTGACCTAGTAGTCTGTCAGAACAAGGTTGTTTGTTGATTTCTTTGAAGTTGGTATATTGAGTAACGTCTATCGTTCCCACCCCTTTTTTTCTTTCATAGGTTGTTGTAATGGATGTGAACGATAGTTTTGGCCTCTAGGTATGGCACAGTGAGGAGAAATTGCTCCATTTTGCTACCAGCACTGGAAGGACATCAGCTCTCTGGTTCCCTGTAATTCCACAGCTGAAGGGTTGCAACTGGAGGGCTACCTTTGAGATATTTTGGATACTGTTTAGCTCACTTCTTATTTCCTGAGGCATGTGTTCATTTCTGGTGTTGTGTAATGGTTCAAATAGAAATCTACAGCCAGTGAAGAAAACAATCTTGACTGATGGCTGCTCATTGGGTTTGGAAAGGATTCTCAGTGCCTGGTGATGCCTCATTCACTATTCTTCACTGCTTCATCTGCGTATATATGTTGGTCCATTTCTTGGTGTTGTATTTTTCTTCAATTATCTCCTGAGCCAGGGCTTTTAGTTCGAGAGGGGTGTATTCATGTTTCTTTTCAATTCCAGGGATCTCTATTATGATTGAGATATTTTCATGGTGGCTCCTCATAGTTAGTTAACATTTACATTTTTGAGTGTTGGTTGGGGAGGTGGTCTTTATGGCAGTTCTGCATTTGATAGTATCTTTTAAAATTCCTTTGAACAATTAAAGTGTTATTTATTTGTGGTCTTTCACTGTGTTTTCTATGTTTTTTCCCCCTCAATGAATGTCATATTTCTGTATTCTTTAACTATATTTACTATGGTTTTTCCTTTTACTTTCAAATGTATGCTATTTTTCTGTGATCCACATTTTCTAGTTTTTTCTGTCCAATGTTTGCCATACTTTGGATTTCTTTAATGGGATCAAGATGCTGAGCAGCGCATGAGCTGCAGCGATCAGCGACCCATAGCTGACTGCTAGCGTCAGGGCCAGTGAACCAGAGCTGCCAAGACCCTTCTACACCTCCACGCGGTGATCCTAGATAACAGGCTGCAGCAGGATAGACTGGCTAAGGAGAAGGGATCGAAGAGGGAATGCTAACCCGGTACTCAAAAAATGCTTGCTGAAGTCAGATGTGTTGGACCAAAAGGTGCAAATATCGCAGTCAAGCTGTAAACTACGACACAACGCATTCCGTTCTCTGGACTACATTCTGCTACTTAAGCTCTTTCATGGTTTGGTAGCAGGAGATTGAGAACGAAGAAGAAGAAGAAGAAGATTTCTTTAACAATATTGTACATTTTTTGTTTCTTCTAATGTATATTATATTTATTCTGTAATCCAATGAAACATTTGTTTGGGTCTTTCAATGTATGCCATATTTCTGTACTCTTAAACTATTCTTTTCATTGTTTCTCTCTATAAATTTCTGCCCCATTTCTTTATGTCCTTTAAATGGTTATTCCAATGTGTGCTATATTTTTGTGTGTTCTTTAAACATCTTTTTATGGTTTTTCATTTCAAAATTCTAATATACAAGATGAATGTGAAGTTGTCATACATAGTAAATAACTTTTTCTTTTCTGGATTGTTCACAGTATAAATGTTAATTTATAGTAATGTAATAGATTAGTATGATCATTAAACAGTTTACATATGGTGGGTTTCGGTACTATAGTAAGGAAAAACACAAGATCCTCGTGTATAATGAGTTTGTGTAATGGCAAGAAATGGAATAACTGACAACATAATGATAGTGAATAACAAAAAACACCAATAAATAAGATGTAGGCTTTCATAAATGGGTGAACATGCATAATAAAATGATTAAAACAGTTTGATGAAATTACCAATGTGGAACTGTTGGCAAGAACTAGAAAATCAATAGTGAAACAAGAGCTGCTGGGATGAAGACAATGTCTTTTGTTAGCAACATTCATTAAGAAAACCAGTTGACAGCTTTACAAGAAGTCCCCATTCTTGAATCTCCAGTATTAGAGTGTGCCCAAAATAGACGGATTAGAAAACAGAGTGACAGACAGACATGATAAAAGGTATCAAGAAGACATGGAGAGAGCTAACATGGATGGAACAAGACAAGAAGAAAGGGATTGACATATAATCAATGAAAGCCCATGCTCCACATGCAACTGAAATATTTTCAATGATTGCTAACTACATAATGTGTTTATATAATGGCAAGAGTTATAGTAACTGACAGGACACTGGGTTACTTATTTGCAAGAAAGGGAATAACAGATTGTAAATTATGTTTTTGTAATTTAACACACTCCATAGAACCAATCTATTGGCTTGCAAACTTTCTTACAATGCTGCAGAGTCGATATATTAACTTGAACTAAAGCCACACTGGCATTTGAAAATTTCTCAATAACAATCTTTCCTGAATTTATAAATCTACTTATACTTCCTACCATTTTAAAAACAAATGTATCCAGAAGTGAAAATATTCAGGAGTGAATGGAATGAGTTAAAGAATAAACTAATTCACTTTGCAATGAGTTTCATAAATGAAAATAGCTAATATAACTAAAGAATTTCTGCAATAGTGGGAATTAGAATAACTCACTGTGTATTGAGTTTTTGTAATGGCATGAACCATAATAACTCGAGGTGTAATGACTATTTGTTAAGGTAAGAAAATTATCAACAATGGTAGATAATAGAAACCAAGATATTTATGAAGAGTTTAATGCAAATGATGTCAGAAACAAGGATGAGTCAATTGTTTGTGGATAAATATAAAATAAACACAACAAACTTCATTATGAACAACAGACATTCATCACAGTCAAAGGCCAACATCGATGAGTTTGTTTAACAAATCTAAATTATAAGATAGACAAGACAAGACTAAAGAAATGTCACTATGTACACAATAAACAAGATGACAG
This sequence comes from Ariolimax columbianus, assembly GCA_036924085.1. NCBI lineage: Eukaryota > Metazoa > Mollusca > Gastropoda > Stylommatophora > Arionidae > Ariolimax > Ariolimax columbianus. The sequence continues at coordinate 116,271,705 of JAVGWX010000001.1, read as the reverse complement.
GAAGTGATTTTCTTGCCATTCACCATTTGAACCAGGTTACATCAATGCACCAGTATGTGTATAAATACCCCATTCCCCGAGCCACCCATTATTTGGTGTGATGGGTGATTATTCTAAGGTGTATTTCAGGCTGTACTGCTTGGATTTTGGTCATAATATCATGTTTATGCAGTACACACATTTCTGGAGACAACAAATATGGCGGCATCCACAATATTAAGGAATTTTATCAATGATTCTGGTGATTTTCGTAATGGAAAGTAGTTTTGAAAATTTGGGAAATGACCATTCAAAAAAGCTAACAGAACAAGCCGTTGAAACTATTCTCAAGGATTTGGAGGCAGATAAAATGGATTTATATAGTGGTTATTCTGAAAATGGTAAGTGATTATTTGAAGGACGATATGTGTGATTCAGAATATGATCAAGCTAAAACTGTTCTTGTCCCTCAGAGGATCAGACTACAGTTCTGGGAGATATTCCACGTAATGTATCAAATAAATTTCAAACAGGATAGTCTTCAATCAATAAATTTCCCAATTTACTGGCATTACATATAGAAACATCAGGTCAGTCAATTTGAGATAGAATAATGAAATTAGAGCCCATAGTTTTGTCATAGTAAATAAAGGTCAGTTTCATGGCAACAAATGCTGTTGGGGATGATGATAACTCTTCATGCACTAGTCCAGAGCTTATGTTAGGTGGGGTGACCAGTTCCCTTCCTTGCTCAACTCATATGTCAGGTACACATTCACAGCTGGGTCGACTGGGGAAGTAGTCGCACAAGGCACGAACCACATCCAAGATATTTTTCTATTGATTCATGATTTCAAACCCTGGCACACTGTTATCCCAGTGTAGCAATTCAGCTACCCATCGACTAGTCTACACACTCAACAGTAAAATATCTTTCCTCAAATGTCTACCTTGTGTGTTTTTCTCAGGAACACAGGGGAATGGAATTGTATGGACATAGTGGCCAGGGTTAACAGGGTTAAAGAAGCTCACTTCTTACACAGTGAGTTATTCTGTTTCACACCACTTTTTATTATGAACTTTCCTAAAACAAAAGAGAGTTTACTCACAATACAAAGATCATTAGGAAAAAAAATAAAAATTCAGTACTCACTGTGCATTCCACTCCCTAGAACCACGATGAAAGATGTATACATTTCCATCCATATCTGTGGCAACACCTCCAATTTGACCAAGTACTACTTGATCAGTTGACCATGAGGAATTGAATTCGAGTCTGTGCTCTTTGATATCTGGGAATAAACAAAATTAAGTTTTAAATTTCAAGATCAAATTGCTCTTTTTCTGTAGACATTAATTCTTACTAAGCAGATTCTCCATTTTTGTTGTTGACATAATGGTGCCTATATATCATATATCACACACACATACACAGACATATATATATGATGATGACAACCACCGACATCATCCTTGTTGTATGTGATTTGTTTTGTTTTGTTTCTGCACTGCGACATGTTTTGGTGTAGTGTTTGCTGGACCTCATGTGGCTTATCAGCTCAATGTGAGCACATAATGTTCTATTGCATGGTTTGCACACTATCTCTTCTGCTGCTGATGAGGGTGGTTTCGCTGCTCTTTCCTCCCAGATCAGGCTTTTGGCTTGTGCTATCTGCAAACGGTGACTTTCTCCTTCAGCAACACCCACATTTACTGCATTTCTCCAGACTGATCTTTTTTCTGCAATGCTGTCCCAGTTGTCTTCATCTATCTGAAAGCATCTTAAGTAGGTACAACACCAGTGCTAGAACTCATCAAGATACAGCAAACCAAATGGTTCGTCCATGAGACATGTCAAACACTAGATAGTATCCCTCAGAAAGCAATGCTTTACAAATACAATGGATACAAAGCCAAAGGCCGACCACGCAAAAGGATAGAAAAAATAATAGAAGCAGTATAGCTCCTTGTGTATGAAGCACATACTAGGGTCTGATCAAGAAACCTCTACATAACCTCATGCTGAAAGGCACAAGCAGGACAAAAAGTGTTAAGAAAGAATTCTGGTTTGGTAAGTAAGGGAACATGGTGTTGATCCTGAGTGTCCCTACTATGCATGTTGTAAAACTGACTAAGGAAGGGTGTGCATGGAGTTAGAAACCTCATCATGTAAGATAAAGTACTACAGAAACCACCAATGCAAGAGCACATGCATTCCTTGGTATATGTTTCTTGTGAAGAAGTCAAGAGCAAAAGGTTTACTAAAGGGAGATCATTTAGAATTTATGGAGGTGGTTACCAAAATGAAAGATGGAGAGATCTAGTGGATGTTATTTATCTAGGTTAGGAAATGGTCTTTGATATAGTACCTAATCAGATGAAGTTTAATGTAGATAAATGTACAGTCATCCATTCAGTTAGATCCAATATGGAATTACAGGATAGGAGAGGAAAATGTTAGAAAGACAGAACAGGAAGGGACCTAGGGGTTATAATAGATCAAACAGGTAAGGTGAGTGAGAAAGTCCAGTTAGTAGTGAAAAAGAAAACAATGTTAGGTATGATAAAAAGAAATATTAATTAAACATAGGAGCAAGGAATGGATAATCAAACTGTATAAAACATTATTTAGACCTAGATTGGAGTACTGTGTTCAGGTGTGTGGTCCTATTCATAGAGGGGAGATAAACATGGAGGCGATGGCAACAAATTAATTAAAGAAAGGTTTAGATTAGATATTAGAATATATTTTTTTAGTCAGATTGTGGCGAATGATTGGAATGCATTGCCACAGGAGATAATGATGGCTGGGTCAGTTAACGCATTCAATATAGATTGGATACACATAGTTATTATTTAAATCCAGTTCAGTAGAAGAAACTGGTTGTATGGGAGACTCTGAACAAGTATAAAAAAGTTTAGTTAAGGGCTAGTTACTTGACAATCTGAGGACTCTGCACCAAGGAAACGAGAGTGTGGTGCGTACAGAAGACAGTGTCACAGAGGCATCATTTACTAACCATTATAAGGTAACGATAAACCAAAATTATATATTTATACTCTATTGTCAGCACACAATCAAATATACATTATACTACCTATTATCGACCCAGGATTTTATATATCTATATTTCCTATTATCAACTCATGATTTAATATCTATTTATACTTCCCATTATTGACCCATAATCAAATATATATTTATACTCTCCATTATCAATCCATGATAAAATACATATTTATACTCTCCATTATCAATCCATGATAAAATACATATTTATACTCTCCATTATCAATCCATGATAAAATACATATTTATACCCACCATTTCTACCCACATCTGCACCTCCTCCCATTCCTCCTTTCTGATGGTGCCCACTAGCTTCCATCTCCAGGGCTGGATTAGGTGGCAAAGGGACACTAACGTCAGATGGAAAATTGTCGCCTGTCAGTTGCTGCTCCTTATTACCAAAACAATTAATAAATGTATCTGTTTCAGAACTGTCGGTATAGTACATTATAAACAGGTTGCACATCTCATCATTTCCAGTTACGCTGAAAGAAAAAAAAGGTGAAATAAAGATCATGCTAAAACTTGAATGACTGAATGAAAAATATGCATGATGGGGAGTAACAAATGCATCATGTGATGTTCTTTCTGTAAATAATGTAACACTACTTTATGGCACAGAAACATGGACACTGAATAACAAGTTGCAAAAGAGTATTGAATCCTTCGAAATGTAGGTATATAGAAGATTAGGTTGCATTTCTTGGAAAGAGAAGAAAAAAAAATGTGGATGTATTGAAAAAGTTAGGGATGAAAAGAGAATTGATGACAGAAATCATGGTTAGACAGTTGAGTTAGTTTGGCCATATAACAAGACATTCCTCTTTATTGAAGATCATACTAGATGGTAGGGTGGAAGGCAGTCGTTCAAGAGGCAGACAAAGTTATAAATGGATGAATAACATCATGAGATGGACTGGAAAAAGCCTTTCAGATTGCACCATTACAGCAAGAGATAGAGTACCTTGGAGATCCATTGCAATCGGCCTTCAATTTGGAGATGGCTCTTGAACTGAGCATAGAAAATTTGATTGTTTGAGCACATCATAAGAATGGAGTTACCATTGTAAGCCTATAATTTAAAGACTTGGCTTTAGGGTATTTTGTTTTGTTTTTCGTCCACCTTATTTTTCGAATCCCCAAGGCGGTGTGCGTTGCACTGTGTTTTTATTTCGCGCCTGTCGGCCCAGTGCATCCGACTTCAGCATGCATTTTATGTAAGGGTCTGCTTCCTCCTGCATTTTCTAAGGTTTTGCTTCCCCAGGGTAACGGCCGGTGCTGTGATGGGGATCGAACCCAGCACCTTCGGATTGTGAGCCGTGCCACTTAACCAGTAGGCCACGCCGTCCCCTGGCTATAGGGTATGATGAACAACAAAGCAGCAGATGGATAGATGATGCTACAAAAAGAAACCATATGACAACAAAGGCTTCTGTTCTATTCTGATCTGTTAAGATGTGACGTCATTGTACTCCAAGCTGACCCATAGGTGATCAGTCCCTGTCAGTTAAGGGTGAAGAGTGTAAATGGTTCCTGTAGCTCGCTGGTTGTACACATTCCTGTTCCATCTTCTCAGGTGCCTCTCTTTGCTTGACCCACGCACGTATGAATGATTTTAAAACCTTGTAATCTGTGCTTTGCTGGTTCATCGAGTGCAGTGCCTTTACCCAAGAGGTGGTCGCTGATCAATTTCAAAATTTCACTTCTATCCATTTCTAAAGTCCCCACTGCAGATGCCCTTGAGGTCAGGATATCAGCTCTTTCATTTTCACAAACCCCAGAATGGCCAAGACAGTAGATCCACACAAGATCTCGAAGGTTCAAGACATCTATGTCTGTAATCCACTCATGATATAGTCAGCCCTTCTGTACCTTCATGAAGCAAGAATTGAGTTAGAGACTATTACAGCACTTATTAAAGAGGTTTCAAAGCCGAAGTAACCGCCTCAATCTCCATTCTCAGCAATGTCTCTCACTTTAGCATCAAAGCCCCAACCAACTTTTTTACATGCGCATAGCGTTTAGAGCAGGGTAATGCAAATGTAACTGGTTGTCTACAGACTCTGATGAGTCTTCTAAACCAGTATAAAAACGTTGAGTTAAGTTAAAGCATACAAGTAGGCCTACACTAGACCTTAGCAAAATGTCAAATAGGTGACCTACTTTTCGTGTGTTGATTCTACACTACACATTTTAAGATCTTGAGCAGTCTACTTTACTGCCTTCCACAGTATTCATAAGCCAACATTACTGCGTTTTTCAAATAAAAATATTTAAATTCAAACTCAATTATTTAAAAGATTAAAATTTAGCAGCAGTAATAAACATTTACTTTCCCATCATATTTTAACTCATTCACTCTGTATAGCCAATCTATCAGTTCAAAACCAGGCCAATGCGATATATGATCCCACGTTAAATGTCGTTTTTGTTTGGTGCTCTGCTTTTATTTCTAAACACTCTGGTGATTAACATATGATACTTCAGGATTGTTCTTCTTGGCTTTCAAGGTAAATGTACATTGCCAAAATAAATGTATTTATTAACAAATTAAATTTCGGATTCAATTTCATAAATGTAAATATCTCATTTTGTACAAATGATAAGCTCGCCCTTCCAGCATGAAATGTGTCATATGTTAAGTACAATGAGCTGTTTGTTATGGTAAATCTGACATTAGCATACTTACTTGTTTACAACTGTACGGTTCATGTTGCTAGAATCAAACGTGCATCTTGCAGCCTGCATAAAGACAACGAAATTATACTACATAATGTACTAGATATTTACATTTTGCACATGTTCAATATTTCTGCACATGTAGCAAACTTAAGATTGAAATAAAAACGAGATGAGTCGAGATATGGGTGGGCCCATGGGAGGATGGGGAAAGAGTGTGTATAACCAGTGAGTTACATTAACCATCAATAGCCATACCCTTCATACCCTTGGTGACAGAGACTAGACACTTATGGGTGTGACTGGAGTGATGTAGATTCTTTGTTTTATACAATAACAGATCCAACATAGTGAGATAAACACATGGTCATAAAGCACTGCTAACTATCTTATATTCTTCCCTCAGACTATAATGGTGATGCTCCTCTTATATTTTAAGCGTAGAGATTTGTCAGAGGAGATGTTATGCAATTATATCAGCTGTCTGTCTAGCCAAAGATGAGTGAAACTGATACAGGAAGAATACCTGGTCAACTCCAAAAAAATAAAAGCCATAATAAAAGGACAATGTAATGTAAAATGGCAGGAAGAAGACCCCAAACACCACACAGATGACGGATCCCACCAACTGTTCAGAAAAGACCAGGTTATCATACTACGTCTTTGAACTGGCCACAACAGAATGAGACACCGCCTGTACACCAAATTCAAGATAGACACCAACAGCCTATGCTATTGCGGTCTGGCAAACATGACAGCAGTACATGCACTTCAGGATGACCCCCAGAACATAGATCTGAGGAGAAGAATGTGTCCCATACCTACTCCCCTCAAGGAAAAACTGTGCTGTGTTATTGAGACCCTGAGAAAGATAGCACACTTTATTGGAGAATCTGGAGTCCAAGTCTAAATAAGCAATGATCACAGAAGGAGGAGAATATCAGCTGTCTCATTTGGTCTGATCATAAATGTTCTTTTCAGTTACTCAAAACCATTACAAGAGAAAACATTATTTTTAAAAACAAGGAATGTATGTAAATAACATTGTAAAAAACCTGGGACAAGGGTGCGCTGTGGAATATTGGTGATGAATATATAGGTTTGATCAAGTAACTTTAAAGCAAATATATTTCCCAAATTATAAGTGGTTAACAGTGACTTTCTTGAAATCTGTAATCAATTTTTTGTAGAAAACATCTGATATAACTGTGCTCATTCGCTATAAGGAATAGATTTACAAAACGTTGATCTATTTTTATAGGAAAGCAAGCAACGTAACTATGCTCATTCGCTATAAAGAATAGATTTACAACACTTCCGACTATTTTTACAGGAAAGCAAACGATACAAAATAGACAACTGCCATTTACATTGTTTAAATTGCAACCTACACAACATTTTTGTAAATGTAGGGACAAAGAACAGCTTAACAGAAAGGGAGGTCCTCAAGAGTCTCACTAGCACAGCTCAAGAAGTCTATCAAGATTGCACTTGTACGAGGTTTAATTGGTCTGGCGTATAGATCTTTTTCGGCTAAAGTTGACATATAGATATGTTCTAACCATCTGCACTTTCTCTCCTTAAAATGTATTAATCATTCCAGCATGATTACATCATATCTCTTAATCTCTAGCTAAATTAATGATTCTAGCATTATTACACATCTACTTAATTTCTAACTATATTAATTATTCCAGCATAATTACATATCTCCTCAAACTCTAACTATAATAATGATTCGAGCATTATCTCATCATATCTCTTTAATCTCTAGCTATAATAATGACTTTGACTCTGTCGAACTAATGTGCCTTTTTCCTGTACTACTAGGGTGACACCGTCAGCTAGACCATACATCAATCTTTTACAACAAGCTGATGGTTTACTACGTACGTGAATCCTACAACGCTAAAACTGACAATTTTACTGGCATTTTACTCTATGTTCATCGATACACATTCCAGCAACGTCACTAATACTAAAGCAAGGGCGACAATTGACTGTCCCCTATCTAGCGTCAAGTTCATTGTCTCTCAAGACTGACAGGATGCCAATTAATCGATTAATGACTCAGCTTGTGTACATAGTATTTCCTTAATTTCTAGCTATATTAATGACTACATTGTAAAGATGAAATGATCAATTTAGACAAAATGATACTAACCAGATAATCTCCAGGCTTGACCTCGATCTTGTTTTTGACTGGGTTGAATGCCTTAAGTGATATTAATGAATATAAATTTAGTCTCTCTCTCTCTTTCTCTCCTCTTTTTTGTTACTTGTATGTGTGTGTGCCATATAGGAGATGTAAAAAAATATTTCTTTTCTATATTCTGTTCTGAAGATTAGCATCTCTATCTGAGGATACATATGGTGCCATTGATCTGGCACTGATATCTAGCAATACTGCTCCCCCAACACACTGGAATGTACTGGGTGCACAGAATGGTGACCATCTGCCATGTGTCTAAAAAGGAAACCCCATTGACACAGGAAACCCATACAGGTTTTTAGATATCAGACACATGACCAGGAAAATGCTTTACATAAACTGTACCAGACAATTTGGCACAGGGCCACTAGATTTCCTTTCCCTAATTCAACTTGGTGGATTCAAGTAGTAGAACAAGCATGGCAAAAACAGAAGACAGCAACAATAGAGTGGTGCATGTATGGTTAAACAAAAGCCACATAAGTATGTAACATAATCCCTTATGGAAATTTTAGGGACCTCCTAATATGGAGAAAAGAATAAGGCCAGTGCAAAATGGGGACTTCGAGGGACTTCGCATGGCACTGGCAAATTCATCACGTAAAACTAAGTACACCAGATAACATAACAGTAAGAGCATACAAAATGCTTTCGACACAATTGTTCTACTAGGAGACAAATTGCAGTGGTGTTTCAATGCTCCTGTTGGAGCTACAAAACAGGAGATGATGATGACAAATAAAATCATTCTTCTTCTTCTGCGTTCGTTCTCAATCTCCCGCTACCAAGCCCTGAATAGTACTTTGCAAATAGCAGGATGCAGTCTGGAGAACGGTATACGTTGTGTCGCTAGTTTACAGCTTGACTGCAATATTTGCACTTTTCAGTCCAACATATTCATCTTCGGCAGCAAAATAAAATCATGAAAGAAGATATATTACTTATCATGTAAGAAAGACATTAAAAGACAATAGGCTGTTAGGACACCCAGACAATTATTCCAGTTCTTTTCTAAGAAGTTGTTTTAGAATATTCCTGCATGCAGCTGTATGTGGCATGGGTGAGTTAAGAGTCACACATCCTATGCTTGAATAGAAGCCGCATATCTTAACAATGCACAGTAAAAAAAGTGAATATGAGTGCAGAAATATTTTATTTTTGTTCAGAACCTGGGAAAAAAAGTGGTTCACTTTTTATTCCTGTATCGTATCTGGGTATTGTTATTATAGCTTTCTTTCAAATTCAGAAGGCTATACCACACTGAAAAGGCATTTGGCCTGTGTGAATGGTGTGGTGGGCAATGCCACAGGTTGGAAGTCTTCTGCCAAAGATGGGTTAGCTTGCAATGTTAGTCGCTTCTTACGACATTCTCTCAGCATGGCAGTGGTCCTATTCTGGTCTTGGTAACACTCAGAGCCCTTCCAGAAAGCAATTGAGATTTGCAAATTAACTAAACTTGATGAAATCACATGATAAATCAGTCATTCACAGATTACATGATTTTGGAGCAAACAAGGGTTGAACATGATAGGCTGTCTTCTTGTTTGCCATGCTTTTTCTTGTTATATATAAAGGCTGCCGTAGTGGAGAGTTTTTCGGGGGTTCCAAACAGCTGTGTGTGGATATTTGTCTCTGTGGGCCAGTGCTCAGTACGCAATTGGCTAAGCATATAACAGTCTTGCAGGATATGTTCAGATGTCTGTGCTGCCTGCCCATACATACACATAGGCGATGGAGCCAATTTTAGCCGGTGCAAATGGCTTTTCAATCTGTTATGTCCCATTCTCAAGTGGAACAGGATAACTTGTTCTGCTTTATCAAAACAGTGATAGCTGTCATTCGTTTTATCAACTTTCCTTATTTCTTGGATAAGTGTCTTCTTTTCTTGGAAGGTGATTGTTCATTTTGTTCTTGTGTTGCTCCCTCATTTGCCAACCTGTCTGCTGTCTCATTTCCTGGTATGCCACAGTGTGATGGTATCCACTGTAGCACTACCAGTTTTTCGGCTTTTAGTTCGCCCAAGGCTTTTTTAAGCTCTAGCAGTTTATTAATTTTGAGGGCTTGCAGTACTGACATTGCATCTGTAAAAAATACAACCTGCTGACATTGGCTTGTTGTGTTGCTAATCATTTCTGCAGCTATAATTAGTGCATGTACTTCAGCCGAGTACTTTGAACATAATTTTTCAGTAGATGAACAAGTGGTTTCATTTTCTTGATATGGGTAAACATAGATTCCTGCGCCTCCATTTTTCACTGCTCTTTTTGCTATCCATCAGTATATACCTGGATTCATGCTTCTCTGGGGTACAGTTTATCGATCATGTCGCATGCTGCTGTTTTTTTTTGGAAAGAATTTTGGTCTCCTATGGGGTAGGTGTCAGTTATGAATGTTTCTGTGCTGAGATTTTGGTGTTGTTCCCATGGGGGTTAGAAGGGGTATTGAATTTACCTCCTTAGTGGTACCTGTATTTTATCCGTATTTTAGGAGGATTTGTTTGCTGTTATGACCATCCATGGTAACTCTAGCTTTCTGATTGTGTAGGAATACCTTGATCCATTTTCTCATGTTATCCTTGATGCTATTCTTTTGCAATTTTGGAATTAGTCCATCTTTCCATACCTTATGGAAGACTTTCTGGAAATCTAACCATATTGTAAGGACCTTTTTCTTTTCTTGTAAGGTGTCTTCAATAATTTGGGACAAGAATGTGATCAGGTCTTCTGTGCTGCTACACTATCTAAGCCCTGCTTGTTCTGGTATTAGTGTTTTCTCTGTTTCTAGGTAATAATCTTCTGTTGCTCATCCTCTCCATTGTCTTACAGACACAGCTGGTTAAGTTTATTGGTCTGTAAAGGCCTATTTCTTGTCCTTTCCTGTCATCCAGGTATAATTGTATATTTTCAGCAGTTTATACATTGCTGCATGTCCAAGGTGTTTGAGCATTTAGTTGGTTATGCTATCTGGACCTGTTGATTTCTTGTCTTTCAGTTTCCATAAGGCTGTTTTAGCTCTTCCATAGCAAATGGTTTTGACATTACATCCAAACTGTTTTCACTGTTTTCTGTGTGGATTATGTCTTGTCGAATGTCTCTTTGTCTGCGTGGGTTTACGGTGATGCTGCTCTCATTCCGGTAAGATTCAGCAAATATATTAGCTGTTTGTTTGCCGGTATATAGTTTACTTGTCTCTTCTAGTGTAGTTGTTTGTCGCTGAAAATTATTATCGCCACTTAGTTGTTTAGTTAGTTTCCACAACTTTCTGCGGGACGATGAGGCTAACGTCTGGTCAGGTAAAACACAATGATCAAAGAATGTTAGCCAAGGACAGGATAAATATACTGGCATAGACCCTCACCTGACCTCCTTGTTGGTCATCCTGGAAACGGGCTGTTGTCGAGGACAACAGTCTGGCTAACAAGGTGAGGTTCGACGTGATCTCTGTAGCAGTGAGGGACATGCAGATGAAGCCAAGCATAGCACAACTGTCTGGAGGACCCTGATCCACCTTCATCAGCAAACTCGAGATGTGAGGAAAGCTACTGCAACCTGTCACCTAATGCCCTTTTCATGGTGCACTTAAGAGTAACCAACTCATTGTGGGCATTGGAAACAACAACAACAACTTTCAGCCTTCCTTCTCAAAGTTTAATTCATGGGTTTTCTCTTTCCAGCTTGTCCTCTGGGATTCTAGTTTTCCTTTGATGAATTTTGCTTAGGTCTATTGCAGCATGATGTGATTATGTTGTGATGGTTGTAATTCTGTAATGTCTCTTGCCTCATTCATCTCTTCATGTAATTTTTTTAAAGTTTTAGTCCAATTTGGTATATAATTCTTGCTTGCTTCTCTTGGTATTGTCTCTTTTGCTGATTGGAGCACTCCCTTATTAAACTTCCAGCTGACACTGTTAATGTCTCTGTCTAGTACCCTAATATTCTTTGTCAGCAAGTTTGCTTTATGTTGGTGTGTGCACTAATTTGCCTTTTTATAATTCCATCTTGGCTATCCTGAATTAATATTGATTGTTCTGCTAATTTTTATGAATACAGGATGATGATCACTTCCACCCATTTGTTTTTTCTATTTCTCTTTCTGCTATTCCTGCCAAGTCTGGTGTGCAGAATGCCAAGTCTAGGGTAGAGGTACTATGCCATCTTCTGAAGTAGAATGTTGAGGGTCATCTTGCCAGTTTTCTACCTCTTCTCCCCTTCTCCCTTGGGAATGACTGTTGAAGTATCACCACTAGGAAATTTTCACTGGGGACATTTATACTTGGTATGTTCAGTGGTATGTCACTGGGGCAGTAAAAGTTAAGGAGGTCCAGCTTTAGAGTGTTCTGTTTGAGATGAATTATTTGGTATTCTGTACCTTCTCTGTGCACCTTGGTTTCTATAGCATTTATGCTATTCCGTATCAAGGTTAGAATACCTCCTTTCTTCCACTCTTTTCTGTCCACTCTGAAGCATTGATACCCCCGTATCTTAAACTATTTTCCTTCTTGTAGATAGGTTTCTTGTATACAGCATACACTGATTTTATTTTGGAATAGTGTATTTTCTCATTTTGTTTTTTTGTTGCTGACTTCCTCAGCATACCAATGCATAACATTCAGAGGGGTTGTTTTGTCAGATTTGCCAGTATATTCTCCTTGCACCTGCTGGCTCCACAAGGCATGCTAGGGAGACCTCTAGTAGCTGAAGGTAGGTTCTGTCGAGGCTCAGAACCTGGCACTGTTTCTGCCTGGAGGTACTTCACAGTGTGCGCACCACATCTATTATTTTTTTACTTTTGTCTAGATATACTAAACATTGGGTCGGGTGGGTTGCATGGTACCATGGTTGCTAGTGCGCCTCCTGGCCTGGTATCTCTCTCTTCAGCACCTGTTCTGTGGTAGAGTGTGCTCCACCTCCCCCATCTGGCTGGGGGCTCCGACTTCATCTTAACCTCGTTTGCTGTCCCATCTTACCTCCCCCTGGGGTTAACACCCAACCCTTAGCAAGATTACTGGGTATAACAGGATCAACCAATGCGTATGTGAGGTAAAGTTGGGCAGAAGAGGCTATGAGACATATGAATCTTGTATTCCACGATAACTGCCCTGTTTGGATCCCCATGGGATGTCCAAGAGGAGGAAGAGTGTGTACAACCAGTAAACTACAGAAACCATCAATATCCATACCCTGCATAGCATAAACATAGCATAAATAAACTATGACATAAAAAAATGGAAGATACCTGAGGCCAGAGGGGATTACCCTTTCCAATTTCATGGTATGAACCATTGTAATGGTAGCCTGTAATTACTTTTCCTGAAATTGATTGTGAAAAGGCATACAACTTATTTACAATGTGGGATTTCACAGAAAGCAATGATAAAAAATGAATGTCTTATTAACAACCCCAAACAATTTTCTTCAAATTTAGCAAGAACACTCTTTTTATTGCACAATTATCTTGAGCATCAACTTCTTTTTATGAACAACAGAACATACAAGTTATTCCTTATGATTCACAATTTATAAGTGTTTTTTTTTCCAGTTTTATTTAAAATTCAATTGTTTTCTTCACATATAGGATGCAAAATCCTTTTTTATGATAGGAAAGTTAGGAAGAAGTAGTCTATACAACTGTCTGGGGAAGAAGACAAATGCCTGGTCAGGCACAACATGTTGATCAGACATGTTAGGGTCAGGCAAAATATACTGGCCAAGACCCTCACCAAGGCTTCCTTGTAGCCCTCCCTGGAAATGGCTGTTGGGGTGAGGGATCGACATGATCCCCGTAGTAGTGAGCAACGCTACAGAAGAAGCAGCTAAGCATAGCACAACCACCTGAAGAGCCCCGGCCCACCTTCATCAGCATGCTTGGGATGTGAGGGAAGCTAATGCAACCCACCACTTAACGTCCTTTTCAGGGCGTATAAAAGAATAAACCTACTCATTGTGGGCATTCGAAACAACAAAACTGTCTGGATTAAATATGGTCTATATTCCATAGTAGCAAAGGTACAACTGTTTCCACTTTTGTATGTTTCTGTGAGAAAGGCTAGATCAATGATGATACCCTTTTCTTCATATCCCCTAACTCATGCCATTCTTGCAGTGAGTGGCAATGGTCAGCTGAAGATTTATGTGTGATTCTGGATTGCACACCACTTCATTTTATTTTCTATGTTGTCTGTGTCTATAATTTCAGAGTACTTGAATTTGCAGTAGTTTCATTACTTGGTTTATTAATTCTATAGTCTCAGAGTTTCTAAGGGTACTTAAGTTTGAGCACCTGAAAGACAACTTTTGTCATTTCACTATCTAAAGTAGGCAAGCCAACATTTTTAAAAGTTATTTTGGTTACAAATTACAGTTATAATTAATTGATTCACTAAGTGGAGCAGATACATTGGCTCTGGGATCTTTTAGGAAAACTGACATGTCAGCTTTAACGACTGTATAAACAAAATTAGCATCGTTTTCCATTTGATGTTTTCGTAAATTTATTAATTTATTTCCTAGGGGAAGTGTAGACATTTACATTTCATTTCAAGAAGAGTTTCTACTGATTTTTTTCATATTTGGAGCCCATTTTTGGACAGTTTTTTTAAATTTCATGTGTAAAATATAGATGTTGTAAAAACTACTGCACCTAATCAGGTGAAACTTATGGAACATCTTCCCATGTGGATTACCTTCAATGGGAAACAATTGCTTCATTCATGTTTTCCATACAAAGCTGAACAATTAAATTGGTGAATACCAAAAAAAGACTTTAAAAAACTAAAATAATCTTATGCAAGTGTAATCTTTCTCACACAAATGTTCGTCCCCACATGTTAAATGTCTATTCTATTGTATTCTGCATTTAATTAAGAAAGATTTGGTACATTATGTGTGGTATTTCAGAAAACCTTTATTGTAGAAACATAGATGACAACTAAGTAATGCTGTTTTACATACCAAAAAAAGTGTGTACAGAAGTCTAATATATTCCAGAGAGCTTGAGTTGAAAACATATTACATGTTACAGAACTTCATTCAATTTCTGGGGTTCCCAGGGGAAATTTAAAAGACAACTAAGATAAGAAATGTGAAAAAAAGGAGGACAGTAACACTGAGTAGCATTATTTCATTCTATAAAGGCATTAATCAAGTGCTGGTATAATTTTAATAGTGCAAAAGCCTGCCTATTTACAGGAATCATGTATCAAGGTCTTTATCCACACTTCTGCAGTAGTAATTTCTGTAGCAATTCATATTACAACATAAAGATGCTAGCCCCAGGGAAAACCCTCCTTAGTATCTTTTAACATTCTTGGAAGGGTTGCAGTGGACTGATTATTTACTCCTTTAAAAAATAAATTTAAAGATATAATTGAATTATCAATAACATAAAGTCTCCCGAGTGGTCTGCCGGGGTCTTTATATATGACAAGGACAAGAATAGCACCAGTGTCTCACAGAAAGCATGTCATAAAAGGTGACTAATTGTGTGACATGGCATAACACTGGCCTTAGTTAGGTTGTTTGTTTAGAGCAGCATGGATGACGCCTAACAGACTGCAGGTCTACTTTGTTCTAGTGTTTGAGTCTATTAAGATGGAATTGCACATCAGCTAACCATCCTCCATAAGCGTTTGTCCGAACGCAGCAGAGTATTAAGCTGCTCAAGCCTAGTCATTACCGAAGACTTGTTTGTTAGTATTTCTTTTTATTTTCTGGTGGCTTGATTTCTTTATTATACATTTTAACAAAAATGTGACTAATATTTCAGACCATCATTTGTAGCAGGACTTTACTTGATGGTACCAGATGAATTTAGAATCCCACCTGGAGTCTCATGTGAGTTATCTTACTAGTCAAGCCTAGATTTTCATCTATAAAACTTTGTACTTGTTGACATCTATGAACAAAGAAGTGTGTTCCTCATTGTCACTATGTGCTATGTCAGCTGGTATATGCAATCATTGACCTACAATATTAACAGTTCATAATGTTATCAATCCTGTCCTTCAGAGTTATCCATGTCAAGATAAACTGTCGGCATTTTCTCTCTGTCACTTTAACTAGCAATTTTGCCCATTGTCAAAATCTGTTCCAACCATTCACTTTTCATAGCTTGTTCAAAAAAAGATGATTGCTTTGTTCTGATGCATTCAATAATTTGTCTTTACGCATAGGCCTTGTTAAATGAATCTTTATTAGTTTCTTTGATGTCCATAGGATTCTTAATATTAACTAGTAAAACCACATTGCTGTTTTTTCCAGAGATCTCGTTGTTGGTTTATCGATGTTCATGACATTCATATGACAAGACTCATTCTACAAAACATCTAAGAACTCTCTTTCCCACTTCCTCTAACAAAGAATTATGAAATAGAATGCCTTTCATTTTCTAGAAACCTATTCTTGCCTGGCATGTTCTATTCTTTATTTCAAGATTGCATCTCCCATATTCCTTTTTTTTTTTTTATTCCCTGAGTTCGCCTTATTTCTCTTTTCTTCAAGGTGGTGTGTATTGCACTGTGTTTTTATTTTGTGCTTGTCGGTCCAGTGCATCCGGCTTCGGCATGCATTTTCTAAGGGTTTGCTTCCCTGGGGTAACGGCTGGTGGTGTGATGGGTTGTGATCCATGTCACTTAACCACTAGCCCACACCATCATTTGTCTTCCTATATGATCTTATAAAAAGAGATATACAACAAATATTGATTTAAACATCAGAAAATAGCATAAACAACTCACCAATGAAGTGGGCATGTGTCATAAACATGAACGGGAACATACTCTTCGTTTTAGAGTACTTACAACTGCTATCTGTTACAAAAGCTGTGCAGAAAAGACAGGTATATTTTAACAAAACCATTTGCCTGTTTGAAATGTAATATATATAGCAGGTACAGAAGGAATGTTTGCTTCAGAAGGTACAGAAGAAATGTTTGCTTCAGAAGGTATATCAGGGGTGTTTGCTTCAGAAGGTACAGAAGGGATGTTTGATTCAGAAGGCACAGAATGAATGTTTGTTTCAGAAGGTACAGAAGGGATGTTTGCTTCAGAAGGCACAGAATGAATGTTTGTTTCAGAAGGTACAGAAGGGATGTTTGATTCAGAAGGCACAGAATGATTGTGTTTGTTTCAGAAGGTACAGAAGGGATGTTTGCTTCAGAAGGCACAGAATGAATGTTTGTTTCAGAAGGTACAGAAGGGATGTTTGATTCAGAAGGTATATCAGGGGTATTTGCTTCAGAAGGTACAGAAGGGATGTTTGCTTCAGAAGGTACAGAAGGGATGTTTGCTTCAGAAGGTATATCAGGGGTGTTTGCTTCAGAAGGTACAGAAGGGATGTTTGCTTCAGAAGGTATATCAGGGGTGTTTGCTTCAGAAGGTATATCAGGGGTGTTTGCTTCAGAAGGTACAGAAGGGATGTTTGCTTCAGAAGGTACAGAAGGGATGTTTGCTTCAGAAGGTATATCAGGGGTATTTGCTTCAGAAGGTACAGAAGGGATGTTTGCTTCAGAAGGTACAGAAGGGATGTTTGCTTCAGAAGGTATATCAGGGGTGTTTGCTTCAGAAGGTACAGAAGGGATGTTTGCTTCAGAAGGTACAGAAGGGATGTTTGCTTCAGAAGGTACAGAAGGGATGTTTGCTTCAGAAGGTATATCAGGGGTGTTTGCTTCAGAAGGTATGTTTTCTTCAGACGGTATATCAGGGGCGTTTGCTTCAGAAGGTACAGAACGGATGTTTGCTTCAGAAGGTATAGCAGGGGTGTTTGCTTCAGAAGGTACAGAAGGGATGTTTGCTTCAGAAGGTACAGAAGGGATGTTTGCTTCAGAAGATATAGAAGGGATGACTAAGGTATGAGTGAATAGCAAACATAGGGGCTTCAAGTCTTCATGGGTTGTGTGGATCTACTGTCCTAGTCATGCTATGGCTCATTGCAATGGATGTGCTAACACCATTGCTTCAAAAGCACCCACAGTGGGAACATTATGTTATGCAGAATCGACATCCCTGCAATCCAGGCAGACCCCAGAGGTGATTAATTTATTTCAGCAAATGGCATAGTCTATAAATACTCATGCTCGTTGTAGCCCACTAGTTGTGCACACTCTTGTCTTATCCTCTCAAGTACTTTTTTCTTCTGTGTTCAATCCACATTTGTTTTCAATCTACTGTATTCTAACACATTGGTTGATTTTAGTAAGTCCTTTTACATAACTAATGTCCCCACTGGGAGTACTGTTCTGTTTCTAAGATTTGACTTTATTGCACTCCAGGCATACCCATGGGTGCTCAGTCTCCGTCTGTAAATGGTGAAGCATGTGCATATTGATGGTTTCTGAGCTCATTGGTTGTACATACTTCTGCTCCATCCACTCTTGTGCTGCAGTTTGTCTGAACCTCGTTTGATTTCAAAGTTCTGCAGTATGTGAATTGCTGGTTCCAAACTTAACATCTTTATACTGGTTTAGAAGACTCTGCAGAGTTTGTATACAACCAATTTCTTTTACTTCACTTGATCTAAATATAACTATGTGCATACAATCTATTCTTGAATGTATTAATTGACTCTGCCTCCACTATTTATCTATTATTTCTGTGTCATCCTCCAACAGGCGGTCATTGATAGACTTTAAAATGTCTCTTCCATCCATATCTAGTGAAATAATCTAGAAAACCAAGTTCCTTAAACTCAACACTATCAGCAAAGAACTAATCACGCCGGAGGGAGAGTCATTGGAAGAAGTGGGTACCTTTACCTATATGGGTAGCACAATCGACACATCAGGAGCTACAGATGCAGATGTAAGGATCTTGAATTGAAAAAGCAAGAGGGGATTCCTGACACTAAACAACATATGGAGATCCAGAGAAATCAAGATTCACACCAAAGTTAGAAAATTCAACGTCAGTGTCAAATCAGTGCTGGTGTATAATGAACGACATGGAGAATGACCAAGGTCATACATGAAAGACTCCAGTCCTTTGTTAACAGATGCTTACAAAGGATAATGGGCATAAAGTGGCAGGACATGGTGAGGAATGAAGACCTATGGGAAAGGAACCAACAGCCACTCGAACAACAAATTAAGTGAAGAAAATAGGGCTGGGTAGGACATACAAAGACACCATCTTCTTCTTCTTCGTTAGTTCTCAATCTCCCACTACGAAACCCTGAAAGAGCTTAAGTAGCAGAATGTAGTCCAGAGAACGGAGTACGTTGTGTCATAGTTTACAGCTTAGCTGCGATATTTGCACCTTTCGGTCCAGCACATCCGACTTCAGCAAGCATTTTTTGAGTACCGGGTTAGCATTCCCTCTTCGATCCCTTCTCCTTAGCCAGTCTGCCCTGCTGCAGCCTGTTATCCAGGATCACCGCGTGGAGGTGTAGAAGAGTCTTGGCAGCTATGGTTCGGTGGCCCTGACGCTAGCAGTCAGCTATGGGTTGCTGACCACTGCAGCTCATGCGCTGCTCAGCATCTTGATCCCAGACACTATCTAACATAGCCAGACAGGCTCTTACATGGAATCCATGAGGGAAGACAGAGAGAGGTAGACTCAAAAATATATGGTGAAGAGAATTTGAGAAGGAACTAGGATTAAATTATTACATCTGGAGAGCGACAGAAAGATCAGACCAGGACTTTGTATGCTGGAAGGATATTGTGAATGGCCTATGCACTGAAACTGACAGGCATTGATTGACTGACGCTAGAGTTGTGAGTTCCTGCATACTTTGTGCCATGTCCATGGCAAGAACACCTTTTGGAAAAGCATGTACTTCACACGCTGGTGATTCGGTTCCTCTAACTGGTGATGAAGGTACATCAGTAAATAAAGACTACATTGGTATCCCCATGACACAAAGCAGTGCTTCAGAACTTCATAAAACAATGGCATGGTCCTGCATGGCCCTGATTGCTCCTCAACCAATGTAGTCTTTATTTACTGCAACGCAGACAACGAAGAGGTCGTCCCAAAAAGCGGTGGGAGGACAACATAAAAGAATGGACCAATCTCAGATGAGAGGCGGCACAGGCAGCGGCTGCTGACAGAGAGGAATGGCATGGGGTTGTAGGGATGTCTTCATGTGTGTCCCAATGACCACACCGGTTGTGGAATGACCTGATCTGACTTTTCAAATGATCTTCTCATGCTTTCAAACACAACCCCCCCAAAAAAAAACAAAGTAAGATAACTCACATGAGACTCCAGGTGGGATTCTAAATTCATCTGGTACCATCAAGTAAAGTCCTGCTACAAATGATGGTCTGAAATATTAGTCACATTTTTGTTAAAATGTATAATAAAGAAATCAAGCCACCAGAAAATAAAAAGAAATACTAACAAACAAGTCTTCGGTAATGAAAGTGAGAGTCCCTGCGATGTTATATAGAACCCTTAGTTGCTCCTCTTCTACCCATTGGGAGTATAGAGGTTCTTTTGTATTTGCTTTACAATTGAGAGTGCAGACAAACAGGTAATTGGTCTGTTTTGTCTTTTGCATGATGGATGGAACCCCCTGCAATCCATCTCCACTTTCTCTCCCGTTTCCTGCTGTATTGGTTGTTGCTGTGTTCTTTCCCACAGATCTGTATTTGTCATTACCTCTGACCATCCAAAACAAAGTATGCAATGAAGACACTTGTTAACAGAAGTCTGTAGTCTAGATGTGATACCGTTGTCACATGTCGTGGCTCAGAGTCATATAGCAGGACAGACTTTACATTTATGTTACACAGCCTAATCTTTTTCCTATGGAGAATGATGCCGAGATCCATATTGGGAAAAGTGTGTTTATCTGAGATCCATATTGGCCAAAAGGGTGTTTATAGCTTAAAAAAATTGTTGGCCGCATTTCTAGTGTTTGAGAAGGTGCACTCAATCTAGTATGCAATGTGTGTGCAAGGCCTGCCACAAGCTGTGCCTCCCAGCAAACGAGTGACACTGCATTTGGTTGCCATGTCTGACAGATTAGGCATTGTTTCTGCTTTCATAGCAAGCATATCTCAGTTGCAGTGCATTACTTTTTAAAAATACATTTTTTAATGGAAACCTGCTTTGGAATTCTTAGTATTGTTTAAATAAAATAAATAATATGTACACCGTCTGTTTTGAAGAGTTTTGAAGAGATTTGTCTTAGTATGTATTTATATCAGTCTATTTCTGTTTTCTGTTTTTCAATAATTTATGTCAGCTGTATTTTATAGTATACAGTGCCCTATATTATTTTATAGCATACAGTGGTCTATATAATTGTTGTATCTTATTTTTCTTCATCACACAAAAAAATTATAAAAATGTCAGGGGTAGCAGAAAATGAATTCTATGACAGTAATTCAAATGAGGAGCATCCTTGCACCTCTTATTAGGTTACCTGTGAAAATAATACCACACAACTGAATTGTACCTATTATTTTATCTTTAAAAGTTGAGAATGCAATAGGGCGCACGAGAATTGTATGTGACTTTCAAGGTTTAGATCAATAACCAAGACTTTGAAGTGTCAACATGCAGTACATCATGGAAGCTAGAGATCTTCGAGATCTCAAATTGCCTGGCTAACTTACATGGAGAAAATAATCCCCAAAAAGCAGATGAACAATACTATTTTCCTTGTAGAGAAATACGTTGAGAATACTAATGCAAATTATGTTTGGAGGAACAACATGGGCACATGTTTTACCCTGAGATTTGCTTTGTCAGATGTATGAAAGTATATCCGATTAATAGTAAAACCACAGGTGAGGAAAGTTGGGAAGTGGCTCTGCTTAGCATATGATGATTCCTTAAGACAGTTCAGAACAAAATTATGGTATTGAACATTTGGAGAGCTCCTTGAATAATGGGGAATGTAGGAGATGTTGCCTTCTCCTGTGAGCTCAAAACCAGAAAAGACCTCCCAATTGCATGCTGATATGCCATGAAATACCCACGAGGATAGATAGAGCTCATGACTTCAATCCAATTTGTTGGAGTACAGAAAATCCAGAGAAATAAAACCTAGATATATTAGGTCTTGCTAACCATTTTTTCACTAAAATTAATGAAAGAAGTATTGACTTTGAAAGATCAATCAGCATGGCAGCATTATGGCATGTACCATACAAATATGATAAATAACATTTCATCTGAAATTATGAAATTATAAGAACAATTATAGAACATTAATTGTTAATTAATTGTCATAAACTCACACTGAAAGACATAACAGAATAAGAGAAAAGAAAAGAAAGAATTATTAATTAATGAGATCCAATCTATAAGACCTTACTTTTCTTGAGTGGTGTATAATCTTATCCCAGAGTAGTTGGGTGGTTCATCAGCTGTAAGATATTTAAAAAAAACAATATTGTGGCACGCTCAGGCAATATTAAAGCTAATTATATCAACAAATTCAAACTGGTGCACTTTCATTTTATTTCAAATCAAATATTACTATAAGAACATATGCCTTGCCTTCTTTATTTTTGGATGAGTTCTGTTACTGGCCCCCATATAGGAAGCATGTATTGAAACACCTAAGTGTGCTCTTGCAGTAGTGGTTTCTGCAACACTTAGTTGTATATATTTATTATGAGGTCTGATCAAAAAGTAACTCACCTAATTTTGTTGAGCAAACCAATAAATGCCTTGGGGCATGACATTCGATCTTTACAAGGTCTGTTCAAAAAGTTATGGACATTAATTATTCATGCAGAAACAAATGAAACACGACAGGTGTTCTCTGGCAGGGAAGTGTAGGGGAACTTTATGTGCATGAATCTTTTCTGGTCTGCTGAGAGCGTCAGTCGCTGGCAGTCAAGGTGTGAGTGAGTGAGTGTAGTGGATACTTGCCGGATTTTCATTTGCTGTGAAATGACGGAACGACGAGTAACAGTATTGCATACAATTTTGATAAAAGCTTGACGATACCAAAGTGAAAGCCATTCAGAAGATTCAACAGGCTTTCGCGATGATGCCATGAGTATCGAATGAATTTAAGAGCGGTACAATCACTTCAAAGATGGCCACATTTCGGTGGTGAGGACCACATTCTGGTAGGCCCTCAATAAGCTGAAATGACAAGGTCATTGACCAAGTGCGGATTATGGTCATGACTAACCGTCCCCATCCAGAACTTGTGGATGAAGTGTTTTGGTACTACATTTTGGGTGAGGATTTGGTCATGCGGAGAGTGTCATGAAATTTGTGCTGAAGTTGCAAACGATGGAGCAGAAGCAACTCTGTCTGGAAGTCTCACAGGACAAGTTGGACTGCGTAAACCTGACTTCCTGAACACTGTGATCACTGGTAATGAGTTGTGGGTTTATGTGTACGTCCCAGAAACTAAGGTGCAGTCACCACAGTAGAGACATTCATCATGCCCAAGGCCAAAAATAAACAAGGCAGGCGCACAACAATGTCAAAGTCATGTTGACCATTTTCTTTGACTCCCGTGGGGTGGTGCATTCTGAGTATGCACCACAAGGTCAAAACATTACCAAAGAGTACTACCTGGAGGTCATCCGTCGCCTTCATGATGCTGTGTGATAATGACCAGACCTGTGTGCAGCATGAACTTGGCAGCTCAACGGGAACTTGGCAGCTCCATCATGACAATACAACCGCTTACACTTTGCATCTGATTCAGACTTTCTTGGCCAAACACAACATTTCTGTGGATAATCAGGCTCCCTACTCTTCCGACAAGGCTCCTTGCAATTTTTGGCTGTTCTCTAGCTGAAAATGCAGCTGAAACATTAAAGGAATGCAAGGGTACAGCTTCTTCTTTTGTCCTACTGCTCCTGCCTTGTGGCATTGCAGAGATGAGGTATGGATATTTTGGGTTTGCACCAGGCGGAGACTTGTGTTGCCGGCATGCTTAAGTGTTTCTTTGATCCCCTCTATCCATAGTCGGCAGTGCTGACCTCTTGCTCATGGTCCTGAAATCTCCATGTAATATGATTTCACTGCAGGTTGATCATACTGCATCCTTGTCAACTGATCAAACCACTTTATCTTCTGTGCTTCAATATAGTAGTTAACTGATGTAGTCCACACTATATTCCTCAGCGTGCTGTTATTAATTTTGTCACAAATTATCTTTCCTACTGCACTTTGTACAAAGTGCATATCGCAAGTCTCAATCTTACATTTGTGCATATCCATTAGGATCCATGTTTGACACTGATAATGTAATGTAGGGATGATCAACATGTTTATCAGCGACTGTTTAGTAGATATAGTGACACATGGATGCTTCAGTATTAGTGCTAGCTGATAGTACACCTTGTTTGCCTTTTGAATTCTATTTTCTATCTCTCTGTACTATCTCAAATGTTATCTCTAAGATAGTCAGATGAATTTCTACCAAAAGCCATTGAATAACAATTATAACGATTCCTCTTTAGCTTCAATGGGAGAATAAGATTACTATTGAAGCTGACCTACTTGTCAATGCCTGTGCTATAGCACTTAAATATTTCTGCATTGGTTTGTGTAGTATACCATTTTAGTGATGAAACTACAACCTATATGCACAAACCTCCTTTTACAAAATGCAAAGTGAGGTGAGGTGGGTCTATTCTTTCCTCCACAATAAAGAACTCTGGATACCTCACAAAGTAAAAGCTACTAAAATATAAAATCAGCCAAAGATACAAAAAATGATAAGGTTATCTCCAGCTAGTTCTATATGCACAGCAAAAAATAACATATGAGGTCAGTCTCACCTGCAAATGCCCTGGTGAAGTACACTTCTAAGACAAGTGTCTTGATCTGAGTTTGCTGACCAATTCTCATGCCAACTCCTGAAAATAACAAAGCAAATATCATTTTAAGAGAGAAGACATTAGCAAGTTGTAACAGCCATGAAGTCAAGTATCTTTTTCTTCGTTCTCAAACTCCCGCTACCAAGCCCTAAAAAGTAGTTAGCAAGCAGCAGGATGTTGTCAGGTGAACGGAATACATTGTGTTGTAGTTCCCAGCTTGACCGCGATATTTGCACCTTTTGGCCAAACATATCCGACGGCATTTTTTTTTACTGCAACAATTAAAAAATCGTTCCTTGTATGCTGCATACGTGGACTTGAAATCCACCTTCGATTCGGTTGATTGGCCAGTTTTACGAAAAGCCATCCAGGGAATAGGCACAACGGCCCCCTGTTGAACCTGATCAAGGACACGGCACCAGGATTCTACTGGATGGTACTCTCTTTGACAGATTCCCCATGACTTTGGGTGTCAGACTTTGGGTGTTCTTGCCCCCGACCTATACTGCCGGGCAGTCGACTGGCTTCTTGGCTGCCCCAGCGCCCATCAGGAGGGTATAACTATTGATCAGTCAATCTTCACTGAACTCGTTTACGCGGACGACATTGTCCTGTTCGGCACAGACAGATCTGCGCTGCAGCGCTCTCTGGAAATGTTTAACAGTGAAACGCCATCCCTGGGCCTGTCTATATCCTGGGCCAAGACCAAAATTCAGAACCTCATTTCCGACACAGCACCCCAGGGTATTGAAAATCAAGATCACACTGCGTGTAGCATGATATCATTTGATGGTCCCGGTATGTCAAGGTGGATCGGACTAGCTGCGTCCGCTATGCACGACTTCCGACGTGTGTGGAGTAATAGCAAGATCTCCCTTGGGACAAAAATCCGCACCTACCAGTTCTATGTGGTCCCAGTCCTGCTTTACGGCTCCGAAACCTGGACATTTCTGAAACATGATTTGTCGAAACTGGAAGCCTTTCACATGCGCAACCAGCGACATATCCTGTGCATCTGATGGCATGACTACATCTGCAACGAGGAGGTCTCTGCTAACACAGTCTTCCATCCAATCTCAGAAACACTTGACCGCCGCCGAGTTTCTTTGTTCGGTCATGTTGTATGACTGGACCAGTAAACCCCTGCCCACAAGATACTACACAAGTTGTTCCTCAGCGCCAAAGATCTTCCCCCGACAGGCTAGAGGTGCAGAAGAGGCCATCCCTAAACAGTATGGCTCGAGCAAGAAGCAACCTCCTCCTTCTCTGCTCTGGATGAGGCCTGGAACCACGCAACAGCTGTGGGTCATGGATGTGGCCGACCAATGCAATAGGCCTCAGATGCCTAAGCGAACATTATTAGGCATTTTTTGGTACTTCGATTCTTTCTTCTTAGCCAGTCTGCTCTGTTACAGCCTGTTATCCAGGATCACCCCATGGAGCTGTTCAAGGATCTTGGTAGCTCTGGTTCGCTGGGCCTGACGTTAACAGTCAGCTTTGGGTTGCTGCAGCTCATGCACTGTTCAGCATCTTGATACCAAAGTCAAGTATAATTCCTAACACACAAAAAAAAAAATTTTGAGGACAGACAGTGTAAATCAAAACAAACATACTAAACATCACCATATACCTGATTTCACTCTAGTAGGAACATGGAGACCTGAGTGATATGAGGGATGAAAATAATAGAACCACTGTCACCTTCTAAATGACTAAAGAGGGTTGTGCTTTGGGCTGGCTTCATCATGTAAAAAATTCTTGTCATTATAATCAGCCACTATAACAACTTGAATAGACCACATCCCACAACAACTCCTAATTTTGAAAATGAAACAGACATGCCCATCTTACCAGTGCCCTGTGCAGATTTTATACTCGCAGAAATCAAAAGAGCCATCTACAAACTAAAGAATTTCATAGCAGCAGGGGATGACGAAATAACTGGTGAAATTTTAAAAGCTGCAGATGATGCCACCCACCCTTACTCATCTCCTGTCCATCATAAATGATGTGTGGAAAGAGGTAAAACCACCACAACAGTGAAAAGATGGTATTATTGTAAAAATACCAAAGAAAGGAGACTATTCTGATTGTAACAACTGGCATGGCATAACACTCCTGCCAGTGCCTGGGAAAGTACTCTACAGCATGATATTAGCAAGACTCGAGAACAGGTCGATGTCATCATAAGAGAAGAACAGGCTGGCCTTAGACCAAAGCGTTCTTGCAATGAACAAATTTTCACACTCAGAACTATCAAAGAAGAATCAGTAGAAATGCAATCCCCACTAATCATCAACTTCATTGACTTCCAAAAGGTCTTTGACTATACTGTCCAACATTATGGAAAATTCTAAAAAACTATGGCTTACCCTCAAAATACATAAATATTATCAAGGCCTTATATGATAATTCACAATGCTGTGTTCGAACAACCGAATGCAACACTGAATGGTTTAATATAAAAACAGGAGAAAAACAGAGATGCATTTTATCCCCTCTACTATTTGGCATAGCTATACTTTGGGTTATGAAACACTATGCCGATGATAAGCATTTAGGCATAGAATAAACAGATAACAAGACCTTAGAAGATCTTGATTTTGCAGACGACCTAGCGCTACTAAGTACCACTAATGACAAAACACAAGAAAATATAGATAAGACCATGCTAATTGTCAGAACAGATAGGACTTCAAGTAAACGCCTCAGAGTAAAAAATCATGACCACAACGGTTGATATCAAGCTGCAGGGGAAATCTCTACAAAATGTCCAATACTAAACATACCTGGGAAGCAAAATGACACAAGATTGAGATGCCATGAAAGAAATTTCCACTACAATTGCTTTGGCCTCGTGCGCCTTTAATCTGCTCACCAACAACTGGAAATCAACGACACACAGCAAACATACCAAGCTCAGACTATTCGACTCAATCATAATATCAGTCCTGACATATGGATATGAAAGCTGGAAGACAACAAAAGAGCTAGAAAATAAACTAAACATCTTGAAAATAAATGTTTAAGAAAATTATTGAATATATGCTGGGACCAGTTCATAACCAATGACTCGATAAGAACAGAGACAAACAAAATAATGATGGACATACATCGGACATGTCCTTAGAATGAACAACCGTCTTCCATTGCAAGTACTTCAATAGACACAAGAGGCGTTTGGAAAAGAGGGAGACCCAAGGAAACACTCAGAAGAACAATCATCCGAGAGGGCTCAACTATGGGCCTCAACACCATACAAGGGCAAATTTTTTAAATAATGGATGTGACATAAATGCTAAATGGTAGTAAAATTCAATGTTGTAAACAGAGGGAAAAGCAATTGAACATGGATAGAAAACTAACAATTCTGCAATTAGAGACAGAAAAAAGCATATCTGAAATGACAGTTCAAAAAAGCATTAAAAGGAAATGAAAACAAATTAGAAGGCTCTATAAACTTTTCTCCTCACAACTACTCATAGTTTTGTTACAGTGTTTCTTATTTTACAAAAAAATGTGATCCCCCTTTATGTGGGAAGAACAATTTTCCTGTAATGAAACTGAAATATGACAAATAGGCATGGGACGAAGAAGATGAAAGATTACTTCAATAGGCATGGGGCTTACCAATATCAGAAGTAGTCCTCTTCTAAGGTGCAGGAGCATACATTTTCTACATGTGAAATTAAATGTCTCAGAAAGGTCATAGGTGTTAACAGGAGTTATATGATGAGAAATGAAGACAGTAGAACTATGTTGGGAGCTACCACTTGTGCTGACTACATTTCTGAGCCCAAATTGTGATAGTTCAGTCATCTCAAGTGGATAAAATAATATCAATTCACACTGAGCACTTACAATGTAAAAAAGTTCTGGCTTTAAGGCTTGTGGCTGCAAGTGGCAGATGGATGGTAGACATCAAGGCAATACAACAACAGTATGGGTTTACTATATGCTACATGCTCAGTTCATGAAAGATGACTAAGGGCACTCAACATCACAAATGATAGAAAACTGAACTGATAAGCATGGCATGGGCTAGTGGTTAAGTGACACAGCTCACAAACTGCAGGTGCTGGGTTCGATCCCCATCACAGCACCGTTCGTTACCCCGGGGAAGCAAACCCTTAGAAAATGCAGGAGGAAGCAGATCCTTACATAAAATGCATGCTGAAGTTGGATGCACTGAGCCGACAGGCTTAAAAATAAAAACCACAGTGCAACGCACACCGCCTTGGGGAGTATAGAAATAAGGCAAACGCCAAGAGAGAAGAAAAAAAAAAAAAAAAAAAAAGCTTGTTGGCATTGATGATTTCTTGTTCCTTTCTGTCAAAGTACAGTAAATTCAATAAGCTGAACACCCCAAGAGTAAAGAATTAAAGAGACAGAATGGTTATCCTTGGAAGAGTTATCATATTTCAAGGTGACATCTTTTTATTTCAATCAACAGAAAAATCAGTTACATGCACTTATAATTCCTGTTTCATATTATTTATATTGTTTCTAGAATTTTCTTCAAAACCCAGATAGTTACTTCTCCACACTCAGAAGACTTTAAGACTGTGGTTATAACAAGTTGTGTAATATCATGATTTGTTGTGCTTTAACCCTGAAAGGGTTTGTATAAGATTGTTCTGTTCTATTAAGAATTGATGTCACTGCATTCTAGACAGAATCATAGGTGCTATGTATCTCTGAGAAAATTGTAAAGAGTGTGGAAACTAATGGTTCCAGTAGCTCACTGGTTGTATATACTACTGTTCCATTATCTCAAGTACATCTTCTAGCCAGACCTGTGATTGATAAAAAATATGATGTTCCCCCAGCATACAACATTTCAAGGTTGAAAGAAAACTGATAACACAAGCATACAATTAAAATAAGCCGAGGCTGCGGTGGCACTGTGTATGGAGTCCAGCTCCTGACCTGATAAGTAGTGATGTGAGACGTATCAGATAAGTACACTATGTTGTCCTTAAATGTTGACATCCCCCATATATGTATTATTCCCTTCTTCTATGAATCGCTAGTTCAGTATTCTTGTTATTTGCTGTCCCTGATGAAGGCCTATTGGTTGTAACATAGGTTTCGTTTATGTTTTCGTCTCGGTGCGGTATCTGACCATACCCATTAAAAGATTTTAATTAAATTAAATTAAACATTTTTATTTGTTTCATTTATATTTTCTTACTATATAACACAAGCATACAAATGACAGAAAATGTAAGTTCTTACCAGAAGGGAAAACTGTAGGAAGGGAATTTTTGGACCATGCGTACATATGGTGTGCTGGGTCAGATTGACATTTCTCTGAGGACTGCCTGTGGAGGGTAATTTTGAGAACACATTTACAAGTCATAACAACAACATCCAACTATTCCTACTGTTGTCAACTGCTATTTATCATCCTTCCTTTTCTGCTGAGGCATGGAGTCACTACGGTTCTTGCTGGAAGTCTTTTAAAACACATGTAGGCAATGGTTCTGTGACAGCACCAAGACAAAAATAAAATTACATCTACGTTATGATTACAAGGCCTTCGTCAGGAACAAAGAATGAATGAAGACAGCTAACAAATCACTATAAAAAAATCTGCTAAAGACGGATGTGTCAGACCAAATGGTGCAAATATAGCAGTCAAGTTGTAAACTGGTGACACAACGCATTCTGTTGTCCGGATTACGTCCTGCTACTTGCAAAGTCCTGTTCAGGGTTTGCTAGCTAGCGGGAGATTGAGAACAAACAAAGAACTATAAAAAACAAAAACAAGACGATGTAAAATGAACGGTTTAGGTTCACTTGCATACCTGGATGTGACAGGAAAGTACGAGACTATGTCAATTATGAAAGCAAATTTAAACTGCACTTTTTACATGTTTTGTTCTTTTGCAGTGATTTGTTAGTTGTTTTTGTTTGTTCTTTGTTCCTGATGAAGGCCTTATGGCCATAACGCAGGTGTCCCTTTTTTTTGTTCTCGTGCAGCCATTGAGTGATTTACCTGCATGCGTCTTTATTGACTTTTAATCTTCAGTGTCACTGAGGCTGCCGATCTATTTGTTGTTGGAAGTTCACAGACATCAATAAACTACTATCTTTCGCCTGAGAACAGGCCACTGCAAAAATTGCAACCTGCTGTCGCCATTAAGTAGCCAGAGTGTTCCACCCTTGATATTTACTTTCATTGACTACAAAAAAGCTTTAGATTCGGTAGAACCATATTTTGTCCGGTGTTCCCTGTTGGAACAAGGTGTCGATCCTGGTTATATCAGAATTCTTGCTAACAGTTATTTAACTACCACATTTCGACACTTCCAATGTCCAATTGTGGTACCAGTTCAGAAATAGGTTCACCAGGGGATCCTATCTCACTGAACCTCTTCTTCGCATGTTTGGAATCAGTCATCAGTCAATGCAACTGGGCCACCTTTGGCATCCATATTGACAGCAGATGTTTCAATAACCTTCGATTTTTTGATGACATAGTGCTCATCACAGAGTGAGCAGCAGAAGCCAACCAAATGATGCAGCTACTCGATTCAGAGGGCAGGAAAGCGGGACTAGAGATGAATGTCTCAAAGACCAAAGTGTTATGCAATCATTTCGCCAATTGTGATCCAGCCTTCCTTGATGGGGGTGCAACTAGAGGAAGTCAATAAGTACATCTTTCTTGGGCGCCTCCTCAATATATAACCTGGAACTTGAATTGACAAGACGTCGTTGTGTTGGTTGGGCAGTCTTCTTGTCCATTAACACGGTCCTGGATGGTTGCGAGCCTCTCTCTTCAATTCTTCTGTGCTCCCTGCGATGTGCTATGGTGTTGAAAAAATGGACACCAACAAAATCACTGGAGGACAAATTGAGAGTGATCCATGCCTCTCTTGAGAAACGCTTGGTCGGAATCACTCTTCAGTATCAACGTATGCAAAACCTCCACAATTCTGACATAACGACTGTCCTTGGTAAATAATGTGGTAATCTTTGCAGACATGGCAAAACATAGATGGACAGGTCACATGCTGCGATGAAACGATGGCTGATGTAGCACATCAACAGCAATCTGGTATCCCTGAGTAAAAAGAGACGGTGGGGAAGACCTCCAATACATTGGTCATACTTCCTTGTTGTACACAACAACATCAGAGATGTCTCTGGAGGAGGGCTTACCATGCACTGGGCTTCAGTAGTTCTAGACAGGGTCCGCTGGAGACGAAGTTGGGACCCACAGCTATGGTGAGGGAAGGATCAACAAGATTAAGGTGATCAGGAACAAGTCTGCACTTTATCATTGGTATTTTCTTGTAGTGATGTTTCCTTTAGCTATTTTCCATTACCTATTTATGTTTTCATTGACTGTGCTTATTTGTGCACTTTTTCATTGATAATCATTCTACAAGTAATAATTTCTTGTTTGGTCTACTCTTTGAAATTGCAATTGTTTTAACTGTTATACTATAACTTATTAGAAACTGGAATTGTTTTAAATGTTTTTTTTCATTTATTTTTACTTTCTATATATATCGACAGTGCAGCCGCAGCCTTATTTAAATTTAATTGTTATTTGTACCACCACTGCTGCTTCTATTTGTTATCTCATGCCGCCTTATCTTCCATTTTCCCTATTTCATTGTATCGCCATGCCTTCCTCTAAATTCACGACTAACTACCTCTGTTCTTTTATCATTACAACTTTCAGCCTTCTCCCTCCTGTCCTCTCCCATATTGCCACTGACTTCGCTCTTGTCACTCTTAAGATAACCCGATTTACCTGCCATCTCAATTTCAATCACAATTGTCTTCATTTTAACATTCTTTCTTGCAGATTCACTTCTAAGTTTCACCTTGCGGCTGGTTCTTTAAACTCATGTGAGCTCTGCCATCTTGAACGTGCGGATATCTGGGGTAGTTGTCTCGCCGCAGCGACTCAATTTCAACCAGCGTTCGTAAAGCGATCTCAGTCCCGCCAGGCGGAGCGATAGCGCGGGCTTGCGGAAAACGCTCGCCTGCCTTTCCCCGTAGAGCGAATTGGGTGCGGTTTGTTGCAGCGGCTCCTCCACCGAGGTGCGCTGGTCTGGTCCGTATCAGGAAACGTGGTCCGTCCGTGGTGATTTATCTAAGGCTTATAGCAGAGCTCGACAGTACGTCTTGCTGGTGGTCCGACTCTCGCAAAGAGCTTGTGACCGGCAAATGGAAAGCAGGAATCGTTGCCTCGAGGCCCTGCGTTCTCCTACGGAGAAGGGCAGGCCGGCAGGCCAAATTGTCTCTAGTCCCAGTGAAATTCATCGCCGAGGTCGTTGGGATCCGTTCTGCACAGAGCGCTGCCATCCCTCCTCGAGCGAGCCCGGTCGGTCGGTCGTCTGGTGCGTGTGGGAGGCCCCTGTCAGGCGGTCCTAGGTCGACGGAGTGAGGGACGGGTGGAACAAACCGTCCGTCCCGTCAGTCGGTCCCTGCGGCCGTCGTCCCAGCGAGGCTTTTTACACACCCTTCCTCCGCCGACCGGTGTGTGCTGTACGTACGTCTCCGACAGATATCTGGTTGATGCTGCCAGTAGTCATATGCTTGTCTCAAAGATTAAGCCATGCATGTCTAAGTTCACACTGTCTCACGGTGAAACCGCGAATGGCTCATTAAATCAGTCGAGGTTCCTTAGATGACACGATCCTACTTGGATAACTGTGGCAATTCTAGAGCTAATACATGCTTACCAAGCTCCGACCCTCGCGGAAAGAGCGCTTTTATTAGTTCAAAACCAATCGTCGTTTCCCCTCGCGGGGTTGCGGCGTCCCCACTGGTGACTCTGGATAACTTTGTGCTGATCGCATGGCCTCATGTGCCGGCGACGCATCTTTCAAATGTCTGCCCTATCAAATGTCGATGGTACGTGACATGCCTACCATGTTTGTAACGGGTAACGGGGAATCGGGGTTCGATTCCGGAGAGGGAGCATGAGAAACGGCTACCACATCCAAGGAAGGCAGCAGGCGCGCAACTTACCCACTCCCGGCACGGGGAGGTAGTGACGAAAAATAACAATACGGGACTCTTTCAAGGCCCCGTAATTGGAATGAGTACACTTTAAACCCTTTAACGAGGATCTATTGGAGGGCAAGTCTGGTGCCAGCAGCCGCGGTAATTCCAGCTCCAATAGCGTATATTAAAGTTGTTGCAGTTAAAAAGCTCGTAGTTGGATCTCAGGCGCAGGCGGGCGGTCCGGCTCGCGCCGGTTCACTGCCTGTTGTCTCCTGCCCTACCGTCTGCCGGCTCTCTCCCACGGGTGCTCTTCGCTGAGCGTCCTGGGTGGCCGGCGCGTTTACTTTGAAAAAATTAGAGTGTTCAAAGCAGGCCTCGGCTGCCTGAATAATGGTGCATGGAATAATGGAATTGGACCTCGGTTCTATTTTGTTGGTTTTCGGAACTGGAGGTAATGATTAACAGGGACAAACGGGGGCATTCGTATTGCGGCGTTAGAGGTGAAATTCTTGGATCGCCGCAAGACGAGCTACTGCGAAAGCATTTGTCAAGAATGTTTTCATTAATCAAGAACGAAAGTCAGAGGCGCGAAGACGATCAGATACCGTCGTAGTTCTGACCATAAACGATGCCGACTAGCGATCCGCAGGAGTTGCTTCGATGACTCTGCGGGCAGCTTCCGGGAAACCAAAGTGTTTGGGTTCCGGGGGAAGTATGGTTGCAAAGCTGAAACTTAAAGGAATTGACGGAAGGGCACCACCAGGAGTGGAGCCTGCGGCTTAATTTGACTCAACACGGCCAACACTGAAATGACTGACATGCCGAGACCACTTTTCTGGGGTCTAATATGAAACTGGTGCTGGATTTAGACCCTCAGAAATCTGGGGTTATGCCCTCTGTGGCTCGGTTGGTCTGCATCCAGTGTTTGATAAAGGAATTGACGGAAGAGCACTATCAGGAGTGGAGCCTGAGGCTAAAATTGACTAAACACGCCAATAGTGTAGAATGACTGTCAAAAGAGAGCACCTTCGTGGGGTCTAATAGTGAACATGTGCTGGTAATAGACCAACGGAAAACAGGTCAGTCTCAAAACCCCTAAATGAAAGAGCGCCTGCTACGGTAATCTGGTCTTCACCCTGCAGAAATCGCAGGCTCCAGAAACTGGGCCATTGACAAACTAAAAGCCCTCTATTGATACGGTCTGGCTAATATTGAACGGGTGCTGGAAATAAACCCTCTGAAGACAGGTCAGCTTTACCCCACAAATGACAATGCTCTGCTACGGTAATCCTGCTAAGCCCGAGAGGAGCCGCAGACATTTTGGTTCACGTACTAGGCGGATAAGCCAACGGTTCGAGGTGAGGGATTACGGCCGAACGCCTCTAAGCCAAAAATCCCGCCTAAAAGCAGCTCAGCACAAATGCAAAGGGAGGCTTCGACATGGTGGGGACCTCGGGGTCACGCTCCAGCCCCGCCCGGTCAAGCCGCAGAAGGAGGTCTCTGCCGTCCGCTGATAAAAGTGGGCGGGAAGCTGCTCGATATTAACCCCATACGGCGATGAGGAATGAAATCATTTGTAGAAGACTTAGTTCTCGGTCGGGTACCCTAAGCAGTAGATCAGCTACCTCACTGCGAACTGCTGAGACTCAACCCTTGACCATGTCCGCTCCCTAGGCGGACAACATCTCCGTGCAAGACTAGGCTTGTCACCTGGTCAAATGCACTATTTCGAGAGGAATCACAGGTCGCTGACATTTGGTCCACGTGCTTGGCTGATAAGCTACCATCTGAGGGATTACGGCCGAACGCCTCTAAGCCAGAATCCCGCCCAAAATCTCAGCACCGCTGAGATGGGAGGCTACGACATGGCTGGGGCTTGTGTCCCGGCCCGATCGAGCCGCAGGAATGCACCTGGTAAAATGCACTCCTTCCTCGCTCTTTGCATCTGTCTGCTATCAGTCATTCCAATGGACGCAGAAGAGATGCAGTCCAGCGGACACTGCACCTCCTGTCCTATGGTGGCAAGCTCCCGGGTGGCGGGGAATGCTAGGCGTACCATCACTGCAGATGAGCCGAGAAAATAGAGCGAGCAAAAAGATACCTCACTCATATGCATATGCTACGTTTCTGGCAGGACGTGACGATCCTGGGAAAAAGTCACACTGGACTGCCTCTCTTCCGGGATAGTACAAACTAGTACATAGTCCATCATATCATTTCCAAACGCTACAGACACGAGTAGGGAAGACTCGATAGTCCTGCAAGACAACTTCCCAAGAGAGACAACTCTGACCAAAAACAACTGCTGCCTTGCAGTTAGGCTGGGGACAGCCAAAGGCTAAGGAGGGCAACCCTACAGAAACGCCTGTTGAAATCGGATGCACTGAGCCACTGGCTAACAAATTAAATCAGTGCAACGTAAATATCGCTGTAAACAGCGTACGAAGAAGAAGAAGAAGAAGAACGTGCGGATAGGAAGTGCGGTTTCCTGCGGATGTGCTGTATTGCATCCAGCTTCGCTAGACTGCTCAATGATATTTATTTGTCCCAATCTCATCTTCTGCACTGCTTGTTAGTTATCTCCACCCAGGACTACTTTTCCTACGATGTCATCCGTTTCATTATTTACACTATCAATCGTTAGTTGTACGACTTCTTGTCTGCTCGAAAGAAGGACACGCTTACCCGTCTTCGTCCTCCTCCGCCTTCCTCATCATCAGCTTCTCGCTATCAAGTGGTATGTATCCCCTCTGATCTTCGCCTGACCGAGAGTGAAATATCAGTACTTAGCACAAGTCTTAACTTACCCTCTCCATACCTCCATTAACCAGTACTCGGTTCTCAAGGATGTGCATGCTTATCATCGCCGCCTATGCCTCAAACAATGGTACCACACCAATCTCAACTCCTGTCCATTCCTGACCTCAATGCCCCTTTCTCCAGCTATTCCCACTAAAATCTGACTGTACCTCGCTTCCTCTGGCCGATCTCGTCCCTTAGACCTCTACATTAAAACTACTCTTCACGATATCAAGGTCCTCTGCCGTTGCAATATTTTAATATGTCTCACCCCGAGGCTTGCGCTCTGGCTTGTCTCAGCCGGTGTAAGGGTCTCGTGATTAAACCTGTGTAACAGATAGATTTAGTCTTGCCAGACAAATCGTGTCTCAGTATAGAGAGTTCTTAGTTTTGCCAGAATTACACTGCAAGTGAAATTAAATTTAAAAAAAAAAATATAGAATACCGCGGCAGTGCGTGTAATAACCTGGGACACACAAAAGCGGAAGACAGGAAGCACACAGGACACAATGCCATTTTGAAATTAGGTCCAGAGTAGGAATATATAGTCTGGGGGTTATAAAATCCAAGGCAAACCAGGGAAAGGAAAGTCGGAGAGAGAAAACGCAGAGAGAGCGAACATTAGTTGTAGCAAAGGACTGACAGATTCCGACGAGATTTAGACCTACAGTAGTTGAAAATAGAATTGCATCCTCAGTTCACAGAAGAAAGGTAATAATGATTTTTGTAAAAGTAATTAGAATTCTGTAGTCATCGTAGATCTCACAGGAGCAGCCTAGATTAGTGACAGCTACCACATTGTAGAAGAATACAGGCCTTCTTCCAGATTGAGATCGATAAGAGAAAAAATGTCACCAGACACAATTTTATAGTCGGTGCATGGTCATCATAGATCTCTCAAGATCGACAGTCATCGTAGAGGAACAGAGCCAAGGACGTTTACCTGGGTTAAACCACGAATTTTCAATCTATGTCAATACACAAAAAATTCGTCACAAAGTTACAGCAGGCCAAGTTCGGAGAGTAGACTGATGACAATAATAGGTTTAGATGTAGTTGGAGTTTTAAGCCGTAGATAGCCATTAGATAAGAGTGTGTAGTAAGCTGTGTATGATAGAAGAGTGGAAGACAAATTGTAACGTGTAGGAATAAAGAATTAGTTTTTATTGTTTTGAAATGGTGCCCCTAGTTTATTGAAGTGAGTGTTAGTTGAAGAGTGTAGAAGTGGAAAGAAAAGGAGAGGCTTCAGTGAGCCAGAAGAGCAGAACCCCGTTCCGTCTGCTACACCTGCTGACAAGTGGGGAGGAGTGGTGGTTTGGCGCAAGGATTTATATGCTCAGGAGGGCAATCTTTAACCAATTGAACCTTCTTTCTATAAAACACACGCCGATGATGCGACTGTCTGCTTTAACAAGGAGGTCTCTAGCACTATCTTGGATATGACAGAATGTCATCTCCTCCCTAAGAGTACCAAGCGACTCCGAATCTTTAACAGCTGTCTTGAGACGCTATTTCAAATAAGTATACTATAACCCATTTCAATTTTAATTTAATTTAATTTAAATTAACTTAAAACATTTTTTTCATTTATTTTTTCTTACCTTACGTTAAACTAATTTAGTGTGTCAAATAAAAATATTTTGTAGGACTAAATATCAGCATGACAAAGAATAAACACGGTCATTGGAAAAATAGTGGGGCAACAGTCAGCTCCGAACAAACAGACAACAGACTTGTACATATCCTTGATGTCTTACCATGTTGGTTGACTTGAAAAAGGCTCCCCAGAGCAGCCATATAAAATCATGTGATGTACTGTGGATGAATCTGCCAGAGGTTCAAACTTATCTGAAAAATACAGAGAAGATAACAGATAAATGATTATGGCTACATTATTTATTCTGTAGTTAGTTACCCATCACAAGCGATGATGGCGACATCAGATGTTTTTTTTGTCTTGATGATGTAACTTGCACTGTATTTGAATTATAGTGAGGAAGAGACTGCGCTCATCAACCTCGCTCTCTCGTCCTGAGCTACCTTTGACCAGTGGCAAGATGACCAGTCAAGACGACTGGAGGTAACTCAGAATGCAGACACTCTGGTCTTATCTACCTTGAGACAGGGTTTGCTTGAAACTTGAAGGATTCAATTACCCACTGTTCTTATTCATTGTTGTGAAATGCGAGATCTTACCCCTCGACTACAGCGACCCCTGTACACAGTTAGCAGAATAGAAGATATTGTATGGATATTAATA
This sequence comes from Ariolimax columbianus, assembly GCA_036924085.1. Classification (NCBI taxonomy): domain Eukaryota; kingdom Metazoa; phylum Mollusca; class Gastropoda; order Stylommatophora; family Arionidae; genus Ariolimax; species Ariolimax columbianus. The sequence continues at coordinate 116,232,993 of JAVGWX010000001.1, read as the reverse complement.
ATAACTCACCTAATAAACATAAATACTTCTCCTTTGTCATTTTTTCTAAATCAAGAATTTCTAATACCTTCATTGACTTTGAAGTCAGTATAAAAAACATCTCTCGGTACCATTCAGTTTATTCCTCAATTGGGTTGGAGAAGGCTATTTGTCACCCTGCTCCTCTTGTGGAGTCAACAGACCTGGAGAACAATGTTTGTCTGTTTTCTCAACACTGGCACATGTCTGTATGTCCAAATTTAAATTTGTTGAATAGAGTACTCTGAGTGGTGTGAAGTGAAAAGTGGAGTGCCACAGGGCTCAGTTTTGGGAGTGGATATTTTGAGGTCGGATATAGATAAAATTCAAGAATGGTCTGTAAGCTGACAAATGGAGTTTAATGTAGATAAATGTACAGCCATCCACATGGGTATATCCAATATGGAACATAATTACAGAATGATAGAGAACAATATTAGAAAGATAGATAAGAAAAGGGACTTAGGAGTTATAATAGATCATACAGGTAAGGTGAGTAAGCAAGTTCAGGTAGCAGTGGAAAAGGCAAATGCAATGTTAGGTATGATAAAAAGAAATATTAAACATAGGAGCAAGGAAGTGATAGTCAAGCAGTATAAAGCATTAGTTAGACCTAGATTGGAGTACTGTGTACAGTCCTTATTGTAGAGGGGATATAAATATGCTGGAAAGAATACAAAAAAGAGTGACAAAGCTGATAGTGGGATTCCAGAATTATTTATGAGGAAAGCCTCAAAACCGGCCTACAGTGTTTAGAAAAGAGAATTTGAGGTGACTTAATACAGGTTTATAAGATGATCAGAGTAACGGATAAATTAGACTATAACAAGTTTTTCAAAATACAACCACCCACAAGAACAAGAGGACATAGCTACAAATTAACTAAAGAGAGGTTCAGATTAGATATTAGGGAATATTTTTTTAGTCAGAGAGTGGTGAATGCTTGGAATGCATTGCCACAGAAGGTAGTGGAGGCAGGGACAATTAAAGCATTTAAGAATAAATTGGATGGGCATAGCTTTTAGAGCAAGGTAATGTAAATGAAACTGGTTGTATACAGACTCTGGTGAGTCTTCTAAACCAGTATAAAGACGTTAAGTTAAGATGATTTATTAATCTGCAGTGGTCGGTTCAGTCTGAATTTTGTCAATTGATCTATTCTTAGTAAGGGGTAGAATTCCTTGACTATATCAATTTGTATGTATTCTCTGTACCATTTGTTTCTAATGTGTTTTTTTAGCATTGCTTCCACTTCTCAAATATTACTATTTCTTCATTTAGTGTTTTGCGTCTCCCATTTTGTATTATCTTAGCTGCTTCCTCATTTATAAGTATTTTGCAATGGGCTGGGTATCACTGTATTTTCACTAGGTTGAATTTAATGCTCAACTTCATAAATGCTTCTCAAAGCTTTCTAATTCAAAGTTTTCATGGTTTCTTAAAGCTATTATGACAGAAGGAATATGTTAGGAACACTATTTTGACTGTCAATGTCTTTGTTATCTATGACATTCGCAGATATTCTTAGTCATCCTCATAAGCTTTAAAGTTGTATGAGAGTTTTCCAATGGTCAAATGTTTAGATTTCCTGCCCATCCTTTAATGCTTCTTTGATGTATTACACTTAATATTTTCAAGCTCTCATTGCTGAACCATCTGTACTGTTTACTTGTGAATCGTGCAGGTAGAATAGCAGATAATGAGGTGATCAATAATTCAATCTATAAAGTGGTCTGCCAGGGTCTTTGTGTACACAGACGTCCCAACACTGCAGAGTAATAAGCTGCTCAAGCCTAGCTAGCTAAGCAGGAAATCCTCATTCCAGCTACATCCAGCTCACGCCAGACCTGGAACCTGCACCCATGTAGAAGTACAGGTCGACTAAGACTAAGATTAATAAATTATGAAAACGACTACAAAAGAGTAAATAATTTAATCAATCAAAGCATGTCACTCCTCTTGGGACATAGACCATTGACCATATCTTGCCAGTTTTCAGTCTTGGGCCACTTTTTAGGTATAACTTAGGCATCCACCTCTTTCAACGGCTCACCCTCCAGCATGATTGGTTCCTTGTTGATAGGATTAATTTTAAGGAGCTTAGGTTTCTTCATGTTGACATCCAGATCCAATGTGGCTGATTGTTCTTTCCTCCTATACGATTTCTCTTTGACTATGACTGTGGCAAAAGTACCAGGTCATCTGTGCAATACACATTATCCAATTGTGACTGTATTGTTCACTGAATACTAGTTCTCTTTCCATCATTTGATGTCCTCATTATCCAATCTATTGCCAACAAGAACATTGATTTGGGATCCATGATTGCAAAATTTGCTGATGACACAAAACTATGCAGTAGTGTCTCATCTAAAGCACAAGTGGGTATATTGAGGTCGGATTTAGATAAAATTCGAGAATGGTCTGTAAGTTGGCAAATGGAGTTTAATGTACAGTCATCCACATGGGTAGATCCAATATGGAACATAATTACAGAATGGGAGAGAATAATATTAGAAAGATAAATAAGGAAAGGGACTTAGGAGTTATAATAGATCATACAGGTAAGGTGAGTAAGCAAGTTAAGGTAGCAGTGGAAAAGGCAAATGCAATGTTAGGTATCATAAAAAGAAATTTTAAACACAGGAGCAAGGAAATGATAGTCAAGCAGTATAAAGCATTAGTTAGACCTAGATTGGAGTACTGTGTGCAGGTGTGGAGTCCTTATCATAGAGGGGATATAAACATGCTGGAAAGAATACAAAAAAGAGGGACAAAGCTGATAGTGGGATTCCAGAATTACAGTTATGAGGAAAGAATCAGAAAAACTGGCCTACAGTGTCTAGAAGGGAGAAGAATTCGTGGTGACTTAATACAGGTTTATAAGATGATCAGAGGAATGGATAAATTAGACTATAACAAGTGTTTTAAAATACAGCCATCCACAATAACAAAAGAGAACATAGCTACAAGCTAAATAAAGAGAGGTCCAGATTAGATATTAGGAAATATTTTTTTAGTCAGAGAGTGGTGACTGCTTGGGAGGCAGGGACAGTTAATGCATTTAAGAATAAATTGGATGTGCATAGCTTTTACAGCAAGGTGATGTAAATATAACTGGTTGTATAGACTCTGCAGGGTCTTCTAAACCAGCATAAAGAAGTTAAGTTAAGAAAGTGTGAGAGAAGTCATCCTTGTCTCCCCTATGTTTGCACTCAGAAGCTATCAATCAGTGTTCCTTCATGTGCCACTCTACCAACTGTACCATTGTACATACTCTGTATGAGGGTTATGTTCTTCTATGATATTCCATAGTTTCTCAACAGCTGTAAATCACAATTACTTGACTGTAATCTTGATTGTGTTCTGTGAGACTACAAAGTCTTGGTAAATTTTCATGAGATTTAATTCCTGTTAAAAAGAGATTCAGTAACTCTCAATAAGATTAGGACTTACAAATATAAGACTCCAAATCAGGTACCGAATAAGCTGAAATCAAGTATTTTTCTGGCTGAAACAAATAAGATACATATAAATAAACAGAAAATATAAATTTGGAAGCATATTTAAGTTCCTGTCTCACACATAACTATTGCTTGAATGTACACAATCTCCACTATTTTTCTAAATGGTATTTTTTAAATTATCCATGCCTATTGGAGCTCTTGACTTTTTATTTGGAAGGATATAATAGACACAATGTCTTAAAATACAACTAAGGAAGGTTTTGGATGAGCCTGGCACTTTCGTCTTGAAAAACAAAGTGCTATAGAAACACCACTGCAACAGCAAATAAATACATTGTGGAAGGTTTCCAATAATGGGGGTCAGCTGCACTGGTAGGTCCAACTAACTGTTGATTGCCAAGGGGGAAGAATAGGTCCACACCGGTGATACAATGATAGAGTACCAGAGAGTCATCATAACCTTGGGCAAGGAATGCAGAGAATGGGGCAATGGGAGAGCATCTTGGCTTCACAAGCTCCCATCATGGGTACGTCAGTAATGGACAGGAATGAGATGAGATTTTTAAATCAATCATTCATTGACCGCCTGTTGGATGAGGAAACCGCAATAGACGAAGCAGTAATCCACAGACTGCAAAGTTTCGACATTAAATGAGGTTTGAGTGGAGTAGGGTGCATGAGAGGACGGAACAAGAGAGTATACAACCAGCAAGCTACAGGGATCATCAGCATCCAGATCCTGCAACATTTTCTGAGAGAGACTGAGCACCTATGGGTATGCCTGGAGTGCAGTGACGTCGATTCTTAGTAACAGAAACAGACTGTTGTATGAAAATATAAACAATGTGCAAGTGCAATTGGATGTTTGGCCAAAGGCCTAGCTAAGCAGTGCAATATAATTGAATGCTTGGCCACAAATCCAACTAAGCAGTGCAATATAATTGAATGCTTGGCCAAAGACCTAACTAAACTGTGCAATGTAATTCGATGCTTGCCCACAGATCTAACTAAAAAGTGCAGTGCCCTTTAGACAAGCAGAAGGCGAAGAAGATATTGAGGAACTTTAGACAAGTATGAATCCCATATAAAACGCAACAATAATTGGCTAGAAAATATAGCACAGCTAGATTGATAACAAAACAGAACAGATAAACTCTAATGTCCGGGTATGATGATGACAAGGCAAAGGGTCTTCCAAAAACAAGATGAAAAAGAAAGATAAACCCAAAGGCCAATTTGCTTAGATGTTTGCCTCACTAGTTTCTACTGGCGGAGGCGCACCATTTTCCACCCCAGACCGTAGTCAATTGGGCGATATCAGGACGCATAAACCAGTGCTTGGAAGCATGTGTGCATCTGTATGTACCTATGCTAGGTTTGTGCGCCCTCAGAAGCTAGCCCAACCAAAGTGCATTACCACGAGGGCGCGTGTGAAAGTTGTGCAAGGGTGTGACTGTGGGATAGAGTCAAATGAAACAGAGTGAGGTAAGAAGAGAGAGCAGGAGAAGAGTGGCCCCCAGGGTGAGCTAGTCCCTGCTTTCTCTTATTCTTTTTTGTTTTTGTTTTTTGCTTAGATGTTTGCCTCACTAGTTTCTACTGGCGGAGGCGCACCATTTTCCACCCCAGACCGTAGTCAATTGGGCGATATCAGGACGCATAAACCAGTGCTTGGATGCATCTGTATGTACCTATGCTAGGTTTGTGCGCCCTCAGAAGCTAGCCCAACCAAAGTGCAATGGAAGGGCTTTACCACGAGGGCGCGTGTGAAAGTTGTGCAAGGGTGTGACTGTGGGATGGAGTCAAATGAAACAGAGTGAGGTAAGAAGAGAGAGCAGGAGAAGAGTGGCCCCCAGGGTGAGCTAGTCCCTGCTTTCTCTTATTCTTTTTTGTTTTTGTTTTTTGCTTAGATGTTTGCCTCACTAGTTTCTACTGGCGGAGGTGCACCATTTTCCACCCCAGATCGTAGTCAATTGGGCGATATCAGGACGCATAAACCAGTGCTTGGATGCATGTGTGCATCTGTATGTACCTATGCTAGGTTTGTGCGCCCTCAGAAGCTAGCCCAACCAAAGTGCAATGGAAGGGCTTTACCATGAGGGCGCGTGTGAAAGGTGTGCAAGAGTGTGACTGTAGGACAGAGTCAAATGAAACAGAGTGAGGTGAGAAGAGAGAGAAGAGTTGCCCCCAGGGTAGAAGACCTATCTTATTCTTTGTTTGATAACGATGTGCTTGTATATGGCAAAGTACACCTTCTTCAATCACAAATGGGACTTTCATCATTATATTAAAACTGACAATAGGCAGTAGATGAAAAGTTTCATATTTGCAAAGAAAATAAAAAAGAGGTGAAAGTTATATTTTACATTGAACAAAGAAATCCCTATATATAGATAGGGATTGTTTGGCATCCTGTCAGTTTCGAGAGACAATCGACTTAATGGTAGAGAGTGGACAGTCAATTGTTGCCCTTGCTTTCGAAGTAAACGTTTGGACTCTGCATCTTATCTTCCCCTGTCTACAACCAGCACACAAAGCTTGCCTCCAGCCGGGTCTGTCTTTGGCAAGTTCCTCCCAGTTTGCAGGTGTTTATATCCAACACCTTCAGGTCACGCTTGCAAACATCTTTGTACCGGAGGAAGGGTCTACCTTTTATACGCTTGCTGTGGTCAGCTCTCTGTAAATGATATCTTTTGGTATTCGCCCATCCTCCATACGTGACCAAGCCACCGGAAGCGTCGCTGGCGGAGGATCGTAACCAATGTGACGGTCCAACACTTTGTTGTTAGTTTCTCTGTCACTCCATGAAATTCCAAGTATGCGTCTCAGGCAGCGCATATGAAAAGCATTTAGCCTTTTTTCATGTGAGGCATACAGAGTCCATGTTTCGCTGTCATAGAGCATGGTACTAATCACACATGATCTGTACACAGCAACCTTTAATAAGATGGTCATCATGTTGTTATTCCACACTCTCTGTAAGAGCCTGGCAAGTGCTGATGAGGCCATTCCTAATCGGTTTTGCAACTCTGTCCAGTGAAAGGTTGTCAGTGATGATAGATCAGAGGTAGTTGAAGTGTTTTACTACCTCCAGATTGTTATTGTTTAATACAATGTCTGAGGATCTGCACCCTAAGCCATTACTCATCTTTTGTACGCTGATGGTGAGTTCAAACAGATCACAGGATTTTGCCAACCTATTAACGAGGATCTGTAATTCGGCTTCGGTGTGGATGATCAGGACAGCATCGTCTGCGAAGAGTATATCCCGAATGACATTCTCTATTCTCTTAATTTTTGCTCGCAGTCTGCATAGATTGAATAGTTTCCCATCTGACCTAGTATGCAGAAAGAAACCCGCTGTAGCAGTTACAAAGGCGTGTCAAAGCACGATGGCATACATACATACATAATGTTCTATGCATGAAGAAATTGCGGACAGATGTAAGGAACACTATACACTAGCCCTCAACCATCCTCCAGCAACGGCTTGCCCCGAGCTGGATCTGGAATGTGTGGATACTCCCCTGGACGTGGAGACGTGCATTGACGCTCCCAACATTAGCAAAAGTCCAAGCCTCGATATGGGAGCTTAACCCTACCAGACCTAAGGCCCTGAACCCAACTGTCCCCCATTCCTGGGTTCCAGAGCATTAAAGAGAAAAAACCAACATGATATAGAAAAATGTTAGTTACATGCAAACAAGTGGTTAGAATAAGATGTAACTTGGAGACATTGTAGAAAATAGGTTTACCTTTCATCTAGCGTCAATATTCCACCTTTGTGTGGCAATCCACCCAGCAAAAGGCAAAGAGCCCTCATTTGTCCAATAATCCTGATAGCTGGGCTTTATACATGAGTATTTCATTAGGATCCTCAGTCCAAGAAAAGACTTCATCTCATCACTCGAGCTCTCACTGTCTGTTTCACTTGAACAGAGTCTGAATCAACCAAATTATTGATCACCTGTTGGACTGTCATAAGCCTAGACTTACTTTGCTTTCCTGTTGAAGTGCTTGGTTCATCAGCCGTTCGTTTCATTGTCAATTTTCCAAATTTGTTCACGTTAAACCCCACAAAATCAATTCAAACATGGGGGGCAGCCATTTACAATAACTAATCACGAGGATTGACCACGATTGGTTGGTTATTTTTAGATTCTGGCGCATTTTATGACGTACTATCCAAAGTACCGAAAATTAGGTACAGCAGTTTAGCAGCAGTTAAGGAAATTACCGAAAAATGGGTACAGCGGTCTGGTAGGGTTAAAGACGGGCGCTACAGGCCCGGACAATATTCTGCCGGAACTACTGAAGTACACCATGGACCCCATCAGCTCAACTTTTCATCACCACTTTCAACAAGTTTAGAGGACAGGACAGGTTTCCACAGATTGGCGCGATGGAATAGTTGTTGCCCTATATAAAGGCAAGGCAAGTCATACGGACTTCAACAACTACAGACCAATTACACTGCTCTCAGTCCTTGGCAAAGTATTTGCACATGTGCTGCTGGCCTGGCTAAAACTACTCCTGATCACAAAATGTCTTCTACATCAGTCTGGTTTCCCCCCGGCTCGATCAACCGTGGATGTCATTCTTGCTCTCCGACTTCTGGCCGAGCTGCACCATGCATTCAACAGCCCCCTCTGCACTGCGTATGTGGATCTAAAGGCTGCATTCGATTCAGTCGATAGGTCTGCTCTCTGGAAAGCCCTGCAAGACAACACACTCCTGTCCCACTGCTGAATTTGATAAGAGAGCTACATATGGACAGTAGGCCAGCGTCCACCTAGGTGGGTCTCCCTCAGAAAGGTTCTTAACATATTCAAGGGTCAGGCTGCGCCCATGCCTCTGACCTTTTCTGCCGTGCCATCGACTGGAATCTTTACCGCATTGACTCTCACCACCAGGGCATCAACATGGGCCAAACACGCACCACAGAATTCGCCTGTGTTGACGACATAGTCCTAGTCAGCACAGACAATACAACTCTGCAACAGTCTCTTAAGAAATTGGATCTCGAAAGATCAAACTTTGGCCTATCAATATATTGGGCAAAGACAAAAATTCAGAACTTTAATTCCGACACTGTTCATCACCTATCTGTGTTCGGACATGTAGTTCAACTAGACCAGAATGGTCTTCTGCCGTCTCATTCAGTACTGGGTGAGGTTTGGCTACAAGTGTCAACAGCTGTACATGGTAGTGGTCAATCTACACAACGGGCCTTAGATGAAGAGGCGAACATTATTATTATTATTATTATTATTATTATTATTATATATATATATATATATATATATATATATATATATATATATACACACACACACACACAACCATATATATATATATATATATATATATACACACATACATAAAACTTGCCTCATGAGGATTAGCCCCCTTTATTAGAATGTCTAGTATCTTGGAGTTTGCAGGTACTGCCACCTTTGTTTCACTGTGTGAATCTCCACTATGGTGATGCCCATTTGCTTCTTCTTCTAATTCTGGATTTGGGGGCAAAGGCACACTAACATCCATAGGAAAATTGTCACCGGTCAACCAACTAAACTCATCACTGTAACACCGGCCTGATGGGTCTTCAACTGAGCTGTCAGTGTAGAACATGATATAAAAGTTGCACATTTCATCATTTCCTGTTGACCTGGAAAGATAATAAAAAGCACAAACAATCATAAATAATAAAGAATAAGAAGGACATTGCAAATGTTACATAAATTGTGATTTTCCCACTTCATGTCATTAACATTGTTACATTATAGCAGCTAAGAATAAACAGCGTTAAAAGAACCAATGATCAATTACATAGAAAGAAGAAGTAAAATCTACTGGCCACATACTCAGAAAGGAGAGGCTGAAAAAAATTGCAGCAACAAGAAAATAGGCCAGGGCAGACAAAAAAGTTCTGAGAGTGGCATAACATTCTCTGTGGGGAACACAGCAAGGCCTGAAGTGTTCAAAAGACATTTATATGTAGTGGGCACTGATCATCAACGCCACATGATGATGACAGCTAATAATGAAATTTATAGACCTCAAATATTATCAACTGTGTCATGAAAGTAAATTAGGAAAACTCTTTATCACAACAAAATAAACAGCCAATATTTCTTTCTTCAATTTTCTGAACTACTGTAAGGAGTTTTTCTTTGTTCTGGACCACCACTACAATTGGCTCTTTCTAGATCTCATAGGTAAATCAGAGGTGACAAAAACCATTATAAATTAATACTGATTGCCTTCAGCATCAATAAATTAGAAACCAAAAACAATGAATAAAATGAGCAAAGGAAAATCAACAGGCATGGACAAAATAAATACAGAAATGATAGCTCTACAGAAATTTGGTGTAGATAAAATCAAGAAAGAATTAGATGCAGAGTCAACAATAAAGTTCAGGATGAACAATTTAGATTTAGACCAAACAGTGGAAAAAAAGGAACAATTTTCTGTTTACAAGCTCTAGCAGAAAAATATATAAAAGTACAGAGAAAAAAACATTTATGTTTGCTTAACAGACTACAAAAAGTCTTCAACAGAGTTTGGCAAACAAACTAATTACATGTTTGTAAAACGTAGGTATGGATGGAAAAGACCCAAAAAAAAATTCTCAATAACCTGTACTGGGAGCAAATTGCCACTATAGGATCTGCAGACTTTACTCACCATGTATAGATGTAAAAAAAAAGAAGTTCAATAAGGGTGAGTACTGTCAACTTGTCTGTTTAACACTGATACAGAATACATTATTTGACAGATAGAAAATAATCTCATATGTGCGGATGATACAGTTCCGCTGGCTGAAATTAAACAAGTACTACTAAATTGGTGATTTAAGTAAAGAACAATAGTGAAGTTTATAGATTGGACATTAGCAAAGAGAAAATGAAAACTATGATAATTAGTAAAGTTCTTGAAATCTACTCTGCAGGTAAAAACAGATGGTCAAATACTTGAACAGGTAAAGAACTTCTCCTACCTTGGAAATATAATAATGGAAAATGGGAGATGCAAAATAGAAATCAGGAAAAGAATAAGGATAATCAAATCTATTTTCCCCAACATAGCCATATAATTACACAAATGTATTTTCCCCAACATGAGCCATATAATGACAATCTATTTTCCCCAACATAGCCATATAATGACACAAATCTATTTTCCCCAACATGAGCCATAAAATGACACAAATCTATTTTCACCAACATGAGCCATATAATGACACAAATCTATCTTCCCCAACATACCCATATAATGACACAAATCAATCTTCCCCAACATGAGCCATATAATGACACAAATCTATTTTCCCCAACATGAGCCATATAATGACACAAATCTATCTTTCCCAACATAGCCATATAATGACACAAAGCTATCTTCCCCAACATGAGCCATATAATGACACAAATCTATTTTTAATTTTTAATTCTTCACGGAAATAAGTTGATGCTGTTGAAGGAAGTCTGCAACAAAGCATTTCTATGTGCGCCTGCTGGATTCTTGTATCACTTGACTTAATCTTTTAGGTTTTGCTTAGAACATGGAACATTCAAAACAAACACTTCCGGCTGACTTGACTTAACGTCTCTATACTGGTTTAGAAGATTCTGTAAGTCTGTATACAACCAGTTTCTTTAACATTTCTTTGACTAAAAACTATGTGCATACAATATATTCTTGAATTCATTAATTAACCCTGCCTCCTCTATTTCCTGTGGCAATACATTCCAAGCATTCACCAATCTCTGACTAAAAAAGTATTTCCTAATATCTAATCTGGATCTTCCTTTAATTAATTTGTAGCTGTGCCCTCTTGTTCTTGTAGGCTGTTGTATTTTGAAAAACTTGTTATAGTCTAATCCTTATCATTCATTATCTTATAAACCTTGATTTCTTCTCTTTTCTAGACACTGTGGGCCAGTTTTTTCTGAGTCTTTCCTGACTGTAATTCTGACAACCATCTTGACAATCACCCATAAGATTCCAGTTTTTTTCTTCTGTTCTTTGTTGTGTATTTTTTGGGTCTTCCCACTCTTCTCTTCTTATGCTGATTCCAATCATGTGCAAGGCTTGGTATAAGGTAAAGTTTCATCTTGAGAGTGTGTTTGTTTTTTTTTTTTGCGTTCGCCTTATTTCTCTAATCCCCAAGGCGATGTGCGTTGCACTGTGGTTTTTATTTTGGGCCTGTCGGCCCAGTGCATAGAGTTTATTGTGCACATCTCCATGTTCTCTTCTCAATCTGTAGTAGCTGTATTGGTTATATTATGTTCTTTTGCCTCAGATCTGTTTCTGTTCTGTCATCTGCTTATTGTATCCCCTCTGTACACATGATCATAATACTACCAATACAGAGGAGAGGGATTCCTATACCATGTATAAAACTTACCCAACATTAACTTTGTGTTTCATTGATGTGGAATCATATGTACATCTAGCTGCCTGAAAACCAAGGAAACATCAAATCATTATTAGATCATTATGTGTAGCTAATTAAAATCTATAAGGTCATGTTTTAGCTGAAAAAAATGCATGTATGAAACCTTATATGATCTTTTCCTTCTTTGTTTTTCTGCATCTTGTAATAAGGTGTTTTTAAATTTGTTTGTAAAGCCCAGATGCCTACTTTACACTGCAGCTTACTTGTTTACTCCACTTGTGCCGTTAACTGTTGTGGGGAGCTAAAGTGGCCTTTCTTGGGTCAAGTTTTACATTAGTTGTTGCAAGGTTTCTCTTATCTCATCTATATGCCTGTCACATGTCACTCTCGTAGCCAGATCTTCTTCTATTGCAAGTGCACAGTGGTGGTTGATCAGGTTGTATTTCGCAAGAGATTACCAAACCATCATAGTTTCTGGGGCAGTTATCATATTTCAAATGTCATTGTTTCTAATTTTATATCTCCTGGTGACAGCAATAACATTTCTTAGACATTTCATTTCACACATTCTAATTTTTCCCTTCTGTGTTTAGATAAGGACCAAGTTTAACACTGGCAGTTGATAAAACACAGCAAAGACTTTCTAACATATAGTTTAAATGTAATTATCAACAGTTCAATCTTCTGTAAAAACATACTTCCCAGGTATTTAAACTTTTGGGCCTGTTTAAATTTGATATTGTTTACACATGTCTTAGTATGTTAAGTGGATCTGGTGTTCTGTTAATCTTTATAATTTCCATCTTTGATGTGATAATCTTCATACTATAACTTTCCCAGGCTGTACCAAGTGCATCCATTCATATGTTTCTGCACTCGTAACTTTATCCTTGTATATTAGGATTTGGTTGTCTGTACAAAAAAGTAGTTTGTGTAGTGAGTTCAGTTTTTCGCTTCTGATGTTGCAATTTGGCTGGCATCTCTCATTATTCTGCTCATGTAAATGTTGAACAGCAATGGTTTAAGCATTCTTGTCATACTCTTGTAATTATTTCAAAAGCATCTGTGACTCCATCAGCTGTTCTTATTACATCTGTATTAGTGTGGTACAATGCTCTCACATTATCTAACAGTTATCTTTGTATTCCAGTCACCTAATATTGTCCATATTATTTCTATCAACTCTAACAATAGCTTTCTTCTGATGTATAAATGTTATGTTTAAATGATTGTTATATTCTATTGTTATTTTGCTTAATTTCTATAAAGCGAATAAGACATTGGCACATCCCACATTATTTAAGGAATACAAATTCAGTTTTGCTCAGATGAAGTTCAACATTTGGTCATAGTATTTGTTCAAGGCGTCCACACATCTACACAGATGGATCATCAGAGGAAGCATTGAGGAAAGGAAGGGCGGGACTCGTCATATTTCTACAGGATGGAACCGTTATAGAAAAAGCAAGTGCTGCCGGGAAGCCCTCGACAAATCTAAGAACAGAGCAACAGGTAATAATTGAAGCAGTCAACTATTGGATGAAAAGGGGTTAAAGGATAACAGAATATTGTTTTTGTGCGACTGCATGGAAATTTTGCAGGCCACACAAAGAGAACCACGAAATAATATGGAAAAGGAACTGATATGCCAGCTAAACAAACTCTCAGACCACAATAATAACAAACGAAATGCTGATGGGGCTGGGCCAAAAAGTGAAGAGGAAACTGCTATCGGTCATGAACCAAAGCTGGAAAAGGGGTATTGTACCCCAGGCATGGAAAGACGCAGTACTTGTACCAGTACCAAAGAAAGGAAAGGACAAAATAGATCCAAATGGATACATGCCTATCAGCCTACTGAGCTGTGTCGGCAAACTGATGGAGCGTATGATAAACACCAGACTGACGTGGCATCTGGAAGAAAAACGAATACTAATTCCACAGCAAGCCGGCTTTAGACAGCACAGATCCACTGAGGACCAGGTCATCCTCATAGCCCAGGAAATAGAAGATGCCTACCAGGCACAGAAACACACAGTAGCGGTTTGGGTGGACCTGGAAAAGGCATTTGACAAAGTCTGGAAAGACGGACTTAGAGTCAAGCTAGGAAGAAGTGAAGTGTGTGGGAGAATGTACAAGTGGATCAACCACTACCTCAAACAAAGAACGGCCAGAGTCCAAGTACAAGGGCAGATGAGCAAAAAGGTGACACTCGAGCAGGGAGTACCCCAAGGGGGAGTACTGTCACCCACACTCTTCCTGGTATATATAAACGATATTACAGAGAATATACCAAGAAGAGTCCATAGCTCAATGTTTGCAGATGATCTGGCTATGTGGACCTCTGAAAAGAATCTCACCATAGCAAGAAATCGGATGCAGACGGCCCTAACATCGCTGGAAGAGTGGGCGAACTCATGGCTGGTCAAAATAAACGAGAAGAAAACCACATGTACGATATTCTCGCTTTTAATCAAACCCCAAAATACCAAATTAAGTCTAAATGGCAAATTCCTGCAGCCAAACGACAACCCAAACTATCTGGGAGTCACATTTGATCGGCGCATGACATGGAAAAGTCAGATCGAGAGAAACCGAATGAGAGCCAGAGAAAGAATGGCAATCATGAGGAAACTTGCTGGCACAAGCTGGGGAGCAGACGAAAGTATACTAAAGAAACTGTACACTGGAAGAGTGAGACCAGTTCTCGAGTATGGCATTGCGGCATGGACAACAGCAGCAAAGGCGAACTTCGATAAAGTTAAACTTCAAAACTAAGCCATGAGAGTTATAACAGGAGGCATGAAGTCAACGCCAATTGTAGAACTTGAAAAGATTACAAAGCTGCAACCCATGACCGATAGAAGAGACTGCAGAGCCCAGCAGCAATCAGAGAAACTCCGAAGACTGACTGACCACCCAATGCACCAGAGACTAAACAATTTGGGAAATGGGAAACTAAAGCGGAAAAACTTTGCAGAAATAGCCAAAGCAAAGATGCACGAAGATCCCATAAACGCACTAACAACACCAAAGCCCATCACTACTGTACGAAAACCTACCTGGAGGCAGGATATATTTCCAGAGGTGGTAGAAAATATACCAGGTATTGGTAACAAAAACTGCCAGACTGAAAAAGAAAGGAGAGATACTACCCTAAGCTTTATATTGAAAAACTACCCAAGCATGGACTGGACCCAAGCATACACCGACGGTTCTGTAACAAACACTACACAGAACGGAGGGGCAGGAGCATTCCTGAACCTACCAAATGGCAGAAAAATAACACTGTCATTCGCTACTGGTAAGTACACAAGCAATTTCAGAGCGGAGGCAGAGGCACTGAGGGCGGCAGTGGAAGAAATGGTGACACATAAAGAAAATGAAAGCCATATAGTCCTGCTTACAGATGCTCTGGCCGTAGTCACAGCGCTAAAAAGCCAGAAAAACACTGAGCTTAATGACTTAAGAGCAGCACTCTGCAAACTGTGCCAGCAGTCCGCACCAAAAAGGGTAGTGGTACAGTGGGTCCCATCACACTGCAACATCCAAGGCAACGAGGAGGCAGACAGACTGGCAAAAGAAGGTGCAAGACTACCACAAACAGATACTAGTATGATGTACGAAGAGTCAAAACGGCTTATCAAAGCCAGATACATGACCAAATGGGAAACTGAACATACCTGCTACACCAAAAACGATGCCTATTACCAGTTGAACAGAAGAGAGCAGGTTGTTGTCTTCAGACTTCGCACTGGCCACAATAGACTGAGGTACCACCTATTCAACAAATTGAAGATAGGTGGTACCGATGAATGCCCGTGTGGTACCGAGAAAATGACCGCTGAGCATCTGCTGCAGAACTGCCAGACATACGAGGATCAGAGAGAGCAGATGTGGCCATCACCAGTGGAACCACAAGACAAGCTCTATGGCAGTGTCGACAGCCTCAGGATGACTGCCGCTTTTTTCGAAAAAATAATGGTTACTGTCTGACTGCGTACGATGAAGAAGAAGAAGACCACAATAAAATCACCCTCCAGTGGATTCCAGCTCACTGCGGCATACCTGGGAATGAATGGGCGAACAGGCTAGCCAGGGAGGGAAGACAAAGAGAACAATTCACCCACCCAGTGTCACTGCCAGAAGTCAAGGCAAACATCAAAAAAAAAATATAAACAACTGTGGATAGAGAGAACAAACAGCAAATACCCACAGGACCCGATCAATAGACTGAATAGGAAACAGTATACCACAATTTTTCGCCTCAGAACAGGTCATTGCAGACTAAATGTACACATGCATAAAATGAAAGCAGAACAGACTGCACAATGCACATGTCAGAGAGGACCCCAGACTCCAGAACACACATACAAGACAAACTGTGGGGAACCATTGAGGATCTGCGACTGACGTGTCACTTCATTGATGCAGCCTATCTGGTGGCATAAAACGAGCATACGAAACCGAACGCAAAGAAGAAGAAGAAGAAGTTCAAGGCGTCCAATGACATGAATTTAAATTTTATAAATAAAATGTTTGATGTTTTTGTAACAAAAATAACATAGAATATAGACATTCCTAACTGTTCTAGTTCCAAAGGCCTGATCAGCTAATGACATAACAACTATTGGCAGTTTTAGCTCTTGAGTTGACAGTGGGGTGCTTGACAAAAGAAATCAGAACATTGGTGAAGTTAAGATGATGTGTACCAAATTGTCTCCAGCTGACACTGATTGACTAACTCTTGTAAGTATCTGTTTGTGAGACAGTGTGTCTCAAAGATCTGTAGTAGTCAAGATCTGAAAATGTTGACATAACACTACGGTTTGTTCCCTGAGACCTGTGATAGCAAAGTGGTGGCATAACACAAGAAATTTGTTCCCTGAAATCTCAAGGCAGACTCAAGAAGTCTTTTATTCAATAGCAGAACTTAAACTGGAAAAAAACAAGACTTAACAAGATTTAAGAAATAACAGATGGTGCCACAGTAGAAAGATCAAGAACATAGTTAACAATTAGATTGTATAAGAGTTAGATCCGACTAAAGATAGAACTTGGGGTTTAGTTTTTCCAGATATGTTAACTTTGCTATTTGTAATTTAAGACAGTAGAACAGTAAAATTAAGATCACGTGTTTGTAATGCAAAGATTCAGTAATGCTGTTAATAAAAATCATTCCTTGTTTAATCCCATTTATAAGAGATTGTTCTTATTGAATATTTAGACTGTCAGAAAATTGGAGAATAATCCAGAAGGGAAGTAGTTCAGTGGTAACTTGATATTTAAGGAAGAAAACCTGCTATACCGACACATTCAAGGGAAGCTGATATCAAGGTACTTATGTGTGCTTTTGTAGTGGTGGATGATGTAGTGATTCATTTTAAATGTTGGGGTTGCTAGTCCAATGCACCTCTTTAGTTGTCATTCACAATAAATAACATTGTCCCTTACATAAATATCTCAAAATATGGTACTCATGACACTAACCAGATAGTCTCCAGGCTTGACTTCTATCTTGTCATTTACTGGGTAGAAAGCCTGAGAACAAAAATGAAAAAACTGAAGAACCTATGGAATTGAAATAAGATTAAATCAAATCAGACGTTGTCTCTTCATTGCAGATTGACTATAAACAGCATCCAATATTTTTTAATCAAGTGTTGTTTCCTCATAGCAGATTGGCTATAATTGATATCAATATTCTCTATTTCTGGCCACTCGGAGTAACTGTTATCCATATCAGGATGCTACCTTCCCACTTAAAGCCTGTCTTAATCTTGGCTGCTATCTCAAAACTTTTCATTCAGTATAGTTTTTATTGATCAAAATTTGTTTCAATAATTGTGTATATCTTTAATATCTTTCATTTCAATCTTATATTTTTGAATAGGCATCTGTTCTCTCTGGTTAATGATAAATATGCTCCACATAATTCTCAGTATATCCACATTTCAAGGACTTAATTTTCTGGTTTAGGCTGCATTCATCTTCCATGTTTCTACATTATGGGTTAATTAAGAAAAATGTATCACATGAATTCTGTAATTTAACATTTATTTTTTATTTATTTGGATTCTAATATCTGTCATGTTGGATGTATTTTTGATAACTCCTCTTCTATATCCCAATTCATCATGTCCTTTTTTTCAAACAAAAATTACAACAAATATAGTCATTCCTCATATTTTTCCCTTTTCAAAGGACTGATTAATGTAAAAGGAAAATGCAAAGGCCGCTGTCCATCG
The DNA here is from genome assembly GCA_036924085.1 of Ariolimax columbianus. Taxonomy (NCBI): domain Eukaryota; kingdom Metazoa; phylum Mollusca; class Gastropoda; order Stylommatophora; family Arionidae; genus Ariolimax; species Ariolimax columbianus. Next base: position 116,214,856 of record JAVGWX010000001.1, on the reverse strand, counting down.
TAGACGATGATGGCATAATTTATTTTGATAGCGCTATTTTTAGTAAGGATTAACTGCACTACTTTTTATCTACACTCTCTCATCTCGTGCCGCGCGATCCCAGTGGCAAGTCAAGGACAAGACAACTAGGGGGAGACTACGAGATGCAGGGGACACCGCATCAAGCACCCATGAAAAAGATGGCAGAGTCCGGAGTCGAACCCACACCACCTGATCACGAGGCCGACGGCTTGATTAATGTAATGGTATAACATAATACGCAAGACGAACAATACATTTTAATTGTGACTTGACTTATTCGTTCCTTTTCTATACTTAAGGGTGTAGTCGTCAAATACTTCTTGTAGTTGAATGTACAGATAAACATGTGATATGTCTGCTGTGTCACTGCATAATAGAGAGCCCCTCCTTTTGACCTTTATGTATGCCACCACTAGGTAGGTATTTCTTAATTTTAGAATTTTTGCCTGGACAGTGGTTAACAACCTACTCTAATCAATGTTAAATGAGATCAAGATGCTGAGCAGCGCAAGAGCTGCAGTGGTCAACGACCCATAGCTGACCACTAGCGTCAGGGCCAGCGAACCATAGCTGCCAAGACCCTTCTACACCTCCACGCGGTGATCCTGGATAACAGGCTGCATCAGGGCAGACTGGGTAATGAGAAGGGATCGAAGAGGGAATGCTAACCCGGTACTCAAAAAATGCTTGCTGAAGTCGGATGTATTGACCGAAAGGTGCAAATATCGCAGCCAAGCTGTAAACTACGACACAACGCATTCCGTTCTCTGGACTAGATTCTGTTACTTAAGCCCTTTCAGTGTTTGGTAGTGGGAGATTGAGAACGAACGAGGAAGAAGAAGAAGAAATGGGAAAAAACATGAAAAAAAAAACTTGTAAAAGTTGATTAAGGTTGAGTTTAATCAAAATTTAAATATGGGTATGGTCAGATACCGCACCGAGACGAGAACACAAACAAAACCTACGTTATCAATGTTCGGCCACGACAGTTCTTTTATTTGCACAGAGTGTACACATGATCTCTGAGTTTATAATCCATCTCCAATAGGACTAGATGCTGGCCCCGCCTGCCTTGAGGACCAAGGTAATACTTTAAACTTAAAGAATTCGAAACCCAACCATTATGTGCTTTCTTAAGAGGCAACTTCCTTACCTCTCAGCTTTAGTGGCTCCTCATTTCAATTGATCTAGCATCTATTTTTAATTCTTATAATTAATGAACAACATTTTGTTTTAAATCTTCTTCACAGGAAACCTGGCACTCGGGATTTGTCATGCCCTGTGCTATAGAAGATTTTGATTGAATTTGTGCTGTATTGTGAGAAATCAGATTGGGGCTTTTCTTGCTGGAGTGAGAGGCAAGATCATTGTAAAGCATAGCAGGGTATACATGACAACAGCCTGCAGTGTGAGAATGGTGGTTGAGGTAGTGAGTTTAACTCTGATATAACTAACTTGGATATCACTAATAAGAACAGTCACCATTGTGAAATCTCAATTCTTGCTTCAGGAGGTACAGAAGAAATGGCTAAGGTATGAGTGGGTAGCAGACATAGATGGCTCAAACAAAAAGTGATTTGTGTGGATCTGTCATATAGGGTTAACAGTAATGAAGCAGCTGACATACTGACCTCAAAAACGCCAAAGGTATGGGCATTAGATATGGATTGAATAGGCATACTGAAATTAATAATTGACCACCTGTCAGATGTTGACAGCAATCCACAGTGTCAAGCAGGAGGACACTTTTAAGGATGAAGCAGAAGTGTGTACAACCAACAAACTAATAGAGCCATTGTTATTCCTACTCCTCGCCCTTCACTCAAAGAGACTAAGTATGATGGGTCTACTCACAGAACAGTGAAGTCAAGTCCTTGTAAATCTTCTTAGATCCTTGCCACTGACTGGCAAAGTGGTCAGTCAACCATCACACCTGATGGCATCTTTAAGCACAGCAAAAAACTCTTTCCACTTCACCAGGTCTTGGTATGAGGTCAGCCTTTGAAGTGTCCCAGCTCTAGTTCATGACGTCCATTTTGGCTTCAATGATTCTTCAACAAGTTGTAAAAAAAATGTTTGATAGCCTTTATTTTAATCCAATTCTGGTTATGATCTTACACTTGGAATCCTGGTATTCAAACACTACCCAGAGGTCAGGGTAATTTTTTACCAGAAGACCCACATGAAAAAATTCAAGTCTCCACCATGATTTAAACTCGCGACCTTCGGCACTCGAGGCAGACAACTTACCTCGAGACCACTGAGTCCCCCTGGTTAACATCGTAACAGAAGCAAGTATAAGATTGTTACAACATACACAGCATACCTGTGGCCACTGTGGATTCCCCTTGCCAATTTGATGATAACTATCATTGTACTGATAACCTGTTATCGTTCTACCTGCAGTGAAAAATTAGTTCGAAATCATCTCAACAATTCACAATAATGTTGTAATCTTCTCAACTAATCAAACAAATTATTTGCAGGATTAGAAACATGCATATACCACTCACAGTGATAATTTGTGACATAAATGTAATGGTAGTAATTGCATGGGGAATGAATATCCATGAATAGTAACATTGTAACCTGTAACGAAGTCCATACAGGCAACTAAGCAGGATCGAGAATGTGGCAGGCTACTCCATCCTGAAGAAACTATAGTCAAATAACTATTAAAAACCAAGTCCTCCACACCCCATGGTTGAAGAGTAGCGAATTAGTAATTGCAAGTACTGCCATTGTGGATGATGTGTTTGGGACTCCAATATGCTAGGTCTTCAGCTTATTATAAGATGGGCTGATCATTTTCCCTGGTGTATCTTCCCTAACTGAAACCCCAACCAGGTAAGGTGACCATTTCCTCTCCTCACTGCTGTATCTTCCCTAACTGAAACCTCAGCCAGGTAAGGTGACCATTTCCTCTCCTCTCTGCTCTATCTTCCCTAACTGAAACCTCAGCCAGGTAAGGTGACCATTTCCTCTCCTCCCTGCTGTATCTTCCCTAACTGAAACATCAGCCAGGTAAGGTGATCATTTCCTCTCCTCCCTGCTCTATCTTCCCTAACTGAAACCTCAGCCAGGTAAGGTGATCATTTCCTCTCCTCCCTGCTCTATCTTCCCTAACTGAAACCTCAGCCAGGTAAGGTGACCATTTCCTCTCCTCTCTGCTCTATCTTCCCTAACTGAAACCTCAGCCAGGTAAGGTGACCATTTCCTCTCCTCCCTGCTCTATCTTCCCTAACTGAAACCTCAGCCAGGTAAGGTGATCATTTCCTCTCCTCCCTGCTCTATCTTCCCTAACTGAAATCTCAGCCAGGTAAGGTGACCATTTCCTCTCCTCCCTGCTCTATCTTCCCTAACTGAAACCTCAGAAACCTCAGCTAGCTAACCATTACATTCCCTAACTGAAAGCTCAACCAATTGACTATTTTCCCTCCTTCTGCTGTACCTTCTCTAACAGAAAGCTCATTCATATGCCTAATTTCACAGCTGGGCAAATTAAAGTATGTTTTGACCAGGTCATTAATTGTCCCATAATTGGAAGAAACAAATGCTATGACCAAATGGCAAAATACAAAAAAGTATATGAAGTAAGGGAAAATAAAAATTACAAGAGATACAAATTATGACTATTATTGATTTGATTTAATCTTTTTGGTTCATATAAGGACATCAGAAGTGAGGATATATAACTATATAATGGTTCACATGAATACAACACAAATAAAGATATATAACTTTCTAATGGTTCACATAGTTCAGTTAAAATGCCATCTTCACATATAAGGCCAGCTGCACTTCCCATATAAGGCCAGCTGCACTGGATTTCCAGTGTACTCTATCTCTTGCTGTAATGGTGCAATTTGACAGTCCATCCTTAGTCACCTTTAACAAGATGCCTGACAGGTTACACTTTTACTATTCTTTGTTCCCCTTTCAATTAACAAATGGATATACCTAAATAGGTAATATAATAACAAATATGGAAAACAGCGTATTTGAACACTGTCCAATATCGCTGTAAACAGCGTACGATGAAGAAGAAGAAGAAGAACACTGTCCTAGTGAAAACACAGATGATGATGGCAAGAATGTATTTCTGTTGTCTACATTTGAAATCCGGTTGTACTGATTTTTGCCTCAATGTAAAACATAATAAAAAATGTGAAATAATGAAGGCCAATCTAGCCAACCAGCCAATGCTCTTGCACAATGTGTGTTTTGATGGTAAACCTCTAATACACATGAACTAACAAATAGTCTTTGTTCACTATTTGCTTTCAAATAACAAAATCTATTACCCAAACACACTTGGCAGTCTGTCTGAGGCTTCTCTAATCACCATAGTTTATCTCTTAAATCGGTTGAGAGTGTTATGGTGTCATCTCTGGGTCAATTGATGTCATTGCTGCTTCTTTAATTTTCCTTGGTTAATTTCTCAGCCCGTCCTTGGGTTGAGCCTAATGTTACCATAGTGTGTTGTGTGTTCACTGTAATTTGTGTGTAATTACTCTCAGAACACAAATAGTTACCTGGAAACAAAATATACATTGTATGTCTAAGCCGACCCATTTACCTAATTTATGAGCATGTGTTCTGTAAGCAAAGGGAAATATACTGTTCTTCATACTGAAACGACAGCTGATGTCCACTGGGAATACTGAATAGAAGAGATGTACATCCATTATTATTTTGCAGTTCTATTTATTTTAGTTAGCTATGATAAAAACAACATTTTCTTACAACATTTGAGATTCAGTGTAGCACAGCGATGGACTATACTCAAACAAAATTAAGTGATTTCAAAAGATTCAGGAAGTATGCAGATAAAAGAGTCTCTGACAGCATGCAAATAAAAAGAGCAAGCTGTTAGCCACTATACGTCCAAACCACTGGAAAAATAATGAAAATCTACCTTCCCCTTGGCCTTTTAACCAGCAAAATAAAACCTTCTACAGATAGTCTAGTATTCAAAATATCTCAAACTTGGTGTGTTCACTGTCAACATGGAAATGTACTGTAACTTTGCTACACATTTAGAAAGTTAAAATCACATGGAATAGGTGGGGTGGAATAGGTGGGGAAATTGCCGAATGGATTGAAAGTTGGTTAACGGGAAGAAGGCAGAAAGTGGGTATAAATAAGAAGTACTCTGAGTGGTGTGAAGTAAAAAGTGGAGTGCCATAGGGATTGGTTTTGGGACCAATATTGTTCTTGATATATATAAACAATTTAGACATTGATATATCCATGATTGAAAAATTTGCGGGCGGACACAATACTATGTAGGAGTGTCTCATCTATAGCAGAAGTGGATATATTGAGGTCGAATTTAGATAAAATTCGAGACTGGTCTGTGAGGTGGCAAATGGAGTTTAATATAGATAAATTTACAGTCATTCACATGGGTAGATCCAATATGGAACATAATTACAGAATGGTGAGAACAATATTTGAATGCTAGATAAGGAAAGACCTAGGGGTTATAATAGAACACACACGTAAAGTGAGTGAGCAAGTCCAGGTAGCAGTGAATAAGGCAAATGCAATGTTAATTATGAAGAAAAGAAATATTAAACATAGTAGTAAGGAAGTGATTGTCAAACTGTATAAAGCATTGGTTAGACCTAGATTGGAGTACTGTGTACAGGTGTGGAGTCCTTATCGCAGAGGGGATATAAACATGCTGGAAAGGATGCAAAGAAGAGCGACAAAACTGATAATAGGATTCCAGAATTACAGTTATGAGGAAAGACTCAGAAAAACCGGTCTAGAAAAGAGAAGAATTCGAGGTGACTTAATACAGGTTTATAAGATAATCATAGGAAAGGTTAAATTAGACTATAACAAGTTTTTCAAAATACAACTACCAACGAGAACAATAGTGCACAGATACAAATTAACTTAAGAAAGGTCCAGATTGGATATTTGGAAATATTTTTTTAGTCAGAGAGTGGTGAATGCTTGCAATACATTGCCCCAGGAGGTTGTGGAGGTAGGGATAGTTAATGCTTTTTAAGAATAAATTGGATATGCATAGCTTTTAGAGTAGGGTAATGCAAATGTAACTGGTTGTATACAGACTCTGATGAGTCTTCTAAACCAGTATAAAAGGTTAAGTTAATTATCAATGTCATGCCCGAATATAAAACACATTATATATAGTTACACCTCTAGCATTAAAAAAAGAATTTAAAAACACTAATTTGACGCTACTTTTGGAGAAACGAACATTACTCTTCATTACGCATTTTTAAGCATTAGATTAGTATTATTTTACTCGAATATGAATAAAAAACTTTATACAGCAACTTTACAGATGTTTCAGGATCCAGTTGAGAATGCTGCTGATAGTACTAATCTGTTCAAATTTTAGTCTTTTCTGAATACTTTTTATTTGTCGTGAATCAGTCAGTGACCTTTATTAAGCCTAATAGCATCCTTCAGGACAGCAAACAAACTTTTCCAAACTTTGATTGATCTATGGACTGGTGCTGCAGATCTGGTTCATGATTTCCATTTCATCTTCTACAGTACCTTGCCTAACTGTTTTAGATAAACCTGTCTTTTGCCTTCCTTCAGTGTTCTACAGCATAATATTCATTTTAAGAGTATTAGTATCTCTTCTAAATATATATTTTGTATGCTATTACTTATATTTTATTGTTTACTTCTTCTCAAACAATTATGCAAGATCTGTCTACCTCTTCTCAGATCCTTAGTCAGTGGCTGGCAAAGTCTGATGGTGTCTTTAAGTGCAGTAAAAAAACTTCCACCACTTCTTAGATCCTTGGCCAATGACTGGCAAACAAAGTAGTGAGTGACCCTCATGCTTGATAGTGTCTTCAAGTGCAGCAACAAACTCCCGCCACTTCTCAGATCTTTGGTCAGTGATTGGCAAAGTGTGATGGTGTCTTTAAGTGCAGCAACAAACCTCCGCCACTTCTTAGATCCTTGGTCAGTGAGTGGCAAACAAAGTGGTCAGTGGCCATCATGCTTGATAGTGTCTTTAAGAGACCTAACAAATTCTTTCCACTTCACTTGGTCTGCACCAGATCTTTTTCATGGTGCCCCAGCTATGATTCATTATCTCCATTTCAGCTTCTACAGTTCTTTGCCAAGTTGTCTTAAGTTGGCCTCTTTTTTGCCTGCTATGTACAAACCATGGCAGTTCTAGTGAAGGTGGTGGGTTCTCATCCTAGGACATGGCCGATCCAATTCCAACAATTACAGGTTATAATGATGTGCATATCTTATTCATTGCTTTGAGCAAGCAGTTCTCGGTTGGTGATAGTGTTTGGTCCCAAAATTATATGAATCTTTCTTAAACAGATTGTGTGGAAAGATTATAATGTTGACTTTTCTTTTACTCTCCAACACTCCACACCATACTTAACTTAACATCTTTATACTGGTTTAGAAGACCCTGCAGAGTCTGTATACAACCAGTTACATTTACATCACCTTGCTCTAAAATCTATGCGCATCCAGTTTATTCTTAAATGCATTAACTGTCCCTGCCTCCACTACCTCCCCTGGCAATGCATTCCAAGCAGACACCACTCTCTGACTAAAAAAATATTTCCTAATATCTAACCTGGACCTCTCTTTAATCAGCTTGTAGCTATGCCCTCGTGTTATTGTAGTTGGCTGTATTTTAAAAAACTTGTTATAGTCTAATTTATTCCTCTGATCATCTTATAAACCTGTATTAAGTCACCACGAATTCTTCTCTCTTCGAGACACTGTAGGCCGGTTTTTCTGAGTCGTTCCTCATAACTTAATTCTGGAATCCCACTATCATCTTTGTCGCTCTTTTTTGTATTCTTTCTAGCATGTTTATGTCCCCTCTATGATAAGGACTCCACACCAGTACACAGTACTCCAATCTAGGTCTAACTAAAGCTTTATACAGTTTGACGATCACTTCCTTGCTCCTATGTTTAATATTTCTTTTTATCATACCTAACATTGCATTTGCCTTTTTCACTGCTACCTTAACTTGCTCACTCACCTTTCCTGTATGATCTATTATAACCCCTAGGTCCCTTTCCTTATCTATCTTTCTAATATTGTTTTCTCCCATTCTGTAATTATGTTCCATATTGGATCTACCCATGTGGATGACTGTACATTTATCTACATTAAACTCCATTTGCCAGCTTACAGACCATTCTCGAATTTTATCTAAATCCGACATCAATATATCCACTTCCGCTTTAGATGAGACACTACTACATAGTTTTGTGTCATCAGCAAATTTTGCAATCATGGATCTCATATCAATGTCCAAATCATTTATATATATCAAGAACAAAATTGGTCCCAAAACCGAGCCCTGTGGCACACCACTTTTCACTTCACTCCACTCAGAGTACTCCTTATTTATGCCCACCCTCTGCCTTCTTCCCGTTAACCAATTTTCAATCCATTTGGCAACTTCGCCACCTATTCCATGTGATTTTAACTTTCGAAATAATCTTTGATGAGGTACTCTATCAAAGGCCTTTGCAAAGTCTAGATAAATAACATCCACTGGCTCCCCTTTATCTATGATTTTAGTAACCTCCTCCATGAATTCTAATAGATTTGTTAAGCATGATCTCCCTCTAGTAAACCCATGCTGACTATTTCTAATTAGATTAAATTTGTCTAAATGCATTACAATGTTTTCTTTGATTATTGACTCTAACAATTTACAGACTATGCTCGTTAAACTCACCGGTCTATAATTTGCCGGATCTGATTTTTTGCCTTTTTTGAATAAGGGGATCACTCCTGCATCTTTCCAATCCCGCGGAACAATCCCTTTTGTAAGTGATTGAGAACATAATATAGCCAATGGTTTTGCTAGTTGGTTTCTAATTTCATACAGCAATTTTGGGTGAATACCATCTTGACCTGGACATTTATTCACTTTCAACCCCTCCAATTTTTTAAAAACCATTTCCTCTGTAATACAGATTGATCTTAATCCCGCTGTATCCATGTCTCTTTGAAAAATATCTATAGGCTCTGGGATCTCGGAGCAGTCCTCCTTTGTGAAGACTGTGCCAAAGTACTGATTGAGCAGATTAGCAGCCTCCCTATTCTCACTTATTATTTTCCCTGTACTGTCTATGAGAGGGCCTACTTTGTCTTTCGTTCTTTGTTTATTTCTAACATAAGAAAAGAAGCTTTTACTGTCAGTCTTGATCCTCTGAGCAAGTTTTTTTTCAAAGTCTATTTTTGCTGTTTTATTCGCTTTCTGAGATATGTTCTGCTTGTCCAAATATTTTACATATGTTTCTTTTGATTTACCTGCCTCTATATATTTTTGCCATGCTTTATTTTTTGCTCTTCTACATTTCACTACAAATCTAGTTATCCACTTTTTACGCTTGGGGTTTACCTCCCTATATGGAACACATTCCTCTTTTAGCATTTCTAGAACTGTTTTAAAACTTTCCCACTCCTGTTCAACATCTGTTCCTACAATAATGTTCCTACAATACAGAAGCACAGAAAGTACACAGCTCTTGTATATTTTTAATTTGATGTTTGTGTTGTGCTGCCAAGAATTACAAATAATGTCCATCTTGTTCCTCTCGATGTGTTCTCTGTAGCCTGTTGCATTACCCAGTCAATGACAGTTAAGAGAATTGTTAATAACGTACATCTATGTTATACTCATGTTTTTCCCTCAAATAGTTTTGATGTTCAAATGTTGAAATTGTCCAACACTGTATGTATAATTTGTATATGGACTTTTAATGATTTAAACGATGATCTAAGCATATAGTAAGTTCTTAATATCACCCATAGAATATCTCAATGTATGCTATCAAAGTCTTTTTCATAATCAATAAAATGTATGTACACTGCAGGATCTGTGGCTATACCAAAATTATGCAATTCTTTCTTTCATGTTGTCAATACATTTATTTCATCACTTTTACATATTTTCTATAATAGACTTTCACTTTCAGTTCAAGTTGAAAGAAAGATAAACCATTATGCTAAGTAACAAGGTGATATGAATATCTTAATATAAGATTCAAATGGTACTCAGATAGCGGTATCTATATTCCATTAATCGCCTTGATATGAAGTGTTATTCTGCAAATCTATATTGGTAACTTTCTTCAATACTATGTTTATGGCTTCCTTGCCATCATGGGAGCTGAATTCTCTTAAATAGACTAAAGTTGTATAGGTTATATATGTAAGATCTTCTTTTTCATTCCTTCTCAAACTCTCACTACCAAGCCCTAAAAAGGGCTTAGCAAGTAGTATGATGTTGTCTGTAGAACGGAATGCGTTGTGCTGTAGTTTACAGCTTGACTGTGATATTTGCACCTTTTGGTCCAACACATCCAACTTCAGAAGACATCTTTGAGTGCCGGGTTAGCCTCCCCTCTTCAGTCTGTTCTGTTGCTGCTTGTAATCCAGGATCACCGCATGGAGGCATAGAAGGGTAGTGGCAGCTCTGGTTTGCAGGCCCTGACGTTAACAGTTAGCTATGGGTCGCTGACCGCTGCAGCTCATGCACTATTCAGCATCTTGATCCCATTTAGCTTACCATTCTTTACAGAGTGCTTATTTCTAACAGAGTGTTATTCTCAAGCAAATACGTTAAAGACCTCAAGATAACATTTTTAAATATAAGAAAATGCTTACATGGTTGGCCAGGGGGTATAGAAAACATTCCAGAGGCAAGAAAAAATATTCCAGCTACAAACGGCTGTCTGTTTAATAGAACAAAAGAAGTATATTAAACTGGTGAAACAAAGAAAAGCTATAGTCAGAGAATTAAAAAAAAGAAGAAAGTAAACAGGAAAGAAAATAGGTGAACTGGATTGTGCAGACTAGATCTGAAATAAACATTTTTAGTTCACTTCAACTTATAATTTATTATATTATTAGTATCTTTTCATAAGCTGTCAAAACAAGATGTGATAAGCTATCCAATGTTATAGTGTTTCTTGTATCTAAACATGAGCGATGACTAGGTGGCTAAATCTCCTGACTGCTCTTGAATCCTCGAGCAATGCCTTACCAAACAGTTAGTGACTAACATGCCTGATGGCATTTTTCAGGGCAGTAACAAACTCCCTTCTTCCTCCCGTTCTGTCATCATTCATCTTACAATGCCCTAACATAAGCTAAATATCTTTTCCTCTTTATGAATATACAGGCACCATCTTAAAATCTTGACACCATAACAAAATCTTCTATTACAACGGGGATGACCTACAACATTACCTTACCTCTCTCACTTCCACCTGTCAAAGATATGACATGAAAATCAATATTGAAAAGACTGTATCTATGACAATATCCCGAAACCAAGTGCAGCAACGCTTTTACAGTGACCACAAAAATCTCCAACAGGTTAGAGTGTTCAAGTGCCTGGGAAATGTTTTCACTGATGATGGCAGAGTGGACAGTGAGATAGCACATTGTATTCAGAAAGCAAGCAATGTCCACTACCAGCTTGCACTAATTTTAAAACATCCTGGAGTGCAGCTTTCAACAAAGAGGAAGTTGATCAACACGCTTTTCATTCCTACTTTGTGTTACCAGTGTTAGTCATGGTCCTTATTGGAACATCACAAGAGAAAGATTCAGAGCTGTGAGATGCGCTGTGTGGTTATCAAGTCTATCCAAGACCGTATTCGAAACACCCGTTGAAGTAGATGGTTGGAACGAACATAGTCAATGCCTACATTGAAGCCCAACAAATCAAGTGGTTTGCGCACTTGGTTTGGATTGCATTACAAGCAACCTGCAGTGAGAGCCTATCACATGCAAGTATCGGGTCCTCATGCAAGGGGCAGTCCTCATCGCAGATGAATAGAAGGTGTATCTGAAACACTCAGGAGGTTCCACTTGACGACTACACAAGCTTCTCACCTGGCCCAAACAAGAGATCTACGCACTGCAAGAGCAGTAGGACAAAAGAAGAAGAAGAATATAAAGTTGTTGAGGTTTGCATTTCAGTTAACATTGCGATTTTATTTTGTCATCCATTTTTTTCCTCACTTGCTCTTATGTTGAATAAGTTTCACATCGTGTGTGGTAAGTCTTTTCGGTAATAAGAATCAAATATATGTTTGTTGCAAGTTTGGCATACATATGTATGTGCGTGTGTATGTAGAACATAAATTGTTCAGCACACACATTTTACATGTTGGCATCTAGTGTTTTGTATATTGTCTTATCATGTCCGCCTGTAACCTAGGTGGTTGTAGGGCATCACAACTCATCAGTACAATATGACAACCCATTGCCATCGTACTCAATTTAATGCGGTTTAGATTAATGTCATACCTGTCCAATTGTGAATATCAACTGTCAAGTGCATTTTATGGAGACTTCTCCTTGTTTTGTCAGAAACATCACCTCGCAGTATCACATTGGACAAACCATGAAATCATTTCACATGGTCGTGCTAGCAGATCTTTTATGATTTGACAATTGAAAGACGGTCCGGTTACGGTCCGAAAGATTGTAGAATAGTATTGCATACACTGACATTTGTGACGTGATCTCGACATGATATGCCAAGGATCTTTATGAAACACTGAGGATCTTTCTGAAATACTGTATCTAAATAATCTGGATTTTCCGCTCCAATGCAGTATTTAATGTCCATGTTTCACAAGCATACAGATACGCAGAGAGGATCATCCCCTCTTTTGTATATAGGTTAGTAGAATCTACATAACTACAGTCTGGCCATGTCTGAAGGTGCTCAGTAGCCACAACTGCAGAATGCTTATGTGCTGATGTGCTATTTACGGATCAGCAGAACTAACATCATTGACCTTCTGGAGGAACCATAGGTACTATATCTTTTTCAGAAGATGACTAATGGTATGTATACTGATGGTTCATGGATATTGCTATACACTTTCCTGATCCATCTTCTCATGTACTTCTCTCTACTAATAATGGGGAGGAAGACTAACATCCGGTCAGACACAACATACTGATCAGACATGTTAGTCAGGGTCAGGCAAAATATACTGGCCAAGACTCTCACCTCAGCTTTCTTGTAGTTTTCCTTGGAAACAGGCTGTTTTCATGGCAGTCTGGCTAATGGGGTGAGGTATCGACGTGATCCCCATAGTAGTGAGCGACACGCAGATGAAGCCAAGTATAGCACAACCACCTGGAGAACCCTGGTCCACCATCATCAGCAACTCGGGATGTGAGTAAAGCTACTGCAACCCACCCCTTAACACCCTTTTCAGGGCACACAAAAGAGTAAACCTACTCATTGTGGCCATTCGAAACATCCCTACTAATAATACATTTGATCCATCATTCCTGGAGTCTCAGGAAACATTGAGTCATCATTTGTAGTGTCATGATCTATCATGTAGCCATTAAGTATTTTTCCTTCATCATCATCAAAATCTTTACAGCTCCGTGTAGAGCATAGTTCTTTCACAAATGCAAGCCACATCATCAAATGTTGACCTGCCCATACCTACTGAAGTTTCTGTGGCTTGAAATTTCTACAGGATTGGACATCCGGCCGCCTGCCCAACACTCCTTATTGACCACTTATGACAATGCTTTCTAGGTTACTAGCGCAACACTCTGGTGTACAGTATGTGCAATATCAAAATTATATATACTTGTTATTTGTGCTTTAAAAGTCAACATACAGCTTTTTCAATGCTGTAAATCCCAGCATTGCCGTAAAAGCAGACTATAAATGTCTTAAAGGAATGCTGTCTGATTGATTAATTCACTTGTTTGCTCCAAGTGAAACATAGGGCCAACACCACAGCCGACCTCTTTACAGGAAGTCTGTGTCCAAGCATTTGCAGTTTAAATAGCAATGGTTTTACATGATGAGGTTGCTAGTGCCGTGCACAGCCCTCTTTAATCACCTTTAACAACATGCTATACATGAAGTCATCATTATCCTATAGCATGTCCTTTGCAGAATGTCACTCTCATCACAGCCTGCCTGTAGGAATCTTTGTCATCCACCGGCCTTCCTGCTTGCACCTTGATCTTCTTCTTCTTCTTCATCGTATGCAGTCAGACAGTAACCATTATTTTTTCGAAAAAGGCAGCGGTTATCCTGAGGCTGTCAACACTGCCATAGAGCTTGTCTAGTGTTGCCACTAGTGATTGCCCCTTGATCAAATTCAGCATTTCCTTGACATCTTGTATCCATCATCATTTTGGTCATCCCCTGCCTCGCCTTCCAGGAACCATACCCTCGAGAACTTTCTAGTCTGTTATGGTCTTTAACAAAGCCAAAACATTTCAATTTTCAAAACATAACACTGTTCATAAGTCAGTTTCGTCAACATTTAGGTCTTGCAGGAAGGCTTTATTTTGTATTTCTTTGTGCAAGGAATTTTCCGGATTCTTCTGTAGCACTGGATCTTAAAAACTCCATTCTACTTTCTTAATGCTTGTGTGATAGTCAATGTCTCACATCTATAGGTTGAAACCATCAAAAATGCATGTTCTCAGAATTTTTAGTTTTATTTGTTTTTTTGCATTGTATATGGAATGTAATGTGGCATTACTGACAGAACTCAACTTTTACCTCTTTACAGCTTGTATCGTTCAGCACTAGTCGCCGAAAACCTAAAAATGGCTACCTGTCTCGACCAAAATGGACCTCTGGAACATGCATTTACGTTTCATGATTTAGTTTGCTGAATTTTTTTTTAAAAACCGCTCTACGCTCTGGTTGCATCTGCGCATGCATAATTGATGTTTAACTGTGCGATTATTTCCAGCAAGTCGATCCCAGCGCGTGTTATGATCTTTGAAAGTCTACTCATATATTGATATTGCAACAAAAGTTATGCTTCAAGACCGTAGAAATGTTTTGTTATTAAAAATTTAATTATATCTCGGCAGAGAGATAGAGGTGAGACTGGAGAGGGCAAATGCTGTCAGCTACCAGCTGTCTCCATGTCTAAGGCACTCCAAGATTTCCCTCCAAGTAAAAAAGCAAATGATAAATAGTATTTTCATCCCAACACTGCTACCAGTGTCAGACATGGGCATTGAATGAAGCCCAGGAACGGAAGTTAGCCACCTGCAAAATACGATGCCTATGAAAGGTCACTAACAACACCAGAAAAGACAGAATCACAAATATGAGTATTCAGGTGTTGCTTGGAACAATTCCCTGCCTAATGTACATCGAGCAATGGAGAATGAATTGGTTTGGCCACAATGTGAGAATGCAACCAGACCACGCTGTTCATGCAACCTTCTACAGGAGAACATCAGAAAGAAGAGGGGAGAGGTAGATCGAGGAAAAAGTGGATAGACAGTGTAAACGATACCTGCCGTAAAATTTGAAAAAATTTTACTTGGGCCACGAGAGAGGCGAAAGACAAATACATACCATGACACTGGGCTAGAACCTGGTAGAAAGTGAGATGACAAAACAAAGAAGAAGAATGATCACGTATCTGGATTACTCATGGATATTTAACCCATATCCAATTCAGACTATGACTGGGACACATACTGCAAAGGGTATGTGTATAGGAAGTGATGAATTTATCAGTGAAACAAGCAGGATGGCAAGTACTAAAAAAAATTGGTTGTCTCCAATTTCCACCTTTGCATTTATGTCATTTAACACTTCATACTAATACATAATCTTTATCATGAATACTTCATGTCATTGATTTAGATAATAATTTTAGCTCAATTTGTTCAATAATAATGAATTTTATTTGGAATAAAACTTTGACGTGTACTGAAACACACAAATTGGCAAGATTAGCACAGACTATAAAGGTTTAACTATTAAAGGCCGCTTGATGCCAGAAAAACGCTCATATTGTTAACAGCACATTGAACAAAATTTGTTTAGTTTTTTTCAGTGTTTCTAAATTTTAATTGACATTACATGGTAAAGAAAGTAACACTTATATTTTTGTTTCGATTGTAAAAGTATCGATGTGCATTGTGTGGAAAATCAAAGTTGGAAAATATTTGTCATCTTATAAGTCAGTTTATCACAAAAATGTGTAGTGAACCTAGCACTTCAAGATTGTCTAATAGTAGGTTGTTTTTATCTGTAGAAAAAGCTAGGGAGTTATGCACTTTAAGATGAATTTAGTGACAAGCATTCCCATTATTCTGATGTTGAATCGGAATTAGACATAGAATATAATATTATTCAACCTACGCAGCCTACTGAATCTGATGCTGAAGATGAGGGAGCGTTGTTACAGCCAGGACCTAAAAGGCAAAAAATGTTTGACTGCACCATCAACAGAAAAATGAAGATGCAATATTTCTAAAGCAAATTCTAGAGAACATGATAGAGAATGAGAATGGGTTTAAATACCAAATTCCATAACCACTGACTGACTGAGACCCAGAACTCATTCAGATTGCTGCCAAAATGTGGTCGATCATGTGGAGTGAATGGAGACCAGCAACTCACTGACACATCAACTCCATTTGACTGCTACAGAAAATTATTTTCTTGTAGATATTATTCATATGTGGATTACTGTTATTCTGAAGTATACTAGACTAATCTGCATTATGTTTCAGTGGTTATGCATGGACTGGAGACATTTCTGTGTGTGAAAAATAGTTTTCATTACAAAAAATTACGATATTATTATTAACAATTACTTGTAATATTTTATGAAATTCTACGAGACCTTCATATTCTTATTGCATATTCATTTTCCCTTAATTTGATATATAACATGTTTGTCTTCCTTGTGAAATAATTAAGAAAAGTCAAGTAATATGAAGAGACTGCTTTTATAGAAAAAATAATTCTGGCAAAACTAGTTACAAAATTATGGCCTTTAAGAGTTAAATATCTAGAAAATAAAATACATTAAGTGAACAACTTAGACATACATACTGGCTGTCCAAACTTACATCTTTTGTGTGATGTATACTCTTATCCCTGAGTTGTCTGGCTTTTCATCTGCTGTTAAATGCATTACAAGACATAATTATCATGACATTTAAACAAAATCAATGAATGGAAGTCAAGAGAGATATATATGCATATTTGATTTAAAGTTGCACATATACCACAGACACTTGAGTTATACGAAGTTAGGAAAGAATAGGCTTGCTGTAGCGTTTCAAGCATGATGTAAAAATGTGACTAAAAAGGGTTTCGCACGTGACTTGCAACCTAATCATGTCAAATAAACTGCTAGAGAAACCCTAACTGTAAGAGATCACTCTGTGATATAGGCTTTCTGTAAGTAGTACAGCTACAATAGTTGCAATGGAGGAGCAAGAAGAGGACATGCCAGAGAAAGCTTGACTTGTTTATTAGTGGCAAGTAACGATGACAGCCAGATGAATTAAATAAGGAACTTAACTTGTTCTTTATTATTAAAACTGACCACCAGAGTTTATAGAAAGTTTTCTACAGAAAATTGCAATATGTTAAGTCACAAATGATCCTGTGAAAAGATGACAAAGCCACTAGAAAAGACATAATAAGAAATGGGGAAAGCCAACAGAAGAAGGGAGCAATGCTGTGTAGGAATTATATATACAGAGAATAAATAGATTTGGACATATCTTCTTCGTACGCTACTTCTTCTTCGTTAGCTGGACATATGACAAGATTGCCCCAAAATCTATCTGCAATTCAAGCATATAACACCAGACAGAAGGTGGCCATACCAAGTAGGTATTATATTTACAGAGAATTAATTGTTTTCGACATATGACCAGGATGCCCCAAAATACACCTGCCATTCAAGTCTCAGAGCAAGAGAAGAAACAGGAAGCAAATGATGAAAGATGTTAAAGAAACACTACTGAGGTATGGATTAAAAATAAACAAGTCACACAGATGGCACACAAAAAAAAGATTGCACCACCCAACATGAATGGATAAATGATACTAGTTCTGACTAAAACTCATCAGAAAACAGATTTTCCTATAACCTCTACAATCATATTGTTAAAAATAACCACTTTACTTTCTATTATGACTCACAATAATTCACAACACTAGTCCACATTTTGGTATAACCAAGCACTTAGTTCCAATCAAATAGCAGCACTAGTCTGGTACCAAGACATAGGTACTGTCTAAGACATAATTGATTTCAACACTTCTATGATAATGTTATATGATTTGTATGTAAAGGTAAAAGACATCAAATTATTAATTACAGACCTTTTTGAGACAGTGGCTTAAACAATAGTAAATAATGTATCGCAGAGAAGCAATCCTAAATGTTTTATCATACCATTCTCTGCTTTTGAGGATGTGAACTTCAATGATGAGTAAAATATTAGTTTTGGGAATTCACCAAAAAGATAGAAAGTACAAAAGCTTTCATCCACATAAATTGAGAAATTCTGGAACAAGTGTCAAGCTATGTATACCTTGGCCAACTGATTTTTCTGATGGCAAATGGGAAAGTGAGATCATTAAAAAAAATTGCAATAGCCAAGAATACATTTAACAGCAAGGCAGATACACTTCTGTCAAAGCAGATATCTCAGATCTTAAAAATGAGACTCATTTAATTGCTATGTGCATTCAGTTTTATTGTATGTAGTAGAAACTTGGACCCTGACAAAATAAATGGGGAAGCGTACTGAGGTCTTTGAAATGTGGATATTCAGAAGACTTGGATGAGTTTCTTGGAAAGATAGGAAAACAAATAGTGAGGTTCTGAAACAATTCCAGGTGGAACAGACACTTCTGAAGGAAATAAAAAGCATAAAAATAAAATATTTTGGTCATGTCAAGCGCCATGAGAGTCTGCTAAAGTTTATTTTTGAGGGCAGAGTAGAGGTTAAGAGAGCCAAAAAAGTGACAGAGGTACAGATAACATCAAGATGTGGTCAGGTCACAGTTTGACTGCATTTACCAGCCTAGCTTGAGACCGAGACAGCTGGAGATCCATTACCGTCAGCCTCTGTTGCGGAGATGGTTCTTGATGATGATGAAAATATTAGTAAAGGTTTCATCAAAAGTCATACCTACATGATGCCCAAAAGGATAATTTCAAATTAATGTCCCATGCAAGACCTAGATACAATTTCAAAAAAGTTGTTAAAAGTTACTTAGATAAAACAAAGTGAAATCAAGCTTACCAGGGAAGGCTCTTGCATAATGCACCTGCACAACAATTGTATTGATGGATGATTTCTGACCTATTCTCAGGCCCACATCTGAAAGCCAATTAAATGTGTCACAGAAGGAGCAAAAAAGTATGTTTAAATTATAGTGCATCAGCCTATCGTTATAATGAAACAAAACATTTTTGTGGAAATTAAACCTAATTAAAAGAAAACATAGTATAAGTTAGCCAAGTATAAGCACAATGATAAATGACATATACAGTTTAATTCCGCAATAACGCAGTGATCGAGATCCAAAGAATCACATTATTATTTAAGCGGATATTGCATGAGATTCTAGACGTTTTTCTGGATTTAACTTACACCGGCTACCTTCTTCTTCTGTGTTCGTTCTCAATTTCTAGCTACCAAGCCCTGAACAGGGCTTTGCAAGTAGCAGGATGTAGTCCGGAGAACGGAATGTGTTGTGTCTCTAGTTTATAGATTCACTGCGATATTTGCACCTTTCTGTCCGACACATCCATCTTCAGCAGGCACTGGTTGTCAATTTTGCATGCATCAATGGGATAATCGCAGAGTGATGCACAGATTGTAACATTAAATAAAAATAAAGGTGATAGAAGTGGCTACAATAATTATAGAGGTATCTTTCTGCTCAGTGCTTCTGACAAAGCATTTACCATAGTTATTTTAAATGCTGTTTCAACAACTGGCTGAGCCTATGTATCCAGAGTTGCAGTGTGAATTTTGATCTGAAAGATCAACAATCATCATTGTCTTTTCTTGTTGTCAAATTCAAGAAAAGTTATGCGAGCAAAATAGGCACTTCTTACGAGGCATGTTCAAATGAAACCGAACTGCAACAAGTGAACAAACATATGATGCATGTGATGTCACTTCTGGTGTAAACAGCACATACCAACCCTCAAATTTGCCAAATTTTATTATCCTCTGACTCATAGTTTTCTCAGCAGACCGTGGAAAACATGGTGGGTGTGATACGGAATCCTTTCAGTGTTGATCATCGACCGGTGATTCGGTTTCTAACAGCTGATGGATGTCGACCAGTTGACATTCATCGCAGAATGCAGGCAGTGTATGGTGACAAAAGTGTATTGAAGACAACAGTAAAGAACTGGACAACTATGTTTAAAGAAGGACGCGAGTTAACGAAAGATCTTCCGAGACTAGGTCAGGCGCATATTGTTGCATCAGAAGATGCCATCGACAATATTGATGCAGCAATTCAGATGGACTGTCGCCAGAGCTTATGTTCGCTAGCAGAGAAATTCGCTGTGTCGCTAGGGATAGTTAAAATGGTGGTTAGCAAGAAACCGAAGTATTGGAAGGTGTGTTCACAAAGGGTACCTCGATTACTGACCAACCACCATAAGGAAGAACGCATGGGATGGAGTTTGAACCACTTGCTGCGATACATAGAGGAGGGTGATTCGTTTCTTTTGCGTATTGTGGCATGTGATGAATTGTGGTGACACCACTTTGAGCCAAGCAGCAAAACTGCTAGCATGCAATGGAAACATCCCAGATTACTGAAACAAAAAAAATCAAGTCACACATTTCTGCTGGTAAGGTTATGCTGGCAGCTTTTGTTTTACCATAAGGGACTTTTGTTGGTAGATTTTAAAGAGCCTGGCGTGAACATCAATGCCATCCACTACAATGACACACTAAACAAGCTGCATACAGCAAACAAGAATAAACGACCCAGCATGCTTTCGCATGGTATGATTCTGTTGCACGATAATGCGTGTTCACATGTCGTGAACATTATTCCAAAAGCATTAGCACAGAAAAGGTGGGAAGTACTGCCACACACATCCTATAGCCCCGATATGTTTACTTGTGACTTCCATTTGTTTGGACCTTTAAACAAATTTCTGAAGGGACAAATACTTGACTCCGATGCAGACGTCATGGCCTCTGTGACCAAGTTGTTCAAAGAGCAACCAAAGTCATTTTTTTCAGATGGCACCCGCCATCTACCGAAGCAGTGGAATGCGTATCTGAATGCCTATGACGTCTTTTTTTAACTAGTCCTCTGGCATGTTTGCTTCATAACAATTGCTATATTTAATTCTGTCACACCAGATGATGTAATTTTCATATGTTTGTAATAAAGCCACTGGGTCCGGTTTCATTTGAACGCACCTCATATATTGCCTTCATTGACCTAGCAAATGCCTTTGATTTGGTTAAAAGGGATAAACTCTTCCAAATCCTCTTAAAAATAGGCTGAGTGTACAAATTTCTGGAGCTAATATCATTCCATGAGGCAATAAAAGGAGCAGCCCAATATGATGGTCATTTATAATGTTAATTCTGTAGTCAAACAAAACTAAGGCTAGCCCCAACACTATTCGGAATATTCTATGCTCTGCTACTGAATCTTGCATTTAATAACACAATGGAAAGAATTTGCCTTCATAATTGGGTCAGATGGTTGTCTATTTAATCTTGCCAAGCTAAAGGCAAAAATTAAGACCAAGAATGTCACTAACAGGAGCTTGATATTCACTGACGACGGTGCAAATGTCACCCACTAACAACAGCAACATCAGAGCTTGATAGATCATTTCTTGTGGTCAATCATCAACTACAAGCTCTCTAGATGCTGAAATTGACAACTGCATTGGCAACGCTATTTGGAATATTTACCTTTCACACAACATGTATTTTGGAAAACCCCAAACTTACAACTAAGACCAAGGTCATGGTTTACAAGACACACATAGCCAATAAACTCCTATATAGTAGTAAAACTTGGGCTACCTATGCAAAACAAGAGCTAAGGAGTAAAATATTCCATCTACAGCACATGTGATCCATACTTGACATTTCAGAAAAGGAGAATGACAAATGCAAAGGTGCATTCTCACACCTTTGTTGCATGAAAGACACCTTTGTTGCATGAAAGACACCTTTGTTGCATGAAAGACACCTTTGTTGCATGAAAGACAGAGCATCCTCAAAGATATTCTGTTTGCAACTGCCAAAAAATGGTTGGCTGATCACAGCTGATACTCAAAGATGTATGTAAGTGGGACACGAAGGCACTGTACATGGGTCTGATGTCTTGGAAAAACACAGCTGCAGAATAATCCAAGTGGAGATGTACCCTGAAAAGTTACCTCAGACTGGGAAAAATAAACTCTTGCAACGTGGAAAAGTAAAAATTCACATTCGCAGTGAAAATGAAATCCAAATACTCGGTAGAGAGCTACTACTCCAAAACAGAAAAAAAAGATCACATAATGCCATGTGGCACACAGGAAATATGGTGTTAGGTACATATTATTTTGTAACACTTAGTGGATGATGTGGTCAGCAACACGCGGGTCGCCTTTACTTCCCAGACTGAACCGGTACCCATTTAAGGGTGGGTCGACCCGGGAGTCATTGCGGTCTGAAAAACCATTTCCGCTTCAACTGGGGAATAAACCCAGGACCACTCAGATGCGAAGCCAGCACATTAGCTACTGCGCTACGCTACCCCAAGGGTGCATCATACTATAGTCAGTTATGACTGAGCGCGGCTGGCACTACCAGCAGTACTATAGAATAACAATATATAAATCATGTTTCAACCATTAACTGATGTCATTGTACAAAAAAGTATTTAAAACGCAAATATTTGTATTGTAAACATTATTACAATAAGTTTCATCCACACACAAAAACAAATACATGTGTATACTCCTAACAGTTTTTTCACACATATTATATATAGACAATTGACAATTAAATACAAGTTTGCAAATGATATATGTGTCTAAAATTCAGAAGAAAGGGAGAAAACATAACACTGTATTCATTCAACCACTGAGGATAAATCTGAGTCTGAGGATCACTGAGTCCCAAGTCATCATCTTCTCTATGGACAATGTAATGAATTGGGAGTTGTATATGAGTGTGCTGTCAGAGAACAGTTTTATTTGTTCTTGATTCAACAACTAAGTATACACTAAATAAAACTTTCCATTTTTTTACTTTTTGTATATACATAATTGCTTTTTTTTAAAAACGATTTCAATCAAGTGTTTTAACTGAACAACTCAAAATGGGACAGAAGATGCAGCAGTGAATGGGTTCATAGCAGCGAGTGACTTATACTGACTGCTTGCATCAGTAACTCATAACTGATCAAGACCCTATTCCACCTCCAACTGGTGGTCCTGGAAATAGACTGCAACTGTGTAGCCTGACTAAGAGATCAGGGATCAAAGAGAGAAGGCAAATCTGATTCCAAAAATGCAGCGCCGAAATTGGATGTGTCTGGCCAAATATTGCAGCCATTTCTGTAAACTATGATACATCATAAACATCCTTTTCATAACAAACACTAAAGAAGTAAAACAACAGCTCAAAGCAAATCAACTTTTTTCTATTTCAAGGAATTTAAGTCCAAAATTCTATAGTGGCCCTACACTCTCACTATAAACTAATGTCTTCATAATAAATCCACATGTTAACCATCATAAACATCTATTAATATAGTGGTAGAATACTCGCTTTTCAAGGCAATGGTATGGGGTTCAATGCTCACAACAGTAATGTTCCAGTAGACTCAGCTGTAAATGGGTAGTTGACTTAGTTAGGGAAGGAAAAGGAAACGAGGAAGGGAGCTAGTCCCTCCACCTCACACAAGCTGTGAATTAATATACTAAAGTCTCTAACACTTCATTCCCGACCAGTGATTAAATCTGCTAAAGGACTCGCTTTAACTTTTTATTCATTAAAACCA
Source organism: Ariolimax columbianus (assembly GCA_036924085.1). Classification (NCBI taxonomy): domain Eukaryota; kingdom Metazoa; phylum Mollusca; class Gastropoda; order Stylommatophora; family Arionidae; genus Ariolimax; species Ariolimax columbianus. The sequence goes on along the minus strand of JAVGWX010000001.1, from coordinate 116,190,996 downwards.
CATTTCAGCTTACGAAAATTGAAAAACACACTGGCATAACATTATAAGCAGACTCACAAAGCATGTTATAAAGGGGTTAAACTGTATTTGTTTATGTACTTAAAGAATTTATAGTACGTTAAGCTCATAATTTTTCAGAAATAAAGTTATTTTCTGAAAAATAAATATTAGGACCTCCGCTCTGCAGAAGACGGATGTGTCAGACCAAAAGGTCCAAATATCGCAGTCAAGCTGTAAACTACAACACAACAAATTCCGTTCTCCGGATAATATCTTGCTACTTGTAAAGCCCTGTTCAGAGTTTGGTAGCGGGAGATTGAGAACGAATGCAGAAGAAGAAGGACCTCAGAGTTTCTATTTCTAATGCATTATTGCAGTGACTAGAACTAATTAAAAATATAATTAAAAATATATAAATACATCATATGTGTTCTAGCAACATCATCAATATAAATTCCAATGCTGCATTAATGATTAAATTATAACTTTCTGGGTACATTGTTATTTTTTAAATAGTTCAGAATTATGTTCTTCTTCTTCGTACGCAGTCAGACAGTAACCATTATTTTTTCGAAAAAAGCGGCGGTCATCCTGAGGCTCTCGCCACTGCCATAGAGCTTGTCTTGCAGTTCCACTGGTAATGGCCACATCTGCTCTCTCTGATCCTCGTATGTCGGGCAGTTTTGCAGCAGATGTTCAGCGGTCATTTTACCAGTACCGCACGGGCATTCGTCGGTACACCCTATCTTCAATTTGTTGAATAGGTGGTACCTCAGTCTGTTGTGGCCAGTGCGAAGTCTTAAGACAACGACCTGCTCTCTTCGGTTCAACTGGTAATAGGCATCGTTTTTGGTGTAACCAGTATGTTCGGTTTCCCATTTGTTCATGTATCTGGCTTTGATAAGCTGTTTTGACTCTTCGTACGTCATACTGGTATCTGTTTGTGGTAGTCTTGCACCTTCTTTTGCCAGTCTGTCTGCCTCCTCGTTGCCTTGGATGTTGCAGTGTGACGGAACCCACTGTACCACTACCCTTTTTGGTGCGAACTGCTGGCACAGTTTGCAGAGTGCTGCTCTTAAGTCATTAAGCTCAGTGTTTTTCTGGCTTTTTAGCGCTGTGGCTACGGCGAGAGCATCTGTCAGCAGGACTATATGGCTCTCATTTTCACTGTGTGTCACCATTTCTTCCACTGCCGCCCTCAGTGCCTCTGCCTCCGCTCTGAAATTGCTTGTGTACTTACCAGTAGCGAGTGACAGTGTTATTTGTCTGCCATTTGGTAGGTTCAGGAATGCTCCTGTCCCTCCGTTCTGTGTAGTGTTTGTTACAGAACCGTCGGTGTATGCATGGGTCCAGTCCATGCTTGGGTAGCTTTTCGTTATGAAGCTTAGGGTAGTATCTCTCCTTTCTTTTTCAGTCTGGCAGTTTTTGTTTGCAATACCTGGTATATTTTCTACCACTTCTGGAAATATATCCTGCCTCCAGGTAGGTTTTCGTACAGTATTGATGGGTTTTGGTGTTGTTAGTGCGTTTATGGGATCTTCGTGCATCTTTGCTTTGGCTATTTCTGCAAAGTTTCTCCGCTTTAGTTTCCCATTTCCCAAATTGTTTAGTCTCTGGTGCATTGGATGGTCAGTCAGTCTTCGGAGTTTCTCTGACTGCAGCTGGGCTCTGCAGTCTCTTCTATCGGTCATGGATTGCAGTTTTGTAATCTTTTCAAGTTCTACAATTGGCGTTGACTTCATGCCACCTGTTATAATTCTCATGGCTTGGTTTTGAAGTTTGTTAACTTTATCGAAGTTCGCCTTCGCTGCTGTTGTCCATGCCGCAATGCCATACTCGAGAGCTGGTCTCACTCTTCCAGTATACAGTTTCTTTAGTATGCCTTCGTCTGCTCCCCAGCTTGTGCCAGCAAGTTTCCTCATGATTGCCATTCTTTCTCTGGCTTTCATTCGGTTTCTCTCAATCTGACTTTTCCATGTCATGCGCCGATCAAATGTGACTCCCAGATAGGTTGGGTTGTCGTTTGGCTGCAGGAATTTGCCATTTAGACTTAATTTGGTACTTTGGAGTTTTAATGAAAGCGAGAATATTGTGCATGTGGTTTTCTCCTCGTTTATTTTGACCAGCCATGAGTTCGCCCACTCTTCCAGCGATGTTAGGGCCGTCTGCATCCGATTTCTTGCTATGGTGAGATTCTTTTCAGAGGTCCACATAGCCAGATCGTCTGCAAACATTGAGCTATGGACTCTTCTTGGTATATTCTCTGTAATATCGTTTATATATACCAGGAAGAGTGTGGGTGACAATACTCCCCCTTGGGGTACTCCCTGCTCGAGTGTCACCTTTTTGCTCATCTGCCCTTGTACTTGGACTCTGGCCGTTCTTTGTTTGAGGTAGTGGTTGATCCACTTGTACATCTTCCCACCGACATCACTTCTTCTTAGCTTGACTCTAAGTCCATCCTTCCAGACTTTGTCAAATGCCTTTTCCAGATCCACCCAAACAGCTACTGTGTGTTTCTGTGCCTGGTAGGCATCTTCTATCTCCTGGGCTATGAGGATGACCTGGTCCTCAGTGGATCTGTGCTGTCTGAAGCCGGCTTGCTGTGGAATTAGTATTCGTTTTTCTTCCAGATGCCACATCAGTCTGGTGTTTATCATCCGTTCCATCAGCTTGCCGACACAGCTCAGTAGGCTGATGGGCCTGTATCCATTTGGATCTGTTTTATCCTTTCCTGTTTTTGGTACTGGTACCAGTATTGCATCTTTCCATGCCTGGGGTACAATACCCCTTTTCCAGCTTTGGTTCAGGACTGATTCAAGACTAGTAATTTCCTCTTCGATTATGTTCTAAAAAGTAAAATATTGAGAGCATGCAAGTTTTTCCCCTTGTGTCCATTGGCTATTTATCAATTACAAAAGCCTCTCCATATCTGCATTTGGATGACAAGACATCATAAATGATTAATTATCCAATCAATTTAAGTTCATAATTTTTTTTTTTTTTTTTTTTTTTTGCGTTCGCCTTATTTCTCTAATCCCCAAGGCGGTGTGCGTTGCACTGTGGTTTTTATTTTGCGCCTGTCGGCCCAATGCATCCGACTTCAGCATGCATTTTATGTAAGGGTCTGCTTCCTCCTGCATTTTCTAATGGTTTGCTTCCCCGGGGTAACGGCCGGTGCTGTGATGGGGATCGAACCCAGCACCTTCGGATTGTGAGCCGTGCCACTTATCCACTAGGCCACGCCGTCCCCTTAAGTTCATAATGAAAGTAAACATTTCTTGATTGTTTGAAAAATTGACTTCCTTGATTCAGCAGCCGTTTAAATTACGGAGGTTACTTTTAATAAATCTTGTCAGATTTACAATTTTGATTAGGTCTCAGTTTTTTCCTGCAATGTTCTAGAGATCAGCATTGCATGGTGACTATTTAAAAAAATTATAAACATATTATTGTTGCTTGAAAGTCTTCTTCAGATAAGACAAATTCCATTCATTCATAAACATGATGCATCAGTATAGTGATTGCTAGCCACATGTACAACTCTCAAAAAAGACTTTATGCTTTGAGGCTGCATTCCTTTCTGATTTAATTAAATGAAGACAGACTGGACAGCTGTATCTCCTGACTATTCTCAACTTCGATGAACATGCTCGTGATGTTTAGTTTATCAAATTCCAAAACATGTCTTTCTTGCAGCAAGTGTTAAACTGGACAGTAATGACTTTGAAAGTGCAGAATACCTATTCATCAAAACCATTTCAGTGCCGGTGGAGCACATGTCTTCAACAAATGCATGTCTTTAGCCATCTCAACTTAACTTAACATTTTTAAACTGGTTTAGAGGACTCATCAGAGCAGCTCTCTCCAAATCTCCCCTATTACTTTTATGGTTGTCTAAAGCTCACTACTACATGTTTATTTTTGTCTCTTTCTAATTCTCTTACTCTGTGGATTCCAGAATAGGAATGCCTTGTAATGTTATCAGATGGAGTGCATATTGCTACTGTTATTCTGCTGCTTGGTATAATTGCTTTCTGAGCGCTTTGAAAACAATTTTAATTGGGTTTTTTTTACATTAAACACAGATCCTATTAGCTGCTTGAAGAAAACTGGTTAAATGTTTATATTTGAAGTATTACAAAGCTGCTTGTGAACCACAAAGGAAAAAAGCTAAGGTAAACATATACTTCAGAATCATCATCTTCTATCCACTTGTGTCGTTAGACATCGTCGGGAGGTGTAGATTTCTGTCATGTGCTACATCTCTGTCATTGATGTTGTTGATATATACTTTTTATATTTAATCTAACAAAACATTTTACCCAATATAATGACAAAAACATAGACAACAACAGTTTTCTCGCCTTTAGGTAGCACTGTGGGTGGTGCATTCTTGGCCCAGGCAAATAGGATAGTTTCAGAACGTGAATCTCTGCACATAGCAGGACACTGCCTGAAATAGAACAACCTCAAACGTAAGCAATTAGAAAACTTAGTAGGAGGAAATCTTCAGTAGGAAAACAGCAACCACAAGCTCACTGAATAAAAAAACTCTAGCAGTTACAACCTTTGTTACAAATGGTCTAGACTTATAGCCAACTACTTTGATAACAGGGATGTGAATCACAAATAAGGAAATTATTGCAAATAACTGGATGCTATTACTAACTACTACTTTTGTATGTGTACTTATTGATAATGTTAAATACAATATACACTGTATTGAATTTATAATGTACATACAACTTGTAAAATCATTATTTCCACTAATATGTATCGATAAGAATACTTTTAATTCAACTACACGACAAGGCACGAACACTGACTATCATACAGATTTATGAGCCGTGTATTGACAGTTATCCTGACAAGAAGAAGGAGGAATTTTGTAATGAACTTTCTATTGTCAAGGACACAGACAACTTAATAATTATGGGTGATTTCAACAGAAAGGTAGGAGTGTGCAGGAATCCTTGGGAATTATGCCTTTTGCCACATTGTGACACCAGAGGGGAGAGGTTGTTGTTTAACCTTATGGTGAACAACTGTTAAACCTTTATGTGGAGCATGTGTTAATTACTACAAACACTGTTTTTTAGCATCATCACAGTTACACACACACAGACATGGTATGAATGGGGTGATCTACAGATGTCATCTCAAATAGATTTCATACTATTCGTCAGTGTGTTATAGTGTGTTTTTCGCTAAGGTGATTTCCAGTGTGAGTGTAGATACTGACAATCGACCAGTTGTACTTTACTTTCGTAAGAGTGTGCAACATAATAAATGTGGCACTTTCCAAAATGAGGTAATTAACACAAGAAGAATGACAGATGTGCTAGTAAAGAAAAACGCCAAACAGCAGATGTCAAAAATGAGGTAATTAACACAATAAGAATGACAGATGTGCTAGTAAAGAAAAACGCCAAACAGCAGATGTCAAAAATGAGGTTATTAACACAATAAGAATGACAGATGTGCTAGTAAAGAAAAACGCCAAACAGCAGATGTCAAAAATGAGGTAATTAACACAATAAGAATGACAGATGTGCTAGTAAAGAAAAACGCCAAACAGCAGATGTCAATGGAATTTGAAAGTATTGCAAACATAGAGGTTCAGTGAAGGAACAATGGCCACATTTCCTTTCCACTATATTGAGTGTTTTGACTAAGGAGTGTGGTGAAACTAGAAAAGGTGAAATTAGACAGAAACGAACGATATGGTGGAATGGCAGTTTGAAGGCGGCAGTCAAAGACAAGAAAATGTCTTTTATGAAATGGCAGCGATCTCAAACGAAGACTATACGTAAGCCAGGGTCATTGTACACCCGGACAGACAAAGTGCTTGGCAGAAGTATGGGGAGGTATTGAGTATGTTCAACATCTCCCAGAGATTTTTACAGAAAAATGCATGTTCTGCAGTTGAGAGATGAACAATAGTCCTTACACAGTGGTAAATGATAAAGAAGGCAACCACTCTATGAACCTGAAAGGATAAGAAGCAGATGAGAGGAGTATTTCACAGACTTACTTGCCCCAAGTGAACAAGCAGATGACAGTACAAAATCTGTGCGACATCATTCATTGGTACAAACCCCAAAATGTACTGCATATTATGACAAATTAATTTCAAGAAGTTAGGAAGGCAATTAACAGAAGCCCTAACTACAAGACCCCATGTATAGACAATATATCAGCAGATGCCTTAAAAGCTTGTCAAAATGTAGGGGTAAGATGGCTAACAAAGATCTTTAACGAGGCATGGATTGAAGGGAAGGTACCCGGTGATTGACAAAATGCACCGGTGTTACCCATTTGGAAAAAGAAAGGCAGCAGAAAGGATTGCAGCTCATATATCGGCATATCCACCCTTATCCACATTGGAAAAAATGATCACACAAGTCCTAAAACAGCAAATACAAGCTATTCTGGAGTCACTACTCAATGATTTACAATCAGGATTTAGGAAAAGCAGGGGATGTAAGAATTCTATATTTACTCTCAGGCAGTTAATTTGAGTTAGAAAAAAAAACATACAATATGATAAGAAACTACACGTGGCCTTTATTGACCAGGAAAAGACATTTAACCGGGTAGGCTATGAGAGATAATGGAGGAATATGGTGTGGAGGGTAAATTACTGGATAGTATTCGTACCTTGTATGTAAACAGTGAAGACGCTGTATAAACAAATGCCGGTAAAACAAAATGGTTTGCAGTGATGAGTGGTGTATGACAAGAGTATTCTTTCTCTACTTTTATTCATAATTTTTGTGGATAAAATCGCACAGTTGGCTAACACCCATAATGAGTCCTTAAATAAACAGTTTTTTCCTGATGATAAAGTCATCTTTTACAAAAATGGAGAAGACCTACAACATCATCTAATATATCTTGATTTCACTTGTAATGAATATGACATGAAGATCAACACAGAAAAGACAGACTAGGATGATATCACATGCACACATGCACAGAAGTTTCCACAGTAGTGACATAAGTATCAAGCAAGTAAGGGAGTTCAAATATCTAGGTAGTATGTTCGCTGATGATGGCATAGTAGACAGAGAGCTTGCCCATAGAATTCAGAAGGCTAACAGTGTACACTATTAAATTGCACTGATTTTGAAACACCCTAAAGTGCTTCTTTCAACTAAGAGGAGGCTGATAAATGTGTAAGATTTAGAGCTTGAGATGCGCTGTGCATAAGTGCAGTCAGAAAGACAATCTGTGAGCGAATCCGCAACAGCTTGTTGAGGCCAATAGTGGGGGCAAACCCAGTTAGTGTCTACAATGACGCCAAAAAATGAAGTGGTTTTGTCATTTAGTCGGAATGCATTATGATTAGCCTGCTGTGAGAGTATTTCATAAAGTCTGCTTTCCACGTGCAAGGGGCCGACCACGACCTAACAATAGCACAAGCCTTCCACCTGGTGATAACAAGAAATCTACACATCCTGCCAAAAGAAGACAAAAGGAGAAGATGAAGACTATAAATAATATTTGTAAGCATTATACCATAGAGGTTGCTAGATATGAGAAGGATGACGCCTGTCTCTCAAGAATTGAACAAAGGCGTGAAACTGTGGGTGTTCAAATCTTGCATTTTTCAAGCATTTCCTAGTCTCAAAGGAAGTGAGATTGGGTACCTAGTCCTTACAGAGATGGATGATAAGCTTGGAGGTGTCATACACACACTGTGCTAGGAAAAGAACCCGTGGCAGTTGAAAATTGAAAAGAGCAGACTGCTAGCTGCTATCCAGACAAAAATTATAATAGTAACAAAATTCTTACCCAATAGTGACCTGCATGAATTTTCAAAAGGAGGCAGCCTCTCCATCATGCAAAAAGATAACAAACCAAGCACCTGTTTTTCTGCGCAGTTGATTAAAGGACCTCTACACTTTCAGTAGTAGAAAAAGAACGACTAAGAAGAAGCATGATGTCACAATACAATACAATATCCTAGACTTCAATAGGTGTGCTATATGCAAGGTGGTCAATAATGTCTTAATATTTAATAATTGTTGGCTTGTGAAATACCTATTTATAGGAAAGGCTTTGGGAGTAAACCCTGAGGAAAAATCTGCAACCTGTGTTATCTTCAGTTGTCTTGATAATGTCAAGGTTGACAAATTGCACTAATCTTTTGAGCAAATCTTCCTCACTTTAATCCAAATCACAGCGCGTCACCCATTTCAGCAGACAGAGCAAATAGAAACAATTTACCACACAGCTGAACAGAGAGAGAGTGGTCTTTATCACACGTGATGGATGAATATCATGAGTCAACAATGTCCTGTATGCAGTCTGATCCTTCGCCTTGTCATGCCATTTTAGACCTAAGTCTCTCAACAGACCATCTCACGGGTGAGTGGCTGTATGAACTTTTAAAATCATATTGTTACTAAAATGTCACTCTGAGTGTCTGTCTGTGTCTGGCATGTGCACCATGTGACCAGCCTAATGATATTTATGAGACAGTATGGCCTCTATGATATCTTGAAATAGGGTGCGCTCTCTGATTTCGACATTGTGGATTTGAACTTTCCATCACTCTTTGAGTAATGCGGATTTTCTCTGCATCTGCATTCATCTCACTGTTGTAGATCATTACTGGAATGACTGGGTAATTTAAAACGTGCGCCCTTGTCATGGTGTCTTTTAGCTGCAAGAGCATGGGCTTTATGGCATTGAAGCTGAACCAGACTGCAGCTCTTCATCTGGAGATTTCCCGGTCTAAGATGTGGGTGACATTTATTTCCTGTCCCAGATATATGTAGGTGCTGACAATATCATCATCATCAGTCCCATAACCTAGAAGGTTGTTAAGGCACAGTTATTGCAGTTTGTCGTACCAGCTCCCGCCATACAACAAAGTATGTCTTGGACAGCTACACACCTGACAGAGCCCATCTCACTCCAGGTGGCAGTTCATTACAGTTGTGTCTAAATTTGATACAACAAAGATGACACTGTTTGCAGGTAGGGCGAAGGGCGAAAATCTCGTGAAGTTCAGCCTTGTGAACTAGACCGTGAACTATGACACATGTTTAAGTGTAGTGCTATTCATATAGCCGATGTCCATTCCAGGATAATCGGAGGGAGAAAACACACAAAACTAACGAATTAACAAGTCCAAATGGAAAACAATAACATGTTTCCATCCATGAATACTAGTGTAAGTCATCAACTAGTGTGAATTCCTAGCAAATCCATGGTCTGGTGGCATTTATAATGAACTAAATCAGCAGAGCAATATAGACCTGCAGCCAGTTACAGCGCCATCTTTGCTGTTGACAATATGTCCCTCTGTAAACAATAACTAAAGACTTCCATCAGTGTGCCTATTTTGTGTAGATACAGTTGTGTGGTGTCTCAGGTCTGGAAGTGTTTTTCACTGTGTATGTTATGGTCGAAACCTCCCGTGCCACGAGTAATTGAAACGGTTACAGGTGTGAAAAGAAGCCTCCGAAGTTAATAATGAGTGTTTTCTTGGGATAACTACCTTGTCAGCCAATTCCTTCAATACCAAAGCACCCTGCCAACAAACAACACAACCTCTTCAAGGAGGCTTTGGAGAGCGTCACATCAAGAAATGGCATGACAAACAACGAACCCCATGAATGCAGCTGCAGGAGAAGGTTGTGCAAAGAGCACATCTATCCATTCCACTATGACAAACCTTAGCCTTTACCACGTGCAGCATGATTCTGGCCGACTGACGTCATGTAAATCGAGCAGCATGAGAGTCTGGCCGACCTACATTGCCGTTCCATAATGATCACCCGTTCTAATCAAACTTAAACATGAATGGCTACATAATAATAATCTGAGCAATACTGCTCTTCAATTGTAGAGAGTTCCTTCTTCCGTAATGTATGGTTAGATCCCAGCAATGGCGTTCGTGGAATTAGTTTTAGGCGTTTGAAAATGATTTCTTCTGTTTTCCTCTTGGATTTGAAGATTAACCAATTTTTTAGAATAGGGGCGTGAAGTTCCTGCAAATTATTTTTCGGAGGTAGATCTATTTAGATTGTTCATTTAGATATAATAATTACATTTTTAGTCAAAGTGACAGACAAAGACATTAGGGCAAACATCGGTTACGGACATGGAAAGTATCTGTCATGTATTTGCAGCTAGTCAAACTCACCATATTGGTTGATCAGAGAAAGCTTCTCCCCTGCATCCATACACAAGAATATGATGTGCAGTTGAAGCATTTGCTAAAGCTTCAAATTTGTCTGAAAATATGAATTTATAACCAGTTAGAAAATTGTTGCTGTAGGTGATTATGTGAGAAAAAACATTGTAAAATTGTAAAAGCACTGAAAGCCTAATAAAATTGAGTAGTGTTTCTTTCACCAGAGGGTTACCAGGTTTGCAAAGAATAATATCACCCATTGCACCATTTCAAACATGTCAAAAAACATCACGAAAGAATGTTGTGCATGGGGCTGGCAACTTCATCATGTAAAACCATTGCTACTGAAACTGTCAATGTAAGTGTTTGGATACAAGCTTCCTTAAAGAGGCCAATTTGGTATTTCACATTACATGCCCCGCTGGACCTGTGAAACAATACCTAGAGGGGCTTGCAAACAATACAGATCATATTGGGATAGTGAATTAGAGCAACTGCATAACAATGTGGAAACATCTAGAAAGTAAGCAGATGTTTTTGCCAAAAACATCACCAAAACTATCAACCTGCTAAGGTAAATTTCAAAGGGTCAAGCTGCAGACTATGAGGAGAAGCTAGAGGAAGAAAACAGAATTTACGATTAACAACTCAGCCATGTGTACAGACACCCCATAACCCCATACTGCTGGGAGAATGTGATACACCGAGGAATTTATACTGGCCCAGAGAACCAACACTGTAAGATAGACTTTATGGATCTATATGTGAACTACAAAAGACATTGCATATATATAGATATTTTATATTCAAGCTCATGAAAAAAGACTAACATGGAAATTACCTTTACAAAAAATAACAAAGCAACAACAATATTATCTTTAGAAAAAGTAACAAACAACAAGGATGTTACCTTTAGTAAATGAAATAAAACAAGAATATTGCCTTTTCAAAAGGTAAGAAAACAAGGACATTACCTTTACAAAAATTAACAAAGCAAGGATATTACAAAAGGCAATAAAACAACAAGGATATTACCTTTAGAAAAGGTAACAAAACAACAAGGATAATACCTTTACAAATGGGGAGCTGAGATGCTAGTTCAGTCAGGCACAACATACTGACCAAGACCACAATCTCTCTTCCATGTAGCGTTCCCTGGAAACAAGCTGTTATTTAGACAGCCTGGCTGACGAGATGTGGATTGATGTGATCCCCGTAGTGGTGAGCACCATGTAGATGAAGCCAAGCATAGCACAACCACCTGGAGGACCGTGGTCCACCTTCATCAGTATTCCTGGGATGTGAGGAAAGCTACTACAAACCGCCACTTAACGTCCTTTTCAAAGCGCACAAAAGAGTAAACTTACTCATTGTAGGTACTAAAAAACAACAATAGCCCTTACTAAAGATAATAAAACAACTAGGCTATTACCCGTGATATAATTTTCATTAAGACAAACAATTTGAGTTTTCTTCAGATGCAATCTACAATGACTGTGTTTTCAGCTTGTCTGTAAACTTTTTGTTTCATCAAAAGAATTATGAGTAAACTGACCAAAGCCTGTGAAAAAATCAAAAAATAACTTACAAATATATGCTTCTTCATTAGTCACAGGAAATGCTCCACACAAATAGGCATCAGGCTGTAAGAGAAAACAAGATAAATAAGGTAAAATAACAATCTTATTCAAATGAAATAGAACAAAATAATCAATTAATACATTTTAATATTTCACACAAACTTGTTCCTTTCTTGTAATATTTAGTAATGAAGTTTTGCAAAGAATATTTTCTCACCTCTGGAATTTTTTTGTCAGATTAATTATCTTTTGGTAAATATATCAATTTAATCCACAAAAGGCAACCAATTTTTGTATGACAAAGTAAAATATTGAACACATTAGTTTATTTTAATCCAGGTCTAAGTTGGTTATCGATGTGAACAATTATGCTGCAGCTTCTTCATGAGATGATAAGTGATTGGTCTGAATTTTAAAATGTTGATTGTTGTTCTTACATCTAGATGATTTCTATGTTTTGTTTGTACTCACATGCTCTGTACTTTTATATAATTAGAATTGAACAAACATGTTTCCCATGCATACATCCACACTTCTACTTAGAGACTCAATGTATAAGTAAATGAAATTTAGGACATACATACGTTCCAAGTCCAAAACTTAGTTTTGATATCACGTCTACCTAGCTGTAAATATGTACATTACTTTTTTTGAGGAATGGAACTGGCAATCCTAGTTTTTAAAAAAACAACTGAAACCTAGTAACATGAAGTCCCTAACACTTCATCCCTGATGATGGCACCTGCTAGAGACCACCTTTACTGAAAAAACCTCAACGTATTACTACCAAAATTTAAAAGTAGCTTTGACATGTCATTCAATCAATCATAACCTTTCAGCTCCCGATGGAGCACAGGTTTTTAACAAATACACACCACATCCCCCTGTCCTGATCCATCTACTCCTTTCCTGTTTTGTTTATGTTTGTTTCAAGCTCTCTTTCCGTATGTGTTTTGGTCTTCCTCTGCTTCACTTGCCTTGATGTTACCAGAACAGAGACTGTATTGTAATGCTATCTGCTGGTTTTCTTAATGTGTGTCTTATCCAACACCAGCATCTTCTACTCACGTCCTGTTCCACTTCTATCTCTTTGGTTCTTTCAAATATTTCCACATTAGTGATCTAGTCATACCATTTAAATTTCTCTATTATGTACATGCACTTATTTTTGAAAGTTTACATTGTTATTCTTCATGTTTTAGAGCCATATAATAAAACATACTTTACATTGGAGTTACGATTTTTAGTTTTATGCTGGACTTAATTTCCTTTGCTTTCCATATCAATACAATGAAAACTCCTCTCCTTTTTATTTCGTTCTCTTTTTCTGTATCTCCTTCTTTGTCTATATTAATATATTGAAAGTATATGAATGACTACATATGTTGTTATTTGATAAACAAAGACAATGAAACGTTGACAAAAGGTACATATTAATATTTTGAAAATGTACAATTGGGAATTTAAATTGTTATTTTATAGATCGTACAAGGTAAACAGATTACTTTGCTTATAAGCTAAATAAATTTAACTGCTTACAAAGCGAAACAGATGACACTGCCTACAAGATAAACAAATGCCAATGCTTTCATGCCAAATAGATTGCATTGCTTACAAAGCTCAATAGATTGCATTGCTTACAAGCTAAACAGATTGCATTGCTAACTAGTTTTCATATCACATTGCGTATAAGATAACAGATTGCATTGCTTACAACATAAACAGATGGCTTTGCTTACTTACAAACTAACAGATTACATTGCTTACAAGATAAAACAGATGACTTTGCTTACTTACAAACTAAGAGATTGCATTACTTACAAGATAAACATATGACTTTGCTTACTAACAAACTAACAGATTGCATTGCTTACAAGATAAACGGAAGGTATTGTTTACAATATAAACAGACTTCATTACTTATTAGATAAACAAATGACATTGCTTACAAAATAAAATTAGGAGATCACAATATCTACAGGCTAAACAGATGGCATTGCTCATAAGCAAAACAGTTAGTAATGCTTATAAAATGAAAGGATTGCACTGTCCATAAAATAAACAGAGTATAACACTTACAAACTAAACAGTGGATCGTTTACGAGCTAAACAGACTGCTCTTCTTGCACTATCTATGACTAAACAGATTGAATCAGTAACTAAACAGATTACACCAATTACTAAACATATTGCCTCAATGATAAACAGACTGCAATGTTTACATGCTAAACAGATGGCACTACTAACAGATATAGATCTACTCAACCATTATCATTTCCTTATGAAAAGCTAATTACACAACAACCCTGAAATATGCACTTACTTTGTCTGGCTTTGCACCCTTCATTAAGAGATCCAGCGTCCATGTTTCTCCTTGTGTATTCAGGCCTTGTGGTTTGGGGTCTTCTGTCCCCGTCATTGATCCATGATGATGGTGCCCAGTGGCCGCTTCCTCCTCCAAGGCATGATTTGGTGGCAAAGGCACACTAACATCAGCTGGAAAACTCTTCCCTGTAATTGCTGGTATGTTATCACTTCCACAATAACCAGATGGATCAAACACTGATTTGTCAGTGTAGTACATGATGTAGAAGTTGCACATCTCATCATTTGCAGTTGACCTGAGAAGTGGTCAAGTAAAAAAAGGGTAAAGGTAGTCCAACAGTAGACATTGCTATCTTGGATGAAGTGTTAGAGCCTTCAGTGTATTAGTTCAAGATGAATTGAAACTGGCTGTACTGAAGGTCAAAAGTTTATAACAAAATAAGAAAATATGCCAGGTCTGGGTAATGTTGCAAAAATATAAGATGGGGTGTCGGCTTACCTACCTCATTGAGAAACTACTCCCAGGTCACCAGTGCAGTCCTCCTTAAAGGAACAACCGGGGAATGGTTCCGCATGTCAACCGGTGTACGACAAGGATGTATTCTTTCACCGACTCTATTCAACGTTTTTCTTGAACGTATCATGTCAGAAGTACTGGAGGATCACGTGGGTACTATCAGCATAGGTGGCCGTTTACAAACTAATATCAATTTTTGTTGATGACAATAATGGGCTGGCTGGAACGGAGATAGAACTTGCGAATCTTATCTCAAACCTCGACAATCCGCTCAAAAGTTTGGAATGGAAATTAGTGCAGAGAAGAGTAAAATCATGGTCAACTTCCCAGAGGACCTAACAAGTCCGATTGCAATCAAAGGCGAACCATTGCAAATTGTTAAACAGTTTAAATACCTGGGAGCACTGATGGATGCAGAAAGTTCCAGAACTGAGATTCAGGCAAGAACGGCGATGGCCATGGCTGCTCTGACCAAACTGAGGCCGCTATGGAGGGACAAAAGCATCAGCTTGAAATCCAAGTTGAGTTTAATGTGTGCACTTGTCACCTCTATGTACCTTTATGCTTGCAAAACTTGGACTCTGACAGCGGTTCTAGAACAAAGTATTTGTGCAATAGATATGAGATCTTTGCATCTTGGATCTAGACTACATCACGAGTACAGCAGTTTGGAACATCGTTAAAAGAGAGGTCGGCCAATATAAAGACCTATTGGCTATGGTAAAAGCACGCAAGCTTGCATGGTATGGGCATATTTAAAAATCGTCTGGGTTGACCAAGACGATCCTGCAAGGTACTGTGGCTGGGAAGCAAAAGATAGGGAGGCAGAAAAAGAGGTGGTAAGACAACATCAGAGAGTGGATGGGAATGTCCATAGTTAGAACAAATATTCTGGCACAAAACCGAGTGGAGTGGCGGGAACTCGTCCAACAATCTGCAGTATTGGTGCTCTAATGACCTTTCAGGTTACGGGACTGATGATGATTATGATGAAAGAAATATAGCTCACATACAGCGATGGTATAATTGTATGAGGTTTCAGCTTCAGTGAGTTGGGGTGATAGGCTCCCCTTCTCACTGTCTTGCCTTTCTTAACTAAGTCATGGACCCATTTACAGCTAGGTAGACTGGGCATACCACAGCTGAGGAATGCATTTGGTCCTTTTACTGTTAGAGACAAGTGCTTTAATTGTTCTACCACTCAGACAGATGTACACTTGAAAAAATAGAATTGTATCATATCTTTAAAATTTGATGTCTAACACAATGGTTTTAAAAACAGAAGAAGATTAACAAAGAAACAACAAAATAATTCATAGTAAAAAGGTAAGGGTAGTCCCATAGTAGACACTGCAGATGGGGATGAAGTGTTAAAAGCCTTCATTATACTAAGCCACAGCTTTATGAGCTGGGGTGGCCAGTTCCCTTCCTCATTGCCTTTTTCTTTCCTGAGCCATCAGCCAGGTATTCATTTACAGCTGGGTCAACTGGATCTGCCAGTAGCAGGAGTTGAGCCCTGTAACTTTGACATGAAAAGTGAGTGCTCTATCCCTGCACAAATCAGCCGCTCAATTCATAGTATTTATTGAGTTTTAAATTATATTTGAAGTTGAAATATGAACCACAGAGAATGGCAAGAATGGATGACGATGGTTTTACACATTCAGAGAGGGCTAAGACAAAAGTAAGAAAATACAAAACAAATTAATAACACTGGGAGAAGATTAGCTGATACTCAACATAAAGAATGAATAGCAATGTAGAGAGGATTAGCTGATACTCAACATAATTAGTAGCAATCTAGAGAGGATTAGCTGATACTCAACATAATTAATAGCAATGTAGAGAGGATTAGCTGATACTCAACATAATTAATAGCAATCTAGAGAGGATTAGCTGATACTCAACATAATTAATAGCAATCTAAAGAAGATTAGCTTATACTCAACATAATTAATAGTAATCTAGAGAGGATTAGCTGATACTCAAGATAAAGAATTAATAGCAATATACAGAGAAATAGCTGAAACTCAACATTAAGAATTAATAGCAATATTAGAGAAGATAGCACAAAAACAAACAAGCGGAAAAAATAACACTGACAACATTAGGAAAATGGAGGTTCTTAAAGCCTACAGCAAACAAAACATCTCCATACAAAACCAACATCTCCAGGCAGTTTATATCTTCATCTAACTAGACAGTACCTTCATCAGAGAAGTGAATATCGACTGTGAGATCAACAACAGGATTACAATGGCATGCATTGCATTTTTGAGGCTACAAGCATAAAAACATGAACTTGTGTACAGGTAAAGATTGAATAATGTTCTCCTGGTCTGTTAACTTGGAGATTCCAGTGGAGTGATAACATGACCTTCTTCAACCCTGGCCTTGGTTTGGGATGGACTGTATGGTGGTGAGAGACCACCAAGTTGATGAGGGAAATAGATGTGATTATTTAAGATTGAACACCCAAGAGGTTACAAATACTAACATTGATTTCATTTGATTGATTTGTTTTTTCACTCCACGTAAACCATTAGGTAACCACTGCAGTCGAGAATGTACAGGAAGCCTGTATCTAAACATTTTCAAATAGCAATGGTTTTGCATGATAAGGTTGCTAGCCTCATGCATGATCCTGTTTAGCCAACATCATTAACATTCTAGGAAGGTTTCAGAGGTTCTATTCTTGTCAATCAGAGTACCCGTCATACGACATATTAAATTTATCATACTAAAATTGCATCTTACAATAATGGAAAACATATTTACTTACAAATATTGATTGTTAGTTAGCAAGGACAAGCAACTAACAAAGACATGCAAGGGAAAAATATTTCAAAGACTGTCATGCAATGTGAGACTGACAATTCAAATAGCAAGTCTGCCACAATATCATGGGACCTATACTGGAGAGGAAAGAATAGGATAACTGCATCCTACTATGCATGTCATAAAGAGTAACTAAGTAGAGTTATGCATGGGGTTAGCAACCTTCACGTGTAAAACAAAGTGTGACCACAACCATCGGTACATATAAATGCTGTGACGGAAGCTTATTGCAGGAGGTCAATTGTTGTTGTGGCTCCATGCTCCTACTGGAGTGCAAAAGGACATGACAGAGAAGTCTGTCAGACCATTGGAGAGAAGTCAACCACATGTTGAGGGCTGAAGATGCACGAGCTGAATGAGCTGAAAGCAACCAGCATTGATGGGGCTGCAGCAAACATCCTGCAGTAATTCCTATTGTTTTAACTCAAGAACCATCTGTGCGAGTCTTGTGGCTAGGATTCTCATCCCGAAAAACAAATTGCTACAAAAACCACCTCCTCCAGAATGCAGAAAGTGTTTTGAAAGAGAATTTATGTATAGAGCAAGTAATGTAGTGCTCCAATGCTTCCCAAGGATGACAAAATGGACAAGACAAAGAACACTCCCATTCTTTGCATTAGTCCCAAAACATGAGACATTATTGTTACATAAAAAGAGCCAGCTACTATCTTTTGGTCATGTTATTATTTTCTGAGTACATATAATTGACTAGATCAGAAAATGTTTGTTATTTGCCTTAGTTTTGACTAAACTAATGCCTAAATATTCAGGATTTCTTAAACAACCACACAAAAGTCCAGCAAACTAGAACATTTCTAACACAACATCAATATATTTATATGAACTGACCAAATAAATACCTTCAAAGTCAATGTTTATTACAACAACCACATAGAACATTACTAACACAACATCAATGTATTTGCACCAGCTTACCCAACACTGACCACATGATCCATGGATGTGGAGTCATAAGTGCACCTTGCTGCCTGAAACAGATAAATTCATGTTATACCCAGATCAGGCTGACCACACTTCCTTAACCCGAAGGACTACATAAACCAATCGTACAAACTAATGAAGATTATGATCAAATAAAACACATTTCTACAGAAATCATCAATGCCAGGAGTGCACAAAGTACCTTGGCACAGACTTCCTGCAAGAAACCAACTACAGTGGTGGCCCTATGGTTCTTTCAAGAGTGAAATGGAGAAGAAGGCAAGGGATAATAAATTCATAGTGTGTCTTAAACAATGAACATAATAAAAAAAACTCATAGTGTGTGTGTGTGAAACAATAGTTAGTTAATTCAAATCCGATTGATTCATTCCAACTATGACACAAACACATTTCTTAATATAACAGCAATATCGAGTACCTAGAGATTGGCAGAGAGCGGCTGTGGTGCTTATTTAGAAGAACAGAGGAAGTAAAACAGAATGCGGCTCATATAGAGGCATATCGCTTCTAAGTTACGTGAACAGAGAGTTCGGGCAATGGTAGAACTGCTGATTAGTGCATCACAATCCGGTTTTAGAAAAAGCTGAGGATGTACAGATGCCATATTCACCCTCCGGGAGTTAAGCAAAAAGAAAACCATAGAATACAATAAAGAACTGAACTTCATAAACCAGGAAAAGGCCTTCGACAGGGTAAATTGTAGTTAGCTATAGAAGGTAATGGTGGAATATGGTATTAAAGGTCAGCTACTTGACAACATTCATGCTTTGTATGTTAACAGCGAGGGTGATGTGCAAACAAGCGCCGGTTTGACTGACTGGTTCTCATGAAGAGTGGTGTACGTCAGGGATGTGTTCTCTCCCCTCTTCTTTTCATCATTTATATGGATAGAATTACCGTTAGCAAATCCCCTGGATGAAACCCTAAATGAACTGATGTTCGCTGATGATCAAAGCATCTTCTATTACAATGGGGATGACCTACAACATCACCTCACCTCCCTCAATTCCGTATGTCAAAGATATGACATGAAGATCAACATAGAAATGACTGTGTCTTTGAAAATTACCCGTAAACATGTGAAGCAACGTTTCCACACCGACCATACAAATTTCCAGCAGGTTCGAGAGTTCAAGTACCTGGGAAGTGTTTTCACTGATGATGGCAGAGTAGACAGAGAGATAGCACATCGTATTCAGAAAGCAAGCAATGTCCACTACCAGCTTGCACCAATTCTAAAACTTCCCGGCGTGCAACTTTCAACAAAGAGGAGGTTGATCAACACGCTTGAGATGCACTGTGTGCGAAGTGCAGTTGGCAAGTCCATCTGAGACCGTATCCGAAACACCACGTTGAGGCAGATGTTAGGAACGAACACAGTAACTGCCTACATTGAAGCCCAACAAATCAAGTGCTTCAGTCACTTGGTTTGAATGCATTATGACCAACCAGCAGTAAGAGCCTATCACATGCAAGTATCAGGTCCTCGTGCAAGATGGATAGAAAGTGTGTCTGAAACACTCGCTTCTCACCTGGCCCAAACAAGAGATCTATGCATCCCGCCTCTGTGCCATGCCGCATGGTAAGAGCAGTAGGACAAAAGAAGAAGAAGAAGTAACTTATTAAAACAAACTAAATAAAACAACTGGCAAGACTATTTTCAATCACTCTTATAATTAGACAATCAATAAATAAATTTATTTTTGACTTTGTTTAGATTGATTGTTTTAGGAATCATGATTGCTGAATTTGTGAATTTAAAAAAAACAAATAAAACTTTGCAGGTAAGAAAATTGACAATAAGGTGTGCAACCAAATACAGAATGGGTAGATCCAATATGGAACATAATTACAGAATGGGTGAGAAAAATATTAGAATGATAGAAAAGGAAAAGGACCTAAAGGTTATAAAAGATCATACAGGTAAAGTGAGTGAGCAAATCCAGGAAGCAGTGGAATAGGCAAATGCAATGTTAGGTATGATAAAAAGAAATATTAAACATAGGAGCAAGGAAGTGATAGTCAAACTGTATAAAGCATTAGTTAGACCTAGATTGGAGTACTGTGTACAGGTGTGGAGTCCTTACCATAGAGGGGATAAGAAGAGCACAAAGCTGATAGTGAGATTCCAGAATTACAGTTATAAGGAAAGACTAGAAAAACCGGCCTACAGTGTCTAGAAGAGAGAAGACTTCGTGGTGACAATACAGGTTTATAAGATGATCAGAGGAATGGATAAATTAGACTATGACAAGTTTTTTAAAATACAGCCACCCACAAGAACAAGAGGGCATAGCTTCAAGTTGACTAAAGAGAGGATCAGATTAGATATTAGGAAATATTTTTTTAGTCAGAGAGTGGTGAATGCTTGGAATGCATTGCCACGGGAGGTAGTGGCAGCAGGGACAGTTAATGCATTTAAGAATAAATTGGATGCACATAGCTTTTAGAGCACAGTGATGAAACTGGTTGTATACAGACTCTGCAGAGTCTTCTAAACCAGTATAAAGACGTTAAGTTAAGTTAAGAAACAAAATGTGAAAAATAACAAGTATAAATTATTGGTAAACCACAACAAGATTTAGCAAGATGCTACCATTTTATTTGGTCCCTTTGCTGTTTGTCTATGCCAACAGAGTGCTCATGTAATTGCAGTATCATAGCACTTTATTTTTAAATGACGCAATTGCTGGTCCCATACACAACTTTTCTAAGTTAACTAATGCGCATTAATAATAGGGTAGTGTGGTCCTGTTCATTCAATTTATATATGTTGCTTTAGGTATCTCTATTCTAAAACTACAAATTCAGTGGTTTTCCAACTGAAGGATCAGGGTGGGGGCAGAAAGAGATTTAAAGGGATGAGGCATAGAGATCACTTGCCCCAGCAGGCACACAATGTGGAGGCTGAAAAAAAAGAGCCTGCTGAAGTTTTAACCTGAGTCTGCAAACAAAGAGATATGTATTATAATCCCTTTGAAAACGATGCCTATTACCAGTTGAACAGAAGAGAGTAGGTCGTGGTCTTCAGACTTCGCACTGGCCACAATAAACTGAGGTACCACCTATTCAACAAATTGAAGATAGGTGGCACTGACGAATGCCCGTGTGGTACCGGTAAAATGACCGCTGAGCATTTGCTGCAAAACTGCCCGACATACGAGGACCAGAGAGAGCAAATTTGGCCATCACCAGTGGCAATACTAGACAAGCTCTATGGCAGTGTTGACAGCCTCAGGATGACCGCTGCTTTTTTCGAAAAAATTAAGGTTGATGTCTGACTGCGTACGATGAAGATAATCCCTTTGTCACCTGCTCGTCTATCTTAACAACATCAATTAAATATTAACACAAAAATGTATTTATATTAGATAATACTCACTATGGAGTCACCTTGCTTGATCTTTATCACATCATGAACTGGATAGAAAGACTAAGGAGAAGAAAGAGAGGTAAATAAATGTAAACTGGTAACATAAAATGATCAATGTTTTAATAATTAAAGTAAAATTTTGTAACTCACGCTCAACGAAACTGTAGGACTGAGAAAGATCTGCAGAATTTCTGTGAGAGATCATGACTGAAGAAAATAAAAGTACAACAATACCTTGCTCTTATGTTGAATTAGCTCGGTAGCAAGTCAAAGCATAGCCTTTAATTAGCTTGTTAATACATTTAGGACGTAGAAAAACAGTACAAGTATTAAAAATATATGTATAGGCACAAGTATCACAAATATAAAAGATTAAATGCAAAATTTAAAAAACATTATGCACGCCGAACAAATTCTATTGAAAGACTTAACCAGAAAGATAGCATTAGGAGTTGAGGTGCACACTTTTTGACTGATACAGACTCAAATGTTATAGGAGGAAAGCCTGCTGTCAACAGAATTTCTGAGTGAGAACATAAAAAAAATTAAAATACTGAGAAGTTTATGTTTCAAATTATCCTGACTATATACATAAGTCTAGCATTAATGTGAAGGAAATGCTTCTTGATTATATATCTTCTCAATGCAGAAAGAATGTAGTCAAACCCTTGTTAAGAACTCAGTTGCTCCTCTTCTACTATAAAATATATAGAAGTCTTCTCTTCCTTCACTCGTTGATTACAATTTCAACAGCATGAGGTAGTCGGCTGGTCCTATGATCTTCTCTTTCTTCTTGCTCCTTCTTCTGTGTTCAGGTATTTGGTCAGCCTAGATATGAAGTTCCATCACCAGGATAATGTCTTTTCTAGGTCCGGATGGCAGCTCCATAACTTCTGTCTCAGCTCTGCTACATCTAACCCGGTTTGACATCATAGGTCTTTGTGGGTTGAGCTGTATTGCAGGACATGTTCCAGAGTCTGGTTGCACATGGACATTTGTTTGTGTAGGATATTTTGAGTCGGTGACCTAGTAGTCTACAGTAGCCTTTTCTCAGGCAGAACAAAGCAGTTTGTTCATGTCTTTGAAGTTGGTGAATTAGGTCAGGTCTATTATTCGCATTTATCTCTTTCTTCCATAGGTTGTTGTAATTACAAATGTTTTTTAACCAAGGGGCGCAGAAAGCGGGCGAGTCTATAAGCTGTGCTGTTTTTCAACACTATCATCTTCATCTATCTCAGAACTAACACACACACACAATAAAAACAATAACACCATTAAGTTCTTTATTAATACATGCTTATATACACAAGCCGCGTAGCGCAATCGTTAGCGCTGGCTTCGCATCTGAGTGGTCCTGGGTTGATTCCGCAGTTGAGGCGGTAATGTTTTTTTCTTTTCAGACCGCAACGGCTCCTGGGTCGACCCAGCCTTAGATGGGTACCGGTTCAGTCCGGGAAGTAAAAGTGGCCTGATATAGCCGAGCCTTTGAAATGTGAGATCGCTTACACCTCACACTCCTATGGCAGTAATGCTATGGGTTACTTTTTTTATACACACAACAGCAAAACAAACAACAACAAAAATAGGTTAGAGTCTCTCAAAGTCAACAACCATGATGTGACGTGCAGTCCTGAAAATTAATTTTGCTACTGAAAATAAAACGCAATTTTGTGTGTGGTGCGGTAAAGGTTAAGGAGTCATCCACAGTTGAACTACAGTTGTTAGGGAGCACAACAGAGAAGAAGACATTTATGAAGTATTGCTTCTGTACATGGAACATATCTGCAGTGCTAACAAGGGTAATGGTATACATATAGCTCTTACCTGAGGCCACTGGGGATTTCCCTTGCCAATTTCAAAGTAGGAGCCATTGTAAAGATACCCAGTTATAACTACACCTGAAATGGAAACACATCTGGTGATTAACTAAGCTGAGTATTTGAATGCTATGAACATCTTCAACAGTGCGCTCAATAGTCATTTTGTTCCAAAAATTATAGTGAAGGAGCAAGAATACGTACACAAATTTTTGGAAACCTTTTGTAAAATTATTATCTATGGAGAAATGCTACTAGTTATGTGTGTCTCTCTGAGAGAGACAGGTTGGTCTGTAATTATTCTTCATCTTTTGGTTACATGTGGAACTTCTTCTTCTTCTTCGTTCTCAATCTCCCGCTACCAAACCCTGAAAGGCCCTAACTAGCAGAATGTAGTCCAGACTGCGATATTTGCACCTTTCGGTCCAACACATCCGACTTCAGCAAGCATTTTTTTAGTACCGGTTTAGCATTCCCTCTTCGATCCCTTCTCCTTAGCCAGTCTGTCCTGCTGCAGCCTGTTATCCAGGATCACTGCGTGGAGGTGTAGAAGGGTCTTGGCAGCTCTGGTTCGCTGGCCTTGATGCTAGCAGTCAGCTATGGGTCGCTGACCACTGCAGCTCATGCGCTCCTCAGCATCTTGATCCCACATGTGGAACAAAGGATTTTGCTGCAAGCTGTCACATCCCAGACAACCTAGTCTGTTTATTTCCATATTTTTTAAAGTCTTCACAAAAGGGTCACCATTCTTTCATCACAGTTGGCCGTTCAATATTAAAGTTTTTACATAATGATCCTTGTCGTCTTCTTTCTTCATTCATCCTGAAAATGATGTAGTTTTTCAGCCTGACATAGCCGATTTCAGTTGGCTTTATTGAGTACAGAGTTTGTCTTCCCCACTATGATCCTTATTCTCTTAGCCAGACAACAATAGTGCGGTCTGTTTCCTGGGCCTCTCTTTGGAGGCGGAATAGGGTCTTGGTCAGTTCTGGTTTGCTGACCCTGATGCAAACAGCCACTTTGAGTGGCTGGCTGCTGTTAGCTCATTGACTGTGCTGCATATTTGGCCCCACATAGTGATCAAGTCTCCTCAGTCACAATCATGAAATATGTTACTCTGGTTCAACTAGTTTGACTACTTGTGTTGCTTTCTAACTTGTTTCATTATTATTGTGCAAACAGCAATATAATTAACATTTTCAAAAGGGAAATTAAGGGAACAAAAAAAATAAGGGAAATAAATTAGGTTGTGATATGAAAAATATGCTATAAGATATTTTTTACACCCAGATGTCTCTACCTCAAGATTTGTTAATCCAACTGTCATTTATTCAAAGAAATAATTTGTATTCTAAAATATGCTACTTGAGCGCCAGGACTGGATATACAATGTAAGTTGGTGAAATATACAATGCGAGTTCACAAAGCAAACAAACTATCCTGTAACTATTGTACAGGATTCACATAATCTTTACTTTTGTTTTTAGCACATCCTTGTGCCTTTATGAAAGAATAGAAGCACGAGGTCACACCTCTAGTTGGCATCTTTCCAGGAAGCCTGTGTCAACACATTAAGGCACATAGTAGTGGTCGTTTCTGTAGCACTGTTCTACATGGTAAGGTTGCTAGTTCCAGACATAATCCTTAGTTACTCTTTTATGACATGTATAGTAGGACTAGTGGATCTGTTATTTTCTCTTATAAATGCACAAGAAACAGTCGTGGTGGCACTCGGCCTGGAAGACGCATACAACCGTGTCGATTTTGGGACCTTAATTACCTGTCTGCAGCAGTGTGGTTTAAACCCGTGGCTGGTTAGTTGGATATCAGCTGCCCTGATGTGGAAAGAACAGTTGCACTACGCGTGGGACCATGGACATCAGAACCGAGGCGAACATGTCCAGGACTACTTCAAGGGTCTCTGCTCTCACTGGTGCTGTTCAACATTTACACAGTCAAAGTGGCCAATATTCAACCCGCAGGGACAGGGCGAACGTTGACATTTGCCGATGACATCGTAATGTACAGGACTGGCTCAGACAGGCAAGAATTGGTCAAAGACATCCAGGAAACCTTGCAAGGAATTTCGCAGTGGTGCAGCGACTCAAGCTCCAAGATCAATCCGAACAAGGCCTGCATGATGTGGTGCTCTTTGAATAATTCCATAGTAAAGGCTGAACTCCTGGGCATCACTTTTGATGGTTGCACCATCGACAGGTGTGACAGGTTGAAATACCTCGGAGTGACATTTGATCGCAGTCTTTCCTATAACTGCCATGTTGACCACATTGTACAAAGATGCAAGACCATGGCTGCTGCCGACTTGGAACAAAGCCTCCTGCTCATCCTATTTCGTCAGGTCGTGTTGTCTGTCATCGATTACGGACTAGGCATACTCACACTATCAAGAACACAGTGTGTAAGGTTGGACCGCACCCAGAATGAAGGTATGCATCTGGTTCTGGGCTGCACTAGAGATACCCCGATTGTGATGATGCGGTACATGTTGGGATTGTTATCGGTGACATCCAGACATAGACTGGCACAAGTCAAAGCCTATATGCGTGTCACCACAGACACTCAACACCCTCTGCACAGTAGTATCTCAGACATCAAGGGATCAAGAATCAAGAGAGGGTCATCATGGATGCACAGGCTGAGACAACAATCGGACACGTCACTCCAGCCAAAGGGGAAGAATGGGTCCACACTGGTGATAGAATGACAGAGTACCAGACAGAGACTCATCATAACCTTAGGCAAGGAAGGCAGAGAACGGAACAACGAGAGTGCAGAGCACGAGGTAAATCAGCTGATAACTGAGAACACCTAGAAGAGTGACGCTGTCATATACACCGACGAAAAAGTCGTGCGCAGTGGGACATCAGGCTAGGGTTTCTCGGCTAGAGTGAGAGGAGAGGTCGTTGCTGAGCGCAGTAGGGCATACATGTCAACAACCTCCAGTATGAGAATGGAGACGGAAGCAGTGACCTCAGCACTGAAATGGATATCTCAGACTTCTATAACAAAGGCAGTCATCATGAAAGACGCGCAAGCCGTACTTCAGAAAGTTCAGAAGGGATGGCTTAGGTACGAGTGGATAGCTGCTGTTGAGGCCTCAAACCTCCAGGCGCTGACCTGGATCTACTGTCCTGCTCATGCCGGGGTTCAGGGCAATGAAAGAGCTGACATCTTGGCTTCACGGGCTCCCATCATGGGCACATTGGTGATGGACAGAAGTGACATTTTGTAATCAATTAATGACCGCCTGCTGGATGAGGACACCGTAATAGATAAAGCAGCAATCCACAGACTGCAAAGTTTCGACATTAAAGGAGGTTCAAACGGAGTGGGGGAACATGAGAGGACGGCAAAGGAGCGTGTACAACCAGCGAGCTACAGGGACCATCAGCATCCATACCTTACGCCATTTGATGATAGAGACTGAGCACCTATGGGTATGCCCAGAGTGCAATGACGTCGATTCTTAGAAACAGAATAAATGCACAGGTCTGGAGCCCAGGGATTGCAATCCAATTTAGGGTACCAAGTGATTATTAAGGCAATAATGAAATATCTGTATCTAAAAACACAGGTAAATGTAATTCTGTAAGTAATGTTACGAGAAATAAAATGAATTTGTCTCTTAATTTTAACAGCCTTAAAAAAAATATAGGGTACCAACTAAAAACACACCATAAATATAAGGGTGAAAGTGGTTATATAAGTCTATTAACAGTTTTGTTTTACTTTGTTCATTGGCTTCAATAAATCTCACATAATATTCAGGGATTCTCACCTTCTATCCGCAGATCACTAGGTGTCAGAGCAGAAGTGGTTATGTAAGTCTATTAACAGTATTGTTTTATTTTGTTGCTTGGCTTAAATATATCCCACATAATATTTTCAGTTACATTTATCATGTTAACATATTTAATTGCTAAATGCTACTAAAATGGATGAATGTAAAACACATGTTTTTTTATAAATTAATTTAAAATATAATTGTTGACAATAGGGGTCTTCTAAATAATATAATACTTTACTTGGGTCATACAAACACAAAAATGTTGTCCAGCTCTGCCATAATGGACTGTGTTCCATGAAGGTTAACCTATCTTTAACCAAACATTATTGCTTCCTGCCTTATAAATTTCTTGTAAATCCATTAACAAATGAACTAATTGATTTTAATAGTTTTGATCACTTCTTTTTAACATGTGTAATGAAATTTGTGATTTTATTAATTTGATATAGATTGCCTGATTG
Organism: Ariolimax columbianus; assembly: GCA_036924085.1. NCBI lineage: Eukaryota > Metazoa > Mollusca > Gastropoda > Stylommatophora > Arionidae > Ariolimax > Ariolimax columbianus. Next base: position 116,163,161 of record JAVGWX010000001.1, on the reverse strand, counting down.
GGATTTAAATTGTGCAGTGTTTCATAAAAAGGATAGCTTTAGTGTTGTATTTTTTCCAAAACCACTTTTTAAAAAAAGTTTTGAACACTATCATAGCATATTGATTACAGTGATTGCCTCTCATGGCAAAGCTGATGATGTATAGATGCATCAGGTCACAGTCTAGTCTACCCATTAGTAATATGGGTGCCTGATCCTTCTAGATTTAGAAAAAGCAATAAGGATGGTATGTTTCATACAACAAAAAACGTAATCTCCTTTGTTGTGGGACGTTTTGTTTTTTAAATTTTGTTGCTAACCAGCATTTTAATTTATCCATAATAATTTTGTCGATTTGTTAATTTTGTGGCCATTCAAGCCATGATGTACAGCTGTGAAGTAAGTGTGGCAATTTTGCAAAGCAGATGCTGAAAAGCTCAGTTACTTAATGAACTATGGAACAATGTGCACTAAATAAATCAATAAGAGTACAGATCCAAAATGCGGAAATTCAACATCAAACTCAATCTTGGAATGTCATAGAAACAGCAATACTGCACAAAACTGCTGTTTCGATTTTGGACTTTATGTATATGTGACTTATCTAATTTATGAGTCCTAAGGACTACAGCTATTTATTCAGGGGAGTATATTACTAATGTGCTAGGTGTGTGGCGCACGGCCGGACGAATAAACAGTAACTAAAATGTAGAATTAAATAATATTTAACATTAAATTTAATAAATATTAATAAAAAAAAGGGTAAAAACTTAAATAAAACATTGATAACGTAAAGTTTCATTTTATTTTTTCTTCCATATATTTATAACCTCGCTTTACTATTTGCCGAGCATGCTGAAGAGATTCCGCTCACTTTAAATCTAGCTTCCAGCAGTCACGAAACACCAAAAGTAGAGGGAGAAAGGCTTTATGGAGAAAATAACGGGTGTTCTAAGCTGTCTAGCTGTGCTGAAACCTTGCAGTACACACTTTCATCAGTTTATGAGAACTAAATGCCTTGTGTTGTGTAGTGTTATTTGTGCTAAACAATTTATAATTCGCTTATTTTATTGCATATAATTACGCGAGAGAAAGGTCAAAGTGTAAATATTTAATAATTTAACTGTTATCAAATGGAAAACAGGGTAAATAATTTAATAAGTTTGCCATTTTCGTTGAGAAGTTACGGTAATAAAATAAACATCTCGAGTGCTGGTAAACCCAGGCCTGGTCTTGACAGTTTAATTTACAGGTGTATAGATATCAAATATGAATACACACACTACTTTGTAGTTTCAAAATTTGATAGACAGAATATATTGTGTTCAGAATGTTGACATGGTTTATGGCTCTGTGACTTACCCAATTTATGAGCATGAGTTCTGTAGGCATAGGGGAAAATACTTTGCTCCTTATTGAAAATACAGCTCATATCTACTGGGTATGCTGAAATAACAAAGAAAAGCTTGCATAAAACTCCCTTACAATGTTAAACATTTGAACACAAGCACTGGTCTGAATAGTACTGCTAAACAAAAGTTAAATTTAATACTAAAATTGTTTTGCATTCACTGTTTTCTTCAGTAAGCGTCACTCAAAATGTTATTCAACCATTCTAATTTTGACTTTTAGACATTACTTTATTTATATATATATATATATTATGATTGGACCTGATTGTATAATTCTGATATTTCATTATATTACATGTATTATTGTCTGATGTATTATTATACTATGCATGAGTGACCCTGTCGGCGGTCTTATTCTTGCTGTCTTACAGGTCACCTGTTTACAAGAAAGGATTCAGGAGTACTGTTTACAAGAAAGGATTCAGGAGTAAACTCTATAAAAAATCTGCACACTGTGCTACCTCCAGTCACCTTAACTATGTCTTGTCACTGGATTAAGGTAGCAGGGGATGGAAGAGTGGGATTGACGCACAAATCTTTTCCATTTTAATCAATTCAAGCAACAGTTACAGCATCAAACATCTGTGAGTAAATGAAGGTTTTTTTTTCTGTTTCTGTAACATACGCACCCTGCTGGACAATGCCAAGACTGAAAGGCTGGTACAAAGGACATGACTCATAGCAAGATAACTTGTTTGCTATTGGGTGAATGTGGCTGTTCTTAGTGAAACAAGATTACCCTGCGAAGGTAATCTTATAGAGACGGGACAGTTACACATTTGTCTGGAGTATTAGTGCCAGCACTGAAAGACATGAGTCTGGTGTTGGATCCGCTCCGATCCCGCCTGGTCCGAGAACTTTCTGTGCTCCCCAAGGGCTTCAATTATGGGCTAACATCTCTTCAGCTTTTATTGGATCGTGTACGCTGTGCTGGGTAGATTAGTGCATATGCCTCGACAATGACCAAATATAGAGTATCAAAGGAGTCCTTCTACGAGAATCTCCACACCCTCATTCTCTCTGCCCTCCCCCCAGTACGACAAGATTGTAATCATTGAAGATTGTAATGCTGGAGTCGGTTCTGACCATCACTCCATCCCAAATAACGTGTTTTGTCTGCCCACCTGAAAAAAAACAACTCTTTCTGACAAACCTCTACAACCCAGGGTAGAAGAGAAGTGGCTTAGTAGGTAATTAATCAGAGATAAAGTGAAGTTTTGTTATGGAAGGTAATTTTTACTAAAAGTTTGCTGGAAATATGAAGGGAAAACTGAAATAGCAAACATGTATATTTATTAAGGCAAAAAAGGCATACACCCAAACTTTGAATGTTAGTATATGCAGTTTTTCTAGAACTTGTTTAGTCTCTGAAATTCCCATTTAAAACGATGACTGTATTTTGGGTGTGGACCTCCACCTGACTGATAAACAAAATGTATGGCCCTTTGATTAAATGCAGTTGGATATTCCCTGATCTCTATGTATAAGCCATAGCTGCTTTCAGTGTTACTTTAGCTGACTAGCATTGCCCATAATACCTGGACAGGGTCACATGCCCAAACACACCTGAGACTAGCTCATTATTAGTGTGCTTGTGTCTTTATTTATTTTTGATGCACAATTGTTCTAACAATTTCTTTTATCACATAAATATCACTCTGTCACCACTCCTACAAATATGTTCTTTGAACACATGGGAAGAATGACCTTTATACTGGTTAAAGTCCAAAGTTTGCCGTCATTTTTAAAATCTAAATTTGCAAATTAGATGCAAAAGGAGATAATATTTTCATGTCAGGTGCCCAGTTTCAAACATATAGATATATAAAAACATAAAAGACAACCTTATCGTCAATATATGCTATCTCTACTTGGCACAGACAACATACACACATAGTATTAGCAACTCATCAAGTTGAATGATTCAACTTTATATGAAAGAGCTTATTTGCAGGGTTGATTGACATAAAACTACACAGTAAACTCTAAATTGTTAAAAATGAACTAAAAACATTTATCTAATAAAGATACACACCAGCTAGTCTGTCTTGATAATATATTCATGCAATGTTACAAGCAGTTTCTTCAAAAACAAAGTAACTGACTGTTTAATATAATCCTGTTGTTACACATACTTAATCAATAAGAAGAAACAAATGCACTTCTAAATTTTGTTCCTTAATCAGTTTCTGGTAATTTTTTGTTATATATCAAAGACTTTAGAAAAAATTATTTAATTTCCTTTCCTGCTACTATAAGGGGTTGTCTGAACTTTGGGCAAAACTTGTAGAAGGTGTGCTTGCATGATGCATCTAAATTTCATTATATCGTCTTTTATTCCACAAATCTGTTTTCTATTTTTGCAATAAATGAATGTAGAAGCTCTGGTTCCCCGCGAAATCCTGGACCAAATCATATACCTCGTTCTATTCAGGGAACACTATGACATTCTAGAAGGTACTACTTTGGTATTGTCATGTATGTATCAATGCATGTCTGTATATCTGCTGGAGGTTAAGTATTTATGTGAACATAGTGTGACACTCTATTGTGAATTTCAAAGTATTTTGTGAGTATAACAAATGTGAAAGTAGTTGTTAGACCATTCATGGAAGATGTAGCACTGTCCTTCATGTTGCAAAATATTGAATATGTAGATGTCAGAATGGAGTGTGCGAAAGGTTGGATGCTTTCACAGTAGGAGTATGTAAAAGGTGGGAAGTCATTTAAGCTGGGGAGTCATTTATGTGTATATGTGTTGGGCGTATGCAGTAGGCAGGCAGATCTATATTTTTCTTTGAAAATATCCTTTCTAAAAAACATTCAAAAACGACATGTCTGTTTTAAGGTTATGATCAATAAGCTGCAATAGCCCAGTGGTTAGTGCACTCACTATCTTCTTCTTTGGTCATTCTCAATCTCTGCTACCAAGCCCTGAAAAGGGCTTTGCAAGTAGCAAGATGTCAGAAGAACGGAATACGCTGAGTCGCATTCTACAGCTTGACTGTGATATTTGCACCTTTCGGTCTGACACATCCAATTTCAACTGAGTACTGGGTTAGCCTTCGTTCTTCAATCTATTCTCCTTAGCCAGTCTGCTTTGTTGCAGCCTGCTATCCAAGATCACTGTCTGGAGGTGTAGAAGGGACTTGGCAGTTCTGATTCGCTGGCCCTGACGCTAGCAGTCAGTTATGGGTAGCTGACCAGTGCAGCCCATGCACTGCTCAGCATCTTGTTCCCACTTACTATCCAACCAAGTGAACTTAGGTTCAATTCCCAATTGCTGCGGCATATTTTTTTTACAGCAAACAGCTCCGAAAAATTGGGTACCAGAGCAAGTCTGGGAAGTAAAGGCGTCCGACATGATACTTTCCACATCATCTCTTGTGTGCCATTGGTAAAAAAAATATGGCCCTAACACCATATTCTCAATATGCCAGATGGCCTGTGTATGGGATCTTTACTATCATAATGCTGCAAGCTGGTGGTTATAAAACAAATACTTCACACCTATCTCCCTTGAAACATCTGTTACGCAAGTCAAATAGATGATTTATTCTAGATTATTCTTACAGTGTACACATGTGTGGAGCAAAATATTGTGGACAAAGCATATTGAGTGTGCCTGACCGAGATATGGTAGTTTATATATGTATAAAAGTGAAAAAATTGACTTTATTCTTGTTGATAAGCACTGATTTACTAAATAACATATAAACTAATAAAACTAGAGCTCTGAAACTTTCTTTAGTAGTCTACAAGTATCATGATATTTTCTGGTGTCATCACAAACTCAAGCCGCTCTTAGTAAATTATAATTTAGAAAAGAAATGATTGTAGCATTCTAGGGATTTTATCTAACACAGTCAAATGGGTGTGAAAAAAAGACCATGTTATGAACCTGTGGGAACTTTGCCTGACAAGTCATTAACAATCCTTGTCCACTCCAGCTAAAATAACCAGTTTTCGTTAAAATTAGCAAGAAAGAAGAGGCAAAGTTTTAGGATATTCATTGCCAGTATGAAGTCGGTGCAGTTGTATGGAGCGAAAACACCGATCATGACCAGGATGCTACAATAAAGGCTCCAGCCCTTCATTAACAGATGCCAACGAAGGATAATAAGTATAAAGCGGCAGGACATGGTGAGGAATGAAGACCTATGTGACAGGAGCCAACAACAGCCCCTGTAACAATTAAATAAGTGAAGAAATTGGGGCTGGATATGATAAAAACCGCAGTGCAACGCACATTCGTCTTGGGGATTTGAGAAATAAGGCAAACGAAAGAATAAAAAAAATACACTCCATACATTTGTGTAGACCTCCCTTCTCATTCCACTTGTGTTTTCCTTCCATTTCTTTCTTTATATATCTTTCTTATTATTATTGTTTATTCATTAATGTCTGTACCAATATCTTTGCATATGAGTGTCTCTTTATATTTGTTTGTTTATTGAGGTTAGTTTTTTTTGTTGCTTACTGTGATTTTTTCATGTTTCATTTGTTTTTGTCCGTGTGCAATCATATTGACCATTTTGTGTTTGGTTCACTCTATTTCATAGCTGGCATACCAAGTCTAACATTATACTAGCACATCCTAGTATGGCCATGAACTTTAACCACCTATTTTACATCACGTTCTGTTTTTTTGGTGTAATTTATAAGTTGTTTTTTTGTCCCTGAAGAAGACTTTTTGACCGTAATGAAGATATTATTTTGTTTTTGAACTGGTGTGGTCACTGAGCAATCAGCTATATGTGTTTTTATTGACAGTAGTCCAGTAGTCACAGTAGTCCATCTAGATCTCACATACAATAAAAAAATACATATATATACCCTATTCTATACCTGAGGCCAAATACTTACATGGATTTCCCATGGGTATTTCAAAGTTTCCTGCCGCCATCAGATAGATTCCAGCAACAAATGGCTGCCTGTGCAAAGAAACAAGTTATCAATATATACTCAATGAAAACTTGTCTTCAGCACACACCAATTTCTTCTGTCCTCTGCCCTCTACAGAGGCTGCCTTGTAATACTATCAGCTGGTTTCTGTACTGCGTGTCCTACCTACCACCAGAATCTTCTCCACACCTCATGTTTCACTGACATCTGTCTGGTTCTTTCCAACAGTTCCATATGGTGATCTTATAATAACATTTTAATCCCTCTATCCTGTGCAGGGACCCATTTATTAAAGTCTGTACCTCATTTGCTGTTCTTTTTGTTGTTCTCCATGTTTCAAGACCATACAACAGAATAGATTTTCCATTATAAAAGAAGACTTGTACATGTTTGTTGGACTACATTAAAAAAATTACCACAAGTTCCCAAATGCATTGAAAGATGAGATAATCTCACCATTTTTATTCTTACTTTGATATATTTATCTGTATCTCCTACGTTACCTACATTGCTACCAAAGTATATTTATGATTCCAAAACTTGTAAGAATGTTAATCCAAATGCAATCTAATTTTAATTAGTTATATTTATTTTCATTAATGTGAGTTTTTTTTCTCTCTGATATTTTGTTCCAATTTTTGTGACCTTTAATCAATTAAACTTATTTTATTTTGCATCTCATTACAGTTTTGGGACAAGAGATTCAAGTATTGGCAAAGTTTAGACCATAAAGATGTTTTGTTGGTCCATAGAATTTAATTTCTGTTGGTTGATCATGATGTCTTCATAATCAAAACAGTAGAGAGCAGAATGAGTAATTGTGATAAGAGACATCCCTGTTATCTCAAAGTGCTCAGAATAGTGAACTGCATGCTGAACTCTTGATTTCTTGTCTCCAAAAGTTTTCATAATTACATTAGTAAACTTCAAGGATGCTTGGTATTGTTTGAGCAAATTCCAGAGTGATTCTCTGGTAAAGCTGTTAAATGACTTCATTGTCTCGAGGTAAGATGGCAGCCTCGGGTGCTGGAGGTCGTTGGTTCATATCACAGCAGAGACCGATATTTTTTCATGTGGACTTTCTGGTATTTCCCTGGATCTCTGGGTAGTAGAGACTGGATGCCCATGTGCAGTGTTGTGCACGAAAAATTTTCCTTGGAAGCCGGAATTCTAAAATATTAGGCTTAACGTCCGCTTGTCTTGACTTATCCACTTGTGCCGTGAGGCGTCATGGTGAACTGTAGTTTTCTGTCCAGGGCCAGACATGTAGCAGTAGTAGTTGTCATCCCATGATGATTTAGAATATCAGCAACATTTCTTATTCATCTAGTTCTTGGGGGTAAGCTAGTGCTTTTAGGCCAACCCATTCTTTGTATTGGTTAGTGTCTCAGGGATGCGGATGGAGCAGCAGGCACCATGATATTTAACGTCAAAATTGGCACTGGCAGATTGACAGAATGACAAGTAGAAGGACAATCAACAGAATACTTGGGGGGGGGGGGGGGGGAGGAGTAGCTGGGTAAGATTGACAGCTGACCAGTCGACGGAGAGACAGCATAAGTACCACATGACCACCGCCGACTTTGTTTAGGTGGAGCTAAAGGGGCTATAAAAGTAGAAGACTAAAAACAGACAGACAGAGCTGATCGGGGATGTTATCCCACACTATATCAGGGGCATTGCACTACTACCCATTGGCACGAATGGTGGACTCCCTGTAAAGTAATATGAGAAGGAAATTTTTCATTTCTATCGACAGAGTTGAGATAACTTATCGTATGCATCATGACTCAGTTCGGGATCATCATGTCTATACTCTTTAACAGTCATCAGCTCTAGATGATCGGCTGAGAGCAAGAGATAACTTATCGTATGAACGACTAAGTTCGGAATCAGCATATCTGTAGTCTTAACAGTCATTAGCTCTAGATGATCTGTTGAGGGCAAGAGATAACTGTTCATATACATAATTCTTCTTCTTCTTCTTCGTACGCTGTCAGATGTCAACCTGTATTTTTTCGAAAAAAACAGCAGCGGTCATCCTGAGGCTGTCGACACTGTCATAGAGCTTGTCTAGTGTTGCCACTGGTGATCGCCACATGCGCTTTATCTGATCCTCGTATGTCGGGCAGTTTTGCAGCAAATGTTCAGCAGTCATTTTCCTGGTACCACACGTGCATTTGTCAGTGACACCTTTCTTCAATTTATTGAATAGGTGGTACCTCAGTCTATTGTGGCCTGTGTGGAGTCTGAAGACCACAACCTGCTCTCTTCTGTTCAACTGGTAATAGGCATCGTTTTTTGTGTAGCCAGTATGTTCTGTTTCCCATTTGGTCATGTATCTGGCTCTAATAAGCCTTTTGGACTCTTCGTAGGTCACACTAGGATCTGGTTGTGGTAGTCTTGCACCTTCTTTTGCTAGTCTGTCTGCCACATCGTTGCCTTGGATGTTCCCACTGTACCACTACTCTTTTTGGTGCGGACTGCTGGCATAGTTGACAGAGTACTGCTCTAAGATCATTTAAATCAGTATTTTTCTGGCTTTTTAGTGCTGTAACTATGGCCAGGGCATCTGTAAACAGGACTATATGGCTTTCATTTCTTTTGCCTGTCACTATTGCTTCTACTGCAGCCCTCAGTGCCTCTGCCTCCGCTCTGAAATTGCTTGAGTATTTTCCAGTTGCCACTGACAGTGTTATTTTTCTACCATTTGGTAGGCTCAGGAATAGGCCTGCCCCTCCGTTCTGTGTTGTGTTTGTTACAGAACCGTCGGTGTATGCATGGGTCCAGTCCATGCTTGGGTAGTTTTTCGTTATGTACCTCAGGGTTATGTCTCTTCTTTCTTTTTCAGTCTGGCTGTTCTTGTTTCCAATACATGGTATATTTTCTACCACCTCCGGAATGATATGCTGCTTCCATGTGGGTTTGCGTACAGTAGTGATGGGCTTTGGTGTTGTTTTTGGTGTTCATAGGGTCATCGCTCATCTTTGCTTTGGCTATTTCTGCAAAGTTTCTCCGCTTTAGTTTCCCATTTCCAAATCTAGTTAGTCTCTGATGCATTGGATGGTCTGTCAGTCTTCTAGTCTTCTAAGTTTCTCTGCTTGCTGCTGGGCTCTGCAGTCTCTTCTGTCGGTCATGGATTGCAGATTTGTAATCTTTTCAAGTTCTACAATTGGCGTTGACTTCATGCCTCCTGTTATAACTCTCATGGCTTGGTTTTGGAGTTTGCTAATTTTATCAAAGTTCGCCTTTGCTGCTGTTGTCCATGCCACAATGCCATACTCGAGAACTGGTCTCACTCTTCCATTGTACAGTTTCTTTAGTATACTTTTGTCTGCTCCCCAGCTTGTGCCAGCAAGTTTCCTCATGATCGCCATTCTTTCTCTGGCTCTCATTCGATTTCTCTCGATCTAACTTTTCCATGTCATGGGCCGATCAAATGTGACTCCCAGATAGTTTGAGTTGTCGTTTGGCCGCAGATATTTGCCGTTAAGACTTATTTTGGTGTTCAGGGGTTTGTTTGAAAGCGAGAATATCGTACATGTTGTTTTTTTCCTCATTTATTTTGACCAGCCATGAGTTCGCCCACTCCTTCAACGATGTTAGGGCCTGCTGCATCCGATTGCTTGCTATGGTGAGATTTTTATATGCATAATTCAATTCGGGACAAGCATATCTGTAGTCGTCACAGAGGATAAGTTTATTTCACTTGACACTGATGTTAGTCTTTTCTGGCTCTCGCTTTGAATAAGACAGGCACTATTTGTTGATAACTTATACAGGTCCTTGAAGTGCTAATATAACCCAAGGAACATTGTTGTGAAGATAGTAACTCATTAACCTGTACGACACTAGCGTCGATCCAAATCGACTGACGTCACGAAAATTGTATAACTAAGGTCGATCCAAATTGACTTACGATGTGTTGCATTGCGACGGCCGTTTAAATTGAAATATAATCAAACGGCTACGTAGAAATAGTCTGAACAATGCTGCTCATTTGATTGTAGAGAGCTGCGACTTTCGTCATTACGGTTAGATACAAACAATGGAAATTTTGACATTTGTGTTTGACTTTTGGAAATGATTTCTGATGTTTTTCGATTTGATTTGTAGATTCACACATTATTGAGAATGGGGAAATTAAGTTTCCGCAACACATTTTTCTGAGAAAAATCAGTTTAGTTTGTTTATGTAGAAACGATAATTACGTTTATAGTCAAAAGTGACTGATATGGGCCATGTTAACACTGATACGGTAGTCCGTTTTCTGGAATTGTTTTTTCCAACCAAGGGACGCCAAAAGTGGGTGAGTCGATATGTGTGTGCTGTTCTTTAACACTATCACCTTCATCTTCTTGTATCAAAAACTAACACACACACATGACAAAAACAATAACTTCAACAAATTCTTTATTCATTTTCTTTTTCTAACACTCACAAACAAATCATATCACTAGACCATCCCCCCCAAAAAGTTACAGGCTCTCAAAGTCAACAACCCTAGAAAAATGTGATAAGCTGAAAACGAATACAGCAGCTGAGGAAATTGGATAATTTTTTAATGTAGTGTCATAAAGTTTTATGTCACCAGGCATGACATATGATCAATATTTTGTCAGGTAATGTACATAACACCAGATTGGTACCCAGGAAGAACAAAAATACTATAACAGTAGCCTTCTAGCAAAGGTTTGTGTGGGGTTCATCGTGTAAAACTTATTTCCACAGAATCTATTGCTGTATAACCATATGTCATATTTTGATACATGTATTCCTGTAAGGTGGCCTGTAATAGCTGTTGCATTATGCTTTGTATGAAGAAAGAAAAATAATAAAAGAAGTATAAATAAGAAAATAAAAGAAGTAATCATAAGGTAATAAAACAAGTAATCATAAGGTAATAAAACAAGTATACATAAGGTAATAAAACAAGTATACATTAGGTAATAAAACAAGTATACATAAGGTAATAAAACAAGTATACATTAGGTAATAAAACAAGTATACATTAGGTAATAAAACAAGTATACATAAGGTAATAAAACAAGTATATATAAGGTAATAAAACAAGTATACATTAGGTAATAAAACAAGTATTCATAAGGTAATAGAACAAGTATTCATAAGTTAATAAAACAAGTATTCATATGGTAATAAAACAATCATAAAAATCAGTGTACATGGTCCCACACTGTGCAGCCAAGAAACAAGAATTACATTTGACAATGCACAGTACAGCGACATTCAAGGCAAAATTTGTGTGATGTACGATTAATATTGAGATTGCCAGGTGCTGGCAAGCAGGTTGGGCAACAAATGCCATGAAAACCATCAGACTACGAGCAAACCTCTTTGATTCAGTGCTCCTACCAGTTCTATGCTGTGGTAGTGAACCTGTCTCTGACAAAAGCCTTAGAGAATCAGCGAAAGACAACACATGCTTGCTTGAGGGTGTCTTGTGAGCCCATCATTTAAGCAACAGTGCCAGATTGGTCTTCACAAGTGATATCCAGGAAATTTCACATGTCAAGGATGCTCTCCAGCATGCCAACAACTCCAAGCACCGCTGTGCTGGCCATGTGGTCAGAAGGAAAAATAAATGCACAGCAACTACTCTGCATTACCCGCATGGCAAAAAGTGACCCCCTTCCCCTCCAGCCTGGTGACAAGATCTGCTAGATCCTAGAGCTGCAGAACACTCATTACTCTGTAAGCAACAAGCTAGCTATCTATTGGACAACTCATGCCTGAGAGCCTGAGACAGAAGCAACTCGAATTTGAGCTGGGACTTGCACAAGACCAAAGAACGCAGTACTGCTAGAGCTCAGCCCGCTTAGCAGAAAAATGCACCTACCATCTACCACCAACTCATACCACAACTGGGACCTGCACAAGAGTAACTACCCTTGCAGAAGTACAGGTCTACCAAGAACTAACAATGATTACAATTGAAACATTGAACTCACTCTTCTTGTGTAGTGTATATCTTTATTCCGGAAAAATCTTCTTTTTCGTCCTCTGTGGAGAAAGAAAAAAAATGACCACTTGACAAAGTTGTTACTACCTCATATTGAATGAACTTGCTGGTAAATGGACTAAAAACAAAATGTTTTTAATATTTGTAGAACGCACACTCTTGTGTCCCTTCTTCAATGGCAGCTGAATGAAAAATGAGCTGAGGCAGCTTTGCATCAGAACTATTACAGACAGAACAGTAAAGTACTTCATAAAATGTGTTTTTTAAGCACATTGGTATTCAGTTCTACTGCAATCACAGCCATATTCATTTCTTTGTCAAAAATGTACATTAAGAATTCCCTGATTACAACCAACAAAACCTAAAATAAAAATACTTACTGTGAAATGCTCTTGCATAGTGTACCTGAAGAACAATGGTCGTAATTGCAGTCCCTTTTCCTATTCTGACACCTACTCCTACATGTGATGAAAAAAGGTAACCTGCTCAGTTTTCACAAAACAAAATCTAGGCAGCTTTTGAAGAGATTAATTTCTGCCACAGCATAAGGACTTGAATTAAATGTTAAAACATTTGTTATATTTGTTGGTTGGTTTCAAGTGCAAACTAACCATGTGTCTTCAAGACATTCTTTTAAGTTGTAAATACTCTTTTATTCTCAAATAACAAACTATATTATTTATTATACTTCAATTATTTTTTCTACCCACTTCTACAAAAAATGACTAATGTTCAATAAGGAGAAAGAATATATTACTTACCAAATTGCAAGATGTAATACTAAATGAGGTATTCAAAATTGGTGAAAGAAGAAACATAGAAGAAATATGCAGAACAACTAACATCCATCTGTAAAAATCACCAAGAAATGTCTACAAAAGTATCAAAGCAATGAGGTTAGAAATGAGTCAATCCTTCGTCAAAAATTAAATCATTAATGAATCCATAATATTAAATAAGCATACTAGACAATGATTGAATGACTACTTTCAAGAACTTTTCTGCCCAACAGGTACTCCGGGACAATCAATATTTAACCCAAGACACACGGATTATCTGGAACTTTATATTGTGATTGAAGAAATATAAAAAGCTACAATGAGCAGGCTGAGAAACAAATCACTAGGTATGGGCGGTATAACAACTGAAGCAATTCAAGCTTGTGGGAAGACAATTGTGAATTGGCTAGAAGGAATTTTACGAGGGCGTGGAGAAAATAACTGGACCAGATGATTGGCAACAAGCTGAAATATAATAAATCTGGAAGAAAAAAAGGCAGTAAAAGCAACTTTGATATTTACAGAGACATGTTGCTACTAAGTCATTTAGAAATAATTATAACAAAAAATACTTGAACAAAAAATAAGACCAATTGTTGAACCTCAGTTGAACAAAGTTCAATTTGAATTCCATAACCTTCACCAGACTGCACAAAAAAATTGACCGGCATCCTTATGTTCCACTATAGTTGTTGACTGAGAGCATGTAACCTTTTTATTAGTAAGCCTACAGTTATGATTTTGTTGTGTGTAGAGACATAAATTAATAAAGAACTTATTGGTGTTAATGTTTTTGTTGTGTGCGTTAGTTTCTGAGATAGAAGAAGATGAAGGTGAAAATTTATAAAAACAAAGCAAAATCATTTGAAGCCACCGACTGGGATACGCCACTTTTCATATAATCCATCAAAATCACAACAAAATATCGATACTGTGTTTATAATATCAGCACAACTGTTAGTTTACATTAAAAATGTATTTATGACATCAATGTGTCCTCCACATTTCTCCTGCACCTGACGCGTTGCAAATATCATGTCCACAATTCCTCGACCAACTCTAGATCCACACTGACTTTCCGGGAGGTGATGGTCTAGCTCAAGATGTTTGTTCAGGAGTGCGCAAGGATCTTTCCGGCAATAGATAGCAATGAAATTCCGCTGTGATTGTCACACTCATGGCAATTGCCTTTTCTCTTGTAGATATGTACTATCGATGCATTCTTAATTTCCTGTGGAACTACTCCTTCAACCCACATAGAGCAGAAAAGTTCAGTGAAACTTTAGATGAGACATGTTCCTGCTGCTGTATACACCTCTGCTGGTATTGTGTCAGCTCCAAGGGCTTTTCCAGGAGAAAGAGATTTGATAGCTTTCTCTACTTCATCTTCAGTTATGATATCATCCATGGCCGTGTTCATTTCTACCTGGGGTATGCGTTGGATGGCCTCTTCATTTATGGTTGAAGGACTGTTAATATATATAACCATTTTTATATATTTTGTGTGTCCCGAGTGGTCTGCCAGGGTCTTTGTGTATGACAGAGACAAGAATAGCACCACTACCTCACAGAGAGCATGTCATAAAAGGCAACTAACTATGTGACATGGCATAACATAGGCCATGGTTAGGTGGTTTGTTTAGAGCAGCATAGATGGCGCCTAACAGGCTGCGAGTCTACTTCGCTCTAGTGTTTGAGTCTACTTCGCTCTAGTGTTTGAGTCTACTAAGATGAACTCGCACATCGGTTAACCACCAAACGCAGCGGAGTATTAAGCTGCTCAAGCCTAGCCAGCTAAGCAGGAAATCCTTCTCCCGGCTAAATCCAGCTCATACCAGAACTGGGATCTGCTCCTGTAGAAGTACAGGTCGACTAAGACTAATATATATTTATATACATATATATATATATATATATATATATATATATATCTTCTTCGTTTGTTCTCAATCTCCTGTTACCAAGCCCTGAACAGGGCATTGCAAGTAATAGGGTGTAGTCCAGAGATCTAAATGTGATGTGTCGCTAGTTTGAAGTTTGACTATGATATTTGCACCTGTCGGGCCAATACATCCGTCTTCAGCAGCGTATATTTAATATATATATTTATTAATAAGGATGTTTATATAATAACTAATTATTTTGTGATTTACTATACCATTGTGAGTTGAAAGATCAAAGAGAACAATCTAAAAACTACTAGCACCAATAGTCTATGTATAACAGAAACAAATTTATGTAGTTGTCTTCACATCTTTCTGAAATATCAAAATTCACTTACCTTTTGGTAAGACTGTAGGTGGGGCATTTTTGGCCCAGGCAAATAAAATAGTTTCTTGTTCACTTTTACACATGGTACTACAATACCTGATTTTTTTAATGTAACATTTATTAGCATGTGCAAAAACATGTAACAGTTTAAAAAACATTTAAAAACAAACAAAATATAGTTTTTGTTGGAATTGTGTAAGATATATTACATTTGATTAAACATTCTGCAAGAATCTAAAAGACAGATTATATTTTAATAAAGATTCTGAAAGGGAACAAAAGATAGATGATATATAAATAAAGGTTCTGTAACGGTCTAAAACATAAAATTATATTTGAATAAAGGTTCTATGAAGGTCTAAAATATAAAATTATATTCGAGTAAAGTTTATGTGAGTGTCTAAAACATAAAATTATATTTTAATAAAAGTTTTATGAGAGTACAAATGGTAGATAATATTTGAATAAATGTTCTGTGAGGGAACAAACGATAGATTATATTTCAATAAAGGTTCTGTGAGTCTGTGTAACAGAGCAGTTGTACCACTAGCCCAAAACTATGAAACTGATCAAATATGTTGCACTATGCTTTAGTCTGCCCAACTATAAATCAGTTAACCACCCTCTGCGGCACTTGTCCCAACGTAGCGGAGTAATAAGCGCTCGAGCCTAGCCTGCTAAGCCGGAAATCCTCCTCCCGGCTACATCCAGCTCATACCAGAGCTGGGACCTGCAAAAGCTCATCTGCCACTGTAGAAGTACAGGTTGACTAAGAACTAAAAACCAGCATCTAACTCTGTCTCGGAGCTAGCAAAAGGTAAGGCATCAAGGAAGGAAACTGGTAACAGTCTGCACAACAAAGTGGAGATCGACACTGTAATCCCCATAGTGGTGAGGGTATGAAGGAGCCTGCATTACACTACAGCCAGGAGGATCCCAGTCCACCTTCTCAAGTATGCCTCAGGATTAAAGAAGTGATATTGTAACCAGCTATCTAAGAAATGTTGGCTCAACTTAACTCGTGTAGCTTTGAACAACATTTACATGAAACATTTGTTGTACTGCACATACTTTTTATTTGTTAATTAAAATCTTCATAGATAGATTACACTGGACTAAAAGTTATGTATGTATTCAGATTAAATTAACTTAGTTCTTCTTTCCCATTGCCTCTTCAAGTTTAAAAGAGACAGAGTTTCTATTTTTTTGTAAAATGGGTTGCATTGTCAACTGTCATGCTATGCTTTTTTTTCTTAACGATTTAATAAATATCAGACTATCAGAATTCTCATAATGTTCCCCTGGGGCTGAAGCTAGACTGTCAAGTGCAATAAGAAGCAGCGCACTTTATTGTGTAAAAGAAGAATTAAGAAAGTGTACCTTATTGTTTGAAAGAGAGATCAGCTATCTAGCTAGAATAGATATCAACTGTCAAGTGGCAGACTACAGTGACTGAAAATTACATAAAATACATTTGGTTTCAGACGTTATCTGGTGTAAATAAATCCTCCAAAGTTATTTTTGTAAGTAGTGACAGGAGAAGAGGGTACACTTTTTGTTTACAGAATAAAATAAAGAGATCTTGAAAAAAAGGTAACGAATGAACAAAAGAATATAACACATTTTAGGACATTTACAGATTCACTGCATTCTTTTGAAGAACACCATAACAGAAGAAAGGGTTAAAAGCAAATAAGCAGCACTGTTATAAGTTGTAGGTAAACAGCAAAAATGCTTAGGAAAATTGATTACCAAGGCAAGAGGCATACAATTTTGAATATCTGCTACAGCCAACCCTCCATGTGGAACCAATGTGCAAAACAGTGAATGAGCTGACAGCAGCCAGTGAGTCATGGTTGGCCGGTTGTATTAGGGACAGAAAACCAATGTTTTTTTGTTTTGTGGGTTTTTTTTGTGTGCATTCTCCTTATTTCTCTATTCTCCAAGGTGGTGTGCATTGCACTGCAGTTTTTATTTTGTGCCTGTCAAAAAAAGTGCATCCGACTTCGGCATGCATTTTATGTAAGGGTCTGCTTCCTCCTGCATTTTCTAATGGTTTGCTTCCCGGTCTAAAAGCCAGTGCTGTGATAGGGAGCGAATCCAGTACATTCGGATTGTGAGCCATGTCACTTAACCACTAGCCCATGCCGTTCCCGTCGCCTACAGTATACATCTGAATAGAAATGTTGCCAGTAGCGGCGCATGATTTTAATTTCAAGGTAACCCGAGTCATGAACATAAAGAGGCATGCTTAAAAATGTCAAAAAACTGTTGAAAAGTATTTCCCGTTTCTGCTGAATGAGCTAGTTAAAATTCATGCTGTCGTCTACAGTTGCCTACATTTTCTTGTACCAGCACCTCCGGCTTGTGAGTCATATCCCTTAACCACTAGCCCATACCATCCCCTAGAACCAATGTTGACCAAGACCCTATTCTTCCTACAGGAAGCAGCCCTGGAAACAGACTAAGAGAATAGGGATGACAGTAGAAAGATGTACACGTTACCCAATAAAGGCGACTGAAACCGGATGTGTCAAGTTGAAAGGCACAGATATCGTAATCTCAATGTCAACTATGTCAACAATGCTAGGATACTCACCAGAATGGTTGTGTACTATATGGCTCACTATTACAGCCATAAAGCAAAATGTGATGAGCTGTTGATGCATTTGCCAGAGCTTCAAATTTATCTGGTAGAATACAAGAAATTGTAACAATAATCTAGCAATATGCAATAAAAAATTCATTAGCATATAAATGACAAAAGACTCCTACTTGTACTAATGATTGTCATATTTGCCAAAATACATCCTAACACTCTCAAAAAGTTCCTCATTTGGATTACAGGTGCTCTCAGTAAAGTTAAATGCACATGCCAACTACTTTGCATGTCTAAAAAAACAGCAAAGGAAGATTATGCATTAGGTTGGCAAAACTATTATGTTAAACACAGAAACTACCTGTACATGAGAGAACATAAATGCCTTAGTACAAGCTTCCTGTAAGGAAACAAAATGTACTGGTGATTCTATGCTACTTTTGAAGCTCGAAAGGAAGGGTGATGATTAAAAACAATGTTTGTCCCTGAATATTACTTTTTTTCAAAGATGATGAACATACTTAGGCTAAAGAAGTTAATATCAACTCCAATTTGATTGATACATTTCAAACCTACTACTCAGGGGACGGCGTGGCCTAGTGGTTAAGTGGCACGGCTCACATCCAGAAGGTGCTGGGTTCGATCCCCATCACAGCACCGGCCGTTACCCTAGGGAAGCAAACCCTTAGAAAATGAAGGAGGAAGCAGACCCTTACATAAAATGCATGCTGAAGTCGGATGCACTGAGCCCACAGGCGCAAAATAAAAACCACAGTGTAACGCACACACGCCTTGGGGAATAAATAAATAAGGCGAACGCAAAAAAACAACAAAAAAAAAACAAACCTACTACTCCAAATTAAAAATGAAATCTCCAATATCCAATTACTTTTTATGGCTACAAAGAAATCAATAGGCGATCATAGAAATAAAATTCCAATACTTACAAATAAATGATTTCTCATCTGATACTGGATAAGCTGCACAGATATAAGCTTCAGGCTGAAATAAAGAACAAGAAAATTAAGGGTTAAATAGCACATAAGAATGAATCTATTAACAAGGATTAAAATGTTATAAATGTAAAAAATCCGTTGACAAGGATTAAAATAAATTATTCGTAGTAACAACTGTTGACAATGATTAAAATAAGCAATACTTATTAAAACAATTATTTAAAATTCTTAAAATAAATTATGTATATTAAACATATGCTGACAATGATTAAAACAACAAATAAAAATGGAACAATTACTGACAAGATCAAATATGAGTCAGTGCAACATTGCTCCAGTTGCAAAATTACAACACATGAAACAACCAAAAGGCCAGTTGTCATGAACAAAGAACAATACAAATAAGAATAAATAACCGATGTAAATGACAAGGATGAAAATGGATAGAGAAATGTACTTATTTAACATTGGAGTTCCAATAGTGATGATCCAAATGATATAGATCGAAAAGGAAATAAGCAAATGGAATGGACATGACATAATAGAAGAATGAATAGGAATATAGCGATAAGGGTAGATGTTAACTGGAGAAAGTACAAATTTGTTTTTCTTGTTCATGTTGAATCCAAAGGCAGGGGGCAATGTGCTGTGTTTTTCACCCTAACAGTCAAGAGCCTCCAACTTCAGCATTCATTTTTTTTAAATGGATTTATTTCCCATAGGGAAAGACCCTTGTTGTTTAATGAATTAAACTACAAACAAGTTTGCGGTTGTGAGCCACACCACTGAACGCTTAGCCACGCCATGAATATTACCTAAATTTTGACTAGACCAAAAAATTTAAAAAAAACAATAAAAAGTTTCCAAGACCCCGGTATGACAGCAGGGGTGACTTCAGGGCGCATGAACAATCCAATTGCCCCTTGGTCACAAAACTACACGACTGGCGACAGGGCTGAGACCCACACAAGATTAACTACTTTGTCGAGGGATCGCTTATGACTTATAACTAAGATTACCTTAGCAGATAAAAATAAATTGTCAAAAAGGATTAATACACCTTAGAAAAACAACATTATAATATGACAATGTTATGTCTGTGATCAATATCTAATAAACGACATGGACCAAAAATAATGAAAGAGAAAACTTAAAATGTCTGCAGGTGCAGGAAACTAAAAAAACCTTAACTACCCATAGTATTATCAGCTGACATTAACATTTTCATTAGCACCAATGAAAATAAAATGCTAAGTAAACAAAAAACCCTAAATCCATAGATATGTTATGTTGAGACAGTCATTGCAGATTTATCCCAACAAATTATTGTGGCTAATAATCCTGAGTGGTTTGCTGGGATCCAAATGTATGACAAGGACAAGAATAGCACCACTGCCACACAGAGAGCATGTCATAAGAGGCACCGGCCATGGTTAGGTGGTTTGCTAAGAGCAGCATAAATGGGGCCTAACAGATAGCTGGTCTACTTTTCTCTAGTGTTTGAGTCTATTAAGATGGACTCGCACATCAGTTAACCACCCTGTATAGTGGAGTAGCAAGCTGCTCGAGCCTAACCCACTAAGCAGGAAATTCTCCTCCTGGCTGCATCCAGCTCACACCAGAGATGGGACCTGTAGAAGTACAGGCCAACTAAGACTAATTATTGTGGCTTCGGGAAATATATACAATAAATGCAACAAATGTAAGGATAGTCCTAGATGCAGAGACTGCTGTTAAAGATGAAGTGTTAGAACAAGGTCTCAGTATTTTATGAAGTGAGATGACTAGTTCCTTACTTAGTGCCTTGTCTCTCCTAACTGTTAGTCAGGCTTCCATTTATAGCTGGGTAGAATGAAGTGTGTTGAAACAGAGGAGTAAACCTTATTCCTTTTCCGAGAGAGATAAGTGTTTTTAACCACTCCACAATTCTTCCTAACCATAACAGAAATGGAAAATGGTTCATAGTACCCACTTCATTGTACATGGGTGCTCCCATTTGTGCTCAGTCCCTTTCATTGATGAAAGTGTCACTGATTGAGTATGAACTTTGTAGCTTCTGCTGTGGCTCCAAAATTTTCCCTTGATTCAATCAAGTACACATTTACAGCTGGGTCAACGAGGAGTAACTGTCATACTATGAAGAAACTCATGACATGCACAGTCCGTTAAACAAAGCGCAATATGATATAAACCTGGTATGCTGGTAAATGTAATTGAACCAACGTGCAAAGATTTTTTACAGTTCTACATAGATAAATGATGATACTAAGCAAATTTTAGACACAGCTGAGAAAATTATGAAATGATCATTTAAACAAGCTGCAGCAGGATATATAAAAATAATAGTAAGATAAAGATGTATCCTCTCATCAGACATCATCAACCTACATAGGGAACCAGTCATAGAAATTCTCAAAGTAACAAATAGGGAATAAGAATAAATCTTCATCAAAGATAATAACAGTAGAACACAACAGTACTGTGTTCGGGTGTAGAGTACATATCGAAGAGGAGATATAAATATGCTGGAAAGAATCCAAAGAAGAGTGACAAAACTGATAGTGGAATTTATAAATTATAGTTATGAGGAAATACTCAGATAAATCGGCCTACGGTGTCTAGAAAAAAGAAGAATACAAAGCAATTTTATAAGATAAGCAAGGGAAAGGATAAATTAGACTATAGCAAGTTATTCAAATTTCAGCCAGCTTAAAGAACAAGCGGGTACAGTTACAAATTAATTAAAGAAAGGTCCAGATTTGATATTATAAAGTACTTTTTTAGTCAGGGTGTATTGAATGCTTGAAATGCATTGTCACAGGAAATGGCGAGGACAGAGTCAGTTAATGCATTAAAAAATAGAATGGATGCACTTAGTTACTTTTAGATCAAATTGAGTGGAAGAAACTGACTGTATACAGAGTCTGCAGTGCCTTCTAAACCAGTATGAAGAAGTAAGAAGTATGTCAAATAAAACCAAAGGATTGTAGTAGATAGTGAATGGAACCAACTTAAAGTCAATAATAATATTAATAAAGGAAGAAAAGAAACCAGCTACATCTCAACCCTTACACAATAGAAACAATGATGAGAAAAAAGAAACTGATTAAATGTGAAAATAAGATAACATAAAATAATATTTTAAAAGTGAAGAATTTTGCTCCCTATGAACTCTCAAATAAATATTTTAAAAAACAACAACTGTTGCACAAGCTAAAGAATGCCTTTATCCGTTTTCTAAAATGACCAATAAGTTAAGTAACAGTTTAAAGGAAAATTAGCTAACAGTGATATATACATAATCTTGGACAATGAGTAAATAAATCAAAATATCAAATGCAGTACCAAAAATGTGGTTAGCAAGGAGAATGCTACACATTCTAGATAACAAATTAAAAAAGATTATATGAACCAAAATCACATCAGCAAATTATTGTTTAAAAAAAAGAATAAATAAGAAAATTAGATCAATTAAATGGGTCACATCCCCATCACAGCACCGGCCGTTACCCCGGGGAAGCAAACCCTTAGAAAATGCAGGAGGAAGCAGACCCTTACATAAAATGCATGCTGAAGTCGGATGCATTGGGCCGACAGGCGCAAAATAAAAACCACAGTGCAACGCACACCGCCTTGGGGATTAGAGAAATAAGGCGAACGCAAAAAAAAAAAAAAAAAAAAAAAAAATGGGTCACATAATTAGAAAAATATGCATGAACAACTTGGTGACTAAAAAAAAAGAAGAGAGGAATGCTCATTTGATCACTATGGAGGAAGGAAACTGATCATCAACCCCATTACAATAACACATGATGACTACTACAGTTGGTCTCCTGCAGGAAGCCTGCATCAAAACATTTATCTATTCTTACAGAGGTGGTTTTATCTAATTTGCTTCACATAATAAGATTGCCAGCCTGATGCACAACCCTACTTTGCTACATTTTACAGCATACATTGCAATGGGTATGAGCCTATTATTTACTTCTCAGTAAGGATTGAAGGGCTCAACACAGTGGAAAAATAGCTCAAAGTAGTTGAGAGATAATCTTTCCTTCCAACACAAACTCACGACTTCATCAAATCTAACAATGAAATAAAAACCACATTGTCACTGTTTAGTCATGAAGAGTACAGATAAAAAGCAAGCAAACAATGACCTAGAATAAGTGTCCTGTTGGGAAGTGTGCAACAGGTAAAGGTGTCCTTATCATTGTTAGACCTGACTTGATGAGAAAATCAATGTATGAAACAGGTGATTCGAAACTACACAGACAATTACGGGCAAAAATAGTATCCTGGCCTGGCCCATACAATAGTTTTTCCCATTTTGTGTATAAGAGACACCCCAGCTCAAGGTATTGCACACTCTATTATTCACAAAGATCAAAATCCCAGTGAATGTGGAGTCATCTTCTTCTGGGTTTGAAAGAAAACTCTACAAGAATATCCCAAATATGGATACAAAATAAAAAAGTGATTAACTCATTTTCCTGTGGATCAGTAGTAGAAGATGCAATTGTTATAATGTGTGGGTTTAATAATCAATATATACATTGGGTGACCAGTTACATTATTCACTGCCTTGACTTCAGGCAATATTTTAATTTTTTATCAGTTTAATATAAACTTCAAGAAGAAGAACAATATATACACAAGATTCAATGTCATGACTTCACATATAATCAATTCTTCCTACTTAACATAAGACTTTAAAGGAATCAATAAAATCAATCAAAAACCTGTCAGCTCCCTGTGGAGCATAGGTCCTCAACAAATACTCGCTAAGGCATCCTAACATGAGCCATCTGAGCCAATTCTGTCCACGTCTTGTTTGCTGCCTTTACGTTTGCTTCCGGTTCCCTCTTCCATTTGCTTCCGGTTCCCTCTTCCATGAGTGTCTTCGTCTTAATTTACTTCTGTAGCCCTGTGGATTCCAGAACAGAGCTTTTCTGGTAATGTTATCGACTGGTTTCCGTAATGTGTGGTCTATCCATCGCCACCTCAGTATTTCATGTTCCACTGGTATTTGTCCCGTTTTTCCTATCAGTTCCACGTTGGTGATCTTGTTGTACCATTTCCATGTTTGTATTTTGCGCAGGCAACAATTGACAAAAGTCTGTACCTTTTTCATAAGTACCTGTGTTGTCCTCTATGTTTCAGAGCCATAAATATAATGGATTTTACGTTGGAGTTGAAGATTTTTTATTTAGTGGTGGTTTTAATTTCTTTTGACTTCCATAAATTACATAATGCAATGAAAACTCCTGTCGCCTTCTGTATTCTTAACTGAACATCGTTTTTGTACCGTACCCCCTACTATGTCTATATTGGTGCCAAGGTACGTGAAAGACTCCACATTCTGAAGATTGGTGGCTCCCAGCCCAATTCTATCTTTGCTAATTGCATTTGTTTTCAAAACCTGTGTTTTGTCTGTGTATTTTTAGCTCCTATTGTAGTGACATCTCTTCAAGTATACACATCTTGTTTTACAACTGGCTGTGGGTATGGGACATAAGTGCCAAATCATCGGCAAAGTCGAGATCTTCAAATTGTCTCGTCAATGTCCATGTAATGCCATTGTCGCTTGACGATACAGTAGACTTCATAATCCAGCCAATAGCCAGCAGGAAGAGAAATGGTGATAGCTGACAGCCCTGTCGAACCCATATTCTTATTTCAAAGGGTTCAGAAAGCTGACCTTCGTGTAGCACTCGACATCTCATTGCTTCATATGTTTTCTGAATTATATTAGAGAACTTTGGGGGCATTCCATAGTGTCTGAGCAACTTCCATAATGATACCCTAAGCTGTAAAATGCTTTCTCTTAGTCCACAAATCCTATTATACGTGGTGAGTTCCATTCCACACTTTATTCAATTATTATTCTCGATGTTGTATCTGGTCTGTGCAGGACCTGTTTTGTCGAAAGCCAGCCTGATCATCCTTCAACTGGTCATCTGTGGCTTTTTTAATCTCTCTAGAATGATCCTTTTCATAATTTTTCCTGGTACCGATAATAACATTATTCTTCTATAATTGGTACACTGCTGTAAATCTCCCTTCTTTGGCAACTTTATTAAATAGCCTTATTTCCAGTCTTCCTGTATTTCTTCTCTCTCCCAGACTTTATCGAGCAGCTTGTATAACATCTGGTTGATCTTTCAATGTCCGCTTTGATCGCTTCCGTGTAGATATCATCTGTCTTATTTGGGTTTTATATAGGATTATAAATATTAGCACATCTGAAGGCTGAAGACAGGTCTGGATTAAAATGTTTCAACATACAGCTCTCTGTGCCATTGTTTATAACCAGTATGGTGCTTGTACGTAGATATGCATGTTCATCTGCGTGCATGTGTACTTTCTTCCTTTTTATTTTAACTATAGCCTTTGTAATTATAATTTAGTTACATTTAATGAATTAATTATTTGATATTTTCATATCTATTCTATGGTGTGGCTGAGCTATAAGTAAATATGTGCACATATAGTGATTTCAAAATCTATTCACAGCATTGCAATAGTGTGTGATCTGATTATCAGAAGGGTTTCTCGCAGTTAAAACAAATGAGTTGTGGTTGTGCAAGTGATTCCACATAAATATATATGGATGATATATTATAATATGCCACCCGTACATCCTACGAAGAGTTGTTCTTGGTGCCGTCTTTATGAATTCCTCGAAGAAGCAGAGGCTCCCAATGAAAACCCAGCTACGTATTTACCTAACCTCTGTTGTCCTCATACTATTGTACGATTCCGAAACCTAGACTATTCTGCAGAGCAATCAGATGAGCATTTAAGTCTTCCAATTGCATATTCTTGCAATCCACAGGTATGACTTGGTCCAAAAAAATGAACACTCTTGAAAGTACATTATCACGCTAAACTGTCACTGCTTCTTCTTATTTGGATATGTGGCTGGTCTTGCCAAGGAAATCACTGCCCACCATCTTTTAAAGAAGACTATGGATGTCAAGGATGGGAAATGATTCTCTCCATTATGATCCCACCAACATGGCTGTCCATGCCCCATCAGGTTAGGTCAAATTGGAAAAACACCATCCTCATTGCCTTCACCCACTAATGTTCAAGGGCAGTTAGCGTGACATGTCCTCGTCACCTAAGCAGGCTACCTACGTGCTCATATATATGTAATGTAAGCCTCTTCATTGTCCCATACTAGAATATTATTACTGCACCATGCCAAGTATGCCATAAAAGGTGAAAATGAAAGTTGTGCATGTGGCTGGCAAAATATTAATTTAAAAAGTGCTACAGAAACCAAGAGTGCAAGAGCTACTTTATGATTGGGATCAGGTTTTTTTTAAAACATTCTAACTACAGTTGATGTTCCAGATCCCTAATGCAGTCAAAGATGATTGATTGAATAACTGTAATAATGGTTACTGTCTGACTGTGTACGCAGAAGAAGAATAACTGTAAAAATGAAATTAATACCATTTTACCCTCTATTTGAATGTAATTGCAGTCTTACGTGAATGAGTATGTATGCATGAATGAGTACATGTGCATTGTAATTATGCAAGTCTCTATGGAAAATATAAAAGTAGGCCATTCAATATCAATGTAAAGTTAGTACTGCTATTTGGCGTGCGACTAAGAGTATCCCATCCAGACAGTCAACCTTCACTAGCCAAATGTTTTCATCACATGTAAAATGTCAGTAGCATGTCCTTTGCAGAACGTCGCTTCTTACAATCGCCAAGCTATTTGGCTGTTATAAGTTTCTTGGCAGGTGTGCAGTGTGGTACATTATCATTACTTTCCGCACACGGTGGAGTTGTTACACCAAGAAAAAATACCTGTGTCTGCCAAACTGGACATGGCGGGATTA
This sequence comes from Ariolimax columbianus, assembly GCA_036924085.1. Taxonomy (NCBI): domain Eukaryota; kingdom Metazoa; phylum Mollusca; class Gastropoda; order Stylommatophora; family Arionidae; genus Ariolimax; species Ariolimax columbianus. The sequence continues at coordinate 116,136,419 of JAVGWX010000001.1, read as the reverse complement.
AAACTGGATGCGTTGTGATTGTAAAAATAGCAAACACAAATGTGCAGCCAGCAGAAATAGCAAACACAGATCTGTGGCAAAGGACACAATCAGTACAGCAGGAGATTGGGGAGAGAAAGTACAGATGGGTTGGAAACACCTTCAGAAAGAAACCTAAAAATAACACATTACATAGAACAGTGGAAGAGGAGACCAAACCAGCCAGTCTTTTGACAGAACTCAAATTGATGACTCAAAGCATTTGTTGCTGCCCTAAGTTCCAACAGGAACAAAATAATGAATGAATTGCTCTTCTCTAGTGTCTTCACCCTTGTCGAGGTAGAGGAGCTTATGTGCCCCCATGACCGTAAGAGCTATGCCTGTGGTAGCATAGTTACCGGCAAGTCTCTCAAGCAGGACAGGCCAAAGGGAAGGGACTACTAGACCAAGCGGAGATATAAGTCTGTTGCCTACAAGAATACTGGGGACAGTCAAGGATTAGGAAGACAAGGCAAACCTGAAAGAAACGTCTGTTGAAAATGAACGCACTGACTCAGAGGTCTAATGATATAGTGCAACATAATTGTTCGCTTTATTAACACATCACGAATAAAGAGTAAGCAGTGTGGCGATCATCCCATGGAGTCCCACCTCATATGGGTTCACCCAATGCTACAGGTAGTTACACTCCTCTGTTCTGTGGAGTCAAGGGGTAAGAGCTATCGACCAAACACAAAGAACACTAAAAATACTTCAGTGAAATGCAGAGTGGGTACTGAATAAAAAGTTCCACTATTAAAACAACTACATGAAGATCAAATGAATGTGGCATGTATTCAGGAGACACACCTCAGTAGCAGTCAGATTTTTTATCAGAGAATACCAGACCTTCAGACGACTAGGAAGGACATAAGGAGGTGTGCAGATACTTACGTCAAATTCAATAGTAAACAGCAAAGTATCAGTGAACACCAATAAACAGACAATCAATCAATCAAAGTCCATCGCTCCTCTCAGTGCATAGGCCACCGACATCATCTCACCAGTGTGCACGGTCCTGTGCTGCTTTTTCTGCCTCTCTCCAGGTGTAATTATTTAATTTTAGCTCCTTCTCACCTTCTCTTCTCAGCGTATTTTTTGGTGGTCTACCTCTCTCTATTTTCCACTGAGGATTCCATGTAAGAGCCTGTCTGGCTATGTAAGACTGTGCCTTTCGCAGCATATGTCCTATCTGCTTCATACAGCAACACCGACTTGACACTGGACTTGAATATTCTAATCTTGGTGTGAATCTTGATTTCTCTGGATCTTCATATATTGTTTAGTGTCAGGAATGCCCCTCTTGGCTTTTCAATTCTGATCCTTACATCTGCATCTGTACTTCCTGATGTGTCTATTGTGCTGCCCAAATAGGTAAAGGTATCCACTTCCTCCAACTGTTCTCCCTCCAGCATGATTGGTTCTTTGCTTTTAGTGTTGAGTTGAAGGATTTTTTTTTTTTCCATATTGATATTCATTCCCTATTTGGCTGATTGTTCTTCCTCCCTATCAAGTTTCTCTTGCATTTGACTATGACTGTGTGACAACAGTACCAGATCATCTGCGTAGTCCAGGTCCTCCAATTGTGACAATAGAATCCACTAAATATCAGTTTTTTTTGGCCTTCGATTGATGTCTTCATTATCCAATCTATAGCGAAAAAGAACAGGAAATGTGAGAGCATGCATCCTTGTCTCATCCCTGTTTACACACTGAAGCTGTCAGTCAGAACTCCTTCGTGTACCACTCTACTAACTGTGTCTTTGCACATATTCTTAATGAGGGTTGAATACTTCTCTGATATCCCATAGTGCCTCAACAGTTGCCATAGAGTACTTTGATCCACACTGTCAAACGCATTTTCATAGTCTATAAAAATTTGTGTTACAGCGATGTTTTCCATTCAATGATTTGTTCTACTATCATCCGTAGCGTAGCTATATTCTTCTTCTTCTTCTGCGTACGCAGTCAGACAGTAACCATTATTTTTTCGAAAAAAGCCGCGGTCATCCTGAGGCTGTCGCCACTGCCATATAGCTTGTCTTGCAGTTCCACTGGTAATGGCCACATCTGCTCTCTCTGATCCTCGTATGTCGGGCAGTTCTGCAGCAGATGTTCAGCGGTCATTTTACCAGTACCGCACGGGCATTCGTCGGTACACCCTATCTTCAATTTGTTGAATAGGTGGTACCTCAGTCTGTTGTGGCCAGTGCGAAGTCTGAAGACAACGACCTGCTCTCTTCGGTTCAACTGGTAATAGGCATCGTTTTTGGTGTAACCAGTATGTTCGGTTTCCCATTTGGTCATGTATCTGGCTTTGATAAGCCGTTTTGACTCTTCGTACGTCATACTGGTATCTGTTTGTGGTAGTCTTGCACCTTCTTTTGCCAGTCTGTCTGCCTCCTCGTTGCCTTGGATGTTGCAGTGAGATGGGACCCACTGTACCACTACCCTTTTTGGTGCGGACTGCTGGCACAGTTTGCAGAGTGCTGCTCTTAAGTCATTAAGCTCAGTGTTTTTCTGGCTTTTTAGCGATGTGACTACGGCGAGAGCATCTGTAAGCAGGACTATATGGCTCTCATTTTCACTGTGTGTCACCATTTCTTCCACTGCCGCCCTCAGTGCCTCTGCCTCCGCTCTGAAATTGCTTGTGTACTTACCAGTAGCGAATGACAGTGTTATTTTTCTGCCATTCGGTAGGTTCAGGAATGCTCCTGCCCCTCCGTTCTGTGATGTGTTTGTTACAGAGCCGTCGGTGTATGCATGGGTCCAGTCCATGCTTGGGTAGCTTTTCGTTATGAAGCTTAGGGTAGTATCTCTCCTTTCTTTTTCAGTCTGGCAGTTTTTGTTTGCAATAGCTGGTATATTTTCTACCACCTCTGGAAATATATCCTGCCTCCAGGTAGGTTTTCGTACAGTAGTGATGGGTTTTGGTGTTGTTAGTGCGTTTATGGGATCTTCGTGCATCTTTGCTTTGGCTATTTCTGCAAAGTGTCTCCGCTTTAGTTTCCCATTTCCCAGATTGTTTAGTCTCTGGTGCATTGGATGGTCGGTCAGTCTTCGGAGTTTCTCTGACTGCAGCTGGGCTCTGCAGTCTCTTCTATCGGTCATGGATTGCAGTTTTGTAATCTTTTCAAGTTCTACAATTGGCGTTGACTTCATGCCACCTGTTATAATTCTCATGGCTTGGTTTTGAAGTTTGTTAACTTTATCGAAGTTCACCTTCGCTGCTGTTGTCCATGCCGCAATGCCATACTCGAGAACTGGTCTCACTCTTCCAGTGTACAGTTTCTTTAGTATGCCTTCGTCTGCTCCCCAGCTAGTGCCAGCAAGTTTCCTCATGATTGCCATTCTTTCTCTGGCTTTCATTCGGTTTCTCTCAATCTGACTTTTCCATGTCATGCGCCGATCAAATGTGACTCCCAGATAGGTTGGGTTGTCGTTTGGCTGCAGGAATTTGCCATTTAGACTTAATTTGGTACTTTGAGGTTTTAATGAAAGCGAGAATATTGTGCATGTGGTTTTCTCCTCGTTTATTTTGACCAGCCATGAGTTCGCCCACTCTTCCAGCGATGTTAGGGCCGTCTGCATCCGATTTCTTGCTATGTTGAGATTCTTTTCAGAGGTCCACATAGCCAGATCGTCTGCAAACATTGAGCTATGGACTCTTCTTGGTATATTCTCTGTAATATCGTTTATATATACCAGGAAGAGTGTGGGTGACAGTACTCCCCCTTGGGGTACTCCCTGCTCGAGTGTCACCTTTTTGCTCGTCTGCCCTTGTACTTGGACTCTGGCCGTTCTTTGTTTGAGGTAGTGGTTGATCCACTTGTACATCCTCCCACAAACATCACTTCTTCTTAGCTTGACTCTAAGTCCATCTTTCCAGACTTTGTCAAATGCCTTTTCCAGATCCACCCAAACAGCTACTGTGTGTTTCTGTGCCTGGTAGGCATCTTCTATCTCCTGGGCTATGAGGATGACCTGGTCTTCAGTGGATCTGTGCTGTCTAAAGCCGGCTTGCTGTGGAATTAGTATTCGTTTTTCTTCCAGATGCCACATCAGTCTGGTGTTTATCATCCGTTCCATCAGCTTGCTGACACAGCTCAGTAGGCTTATGGATCTGTTTTGTCCTTTCCTGTTTTTGGTACTGGTACCAGTATTGCATCTTTCCATGCCTGTGGTACAATTCCCCTTTTCCAGCTTTGGTTCAGGACCGATAGCAGTTTCCTCTTCGCTGTTTGGCCCAGCCCCATCAGCATTTCGTTTGTTATCCTGTCTTTTCCGGGAGATTTCCTTTTCTTTAGTGTTCTCATGGCCTCTTCCATTTCGCGCATTGTTAGTTTGGCCATCATGTGCTCTTCAGGTGCCGTATTCATGTTTTCGTGTCCCTTTAGCTCTTCGCTAATGTCTGTATGCTTATCTGCAGGGACCTCGATGTGGTTTGCTCTGGCATAGTGATCGACAAAGGCGTTTGCGGCTTTCTTACCTGTGATCAAGTTCTCGCCCTGCTTGATAGTAATTTGTTTATTTGACGGGGTTTCGTCGTTCATCGCTCTGACTAGCTTCCATAGCTTGTTCCCGTCTTTGTCCAGGTTTAGACTTTCCGTTTTATTTTTCCAGCTTTCTCTTGCTGTTTGCTTGAGAGTGTGTTTGTACTTCGCCGCGGCGGCTTAGAGGGCGATGTTTGCCTCCATGGATTTTTCTCGCTCTGCCATGTTCCTAGCATTTGTTACTGCATCTTCCACTTTCTGCAACTCATCATTCCAGTAGGGCTTATAGTTTTTCCTAGCTCCTCTTGGGATGGTTTCAGTGGCGGCTTGCATTATTGCCTTGCTTAGGCTCTCTACCATGGGCTTCATTTTGGTGTTTCGTGTGTTTATGGTTTCACACAGCCCATCTGTCAGGATTGCAAATCTGTCCCAGTCGGCTCGTTTGTAGTTCCAACGTGGGAGCGGTTTTGTTTCCTGTGGGCCTACTTCCATGTCAATGGTTAGCCTGATCGGCCTGTGGTCGCTACCTGCCAGTTGGTTTAGCACCTGGCGGTCTATTTTATGGTGTATGTCCTGTGTGGAGAAGGCCAAATCTGGAGTCGAGGTGGTATGCCATTTTCTTGAATAGAAGCTAGGGCTATCCTCCGGCCTATTGATTAGGGAGAGATTTGCATCTATCTCCCAATCTTCCACTTCGTCACCTCTGCTGTCTGTGTCAGAGTATCCCCATCTCTCAGAGTGGCTGTTGAAATCTCCAACTACTATGCAGTTGGAGTCTCTGACCTCCATACTCGAGAGCGATAGGTCTCTATTTGGTGGTCCGTACAGATTGAAAATGCGGAGCTTCGTCTCTTGAGCCATTATGTCAACTCCTACAATTTCTGCTTGTCCGGTGTGATTGACAGGTACCGCGCTACTCGGTATGCAGTTTCTGGTCAGTATCAGGACCCCTCCTTTGTGGCCTTCTCTATCTAGACGGAAGGTCTGGTATCCTCTGATTGAGAATTTATGATTATTGTTGAGGTGCGTTTCCTGGATACATGCCACGTCAATCTTACCTTCATGCAGGTGATGTGTTAGGGAAAGTTTTTTGTTAATGACTCCCTCCGCATTCCACTGTAGTATTTTGAGGGTCTTGAGGTTTTGGTCAATAGAAGTTTCCCCATAGCCATGTGCCTTGACTCCAAGACACATGGGTGGGTGACCACCAGTAGTCAAGGGTCGGCCCCTTCGAGGCGTGAGGCCCGGCACTATCGCTGCCTGGCGGGACTCCGCAGGATGAGCGCCATACGTTTTTCTAATGGGTTGTACTGTCATCATGCTGCGATTTACGTTGCACTGTTTTGTTAGGCTTGCGGCCCCGTGCATCCGATTTCAACAGGCGTTTCTGTAGGGATGCCCTCCTTAGCCTTTGGCTGTCCCCAGCCTATCTGCAAGGCAGCAGTTGTTTGTGATCAGAGTTGTCTCTCTTATGGAAGTTGTCTTACCAGACTATCGAGTCTTCACTACTCATGTCTATAGGGTGCAATGATGATATGCGAGATGATATATGAGATGGACTGGTTTACCCGGAAGAGAGGCAGTCCAGTGTGTCTGTATCCCAGGATCGTCACGTCCTGCCAGAAACGTAGCATTTGCATGTGAGTGGGGTATCTCTTTCTCCCTTTATTTTCTTGGCTTCTATGCAGAGATGGTACGCCTAGCATTCCCCGCCACCTGGGGTGTTGACACAGTGGGGCAGGTATGCAATGTCCGCTGGTCTGCATCTCTTCTGCGTCCAGCATGGTAGTTATATGGCTGATAACGTACAGAGGTAGATATCGTAGCTGAAGTGCATTTAGCCAGAGGACAAGCCTGGTAATGTCACAGAGATGTTGTTCGCCTGGTGTGCGGACAGCTCTCATGGTCATTGGTTGAGTCTCGACAGTTCACAGTGAGGTGGCTGCTCTACTGTTTTCGACACCCCGACCAGGTACTAAGTCTTTGGTTGGTGGTTTCGTACCCCATCGCCGTATAAGGTGAGTATCAAGCAGTTGTCCGCCCGCTTTGATCGGCGGACGGCAAGGACCTCTTACTGCGGCTCTACCGGATAGGGCTGGGGCGCAAACCCCAGGTCCCGAGCATGTAGGAGCCTACCATTGCAGTGGTGCTGAGATTTTGCGGGATTGCGGCTTACAAGGGTTCGGCCGTAATCCCCCACATGGTAGCCTCGCGCCATTGGCTTATCAGCCTGGTACGTGAACCAAAGTGTCTGCGGCTCCTCTCGATATGAGCTGGTTTTCCATAGCAACGCCCTGTCATTAGTAGGGTAAAACTGACCTGTCTTCAGATGGTCTATTTTCAGCACCCGTTCGCTATTTGGTCAGACGAATTTATTGAGGGCTTTTGTTTGTCGCGAAGCTATATGATCAGTACAAGATCTTCCCTAGTGAAATCCTACCTATTCCTCTCTGAGGTTTTTGTCTACTTCAGTTTTTAATCTGTCCAAGATGATTCTTGCTGGCACAAACATGACTGGCACAGACAGCAATGTAATCCCACTATAATTGCTGCAATCTGCCAGGTCCCTCTTCTTAGGCAGTTTAATCCGATGTCCTTCTTTCCATTCTGTTGGCACTCTCTTCTCTTCCCATATCTTCTTAAATAATCCTTGCAATGTATCAGTGGCCTTATCTATATCTGCCATTACGGCTTCTGCTGCCATTCCATCTGGTCCTGCTGCTTTCCCGTTCTTGAGTTTGGATATGGCACTTTGGACTTCTATATTACTTGGTGGGTTGCAAATTCAGGGTCTCCTCTGCTGATAGGATGCTTGGTGTTTCTTGCGGTGGAGGTCTATTTAGACTTTCGTTGAAATACTCAACTCATTTCTGTCGTTCCTCTGATGATGTCAATATCATGCATTCTCTATCTTTGATTGGTTTGTCTGTCTGTAATATCTATTTGCCCTTTTCTTTGTTAATGAGTAGAGATCTCTCATATTTCCTCTCTCTGCTGCCAGATTGTCAATATATATACTGTTTTATTTTTCCTTATACATGTCTTGACCTCTTTGTCTGTAACAGCATAATTACTTTGTACTTCTGCTTTGGTGGTTCAGGTTCGGCAATTGTTGAGTATAGCTTTCTTCTTTTTCCATTCTTCTACTTTATGTAATGTCTCTGTTGTGATCCATTCTTTGTGTTGGTTTCTCTTGAATTGCACAGTTTCTTCACATGTCTTATTCCACATCTTTTTAGCCTTGTCCCACATACTATTAATGTCTATTTCTTCATCCTCATATAGATCCTGTAGCACTTGGTATCTGTTATTTCATTTTAAGCTAAATTCTGTCTTCTTCTCCTGATGTTGTAATAAGTGTGTGTTATATCTTGTTCTCCTTGCGCCCTGTGCTGGGTACTTTTTTAGTTTGAGCTGCAAAATCCCCAGCAGCATGTGGTGGTCTGACACTTGCACCTCGCTTTACTCTTACATACTGTAGTGCACTTCTGAACGCTTCACTGACACAGATGTGATCAATCTGATGTTCCGTTACATGGTCTCCATGTAGTCTTATTTATCTTTTTATGTGGAAATATCCTTCCTCAAATTATCATTTTGCGTAGCTCTGCAAACATTTCTCCATTTTCGTTCATCTGTCCCATTCCTTGTCTTCCCATAATCTGTTTGTCTGCTCCCACTTTAGCATTGAAGTCGCCCATTGAAATTAAGAGATCTTCCTTTTTCTGCGTGTCAAGGACCTCTTCCATGATGTTTATATTGATATGTTTGTTCCTCGTTCTAAAGCTTGAGCTCATAATTCGATTGGTAATAGCCTCCCACTTTATGAGTACCACTGTGCTTCTCTAGAGAGCAGCAATGCCCCTAACTCTGTATGTTGGGCATCAGTTCCCTTATTTCAAGAATACATTATCATTTCCCCAGTAGTCAGTCTTATCTTTCCTGATTGTGTCCATCTTGTTTAGCACAGTCCCAGCACTGCCAATTTGTAATTTCTCATCTCTTTAGCTATCTGTGCTGTTTTACCTGCCCGGTACATTGTTCTAACATTCCATGTCGCTATATTTGTTTTCTTCTTGGTATTTAGAAGGGCAGTCAGCCACGGAGCTGCCTTCCAGCTTTAACTCCACTGTGTCATTCTTCTTGTTTCTGTAGGCCCTTTGCTTTTGTATTGTTATCAATGTCTTCGTAACCGACTTAATAAACAGACAAAGCAGAAATAATTGGGATTGACATTACAAAAAAAAAAAAACAAACATTCGTAATTATAACCTGTATGGTCCACCAATTAAATATCTACCATTTTCTAGTTTGGAATTAAAAAGCTTCAACATACAACTAGAAAGATGGGGATATTCAGACAGATATTAGAGAAGATGAAATAGAGGACTTGGTAATTTATACAAATCTTCATCCAAATATATAGGCAGGATAATTATCCAAGTTTATAATCCATAATGTGACTTGGCCTCCCCTACAGATCTAGTATTCTCCACAGGGAATACACTCACTATTAAAATTGCTACAGAAAGAAGTTCTCTGTCAACAAGCAGGCAGCAACCACAAACCTGTAATAAAGTTGACAATAAATTTGGAATATGTTCCCCATACATAAAAACCATTGCCCCATTGTAACTACAAAAGAGCTAGCTAAATGGGACAGACTTGCCATACTCACAGGCAGACTTTATGAGACCATCAACACATGAAACAGCAGTATGAATGGTTGGAAGTCTAAATAAATTGATTCTGCAGGCAGCAGCTGAGACCATTTCCAGAGGGGAAAGGCAGAACAAACCCTATTAAAATGAAGAATTACCAAAGCATGGATGGATTTTCAGATGCTAGAAACGAGAAACCGAATGAGAGCCTGAGAAAGAATGGCAATCATGAGGAAACTTGCTGGCACAAGCTGGGGAGCAGACGAAGGCATACTAAAGAAACTGTACACTGGAAGAGTGAGACCAGTTCTCGAGTATGGCATTGCGGCATGGACAACAGCAGCGAAGGCGAACTTCGATAAAGTTAACAAACTTCAAAACCAAGCCATGAGAATTATAACAGGAGGCATGAAGTCAACGCCAATTGTAGAACTTGAAAAGATTACAAAACTGCAATCCATGACCAATAGAAGAGACTGCAGAGCCCAGCTGCAGTCAGAGAAACTCCGAAGACTGACCGACCATCCAATGCACCAGAGACTAAACAATTTGGGAAATGGGAAACTAAAGCGGAGAAACTTTGCAGAAATAGCCAAAGCAAAGATGCACGAAGATCCCATAAACGCACTAACAACACCAAAACCCATCACTACTGTACGAAAACCTACTTGGAGGCAGGATATATTTCCAGAGGTGGTAGAAAATATACCAGGTATTGGAAACAAAAACTGCCAGACTGAAAAAGAAAGGAGAGATACTACCCTAAGCTTCATATCGAAAAGCTACCCAAGCATGGACTGGACCCATGCATACACCGACGGTTCTGTAACAAACACTACACAGAACGGAGGGGCAGGAGCATTCCTGAACCTACCAAATGGCAGAAAAATAACACTGTCATTTGCTACTGGTAAGTACACAAGCAATTTCAGAGCGGAGGCAGAGGCACTGAGGGCGGTAGTGGAAGAAATGGTGACACACAATGAAAATGAAAGCCATATAGTCCTGCTTACAGATGCTCTCGCCGTAGTCACAGCGCTAAAAAGCCAGAAAAACACTGAGCTTAATGACTTAAGAGCAGCACTCTGCAAACTGTGCCAGCAGTCCGCACCAAAAAGGGTAGTGGTACAGTGGGTCCCATCACACTGCAACATCCAAGGCAACGAGGAGGCAGACAGACTGGCAAAAGAAGGTGCAAGACTACCACAAACAGATACTAGTATGACGTACGAAGAGTCAAAACGGCTTATCAAAGCCAGATACATGACCAAATGGGAAACCGAACATACTGGTTACACCAAAAACGATGCCTATTACCAGTTGAACCGAAGAGAGCAGGTCGTTGTCTTCAGACTTCGCACTGGCCACAATAGACTGAGGTACCACCTATTCAACAAATTGAAGATAGGTGGTACCGACGAATGCCCGTGCGGCACTGGTAAAATGACCGCTGAACATCTGCTGCAGAACTGCCCGACATACGAGGATCAGAGAGAGCAGATGTGGCCATCACCAGTGGAACTGCAAGACAAGCTCTATGGCAGTGGCGACAGCCTCAGGATGACCGCGGCTTTTTTCGAAAAAATAATGGTTACTGTCTGACTGCGTACGAAGAAGAAGATGCTAGAAACTTGGCAGAAAGAGAACAGTCAACCACAGCGAACATTGCTCTCAAAGAAATTACTGTAAAATATAAAAGAACTTTAAATCAGACAACATGAGATAGCTGAAAAGAAAAACTGAATATCTCAACTTAGATAGTGAGAGAAGCAAGCTTTGAAAACTAGTTAGAGCCTTGAACAATGAAGGATCTTATACCAAACAATTTACAATAAAGCAGGATGTTTTCATGCTAATAGCGCAACAAAGAAAATGGTTGAAATAGCACTTATGGGACACTATGCAAGTGCAAACAATGTGGAATTACTGATGAACAAAAAACCCATAACAACACAAATATTGAACAATGGATAAAATGTTGGTGGCAATGTTATAACCTAAGAAACAGAAATCACCAGGAAAAGGTGTGATAACAAATGAAATGTTATTGTCCCGGCACAAAGGTAAAAATTAGCTCCTGGCAGCCATAAACTACAGTAGGAAATTCTGAAGAAAAATCAAGGCAACTATCTGAGTTTACATAGCTTTGTGAATAAACAGATTGAAGGTGTAATAGATACAAAACTTATGTGGGTGGCACTTGAAAGCTATTAAAATCCATTAATTCCAGACCCAGCTGAATACATACAACAGCTATCATTTAAAGATTAAAAAATCTACATTGCTCAGGAAATTAAAGATACCTTCAAAGAAAAATTTTTTTTACTAATGGCTTGTGTGGATTTAGTAAAAGCTTTTGATAAAGTATGGAAAGAGGGATTGAGAATCAAGCTATGCATTGGTCAAGTTTGTGGGAAAATGTACAAATGAATTAGTCTCTATCTTTAAAATAGAACCACTACAGTTCAAGTTAAAACGACAGAGTAACATCATTCAAGGATTGGACCAATGAGTGACTAATTTGATAAATAAGGGAAAAATCCCCCATATCCATCTGTTTCCCTCTCAAACAAACAACAGAGCTTTAAATTAATACTCAATGGAAAACAATCTGCAACTGTATGAAAGACCAAACTACTAAAGTATTTACCATTAAACGGCATCTGACTTAGAAAACACAGATAGAGAGAAACCAATTGCAATCAAGACAAAGAAGGACAATCATGAAAAAAACTTGCTGACACAACTGTTAAAGCAGATGAAAGTTTATTAAAGATGCTGTAAACTGGATTTGTAAGTCCAGTCTTAGAATAATGTACAGCTGCATGAGCAACTACAGTTAAATCAAATTGACAAAACAAATTGTGCCTAAAACCAAGCAATCAGAATCATAAGAGAGGCATGAGGACCACATATATTTAGAGGATTAGATGAGATTATGAACCTGCAACCAATGGAGGACAGAATGGATCGGAAGGACTTATTCTGTAGGTGGAAAACTCAGATGGCTATTAGACCATCCAATGTACCAGAGAATAACTGGACTTGGAAGGTGGAGCTAATTTGTAGTACCGGTAAAAGCAAAGTTGAAGAACAGATCCTCCAAATAGCACCTTACAAATAAAGCCCATACACACATGCCTTCCACTTGGAGAAAACAGTGCTTCCCAGAGTAGTTAGAAAACATTCCCAGCATTGTGAAGAAAAACAGACAGCTAGACAAAAAACAGAAAGAGCCATAATTGTAAAACACAAAGAGAAACACTTCCCAAGCAGTAGCTAAACCCATGTATATATAGATGGATCAGCAAAAAATGGGACAAATAATGGAGGTGGAGAAATTTTTCTGGGACTAAAGAACAGTACATAAAAAAAGCTAGCAGTGACAACTGAACTATTTTCAATTAACTTCAGAGCTGCGGTAGAGGCTTTTAAAACTGTACCAGACGTTCTAATGACAGATGAAAACACAGAGACAAGTGGCACATTTCACAGATACCCTTTCATTGACAGCACCACTGGGAAGCCACAAAATAAAGACCTAAAGTAACTAACAGTAATATTATATTAACTATGAAGCCTATTCATGAGAGTTGTGATACAGTGGCTCAATGTCCTTACAACATTCTTGGCAAATGAAGTGCAGGACTGCCCCACCTAGGCCGGCCAAGGAGTGACAGTCTGACCTGGGGTAGCGACTATGCTAAAAAAGCTGTGGGGGACCAGCGAAGACCTAAAATGCAGTCTTCTTTGTGAACCTCACCAGGTTAGAAGCATAGTATCAGTTGATCGAAAAAGAAAAATTAAAGGAAAGATGAAAAGCTACCTCAACCCGATATAGGAAAACTTTTGAAGAGGTCAAGAGGTTTACCGTGTGTTGATACAGAGACAAATGGAAAGCAAAGTACACAAATAAACAACCAAATGATTAATATTACCAGCTCAACAGAGGTGAACAGGTGGTAATTTTTAGATTCCACCACAGGGCAAAACAGATTGACATGCTATCTATTCAACAAACTAAGGACAGAAAATAATGATAAATGTGTCAGTGGCACAGAACATCTGCTACAAATGTGTCCAGCATGTAAAAAACAGAGAAAGCACACATGGTTATCACCAATACTATTCCTGGACAAGCTCTATGGAGATAGCATCAGGCTAACCACTGCTTTCTTCAGATATATTCAAACTGATATTTGAAAGCAAATGAAGAATAAGACTGAATTGTGCGAGTAAAGTAATTTCTGCATAATGCATATTTATATTTCATTGTACATTTATTTGCATGAATGTTTAAATGCATACATGCAAGCATATATACTGCTATTTTATATATACTGCTATTTTATGTGTATAAGTATAATAAAAAACAGTGTTGTGAGAGTCTAAATCAATACCTACACCATCTGTTTTATCACCTAAGTGTTACTAAGACCCCAAAAAAATAGCAACAATGTAAATCTGGCAAGCAAGTCATAAGAGGGGACTAGGGAGGGTTGGGCAGGGTGCTTGCTACTATAGGGATGTCCCTGTACAAATTTTAAGCCACAACAACTTCAACAAAGGGGAATGGCGTCAGCTAGTGGTTTAGTGACACGGCTCACAACCAGAAGATGCTGGATTCAATCCCCATCACAGCACCAGCCGTTACCCCGGGGAAGCAAACCCTTTGAAAATGCAGGAGGAAGCAGACCCTTACATAAATGCATGCTGAAGTCAGATGCACTGGGCCAAAAGGCGCCAAATAAAAATCGCAGTGCAAAGTACACTGTCTTGGGGATTAGAGAAATAAGGTGAACTCAAAAAAAAAAAAAACCATCAAATATGCGCATGTCAACTAAAAAGAAATATAGAACTAAATCACCCAAGACAGAAGGTCTTTTGTCAAGAGTAATAATGACATGCAGAGAAAGCTGCAAGAAATCTGGATTGTTCACTTGTCCGTTTTCATTTAGGAAGACTGCCAATTTTGGTAGCTGGAATATTTGAACAATACAAACAGATGAGAATCAACCACAAAATTGATATCCTAGGACTGGCTGAAACAATGTGAAAAGGAGAGGATGAAACTGAGCACAGGGGATAAAATGTTGTCCCCAGTGCACACTAAAAAAGCACAAACGATGTCAAAACAGAAAAGGCACTTATAGAATGGGATGCAGTAGGACACAAAATGCTATTAGCCACTTTTAAAACTGTCAAAGAGAAGATAAAGATTATTCAAAGTTATGCACCAACCAATGATAAAGAGGAATCAGTGAAAGGCTTTGGCACCAGACGTCTTCTACTTTTTCTTCTTCCTTTGTTCATCAATCTCTTGCTACCAAGCCTCGAAAAGGGCCTTGCACATAGCAGGATGTAGTTTTGAGAACGAAATGTGTTGTCTCTTGGTTTACACGTTGACTGCAATATTTGTACCTTTCGGTCCGACACGTCTGACTTCAGCAGGTTTCTATAAGTACCGGGTTGCCTTCCCTTTTCAATCCCTTCTAATTAGCCAGTCTGCTTTATTGCAGCCTGTTATCCAGGATCACCGCATGGAGGTGTAGAAGGTCTTGGCTGCTCTGGTTCGCAGGTCCTGACTCTAGCAGTCAGCTATGGGTCGCTGACCACTGCAGCTCAAGCACTGCTCAGCATCTTGATACCGGACAAGACTTCAAAATACCATGTATAAACAGAGAAGAAAAGACATTACAATTTTGATGGAACATCTAAAAGCTAAAGTTGGAAATGATATGTTTTGAATAAAATCACGGCAAACATGGAATTGGGACTAACAATTTAAATGTTGTGCTTTATATCAACTGGTGATTGGTGGCACCGTGTTTTCGCATTAAATAATAAACAAAGCGACATGGGCCTCACCAGATGACAAAACAGAAAACCAGTTTGACCAGATATATATATATTTATCAGACCACCATTTTCTGGTAGTTAAAATAAAAAGATATACAACATAAAAGGTAGATAGGTATAAAGTTGTCATGATGTTCGTCCATCTCTCAGCAAAGCCGTGTGGACAAACTTTTCCTTTTGCTCTGTCTGAAGAAATGGGTGACTTGGATTCAAGTGAGAAAGATATGCGCATTTTCTCATCCTGAGTTACATCTGGCCAGCAGCAAGACATTAGCAAGACAACTGGAGCTAGCACAAAGTTTACTCTCTCAAAGTATTTCCAGTAAACAGGTATCTCGAAAGGCAGCAGGAGTGTGATTTCAAATAGGTTGAGAATGTAGGATGACCAGGACTAAATCTATGTTCATAACAAATAGGGGATCAAAACGCTGAGCAGCGCATGAGCTGCAGTGGTCAGCGACTGATAGCTGTCTGCTAGCGTCAGGGCCAGCGAACCAGAGATGCCAAGACCCTTCTACACTTCCACGCGGTGATCCTGGATAACAGGCTGCAGCAGGTTAGACTGGCTAAGGAGAAGGGATCGAAGAGGGAATGCTAACCTGGTACTCAAAAAATGCGTTCTGAAGTTGGATGTGTTAGACCGAAAAGTGCAAATATCGCAGTCAAGCTGTAAACTACGACACAGCGCATTCCGTTCTCTGGACTACATTCTGCTACTTAAGCCCTTTCAGGGTTTGGTAGCGGAAGATTGAGAACGAACGAAGAAGAAGATAACAAATAGCACAGGATATTGTAAGTACCAATTAATGTTCCAGATATTCACAAAGTGTTGTCACAGAGTGAAAGTCAAAGCCACATACATAGTTACCAGACCACTAATACTAATTCGACTTTTCTTAAACCCACAGGAAGCAGCGGAGACATTCAGCCAAATTCTGATGATGTGCCAGAGCCAAATTAACAATTCACAAAAATGTCAACAAAGGCAACGATAACTGAATAATGAGTCAACCATTGCAGGTACTCTATTTACACCACTTTGACTATGAAATGTCACATGATATAAGGGTGACAAGTATCAGACAAGATAATCAGCGTTACAGTAGGCAACCATCAAATTAACACAATAGTCATGTTCAAATAAAATGTTACAGAAAAATAATGACAAATACATTAATCAGGCTTGCCTCTAGATGATGAAATACACAGCAACTGGTAATAACACACTTCCAGCTATCCTACACACCAGTAGCACGTGTCCAGACTACCTATTTAAAGGATGAATCATTTCCAGATTTCAACTCCAGAAAAACTAAAAAATTGATTTTTAACCACAGAGTACACCACCATCTTGGTTGCTATGTGATAAAGTTATGATATCATATACATGGATATCATGTGTTACAACAACTGGAGGAAATAAAGAGTGCACTGGCAACAGAAACAATATGTGTGGAATCAGATTTTAAGAGAGGTTTGGGGGAAAAGAGAGTACCAACATTAGGCATGAATGGCAACCAAACAAAGACAGTATCAGAAATAAAGGAAACAAGGGTGAAGGGTTGTATCAGGGTCAGTGAACCATAGCTGACCAAGACCCTATTCTGCCTTCACGTGGAGTCCTGGAAAAAGGCTGAAATAGACATTAGTGTGGTCTGGCGAAGGGATAGTGATCGCAGCTTGAAGGCAAACTCGGTAATAAAAAAAGCCAGCTGAATTGATAGTGTTAGGCTGAAAAGTTTAGATATCGCAGCCTCGCTGTAAACTACAACATCCTTTTCAGGGCGAAAGTCAAAGAAGAACACGGATTTCAAGAAAGACAGTCTCTGTTCTGGAGCCCCTATGGCAAGTGAGGTGAAGACAGACCAAGACACGCATGGAGATGAGAGCTTGAGACAGATATGGAGGAAACAAAGCAGACGACACATAGTTGTTGATGACCTGTACTCTTCAGGGAGCTGAAAAGTTTTAGTTGTTTGATAACCTGCTTGACCATACAGTCTAACCACTAAGCCATTAATTTTATGTTGTAATATATTCACACAGATGTCAGCACAGCTTGTGGTGGATAGTGACAGCTGTGTGGAACAATATAGATCTAACACTGCTCAATGTTAGGATAATAAAAGAAAAAAAACTAAAATGTGCAAAATGTTATGTAAAATATGGATATTCAAACAATGCTCTAGTTGTTTTCTCACTGTTGAGAGGACTATAAGGTTGCTTTTGACTGCAGCTGCCACGCAATGTACAAGCTAGGTTGTTATTATTACCTCTGGCAGAAAAAATAGACAAAAACTAGAACGTACCATGGTTTTGAACCTGTCCCCCCTTGATCATGAGACAGGCATCATAACTGTTTGACCATATGCATCTCAATGTTTGGTAAACTTAAGGAAAACAAGACATTTGGCATGCTAGCAGATAAGCTATATGGACATAACATAGGGCAAACAAGACATTTGGCATGCTAGCAAGAAAGTTATATTGACATAACAAAGGCTAAACAAGACATTTGGCCCGCTAGCAGAAAAGCTTTATGGTCAAGACAATCTTTGGAGTGTGAATTTCTGTTCACATAAAGTCAAATTAATAGACACATGCCATCATTACCTCTCTGTTATTGATTAAATAAAATATTATTCCATAGCGGCTATTGCAGTCAGGGGAGGGGTGGGGTAGAGTTAGAGGCACCATTGTATTACCTGTGTTTTGCCAGGTAGGTGTGATCAGTCCTTTTCTATGCTGCTTGAACTTTCCTACTGAAAGCTAGGCAATCATCATCAATTCCTTCCATAATAATCTGTTCTTTGAGCATTGCAAAGTATTGGACACTATGTTTCCCCATCCAGTTTGTCATTCAATAATGATCATTTGTCTGTATCTTTCTCTGTCTCTTTTGCCCTAAATCTTTCCTATTGCCACAAAATCATCCATGCCTACCTTGCTGAGTATCTGTCCAATGAATCTTGCCCATCTTCTTTTCATTTTAGATAGCAATGTCATTTTGATATTATTTTTGTGCAGTCAGATAGCTTCTCTAAAATAATATATTTTCATTTCATTTAGACCCATTTCTAAATAGTCCATATGTTATGCCCTTGAAAGTTCTCTTGCTTATTTTTTCTCTCTTTTAGCAGTTTGTCAGATTATTCATAAGTATAAAATAACATGATAATTTATATTATTTTCTTAGTCACTTTTCTTCTAATCTGAAGTACTGAGGTTTGTCAGAGAGCCTGCCAAGCTGTTCTATCCACCATCTTTCTCCTGGCCTGATCCCAGCCCAGTTCTCGGTTTCTCAGGTATCATTGTACATCTCTAGGACTTACTGGGATCTGGAACTCTGGCTTTTTGCTTCCCATGATTTCCACAAATATATGTATATGTGTATACACATACACACATTTATATATATATATATATATATATATATATATATATATATATATATATATATATATATATATATATCTGTGCCTTTTGGCTTGACACATTCAGTTTCAGCACTGCATAAGCAAGCTGCACATATGCAGTTTTGGTAAGAGAATAGGGATTGAAGAGGGAAAGCAAACCCAGTCCCAAGAATGCAGTGCTGAAACTGAATGTGTCAAACCAAAAGGCACAGATATTGCAGCTTCACTGACAATTACAACACAACTTTCTTTTCGGGAACAAAGTCAGACAAATTGTTTTTTTTTTAAATGTTCAACTTTAGTGAATCCTTAGATCTCTCTAGGAAAAATGAATGACAGGATTGAATTAGCATTTCATGCACCAATAGAGAAATATTTTATGTTTCACCGCAATGAGTAACTGCACTCTCATTTAAAAGTAATTTAATATGTACTATAAACCATTTGTACTATAATTGTCATCATTAAGTTTCCTATAGCTTGGACAAAGTAGTGACAACAATCACAAACACAAGTATATTTCAGCACTCTCTCAATACCAGATCCCGAAGTGGTGGATCTGCCTTTCTGCAAAGTCACGTTAGAGAATTCTATGAACTAGACACCCCAAAAAATAATTGTGTAATTATGAACCTAATCTATCTCGCACAACCAATCTATTGCTACTTACTATAGAATATAGACCTATGTTAATACAGAAAAGCTGACAGACTATCACTTCCCAAATATCCAATATCAAACACAGATCAAGATGCTAAGCAGTGCATGAGCTGCAGCGACCCATAGCTAACTGCTGGTGTCATGGTGAGTGTGCCAGAAGAACTAGCATGACCATTGTACACCTCCATACAGTGATCCTGTATAACAAGCTGCAACATAGCAGATTGATTAAGAAGAAGGGATCGAAGAGGGAAGGCTAACCCGCTACCTGAAAATGCCTACTGAAGTTGGATGTGTCGGACCCAAAGGTGCAAATATCGCAGTCAAGCTGTAAACTATGACACAATACATTCCGTTATCCAGACTACATTCTGCTACTTGTCTCGTCTAATGCAATGTGATTCTGGGGAGAGGGGGAGGGAGGGCAGGTACAATCATTCATTTTCCATTGATGTGCCCGTTGTTAATTTCAATCCATGCGTTTGTAGTGCTTCTTTAACATGAGCAATCCATATTTTCTTGATCTTCTTGTTCTGATGCTATGCTGTCTTTTGTTATATGGTCATGAGATTGGTAGTTTTGGAGACATTGTTATCATATATCTATACAGTTGAATTATATGTTTGTCAATATATTCTCATGAGATGGGTAGGTTTTGATACACGCTAATTATATATCAAAATAGTTGAATTATATGTCTCTCAATTAATGTCATGCGCATATTTTGTTCCCACTTGTTGTCTAATTTCTTCATTGTGATCTTTCGTTCTTATGCCTTAGACATGGTCCATGTCTAACACTGATAACTGATATTAATATACTGTTGATAATTCATTTTGTTGTCTCCATTTGAATGTCAGAACGCCAGAATAATGGGTGATAACTGATATTTCAACAAAGTAAAGATAAAGGTGGGTCCCATGTCAATAATTGCTGTCGGGAATGAAGATTACTCTTCATGGATTAACCCTTTGAACCCGTGATCCCGATGTACCGGTGTGTGTGCACATAACCCGCGTCCAGAGTCACCGGTAGAGCACACGTATCTTATAACAACGGGCGTAGTATGCATAGACACGGGATAATTTGCATACTACTTCCGGAATGTTACTTCAAAATGGTGGCGCCCATGAATTGATCACATTGCGACAAATTTTTACAATATTTTCACGATGAAAAGACATGCAGAAAAACCAGTCAATTAGCGTTCTAAAAGGCTTACAATGGAACAAGCTGTCGAGATTGTTCTCAATGATTCGGAGGACGATGAATTAGATTTAGATAACAACTATTCTGAAACTGATATAGAAGTTGAATCAGATGATCATTTGAGTGATAACATGTGTTCATTAGACTCTGATGAAGCTACATCTTACCCTGTTCCTGATTTTTCTGGCAATCAGGCTATTTTACAAGGGCGTGGAAGGGGGCGTCTCTCAGGTAGTGTCTCTAGTAAATTTGATGCAGGTTGGTCGCCAATAAATATATTCAGACCTGTGTCTGCAGTAGACACAACATTTATGGAACAGATAGGCCCTAAGAACATTCCAGAATTTATTAATCCAGAAAGTAAAGTCAGTGAATTTTTGGAACTTTTCCTGGATAATGATTTCTGGCACAATTTGTGTGAGCAGACAACTAGACCCGCTGAGCAGGTGAGAAGCAAGAAACCAACTAGCTACTATGTCAAAATTTTTTATAAAGTGTAGTAGTGCCAGAGATGAAAGCATTTTTTGGACTGCGTCTTCAAATGGAACACAGTGTGAGTAAACCACGTTACCAGGAGTACTGGTCTAGCTCGTCTGCTAACTTCGTGTCTCATACTCCTGGTTTCCGCACTGTGATGGACCGTGATTGCTTCCTTGCTCTCTGGACTTTTCTTCATCTTGTTGATGAGGAGGACCTGGCTTTGGATAAAGCAGATAAACTTTACAAAGTAAGGCCTATGTTGGATGTGTTGCTACCAAAATTTCGGCACTATTATTTGCCTTCACAGCACGTGAGCTTAGACGAAGGTATGATCCCCTCGAAGAGCAGGCTTGCCTTCAAACAGTATATCAAGTAAAAGCCCATAAAGTGGGGAATAAAGGCTTACATGGCTTGTGAAGCAAGCTCTGGATATATTCTGAATCTGGAAATCTACACTGGAAAAGCAGACAATATTATTCCAGATCTTAGTGTTGTTGGTAGCGTCGTTATTAGAACTTTAACTTCTGGGAATTTGGTCAACAAAAACCATATTGTTGTTATGGACAGATTCTACAACAGTGTAACTCTCTTTGACAAGCTGTACACTGATTATAGTACACTTGCTGTAGGTACAGCAATGACAAATAGGAAATTTTATCCAAAAGTACTGGCAGGAAAGAAGAAAATGGACAGGGGTCATTCAGAATTTGTTTGCCATAACAACATTGTATGCCTTGTCTGGATGGACCAAAGATCTGTAAATTTTATATCCAACTACCACAACCCAACAGAAATTGGAACTGTTAGAAGGAGAAGAAAGCATGGAACAGCTGTAGATGTTCCAACTCCTCAACTTTGTATTGACTATAATGCTTTCATGGGGGGCACAGATGTCAACGACCAAATTTTTTCTTCATGAGCCCAGGGGAGTGGGGTTTTACAGGTCAGGTGACCAGGGTTCAAAGGGCTAAGCTGTAGTCTATGTGAGGTGGGATGGCCAGTTCCCTGCCTTGCTGTTTATACCTTCCCCAACTCATTGGTCAGTTATGTCCATACACTTGCTTTTAAAGTTGTGGCTTCTATTTCTCTGTATATTTTGCAGTCATCTGTCAATTTCTTTCCTTGATATTTGATTCTCTAACCTGATGGAAGTCCTGTGTATTTAACCTTGGCATAGTCTGCAGAATTTTATTAACCACAGTTGTTGTATGTGTTTATTTTCAAATTATACTTGATGACTTCCTTGACAAACTTGATAAACCAGTATTCAAAATTTTAAGTTTACAATTTCTGTATATCCTTTTAGCCGATTTTAGCCATCAGTTTCACTTTCATTTGCTTTAAAAACAAATTATGATGAAAGTATTAACAAACTTGCCCCAAAAAGGGAGCAAAGAATTGCAACACTGTAAACTGCCAGGAATGTCATAGAAGGTGACTAAGGAGGGATGGGCATGAAGCTTTATGTCACACAAGCTTCAACAAATATGGAAAGATCAATTTTTGATGACTTTGCATATATTTATCGAAGACCTGTTCTCTTCAGAGAACTGAGCAAGTTCTTATTGTTGATTGATATTAGTTAACTACACTCAAATATTTCATCAGGTAAATTGAGAAGAAATATGATAACTTGCCTGCTCTGGTTTGGCTCCTCTCATCAGCAGATCCTGTGTTTTGAAGTCACCATGTTCCACAGTCCGACTGACAGCATGTGTCTTAGCAACTACAAAAACTGCAACGACTATAATTATTGTCACTAAACAGCTTTGCAAAGCATAGATGTCCGCTTTGTGGTACAGTAACATGGTGAT
Source organism: Ariolimax columbianus (assembly GCA_036924085.1). Classification (NCBI taxonomy): domain Eukaryota; kingdom Metazoa; phylum Mollusca; class Gastropoda; order Stylommatophora; family Arionidae; genus Ariolimax; species Ariolimax columbianus. Next base: position 116,113,809 of record JAVGWX010000001.1, on the reverse strand, counting down.
CATCTGATTTTGAAGCAACCACAAAGAGAACATGGATTTAAAAATATTTGCATCTTATAGAGAGATAAATGTAAAAAAAAAAACATATGTTGTTTCTAAATAGAGTAGGTCTGAGGTGGGATATGAAAATATAACTTTATGTTACAAAAATCAATAAACATAAAAAGGTGTCACAATTTTGTTATTCAAACTTTAAATTAAAGAACAATAATGTCTTGTTGGGAGGGAATATTAAATTGTGAACATCTAAATTTTGTGAGGTATATTTGTAATTTTAGGTATTGATTGAAATAACAGTTCACTCAAAAGAAACAGTTATCTAGAAATTCTAGAATGTAGAATGCTCATTTAATAACACTCTGATTCACTCAAAGTTAATAAGACACTTATAGATTTAAATAGATTCCTCTTCTTAGCTGATCCTCAGAAAAATGAGTTATTCATGCTGGTGGCATTGTTGTATAATATTCAGGTTTATGTGTTTAAAGCTTTTTTTTCAGATCTGGTCTATTCTAATATCAAGGAAGGCAACACAATCGAGCTAAACACTCTTATCATCTTTAAACTGTGTTACTGTTACTCTTTATCGCTGATGAAGACCTTTACTAGGTAACATACACTATATTCATGTTCTTGTTTCTATACTCTTTCGGATCCAGAAGGCTAATTCGTACACAGCAGGCTAGTAGTAGTACATGCGATAATTATTGGTGATAAATCCATGAAAGAGTCTTCTACAATAGTCTCTAGAATTAGTAGAAGTTATGTGCTGGACCGCTAGATGCACTTTAAGGAAATTATTATAAATAGATCTAGCTTCAAATGAGAAATAAACGAGCTGTAATGTGGGAAATAATTGATATGCATGTAGATCGACGTAATCCCTATAGTAGAAAGCACCACGCAGAAGAAGCTAAGCAAAGTAAAAAAACAAAAACATTTCAGTAAATGTAGTGATAGTAGTAGTATTAGTATAAGTAGCTAAATTAGTACTAAACTAAATTTTATATTACATCTACTAGTCTACTTACTATTACTTAGTATTACTATTAATTATACCATTTTAATTTTTGTTAAACCCCTGAAACTCAAAGGCTTTAATTTATATTATAAAAGTATTAAAAATACTTTTTATTATTTTTTAAATTTTATTAGTATGATTATTTACTATGTCTATTAGTATATACTATAAACTAATAGACATAGTAAATAATCATACTAATAAAATATATACTATATAGACTATAGTGACTATACTATACTATAGTTAAACTAATAGTTATTTACATTATAATTATTACATAGATTTAAGATTACTAATATCAGGGTAGCTCTTCTCTCTCTCTCACCTCACTCTGTTTCAGTTGACTCTGTCCTACAGTCACACCCTTGCACAACTTTCACACGCGCCCTCGTGGTAAAGCCCTTCCATTGCACTTTGGTTGGGCTAGCTTCTGAGGGCGCTCAAACCTAGCATAGGTACATACAGATGCACACATGCATCCAAGCACTGGTTTATGCGTCCTGATATCGCCCAATTAACTACGGTCTGGGGTGGAAAATGGCGCGCCTCCGCCAGTAGAAACTAGTGAGGTAAACATCTAAGCAAAAAAAAAAAAAAAAAAAAGATTACTAATATAAAAAATATATAATAAATACTTATATAATACACTTATACAGTTTAAAATCAAAGATGAGAAGTCACATACAAATTAGTGTCAATGTTTGCAAACATCCACTTTGAAGCTCTGCACCCAAATTCCGGTTACAAACAGCCCCACTCGAACATAACAACGGACTATAATGATTGACGTACTGTCGCACTTGTTATTTTTTATCGTGCGGGTAGTTGACCGGAAACATGTAGTGCAGTGATTTTGCGCCTGCGCAAAAGGATGGAGATGTTGAAAACGACGTGGCCCATTTATTTTCATCCGTTGTTTTGAATGCAAACTTGCACGTAGGGACATTCGTCATTTATGTATAGGCAAAGCTTAGCTGAGGCGGAATGTGGTGCTCCGCCCAGGGCGGCTTATTTTTTGGGGCGTCACTTTTGTCAAGATAGTTCAAGACGTGAGACACAACTGTATTATTTACTACTAAAATAAATAAAATGTAAATTAAATATAACGGTTAAATTTCCTTATTCCATCATTCAAATTCTTAGAAATAAAACACTCACGGTGCCCGCTTTATTGCTTAGGCCTAAGGTAGAACATCCCCTAGAAAATTATGAGTAATGGTGAAATTTGACACATTTCAGTAGAATGATTTTTTAAAAATACATGCCTTAGACTATTACTCCAAATAATTATTTAACATTTTAAAGTCTTTGTGTGGAGAACTGAAACGCTAGTCCGATCAGGCCCAACACACTGACCAGGACGTTGGGTCAGGTTCGGGCACAATATACTGACCAAGACTACTATCTCTCTTCCATGTGACGTTCTCTGGAAGCAGACTGTTTTCAAGGCAGTCTGGCTGACGAGATGTGGATCAACGTGATCACTGTAGTAGTAAGCACGAAGCAGAGCTTAACGTATTAACTTAGCGTCGTTATACTGGTTTAGAAGACTGTCCAGAGTATGTATACAACCAGTTTCATATACATTATCTTGCTCTAAAAGCTATGCGCATCCAATTTATTTTTAAATGCTTTAATTGTCCCTACCTCCACTACCTCCTGTGGCAATGCATTCCAAGCATTCACCACTCTCTGACTAAAAAAATATTCCTTAATTTCTAATCTGGACCTCTCTTTAGTTAATTTGTATCTATGTCCTCTTGTTCTTGTGGGTGGTTATATTCATAAAAACTTGTTATAGTCTAATTTATCCGTTCCTCTGATCATCTTATAAACCTGTATTAAGTCACCTCGAATTCTTCTCTTTTCTAGACACTGTATGCCGGTTTTTTAGTCTGTCATCATAACTGGAATCCCACTATCAGCTTTGTCGCTCTTTTTTGTATTCTTTCCAGCATGTTTATATCCCCTCTACCATAAGGACTCCACACCTGTACACAATACTCCAATCTAGGTCTAACAGTTTGACTACCACTTCCTTGCTCCTGTGTTTAATATTTCTTTTTATCATACCTAACAATGCATTTGCCTTTTTCACTGCCATCTGAACTTGCTCACTCGCCTTACCTGTATGATATATTATAACCCGTAGGTCTCTTTCCTTATCTATCTTTCTAATATTGTTCACGGCCATTCTGTAATTATGTTCCATATTGGATCTACCCATGTGGATGACTGTACATTTATCTACATTAAACTCCATTTGTCAGCTTACAGACCATTTTCGAATTTTATCTAAATCAATATATCCACTTGTGCTTTAGATGAGACGCTACAGCTTGGTTTTGTGTCATCGGCAAATTTTGCAATCATCGATCCCATATCAACGTTCAAATCATTTATATATACCAAGAACAAAATTGATCCCAAAATCGAGCCCTGTGGCACTTCACTTTTCACTTCACACCACTCAGAGTAATCCTTATTTATGCCCACTCTCTTCTTCCCATTAACCAATTTTCAATCCATTTGGCAACTTCCCCACATAGTCCATGTGATTTTAACTTTCGAAATAATCTTTGATGAGGTACTCTATCAAAGGCCTTTGTAAAATCTAGATAAATAGCATCCACTGGCTCCCCTCTATCTATAATTTTAGTAACCTCCATGAATTCTAATAGATTTGTTAAGCACGATCTCCCTCTAGTAAACCCATGCTGGCTATTTCTGATTAGATTACACTTGTTTGAAAGCAGTAGAGTGTTTTCTTTGATTATTGACTCTAACAATTTACAGACTATGCTAGTTAAACTCAGCGGTCTATAATTTGATGGATCTGATATTTTGCCTATTTTTGAATAAGGGGATCACTCCTGCATCTTTTCAATTCCCTGGAACAATCCCTTTTGCGAGTGATTGAGAACATAATATAGCCAATGGTTTTGCTAGTTGGTCAAACAGCAATTTTGGATAAATACCATCTTAACCTAGACATTTATCCACTTTCAATCCCTCCAATTTAAAGAAAAACCATTTTCTCTGTAATACAGACCAATCTTAATCTCTCTATATCCATGTCTTTTTGAAAGAAGTTAAGAAGCTAAGCATATCACAGCCGCCTTGTGATCCATGTTCATCAGAACGCTCGGATGTGAGGAAAGCTACAACAACCCGCTTCTTTACGCCCTTTTCAGGACGCATAAAAGAGTAAACACACTCATTGTGGGCATTAAACAACAACAAAGCCTTTGTATTTTCATGATATGCATGTTGAAGTGATCTCTCTCACGCAATTTTCCTTAGTAACCATTGATTACACTATGTTACAGTGTAACAGAACCAAAAGTGGAAAATATGGACGACCTTGTTAACAAATTCAATAGCTTATGGCAAATACATTTATGATGATCTGGGATAGCCATGAAGAGTCAACGTCGATGTAGAAAAAACAAACAAACTGATAGCTGATAAAGAACCACGAGATGATGGAACGAAACTGAGTTGAGGAGAAAAACGTTTTCTTGGATGGACAGAATGATCTAACAAAATAACTGAGATTTCAACAAATTCATATTCTTGCTGAGAAATATGCTTTCTTAAATCGATCGAATCTTTTGAATAACAAATATGAATGCACACTAAATAGTGTTTTGTTATGGTATAGTGTAATAAGTTAAAGGTTGGCCCATGGCAGCAATTGCCGTCGGGGATGAAGAGAACTCTTCATGGACTAAGCCGCAGCCTATGTTTGGTGGCAGGTCCCTTCCTTGTTGTTTATACCTTTCCCAACTCATACGTCAGGTACCCATTTACAGCTGGGTCGACTGGAGAAGCGGTCGTACCAGAAACGAATAACGCCGAGAATTTGTTTCTGTCTGTCCGTGATTTTGAGCTTTGGCGCGGTGTAATCCCAGTCTTAGCAAGTCAGCTTACTGTCGACTAGGCTACACTTTCTACAAATCATGATTACGTTGACATTAACAATGGAAGAGTTCCTCGTTGAGAGAAAAATACCATGGCTTTATTGTTGTGATTGATAAGCAAGATGAAACAGAAACTTGGAAGGATGGACCTTAAACTTTGGCAGTTTATTCAAAAATACAGTTTCGAGAACTCAGTTCCAAACATTGTAATACTACTACGAATTTACCTAACAATTACTGTTAGTGTTGCATGCTGTGATATACATTTAAAACAATTGAAATTGAACAAGAATTTCGTAAGATTTACAATGAATATTTTGCAATACTGTCTATAGAACAGCATCTGACAGACTTATAGACTTCAACAATAGCATCGACAATTTTACTAACAGAAATGCTATAAAAATGGGGTTTTAGAATGTAGAAATTAAATTTTTTACTTCAAAAATAAATATGGTGTATCAATTTTTGTCCTATACGTTGTTTTGACTTTTTATCAAATCAAGTGTAATGTGTATTGAAAGGGGCGGCAAACTCTGGAAGGTAATAGTTCTAGCTACGCCATTGTGTACAGGCAGATGCTTTTAGACAGTTAAGAAGTGGATTGTGTATATATATAATCCAATGAGACAAACGATACGGTTATTTGTTATGATTGCGTCAATCAATTTTGAAAAGTTGAAGGTAGTCCCATAGCAGACGCTGTTGTCGAGAATGATATGTTTCAATCTTTATTGTACTACGCTAGTACAGTACCCATTTACATCTGGCGCGACATGAGCGTCACGGAAACGGGAATCTAACCTAGTCAATACCGTTGCAAAGAAAAGTGAGGGCTATATCAACATTTATACATTATTTTAATTAACCTTTTAACTTGAATGTTCACACGTGCCGCTATTTTCATTACGCTCAGATTGTACAGATTAATTAAAACAGTAATATTTTTGTTTGCTATTCGTATGAAACCCATAGATTTCGTCCATAAACGCTACACAAATGACAGAACTTCAGTTAGTTGATAATACATAAAAAGTCACAAGTAGGCTATATCTTCATTTGTCCTAGGGGTTTGCGTAAATAATTGTCCTAATAAATATCTATACAATTTTATAATTTATGGATTTCCAGTAACAGCTTTGCGCTGAAAGACTAATATTTGTGTTTTTGTCTCAGTGTTTCTCTTTACATATTATGTTTCTAGCTTCCTGATACGTTTAAGTGTGTTAATGTATACATTTAAAAAAAAAATAGTGATAAAGTAGCGATGATGTGACTGTTAGTGAGAGAGAACGTGTTCGCTGATAGCTAATGCCAAAACACACCTGTTATGATTTAGGATTGTGATTGTGGAAATTCGTTTTCTCCTGACTGTAAGGTACTAACGGTATTATCAGGCGTTTCCCAGGATAGTAAACCAACCCATTCCCCGTCAATCTTTTTTCACCCTCTCCACATCATACTCTTCCTCATCAACTCACCCCTCCCTGCGATCATCACTTCCACCTTTAAACCTGCCCTCGTCCATCTCTTTCCCCAACCCGCCTATTCCCCGCTCTTCTTCTCACTTCCTGGTTCAGATCGCTGATGGGGACTATGTCGAAAAATAAGACACAAAAAATGTCTGATTCACATTCTTGTAAACAAATTATTAATATAATTACTCATACTTTGACTGTCCTTCATGTGAATAAATAAATAAATAAATAATGCCTTACATATGCGCAACCAGCGACGCATCCTCGGTATCCAGTGGTTCGATCTCGCCAGTAATGTCGAGGTGTATGCAAAGACGTGACTTCCCTCCATCTCGGACAATCTGGTCCACCGCCGCCTGTCTCTGTTTGGTCATGTGATTCGTCTGGACTAGGAAGTTCCTGCTCGTCAGACTAGGAAGTTCCTGCTCGTCAGACAATGTCCAAGTCTGTTATGTGTAATAACGGTCTCCCACCGGTCGGCTGGAGGCGTGGGAGGGGCCGACCCCGTTCTACATGACTCTGACAGTAGCAGTCTCCCCTTCGGCAGTGAATAAGGTTTGGCTACAAGCTTCTGCAGTTGGACATGACAGTAGTCGATCGACGCAACGGGCTCTAGATGCCTAGGCGAACATTATTATTAAAATATATATATATATATGCCGACTCGCTGGAGTTATTCGGGATTCACTTGAATAACACAACACATACTACCCACAAAGGACGGGCTGTCCCACTGGGCGACACGCGCTCGCGACAGAAACGACTTGAACCTGAATTGGGACCCGCACAAAGACGACCACCCCTTGGCAAAGAACGAGTCGAACTAAGAAATATATATATAATGTGTGTGTGTGCGCGCACATATATACACCCTTTACAAAATTTAGTAGATATTATTAAGTGCGTTGGGTGGAACAATTCATGCACTGGATATAGAAATGAAGTATGTCTGAATACAGTGGGCATTCTGAATAGACTATACACAATCTAGTATATATAATTTATTTTCTTCAAGAGTGAGTTGAGCTCAGGCTGACAGAGCGCTGGTAATTTTGGAGTGTGTTAACAACCTTAAAGATGGGTCCGGTTTGAGCGCCATTATACTTTTTATAGGCTGCTGAATTGTGTTGCTCCAAATGTCGGAGTGATTTATATTTGTTTACTAGGATTATCCTGCGATATTCTCGTCATTCTTGGATATAATTGTGCATAATTTAGATGTGAAAATTAACTGGGCCTGTGTTTCCGACCTGTGTTTCTACTGTTTAGGATCGTGGAAAGTGCGTTTCTGATTTCCCAATTCACTAAAGGATCACAGCTACCCACGCAAGGGTCATGTTTACGGTCAGAAAATCACCGGTGCATGACGCGATAACGACCCTGCCATGAACCGACCAGCGGGAGAAAACGGTTTAACAGCAGCCGTGAAATCCGTAAAATATTCAAGAACCCATCTCTTAGGGCTACGACTCACAATATCATCATGCACAAACAAAATACTCAAACATCTGCCGGAACACAACATCCTCCAAAAAAAAACAACTCGTCCGCACAAAATAGAAGGACAAGGAAGCCAAAAAACAAAAGGGGAAAAAGAGGAGGAATAAGAAAATTTAGAAAAATCCACACGGTACTCGGCACTACAAAGACAGCCACAAATATCACACCGACACATACGATAAGGAGTACTCGTCAAACTCTCCCTCCTCGCGAGGCAGCGGAGTATAGGGTTCCCTCTCTGGATCCCACATGGACCTTGGTCAACACACCCTCCGTCCAGGCAACACAGTTGCGCACAAAGTATGAGACTAAAGATAGGCCTAAAATAGGGTGCTATAGAGGATGTAGTCAAAGGGGAGAGTTTAGGTCAGAGAAGTGGGAATTAAGTAGTGGAAAACCAAACATTAAAATGATGCAGCAAAAACAAAAAATGGAAAAACAACAAAATTGCAAACTAAAATGTTTTTATGCAAATGTCAGAAGCATTGTAAATAAAAGAGAAGAATTGGAACTGTATGTAGAGGAAGAAAAACCAGATATAATAGGGTTAACAGAATCATGGGCATATGAGGACATTGCAGATGGTGAATTTGAAATAGAGGGATATACAATGTTAAGGAAAGATAGGGTAGTTGGAGACAAGGCTAAGTGGGGGGGGGGGGGGTGTTTTATTATATTGTATAAATTCTGTTAATATAACTAGCAGAGAAGATTTATCATGTGGTAACAAAAATGAAAGTGTATGGGGAGAAATTGAAAGTGGGGGTGAAAAAACAGTGATTGGAGTCTGCTATAGATGTCCATCAAGTCAAAAGGAGGAAGATGAGGAGCTGATTAGTAGCATAGTAAAGGCAAGTGATAGGAAATTATTATTAATGGGGGATTTCAACTTTCCAGAAATAAAATGGGATATGGCAGAAGCACTTGTAGAGTCAAAACCGTTTGTTTAGTGCATAACTGAAAATTTTTAATTCAACATGTAGAAGCAGCCACCAGAGGCAAAAACATACTCGACCTAGGTTTTACTACAGAGGAAAATATGATTGAAAACGTTACCGTAGGGGAACTGTTTGGCTCAAGTGACCATCAAATCATCCGATGGGATCTTATTGCAGGGAAAGAAGTGAACATAAACACGCGAACATATGACTACTCTAAGACAGATGTTAAGAGGATGAAAGAGGCAGCGAACCACATAATCTGGGAAGATATTGTCAGAGGAACAGATGTTGAACAGGAGTGGGTGAGTTTTAAAGCAGTTCTCGAAACGCTAAAAGAGGAATGTGTTCCATATAGGGAAGTAAACCCCAAGCGTAAAAAGTGGATCACTAAAATTGAAATTAAATGTAGAAGAGCTAAAATTAAAGCATGGAAAAAATATATAGAGGCAGGTAAATCAAAAGAAACATATTTAAAATATTTGGACAAGCAGAACATATCCCAGAAAGCGAATAAAACAGCAAAAATAGACTTCGAAAAAAAACTTGCTCAGAGGATCAAGACTGATAGTAAAAGCTTCTTCTCTTATGTTAGAAATAAACAAAGATCAAAGGACAAAGTAGGCCCTCTCATAGACAGCACAGGAAAAAAAATAAGTGAAAATAGGGAGGCAGCAAATCTACTCAATCACTACTTTGGCACAGTATACACAAAAGAGGACTGCTCCAAGATCCCAGAGCCTGTAGATATTTTTCAAAGAGACATGGATACAGCAGGATTAGGATCAATCTGTATTACAGAGGAAATGGTTTTAAAAAAATTGGAGGGGTTGAAAGTGGATAAATGTCCAGGTCAAGATGGTATTCATCCAAAATTGCTGTTTGAAATTAGATACCAATTAGCAAAACCATTGGCTGTATTATGTTCTCAATCACTTGCACAAGGGATTGTTCCACGGGATTGGAAAGATGCGGGAGTGATCCCCTTATTCAAAAAGGGCAAAAAATCAGATCCAGCAAACTATAGACCTGTGAGCTTAACGAGCATAGTCTGTAAATTGTTAGAGTCAATAATCAAAGAAAACATTGTAATGCATTTAGACAAATTTAATCTAATTAGAAATAGTCAGCATGGGTTTACCAGAGGGAGATCATGCTTAACAAATCTATTAGAATTCATGGAGGAGGTTACCAAAATGTTAGATAAAGGGGAGCCAGTGGATGTTATTTATCTGGATTTTGCAAAGGCCTTTGATAGAGTACCTCATCAAAGATTATTTCGAAAGTTAAAATCACATGGAATAGGTGGGGAAGTTGCCAAATGGATAGAAAATTGGTTAACGGGAAGAAGGCAAAGAGTGGGTATAAAAAAGGAGTACTCTGAGTGGTGTGAAGTGAAAAGTGGAGTGCCACAGGGCTCGGTTTTGGGACCAATTTTATTCTTGATATATATAAATGATTTGGACATAGGTATGGGATCCATTATTGCAAAATTTTCTGATGACACAAAACTATGCAGTAGTGTCTCATCTAAAGCAGAAGTGGATATATTGAGGACGGATTTAGATAAAATTCGAGAATGGTCCGTAATCTGGCAAATGGAGTTTAATGTAGATAAATGTACAGTCATCCACATGGGTAGATCCAATATGAAACATAATTACAGAATGGGAGAGAACAATATTAGAAAGATAGATAAAGAAAGGGACTTAGGGGTTATCTTCTTCTTCTGCGTACACAGTCAGACAGTAACCATTATTTTTTCGAAAAAAGCGGCGGTCATCCTGAGACTCTCGCCACTACCATAGAGCTTGTCTTGCAGTTCCACTGGCAATGACCACATCTGCTCTCTCTGATCCTCGTATGTCGGGCAGTTCTGCAGCAGATGTTCAGTGGTCATTTTGCCAGTACCGCACGGGCATTCGTCGGTACACCCTATCTTCAATTTGTTGAATAGGTGGTACCTCAGTCTGTTGTGGCCAGTGCGAAGTCTGAAGACAACGACCTGCTCTCTTCGGTTCAACTGGTAATAGGCATCGTTTTTGGTGTAACCAGTATGTTCGGTTTCCCATTTGGTCATGTACCTGGCTTTGATAAGCCGTTTTGACTCTTCGTACGTCATACTGGTATCTGTTTGTGGTAGCCTCGCACCTTCTTTTGCCAGTCTGTCTGCCTCCTCGTTGCCTTGGATGTTGCAGTGTGACGGAACCCACTGTACCACTACCTTTTTTGGTGCGGACTGCTGGCACAGTTTGCAGAGTGCTGCTCTTAAGTCATTAAGCTCAGTGTTTTTCTGGCTTTTTAGCGCTGTGACTACGGCGAGAGCATCTGTCAGCAGGACTATATGGCTCTCATTTTCACTGTGTGTTACCATTTCTTCCACTGCCGCCCTCAGTGCCTCTGCCTCCGCTCTGAAATTGCTTGTGTACTTACCAGTAGCGAAGTGTTATTTTTCTGCCATTTGGTAGGTTCAGGAATGCTCCTGCCCCTCCGTTCTGTGTAGTGTTTGTTACAGAACCGTCGGTGTATGCATGGGTCCAGTCCATGCTTAGGTAGCTTTTCGTTATGAAGCTTAGGGTAGTGTCTCTCCTTTCTTTTTCAGTCTGGCAGTTTTTGTTTGCAATACCTGGTATATTTTCTACCACCTCTGGAAATATATCCTGCCTCCAAGTAGGTTTTCGTACAGTAGTGATGGGTTTTGGTGTTGTTAGTGCGTTTATGGGATCTTCGTGCGTCTTTGCTTTGGCTATTTCTGCAAAGTTTCTCCGCTTTAGTTTCCCAGTTCCCAAATTGTTTAGTCTCTGGTACATTGGGTGGTCCGTCAGTCTTCGGAGTTTCTCTGATTGCAGCTGGGCTCTGCAGTCTCTTCTATCGGTCATGGATTGCAGTTTTGTAATCTTTTCAAGTTCTACAATTGGCGTTGACTTCATGCCACCTGTTATAATTCTCATGGCTTGGTTTTGAAGTTTGTTAACTTTATCGAAGTTCGCCTTCGCTGCTGTTGTCCATGCCGCAATGCCATACTCGAGAACTGGTCTCACTCTTCCAGTGTACAGTTTCTTTAGTATGCCTTCGTCTGCTCCCCAGCTTGTGCCAGCAAGTTTCCTCATGATCGCCATTCTTTCTCTGGCTTTCATTCGGTTTCTCTCAATCTGACTTTTCCATGTCATGCGCCGATCAAATGTGACTCCCAGATAGGTTGGGTTGTCGTTTGGCTGCAGGATTTTGCCATTTAGGCTTAATTTGGTACTTTGGGGTTTTAATGAGAGCGAGAATATTGTGCACGTGGTTTTCTCCTCGTTTATTTTGACCAGCCATGAGTTCGCCCACTCTTCCAGCGATGTTAGGGCCGTCTGCATCCGATTTCTTGCTATGGTGAGATTCTTTTCAGAGGTCCACATAGCCAGATCGTCTGCAAACATTGAGCTATGGACTCTTCTTGGTATATTCTCTGTAATGTCGTTTATATATACCAGGAAGAGTGTGGGTGACAATACTCCCCCTTGGGGTACTCCCTGCTCGAGTGTCACCTTTTTGCTCATCTGCCCTTGTACTTGGACTCTGGCCGTTCTTTGTTTGAGGTAGTGGTTGATCCACTTGTACATCTTCCCACAGACATCACTTCTTCTTAGCTTGACTCTAAGTCCATCCTTCCAGACTTTGTCAAATGCCTTTTCCAGATCCACCCAAACAGCTACTGTGTGTTTCTGTGCCTGGTAGGCATCTTCTATCTCCTGGGCTATGAGGATGACCTGGTCCTCAGTGGATCTGTGCTGTCTAAAGCCGGCTTGCTGGGGAATTAGTATTCGTTTTTCTTCCAGATGCCACATCAGTCTGGTGTTTATCATCCGTTCCATCAGCTTGCCGACACAGCTCAGTAGGCTTATGGGCCTGTATCCATTTGGATCTGTTTTGTCCTTTCCTGTTTTTGGTACTGGTACCAGTATTGCATCTTTCCATGCCTGGGGTACAATACCCCTTTTCCAGCTTTGGTTCAGGACTGATAGTAGTTTTTTCTTCGCTGTCTTAGGGGTTATAATAGATCATACATGTAAGGTGAGGGAGCAAGTTCAGGTAGCAGTAAAAAAGGCAAATGCAATGTTAGGGATGATAAAAAGAAATATTAAACATAGGAGCAAGGAAGTGATAGTCAAACTGTATAAAGCATTAGTTAGACCTAGATTGGAGTACTGTGTACAGGTGTGGAGTCCTTATCAGAGAGGGGATATAGACATGCTGGAGAGAATACAAAAAAGAGCGACAAAGCTGATAGTGAGATTCCAGAATTACAGTTATGAAGAAAGATTAAAAAGAACTGGCCTTCAGTGTCTAGAAGAGAGAAGAATTCGTGGTGACTTAATACAGGTGTATAAGATGATCAGAGGAATGGATAAAGTAGACTATAATACGTTTTTTAAAGTACAACCGCCAACAAGGACAAGAGGGCACAGCTACAAGCTGACTAAGGAGAGGTCCAGATTAGATATTAGGAAGTATTTCTTTAGCCAGAGAGTAGTGAATGCTTGGAATGCATTGCCAAGTGAGGTGGTGGAGGCTGGGACGGTCAATGCATTTAAGAACAGATTGGATGCGTACAGCTTCTAGAGGAAGGTGATGTAAATGGAACTGGTTGTATACAGACTCTGCAGAGTCTTCTAAACCAGTATAAAGACGTTAAGTTAAGTTAAGATTGCACCTCGCTTTGACGTCACTTACAAGCTGTTATTCACGCGTCGTTATCCACAACATATGGCAAACCGAGCTATGACCGTGTGTCACGCATGTTTCACAAGTTTTCCGTGTATCTGAGGTGTATCCAGTATTCACGGACCATGTTTTTAGTGTGTGATGTCCGTCAAGGTAAATGGTCCCCGAGGAGTCGCAACTGTGTACAGATTGGTCAAATATCCCACTGAATCCCCTCCCTACTCACCTGGACGAAAGTCTTCTACCTGAAAGTCAGCATGGTGTACCCACGATACCTTATGTTGGAATTTTGTATGAAAATAGTAGTTGGTGTCACACATAGTTCCTGGTAGACACACAACTCTAAGAGACGTTGACCATTTTAATTAATTTTGCAGACATCCAAAATTGCCAAGACATGAAGTATACGAATCGTGATCAGTGCCCTCTCTCGCATTGAAGTCACCTAGTAGAACAATCTGTTCCTTACTATGCATACTTCTAATGAATGCTGATAGAACTCATCTTTGGTTTCAGCTGTAGAACACAAGATAGGTGCATATGCACTGACAATGAGGACGGTACCTGCTGTTGTATGGAGACTGTCTGTAAGCCGGCGCTCTGATCTCTTTTCGTTTGGTTCACCCAAGTGTGTTAAAGACTTTTTCACCGCAAAACCAACACCATGGATTCTATTTTCGTTCTTTTCGTTGTCAGTTGAAAATGTAGTCTTTCTCAATCATTGATCCCGAAGACAGTAACCAAATTTCTTGAAATGCTGCACTGTCTACATCGCGTTGTTCTTCATTCTTTATTAATAACGGTTGTCTGGCTGGCATCAATATATGTTGTTGCTGTTGCTGTTTGTGAATGCCCACTATAAGTAGATTACTCTTTTGTGCGTCCTGAAAAGGACGTTAAGTGGCGGGTTGTAGTAGCGTTCCTTACATCCCGAGCGTGTTGATGAAGGTGGACCTCCAGGCGGTTATGCTATGTTTGGCTTCATCTGCGTGTCACTGAATACTACGGGGATCATGTCGATCTCTCACCTCGTTAGCCAGACTGCCATGAAAACAGCCCGTTTCCAGGGAGGGCTACTAGGACGCCGAAGTGAGTATCTTCGCCAGTATGTTTTGCCTGACCCTGACTAACATGTCTGATCAGTATATTTTGCCTGACCAGACGTTAGTCTTCCTCCACGGAATCAATATATAATGCAGGTTATCTTTATATGGAGAACAAGCTCTTGCCCGTGTAGCAGGTCCCCCCCACCCCCTCTCAACGTAGCTAATTGATCGAGCAGAACGGCATTAGTAGATAAATCCTGGAATCAGGGATGTCGTACGAGTTGCAGGAATTGTGATGGAACCACCACTAGACTGCTTTATCGACACCATCTCCGGATTTCCCACCCAGGATTTACTCCCGAAGTCTTGTCCGTGAGCAAGTATCCAACAAGTCAGTGGAGACAAGAATGATGGTAAAAGTTCCACATCACAGTGAGATGAAAGGTTCATTAAGGGTCAGTCGATTTCCTCTAGCAGGTAACTCCAAAGTGGGCGATAGATATTCACATATGCCAAGATAAATGATCAAAGTTTCATCTATGTAATATATACAGTTAAAAAATGAACGATGCAAGCAATTCTGCTATATACAAAATGACAAAGACAGCAGATTATAACGGAAATATTTTTTTGTTAATGTAATTGAAAAGATTCATACCACAAAGAGCTCAATAAGGTTAAAATAGAATACGCTTTGTTCTATTGTTTCATCTTTAGAACAATTTAAGACTGTATAAATATTAATTTTTCAACTTTGAAAGCGTTTTTAAATGACGTTAAACATACTTGAAGAAGTTTCTAAGAAGTTTCTATAATTGGTAGGTAAGAAAATCTGACAAAGTCTAGAAACAGTATAAAAGGTTAAAAAAAAAATGGTAACGTTTGATTAGTCAATCTAGTGAAATAAAATAGTGCTTTTGTCTCGAAAAAAGAAAAGTATGCAATTAAAGACAAACTGAAGTTCAATCGAGTACAAATCAAATTTAACCCCTTTACACACTAGACGAATTTAATTATTTCTGTCTCGGCACACGAGGAGATTAATTATATCTGTCTCGTCCCAAGAGGAGTTTAATTATTCCTGTCACACAAACACACTGTTTGTCTACGTAGACTGCAATGCATAAAACAGAAGCAGTAGTTACATATAGACAATATTGGGGATAGTTGTCAGACCTGTTTTCAGGCGAGCATGCTGTAAGAGGCAAGGGACAATGCGGCTTGATCTTATTGAGAGACCAAGTCTGCGATACATACGGTGGGTATGATGCGTTGGTTGTGACTCCATTCCCTCACATTAGATCTATTTATCTTTTTCTTTATGAAATAAGGAACTATTGAGGTGATAGACTCTTGGTCTGGATAACCTATCACATTCAAAGACCGGTGTGGATGGTGAAGAATCATATACTTCTCAAGGAAATACCAGCAAATGGGAGTGCGAACTCCCAGGCTAAGCACAGCGGTTCTAGAGTATCAAACTTCGATAACAAAAATCCCAACTAAGTGCAACAGCACCATATACATCCTCTATGGTTAGGAGGACGCCAGTATTGTACTAAACAGACCTTGGAAAAGTGAACGCTTCGTCGTACTACGACTATCGAGACCAGCCGTAAAGGTACGGTAGTCCAGAACTTGTCGATACAATTATCTTGGACTTGGGTCTAGAGCCAATGAGAATTTTGCCTAACCGGTAGACAGTCAGTGGCAGGGAATAAACACGATGAACCTTACCATGGCTTCGGTACTTTGGAATGTTGCTAATGCACACTCTCAATTACTTAGCGTCAGAACAGTACGTTTCTAACGTTTGTTTGGGATGGGAAGAAAATCTTGACACGCCAGCGCGACAATGCCAAATGTGAAAAATAAAAACGTTAAAGTTTTGTGAACAAGATCGGACTACACCACGATCCGGCATGGCAGTGGGTTATCTAACTGCAATGGAAGCAACATGGATTAATGGAAGTAAATATAAACATAATAATAATAATAATAGCTGTCCATCGTTGTCGATGAGGACCGCCGACATCATCTTTGTCACAGATTTCCCTGTTGGGTGTGGGTGCGCATGTGGCTGAACAGCCAATGCGAGCACGAAAACATCTGCTACATATCGGGCACACGAGGTTTGTAGAAGGGGATGGTGTTCCCGCTGCTCGGGATTTCCGCGTCTAGCGTCTGCTCTGGGCTTTCACAACACGGTCGTCTTCACCGGCAGCTACACCCGATTTGACTGCGCGTCTCCAGTCAGATCTGTTTTGCGCAAGACATTCCCAAGTGTCGATGTCTATCTGGCAACTTTTTAGTGAGTCCTTCAGACCGTCTTTAAAACGTTTCTTTGGGCGCCCTCTCTTGCGCCATGCCTCTCTTAGCTCGCCGTAGAGAAGCTTCTTTGGGAGCCGCTCATCTGACATACGGACGAGATGTCCGGCCCATCCTAGTCGTGCTTTTTCTAGCAGTGCATGGATGCTGAGCATTTTAGCCCTCGAGAGAACCTCGATGTCAGTGACACGATCTTGCCATCGGATGTGGAATATTCGCCTCAGGCAACCTGTGTGGAAGTGGTTTAACTTCCTTGCATGTCCAGAGTATACAGTCCAGCTTTCGCAAGCGTATAGTAGGGTTGGAATGATGGTTGCACTGTAGACTTTGAGTTTGGTCTTGACGCTGATGCCACGACGTGCCCAGACCATCGAGCGCATTCTACCAAAGGCTGTGCTGGCCTTTGCTATTCTGCTTGCCACCTCATCGTCTAGGCTGACAGATCTCGACAGCGTGCTGCCCAGATATGTAAATTTGTGTACGGCATTCAACGTCTGCCCGCTGACTGTAATCTCTGGTTTTGTGTACGGCATGCCTGGTGCTGGTTGGTACATGACCTATGTTTTTTTGGCATTTATGGTCAGGCCAAAATTTTTGCATGCGGCAGAGAACTGGTCCATTCCAACCTGCATGTTCAGTTCTGAGTTGCTCATTAGAGCGCAGTCGTCAGCAAATACAAGTTCCCTGATTATGTCGCCAGCCACTTTGGTTTTGGCCTTCATTCTTCTGGAATTGAGTAATTTGCCATCTGTGCGGTACTTTATGGATATTCCAAGCTCCAATGATCTGAAGGCGTCTGTCATCGTGGCCGCGAACATCATGCTGAACAAAGTCGGGGCGAGTACACATCCTTGTTTTACTCCGTTTGATACTAGAAACGTTTTAGAGATTGCACCGCTGTTCAGTACACGAGCACACATGCCTTCGTGTAGCTGTTTTACCATTGTTATGACCTTGTTGGGGCAGCCAAACTTAGACATTATCATCCACAGCCCTCCTCTGTTAACTGTATCAAATGCCTTTGTCAAATCAATAAATGTGGTGTACAAGGCCTGATTTTGTTCTCGACACTTCTCTTGTACTTGGCGAGCGGCAAAAATCATGTCCACTGTTCCTCTTCCGGCTCTGAATCCACATTGGCTTTCTGGGAGGTGGTGGCTTTGTTCAAGGTGTTTGTTGAGCCTGTTTAGCAGTAAGCGAGCTAGGATCGTGCCTGCTACGGACAGTAGCGATATTCCACGATGATTGTCGTATTCCTGACGGTTGCCTTTTCTTTTGTACAGGTGAACGATTGAGGCGTCCTTTAGCTCCTGCGGAATATTTCCTTCAGCCCACATGTGACAGAAGAGTTCAGTGATCCTTCTGGTGAGGGATGGGCCAGCTGTCTTATATACCTCTGCTGGTATTGCATCAGCTCCTGGAGCTTTTCCTATATATAGTGAACTGATTGCCCTGTCGACTTCCTCCTCAGTAATGACTTCATCCAACGCCAGGTTCAGTTCCACCTGCGGCATTCGCCGGATGGCCTCTTCATTTATGGACGATGGGTGGTTTAGTATTTTGCAGAAGTAGTCTGCCCATCTGTTTATAATCTGAACCTTATCTGTTAGCAGTACCCCATCCGCAATGCGAACTGGAGTATTACTAGAGGGCTGCGGGCCGTAGAGAGCTTTCAGTGCCTCGTAAAACCGTTTGGTGTCATGACGCTCGGCGAACATCTCAATTTCGTTAGCTCTTTTGCTGAGCCAGGAGTCTTGCATCTCTCTAAGCCTGGTCTGGACAGCTTTGCGAGCAGTATTGAAGGCAGCTTTTGCTGCCGGAGATGGTGTGTCCCTCTGGTATTCCCTGTGCGCTTCATGTTTTGCATCGAGAAGGCCCTGTATTTCCAGATCGTTCTCATCAAACCAGTCTTTATGCTTGCACGTGTGTGGGCCAATGTATTTAACAGCTGTATCGTAGAGTGTGTTTCTCAATGATGCCCAGTTCTCTTCGATGTCGTTCTTTTCAAAACGAAGCTCAGATAGTCTGCCCTCAAGCTCTTCCTGGAAGCCTCCTCTGGTGGATTCGTATTTCAGCTGAGAGACATTTAGCCTCCTCTGTGGTTTCTTTTCCTGGGGGCGCATTTTGGGCTGGATCTTGAAGTTTAGCTTGGCAATGACAAGTCAATGGTCGGTCCAACATTCTGCACCACACATGCTCTTCGTTACCATAGCATCCGCTCGATCCCTATGTCTGATGATAATGTAGTTAATGAGGTGCCAGTGGCGGGACCTTGGGTGCGTCCATGTGGTTCTATTTCGGACAGGAAGTCGGAAAGCTGTGTTTGTAATGAGTAGTTCATTTGCGGCACATGTCCTCAGAAGGAGCAGTCCGTTACTACTGCATTTTCAGATACCATGTCTGCCAATGGCCCCCTCCCAGGCTGTATGGTCTGTGCCAACCCTAGCGTTAAAATCACCGAGGATGACCAGTTTGTCAGATTTGGGGACTGCAGCGATGAGCGCATCAAGGTCCTCATAAAACTTATCTTTTGTTTCCTGAGGAAAAACATGGGAAGAAACTTCATCAACAAAAGCAAGAAAACCAACATTCATTTAATGTTCTGTGGTTAAACATTTGTGGCTGGTGAAACTAGAAGCTTGAGCATGCCAAGGTATTGGACAAACGCAAGGTTCACGTGACCCTACTGGAAGAAGCTCTTCTCAAAGCTATTGACTTGAGCTTGACTGGATACACTAGCTTTGCTTGGGAGTCCACTAATTGTCATGGCATTGTTACCTAGATCCAGAATTACATTCCGGGGTTTGTTTTAGATTAAATAACAATCCATTCCACACACACATACAGGAAATCACAATCTGCTACATCAGTTCAAAATACACCATACACAACATATACAGTCAACCTAAACCCGACATCTAAACCCCATTCTCTCATCAACAACCCCCCCCCCCTTCCCGCCCAGACAACTCATAATATGCCTGTTTGGTACGAAAAACAATATCACAAAATCGAGACTAGGTGTCATAAAGCATCTATGGTTACTTATCAGTTCTCGCGACTGCTTAGGCACAGGAGTATTAGTTTGGCAACAAAGCAACAGATGATAAACAGTATATGTATGCAAACTCTGTGCTATCAGTGCCAAACATGGCCTTTGTCTAAGCGCGCAAGAGCAGAATTTCGACATGTGAAAGGAACTGTTTGAGGATGGTTGTCTATATCTTGGATATCTGAAAGATTATGAGAAGAAAAACGATATAAGCATCACATTCAGCAGTATATTTAAAACATTGGACCAACTAGACATAAAGGCCGGCATTGATGACAAGTGGGAATAACTACAAACTGAGTAGAGAGTGTCGCGAGTGGGGCGGCACTAGGACAGAAGCTTCGATACGGGAGCTTATCCTGCAACACTCAGGAGCACAAAACTCAATTCGGTACACAGATAGCTCGCCAACAAATATGCAAATAGGTGCGGATGGGGCTTTATCGGTTACCAAAATGTCAAGGGGGTTCTAGAGAAATCAGCTGCCTACTCCACTACCACATCGGGTATGAGGATGGAGATTGAGGTGGTAACAACGGCCCTAACTTGGTTTGTGACGCAACCGGTGACACACGCAGTTATACTGTCAGACTTGCAGGGTGTGCTTCGTAAGATAGAAAGGTGCATGATAAGAAGGGAGTGGGCCCCTCTTCTGAGCAACTCGGGTGTACACGGTGGCGAATGGATCTACTGTCCAGTCAATGTAAGCGTCTGGGGTAACGAGGGAGCTGATACGGTTGTGGGACGAGTTGTGGTGAACGACGCGGTGATAACGAGAGACAGGGTTGAATTGACAAGGGCGGATATGAAAACTCTACAGAATGATGAAGAGACAGATAGTCGGAAAAATGTATTATATGCAGAGGATGATAGATTTGGAAGTGACTAGAGGGAAGAGGAGGAACTGTGTCCTGTCAGGAAAGATCCGAGGAATACGAAATCAATACCTGACTGGGACTTCTGAGTATATGAGCTTGGATGTCTGCTTGGAAGGAGAACGGAACACTTATGGGAATGTTCACCGCGTGATGATGTTGGTTCCTAGAATCAAGAATCAAGCTAGAAAATATTTGGAAAACAACGTGCGAAGAAGATTTTGGTGAAAAGGAACGATATCACAAAGAATAGATAATGGCCTAAACGTTCACATAAATTGAAGAGGCACAAGCACAAACGTGGCATTACTCATCAGGATAACTAGATCCCCCAAAGCCAGCACACAGAACGACTACGTAGAAGTACAACACATTTAAACAAAAATTGAACATTTTGAAGAAAAACTGCATTGATGTTCTGGGTACAGAAGCCGAAAAGGCTGCAACTAGAGCAAACATGAAAGGTCTGTATGACACAACCTGAAAACTGTACGTAAACATTTCAGCTACAAAATAGACCAATAAAAGACAACGTGGAAAGAAGGAGAACACATCTTGAAAAACAGAAGAAAATATGAGCGGAATACTTTGAAGAGCTCTTAAATAATCCACCATCAGTCAATTAACCCTAAATGTTACTTAATGAAGAGGAACTTAATATTCAGTGTAAAAAGGCCAGTAACGAAGAGATCAAGGAAGCAAAAAGCCTTTTAAAAAATGGAACTCGCCTGGCCTGATGGGGTACCAGCTTTTACAACAGATATTGAAGTATCCACCAATATGCTTCAGTTTTATTCTCTGGTGTGTTGGAATTTGGGGAAATGTGTATCTTGTTTTTATGTGTCCTCCTAGATTGCCAATAGTTTGACAATACAGCCTCCAGAAAAACTGGCTCCCACTCTCAATATGGGCTCTTTTAGTCTTGTGTTCTGCATAATTTTTGTTATGTTTATGTGCTGCTAAGCTCCAGCCTGTTTATATGCGTTCTGGCTGTCACTTTGTATATGTAGAAGAGTATTAACTACTTTCTGATTGCAGCAGTAAACAATATATACTTATATATAGGTCTAGAAATAGAACGTATATTAATGAACTATTGTCATAGTTGTAGAGTCATGTTTAAATGTACGTGTGGTTAGGTCTACCTAGGATTTTAAAGAGTTTAGACTGTTTGCCTCCGTTGTCCTGTTGTAATTTTAACAAAATATTTCGCAATCTGCCTTTCTATTCTAATTTTGGATTTTATTTTACTAGCTTTTGGCAAAAAACAAGAGGAACAAGAGAGCAAAATGAATAAGAATAAAAAAAAAGAAAAACCATAAAGAAGAAAGCAAACAGAAGAACAAAAGGAAGAAAAGCAAGAAGACGTAGAAAAAGAAAAAGGACAACCGAAAGTAGAAGGGAATATGCGACGTATTTAGTAATGTTAATAGAACTACCATTGAGACGACAGGACAAGCCATGTTCCAATATCCTTACATTTCCTGTTGTGTTCAACTGGCAAAGAAAGTATTGCCAACGATTCTCAAAGACTTGTATTTTCAGACGTTGTGAGTACTATGCTGACAATGTATTCACTTTGAATATTCCCCTCGTGAGCAGGTGTGCCGTGATGACAAGCAGTAAACTTATGATAAACAAATCCTGACCGATTACATTCATATTTTCTTGAAGTTAATTTTGTTCGAACTGCAGTCCGTTTCATGTTAAATTGTTTTTTTTTTTTTTTAGAGATGTACACGTTTCGTCATGAGACAGTCTTCTTATTCAATGACTGGCAAAGTGCTCTGTAGTCATCACGTCTTTAAGGGCAGCAGTCTTCTTCTTCTTTTCTCGCTCTCAATCTCCCGTTACCAAACCCTGAAAAATGCTTTGCAAGCAGCAGAATGTAGTCCAGAGAACGGAATGCGTTGTGTCGTGGTTTACAGCTTGACTGCAATATTTGCATCTTTCGGTCCAACACATCCGACTTCAGCAAGCATTTTTGAGTACCAGGTTGCCCTCCCTCTTCGATCCCTTCTACTTAGCCAGTCTGCTCTGTTGCAGCTTGTTATCCAGGATCACCGCGCGAAGGGTCTTGGCAGCTCTGGTTCGCTGACCCCCTGACGCTAGCAGTCAGCTATGGGTCGCTGACCGCGCCAGTTTATGCGCTGCTCAGCGTCTTGATCCCTAAGGGCAGCAGTAAACTCCGTCCACTTCACCCAGCCCGCAGAGATACTTCGTTCCAAGCCACTGCTACAGTTGACGAAAGCTGTCAATGCTTTATTTCTATTTGTGTGAACATATTCTTGTGAGTCAAGCTTTTCAATTCTGTTGCAAATGAAAACGACACAACGTAGATTGAAGATTGAAAATGGTTCGAGTTGTGCCTTTTCAAGCACTTCTCTTCGTATCCAAGAGCTGACAACGAAAAAGTAATCACAGGTTTTTCATTGATTGCAATGCTCATTTGAATAACTTAATTACAATACCCTTGCGTTCTATTGGAACGTTTTGTTTATCGAAGCATCCTTTTGTTTGGGCTGTTAAGTAATTAGTTATGAATATTGAAAAAAATACTTTTATCCAAGATTTTAAATTTACCAATATTTTAATTTACTATTAATTTCGTAAAACACAGCAACAGTAATGTAAGTAAATGTATTTTTTCATACAGAAAAAAAAGACTTAAATTTTATGTGCATATTATTTGAAATGCATCTTTTGAGGCAGACAATCTGTGAAAAGGAAGATTGTCATTTCTACATATGTTGAAAAGGGTGCACGGGGTAATAAAGCTTGAGAACCACTGAACTAAATTTTTGTACAGAGTTTTACCCAGACTTGCGTTAGACAAAACCTAAATATAACACTGATTGAGCGATTTGTTCAGTTTCCAGATCACAGCTCTTGTGAGGAATTGCAGAAATCCTACTATTCCTGTTGTAGATAATGCAACAAAGTAAAGTAAGTTATTATCAGTTTAAATGACGTCAAACATTTCTTTAAACATTTAAAATGAAAAAAAAAGAATACTACCTGAACCTTCAACAACAAAAAATAATTACATTTTGTGACAGAAATTCAGCTTCAAATGAAACTTGTTCTTCCTCGTTTGTCTTCAGACTTCGACTCGAATGACTCTATCAAAGCCAGAAATCGACTAGAAGTTCCATGCACTTCCGTACATCCGTACGGCTTTTCGTAGAGGACACTGGCTATTGCCAAATGTTCCTTCTTTTATCGGTATACAATGGGCAGAACTGTAAAATGTGTTCTGGTGTCATAGGGACTGTTCAAAAGTACGTAGCGCCAATATTGAAGTTATTGTATTGGGCACTGCGGCCCCCCCCCCCCCCGGGGGAGTTTTGTAAATGTCAGGGGGCGTTGTTTTATTATAATAATTATTCGGGGGCGTTTTTTTGTCTATAAGGGGCGTTTTTCGTGTATCTCGATCATGTCAGTAACTGTATTTGAGAAATATTAATAATGACAACGAAATAATTATTCTCTGACATTAGCGTGCTATTTATTCTCAATCACTAATGTTCAAACGCATAATTAAGTTGCGCCATATCTGAGCACATTTAAAAACATTAATTTGAGATTGGCTCTACAACTTTACAAAATCTGGACATGTCGCAATCGAAGTAATTCCTAACACCACTTTTTCAACCTGCGTCAAACAAAAGATATTATTGTTGTGTGATTTAACTGCCGCTATTCAATTAACAACTATTATATATTTAAAATGGCACAAATAAAGAGAAAGTGCCGACAATATTCAGTTGATTATTTGAAATTCGGTTTTGCACCTCCGCAACAAATTATAAATCCGCAAAGCAATTATAAATATTTCCAATGTGCTTGTTGTATCAATACGTGTTTTCTAACGAAGCAATGAAGCCATCGAGACTTAATGAACATTTTATAAAGAAGGATGCTGGGAAGACCATTTCTTACTCCAGGATTTAAAGCAAAAGTTTGAAAGCCGTAACACAGTTGTTGGTATGCTTGAAAAGTTTCTGGTCAGATGGATAAAGCCTTCACCGTATCTTACAGGATATCACAAATAATTGCAAAATGTGACAAGTCCCACAGTATTGGAGAAAATTTAATATTACCAGCTATACGAGAGGTGGATTGGTTACCTCTGTTCCACTGAACAATGATATTGTCTCTAGAAGAATTGATGAGATGGCAACTAATGTTGAAAATCATCTGTACCTAATTTTCATTACAGCTTGGTGAAAGCACAGTACGCGGCAATGAAGCCTTGCTCCTCGCATTTGTTAGATTCGTGAAAAATGAAAAAGATGTGGAAGAAATGTTATTCTCAAAATTAGTAACAACAGATTCCAAGAGCTTGTCGATCTTTGAAAATATTGAAAAATATTTCATTTCAAAGCACATTATTTTTTCTAATGTTATAGCACGTGCGACAGATGGAACCCCTGCGATGGTTGGTCGCTACCACGGTTTTCTGGCGCACTTAAAAAAGGTGGTACCAAATGTCTTAACAATTCATTGTGTTATTGATCGGCAGCACTTAGTAGCCAAACAACTTAGCGACAGACTCAACAAATCAATGAGTGTAGTTATCAGTGTTATTAATAAAATCAAGTCCAATTCCTTGAACGTAAGATTATTTCTTAAATTGTGTAATGACAATGATGATGAGTTTGAACGTCTTCTCATACACACGGAAGTAAGATGGCTGCCCAAAGGCAGTTGTTTGAACATATTTTTGGCTTTATTTAATTTCATTATGGAGTTTCTTGAATCAATGAATAAATTGCTTAGCATTGAAACTAAAGTACTGCCTAAAAATATGGCCTATCTTTCAGATAAATTTGAAAATGTAAATTATGCCCTTCTTTAAGCTACAGGGGAACGACATCAGTCTTATCAAACCAAAAGGCGTTATTACGTGGTTCATCAGCAAATTGTGATTGTTTAAAATTAATCTCGGTCGTCGTAAACTACATCAGTTTCCATGTTGGGCAGCAGTTGGACAATGACAGCTTGAAAGATGCAGATTTGGAAATGTATTGTTGCCATTTGGAGGCAGGATTATATGATGATCAGATTTAAAGATTTGCAGGATCTCAAAGTACCAGAATGGTTGATTGATCCGTTTGAAATAGACGTGGAACTTGTTAGTGGGCGTCTCCAAGAAGAGCTGATTGAGCTTCAAAATGACTTTGAGGCAAAAGCACGGTTTAGTAACGTTCATTACGAAACATTTTGGATCCAGATTAGGATGTCTTATCCTCTTCTTTGGCAACAA
The DNA here is from genome assembly GCA_036924085.1 of Ariolimax columbianus. Classification (NCBI taxonomy): domain Eukaryota; kingdom Metazoa; phylum Mollusca; class Gastropoda; order Stylommatophora; family Arionidae; genus Ariolimax; species Ariolimax columbianus. The sequence continues at coordinate 116,087,669 of JAVGWX010000001.1, read as the reverse complement.
ATTAAACTGCTTTTAAACATCATTTTCAAAATAATATTTCGTAGAGCAAGGGTTTGGTTCTGTAGTGATGCTGCTGCAAAAACCACACAATCGTTTACAAATATGTGACAGAGGAGACTTGAGACTTCTTTTAACAAGTATAGAACCAGATATTGTCCAGTTAGCTGTATCACACGAAGCGGAGGGATCACACTAAATTTAATTGGTAAGTGATATTTTATAATAAATCAATCTTACAATGAATTAATGAAAGTAATGTGAGGAGTAGGATTGTATTGGGGGGGGGGGGGGGGGGGTTTTACACATTTGTATTTTGAAAAGGGGGCGCCAGCCTTGTTATGGTTGAGAAACACTGGTATAGATGAACAATAAGCACATCAGGTGTGTACAACACTGTGACCAAACAAAGAAATGATAGAAGAAAGCACAATATTAAAGAGCAATTAGAAATAAAGTAATGGGATAAACAAAATGTATTTACGATTATATGATGCATTTAGCATGAAAATACATTCCTTCCTCAAATTTTACTTGCTTCCGAATTATCACATGTTCATCCTTGTAGTTGATTACATATGCATGGTTTTGTGTATTAGTTTGTATCACAGGGGACCAAATGGGGGGCAAATAATGTTAACACTGTGACCTGTTAGACATGTAAAATGCGACTAAGAAGGGTTAGAAATAGGGTTGACTACTGAACCCTCTAGAATTGATAAGCCCGGATAAAAATAAAATAAATCTTCTACACCCTATGGCAGAACAAGAGAGACTGAAGTCTACGTGATGAGATTGCCTCGAAGGACTCAGTTCTGACCATGATCAAGCTCAAGGACTAATACGAGAAACAGACAAGCAATTGTTAGAGAGAGGGGAAACGCCATAAAATTTGATAACAATGAAGATACATATATGCTGCTGAAATGACTTACTATTATGCTTGTCAAATACCACATATTCAATTATTCTATGGGACATCTCCAATGTTTAGAGTGATGTGACTGTTTAATTTATACGATAACTGTTAAACAGTAAATTTGTATTTTAACTAACAATTTGTTTCCAATTTCAGGCATGGTCCTTATCCAAGCCACATGAGGAAATTACAAAGTGTTACAGGAAATTCACGAGAAAAGCATTCAATTTTACCAGGAGAGATAGAATGAAAAATGATAACATGGGAAGCAGCTTCAGAACACTAGTCTGTGATGAATTTCCTTGAACAAACATACGATACGATAGCTTGGTAATCTAATAAGAATGAAACCTGTTTACATTTAACCGCAAAAAAATCATTGAAAAGATATTACATAGTGTAAAGAACACTACATGGCAGATAAAAAGATGATATAGCAGAAATCTATAAACAACAGCATCAACCTCATCATCATGTGCCCAGCCGATTAACGTTGGCGGTCTAGGATTTCTACCTCCATTTATCACGAGTGACGTTTATCATTTCCGCCGTTCTTCCTTCCACATGTTCTTCTTTCAAGTTGTCCAACATTTGATCCCCCTGCTTCCCTCTGCCTCTCTTCTATTCTAGCCTTTGTCATTGTATGTTCCAGCCAGCCTCTTCTCATGATATGTCGGCAAAATGATGACGCCCTTGCACTGATTTCTGCCATAAGTTGTCTTTGCGTCTGTGGCTCTTCAAGTATCACATTATTTGCTTTCTTTGCAGTCCATGGTATTCTCAGAATTTTTCTGTAAAATCGCATTTCCGTAAGATGCATTGATCTCTATATGTCTGCTGTTTGTCCATGATTCACCAACGTATGTCATTTCTGGTTCCATATAGTATCCGGGAACTCTTTTTCTGAATTCTAGTGTTGTTATTTTGTTGCACAAGATTCCAATCATACTCTGGAAGACTGATTTTTCCTGGGCTATTATGTTATGTATTTAATAATCACATCTCCCATCAGATGCTGTTTGGTTGCCTAAGTATTAAAATATATGTACTTGTCTTATTTTCATCTCGTTTACCTTGATTCAGCATGTGGGTGAGTTGTCTTTCTTAGTTACTACAATTACTTCTAATTTCTTTTGATTTAACCTAATACCTTTATTTTCGCGTTGAAGAACTACTATGTTGAACAGTTCTTGTAAGTATGATTGATTATGAATTATCAACACAGCGTTATCAACATAACTTAACCTGTTTTTGTTCTCTCCGCCTGCTGATATTCCTGGCATTGCCTATGTGTGTCACAATATAAATAAGCTGTACAGAAAGAATCAGAACTAATCCCTGCCTCACTCCTTTTATTTTTTTGCCTGATGTCTCCTACTTGGTTGGCACAGTTTGTCGCAAGTGCATGTTTTAAATAATTCTCAGGTCATTGGCATTGGCATGCAGTTTTATCAGCATATGAATCATTTCCTTGTGCTTCACCCTGACGAAATCCGCCTATACACATAATGTAGTTTAAAAGAAACGAAGGCAGTCGATATGGTACAGCATATAAATCTTATAAGGATAAGCGAGTGGGAAAAAGTAAAGTAGACTAAATATGCTCCACTTTTTATTAAGGGCCAGTAAATCTTACGAATTATATACAATAAGCGAATTAAACTAGTTCAGTTATCTCTTTTAGAAAATAGAGTGAAACATGAATTATGGATTGAGAACTGTCGGCGATCACACGAGTGACACTGTGGAGGAAATAACATAGCCACTGAGCCTTCCTATTATATCTTAAAAGTAAAGTGTTTTGGGCGTGCAACCTCATGATGTAAACGTAACCGCTACAGAAACGATAAGTACAAGAAAACACGCATGGACTTTCGTCAAGACGTCATGTGAGCGAAGTTTCTGCAGTGATCGCACTTTTCCTCGTGGGAAGCAACAAAAGAGTTAAATTGTTTACCCTGTACATGGAAGGTAACACGAACACAAACACACACTAGAAAGTACACAGGCACACTAAAGATTAGATGTGTGACATTTTTGGTCATGTTGCTAGAAAGTACACAGGCACAAATAACGATTAGATGTGTGACATTTTTGGCCATGTCACTAGAAAATACACAGGCACAAATAACGATTAGATGTGTGACATTTTTCGCCATGTCACTAGAAAGTACACAGGCACAAATAACGATTAGATGTGTGACATTTTTGGACATGTCACTAGAAAGTACACAGGCACAAATAACGATTAGATGTGTGACATTTTTGGTCACGTCACTAGAAAGTACACAGGCACAAATAACGATTAGATGTGTGACATTTTTGGTCACGTCACTAGAAAGTACACCAGTATCGGCTTTTATATTATTGTAATAAAGTTTGCCATCCCGTATCGGCTTTATATTATTGTAAGTATTATTGGTAGCCAATATATCGGTTCTATATTATATTAAAAAATCTTGCGAGCCAGTATATCGAACCCATGGAGATAAGCAGTTAATGCTCATAATTTATTAGCACATGCAAGAGTTTTACTTCCTTGTTATAATTGTTTGAACTCCTTTCCATATTTCAGTTTCCTTTTTTCTGATCTTCTTCTGTGCCCAGGGGAAATGATTTCCCCACACTTTCTTTTTCTTTTTCACAATATTTGAGGACTTGAGTATTGGGTTTTAATTAAAATCCAGTAGGTTACTTCGCATATGGTGAAGTGCGTAAATCTACGTGTTATAGAGTGTTCTTATCTGACTGTTTGTTTACTGTTCTCTCCATCCTGAGCCTTAGTAGACACTACACATTCAATCATCACCTCGCTTTTAACTGTGAAGTCCCTAACACCCCTCACAGTCGTTTGGCACATAGAACGTCTAGGAAGATAATGGAAACTCTGCAACCGATTTTCACAGATAAGCTATCAAGATATCGCTCCGAGCAAAAACACATTGTTCGCATATTTCGATCAACTTTACTGTTTAACCTACAATTGTCTTCATGTATTGTTCAAATATACGATCTCAACTATCTGAAACAGGTCTATTTCACATTTCTTCATACTTATTTGCAACCAAATAATCGGGTATCAGCGGGAGCTGGGCCGCATGAGTTTTGCAATTTGTACACCATATCACAACCATAAAAGAATAAAAACCCAGAAAAACCAAACACATTTAGATTCGCACAGCACACTTCGAGAGAACAGACGAATTTGTCTTAAAGTAAAAAAAAAAATGTAGCGCGTATTTAAAAAATTTAATATTTCTATTAGAAACAACATTTTCTTTTTATTGTAAATTGCGTTATCAATTCTGTTCCATCACATTCTTTCTCTCTACTATCTCTCTCTCTCCGTCTCTGTCTGTCTGTCTTTATACATATATAAATATATATATATAAATATATATATATATATATATATATATATAAACAAGGTGCGTTCAAGTTAAACTGGGACTTTTTCTAGTAATGAACATTTTAACATTTTTTAACTTGTTAAGATGTCATTTACTTTTCGATATAATCTCCTGCAACGTTTATTTACTTATCCCAGGGTTTAAGTAATTTTTGCAAAGCTTCAGCCAATGAAAGATTTGTCAGTATGCCTGAACCAATCCAGGACAGCTTGTTTTACTTTGTCATTTGTGCTGATATGCTGACTTCCCAGAATTTTTTTTAGCGGTCTAAACCGATGAAAATCACTAGGAGCGAGATCTGGGCTGTAAAGTGTTGTGGCAATACCTCCCAGCCGAGTTGCTGCAGATGGCACATAGTGCGAGGAGCTGTATGAGATCGAGCGTTGTCTTGCAGGAACAGCACACCGTTTGTGACCAAACCAGGCGGTTGTTTCCGCAGACTGTTATGCACGTCACTCACAATAGGTATTTACTGTTCACTGTTGATAGTGGAACTGCGGGAAGAAAATCAACATCCCGGATAAACCGTTACAAAATCTGGATATTAACAGAAAAGTCCGATGGGGCATGTCATTACTATGTGCTGGATGTTTTAAGACCTCACATTTTCAGAGTTCGAAATCCACGACGACCGGGATCATCACTCACGGATGTACGGCCTTCTCTAAAACATTTACACCATTCAAATGTCTTACTTTGGCTGATTGTCTCATCACCATATCGCGATTGTAGTCTTCTGTAAATTCCCACAGGCTTCATGCCTTCTTTCACAAGAAACACCATCACAGCAAGCTATTCATTGCAATCACTAACGGTGTTGTCCCCCATTTGTATGTATCTGTACCGTGACTGGCCCATGGCAAGTGGGCCAACTAGCAGTAATGCAACATAGGTGCGCCTAACTAATGATAGTAGTTCCAGCATACTGTAAGCCATTCAGGTAGTACTTGAACAAAAAGTCCCGATTTGATTCGAACGCCTCTCGTGCATATATAATATATATATATATATATATATATATATATATATATATATATATATATATATATATATATATATATATATATATATATATATATATACACACGAGGGACAGTCATCAGGGAAGAGCATTTTATTACTAATCTCTTCACAAGTCGGCGAACTATCCATTGTTTGTGTCTTTCGACATAGTCCCCCGTGCCTGGCAGTACACTTTGTCCATTTGTCCACAAGCTGCCCACTAGTCTTTTCGTGTGACCTTTAACCAATTTTGCACCGCCTCCATTACCTGGTTGTCATCTTCAAATATCACCCCGCAAATGTTCTTTCAAGGGTCCAAACAAGTGAACGTCTGATGGAATCAGGTCAGGACTGTGTGCTGGATGTTCAAGACCTCAAATTGCCAGAGCTGGAGCTGTATCCACTGTATGTCCAACCGTATGTGGGCGGCCGTTTCCGTGCAGCAGCAATGCTCTGTTAGAGATAAGTGCCGGAAGTTTCAATCGTATCGTGGGCTTCAATCTGTTCACTAGCATGTCGCTGTATCGATCACTAGTCACCGTTTCACACTTTTAATAGAAATGCACGCATATAGGGTCATTAACATCAAAAGATGGTCATCATGACTTTCCAAGCAGAAGCCTGCGCGTGTTTTGAATTTTTACTTAGCCAGAGACAACGGGTGCTTCCATTGCATATACTCTCTCTTACTCCCTAGTTCGTAATGGTGTACCAATGACTCGTATCCTGTCAAAATCTGATGGAGAAAAATATAACCTTCACAAGTATGACGGTCCAAATACTCCTGATAAATTGTCTGTCGTGCACACTTCTGATCATCAGACAGCTGCATTGGGACCCATCTGCTACACACTTTCCTATAACTGAGGTCATCATGGACAATTTGTGCGTTGCGTCTTGACTCGTATTTAAATCTACGACTATTTCATAAAAAGTGAGTCGCCTGTTGCCACGGACTAACTGGCCGATCTGCTGTTTTACTGTGTCAGCTGCCACGCGTGCTGGTCTCTAACGCCGCAGTTTATCAATGACGTTTTGTCCTCCATTTTAAAGTCTTTCTACCCATTCATTCACTATCCTCTGACTCAAACAATTTTCTCTATACAGAACCTTCATTCTTCTATAGATTTCAAAAGATTTCACGCTCTCTGACCACAAAGAACGAATAACGCCTAGATGTTCTTCAGCACTAACAGTTGACTGTGAGGCGGCAATGTTTTACGCTATAATGTGCATGCGCATACTGCTAGATCGTCTCAGTATGTACGTGGAATATTGTTAAAGAGCCATTTAAAAATACAATTTTCTGTTAGGCATACTCTCCCAATCACTTAACAATGACATTTCGGTTACTACTTAATGACTCTCCCTCAGGTGTCCGTGTATGTGCACGCGAGCGTGTGTATATATACTCAAAGAAAAACGTAACACCCGTTTTTGTGCATGTTTTTATTTTTGAAAATTCTAATGCAATTCATACCGATACATTCTTGGCCGTTACTAGAAGCCATATAATTATCTTAGTACAGTCTGAGTGTGAAGTGACCTTTTACTGACCTTCAAAATTTGATTTCATGAAATTAACGACTATTCGGAAAGTTTCTCACAATTCATGCGCTAATCACAAAATTGACCCGAGAAGTGTTCTTAGTCGACCTGTACTTCTACAGGAGTAGATGCCCCTGGGCAGGTCCCAGTTGTGGTATGAGCTGGATGTAGCCGGGAGAAGGGTTTCCTGCTTAGCGGGCTAGGCTCGAGCAACTTAATACTCCGCTGCGTTGGGACAAACGCATACGGATGGTGGTTAACTGATGTACGAGTCCATCTTAATAGACTCAAATACTACAGCAAAGTAGGACCGCAGCCTGTTAGGCGCCATCAATGCTGCTTTAATAAAACCACATAACCATGGCCGGTGTTATGCCATGTCACATAGTTAATCGCCCCCTACGACATGCTCTCTGTGTAGCAGTAGTACTGTTCTTGTCCTTGTCATACACAAAGACCCCGGAAAACCACTGAGAATTGTTCACTGGGGATTTGTACTTATTTTGACATTCATTTCGTTCAGAAGCAAAATACTGGAATGATGCCATGCATGGCGTTAAATGGGATGTTACGAGCTGTTGGCATGTTGGAAGGAGAAATGTCTGTAACAGCAAGGCAATTTGATGAGTCAACCCAAACTATTAGACTGTGGTTACATCGTTACCAGATGACTGGGACATTCTGCCCTTGCCCGCATGGGAGGTCCTCGATTAAAGACCAGACTTCAGGATCGTTTGATCCCTCTCGCACATGTGCGAAACTGATTTCAGTTAGCAACTGTTACTGCTAGCGCCCTCCTCGTATTGAGAAGAATAAGTTTAGCTACTGTCAGGAACCGTTTGTGCGAGAAAGGCCTACGTGAAAGACGTCCTGCTATTCGTTCAACCCTGCAACCACGGCATCATGCCGCGAGACTAGCCTGCGCCAGACAACTTCTGCGTTTTGGGAAGGCTCTGTGGGACATAACTGTTTACTAACGAGTGCAGGGTCAACCTTTCAAGAGCCGATGGTCGTCATAGGGTATATCATCGACATGGAGAGCGCTGTGTCAACAACTGCATTCAAGAGTGCGCTTGGCGTGGAAATGAAGGGGTTATCTGAGTAGACATCTGCACCAATCATCGGACATACATCTTTATCTTAGACTGTGCTGTTATCAGCTTGCGATACCGTGATGAGATCATGAAGCAGGCTCCAAAAGTCGTACATTAATGACATACCATTTCACAGGATTTACTGAGTCGCCGCCTTCGTTTCATGAGGCGCAGATATCAGACCGTGATCAACGCACGTGGTGGACACTCGCGGTCCTGAGTGTTTAAATTTTTTTTAAATGACCTCAATGTCACCAGACGCTGCGGAGATAATCGCACGAGATACTAAAATGTCTTTCCAGTCTCAAATTAGTGAATAACGTTTCTTCTCCCCACATCTCGTTGTTTTTGGATGATAAATTAAAATTGAATTAGAAAGACGTTACCTGGTAAGTTACTTTTTTCGTGGAGTATATTCGAGGCGTGCTCAAATGAAACCGGATCAAACGGCAACAAGTGAACATACATACGATACACATGATGACGTCACTTCTGGTGTAAACAGCACATACCTACCGTAACGTTTGCAAAATGTTATTATCCTCCATCTCATAGTTTCCTCAACAGACGGTTGAAAACAAGGCGGGTGTGATACGGAATCCGTCCAGAGTTGATCAACGAGCGTTGGATTCGGTTTCTAACAGCTGAAGGAAGCTGACCAGTTGACATTCATCGCAGAATGCAGGCAGTGTATGATGACAAAAGTGTGTCGAAGACAACAATAAAGAACTGGACAACGATGTTTAAAGAAGGACGTGAGTGAACGAAGGATCTTCCGAGCCCAGGTCAGGCGCAAATTGTTGCGTTAACTCACGTCCTTTTTTAAACATCGTTGTTCAGTTCTTCACTGTTGTTTTCGGCACACTTGTGTCATTATACACTGCCTGCATTCTGCGGTGAATGTCAACTGGTCGACATCCTTTAGCTGTTAGAAACCGAATCATCGCTCATTGATCAACTCTGGACGCATTCCGTATCACACCCACCATGTTTTCAACGGTCTGCTGAGGAAACTATGAAGGAAACACTTCGAGTGAAGTTATCATGCGCAACAAACGTATGTTCACTATTTGCAGTTTGGTTCGATTTCACTTGAACACGTCTCGGATATGTATATATATATATATATATATATATATATATATATATATATATATATATATACTACATATACAGGTATACTTCATCCACAAAAAGAGAGACTGTCCTCTTACTAGGCCATCAACTGGGTGGAAGATGGTTGTATGCCCTGAAATCCGAAAATTATCTGACAAATAATGAATAATCAGTCGTGAACCAAACCAGGTCATTCACCGACTATGCGATCGTCTGGTTGTTAACAGTAAAACTGAATGATTTCAAAGCCAACGAAAACAGTTTGGCGGTGTCTCCGACAATGGGGTAGACAAAAGGTGACATAGTGAGGTATTTCAGTAATTACACAAGTAAATATCACATTGAATGCAACGCACAAGCGGCACGGCGATTTCGTATACAATCATTTGTAACCAGGTAACCCAAGACACGTGATGAGTGAGATTTCTTTGTGGCGAGCAGAATATGACAGGAAACCAACGTGCAAGACTTGTAGAGATGCCAATCGCATGTAACATTGGAGAGTGATGGCTGACTGTACATTTATAGAGTGAGGCAGAGAAATACGCTACCTATCAATATTTTTTTGTAACGGCCTAGAAATTCTCCGATTATTGTGAAATTTGGTGACAATGGTGAGAAAACGTTTAGTTACATTTTCCTATTTCAGCTAGTGTTAAAAACATCCGGCCCTAGCTGCAATGAATAAGATAATTCTGGTACGTCTCTGTCTTACAGGCACGTATATATCATATTGTCCTAGCGTATCCCGTGTGTGCTTTATCCATTCTGCTAGTTCGTCCATGTTGCCAATTTTCTTTCGGTAAACATTTTCTCGTAAATCCCGTATTCCACGGGATTATGATCTGGACTATTTGGTGGCCACAAAAACCATGTTATAAGTGATCATCCCTAGCCCGATGAACAGTTGCTCTGTTTTGGTGGAAAAGGAAGAATTTATACATTTTCCTCATGCGCGTAAAAAAAGCCCACCAGCAACAACTTGTGGTTTAATTCGCCATCTATCTTGATTTCAGGCGGAACAAAATTATTTCCAGCGTGACCTAGCAATGAGATACTACTGATAAACCATTTCTGATTTGCTGAAATTTTGTTTTGTTCGTAGAAACCGATTTGCTGATGTGTTTTTTTCATTTTCCAGGGACAACCGGTGAATATCAGATCGTTCTGCCTGCTGGTCGGTCGAGCAACAGTTTCAAGTTTTTCATTCGTTCTAAATATGAAACTCACTTTATGATCTAGGAAGCGACACAAAAGATCTTGACACAGGGTAAGCGACAGTAAGCCGACACTCTTCCTTGCGTTCAATCAACTCCAGCGGCCGATTTTTGTTAAACCATTTTAATTAAAAAAACTTTTTCTCATGGTTTTGCCCATGGAAATTTCAGAAGCGCCCAACTGATGAACATTTTTAGGTTGTGAAAGATGTGTTTGTGGACATTCATCTTGACTTTGCATAAGCCCACTAACAACATTGATGTTGTCATTGGTCATCACAGCACGTGATTGGCAATTGCCTTTACGACGTTTAACACCGCTGGGTCTATCATTTGAGACCTTAAATTTGAAAAAAGGATATCGTTCTGCTAATTGTCACAAAGCTAAGTAATAGTTATGTGCTTCTCAACCAAATATTAGATACATTTTTTAGAAGTACTTGATTTCTCAGCTTCACAACTAACAGTTAAGAAAATGTTAAAAATAGAAAAGTTGAGTAGTTTGAAGATTGGTCAATATTTCTACCCCGTATCTCTGGACATCAACTGAATTAAAGGGTGACCATCAGAAAAATGTTATGAATTGTAGTGGTGCGTTTTTTTCGGTCTGGTTAAACTCCATCTGAAAAGCAGCAAGCATCAATTGTGTAGTTCATGACATCTCATCGAGCGAAATTACGCAGCACTGTTTCTTTAGTCGTGTGACTCAGTACATCAAATGTCAACGATCCTTTCTGTCATGTTTGCTTTCCGTGGCGTTAGGCGGTTTTCCCATTCCATGTAGGTCATATTGTTTGTTTCTTCCCTTTTTCTAACCTTTATACCTGACCAGCTCGACAGACCTGACTAATAGCATTGCTATAGTTGAAATACGAATGGTTTCCACTTGATTGTCGCCAAGCTTTGGCCAAAATGTGGTGTAATACAGCTGCTTAAGTCGTTATATCATGTCGCGGTAAATGAAAATCTGACGGGTGTTCATTACACTCACTTATTCAGACTGACTACCAACGATTGACACTCTAGCGGGCGCGAAAAAAATTGACGCATGCGAAAGAAGGTTTTCCCACACCTTCACGCCAGAGAACACGTCCTCTGCTTCATTTGTTTCCGCGGGAGTAATTAAGGTCTGATACGTTTTGAACAGACCTCGTACATCTTGGATCATAGGGCCATACAGGTTTCTTCTGTCGCGAAACTATGGATACATGAGAGTGAACAGACCTCGTACATCTTGGATCATAGGTCCATACAGGTTCTTCTGTCGCAAAACTATGGATACATGAGAGTGAACAGACCTCGTACATCTTGGATCATAGGGCCATACAGGCTCTTCTGTCGTGAAACTATGGATACATGAGAGTGAACAGACCTCGTACATCTTGGATCATAGGGCCATACAGGTTCTTCTGTTGTGAAACTATGGATACATGAGAGTGAACAGAAACGTAAAATATAGCGCAGAAAGGTGCAGTGAATTTCAACTCTAAATTACCAAAGACCAGTTTGCCGTTTAGATAACTGGAAGTTACCGAGACCGGCTGATGTTGCTTTGTCGTGTATAACAGCCATTTATCGCCTACAGTTTCCATTAACACAAATTATCGTTAATGCTGACCTCTCCACGAGGGGCAGCCGTTATATTATTGCACGGCAGCAAACGATCGTCCTTACCAGGCGCCGCTGAAGTCACACTTGACTGTGGTTATCTTCTTTTTGGTAATTGTTCACAACTTGTCCACTTAGCGATGGAGAGTGCCGCTGACAGAAGACGGCTTCTGGTAACAATGTGCCGTTTCTGCGTCTTGAGTCTTTATAGGCAAGGAGGAAAACAACGCCATATTTACAACACACAAATACAAGGCGTGTTCAAATGAGACCGGAGCTGACTGCAACAAGTGAACATACGTACGACGAGTATGATGACGCCACTTCTGCATACCAACTGTCAAGTTCGCAAAATGTCATTATCCACCGACTAATAGTTTCCTCAGCAGATCGTTGAAAACATGGCGGATGTAAAACGGAATTCGTCCAGAGTTGATCAGTGATCGGTGATTCGTTTCTAACAGTTGAAGGATGTCGACCAGTTGATATTCATCGCAGAATACAGAGTGGTGACAAATGTGGCAACTTCTGACCCAACAGTATGCGCCTAACCTGGTCTCGGAAGATCCTTCGTTAACTCACGTCCTACTTTAAACATCGTTGACCAGTTCTTCACTGTTGTCTTCGACACACTTTTGTCACCATACACAGCCTGCATTTTGTGATGAATGTCAACTGGTCGACATCCTTCAGCTGTTAGAACCAAAATCACCGTTCGCTGATCAACTCTGGACGAATTCTGTATCACACCCGTCATGTTTTCAACGGGCTGCTGAGAAAACTAATAGTCGGAGGATAATGACATTTTGCAAACTTGACGGTTGGTATTTTAAATATATATATATATATATATATATATATATATATATATATATATATATATATATATATATATATATATATATATACCAGAAGTGACGTCATCATACGCATCGTACGTATGTTAACTTGTTGCAGTTAGATTCGGTTTCATTTGAACACACCTCATTTAGAGCCATTTAAAGTGATTTAAATGCTCAATTAAATACTTTTTCCGTTAGTTTCAATTGTACATATTTTTTATTTTTTTTTAAACAGTTGTGTAGACACATGCATTCTATGGTGTGCTTTTAACCGTAAAGATAGTCTTATAGCAGACACTGCTATTGGGGATGAAGTACTAGAGATTTCATTTTACTATGCCACAACTTGTTTATAAGGTGTGTAGCCAGTTCCCTTCCTTGTTGCCTTTCCTTCATTAACAGTCAGCCGCTGCATTTATTTCACCGACAATAAGCCAGGTATAATTTCCAGTTGGGTCCACTGGAGCGTGGCAATAACAGAGATCGAAGTAAATTGGGTGCATTATACTGAGAATAATAAAATGTTTATGAAAAGGCATCGTTCTTGTTAAGGGATTTTATCTTTTATGCTTTATCTCTCATTGTTATTTCCCATTGCTGTTGAAGGGAGACGGATTTATAGGATCAAGGAATATAAGCCGTTTGTTCCGGTAGTTCACACACAGTATACATTCTAGGGTTTTATTTCACCACTGAAAGAAAATAACCTAGGCCTCCATATTATCAACACGATACAGTCTAACCAGCTGTAAATAGTTTCCTGCTTACTATTAGGGAAGGCTACCCCACCTCGCAAAAAGTCAAAGCACAAGGAAGTCTCTAACACTTCATCCCCGCAAGCTATCTTTATCTGTTTCAAAACGGCTTACCAGGATTCGAACCCTTGTGTTAGCTAAGAGACAGGTATTCTATCCGCTGGGACCATATACTTCCTGTGTCTATCGTTCATAAATTTACAACTCATTACCCAAGAACTGTAAATCCTCAACCATTATCTGTCAATGTGCCAGCCCCATTCGTGTTTTTGCTGCCTCTCTCACGCTCATGAGAACTCTGATAATAACTCTGCCGGTGCTCAGTTCCTATACCTATGGATTCACAGTACAATGGTCTTAGTAATACCAACATCTGCTTCCAGTGGAGTTTTACATTGGGCTTGTTATAAACCCCAGCTTCAGTTACATCAAAACTAAACTTATTTATTTGTACATATATATGTGCTGATTATCATATAAGAAGTTATCGAGTCTATGTTATTTCATTACGGTAAGTTTAGTAAGTTTTTTTCTGCAATGCTTGCATAATTTTTGTAAGAATGTGATTGGAAAGATTATTCACTATACGAACACCTGATAAATGGACAGATTAATGTGTTTCGCATTTGTTTTCTCCGCGAAACATAGAGTTAACCCTTATAGCTCGCCCATTTATATATTCTTCTTCTTCGTTCTTTCTAAAACTCCCTATACCAAGACATGACAAGGGTTTTGCAAGTAACAGGATGTAGTCTTTAGAACGGAATGCGCTGTGTCGTAGTTTACAGTTTGACTGCGTATTTGCACCTTTCGGTCCGACACATCCGACTTTAGCATTGTATTTTGGGTACTGGGTGAGCCTTTCTTTTTTTGATCTCTCCTCCTTAGGCAGTCTGCCATGTTGCAGTCTGTTATCCAGAATCACCACGAGGAGGTGGGGAAGGGTCTAACGTCTGTGGGTCGCTGGTCCTGACGCTGGCAGTCAGCTTTGATTCTCTACAGTTCATGCACTGCCGTCCATTTACATTAAACATATATCCGATCGTTTGCAAGCCCCATACACTACCCTCTTTAGTCACATTTAATTATATGCTTTTAAAGTTACAAAAGACTTATTCCTATCACTTCGGGTAAGATAGATAGATGACATAAAAAAACAACGCGGATGTCCGACATACTTGGCTCAAGTAAATAAACTCCACCTAGTCACAATACATAACGGCAAAAGTGGGTGGACAAAATAAGAACACGTAAGTGATCTGAGTAATGTAAATGTTTATAATGAGAAATTACATCAGGTCTTGTTTTGTTACATTATCTGAATTCAGTAACTTAAATTATACTAGAGCAAGAGTTTCATGGCGCTGTACTTCGTTGTTCACAGAAAAACAAAAAGTACAACTATTTCCATTGTAATTTATTGTTTTATCTTAGACTTCTCTTGTCGCCATACATTATATCTTTGTCTGGACTGAAGAGTGAAATACTGCCAAACCGCTCATCTAGTGTAGCCGACAGACTTTGGAAACATATTCTGTGGTTTATGTATAATCTCTGCCTCGATAGATCTATGCATGTTCCCTCAGCCTCGATAGATCTGTGTGTGTTCCCTCAGCCTCGATAGATCTATGTGTATCCTCTTAGCCTCGATAAATCTCTGTGTGTCCTCTCCGCCTGAATAGATCTATGTATGTCCCATGAGCCTTGATAGATCTATGTACGTCCCCTCAGCCTCGATATATCTCTGTGTGTCCTCTCCGCCTCGATATATCTATGTGTGTTCCCCCAGCCTCGACAGATCTCTGTGTGTCCTCTCCGCCTGAATAGATCTATGTGTGTCCCATGAGCCTTGATATATATATATATCTCTGTGTGTCATCTTCGCCTCGATATATCTATGCGAGTCCCCTGCGCCTCAATAGATCTATGTATGTCCTCTCAGCCTCGATAGATCTCTGTGTGTCCTGTCCGCCTCGATAGATATATATGTGTCCCCTCAGCCTCGATAGATCTCTGTGTATCCTCCCCACATCGATATATCTAAGTGTGTCCGATTTGCAGTTAGGTAGACAATATACATCACATTGTATTTGTAACTTTTCTATAATTACAGAATGTGTTACATAATGAATATTATTTTGCTCTGTTTTCACTTTTATCTAATTCGTCTTTTTTTTCTTCTTCCACTGTTCTTTTTTTTCCTTTTTCTACTTCATCACCATCCTCATCAACGTCATCATCATTATCATCATATTAGTATTATCATCTTTCTTTGTTTTTTCTTCTCGATATTTCTCCTGCGTTGAATACCGATACAGAGGGTTTGACATGCCTTAGTTGCTTATCTACCATGGCGTATTAGGGGCATCTTTTCTTCTTCTTGTGACTTGTAATTCCTGAGAGATTGAAAAGCCGGCCCCATGCTCAACCTTCAATATTGGCCTCTCAAGTCATGCCTGACTTGCTACTGTAGTAGTATTATTCGCTCACTGTTTGTACTATGGAAACACGCAGGTGAACGTGTCATTGATACTGAGATTAGGGAAGAGGAAACTGATGTCCGGTCGAGCAAAAAGTTCTGATCAAAACATGTTAGTCGGCGTCAGATGAAACATACTGGTCAAGATACCAGCTCACTTTCAAGTAGTTCTCACTGGAAACAGATTGTCCCATGACAGTCTGGCTAGCGAGGTGGGGATCGGTAATGTGATAACCACTGTGGTGAGCATACTGTGGATCTTCACTTTGCACTACAGCCAGGAGAATCCAGGTCCACCTTCTCAAGTACGTCTCGGAATGTGAGGAGAGCCACTATATCCCGCCACAAAAGAAAGTTGTCAAGAGTGTCTAAAAAGTATGAATTGCATTAGCAGCAACAACAATAACATACTGAGATTAATTTATTACTTAGTTGTCAACTCACAAATTCACACTTATGTAAATAAGCTAAATTTACGCATCGTTTATTTACCAAATTAGTTGTTCACATTAATGATTGTTCCATGTAGAGATATGAACATGCTTATATGGTTGTTAGGTGGCAATATACTTATTTGCATCATGGAATCTCATGCCACAAAACAAATCTCTTTGCTCCTGTGTGTAATAATCTTCCTTTCCGGTTTGGCTTGATTCACCATGCCGTTATAAGTCTTCATTGTTGCTGTCAATGGGATGTTTTTCTCATGTACATCTGCCAGTGATGTTCTAACTTGTTTTAATTGTTCACAATCCGCCTTTATATGACAGTATAAGTATTATATAACACCGAAGATTATTCTAATTCTCCTCCCTTGCACAGAATGTAGTTCTATTTCTGAATTGCAATTTATATCTGGGATGTTCTGTTGTTTATACATTCCTCATGTCGTCTCCCCGATCCATACAAAGCATAAAGCGGCCATAAGCCCCTTTACATGACGTCTGCATGAAAGTGGAAGTTTTACCTAGTCGGCCCAGCTGCGAATGGGTACTTAGAGAAATATTTTGGGGAATTTCGGAAAATGGAAGCGCCTGTAATGATTTATGTATCATTTTGTTTACATGGTGAGGTTGTTAGCCAAATTGTCAACCTTTTTCAGTCGCATTTTGCGCCAAATTGGAAAGTTATAGTTGTCACTTTTGTCTGTCTCTAATCTCAGTCTTGTCATTGAACTATAGTAAGTAAGTTTCAATAACATATTTACAGGATACAGGATAGTTCATTTGGTATTTAGGTTATCATTTATTTGGATAACTTCCATATTTTTCACTGTTCTGTGTTGCTTTATGAGGGCGATCATGCATTATGCTGCAGGATAAACCGCGCAAACACCATAATGCAGTTGCTGCACCGTCTATCGTTACTCGCTTGTCAGCTCGAATAATATCTTCAATCCGCTGCACATCTGTTTCTACTACAATCTGAAAAGGACGACCAACTCAGGTTTTATCAGCAATTCCTGAGCGTCTTTGAGAAAATATATGGAACCAGTTATGAACCAATTTACGAGACAAACACTTCTCACCGTAATCTGGAAGCATTTTCCAATGACTGAATGTCATTTTGCACAAAACGAAAATACCAAACAAACAAAAACGCACTACAGCAAGTTGTTCTTTGATTGTAAACTTTGTAACCGCGGACGTCATCTTGTGCCTCAGCTAAGCACGCGCATGCGACACATATCGACTGGTACCTACAGTAATCACAAAGCTGTTTGCCGCTGCGACTTAATGACACATTTAGAAACTACCAACTACATTTTTCAGTTATCCCATATCAGTTTGAGACCTACTTACTGACTTACTTTCACAGTAGCAACACACACCTGAATTTGTCACTCTTGATCAGTTTTCTCTGTTAGCTGGTTTGCACTAGCTTTTTTTAAATCCTTGGGTTTACTAACGAAGGTGGATCTGTGTCTTCATTCTGTTTTGCAATTTAAGACTTCAAAGCAGGCTCACCAGCTTAAATATCACACTGCTAGAGCACTCGCTCCTCAATGAATAGGGTGTTATCTAGGTAATCATCATGTTCCAGTCAACCCAGCTGTACATAGGTACCTGGTTATTGTTCGGCAAGGAAGGCTTACAATCCCAGCGTACCTGGTTCAGATCACGTCGTTAAAAGACCGGGCATGTCGTATGATTTTTTTCATTGTGTGACTGCTTCACTTAGTCAACCCAGCTGCGAATGGGTACTTAGAGAAATATATTGGGGAATTTCGGAGCCGCAGTGTTCGTGCTCTATCGTCGGCACTTTCAGCAATGAAAGGAACTGAGCACATATGAGGGCGTCCAGGGGCAATAAAGGCCCATATAAGAGCCTTTTAACATTTCCGGCGAAGGATAGGCAGCGAGGAAGGGAACTAGTCTCCTCACCTGATAAACAGCGAGACTAAACTCAATTATTTCTAACAATTCATCCTTAACAGCAGTATATGCTTTGGGATTTTCGGTGTTGCTAAATCTGCCACCATTCCTGCTCCATCCCGAGCATCAACTATACATCGTCACCTGAGGAGTGGGAGTTGAGAAGAGAATACGACCAATGTAGACTTCCAAACATGTCGTTAAAGATGGTTGCTCTTCTTCCCATCTACCTGAAAACAAGTTTTCCTTTCTTATATTCCAATGTCAAATACGGTGTATTGTTTCTGGATCTCTTTTTCAAATTCATAAGGCTGCACCGCAATCGCTGACGAGTTGTCTGTTTGAATGACAGGGTGCATACTGTCAAGAGTCTTAGACCCTTAAATGGTTAGACTGCGTCGTTAGTCGTTCTGTAGGACACGTTATCAGTATAGCAGTGCCGTATTCACGTGTATGTCACACATAGAACCGTCCTGCAATATAAAAGCGAATATAGGCTGTTGATGGTGATGCGGACATCATTATCTAAAATGTATTACTGCGGATACCAACACTGCAATCGGACATTAATCGGTTCGATACAAACATCCATTTAACGGACCAGCTGCTGCCGTGACACCATGCTTCAAATGGAGCGAGATAAAGAACACTACGGCTTACAATGAAACATAACATAACCAAGGGATCAGGTTCTGAGTCTAAGAATTCACTGCCTCTTCTTTCCACACATTCTTGTTTCATTTGACTCTGTCCAACAATCACATTCTTGCACAACTTTCACACTCGCCTTCAGGGCGAGGTTCTTCTATTGCACTTTGGTTGGGCTGGCTTCTGAGAGTGTACAAACCTAGCATAGCTACATACAGACGCACAATTCATCCAAGCACTGGTTTATGCGTTTTAATATCGTCCAATTGACTACGGTCTGTGGTGGATTAGGTGCGTCATGACGGTAGAAACTAGTGAGGCAAACACGTACAATAAAAAAAAAAAAATGGAAATTCTCTCTTATGTTCTCCCTGATGCTTGACGCATGTCCCAGACCAGGAACTTAATAGAATTGTCTGTACCTGGATTGTGTTAACTTCTCTTTTCAAGTCAACCTAATAAAGACAGTCGCTTGGCAGCAGTCCAGGCAGCACGTCCTGGGGAAATACTTTGATGCTAGTACAGTGGTTCCAAACAATTTTAGATTGCGCCTCCTTGCAAAATCTTTCCTTTATCATTTTATCCGTCTCCAAGCCGTACCAGGTGAAATTAAAAACGATACGCACACACGTTTCTAGAATTCTAAGTAACCCTTCATATTATTGAAAGAATGAACAAATAGATATTGCATTATTTGCGATTTTCTCAAATCCTTCTCAAATCCTGTGTCCTCATTCTGTAATGCAATGCAAGGTTTCAAAGCAGGCTCACTAATATAATTATCACTGTACTAGAGCGTTCGCTCCTCATTGCAAAGGTACCAGCGGGTTTTATCCACGTGACCAACATGCTCCAGTCGACACAAACGTACATTGGCACCTGTATATCTAAATATCGAGGTATTTTTAGTGCATCCTAGAACCAGTCGCATCTCTTCATTCTCGATAGGTTCTAACCGTTCACATTGTGATCTTGATGGTGTGAGAATGCAAAGCCCGTAATCAACAACTGACACAATACCAACTGACTGTTTAGGATTAAAAGCAATCAGTATTCCACGTTTGCCACTGCTGTTGTCTTGAGTGCTTCACAGGACGCGCTTGCATCTCTACATGGTTTGGTCGATGTGAAGCTACAATTAAAGGTTCATCATTATCAGGTGCCCTGCCGGTTGGTGTTGAGGATCATGGACCTCCATCCGCTTCTATCGCGCGTGTCGTTTACGAACTCTGTTGTTGATTGTCGTCCGTGCCCTTCTCTCAGGCTGTCCAACATCATGTCTGTATGCCTTCCTCTGTCTCTCTTTCCTTCTATCTTTCCCGTTGTTCAAACGTGCTCCAAACCACATCTTCTCATAACATGCACGAGAAAGGCTGACTGCCTTGTTCTGATCTTTGCAATACGTTGTCTTTGTGGTTGTGCCTCTTCGAGTACTGTATCATTAGCTTGCATGTAGCTCATGGGATGCGCATAATTCTTCTCATAAACATCATCTTCGTTACTTCCAAAGATATATGCGCTTGCTTGCTGATTGTCTATGACTCACTACCACAAAACAATACTGGTATCAACTAAAGGTAACCCCAAGATATTTCAACCTGTCAATGACACATCCATCAAAGGTAGCATACGAGAGGTGAACTAGAGAGTTGTTCAAGGAACACCACCATCAATTGTACATGAATTCATATTTACTCTTTCGTGTGTGGTCTGCACTTTGTCATACTTTGCATATCCTGACTCACACGTTATTGGTCACTCCTATTTACAGAAAAAAAAAGACAAAAAGTAGAGATCCCTTTAACATGTAAGTGTACACTAGATGTGTACTTTACGGTTCACTTTAGATTTTCTCTGGTAATGGCTGTCAATTCACATACCATGGCATATTTTGATTTTTGTTTGTTGTGTATAAGTGTTTTTCATTTGTTTTTTGTCTCTGATAAAAGCCTTATGGCCGCAACGTAGGCTTCATTTTGTTTTTATTCCTATGCGGTCAATGAGCTATTACCAGTACATTTTTATTGACTAATGTGGTAGTAGCCGATCTCTTTTCCGTCAGCAGTTTTTGAATGCCATTGTCAAGGTAGAATTATTTCAATTAAATAACAGTTCAAAAGTAAGCTTGTTTTGAGTTTGTTTTTTAAATGCCCGCTTTCGACGTAGAACATTATTTCCCATTTGTGGGAAAGGATTTGTTATCAGTAAAAGAGTTAGTAACGATACTGATAATTATGATATCACCGAAGTTATCGGTTATCTTGTCTTTTGACAATTCAGACTTTAAATAACCAACGATCTACATTAGCACACACCTGACATTAATCTCCTACTTAGAAACTGTCATTAATAATAACGGCATTAAGCTAGTCAATGGGTGTTGCAGAATGCACAAGAAAAAAGGCATTGGGCCTTGGGTGTGTTTGTTTCTCAACCTCGCTCCTTAAACTAATCTGTATTGCTACAATGCAATATGTAATAAAGACACAAATCCATGGAAGACAGCAAATGAAGTTCAATATGTCTTGCTGGAAATATTTTGCAAACATCAGTTGATGAGTTCGCGTCTAATAATGCGACATATAAGTAAACACACAAACAACACTTGTGGACCGTAATTGAAAACTTAAATGTTTAATCGCAGAATAGAGGAACCAAACGATGTTTAGGAACAGTGAACATTAAAAAAATATTGGTTAAACAATAAAATCAAAAATAATATACAATCTGCAATTGGTTAGCACATACATGACTCTTTTGCGAATGCAGATTGGGAACCACTGTGTTAGTACCTTCGAGAAAATAGTTAGCGTGTACTGTTGATATTAAATCACATTAAAGGAGGTGCGAGTGAAAAAAACAGTACAGCTTAAACAGCTAATTAATATCAATGATGTTTACAGACAAGACATTATGATGAATAGACTGGAGGCACGTATAAAATAGTCATAGTTTTGCAACGAAGAGATAGAAAGGTAAATATGTAAAATGAGAACAACAATATGATATTCAATTGTGTCTCAAATTTTGGGTTCTTAAAGAAGATGAGTTCCTGAGCGGATCTCGGGGCCCTTTACTAGGAAGGAAAGCATATGTCTTCACTGAACTTCTATGCTTGTCCTAAAAGACGACCAAAGAGAGTTGTGCATTGAACTAGCAACATCATTGTGTAAAACACATTGCTACATAAATCACCACTGCAAAGCACACAAAGTTGTTTGGCGCAGGCTTCTTAAGGGTGACCAGCTGTTGCGGTGGCCCAACATTCCAGCCAGGGTTAAAAAAAAGTGCCAAGAAGAAGAAGATGATGAAGAAGAAGGAGAAGAAATAAAAGAAGAAAATGGAATCACCAATGTAATTGCTCCGTTACAGAAAGTCTGCACGTTCATACTCTTTGTGTCATTTTAACGGCAATTTGTTTTGTGTGAGGAGATGGATATTTCCTTGAACGAGAGAAAGGATGCTGTTGTTCTATTCTTTGCTCCCCAAATTATGCTCCATCAGACTTATTGATTAATTGGTCAATATTGAGAAGAAAGTATTAAATTCTGCGTTCTTTTCAGAGGTGCGAAGACTAGGACCATTCTCCCTATTCATGGTGGTAAAGTCCAAGGCACTGTGTTCATTCGATTGGAACACAGACTAAACCGATGCGCACTATCTATTGGAATAAAGATTTTGGAACATGCACCCAATCTAGCAGACACTAAAAGACATTTAAGGAAGATCTCTCGAAAAGATAGCAATATTTTAAAGAAAAAACAAACGATTGCTTTACGCATAACTAAAAAATGTGAATATAATGTGCTTTGATGCAGGCTTCCTGCAAAACGAAACATCATTATTAGCGAAAAAAGGAAACAAATTAATGTCCGTCGAAACACAAAGACCAGAACATAATACTTGTATATCAGAATGTAAAATACAGGGTGCCCCACTCGCTACCGGTCCCTGGTTTTCCTTTATAACTTTTAAATCAATGAACATAATTCAATAACATTTTGTGTGGACTTACTGTGAACCAGTTGAAGGACGAAGAACTCCGAACTGGTTATTTTCAGCAGGATGGGGTCCAAATTTCACACTTCAAATGTCATCAGGATGGGGTCCGAATTTCACACTTCAAATGTCAGCAGGATGGGGTCCAAATTTCACACTTCAAATGTCAGCAGGATGGGGTCCAAATTTCACACTTCAAATATCAGCAGGATGGGGTCCAAATTTCACACTTCAAATGTCAGCAGGATGGGGGTCCAAATTTCACACTTCAAATTTCAGCAGGATGGGGTCCAAATTTCACACTTCAAATGTCAGCAGGACGGGGGTCCAAATTTCACACTTCAAATGTCAGCAGGATGGGGTCTACATTTCACACTTCAAATGTCAGCAGGATGGGGTCCAAATTTCACACTTCAAATGTCAGCAGGATGGGGTCCAAATTTCACACTTCAAATGTCAGCATGGTGGAAATTGCTTCCTTTCTTGAAGATGGTGTCATTTCTCAAAGACTTTGGTCATCAAGGTCGCTTGACCGTACCCAACCTAATTTCTTCTTATGCCACATGCCGAAAAGAAAGTGTATCGCAGTAAGTCAAGGAATATCGTGGACATGCCGAAAGGAAAGTGTATCGCAGTAAGTCAAGGAATATCGTGGACATGCCGGAAGGAAAGTGTATCGCAGTAAGTCAAGGAATATCATGGAAATGCCGGAAGGAAAGTGTATCGAAGTAAGTCAAGGAATATCGTGGACATGCCGGAAGGAAAGTGTCTCGCAGTAAGTCAAGGAATATCGTGGACATGCCGGAAGGAAAGTGTATTGCAGTAAGTCAAGGAATATCGTGGACATGCCGGAAGGAAAGTGTATTGCAGTAAGTCAAGGAATATCGTGGACATGCTGGAAGGAAAGTGTCTCGCAGTAAGTCAAGGAATATCGTGGACATGCCGAAAGGAAAGTGTCTCGCAGTAAGTCAAGGAATATCGTGGACATGCCGGAAGGAAAGTGTATCGCAGTAAGTCAAGGAATCTTGTGGAAATGCCCGAACAAAATTCGGCAGCAGATTTAGTCTATGAATCCTGATGTATTTGTAAATACCTTCCGTAACATAGAAAGGCGTGCGCAGTCATGGCTTGATGTTAATGGATAACACTTTCAACATTTGCTTTGAGCTCATTATGCTTCTCATCCATCCAGGTATGTCCAAGTCAAATTGTATGAATTACGTGTACTGGTTTAAAAGTTGTATGGTAAAACCAGAGATCCTTAGCGAGTCGGACTCTCTGAATAACACCAATTTAATATAGGGCTAAAATGTCACTACATTGGAACTATTAATTTTGTACAGAAACACTAAGCATCTAAGTGTCCTAGCGGTTATATCATTTGTCTGTCGCGGTCATATCACTTGTCTGTCGCGGTTATATCATTTGTCTGTCGCGGTTATATCATTTGTCTGTCGCGGTTATATCATTTGTCTGTCGCGGTTATATCATTTGTCTGTCGCGGTTATATCATTTGTCTGTCACGGTTATATCATTTGTCTGTCGCGGTTATATCATTTGTCTGTCGTGGTTATATCATTTGTTTGTCGCGGTAAATAGAATGGCTTCGATAATGATCTTAAGAAGCTCCAGTTCACCCACCTGTATATTGATATGTGACTTACAGCTTACGGAAGAAAAATTAATTTCTTCACCTCAGAAAAATATGAAACCTGGGACAATATATTTAAAAAAAGTTTTATTCCTCACAGTTGTGCCTGTTACGTTGTTGTTTGTTGGTGAGTCACCTTGATTTTTAATGAGAGTACGGCACCTTCAATCACAGACACCATTTTTTTGGTTACGTGAGGAATAGTGTCTGCTTGCTAGTGGACTGTCTTTACATATTTAGCGATAACCGACAAGTAAAGAAGGAATAATTTGTCTTTTGAATTCATTTCTTGAGAAAGCATTTCTTTGCTGTTACGCTGAAACTTAGATTCTATAAGGCACCCACTTTAACAACCCTGCTCACCTAATGACGATCGTGACAACCAGGTTACTGCGGTCTGATCAAGCATTCTGTCGAATGGAAGTGAGTTTTTGTTTAAAAACGGTTTAAACTTTAATATGGCTGTCTAACATGAATTGCGTGAGACATCCTCCTCGCCATCAACACAAATAACTCCTCACTTCTCTCTTACAGTTTTTTCGTCTAATTTGTCTTTCACCCTAAAGCGTGCCGCCTCCCCCCCCCCCAAATTTCGCATTGCCCGCATCTCTTGATGACATGTCGAGTAGAAGCTTTACACGCACATTCAAGGAGTTCAATTGATTTTATGTTTTGTCCCATTAATTTCATGTTAATTGTTTTGTTTAATTGGTTCTTTTTTTGGGAGGGGGGGCGGGGAGGGGGAGGGAGGGGCTAATTTTTGCTGGTTCTCTCTTGTGTTTTCCGCTTCTGTACCTTCAACTCGAGATAGCTACGTCAAACCCTAAATAAATTCACTGAACTTGTAGTAAGACTGTCAAAAATATTCACTAGTCAGAACTTCCACGGTTTTGTAGTTTGGAGAAAAGTCAGCTTCCTTAGCTCCGTCTATCATGACACATTTATGTAGAAACGATAATCGCTTTCGATTTACCGGTCTCTGATTTAACTGCAACAACTTTAATCTGAAGATTGTTTCTTTCTGATGTCTGCAACCAGTAGCAAAGCGATAGAATAGACATAATAGGCTGAGCTATTCCAAACGGTTTTGATGAAATATAGAAGACATCCCTTTGCAAAAATCAAATGTGAAATAAAGTTATAAATTGAAATTGTATTGGGCATTTTTATTTAAGCGAACTGATACGTTAGCAAACACTCGACGAGGTAAAGGGAGTATATCAGTTACTGTTGGAAAGGTAAGCTGATGCCGTCCAGCTTAATACAGCATAAGAATAAGGTCAATAGCAGACAATCATTAGGGCCCTACTTTTTTGTTACAGGCAACTAGCCATAAATTAGGACGGCCATCCCTGACTGAGAGTGTCAGAGAAATTCCAAGCTCGCTAAGTGTGTTTAAATATTATTTCAGTGAAGTTTTGTTATTGCAATTCGAATTTTATTATTTTGAGTTTCGCGAAGTTCTTGACTTTATCATAGTTCAGTTAGAAGAACGAAGTTGCATTTGTTGAACTTCTAAACAATGCAACATTTGTGTAATTCAAAAAATCGTTTCGTGACAGGGAATCCAAAAAACTTTTTAAAAAAACACATACTCCTAGGTGTTTAACTTTAAAGCACTACACAATGAATTAGTAAATATTTACAGCTCAGAAGACAAAGCCACATCTTGTATCGTTTGATTGGGTATAATTGTAGATAAAGCCATCCAAACAATGTTTGAACAGAAGGGCAAATTACTACATTTGATTTCCAGTATTCTAGTGAGGCCGGCTTCTGCAGAATGTTCAATGAGTACATTGAAAAGAATTCAACCACATCTGCGTCATTCTATGACAAATAATAGACGATTGAATCTGGCTACGTTTTCAATAGTCAAGGAACTTTCTTGTAAGTGTGCTCAAGATCACTTGTCAAAGGTAAGTGTGATAGATATGTTCACACAAATGAAACAAAGACACTTAGAAATGATTTACAAGAAAACGTAGACAGCTGTAGAAAACAGCATGGATTTTAACTACCTCATTCAGCAGAAACAGGAAATACTTTTCAACAGTTTTTTAACGTTTTTAAGTGTGCCTCTTTATGTTCATGACTCAGCTTACCCTGAAATTATAATGACGCTCCGCTACTGGCAACATCTCTATTGAGGTATATACTGTAGGCGACGAGAGCGGCATGGGCTAGTGGTTAAGTGACACGGCTCACAACCCGAAGGTGCTGGGTTCGATCCCCATCACAGCACCGGCCGTTACCCCCGAGAAAGCAAACCCTTAGAAAATGCAAGATGAAGCAGATCCTTACATAAAATACATGCTGAAGTCGGATATACTGAGCCGACAAGCAATTGATTTGTTTATTGTCCATGTCTTACAACGATATGTTTTCACTAGGAAAATGCGGGTCCTAGTCTATTGGATCTTTGTCTGTCTGTATGTGCCTTGCCACACATTGTTCTCTGTATTAGTTTGTTTGTAGCAATTGGAAGTCTTCATTTGAATTAAATTTTCCAGTCACTAGAATTATTGATGGTCGATCCTATGTATTCAACATCTTTTACATTTTATATTTCTGCATTTTCAGCTGAAAATACTAATTTATTCTTCATTTTGCCTGTCGTCAACATTTGTGTTCTTGTGTATTTATATATAGATTTTGGGCCGTACTGCGTTTTTTATTCGATTATTTTGAGAACAAGAACAATGAAGTAATCTTTTCAGCTGTCCTTGGAATTATCTGTATAAACTTATTTAAATACTCATTTCAACGGCATCCATTGATAATCTTGTCAAAAAAAAAAGACTTTTCGTTTTCAAATTAAACGTTTCAAGTTATCTTCTACTGTATAGCATAACATAATATAAAATACATAATACATTACCCGTTACACAAATCTAAACATAACTAAGCTCATGTTTGTAAACTACAAAAATGTTCTATAGCTCTTATTATCGAACCACTACTGTGATCGATCAATAGGACAGTCTGGGAAGCGTGGATGTGGTAGTGCGAACATTCCAATAACCTTTTCAAGATTGAAGAGGGACGAACATGTACTTGCGCAGTAGCCTGGAGGGGATGGAATCATACAACGCGTTACGGGACTTCTTGAGTTAATTAGTGAATGTCGAACTTTTTCTGTCCAATTCCGATCTTGTGTCGTGTCACGGTTGGTATTTTATCTGTTCTATGGCTGGTGACCGCAAGTGCAAACATGGCTTCTATGGAAATGTCATCAATACTCTGACATATCTGGGTTTTTTTTTTCTAATTCATGTGCGATATTTTGGGTACACGAGTTGTCTTTTATTAAGCTATATTTAACTAATGACCAGTTGGAAGCATTTATTATTGCGGAGAAAGCCTAAACCTAAAGCTATTATTAGCAGTCGAATATTTGACAATTGAGATTAGTTGTCAGGTTAACGATCGGCTACAACAAATCTTCAACTCTTATCTCTTTCTTGATGATGTAATTTCTTCTTTTTCATCTTCGGCGTTCATCAGGAAAAAGGTGTTGTGTCGTAGTTTCCAGCTAGGCTGCCATTTCTGCGCCTTTAGGTTCGGCACATCTTCAGCTACTCTTTTTGGTGCCGGATTTGCCTTCCAATGCGATCCCTATTCACGTAGCCAGGCTACACTTAGTTCAAGTGCCATCTTTGCATCGAAATCGGCTGCAATGAATTTCCAATATATTTTATCTATTGCCGTAATGGTGCAATCTGGCAGGTTTTTTCCAGTCCATCTCCTGATGTCATCCGTCCACTTATAACGTTTTTCTCTTGAACGACTGTCTTGCACACTACACTCTAGTGTGGTCTTTTTGTTATATGACCAACATATCTTAACTTTCTAACCCTGATTTTGATCATAAATTCCATCTTCATCCTCAACGTTTCCATTACCTCCACATTTCTTGTCTGTTTTCCTTTCCAAGAAATTCGACACAGTCGTCCATATACCCACATTTCGAAGGCTTCAATACTCTTCAACTTTCAATTCAGTGTCCATGTTTCTGGGTTATAAAGTAGTGACGATTATATATAACACCTGACAATTCTCATCTTCAATGTATGATTTATCTGTTTATATATTATCGCATGTTTCTGAATACCATTTTTGCCATACCTATTCTCTTTATGTTTTCTATTTCACAGCTGCCTTCTTCCGTTATTATATGACCTAGATACGAGAAGCTCTGTACCTGTTCCAGTAGTTGACCTTTCATTTTTAGCTGCATATATGTTTTCCTGTCACTTTTCCCAAGTATCAAAGTCTTTGTTTTGTTATGTATATGTCTATTCCAGACTTTTGACTTATTGTGTATAATTGTTGTCACAAGCTCCTGCAATTCGTGCTTTTTTTTGTGGCCATTAAAACTGTACCATCCGCATATCTAAAGTTAGTCATTGCCACTTTTTGATAACAAGTCCTGGCATCCCCGCTATCTGTTTTAATATATGTTCTCTGTAGGTAAATTAAAAAGACAAGGGGATAATACACATCCTTGTCTCAGTTCTCTTTTTTTGCTTATATACTTGGAGAACATATCTTTCCTGATTTTACTGTTGCAGTTTGCTCCAAGTACAGATTACGGAGCAGTCTTATGTCTCTACCATCTAGACCCATTTCTTCGAGATATTTAATTAATTTCCCATGTTGGACTTTATGAAAAGCCTTCTGGTAGTCTTTGAAGCAAATACAAATGTAATTGTGTATTTTCATTTGTTTCTCTGTCATAGTTCTCAAACATGAATTTGGCCATACTTGTTCCATTACTTTGGAAACGCAAATTGTTCTTCACAAACATCCCTCTCTACTTATCGTCTTATTCTCTTTTGTATGATCTTGAGCAGTCTTTTAATTATGGCTCATCAGAATGATTGTTCTAATGTCTGAACATTCTGTTGCACGAGGATTTTTTGTATTTTTACAAGTGTTGATGTTTTCAGGTCAGTTTGTATACATCCGGTATTGTATTTGTCATTATACAGATAAGTGTCGATCTTTACCAAAGTTTTCTAGGGCCTCCATCACTTTTATGTGTACTTTAGTCAGGGCCTGCTGCTTTCCCTTTTCTAATAGTTTTTATCACATTCTCCACCTCTCGTCTGAGGATTCTCCTTGTCCTTCATCTTATCAGATGTTGATGGTTTGGCTCCGCGACCTAACTCAAGAAGTTCCAATATGTTTGATATGTCACTCTTCATAAAAAAGCATCATTCTTTTCCCGGATGCATCCCCCACACTGGGCCACCTGTGTCTTGTGTGTAATGTTCTTTATTTCCATATTTAGTTCTCTTGTATTGTGTTTAAGTCCCATGTCTTCTATTACCTTACATTTTTCATCCAACCACTGTTCTTTTGCCTGACTGCACATTGTACATATCTCTTTGTCTAAGGATGTATACACAGAGGTGTTTTTAGCCTTTTCTCTATACGCTATTTTAGTTACAATCTGTCGTCAATTCTTGGTTTTTACTAAATTTATTTCCTGCTTGCATAATGGTTTATAGACGTTACCATTTAGCGTTTATAATCTCGTCTTTGTTTCCTTCTTTGTATATCTTTTTGTCTTCTTATTGTAAGTTTTCATACTCGTTCTTTACTGTCACCAGGCACTTTTGCTTTATGTCTGGCTTTAGCGCTAACATGTCTGTATTACGTTTCTTTACTCATTTGCTCTCTTTGATTTTAAGTTTTATATCACTTTTAGACATACATGATTGTAATCTGAGTTGATTTTTGCTCCGGGATATATTTTGGCGTTCTTAACACTATTTCTAAATATTTTTCTATTCATAACAAAATCTATCTGATTCGCTGTCCGCATAGGCTTTTCCGTGCACATAGTTTTCTAATACGCTGTTAAAAAAAGTGTTATATATAATCATAAAATCTGTTGGAAATCATGAACGAAATAGGGTTTCCTTTACATATTATTCATCTTATTGAAACATTATACCAAGATCAACAAGCCGCTTCCCGAGTATCTGGGCAAACATCAGATTGGTTTGCAGTACAAAAGGGAGTCCGACAGGGATGTATTCTCTCACCTTATCTATACAACACATATGCGGAATGTATAATGAGAAATGTTAGAGAAGACTAGAACATTGAAAG
Organism: Ariolimax columbianus; assembly: GCA_036924085.1. Taxonomy (NCBI): domain Eukaryota; kingdom Metazoa; phylum Mollusca; class Gastropoda; order Stylommatophora; family Arionidae; genus Ariolimax; species Ariolimax columbianus. The sequence goes on along the minus strand of JAVGWX010000001.1, from coordinate 116,056,886 downwards.
TTTCGACCCATTTACGATTGGCGGATACGAGATGCCAGAGTTACGATACGCAGACGACACAGTGATACTGTCAAGAAGTGCAGAAGGACTAGAGCAGCTAATTTCAGCCGTAAATGCACACAGTAAAGATCAAAACCTGTTTATAAACATAAATAAAACAAAGATAATGACTACCGACAAAACACAATGTCAGCATAAATTTACAGTGGTTGGAAATAGATCACGTCACACATTTTGAATATCTGGGCTCTAGAATTGACAAAAATGGCGAGTGCTCGAAAGAAATCAGAAGAATACTAGCCATGGCAATGCAGAGACTGAACAGCCTGAAGAAAGTATGACAAAGCATCAACAAAATGATAGAAGTAAAAGTCTTGAGAGCCTCTGTTTTTCCTGGGGCAGCTTATGGCTGCGAATCATGGACGATTACCAAAACTTCTAGACAAAGAATCGAATCTTTTGAATAAAAATGTTACAGAAAGATCATCCGAATACTCTGGACAGAGAAAAAGACAAATGTTGACATTCTGTAAGCGTTTAGCATAGAGGAGAACTGGCTTATCAATTCCATTTTGGCTAGAAAATACAAATACTTTGGTCACATCAACACAAACACCGGTCTCGAAAGAACAGTTATGAAATGTATGGTGCCAGGTAAAAGAGGAAGGGGTAGACCAAGAAGACGATGGCACCAAGATATCCAGAAATGCCTCGGCATGACTGTGAAGGAGGCTGGAGTTTTGGCAAGGGAACGAGTTTCTTTCAGACGAACTGTGATGGGAACGACGTTCTATGAAGGTCATGCTACACGATGATGATGAAGATATATAACAAGTTTTGTTTTCCTCGCAGAATTGAATGTCTTTCTCCTCTTTCATTCTTTGTCCCAATTCCATATTTTCCACGTTTTATATTACGCTTACTCTACTTTAGCATTCATGTCGCCCATAACAATTAATATATCTGTTGATGCCACCGTATTAAGTAACTGCGCTTTGTCTTCATACATAAAACATCTCTAACTGTTCTAAGCTAAAATCTAAGGTTGAAGCATACGTTTGTAGAATTTTCAAAAGCATCGTTCTGGCGTTATATGTTCAGTATCCACACATGTATTTTTCTAATTCTTTCTTTAACAGTATACTGACTCCTCTTACATGCCGTTCACCTCCTGAATGTATGAAAATGTGTTTATTTTGTGTGTGTGTACCCAGCGTCTTTCCATCTTGGTAATGCCACTCCCAATATGTCAATATTCATAACTCATGCGTCTATCATCAGATTGTCTAGTTTTCCTGCTTGGTGTAGAGTATTCATAACTCATGCCTCTATCATCAGATTGTCTAGTTTTCCTGCTTGGTGTAGAGTATTCATAACTCATGCCTCTATCATCAGATTGTCTAGTTTTCCTGCTTGGTGTAGAGTATTCATAACTCATGCCTCTATCATCAGATTGTCTAGTTTTCCTGCTTGGTGTAGAGTAAGAACATTTCATGTTCCCATTATTAGCCCGATCTTCCTGTAGTTTAGATTGTCTGAAACCTTTGCTTCCAGAGCTAACGTCGGAGGTATACGTAGTGAGTTCCCTAGCTCTTATACACTGGTGAACCGCCTTCTCCTTTGTGTCCTGTGTGCGCTTCTCGTGCGCCACACACCTTACTGTTTTACCTCCTGAACCGTTGACTGTTTATGGTTCTTCCGCCTCACAAGTTTTCCCTGCCCTTTTATTTTATGGATGAACATTCCCTTAATAGTTCTGGATCACTGCTTGTGATTGAGCCTGCGTTTGCTCCATGGAGTAACAAAGTTTACAACCCTGTGTGCATATAATGTAGGCATAATGAAAAATATAAAACACATCGACTATATTGCGTGACTACTACCAACTGACCGTCTTACGGTAGGTGAAATACACATTCTAGCCGTGCTTCCTATACTATATATATTTGACTACACAAAATATCATCAAACAAAGAGATATTTTAAAGAAAGTATTTTTTCTGGCAGCCGTCACAGATATGTCTCCATCCAAAGATAACATTATCAATAGCTAGCGACCAAACGTCTGCAATGTTTATACTATCGAAATTAGGTCACTAGCAATGAAACTAAGCATAATGATTCCCATTCCTCCTGTTTATCGAAAGTGACACTGTCAGACAGCTTATCAGGCGTAAAAACACACGTACATCCTTGCCACCATGTTATCGGGTGCCAGCGACCTGGTCTTTGCTTACCGCCACATTCCGATACTGCCGGCGGCTTATCGGATAAGCATGTGTCTACACAGCCGCCAAGAGTCTAGACTACAGTAATGTAGCTTCTTTCCAGGACTGCAGTGTGGAGGGCGAATAGATTCTTTGTCACCTGTGGTTCGCTGATCCTGAAGGAAGCAGACAGCTACGATTCGATGGCGGCCGTCAGCTCATTCGCAGAGCACATGATATAATTTGACATGCATTTTCCTGTGTATTTCTTTGTGTCATCCTCCCATTTTTTGGTGTTATCCAGCAATTTCTTGGTGTTATCCAGCAATGTCTTGGTGTTATTCAGCAATTTCTTTGTGTTATCCTTCAATTTCTTGGTGCTATACGCCGATGTCTTGGTTATCCTCCCATTTCTTGGTGTTATCCTCCCATTTCTTGGTGTTATCCTCCCATTTCTGACAATGTGATCCTCTGGCCAGTTTGCCCTCCACTGCTTTTTCCAGTTCAGATTTTAGTTAGATGTAACTCTATGGTAGAAGTACACAACATGAAGCTCAGTAACTCTATGGTAGAAGTACACAACATGAAACTCAGTATGGTAGAAGTACACAACATGAAGCTCAGTATGGTAGAAGTACACAATATGAAGCTCAGTATGGTAGAAGCACACAACATGAAGCTCAGTATGGTAGAAGTACACAACATGAAGCTCAGTAACTCTATGGTAAAAGTATACAACATGAAGCTCAGTAACTCTATGGGAAAAGTACACAGCATGAAACTCAGTCCCCCATCTCCCTCCATTATGAGAGAAGTACACAACATGCCGCTCAGTCCCCTGCCCCCAACACTCAATGGGAGAATAGCACATCATGAACGTAAGGCCCCCCCCCCCCCCCCTTATAAGAGAAGTGAACAACATTAAGCTTAGCCCAACCCCACTCTTCCGTATGCGAGATGTGTACTTCATGAAACCCAGACACTCACGTTTCCCTTGATTATCTTAGAAACCTGTATCACCTAGAATTCTTCTCTTTTCTAGACACTAGGCCAGTTTTTCTTAGTATTTCCTCATATTTCTAATACCGGAAAAATACTATCAGTTTTGTCGCTCTTCTTTGTATCCCTTTCAGTATGTTTATATCTCCTCTACGATAACTCTCCACACCTGTACACAGTACTACTATCTAGGTCTAACTAATGCTTTACTTAGTTTGCCTATCACTTCCTTGCTATTATGTATACTATTTCTTACATACCTAACATTACATTTGCGTTTTTTTCATTGTTGCATGGACTTGCTTACTCACTTTACCTGTATGCTCTATTATAACCCCTAGAATTATTCGAATAATGTTCTCGCCTATTCTGTAATTATATTCCAAATTGGATCTACTCATGAGGATGGTTGTACATATATCTACATTAAACTCCATCTGCCCGCTGACCATTCCCGAATTTTATCTAAGTTCGACCTAAATATTTCCACCTCTGCTTTAGATGAGACACCTCTGAATACTTCTTTGTCATCTGCGAGCCTTCCAATGATGGATCCGATATCATTGTAGATATACTTTACATATCAAGAACACAAATGGTCCAAAAACTGAGCCCTGTGGCTCTCCAATGTTTACCTCACACCATTCAAAGTTAATCATATTTATGCACACTTTGTGCTTTCTTCGCGTTAACCAATTTTCGATTCATTTGGTAACTTTGCCACGTAGTCCATGTAATTTTAACTTTATAAACAATAAGGTGTATTATCAAAGGCCTAGACAAAATCTAGATAAATAACACCCACTAACCTCCTCCATGAATTCTAATAAATCTGTTAACCCGATCTTCATGACAAGAACAAAGCGGGAACATGAGCCACTCCAACAATAGGGATGGATCAATTATATTGTTACGAGTTTTTGAAGAAAACGTACGTGATCATTGGATAGCGAACAAGCCTGAACTTCTTTCTGCGCCCTACATATCGCTTCTCATCCATACCACCACATTCCTCACACATTTCCCCCACACATTCCTCTTGACGCATGTCCACGTCCGCATGACGTAATTCTGTACATTATCAATTAATAGACGTGATACACTTCTGTAATTGTTCAAATGCTTAAGGGCAATTGGGATATCTTACCTTACAACTAATGTAGTTTATAGAGGTATCTTGAAGTTTAGTTTGCATAAACTCAGGAAGTGTCTGATTGTGCAAAGATACTATGTATTTCAATTCTTAACGTGTGCATGCTGTGCTCTGATTTAGTTTGGAACTCAAGACTTCTCGTCAGCCTGTTCCCTCATTTAATTACATAAATTAACATTTGTTTTTAAACACAATGATTGTGATCCAACAACACGTCCACATTGTAGGAGGTGAAGACATGCGAAGAAAGGGTTTATTAAAAAAAGTTGCCGGCAAACGGGGAGATGGTACTGCTACGACTGGTCTAGCAAGCCACCATGCCACGAATTAACTTCCCAGTGCCGCTCTTTCTTGAAGCATAGATTTTCATACCTAGCTTTTAAGAACGTCGACGCCAGTTATTTATAGTGCGCTTCTAGACCAATAGTTTTTAACATTGTGAGGGTGCCAACCCCAAGAACAACCTTTATTTAGTCTCATTTTACGACTTACAAGGAAAAACGTATTGGCCTTATTCTGTTTGTCTCGGAAACCACTTCTTCTTCTTCTTTCTTCGTCTACTTCTTCTTCTTCTTCTTCTTCTTCTTCTACTTCTTCTTTTTCTTCTTCTTCTTCTTCTTCTTCTTCTTCTTCTTCTTCATCTTCAGTGTTCGCATTGAAAACACGTTGTGTCGTAGGTTACAATTAAGTGGATGCATCCAGATTTTTGCGACCTGGTTTGCCTTCCATCTTCAACCTCTATTCTCTTAACGGGCATGCTTGGGTGCGGTCTGTGCCTAGAGCCGTCACTCGAAGAGAGAATAGACCTTGTCTGAGCGTTAAAAGCATTTATTAGCTCTAGAAATACCTGAGTTATTCAAGAAGGATCATGTCACAAAAAAACAACAACATTCGAGTGATTTAATTCGCCATTTGTTGTTTCACCGGTAAAGAGTGTGCACTTATACGCGCATAACATTGTTGACATAGGAATATGAGTATTTTCAAGATAAACCAGATAGGTGGAGCATGTAGCCTAGTCGACAGTAAGTGGGCCTGCTAAGACTGGGATTACACTGTGTCAGGGTTCGAAATCACAGACACACAGAAACAAATCCGGGTGTGGTTTATTCCTGGTACGATCGCTCCTTCAGCCGTCCCAGCTGTAAATGGGTACCTGAAGTGTGCGCTAGAGAAGGTATACACAGCTTGGAATGGAACTGGTCACCCCACCTCACATAGGCTGCGGCTTAGTCTGTGAAGAGTTATCTTCATCCCAGACGGCAATCTTTGCCGTGGGACCTACCTTTAGCTTTACATTTAAACCAGATATGTGTCAGAGACTCCTATTTCGAACGGACCGTGTCGTCGCACTCTGCACAGGCAATTCCCTTCAACCACGGCGATTTCCAGCAGAAGAACAGAGCCACTGCACACATGAGAGACAAATGCTTCGCCGGACAGAGCAAATATATCAGTCTCAATTTGCACTGCAACACAATTTAACATACAGAAATGGAACTGGAATTTCAGATAGATACTCCAATAAATACTCGTTAACGGATTTAAAGTGTACATATTCCAATTATGGGATTTCGAAAGAGTTCTCTATTGCCATTTGTAATCACTACCACCTCGTGGGGTAGTAGGCAAGTTGTCCACCTGCTGCCGTCATTGGACGTATTAGCCATTTCTCATACTATTGCTTCGAAACAAAAGAGCTGAAACTATATGATGTTGCCAGATGACAAACTGGAAACGTTAAAAGACTACGGAGTAGACACGCAACTAAAATATCAAACATCAAATGTTAGTGGCCGCAGCGTATGGGAGTTGCAACTGATTGAATATATATATATATATATATATATATATATATATATATATATATATATATATATATATGTGTGTGTAAAATATAAATTGTTTGGGTTGTAGACATAAGATGAAGGAATAGAACATCAAGGAGATGCATGGGAACTATGTATCCGTACACGCAAAGAAATATTTCACCTAACAGAGAAGAACCGAATTTCCAGGATTGAAATTCAACAAGGCAGATAAGCCGTATTATAATTCATTCGCAACAATGTGTTTGTTATTTCCCTTGAGTTTAAAAAAATGAGCAGAAAAGTAACAAAAACTAAACACGCAAAGAAAGAAACTCCTCACTCAGTTGAGACTTTACAGTCATTGCATCATGTCTTACTTATCATGAAGCTTGCAATTAGAGGCAGGATCGCTGTTTAGTATAGCGGTGAGTAGATGATATGTCGTCAGAATCAAGATCGTGTCGGTCACTTCGGCTCTGCGGTGACTAAGAGCTTTTAGACGAGGGACGTAATCGTTTCTGACTCACAATCCTTCCTTGCTCTAAAGTACATAAGCAAGGATGTAGCATCAGTGGATCGTAGACATAGAGGTCTCGAACCTGCGGGACATGGTGGATCTACTGTCTGGCATACTGAGGTTTGCAGAATTAATAGAGCTGACATCCTGGCTTCAGAGTCTCATACGACGGTGTCGTTGACAATAGAAAGAGGTTGCATTTAGAAGTGGATCAACGACCTCTTTTTAGGTGAAGACACTGCAAGTGATGAATCTGCAATGTCCAGATTACAAGATTTTAAAATCATACACGTGCCCAGCTGAGAGGGGTAACTGAGAGGATGGAGCAGGAGTGTGTACAACCAACGAGTCACAAGAACCATCAGTGTCTATACTCCTAACCATTAGTGCAATGACTTTGATTCTTAACAGAGCAGAACAGAATAGAACACAATAGAACAGATGAATATTATTGTTTACCGTAGTAGTCAGCGACACGCAGATGCAGCCAAGCCTAGTGCAACCGCCTGAACCCCGGTCCACCTTCATCAGCACGCTCGGGATCTAGGCAAAGCTACAACGACCAGCCACTAAACGTGCTTTTCAGGGCGCAAAAAAGAGTAATCCTAATCATTGTGGGCATTCAATAACAACAACAACCAAAATATAAACAAGTCTGCTGGGTTCAGGTCATGTGAGTAGGGTGACTTGGATAACCCACTTGTCTTGTTTTTTTTTGGCCAAAAATTCCCGAATAAACTGTCCAATGTATCTGGCGCATTGTTATGGTGCTGGAACCACAAGAAGTTTCTCGTTAACAAACACTGAAAAAAAAGCGCTCATACGACTTTATTCCCATTGCTAGTGTAGTCAATGTTTTTTTTGTTAAGCTAGGAACTACATGCCGCTTCGTCACTGCTGTCGCCACGTCGTGTGCTGGTTATGTTTGCCATTGCATCCCCAACATAAAATTTACATATTCGATCCACATCCATTTTTGTCGCCAGGCAGACATCTAAATCATTCGGGTAAGCGCTCTCAAACTCAGGCATTATTCTACATACGTTTTCCCTGAGACATTTCATCATCTCCAGATAGTACCAGCGGTTAACTGTTTGCCTGTCCGGTAAGAAATCATAGTGCACAACATCCACCATGTAAAAATATAACAGCCCTGCCAACATGACTTTCACATTCAACCTGACTTGACGTGCTTTATTTGGTCAGAGCGAATTTGTTCCAATCTGCTGCTTTGACCACATAGTCGGCTCTGCAGGTCTTACCTTTGCACCCTTTGACCACATAGTCGGCTCTGCAGGTCTTACCTTTGCATCCTTTGACCACATAGTCGTCTCTGCATGTTTTATCTTTGCACCCTTTGACTACATAGTCGTCTCTGCATGTTTTATCTTTGCACCCTTTGACCACATAGTCGGCTCTGCAGGTCTTACCTTTGCATACTTTGACCACATAGTCGGCTCTGCAGGTCTTACCTTTGCATACTTTGACCACATAGTCGGCTCTGCATGTCTTACCTTTGCATCCTTTGACCACATAGTCGTCTCTGCATGTTTTATCTTTGCACCCTTTGACCACATAGTCGTCTCTGCATGTTTTATCTTTGCACCCTTTGACTACATAGTCGTCTCTGCATGTCTTACCTTTGCATCCTTTGACCACATAGTCGTCTCTGCATGTCTTACCTTTGCATCCTTTGACCACATAGTCGGCTCTGCATGTCTTACCTTTGCATCCTTTGACCACATAGTCGTCTCTGCATGTTTTATCTTTGCACCCTTTGACCACATAGTCGTCTCTGCATGTTTTATCTTTGCACCCTTTGACCACATAGTCGTCTCTGCATGTCTTACCTTTGCATCCTTTGACCACATAGTCGTCTCTGCATGTCTTACCTTTGCATCCTTTGACCACATAGTCGGCTCTGCATGTCTTACCTTTGCACCCTTTGACCACATAGTCGGCTCTGCATGTCTTACCTTTGCACCCTTTGACCACATAGTCGGCTCTGCATGTCTTACCTTTGCACCCTTTGACCACATAGTCGGCTCTGCATGTCTTACCTTTGCATCCTTTGACCACATAGTCGGCTCTGCATGTCTTACCTTTGCACCCTTTGACCACATAGTCGGCTCTGCATGTCTTACCTTTGCATCCTTTGACCACATAGTCGGCTCTGCATGTCTTACCTTTGCACCCTTTGACCACATAGTCGGCTCTGCATGTCTTACCTTTGCATCCTTTGACCACATAGTCGGCTCTGCATGTCTTACCTTTGCATCCTTTGACCACATAGTCGGCTCTGCATGTCTTACCTTTGCATCCTTTGACCACATAGTCGGCTCTGCATGTCTTACCTTTGCATCCTTTGACCACATAGTCGGCTCTGCATGTCTTACCTTTGCATCCTTTGACCACATAGTCGGATCTGCATGTTTTATCTTTGCACCCTTTGACTACATAGTCGGCTCTGCATGTTTTATCTTTGCACCCTTTGACTACATAGTCGGCTCTGCATGTCTTACCTTTGCATCCTTTGACCACATAGTCGGCTCTGCATGTCTTACCTTTGCATCCTTTGACCACATAGTCGGCTCTGCATGTCTTACCTTTGCATCCTTTGACCACATAGTCGGATCTGCATGTTTTATCTTTGCACCCTTTGACTACATAGTCGGCTCTGCATGTTTTATCTTTGCACCCTTTGACTACATAGTCGGCTCTGCATGTCTTACCTTTGCATCCTTTGACCACATAGTCGGATCTGCATGTTTTATCTTTGCACCCTTTGACTACATAGTCGTCTCTGCATGTCTTACCTTTGCATCCTTTGACCACATAGTCGGATCTGCATGTTTTATCTTTGCACCCTTTGACTACATAGTCGTCTCTGCATGTTTTATCTTTGCACCCTTTGACTACATAGTCGTCTCTGCATGTCTTACCTTTGCCCCTTATTACATGGCCTGCTATTATTTACTTCATGAAATTGTCATTCTCTTTATCACGATCCTTAAGTTTTCTTTGCACCACGTCATATCGGAGACGTCCAGTGTTCACCCACCCTAACTACCGCGTTATTTCCCTTGAGCACGTCTTCGACCACAAACGAGCGTTGTAGGTTTGGGCATCTCATTAGACGCTCTTGGTCCTAGACAGCAAGCATCATCGTCGCTGTACACCCATCTGATAAGGTTTTTTTCTGTATCCGGTGACCTCATACCAAAGTCCATGTTTGATATGGTATGTGTGCTCCTGGTGTAGTCTATATTAAAGCGTCATGGACAAAACCAAGTGATGCAGATCATTCTCATAGCTATTACACATTCTTCTTGTCTACTTTTTTCATGTTGTCTTTGTGTTGTTTCACACTTTATATATGGGTAATATTTATCTATTCATAGTTCACATTTTATAATACCTTCATTTTATGCTGAGATTATGTTTGTCTTCTGACATATCTACTTCACCTACTTGATTTTCTGTTGCAATCGATATTGTTTTCTGCCTGTTTCTCCGTGCACTTAAAGTCATGCTTTATTAACATTCTTCATCTATTTCAACGGCTAATTAACAAGATGCTCCGTTATTATTATTTTTCGAACTCCTGCGTTTTATATTTAAGAAATTTTCCATTGGCGTTTTCCCACCCTCATTCTGTCGTCTCCTATATTTGTTTTTATTGGATGTTGCTTAACATGTTCAAACATTTCAGCCTTTTTGTTAGCGTAATGTTTAACCATACTCTCTGTTTACCGTCCTCAAATGTGTCTATGGTGCTAATTGCGGACACCTATTATCATCACAAAGGCTTTTATGATACGGTACTAGTTTATGGTGTTTACTTGCTTTGATCTCAGGGAGGCTGTGATAAAGTCGTTAGAAACTTGTTTGGTTGTCTAGCATCAAAAAGGTAGACTCGGTTACCGCACAGAAACAAAACGTTTTATTTCTGTTTCGATGCATTTACTAAGCCAAACTTGTTTATGATATCAACATTTGACCTTCAGTGCCACTTCAGAATCGATTTATTTATGTTGGGTGTATAGTAATCGTGTTTGTATCTTGTTTATGCACACAATTTTTGTTGTATGACGGAGAGTACGGACATAAATTAAATCATTCATATCTCTGTCGCTATTTTTATTTTGTTGACTGTACTGAATCAACTCTAGGCAGAATAGAACATTTCCATGCAGCACAAATATAAAGCAATTCGCATATTTGGAAACATAGCTTGCGTTAGAATAAAGGAGTTGTGCCGCTTTTCCCGTCATGTTGTTTGCTCTCCCTTCTAGGGGATAAGTTCTTTTCAACACTGCTTAAGAGTTCAGGCCAGAATACTGACTACTTTCTAATCGCCGTATGCCTTGATGTAACTATAGGGACTACAGTTGTGAGTGCGAAATTTCGCCGAAATGAAGTGTCATATTTAACTCAATAGCAGGCATAAAAGCGCTAGAATGAGTCTTTTTCCTCATTCGTCTTCAGACTTCAACTTCAATGACTCTAACAAAGGCAGCAGTCGACTCAAGGTTCTGAACGCTTCCGTACAGCTTGTCGTCGAAGGACACTGGCTGTTGCCAAATGCTACTTCTTTTGTCGGTATACGGTGGACAGGACTGCAAAATATGTTCTACCTTTATGGGGGCTGTGATTGTGGCTAGAATGAGTCAGTGCTACTTGACTTAAAATAAAAATTAAAAAATAACCGTCAGTGGTGAAATTAACAAATAAAATAATCATGCATTGATAAATAACAGACAAAGATGTAATATTACTAAATTTAACAGCAAGCATCACCCATGAGCAGTTCAAGGACAAGGACATCCCTTAGATATGTGGATAGTTTTAAAAACAAAGAACGCAATTAGATACTCTGGTCTTCACCAGATAAAGAAAATAAAACACACTCAGATAAGGATATTTTTCCTAAATAAAAAAATGAATGCAATGACATACAATGAATTATTCTGCATAAAACAAGAACAATTCAGTTCGACGTTTATTGCTTCCAGCTTGAAGGACAAAGACACTGAAACATCTTGATAAAAAAAGGTAATCAGAGAATACATTTCAAATTGTGTTTTTTCGATAACATAGGGCATTACTATAAGTGCGATCTATTATTAAGAATATTGCTTAGGAAATAAAGGTGAAACGTTCAAGGAAAGAAACAATATGAATTACCTGCAAACAATAGAACTACAGAGGGAAAGAACCCATTATGTGAACAAGTATCGATAGAAACCTGATAGTGCTTGTTGGTGCATATTGATTATTCATTTGCTGGAACGAAACGTCAACACTTAGTGGGAAAACTGCGGCAGCATATGAGAATACTATCGACCACTGACAAGGAGGGAGCTACAGAAAACGTCAAATATGGCTTACAGAATGATCTCATTGTGTGATCAGAAATCTAGTTAATAGAACAACTATTTAAATGAGAAAATACTACTACTACTACTGGCGCGGCCGCTACTACTGCTACCACTGTTACCACCACTACTACTACTACTACTACTACTGCTACTACTACTACTACTACTACTACTACTACTACTACTGCTGCTGCTGCTGCCACTAAAACTGCTATTACTATTACTACTGCTGGTATTACTACGACTACTACTGCTATTTTTACTGCTGTTGTTACTGCTACTGCTATTATTACTGCTGCCACTACTACTGCTTTTACTACTACTACTACTACTACTACTACTACTACTACTACTACTACTACTACTACTACTATACTAATATAACTACTGTCAGTACTACTGCTACCAGTACTAGTACCACCACTAATATTGCAACGCGTCCTGGTAATCCTAAATTTCATCTGTTGTGTAAAGTTCGCTGCTGCAGGGCCCTATTCTTGAATAATTTATGTTATATTAACTATGCATTTGTACCCCTCTCCCCCTCCTTCCCCCATATCTTCGTATTATCATTTCTAATTCCATTTCTCGAGATTATGTTAATGTCACTAAGTGCATGCATTTCGTATCCTATAATATATCTGCTCTTTTAAAGTCTTTCGACTGCGAATCATGTCTGACATTGGTAAAACCGCGACATTACATTGCCACATGATCCTCTGTAGCAGTCCGGCAGATTTGCAGTTGCAAGGAAGCCAACAAAATCATGTATGCGTCCCGATCTTTTGCAGTGCTGTATACCAATGCGAGCTTAGGTCTTTGACTTGTCCATCTCACAAATACACAAATTAACTTTATATAAGAAGACTAGCAATGGCAATGGAGAAATGGCTGGGTATGACTGTGGCGGAGGCTGGAGTTTTGGCAAGAGAACGAGTTTCTTTCAGACATACTGTGATTGCAGCGACGTTCTACAAAGAACATGCTACAAGATGATGATAATATATATATATACGAGATCGTCCTGGACTTTTTAAAAACAAAAAAAATTTTTTTTTTAAATAGTCAAAATGTCATTTATTTTTCAATATAACTATCTGTAACGTTAATGCCCTTATCCCGGCGTATAACTAATGCTTGAAAAGCGTAGATAAATTTGTCAGTATGTTCGAATCAATCCAAGACAGTCTTTTTCACTTCGTCATCAGTGCTGAAATGCTGACCTCCCCTCTTTTAGGGGTTCAAACAAGAGGAAATCCCTTGTAGCGAAGTCTGGGCTGTAAGCTGGATGTGGAAACACCTCTCATCCATGTTTCTGCAGATGGTACATAGTGCAGTGAGATGTATGGAGTCTTGCGTTAACTCTTGCCGAAACAGGACCCCCCCTTTGTGATCAAACACAACGTGCAATAACCTACTGAAAATCCAAATGGTCATAGATAATAGTGTTCACCGTATTCAGAGAAAGACTATTGTGCAATTTTGCGACACATTGTATGTCGATTTTACAGGATAAGGCGTTGTACAATATGTACATTCACAGGGATGACTGTGGTGGGATGAGAGCGGGTGGCTGTAAAACGCTGATACCATTAAAATGTCTTACTGTGGCTGAGTGCGTCATCATCGTATTGTGATTGCAGTCTTCTGTACATTTCCGCAGGTTTCCCGCCTTCTTTCACAATAAACTTCATCACAACACACTGTTCCATGCTAGCACTAACAGTGTTGTAAACCATTTTTATGTATCTGTCACGTCACTGGCCCATGGCAAGTGGGCCACCTAGCAGTAATAAGACACAAGTGCCCCTAGTTTCAACACGCTATAACCCATTCAGCTAGAACTAGAACAAAAAGCTAAGGTTTGATTTGAACTTCCCTCGTATATTATATATATATATATATATATATATATATATATATATATATATATATATATATATATATATATATCATCATTATTATGAAACATTGCCTTTGCCGAATGTCGCTCTCATAACAGACGATCGGTAGGACACTCGAGATCTGGCCAGCTCTCATGTGTCTGAAATGATTAACCATATAGTCTGTATAATATCCCTTGTCCATCTTCTCCTCGGTCTGCCTCTCCCTATTTTGCCAGGTAGCATATCCTCTGGTACCGTTCGTTCTTTCTACGACAACTGTCCAGGAATTCTAAGTTAGATTTTGAACAATTTATAAGGAGCGCACTATTATATTCTGTTGCTCAGCGAACATAACCAAGGTATAAGCCTCTCAAAGCATTCTTGTATAATTCTCATGATGTACTAGCAAGCATCTTTAAAAGCTGTAGACTTCTCACAGCTCAATTCTTCACATTCTGGAAGTGATGCTTGAGGTTGAGTTGTCCGTCAAGCGTGACTCCAAGATATGTGGGGGTGTTCTTTTCTACCCAATTGGTGTTCATCTAATCTCAAAATTTATTTGTTTGGCCACTTTGTGGCTCCTGGTGAAGATGGTATTTTCTCAGTTGATTCTTAGTTTTCATGTTTGTCAGTATTCATACAATCTCATCAAGTCTCCATTTAGCCTTCGTGCCTCATTATCAACGTCGTCATGGCTCAGCCATATTGCCAGGTCATCAGCATACACAATTTTTTCAGTTTTGATCTAGTCAGTTAAGTCATTGATATAGATCAGTAAAACAGTACAACTTACAGATCAGTCGTGTGGTAATAGTTCTTCTAAAACATGTTTAGAAGAGATTGCATCCTTCACCTAGGTCTCGATGGTTCGCTCAGTCAGGAAGTACTTTGTCCAATTGTAGAGCTTGCCATGAATTCCCAAGTTAAACATCTTTATCAGAATATCTTTTCTCCAAATACGAGCGTAAGCCTGTTGTAGGTAAAAAAAAGATATGACCACTGTAATCTTGTTGTTCTGGAAGCCATTATTTATTTTTTGTGTTAGCCTAAAAATCTGGTTTTCTGTGCAGCTACAAATTCTTAAGACTGCTTTTTCCTGGCAAATCTGTCGGTACCTCTCTCGACGTCCAGGTCATATTATGTAGTCTGGTCAGCCAATCCACATCAGCTGTCCTGCAGGCTAGTAGTATTTCTATTGTGATACCATCTATACCTGCTATCCTATTTTTCTTGTTTCTTCTTCTGCGTTTGTTCTCATTCTCCCGCTACCAAGCCCTGAACAGGGCTTTACAAGTAACAGGATGTAGTCTGAAAAACGGAATGCACTGTGTCGTTAGTTTACAGTTTGACTGAGATATTTTCACCTTTCTACATCCATCTTCGGCAGTATGTTTCTTGCTATCACACAGTGTCGCTTCAACTTTTGATTTAAATATTTTTAAGCCGCCCATCTGGTGCTTTGTTAGTTCATACTGTCCCAGGTTTAGCAGTACGCTAATGTATTCTCTCCACTGCTACTATGTCTTGGCAGTTGCCAAGGGGTTCTTTGAACTTGTTGTTGATAATTATCGAGGAATTGCATTATTCCTCTTTTACTCTTGTTGCTTTGATACTTCGGTAAAAATGCATAAGTGATCGCACATAGATTAGCAACCCGTTCTCCATATTTTGTACATGAATAATATTTAACATTTTCAGTTCCCCCGTCGTCTCTTGCGGTTTGTCTCAAAGTGTTGTAATCTTCTTTGGCTCACGATTTCTGTAGTGTATCTTGTCCGCGTTCCTTTTTTACTATATATAGATTGGAAATTTTTCAAAATTGTCACTCAGCTTCTATGCCACTTATTATTGTTAAAGTGTTATAGGTGGCTTTGACCTCTTCCTCTATTTTTTCCGCAATTACTTTACCTTTAAGTTTCTCTCTCTCTCTATGTTTGTCTACTTGTTTACTTGTCTCTTTATGGTTTAGTAGTAATCTGGTGGCTGCCCTTATCATAAACAGACCAAAGATACGTGAAAAGGTAAAGGGAGCTCTTCAGCAGATTTAACCGCTGGACTAAAATTAAGTGTTGGAGGCTTCAATATACTAAGTCACATTTAGATCGGGTGGCCAGTTGCATTTCTCGGCACATTTACCATTTCTTACAGCAGGTCAGTACCCATTTACAGCTGGGTTTGACTGGAACGTGGCGGTTGTGGGAGCTGAATCCCGTATCTCGGCTGTAAAAAGCGAGTGTTCTAAAACTACCCTAATCAGACGTTCCAGGATTATGTAAGACATAATACCCAAGGTATCATTTGAGACAGATCAAACTAAACAAGAAAATACACAAATATGTACCACAAAAACATACATCTCAGTATGCATATATTTATACAAAGAAACACGTAAATAAATGTAAAACGTATACATATAAACATACGAATGCCCAAATATAAATAACTGCTCGTATATGTGATTACACATACCCGTGCATTTACAATATATGTATGCAAACACATATATACATATACACCTGTATATAGGTATACATGAACATGCATACAATCATACATATGGGCATATACAGACAGAAATACATATATAACGATACAAAACTCAATTTATAAACATAATAGAAGACACTCAGAAAGAGAGACAGGGGGAAGAGGTGTGAGAAAAAAAGCGTGGAGAGATTCAGAAAGACAGAGAAAGGTTTGTGAAAAAGTGTGGAGAAAGAGGTTGAGAGAGACAGAAAAAGGTTTGTGGAAAAGTGTGGAGAAAGAGATTGAGTGAGACAGAGGTTTGTGAAAAAGTGTGGAGAAAAAGATTGAGTGAGACAGAGGTTTGTGAAAAAGTGTGAAGAAAGAGATTGAGTGAGACAGAGACAGGTTTGTGAAAAAGTGTGGAGAAAGAGATTGAGTGAGACAGAGACAGGTTTGTGAAAAAATGTGGAGAAAGAGATTGAGTGAGACAGAGAAAGGTTTGTGAAAAAATGTGGAGAAAGAGATTGAGTGAGACAGAGGTTTGTGAAAAAGTGTGGAGAAAAAGATTGAGTGAGACAGAGGTTTGTGAAAAAGTGTGGAGAAAGAGATTGAGTGAGACAGAGACAGGTTTGTGAAAAAGTGTGGAGAAAGAGATTGAGTGAGACAGAGACAGGTTTGTGAAAAAATGTGGAGAAAGAGATTGAGTGAGACAGAGACAGGTTTGTGAAAAAGTGTGGAGAAAGAGATTGAGTGAGACAGAGAAAGGTTTGTGAAAAAGTGTGGAGAAAGAGATTGAGTGAGACAGAGACAGGTTTGTGAAAAAGTGTGGAGAAAGAGATTGAGTGAGACAGAGACAGGTTTGTGAAAAAGTGTGGAGAAAGAGATTGAGTGAGACAGAGAAAGGTTTGTGAAAAAGTGTGAAGAAAGAGATTGAGTGAGACAGAGAAAGGTTTGTGAAAAAGTGTGAAGAAAGAGATTGAGTGAGACAGAGACAGGTTTGTGAAAAAGTGTGGAGAAAGAGATTGAGTGAGACAGAGAAAGGTTTGTGAAAAAGTGTGAAGAAAGAGATTGAGTGAGACAGAGAAAGGTTTGTGAAAAAGTGTGAAGAAAGAGATTGAGTGAGACAGAGACAGGTTTGTGAAAAAGTGTGGAGAAAGAGATTGAGTGAGACAGAGAAAGGTTTGTGAAAAAGTGTGGAGAAAGAGATTGAGTGAGACAGAGACAGGTTTGTGAATAAATGTGGAGAAAGAGATTGAGTGAGACAGAGAAAGGTTTGTGAAAAAATGTGGAGAAAGAGATTGAGTGAGACAGAGACAGGTTTGTGAATAAATGTGGAGAAAGAGATTGAGTGAGACAGAGACAGGTTTGTGAATAAATGTGGAGAAAGAGATTGAGTGAGACAGAGACAGGTTTGTGAATAAATGTGGAGAAAGAGATTGAGTGAGACAGAGAAAGGTTTGTGAAAAAATGTGGAGAAAGAGATTGAGAGAGATAGAGGTGTGCGATAAACGTATGGAAAGATATTGATAGAGTGGAACTTGTGAAAATATTGGAAAAGAGAAATTTGAAGAGAGAGAGAGAGAGAGAGAGAGAGAGAGTGTGTGTGTGAGAGAGAGAGAGAGAGAAAGGGAGAACGAGAGAAAGAGAGAGAAAGAGAGATGAATGAATGGACAGAGAAGCAAGGAAATTCTACGCGAAAGTTATCATGTATTTAAACCACACGGGCAAGGGCATCCCAAAGGGAAGATAAATCGATTCTCCAACTAAATCCGGTGACGATCATTGCTGGAGCAGGAGATGATGCCAGTGGTCCTGATTTCCACCTTATATTTGTTGTCCAGTCCAGGATTGTTAAAGTGAAAAGAGGTTTAGGTTCATCACGTTGTTGTGATTTGCTGGTTGATTTGATGTGTGTTATTCTTTGCCTCATACAAAGACCCTTTAGTCCAAATATGGGTTCAGTTTGGTTTTACTTCTGTTCGTATGCGGTATCTGAACAATACATGTTAATGTTATCATTAACTCAATGTCAAAATATTAACATCTATCTGAGCCATACGTGTTAATGTTATTATTAACTAATTGTCAAGATACTAACATTTATCTGAGCCATAAGTGTTAATGTTCTTGTTAACTCATTGCCAAAATGTTTTATTTGAGTCATACTACAATTAAAGTTTAAGACGTTAACGTCTATCTGAGTCATTGTACAACTTAATGTTCAAGGCTATCTGAGTCATTCAACTCAATGTATTAAGGGCTATGTGAGTAACTCCACAACTCAATGTATTAAGGGCTATCAGAGTCATACAACACAATGTATTAAGGGCTATGTGAGTAACTCCACAACTCAATGTATTAAGAGCTATCAGAGTCATTCAACTCAATGTATTAAGGGCTATGTGAGTCATACAATTCAATGTATTAAGTGCTATCTGAGTAACTCTACAACTCAATGTATTAAGGGCTATCTGAGTCATACAACTCAATGTATTAAGGGCTATCTGAGTCATACAACTCAATGTATTAAGGGATATCTGAGTCATACAACTCAATGTATTAAGGGCTATCTGAGTCATACAACTCAATGTATTAAGGGCTATGTGAGTAACTCCACAACTCAATGTATTAAGGGCTATCTGAGTCATACAACTCAATGTATTAAGGGCTATGTGAGTAACTCCACAACTCAATGTATTAAGGACTATGTGAGTAACTCTACAACTCAATGTATTAAGGGCTATCTGAGTCATACAACTCAATGTATTAAGGGCTATGTGAGTAACTCTACAACTCAATGTATTAAGGGCTATGTGAGTAACTCTATAACTCAATGTATTAAGGGCTATGTGAGTAATTCTACAACTCAATGTATTAAGGACTATCTGAGTAACTCTACAACTCAATGTATTAAGGGCTATCAGTCATACAACTCAATGTATTAAGGGCTATCTGAGTCATACAACTCAATGTATTAAGGGCTATGTGAGTAACTCCACAACTCAATGTATTAAGGGCTATCTGAGTAACTCTACAACTCAATGTATTAAGGGCTATCTGTCATACAACTCAATGTATTAAGGGCTATCTGAGTCATATAACTCAATGTATTAAGGGCTATCTGAGTAACTCTACAACTCAATGTATTAAGGGCTATCTGATTCATACAACTCAATGTATTAAGGGCTATGTGAGTAACTCCACAACTCAATGTATTAAGGGCTATCTGAGTAACTCCACAACTCAATGTATTAAGGGCTATGTGAGTAACTCCACAACTCAATGTATTAAGGGCTATGTGAGTAACTCCACAACTCAATGTATTAAGGGCAATGTGAATAACTCCACAACTCAATGTATTAAGGGCTATGTGAGTAACTCCACAACTCAATGTATTAAGGGCTATGTGAGTAACTCCACAATTCAATGTAAAGATATTAACGATTGTCTGAACCAAAACTGTTAAAATTATTATCAAGTAAATGTTACAATTTTAACGCTGATCAGAGATATTTAGATTGCTGACTCGCTTTCTAAAAGTGGCGTCAAACACGAAGAAAATGGAGTCATGGGACATCAGAACCCTTAACGAAATGGGAAACTCGGCACAAGTTGCCAAGATAATGAAGCCATACCAGAAGGTACATGCGTCTTGCACAGGTACAATAGAACTGCGCAGGAACCACCACACCAAGAGAAGGAAAAACCAGTCAGGGGACATTGAAAAAAAGCACATACACAGATATGAGGTCGGCTGGGGTGGGATGGAATGGAGTGGGGTTTGACTTCATGTTGTTAACAGAGCAAAGAAGTCGATTACAGGATGGGAGCCAATATCGCACAGAATAATAACAGCAAGATTTCACTCTATAGGAAGAAAGCAACAACCAAACAGTGCTTCTGTCCCACAAACAATGGCGAAGCAAATACCAAACAAGAATCCTACGATTTGCTCCAAGGAACTCTAGACATAGTTCTGTGGCGGAATATCAATATAATCATGGGAAAAATAAATTCACAAGTTGGAACAGTCAAGAGCAAGTAGGAATTGATTATAGACAAAAATGGTTTTGGGCAATACAAAGGAAAATGGCGAGAGCTTTGTGAACTTCTCTAATCTCAATGACCTTGTTATAAGAGATCCTATCTTTCCGGACAGAAGAGTGTGTTAGGCAACCTGGTGTTCACCAGATGGCACACCGAAAACCAAATTGACAATTACACATTAGATCGAAAATGGAGACACTGATTACAGGATGTAAAGGTAAGGAGAGAGGTAGACGGCGTTTCCAACCACAACCTGCTCGTATCTACTATAGCAATACAATTGAGCACTTTTAAGCACAGGACAATTAAAAATGCAACACGTAATATCTACCATGGAAACGCATAACAGCTAAATCCAAACTTATAGGTAAGAACATGTTTGAAATATTTGGCAACCTCACGAACGAAACCCAAAACAGCCACTGGTACACGCTCGAGGTAACAATTCAGAGCACATGTGATGAGTTTCTTGAAAAGAGAACTAAACAGCAAAATGAATGGCTCACAGGGCGCATACGGAACCGGGTAGAAGAAATAACTACAAAGAAACATAGAATCAGTGCATGTGCAGGGAGCACATAAAAGACAAGTCTGAGGGTATGAAACGTTCAAAAATAAATATTCTAAGCTAAACAACAAAGCTAAAAAAAAAAAAGGTGCCAGGCAGGATACGAGAGAACACATAGATACAGTTGCTGAAGAAACTGACAACGTCGCACTAGAGGCCTAAAGACATTTTATTACTATCAACTCAATGTGTAGATATTAACTGTCAAGTATCTACTTTCCACGTTCTAGATACCCTTTTAAAGAAAAAGTTGCGTCCCTTGTTGATGTGAATTCCATCTCCTTAGTCAATAAGCGTTTCAATTTCAAGGAAATAAGAAAATAGAGACAAACCTATGAAGAATGTGATTATGAGAGACACCCTTCCCCAACCGCCACCCCCCACAAATAAGAACATATTTCTAATAATACTTTGAACAAGTCCTCAGCATGGAATATGAAAATATCTTGTATATGGAGCTAATCGAGAAGTGATTACTTGCAAAAAGTACGCTTCAGCAACGTTTCAATCAGCACACTTAGCCGCAATTCAAGCATTCATTATCACTAGTAATTTCAAATTTAGCTCATTTTGGTTCTGTATTTTGCCTCTCTGCTGCTTTCCTTGACGTCATTTCAGCACAAACCGGAAATGAAGAGCAGATTCTGCCGTGGGCAGGAAGTTTGCCTCAGTTGGTAATTTTATCATCAACGGCAGTTTCAAACGAGTTTTATGACCAGAATACGTTCCTCTTTCCATTTATTTTTTTATTGCAGGCTTATCCTGCGCAAATACATTTTTACATAACTCAATATCCCACGTTCCATACATATTTCTACATTTGTTCTCGTCATGTTAAAGGGGAAAATAGCTCCATAGAAATGTGTCTTTAATTTAATGTTTGCAAAGAAAAACAAGCAAGATTAAAATACAGTTTGAACCAAGCGTAAAAACATACATGACTTGATATTGTAATCTACAAACTTTATCAAGGGCTGAACAAACCAAATGTATGTCAGTAAATATGAATATATATATATATTATTACATAGATTAAATTACGCTAAATTATGCTAATTGAAGATCCGCTCCATGAAGTTCAAGGGTTCAAATATTTGGGCTCCGCGGTAATAGCAACACTATCACTCGATGAAGAGATCAAGATACGCAAAGGGCAAGCAGCAACAACTTTCGTCAGGCTGAAAGAAAGGGCATGGAATAACAGAAAGCTGACACTAAATACAAAGATCATGATATATCAAGCATGCGTGTTTGGTACACTGTTGTACGCAGCGGAAACATGGACAACACACTCAAGACACGAGAAGAGGTTAAACAGTTTTCATATGTGATGTTTTTCAGTATAATGAAAATAAGGTGGCAGGACAAGGTGACCACCAACTCGGAAATACTGAAACGCGTCAAGATACCTTCCCTCTTCTCGACTGAGCAACAAAAGACTAAAATAGTTGGGTCACGTGACACGAATGTCAAATACCCGTATTCCGAAGCAGTTGCTTCTGGGTGAACTCATATCGGGGACCAGATCACAATGAAGGTCTACATTAAGATACAAAGACATTTGCAAAAGATCCATGAACAATTTTGCGATGAATCCAAATACCTGGGAGGAGATTGCAGAGGATATAGCTACATGGAGAACGACCTTGAGAACGGGCTTCGAGGCATCAGAGCTAGTTCTGATGACAAAGATGGAAGACAAACAACGCAACAGAGATGAGCCTACACCGCACCAATCGAACTTTTTCTGTTTATGCTGCTGGCGTACCTGTCAATCGGGAATCGACAAAATCTGACCCCAAAGTCGATGTCCCTCTAGGACAGGTGCAGCCACCGCAATCTCTACAACAGACCAGCTTACTGACCGTCTGTCAAGACGCAAATGGCAATATGTATATATTAAACAACTTTCTGTTTTGATTGTTTGTCACCTAACAGGCTTATTGTGGTCGTGCGTGCAGATTCTGGTTTCCGTTTGTCTGAATTTCGCGACCAGAAAATCAATATAACTTTTTACTTCAAACTCGGGGGCACGTTCGCGAATACCCATGGCATGTTGAAGCACGTTTATAGTGATCAGTGCTTGAGCCTTAAGAGTAGTTAAGAATGGTTTAGACGATTTATGTGTGGTCAGCAGTCAACAGATGACCATTCGTATTCACGACATCATCTGAAGGTGTTCATATTACACAGGTTCACGAGACGATACGTTCCAATCGTAGTCTTACAGTTCCGGAACTACCAGAAGAATGAAACATCACAATGAGATCGTACCATGCCATTCTAAGAGATAAATTATAAATGCATTGGGTAGCTGGGAAGTTCGTTCCAAGACAATTGACCGAAGAGCAGAAAGAGAATCTGTTAGGAAACAAACAAACAAATAGCTTTGCACAAGGTAGCGCATTGGCACCACTGTTGTTCAACATCCTCACCAATGACCAATCGACGAATCAGGTGACAGGACGATTCAAATATGCCGACGACACGACAGGCACATCACAAGGAACAAGCTTCCAGGCGGTTTAATATAAGCTGTCTAGCGCCATTGAATACCTAGGGAGGTATTACCAGGAAACCACCGTGCACCAAACTAAACAAAACCTAAGTAGATACCTTTTATCTAAGATTCAGGGAGCTCAAATGAAAAGTAAAGATAACATGGCAAGGATACGAGCTAGAAATCTACACGAGCCCCAAATACATGGGTACTAAACTAGACAGCACATTGCTAAACGGCACAAGATAGTGATCACAATCATATGTTATGTAGGCAGCGCATGAGCTGCAGTAGTCAGTGACACACAGCTGACTGCTAGCGTCAGGGCCAGCGAAACAGAGCTGCCAAGACCCTTCTATACCTCCACGCGGTGATCCTGGATAACAGGCTGCAGCAGGGCAGACTGGCTAAGGAGAAGGGATCGAAGAGGGAATGCTAACACGGTACTCAAAAAATGCTTGCTGAAGTCGGAAGTGTTAGACCGAAAGATGCAAATATCGCAGTCAAGCTGTAATCTACGACACAACGCATTCCGTTCTCTGGACTACATTCTGCTACTTAAGCCCTTTCAGGGTTTGGTAGCGGGAAATTGAGAACAAATGAAGCCAAGCCAAGCCAAGCCATCTGTTCTGTAGAAATCGGCACCTGTCCTGTGTTTTTGCACAGCGTATAGGCGGCACCAATATGGAAAAAAGCCCTTGCACGCCAAACGTGCCGATACGGCTCTCAATGAGACAGTCCCGATTGTGGTTGCGTGTTTAAAACCGACGCCTAATGAAACAAATATACCCCATACTTGGTATGTGATTTCACTGAAGCAGAAGACGCGCTGAAGCAGAATTGAAAGAGACAAACATAGCAACGATCAATGACACTTAACCTACTAACACCAATTGTAGAAAATGAGACGACAATCTAGATGGAGTTTCCTCTCCAAGAAAGCACTAGAAATCGCTGCATTGAGAAATGGGACCATAAAGCTCATGGATTCAGCTGCACATGGCGGCTGCACCTATATATCAAATATGAAGACCTTTAAATAGACTTCCGTCTAGGATAACCCGATGTAGAAATAACCTACTGAGATGGCTATACAGCGACGACGATACTTGTTAATGCGGTGCTGTCTTAGACTACCTCATGCGATTACTAAACCTACCAAACGGGTGTTCGATGGAAGACCTACTCGAGGGAAACGACACTGCAGTTAGGTTGGCTGAACACGGGACGTCTACTGTATGACGTGGTGGAAGGGACACTGAAAGTAAGTAAGTTAGAAACTTCTGGACCGAGTTAACGATAATGACAATTTATGAAGAAAATAATAATAGGCCATGAAATTGGAAGCTTAGGTAAGATATCGAAACGACAATGAAATCAAAGCAGCACTAGGAGCGACTTTGACAAGACCAAAAAAAAAGCACGTCAAGTAGGGTTGCATTTGATAGTCATGTTGGCAGGGCTGTCATAGTTTTACATGGTGAGTGTTGTGGACCACGAATTCTTACCGGTCATGTAAACAGTTAGCCGCTGGTACTATCTGACATTTCTCAGAGAAAAAAATTGTAGACAAAGGTATCAGTTGAAGAGAAACAACTTCTGGTTCTTTCATCGCGACAATGCACCAGACAAGTATCAGTGTGCTTTCGGGAATTTTAGGGAACAACGAAGAGATTGGTACTATTCAAGTCACCCTACTCAAAGACCTGAACCCTACTTACTTTTTTCTGTTAGCATAGCTGAAATCCAGCCTGAAAGGACAACATTCAGATAATTTAAAACATGAAAGCCGATTTATTAGCACGCTGATTTATACATGATTCACCAATATGCCAGAATTTGAAACGGAGATGGAAGCGATCTATTAACAAAGAATATGAATTATTCGAAGGAGAAAAGCCTAACTAGGTTGCATATAAGCCTGACAAAGTTATGCAACATAGCTCTAGAACTTGTTGAACTGTGTTTATATATATATATATATATATATATATATATATATATATATATATATATATACATATATATATATATATTTATTATATTTATATATACACGTCGTATGTATTTTACAACTTCCTGCGGCTTACTAGGCCTGGGGGAAGATGCAAATAATAATGGAAGCATTCGGCTGTTGTTGTTGCTTAGATGTTTGCCTCACTAGTTTCTACTGGCAGAGGCGCGCCCATTCCATCACAGACCGTAGTCAATTGGGCGATATCAGGAAGCATAAACCAGTGCTTGGATGTATGTGTATGTCTGTATGTACCTATGCTAGGTTTGTGCGCCCTCAGAAGCATTCAGCAATTTAGTAACAGACATTAATCTGCCTGTTTGAATACCAGGATTCCGCTGAACATTTGCTGCAAAACTGCCCGACATACGAGGATCAGAGAAAGAAGATGTGGCCATCACCAGTGGCAACACTAGACAAGCTCTATGGCAGTGTCGACATCCTCAGGATGACCGCTGCTATTTTCGAAAAAAATACAGGTTGACGTCTGACATCGTACGAAGAAGAAGGAGAAGAAGAATACCAGAATTCCAAGTATCCAAGTATGTATATATGTATGTATATATGAATGTATATTTATATATATATATATATATATATATATATATATATATATATATACATACATACATGGATACATACATACATACATATATATATATATATATATGTACATATATATTTATATGTGTGTGTGTGTGTGTGTGTGCATTCAAACGTCAGAATACAAGCTGATGAATCAGGGTAATTCAGAAATTAGGTCACACACTGATATGAGTTGGAATAAAATGTAATTGGTAGTCTCTAAAGGTGTCATTAGGTGGCAGCAACACCTAGCTTTGCTATTACCGTCGGTAGCAGACATTAAATGTCAGAAGCCAGTTCGTACCTCTGAGACAAAATGGCGTCCGTGCTCACAGAGCGTACATCCAAAGAAAACAGCGGAATGTTGTGCGTTTTTGTGTGTGTGCACAAAAAGACTGCAACGGATATTCATAAGAAAGTGCTGGCTGTTTAAGCTGAGAAATGTAGAGCGATGTATATCTGTCGATATATTTCTCAAAAACGCTTAAAAATTGGTGATGGGACTGAGCCTGATTGACCTGTTTAAATTGTGACAGGAGCATATTTGGGTGAGATAATTCAAGCTGACAGACGAGTAGTGATAGACAATGTAGCAGCGGCGATTGGGTGTTTGCATCGTTTGGCCTACACCATAATGCACAATTAATTACATTTCCGGAACAGTGGTTACCGAGTTAACCGACGGGCGAACTAACTTTTCTGCTGCAGGTTTTGGTACACTGACAAGGCGACGGGTTAAGTGCATCAACTTTGGTGTAAATTCTGTTCAGAAATAAAGGACGATATAAGTGCATAGATATATTTTTTTCTAAAATTAGTATCCCATTTAATGTTTCTTAATTTATTATGTGTGAACTATTTACTGACTTGCTGTGGCAACTTGCACGATACCCTTAACAATTGTGTGACCGCCACATAATTAACTATTATATTAGTTTTAATCCTCGTTCGTCTGTTCGAGACATGCACGCCTCTTCATATGCTTTCAGACGTCAACTTGAATCTATCTAACACAGCAGCGGTCCGTCTGAGATCATCCGTATCTCAATAAAGCTTGTTCACGAATGGTAATTGAGAATTACTTACAATTTTCCTCATTTGTTGGATATTTTTTAAGCAGGTTATCAATGGCCATTCCATGTGTACATTAGTGATACCAGTTTCGTAGTTCCTTGCCTTAGTTTTTAAATATCTTCTCTGTTTGTTGCCTGTTCTGCTTTAAAAAGAAATGTTCAGATATTCTAAGAGGCGTTTTTATTCTGTTCGTTTTTTTGGCCCTGGGTTTTAGTCGACATTATCTTTCCTGTCGTCCCTGGCTGTTATTTAATCTCGCCAATCCTGATAGACTCTGGTATCCATAATAACATGGCTGAGTATACCTTAATCCAGAGCATCTCAACCTCTTAGATGTTCAGTATGTTTTTATATCATGTTAGGAAAGCTTACGCCTCCACTCTCTTCCAGCTAGTCAAATGTGACAGAATGGCGTTAAAAAGATAATACTATTATTTTTTAACTGTGCATAAAAGGGAAAAACATCATAATTTTATAGCAGTAAATGAATCAGGAAAATGGGGAAAACTGATCGTTAGAAGAAGACAGTGAATTGATTAGTAATTTTTGCAGCGAGTTTTTTTTTCATGCAGATCTAGTAATCAAAATGTAGCTGTCGAGTGAAATCGAAAAGGTTGCAGTAGTAAACGACTTTAATGTTTAAGTCTGTTGTGTGGGAGACATACTTTTTCAAACAAACATAAAACCAATATCACACAGATACAGTATGGAAACTACTATCTCAATTGGTTACTGTTCGATGATACGGATATCCTATTTTAAAACAATGTCGAATTCGTTTTCAATATTATAATGGTTCGTCTTTTAAATATCTGCCACGCAATGCGTCGTCGTCAGAAGTTGAGATTCCTAACCTCAGTGGTTCAACTTATTCAAAAGGCTGTGTCTTCAAGAAGGTATTTTCTTGAGGTATTTCCTATCTTTTCGGTCACTTCTGTCGTGTCGATATCTATATTGAGAGAATTTATGATTCAATGAGCGACATGGAGTTTTGCTACACCAACCAGCATACACAATAGTTGTCGCTGGGGACTTTAATGCGAGAGTAGGTTAGAAGCCAGACATGCAAACATTTCATCGTTGCTGAAATGCAAAAAAAAAAACAGGAAATAGAATACGTAGGCAAGATGTGATGCGACTGTCACTGTAAGCCCATTTCCTTATTGAATCACACCCAAGCCATCTTTCTATGTCACTTGACCTTCCTAAAGTCAGGCGTTCTTGCGCTTTAAGGGCAGTATCACCTAGCGAAGAGTATATGTTTAAAATTGTATCTTTATTAAAAATTGATATATCCGTATACAATTTGGACAGGTGCTGTACATATGATCACCCTACAATATGCTATCATTTACTCGGATGTAGATTTACAAATGTTAATGTAAAGTTAAATTAAACAAATAAAACTGAATATTTATATTCTAAAAATGGTCACACTCTGCATGTGATTTCTCCTGTATTTTTGATCATACACACTTAATTTTAAAAACTAATACTGTTAAAGATTATCTCTTCATAATAGACTACAGTCAACGCTACATTTTTTACAGTTCTATTTTTATAAACATTCTAATATTTACTAAATTTTGTTTAAAATGTGGATACCCTAAATTATAATAAATCTTAATATTATAACATAACTTGATGTCCACAGTTTCCAGCTTAGCCATGGTTATCTTGGATATGTGTGCAAAGTTGCAAGACATTTGCTTTAAAAACAAAAAGTTATACAAAAAACATTGCGGCTTTTGGCGAAACTTTTGGGCACTATTTTTTACAACTTGTTGATGATTAAATACAATGATTCTTATTAATGATCAACCTGATAAAGACACCGTGCAGTATCTGCCTGCCAATGATTCAGTAAAAGTCACCTCCACCTCTTTGTAATTCGTGTCTCATCTGCTGCCGTAACAGCTTTTCTCTGAGTTCCTTTTTTCTACAAAATGTCCTTGTGTTCACATGACTGTCGCAGATACCTGCCAGCATGTCATTCCATTTTCTCTATTACCAACACAGATTGTGTCTCATCATTCAACACAGAAACTGCAATAGTAACATCAGCTTTCACAATAGTTAGTCCTTGGTTCTTATGTTTCGGTCATAGATAACACTTTTCTGTCACTTATTGCACATTTTGTGTTTGTCCTTCAAGACAGTTTTTCAGTAGTTCAGTCCTGGCAAGGTCCTAAAATACGGTTTTATAGTAGCCACAAGAACAGCAGATAGGTTGCTGGTGTGTTTGTATAAATAAACAGTTTCATTTGCTACAGCTTTCTTATACGGACATCATTTATTGTGGCTGTTATTCTAAACTGGTTGTGGCAAGTCCGTTACACCACAGAACATCTATAGGTATGCAAGCACTCCTCCAATACACACCATTGCTGATAATGCACACCTGTTTATTGGATTCAAACACAAATTACCCACATTTATTTGATTGCATGAAAAAATGATATTTATTACAGTTGGTTTTACTACAACGAACCTCAAACTGACTGCCTAGGTCTTCCTCTTTTTCTCTAGTACTCGAACATTGGAATAACAAAAGTGACAAAAATCTGCAGCTATTTAGTATTTTATTTGATTTAGTATCCAAATATAAATTATTCTGTTATCTGATACCCGTCTATTTCGGACCAAGTGTGGTTGGTCAGTAAACATTTAAAATATTCAATGTCATTTTGTTAAATATCATAGAGAATATACCAAGAAGAGTCCACAGCTCCATGTTTGCAAACGATCTGGCTATGTGGACCTCTGAAAAATGTCTCACCGTAGCAAACAATCGGATGCAGCAGGCCCTAACATCGTTAGAGGAGTGGGCTAAATCATGGATGGTCAAAATAAATGAAGAAAAAACAACATGTACGATATTCTCGCTTTCAAATAAACCACAGAACACCAAAATAAGTCTTAACGGCACATATCTGCGGCCAAACGACAACCCAAACTACTTGGGCGTCACATTTGATCGGCGCATGACATGGAAAAGTCAGATCGAGAGAAACCGAATGAGAGCCAGACAAAGAATGGTAATCATGAGGAAACTTGCTGGCACAAGCTGGGGAGCAGACGAAAGAATACTAAGGAAACTGTACACTGGAAGAGTGAGACCAGTTCTCGAGTATGACATTGCGGCATGGGCAACAGCAGTAAAGGCGAACTTTGATAAAATTAGCAAACTTAAAAACCAAGCCATTAGAGTTATAACAGGAGGCATGAAGTCAACCCCAATTGTAGAACTGGAAAAGATTAAAAATCTGCAATCCATGACCGACAGAAGAGACTGCAGAGCCCAGCAGCAAGCAGAGAAACTAAGAAGACTGACAGACCATCCAATGCACCAGAGACTAAATAGATTTGGAAAAGGGAAACTAGCGGAGAAACTTTGCAGAAATAGCCAAAGCAAAGATGAGCGAAGACCCTATGAACACATTAACAACACCAACGCCCATCCCTACTATACGCAAACCTACATGGAAGCAGCATATCATTCCGGAGGTGGTAGAAGATATACCAAGTATTGGAAACAAGAACAGCCAGACGGAAAAAGAAAGAAGAGACCTAACCCTGAGGGACATAGCGGAAAACTACCCAAGCATGGACTGGATCCATGCATACACCGACGGTTCTGTAACAAACACAACACAGAATGGAGTGGCAGGGGTATTCCTGAGCCTAACAAATGGTAGAAAAATAACTCTGTCAGTGGCAACTGGAAAATTCTCAAGCAATTTCAGAGCGGAGGCAGAGGCACTGAAGGCTGCAGTAAAAGCAATGTTGACAGGCGAAAGCAATAAAAGCCAGATAGTCCTGTTTACAGATGCCCTGGCCGTGGTTACAGCACTAAAAAGCCAGAACAATACAGAACTTAATGATTTACGAGCAGTACTCTGTCAACTGTGCTAGTAGTCTGCACCAAAATGAGTAGTGGTACAGTGGGTTCCATCCTACTGTAACATCCAAGACAACGAGGAGGCAGACAGACTGGCAAAATAAGGTGCACGACTATCACAACGAGATTCTACTGTGACCTACGAAGAGTCTAAAAGGTTTATTAGGGCCAGATACATGGCCAAATGGGAAACAGAACATACTGGCTACACAAAAAATGATGCCTACTACCAGCTGAACAAAAGAGTCAGGTCGTGGTCTTCAGACTCCGCACTGGCCACAATAGACTGAGGTACCACCTATTCAACAAATTGAAGATAGGTGGTACCGACGAATGCCCGTGCGGTACCGGTAAAATGACCGCTGAACATCTGCTGCAGAACTGCCCGACATACGAGGATCAGAGAGAGCAGATGTGGCCATCACCAGTGGAACTGCAAGACAAGCTCTATGGCAGTGGCGACAGCCTCAGGATGACCGCCGCTTTTTTTGAAAAAATAATGGTTACTGTCTGACTGCGTACGAAGAAGAAGAAGAAGAAGACTCCGCACAGGCCACAACAGACTGAGGTACCATCTATTCAATAAACTGAAGATAGGTGGCACTGACGAATGCATCCGTGGTACAGGGAAAATGACCGCTAAACATCTGCTGCAAAATTATTCGACATACGAGGACCAGAGAAAGCACATGTGGCCATCACCAGTGCCAACACAAGACAAGCTGTATGGCAGTGTCGACAGCCTCAGGATGACAGCTGCTTTCTTCGAACAAATTCAAGTTGACGTCTGTTAGCGTACGAAGAAGAAGAAGATGTTGTTAAATTTAACAGAACGGACTTTACAGACCAAACCTAATCCCATTGTGGTGAATGATAAATTGTCACTTTAGTTCAACTTCTGTTACTTTGGTCAACCTATCACCACATAACTATTAATTTGTCTCTCATCTTCGCGGCACGATATGATTTTATTTCTCAAAATTCTCACAAAGTTGTTTTTATTAGAAGATTACAAGCTGTATCAGCTCAATTGGGGCTAAAACATCACGCCATATTCATTACAAGTGTAGGGATAACTCATTATATTATATTTTTTAATAGGCAGCTTAAAAACTTCTCATTGTTTGTTGTGATAACTAAATTCTAAGGGAGTAATAATTTGAAACTAGTAACTGGCCTCCATTTTGAATTATTATTTCTTTTTTTTTGAGACTGACCCTAAGCCTGTTTGACAGTCTCTATCTTAATAAAACTACATATAGAGCATAAAATTCAAGCTATATTTAAAAGAAGATTGATTATACTTTCACAACAGCTTTACAAAATTTAAAATTAAAAAAACAACGCATTTTAACCAGATTCCAGGTGGCATTTCTCCTTTAGCACACACAGGGAGCTGATCTGGCTACATTTGCATTTTGTGACCGAACCACCTCAATTTCTACTTAGAAAGATAGTCAGCACATCTGGTAGTGAGCCCCATATTTCCAATATTCTAATTTCTCGTTCGATCTCTCTTAGTGGCACTAAGAACCTTCGGCAGATATTTCATTTTGCATGTAGAAATTGTGTGCCCAGGGGCCTTGCATAAGGATCAGGCCTGACACTGGGTGCACAATACAGCTGTTTTTCAGTTGGTGCCTGTAGCCAGGTGAATATTCGGTTATTTAAGCAGTAGTGACAGTCGATAAGTCTATGCCCTCTAACATATCATGTTATTTAAGCAGTAGTGACAGTGGTTAAGTCTAGGTCCTCTAACATTTCATGTTATTTGCCATATCCAATATCTCACCATCTATAAAAACACATCTAAGGTATCTGATCTCAAGCACCTGTCTAATTTTGATGTTTTTGATACAATGCTTAGTGGACCCGGCGATCTACTAATTCTGATAGTCTTCGATGTGTTAATCTTCAAACTGTAACTTTTACAGACGGTGTTTATCGCAGTCATATGGTTTTGCAGTCCATTTGTATTCGCATACATTAGGCCTTAATCGTATGCCAAGAACAATTCATGTATTGCGTATGGTCCCACATCTGATGTTACAATATGACCAGCCGGTGTTATAACTTTATCCATGTAAATGTCGCGCATGAATGATGAAAGCGCACGTTTCTGCCGCACTCTTGTAGATGTATCAGTTATATCCACTCTGAGTGGTGTGAAGTCAAAAGTGGTGTGTCACATGTCTCGGTTTTGGGACAGATTTTGTTTTCGATATATATAATCGATTTTGACAAGAACATCGGATCCATGATTGCAAAATTCGCGGATGACACAGAACTATGCATTAAGTGTCTTATCTAAAGCTGAAGTGGATATATTGAGGTCGGAATTAGGTATAATTCGGGAATGGTCTGAGAGCTGGCGTGTTTGCCGTACTCTATAGAGCACTCGTACAATTGTTTTGAGGTGAATAACGGGTCAGAGCAACCTTTCCACCGTTGGAAGCCAAAATGAGCTACACTCAGCTATTGATCAACAATCAGTCTGATTATTTGCTCTAAAAGTTTCTCAACATTTTTCCCGTTTGATGGGAACGCATCAAATACATTCCCCAAGTGGTACAGAGCTACTTCCAATGCTGTTATTTCTGCTTCCTAATATTAACATATCCACAGCCATCAAAAAGCTCATCGGATGTTCTGTCTGGATACTCTATGCAGACTCGATATCCCGCTTTAATGGTGGTCTTAAAAGCAGATCCATCAGTATAGACATGTATCAATTATTCTGGGTAGGTGTCAATCGTTCTCTGGATCAGAGCTTCTTGTTGTATTATCTGTTAGTTTTGTTAGAATTTCTGGCATTTTAAAACGTGCACGCGGTGGTAAATGTCTTGTTTCTCTCTGTGTTTCTTGTATTTTTTCTGGGACATGATATTTGTCTTTAATCTCACTGACGTGGTGGAGGACTGACTTTTGATTTATTCTTTGCATCTGTTCCCATCTTTCTACAAAGCTTCTATTGGGGGGGTCTTTGGTCATCCTTTTACTCCTCTCATAAACTTCCATAGCGGCCACATCTCTTCTCATCTTAGAGGGTTCCACATTCACGTGAATTTCACAAGCAGTAGGGGATGTTGACCTCATTGCTCAACACTGACTGTTACATCTTAATTAGCTCGTCGTCTGTCTTGATTTGCGAATTTGGGCCGTTGACATTCCTACAATAAAGGATCGAGCTTTCATTTCGTGATAACCGCAAGATCTGTCGTCCAAAACCGTTGTGGCTGTTCTGGAACTTCTTGGTCCCGTAAGTTCGTGAGTCGGAAATGTGTTATGAAAGACAAGCGCGCGCGCACACACACATACACACACACACACACACACACATACACACACACACCGACACACACACACACACCGACACACACACACACACACACCGACACACACACACACACACGCACGCGCGCGCACGCGCACGCACGCACGAACGCACGCGCGCGCACGCGCATGCACGCGCGCACGCACACACACACACACACACATACACACACACACACATACACACACACATACGATTCAAGGATAGTTTGAAGGATTTATTGAAGTGCTGTAAAATAGACAATACCACCCGGGAAAATCTGGCGCAAAAACATTCAGCATGCTAGGGTGCTGTCAATACGGTGGTTGTAATCAGCGTGAGTCTCCGTGTGCAGGAAACCCCGGATAGACGTGCGATCAGAAAGTCTACAGCAGCATCGTCTGCAGACCATGTTTGCCAGTCATACCATTTAACTTTCTACTCTTGCATTGGCTTGATCATTCATAAGCCACCATATTCCAGACCATTGAATGATATAGGATGATGTTGACGGTCCTCATCGACCACGATGAACTGGACACAAAAGGAATTTGACAGTGTCCAGCATGAGAAACTAATTATGTATTTGGAAAATACAGGTATGGATCAAGAAAACTCCATAAGAATACTCAAAGACCTAGGCCCGCTATACTTATCATTCATAAAAGTATAAAGAAGAATACGACAAGGATACGGACTCATCCATCGTTTGTTTAAAATGTACACAGAACACATTTTTAAACAGATAGAGGAAATGTCAGGACTCATTACCGAGAAAGTATCAATAATATTCTCTGATATAGGAATGATAAATATCTCTTAGCTGAAAGCGAGCCCGAATTACAGGAAAGGGAGATTCAATAAAGAACAAAAGTTAAGTAGGTGGATTGGACATTAGCACGGAGAAAATGACAACTGTGATAATTATCAAAGTAGACAAGAAATCTGCTATACAGATAAGAACATAATCAAATATAAGAGCAGGTCAAGAGCTTCTCCTATCTTGGATATATCTTCTTATTCTTCGTCTTTTTCTTCTTCTTCTTCTTTTTCTTCTTCTTCTTCATCTTTGTTCTCAATCTCCCGCTACTAAGCCCTGAAAAAGGCTTTGCAAGTAGCAGGATGTTGTACAGAGATCGAAATACACTGTGTCGTAGTTTACAGATTGACTGCGATATTTGCACTTTTCGGTCCGACACATTCGACGTCAGCAGGCAATTTCGATCCCTTCTTCTTAGCCAGTCTGCTCTGTTGCAGTCTGTTATCCAGGATCACCGAGTGGACGGGTGAAGGACTTGACAGCTTTGGCTTGCTGGTCCTGACGCAATCAGTCAGTTTTGGATCGTTGACCACTGCAGCTTGTGCAGTGCTCTGCATATTGAAATATAATAGCAGATGATGGAAGATGATTATAATAATCAGAAAGACAATATCGATGGCTAAAGCTGTTTCAACCAACGTGAGTCATATATTCTCAACCAAATCGACAACTGACACAACTAAAATTCGAATGATAGGCATAATGCAAAATCGTCATTGCTGTATGGTGTAGAAACGCGGACAATGCGAAGACAGTTAACGGCAGAGAATTGTGCTTTTGAAATGTGGATATATTCAAGAATGAGGACACATCTCGTGAAAAGAATAGAAACAAACAATGAAGTCTTGGAAAACATAATATTGCAAAAAAGAAAATTGTTGAACGAAATCAGACAGTTTATACATTTTGATCGCAACAAAAAAGATACCACCATCCAGGAAACAAAACTGAAAGAATAATTGCAGG
Organism: Ariolimax columbianus; assembly: GCA_036924085.1. Lineage (NCBI taxonomy): Eukaryota > Metazoa > Mollusca > Gastropoda > Stylommatophora > Arionidae > Ariolimax > Ariolimax columbianus. Next base: position 116,020,678 of record JAVGWX010000001.1, on the reverse strand, counting down.
GTAGATATGAAACATAACATATAATGATGGACAATGAAAAATGTAACATCATCAATGCAAGAAACAGAGGGCAATGGAGATCATTTGCAGTCGATCTTTAATGTGAGTTGAGAAGTTATGAGTAAAACAGTCCGATTGTCGAGGTAATTTCTGTAACTATTTATAATAGTTACCCAGCGCAAGCGACGATGGCCACATCAACAGATAGTTTTGTCTTCAAGATATAACGTGTTCTGTATTTGGATTATAGTGAGAAAGAAAACTGCGCTTGTCATTGACCTCACTCTCTAGTCCCTAGCTATCTTGAACCAGTGGGAAGACATTAATCAAGATGACTGGAGCCAACTCAGAGTGCAGGCACTCTGGTCCCACCTTCCGTGAGTCCAGGGGTCACTATGATACTTGTGGGATTAGAAAGTCCACCGTTTCTATTCATTACTTTGGAAGGCTAGTGCTTGATCTTTAGATCACAGCGACACCAGTAGACTCTGCAGGTTCTGTAGACAACCAATGTTAAATTTCAGTCATGTATTTTAGCCCAAAAGGGACCAGCGGACGATTGAGATGTTCATGCCCCCCGAAATCATCCACGCGCAGAAATGCTGGCACTGTAGGGGTTTGAGCTGATGGATCTGGGCTTGTCATTGGCCAGCTCTTGGGCCAGTACTGGTCAGGGATGATGATGTCACTAGTTCCGCCGGACTGTATACTACTCCGTCCGCCTCCACTCCGTCCGCCTCCACTCCGTCCGCCTCCACTCCGTCTGCCTCCACTCTGTGTTGTTTACTCTGAAATTCGCTGATTCTTAAAATGTGTATCGTTGATGATTTTGGGTGATTTTAATAAATTGATTAGATTTCTCCGATGATATATGCATGATAACGGGTTGTAAATGTTTGTAATATTGACGGCAAAGCGATAGTTGACTAGGTCTTAGTGGCCTTCAGCAGTCAATGACGTAGACCAAAAAAACAAAACCAAACCGGATTGAATGGATGACGTAGAACAGTTAGCATGAAGAAAAGTAAATATCACACTGAATAATGAAGACAGTTGAGGATTCCGATGCTCAAATACATTTATACTATCTATAGAACTGCTACTTGTTTATCGTTTCTCTTCCTGTTCCATACAAAGCATATGGCATTAACTTCACATTCATTCTCGTGACAGAATCATGTGCCACAAGTATCTTGTAAACCCTTGCACTCATTTGCAGTATTTTCTTCAGCTATCTCTACTCTACTCTCTCTTACTCTATCTCTTCTCCATCCTCATCATCTTTTTCTATCCTCCAGTCTCTCTCATCACCAGCTTATATCATTCCTCAACCCTCACTCTCTTCACTAACTGACCTCCACTCTCATATACTCCTACCGATCAATCATCTGCTCTCTTTATCTTTTCTGTGTTGCCTTTAACGACATGATTTGAAGGTCGCAGAGGGCTTCATCGACACTTCTTTAGATCCACTTTGCTTCAATTGATTTTAAATCAGTCATATTTTTACCCAACCGTTAACTGGACACGGATTGTACCTACACCTGGCTGTCAGTGGTCCCATTCAGGCTCGCAGGTGGTGCAGTTGCTTAGATGCTGCCAAAAAGCAAAAGCGTGATGAGCTTTCCTAATTACTTTGTTTTCTCTCTTTCTCTCTCTCTCCTCCACCCACATCCTCTTTCCAACTCTCTCTCTTTAACTCTCATTCTCACTCTACTCTTCTCCACTCGTCTACTGTTTCCAATTCTCTCTCCGTCTATATACATATCTTCTACATTCTCTACTCGGCTCTCACTATCTAGCTCTCTACTCCATTTTAAATCTCTCCTTATCTTTTCTGAACTCTCTACCACTTTCTCTTTCGCCCAATCTCTCTCGCTTCCACTCATTCCCACCCTCTTCCTCTCTTTCTCCTTCACTTTCTCTCTCTCTCCTACACCCACATCCTCTTTCCAGCTATCTCTTCAACTCTCTTCCTCATTCTCCTCCACTCTCCTAATCACTCCCTCTCTCTACCGTCTATATCCCTCTCTTCTATATTCTCTGCTCCACTCTCTCTAGCTCTCTCCTCCACTCGAAATCTCTCTTCATCTTTCCTGAATTTTCTATCACTCACTTTGTCTTCTAATCTCTCTCGTTTCTACTCATTCTCACTCTCTCTTCCTACACTCCACTCTATTCCCACTCAACTCACACTCCTCAACGGATTCTCTTCCACTCTATCTCTCACTGTCTCGATCTCCCTTTCACACAGTCAGTCTGTCTCTCCAGCGCACTCTGACATCTACTCATTTTCAGTCTCTATCTACTACATTGGAACTCTGTCGTCTCCACACTTTCGCCCCATTCTCTCTTTTGTTTATTGTCTCCTCCTCTCTGTTTCCTCAATGTATCACTCTCAATCAATTGCTTCATCTCTCACTCTTTATTCTCATCTATCTCCTCCTATTTCCTCTTCTTGTCTCTCACACGCTCTCCTCATTGCTCACACACAGTCTATCTCCTCAACTCCTCTTTCCTCCCTGCCATATTTATGACCTCAAATCTCCAGAATGACTATTTCTTATCTCTTCTACTTTCATTCTCTTCAACATTTCTATCTTCCACTGAACATTTCTTTTTCTTTCACTCTCACTTTCTCTCCACGTTATCATCTACACGTTCTCTTTCCTTCGCTCTTTCTCTTTAAATTTCCCTTTCCTTCATTGTTTTTCTCCTAAAATATTTTTCTCATTCACCCTTTCTATCCTCCATTCTCTCTCACGCTAATGCTCTTTCTAACCCTTCTTTGTCTCTATTTCTCCTCTTCTGCTCTCCTCCATCCTCTCTCTCTCTCGCTTCTACTCCTCACTTTCTTCTCGCCCCTCTACTCTCTCTACGCAACTCTCTGTCGACTGCTCTCTCTGCTGAACTCTCTCCTCCTCTCTGAATCTTCGACACTCTGTCTTCTCTCTCAGTTTTGCTCAACTTCCATGGCACTCTCAATCTCAAACTCTCCCGGAATTCTCTCTCTTTCTCAGTTTCCCTCTCAACACTTTTCCTCATTTCTCCACCTGTCTCTTAGATTCTTACTACACACTCTCTCGCTCCCTCACTCTCTCTCACCCCAAACATTTCTGCTGCTCTCTTTTTATAGCTCTCAGTCTCATTATGAATATTTTTTAAAAAATGTCTATCTTTCTTTCTCCCCCCCCCCTCTTTCTATGTATTTCTTTTTTTCTTTCTCTCAATCTCTCTCTTTCTCTCTCTCTCTCTCTCTCTCTCTCTCTCTCTCTCTCCCTATTTCACTCAACTTTCACTATCTTCTTCTGAAAAAATTATTTTGTATTTATTTACGCAATTCACTCCCCTAAAATATGAAACTTCTTTCCATTCCAACACAAACAGTTTTCATACTTTACTTTTATCAATTGTTTCAGTTACATGAAATACGCTTGAACATTTTATTTTATTATTGCGAGCATGCTAAAAAGTTGCACTTTTCTTGTAAGCACGTGAAGAATACGAAGCAAATAGTATTGTTTATCGATTACCTATTCTGTAACGCCTGTGTGTAGATGATTCCATGTCAGCAGGTACGTTTGGTTATTCATTTGAAGGTCCATGATGATTATACATTAACTCAGACAAACGATTTATAAACATCTTCGCATGAACACTGAACTTTGCCTCGCCTCTAATTAATATCCATCTTCGCATGAACACTGAACTTTGCCTCGCCTCTAATTAATATCCATCTTCGCATGAACACTGAACTTTGCCTCGCCTCTAATTAATATCCATCTTCGCATGAACACTGAACTTTGCCTCGCCTCTAATTAATATCCATCTTCGCATGAACACTGAACTTTGCCTCACCTCTAATTAATATCCATCTTCGCATGAACACTGACCTTTGCCTCGCCTCTAATTAATATCCATCTTCGCATGAACACTGAACTTTGCCTCGCCTCTAATTAATATCCATCTTCGCATAAACACTGAACTTTGCCTCGCCTCTAATTAATATCCATCTTCGCATGAACACTGAACTTTGCCTCGCCTCTAATTAATATCCATCTTCGCATGAACACTGAATTTGCCTAGCCTCTAATTAATATCCATCTTTGCATGAACACTGAATTTGCCTCGCCTCTAATTAATATCCATCTTTACAAGAACATTGAAGTTTGCGTCGCCTCTAATTAACACACATCTTCATATGAATACTGAACTTTGCCTCGCCTCTAATTAACACACATCTTCAAACGAATACTGAACTTTGCCTCGCCTCTAATTAATATCCATCTTCGCATGAACACTGAACTTTGCCTCGCCTCTAATTAATATCCATCTTCGCATGAACACTGAACTTTGCCTCGCCTCTAATTAATATCCATCATCGCATGAACACTGAATTTGCCTCGCCTCTAATTAATATCCATCTTTCCATGAACACTGAATTTGCCTCGCCTCTAATTAATATCCATCTTTACAAGAACATTGAACTTTGCGTCGCCTCTAATTAACACACATCTTCATATGAATACTGAACTTTGCCTCGCCTCTAATTAACACACATCTTCATACGAATACTGAGCTTTGCCTCGCCTCTAATTAACATACATGTTCAATGGTCCTGTTCTGTCTAGACCTCGTGTCACTCTGGTATTACTGATATACTAACGGTACTTACTTTCTGTGTTATGGGCTTCACGTCAGACATCATATTTCCAATATTCAGCTACTTGAATTGACTTGTCCTTCCCTTTCAAAATGTAATCTACATTATATGTGTCTATAACATTTGGGCAGGTCATCAGGCTTTTATGTTGCTTTACAGTCCCATGTTTCATAATTTCGGATCCCCATCTCTTTAATGGTCTGGCTTTTATGTTGCTCCACAGTCACATGTTTCATAGTTTTCGGCTCCCCATCTCTTTAATGGTCTGGCTTTTATGTTGCTCCACAATCACATATTTCATAGTTTCGGCTGCCCATCTCTTTAAATTCTTTCTCTAAAGTGATACACCAGTTCGGAGTCTATTTAGTGACTTCCATGTGGAATAAAGCAATTAGTTTCCAGTGACAGGTTCTTCCTGTACCCCAACCGAAGGAACTTGCGTAAGTTTATTCTTTTTTTAAGCTGCGTTTTCTAGGGCTACTCTGTAGCAGATGTGTTGACTGTAAGAAACTTCGTTTAGACTTCAGTTTTGTGTTCAGTACCTGGTGCCCAAACATAAGGTGCATTTAGTCGTTTACATGTTTCTCTTTTTCGATTTCTGATGTTATATTCTTCTTCGTATCTCAGTTGGTGTTACACCGATCGTGTGATATAATTTTCAGTTGAAGTAGCTTTTAGGCATCCTGTAACTATCTATTATTCCTGTATCCATATTTTTGACATGTGAATTTTTTTTCTCAAAATTGGCACGCTTTACTGTCGTAATACACTTGCACGTTTTCAACACCCTTACATTGAGACTAGAAACGTAACATTTCTAGCTCTCACAATGTTGTCGTAGGCGTGAGGTCATTATGTTGCACTGTTAACTTGACACTGTTGTTAATCTTTGCATCCTCTCACTCAAGTATGTGTCAAATACAAAGAGCCAGAACCAAAATTAGATCACTGAGTTGATATTCTCAAATAAAACAATAAAGCAAGGCTTTCCTTTGCCAAAACTCCAGTCTCCTCAGAGTCATACCAATGCATTCCTGGACATCTTGGTAGCATCGTTTTCATGGTCTTCCCCTGCCTCTTTTGCCTGGCACCATATCTCCCATCACGGTTCTCTCAAGGCCGTTGTGTCTCTTGATGTGACCAAAGTATTTACATTTTTTCTGGCCAAAATTGAATTGATAAACCAGCTCTCTTCTATGTTCAACTCTTGCCGAATGGCTATATTCGTCTTTTTCTCCGTCCAGGGTATTCTGAGGATATTTCTGTAACATTTTTACTCAAAGGACTCTATTTTTCTAGATCTTCTGGTAATCTTCCATGATTCGCAACCATATGCTGCCAAAGGAAAAACACAGTGTATAAACCAAGAATATATGTGGTTGTGATACCATGTAAGAGGAAGGATATCATACGTTATAACCAAAACACCTTTATTAGAGACAACAAGCAATATACATATAAGAACAACTAACAAATGATAGAAGAAAGGATGAACTCATACAAATATAATTAGTATCGGATCGTCGGTGCAGACTGTCAACCATGTTTGGTGGCAATGGAAGTTGTCCTTGATGAAGGCCTTTTGGTCCTTATGTCGTTTTGGCTTGGTCTTGTCCTTCTTCTTCTTCTTCTTCTTCTTCTGCGTTCGTTCTCAATTTTCCGGTAACAAGCCATGAACAGGGCTTTGTAAGTAGCAGGATGTAGTACGGAGAACGGAATGCATTGTGTCGCTAGTTTACAGTTGACTGCGATATTTGCACCTTTCGGTCCAAGACATCCGTCTTCGGTAGGGTCTTGTCCTAACACACCATCTAGACCATACTTATCCATATTTGTATCCATTCTATTCTCGTACCGAGCTGGCTCACGCCTGACATGGTCCACACCAAACATGGTAGTGCGAGCTCAGAGGCAAACAGAGACCTGCGTAAAGTGGTGCTCATGGAGCAATTCTATAGTAAGAGCTGACCTTTACATCACCACTTTAGGCATGCATGATATTCAATAGAAAGGTCTGACAGTTTAACACACCGAGTAGCATATTTCGCCCCAGCCAACATATGGAATAGAAAGCCATGACAGTTTACAATATTAGGGAATAACATTTCGCCTCAGCCAACATATGGAATAGAAAGTCCTGACAGTTTACAATATTAGGGAATAACATTTCGTCTCAGCCAACATTTGGAATAGAAAGTCCTGACAGTTTACAATATTAGGGAGTAACATTTCGTCCCAGCCAACAGATTTTATAGACATGCGCAACATTTAACATATCAGCAAGTAACGTTTCGCCACAGCCAACGTTATGAATAGAAAGGCCTGACAGTTTAACATATTCGCCCCAGCTAATATATTAAATAGAAAGGCTTTGCAGTTTAATATATCGGGCAGTAACATTTCGTCCCTGCCAACACATCAATACTTTATCAATGAAACTATGTGGCCGAGGTTTGCATTATAAAATATACAGCAGCTGTAAACTTGGAACATAGACCACTGCTCTATTCATCCATCAGTTGATAATCTCAATATTGTTATTATGGACTGAACGTCTTCACACTCCCAAATGAAATGCTTATCCTCAATGTATTCAGAAAAACAGCAAAGCGGCTGGCTCTAGATTGAATTTTTGGTTCCCTTTTTGGGAAGGTGAGATACCCACCAACATCAAAGCTTCTTTCAAGTATTTATACACAAACCACCCAATGTTCAGTGGCACTGACGACAACAGGAGAATAAGAATAAAGAAAGGGATGTCAAGAATGGTCCCCACAGAGAGAACAATTGAACAGATGACGACATTTGAAAATTTAATGGAAAATAAAATAATGGATTCCTCTACCCTGATGATAACATGGCGAATCGTTACCATCTTCAATAGAAGGTTGTTCAAGGGAAAACGAAGACTTGAACATAAGCAACTGACAGACGGCAATGCTGGGGTTGGCGGGCAATGTTTTAACCGCTGATGGGGTTTCTGTGTTTTGTGGTTAGAAATCAGGAAGGCTTTTGGGGTAGAATGAATTGTTATAGTGGCCGTGACTAGCGCATACCAACTTGCATATATGATGCAGCTATTGTTTCTGAAGCATAATGCATGATTCAGAAAGTGCAACACATGATTAAGAAGGGCCAACACATGATTCAGAAAGTGCAACACATGATTCAGAAAGTGCAACACATGATTCAGAAAGTGCAACACATGATTCAGAAAGGGCAACACATGATTAAGAAGGGCCAACACATGATTCAGAAAGTGCAACACATGATTAAGAAAGGGTAACACATGATTCAGAAAGTGCAACACATGATTAAGAAGGGCCAACACATGATTCAGAAAGTGCAACACATGATTAAGAAGGGCCAACACATGATTCAGAAAGTGCAACACATGATTCAGAAAGTGCAACACATGATTCAGAAAGTGCCAACAAATGATTCAGAAAGGGTAACACATGATTCAGAAAGTGCAACAAATGATTCCGAAAGTGCAACACATGATTCAGAAAGGGCAACACATGATTCAGAAAGTGCAACACATGATTCAGAAAGTGCAACACATGATTCAGAAAGGGCAACACATGATTCAGAAAGTGCAACACATGATTCAGAAAGTGCAACACATGATTCAGAAAGTGCAACAAATGATTCAGAAAGTGCAACTCATGATTCAGAAAGTGCAACAAATACAGCAACACCACGAATCGATAACAATTAAGACGATCTAAAATTTTAAGAACATCTCTGGATCTTACTGAAGGCATTGGATAATAACATGAATGACATACTAGAGTCATTCTGTTATCGCGTGCACAAAACTATATGGTATGAATCTTATATCTACATGTGAGGAGTGTTTGATGGAATGGATGGCCGATTCATACCCTTCACCATCTCCCGAACGAGACTACTCACCAATGGATCTGCGCGGATTGCAGTAACGTCATATCCGGTCAACATAACATAACACTAGGAATCTCTCTATAATCTGACTTGGTCCTGGCGATAATCATCAAACGAATGCTAAATCAAGGCGCAGGGGCATTTTACAAAGTAGTTTCATTCTATTCTACCATAAATATTCATTAGAGCCTAAATTACATGTACGACCTGACAATCGTATCGATTGGTCTGCCTAGCTGGCCTAATCTGGCCTAATCTGGCCGCTTACTGTCGAGCACTGATTGTAGCCTATGGCTGTCACTGGGGAGAAATGGAGGACAGCGCAACACATTATTAATTTGTGTTCACTTTACCTGTAAGTCTGAATAAGCGACAGATTCGTGGGAGAATGCCCTGCAGGTATCGTGGGCTTTTCTTGTACATTAATTATTTGTAAATTACGAACAACCAGGGGAGCTAGGTGTTTTGTTTAGGTGGGACATACTTCTTAATTGAATTCGCTTCAATCGGAGCATGGGAGTACCACTGCAGTTAGTATATGTTCAGGAAGATTGTGCTGTAGCATTTCTGTTCTAGTAATGCTGATTTAAGTGGTTGGTTCTTTTAAGTGGAGAAGTTACCATCCTTTTTTCAGAACTCTAGTTAGTCACAGTTTTTTAAGTCAATATTTATGAATAGCTTAATCTTTCCTCTCCATTTACCTATACGCCATGATTTAAATGCCATTAAATGTAATTTGTGTACCATAGTTTCAAATAATGACCGCAATTAAATCTAAGTGACACATTCATTACTATTGTCTTAAATAGATAACAAGAACAGACTGTATTTTTTTAGATTCTGTGTGATATTACTGAAAGCAAAGAATTACTTTAGGTTTAACACTACTATTACTAATGCTACTACTATTACTAGTACTACTACTTCTTCTTCTGTGTTCGTTCTCAATCTCCAGCTACCCCAGTCCTGAACAGGGCTTTGCAAGTAGTGGGATGTAGTCCAGAGAACGGAATGCATTATGTCGCTAGTTTACAGTTTGACTGCGATATTTGCACCTTTCGGTCCGACACATCCGTCTTCGGCAGAAGTACTACTACTAATACTACTACTACTACTACTACTACTACTACTACTACTACTACTACTACTACTACTACTACTACTAGTTCAGTTAAATAATTTTTTGGTTACTGGTTTGCGGAACCAAGTTCCCTGCATATCCAGGTAGCAGTGAAAAGTGCAAATGCAATGTTAGGTTTGATAAAAAGAAATATTTAACATTGTAGCAAGGAAGTCATAGTCAAACTATATGCAGCATTAATTAGATCTTTCAGCTGTGAAGTCCTTATCGAAGAGGGGATATGCGCATGCTGGAAAGGATACAAAGAAGAGCGACAAAACTGATAGTGGGAATCTGGAATTATAGTTATGAGAAAAGACTGGAAAAACCGGTCTGCATTGTCTAGAAAAGAAAACAAATTAGAGGCGACGTAATACAAGTTTGTAAGATTATCAAGGAAAAGGACAAATCAGACTATGACAAGGTATTCAAAGTACAGACACCTACAAAAACAAGAGGACATAGCTACACATTAATTAAAGAAAGGTCCAGATGAGATACTAGGAAATATTTTTTAGTCAGAGAGTGGTGAAGGCGTGTAATGTATTGCCTCAAGAAATAGTGGAGGCATGGTCAATCAATGCATTCAAGAATATATTTGATATAAATAGTTTTTAGATCAAGGGAAGTACAAGAACTGGATGTATGCGGACTTTGGATTAAGTTAAGTTATGTCAAGTATATTAATAGGTGTTCAGTTCTTTTTTTTAGCAGACAGCGAGGCTCTGGTGCACTGATTATTCTTTTTTATTTTTGATCGCTGATGCTGCACACTCTTGAGCTACGTTCTCACCAAACCTTCTTACCTTTTCAACCACTGACCTCAAATGTGGGCAATACCAGAAGGATCGTTTCAATGATCATTGTGCATTAATTTTCAAAGCGGGCATTGGCTGGCTTAAATGTGTCTCTCTTATCTGGCTTGTTTACTTCTCCCGTCAACGTGTGCCGTTAAGCATTGTCGGAGAATAAGTTGATTAATTAGGCAAAGTGTGTTGCTTTGGTTGCTGTTAGTCCACGTTGTTGTCGGATTTTAGTTATGTTATCTGTCTTTCTACCGCATGATTTATCTTGTACTTTGTAGCCAGATCTTCTGGTATTGTTAGAGTGAATAGTAGTTGATCAGGTTACATTCTCATGAAGTGACAGAACCATCGTATTTTCTATCTAGAAATGCATACAACAAAATGTGACGTCCTTTTCATGACCAACGTCGAAGAAGAAGAAGAAGAAGACGAAGAAGAAATAGAATAGATTTTTAAAGTCCCAGTGTAGTCTCACGAAGCTTTACAACATTGTCATAGTTTCTAGCACGGCTTCCTTCCATTGGTATCTCCAGGTCGTTTATTGTGGAGTAAAGAAAAGGATGAAATCGAAAAGAGTAGGCTTAACGACCGCTGCTCGGGCAAAATTCAAGTTAAAAATTTACTCAAATTATTCTAGGGATTCTCGCCCCACAGAGAATATGTCGCAAAAAAGGTGGATTGTGTGGCCATAACAAGAGGTCTTGGTTATATGGTTAGCGGTGCGGGTTAGATAGCGCTTGACAGGCTTTAGGTTTACCTTGCTCTAATTTACGCTTCCACCCCCACCAGCCTCAAAAATTGTCCCCAGTGGATTTTCACCTGCCAAAAAAAATATGAAAGAAATGAGGTCTCACTTTCCCGCGACGACTAACGACATAAGTGGACCGAAGATAGATAGATAAAAAGAAAAGGATGCCTGAACCGATTAGTGGAAACCGTAAACGGTGACTAAACAGAGTATACATGACGCTGGCAACCTCATCATATAAGACAACGAGCTACAGACATCACCACTGTAATGCCAAATCAGTGCTACGGCGTAGGCGTCCTGTTAGATTGCCAACTGCAGGAGTGGCACAAAGGAGTTATTGGAACCAAATATCTTCTACATCCGTTTCTTCTTCTTCATAGTTCGTCTTCAAACTTCGACATCAATGACTTTAACAAAGGTAGGAGTCAACTTGAGACTGTGCACTTTCATACAGTTTTTTTCATGAGCGGACACTGGTTGATTCCAGTTGCTTTCACTAGTGTAGGATAAGCTGAACTACAAAAGCTGTTCTGCTGTCATAGGCGCTGTACCAAAGTTACAAAGGTCCGTACCGCTAATCTTGAATTTATTATCCAGATTAAATCTCAGTCTGTTATGTATTGTGTGCACCCGAGGGAAAAATCACCTGATCTCGTGGCAGACATCATATTCTATATGACCGGTCATTATCTTTATCATTTATCAGCAGTTAAAACTGCATTTCAGTTGTTAGACTGTCTGAATTCCGAGGCAAGTGGGAGACACATTAAAGGGAGTTCACATTTTTAGTTAGATATGCTCCATTCTTCGGTACATTGATTTTGCTCTCCCCATTCCAAACAGTACCCGGGATAAAAAAAATAAAAACTAGTGCCACTGCAACCTTCAAAGCATGTGGTTACAAAGGAACTTAAGAGGATTGTGCAAGGGGCTAACAAACTCAGCATGCACAACCATTCCTACAAAATCGTCACTGTATATACTGCGACAAATGTTCCATGTTAATGAGGCTATGCGGAGTGGTGACCTTAATTTTCTTAGGAACGAAAAACAGAATCAATCAAATCAATCATACTTTAAAAACGAATGTGTCATATCCAATTGTCTTTTACCACGGTGGCAAAATATGCTATCTTTCTCTTGATGCTCGTGCCACTGACCAGTAGCTGTCCCTGGTAGAAAATAAAGCTGAGAGTAATCCAACTACTAAAACCGCGGACAAATCAATGTATACTAAATATTAAGTTCCAAGAAAATTAGGGTAGATACATACAATGACATGACGCTTACATCATCCTTCTAAAACACGGTAACATTCTCCGTTGAATCATTACATTTATGCTTTCAAGCATGGATTTGGAAAATGATAACAATTAAATGGACCATTTGTTTTAAATATATCCCCGAGAAATCTCTCTCTCTCTCTCTCTTTCTCTCTTTCTCTCTCTCTCTCTCTCTCTATATATATATATATATATATATATATATGTATATATATATATATATATATATATAGCTCTTACGCATCTCTTTAAACACTTGTAATTTAAATTAATATATATCAATACACCTGCTGAAAAACGAGCGCCCGGGTGATGCCAAATCTAAAACAACAACAACGGCAACAGAGATAGAGAAAGATAACGATCCATAGAAAGATATATGGAGAGAGAGAGAGAGAGAGATATGAATAAAGAGAGCCGAAGAGAACGAGAACGAGGATGGACCGTGTAAATTGTTTTGGTCTCAGTGTTTATGTGCAGACAACAGCTGTTATGATTAGCCTTTAAAGGCAGCCAATGAGGTCATTGGTCCTCATGAGACTGAGAGTAATCTGTAAAGGCAGATTTAAACGATATCACGAACAGAGACTTTTCCATCATTTTGAAAATGGCGCACATACACAAACGTCTGCCATTATGATACAAATTTAATCATTGGGCGAACTCTTACTTTCAGTATGGCGGCGATATTTTACATTCAACAGTAAAATATGTTAATGACGTGGAAAATAAATTTATATTACAAACCGTTATAAAGGAATGCAATCTGGAAAGGAACACGAGAACAATGTAAGTTAGCCATGAATGCTAATATGTGGCCAGAAAAAGATTATCTGTTTATGACGACAATAAAAACCAGAGACATAAAATGTTGGATAACCGATACAGACATGGAACTCAGTCGGATTTGCGGTACAAAGACTTTTTCTCAATCACATACGCATTCACAATTATATACATACTTACATACACACACGCACACACACAGACACACACATACACATACATGCACACATACACACCAATATATTCCAAGACAATATCAGATTTGAATGTTGAAACGGGATCAAGACGCTGAGCAGCGCATGAGCTGCAGTGGTCAGCGACCCATAGCTGACTGCTAGCGTCAGGGCCTGCGAACCAGAGCTGCCAAGACCCTTCTACACCTCCACGCGGTGATCCTGGATAACAGGCTGCAGCAGGGCAGACTGGCTAAGGAGAAGGGATCGAAGAGGGAATGCTAACCCGGTACTCAAAAAATGCTTGCTGAAGTCGGATGTGCTGGACCGAAAGGTGCAAATATCGCAGCCAAGCTGTAAACTATGACACAACGTACTCCGTTCTCTGGACTACATTCTGCTACTTAAGCCCTTTCAGGGTTTGGTAGCGGGAGATTGAGAACAAACGAAGAAGAAGAAGATGAATGTGGAAACATTTAGCATGACGTCATGAAGCAAATGCAGAGACGTTCCAGCTATGATGTGCTAAAAAACAAATTCCAAAAAAGGCAAATAGACAAAATATCAACTGTGAACTCATACCAACTTTCTACTATCTTTGATACTCATGAATAATCAATGCACACGAATAAAGGATCATCAACATTTTAATTTAGATGCTTGTAAGAAGTGTTCATGGTCTCTAGAAGTGATAGGAAAAAAAATTGGATAAAAAGTGTTCATGGTCTCTGGAAGTGTTAGGAAAGAAAATTCGATAAAAAGTGTTCGTGGTCTCTAGAAGTGTTAGGAAAGAAAATTCGATAAAAAGTGTTCGTGGTCTCTGGAAGTGTTAGGAAAGAAAATTCGATAAAAAGTGTCCATGGTCTCTGGAAGTGTTAGGAAAGAAAATTCGATAAAAAGTGTTCGTGGTCTCTGGAAGTGTTAGGAAAGAAAATTCGATAAAAAGTGTTCATGGTCTCTGGAAGTGTTAGGAAAAAAAATTCGATAAAAAGTGTTCATGGTCTCTGGAAGTGTTAGGAAAGAAAATTCGATAAAAAGTGTTCATGGTCTCTGGAAGTGTTAGGAAAGAAAATTCGATAAAAAGGGTTCGTGGTCTCTAGAAGTGTTAGGAAAGAAAATTCGATAAAAAGTGTTCGTGGTCTCTGGAAGTGTTAGGAAAGAAAATTCGATAAAAAGTGTTCATGGTCTCTGGAAGTGTTAGGAAAGAAAATTCGATAAAAAGTGTTCGTGATCTCAAGAAGTATTAGGAAAGAAAATTCGATAGAAAGTGTTCATGGTCTCTGGAAGTGTTAGGAAAGAAAATTCGATAAAAAGTGTTCATGGTCTCTGGAAGTGTTAGGAAAGAAAATTCGATAAAAAGTGGTCATGGTGTCTAAAAGAGTTAGGAAAGACAATTGGATAAAAAGTCGCCATGTCTTTAAAAGAAGAAAAATTACATTCGATAAAAAGGAGTTATGGTTATTAGAAAAGATAAATGATGGAAAATTCGACAAAACAGTGGAGACGGTTTCTAGAAGAAGTAGGAAAAAGAAAAATAATTCCACAAAAACTGGTTAGGATCTTTTGAAGAGGTAGACTAAAGAAACATAATTTGACAAATAGTGGTGAGTATCTCTAAGAGGGGATACAGTAACATTCGACAAAATGTGGCGAGAGTCTCTAGAAAAGGTAGAGTAAATTTGAACAAAAAGTGGTGAGGTTCTCTAGAAGATGTAAATTAAAATTCGACAAAAAAGGGTGACGGTCTCTAGGAGAGGTAGAGTAAATTTGGACAAAAAGTGGTGAGGTTCTCTAGAAGATGTAGAGTAAAATTCGACAAAAAAGGGTGAGCGTCTCTAGAAGAGTGAAAGTAAAATTCGACCAAAAAGGGTGAGGGTCTCTAGAAAAGCAAAATAAAATTCGACAAGAAGTGAACAACGCGTGCAAGCCGTAAATAGAACAATAGTGCTTCTAACACACCTGCCGTGCGGGTATATAACTTTAGACATCAAGACTTAAGAGTATGACGTAATTAAGCGAATAAATGGACTGAAAATGTTTCCAAAATACTACAGAGGCGTGGACTACAAAACGAAATACTCAAAGGCAGTCCCTGGAAAGTGAAAGAGATGTCGCCCACAGAGGCGCTGGACACATCATGTTCGAAAGTTGAATGGCTTAATCTTGAAGGAGAGGGAGGGAAAGACGACAGACAGACAGAAGTGGTAAGGAATAGTTCATGAAACAGTAGTTTGATGAGACGGCATTACGTCCTCTTAGAGTTACAGGAAAGACGAGACATGACGAGTACATAAGTCTGTCTGTCACAGACAATACAGCACATTAAAACTGGCACAGTTCCTCATCAGCTAGATACTACTGTGATGTTTGTTTAATTCTGTCTTTATTGTGAAGATTTTTCGCAAATCATAAAGCCGCTTTATATGTTACAAGTATACATCAGCTTTATATGCTACAAGTATACTTCTTGAATGTTACGAGTGATTGTATCTATGGTATAATTTTTGGATATGAGTTGTCCCTGAGCTGCCACTTCATTTAATTGAACTCTCACGTTGTTGTTGTTTCTGTTTATTGCAATCGACGTCACTGCACTCCGGGCATATCCATAGGTGCTCAGTCTCTCTCATCAAATGGCGTAATGTATGGATGCTGAATGTCCCTGTAGCTCGCTGGTTGTACGCTCTCAAGCGCCGTCCTGTCGTGCGCCCCACTCCGCTCGAACCTCGTTTAATGTCGAAACTTTGCAGTCTGTGGATTGCTGCTTCATCTATTGCGGTGTCTTCATACAGCAGGCGGTCATTGATTTATTTCAAACTGTCCCTTCTATACATCACTAATGTGTCCATGATGGGAGTTTGTGAAGTCAAGATGTCAGCTCTTTCATTGCCCTGAACCCCGGCATGAGCAGGACAGTAGATCCAGGTCAACGTCTGGAGCTTTTTAGGCCTCAACAGCAGCTATCCACCCGTACCTAAGCCATACATTCTGTACCTTCTGAAGTACGGCTTGCGCGTCTGTCACGATGACTGCCTTTGTTATAGAAGTCTCAGATATCCATTTCAGTGCTGAGGTAACTGCTTCCGTCTCCATTCTCATACTGGAGGTTGTTGACATGTATGCCTTACTGCGCTCAGCAACGACCTCTCCTCTCACTCTAGCCAAGAAATATGTTGTTGTTGTTATTGTTGTTGAAGGAATTCCTACAATGGGTAGATTTGCCCTTTTGTGCGCCTTCAAAAGGACGTTCAGTGATTGTTTGTTGTAGCTTTCCTCACATTCCGAGCCTGCTGATGAAGGTAGGGTGGGTCCTCCAGGTGGTTGTGCTATGCTTGGTTTCATCTCAGTGTCGCTCACAACTACAAGGATCCTGTCGATCCGTCACCTTGTTAGCCAGGCTGCCATGAAAACAGCGCGTTTCCAGAAAGTACTCTAGGGAAGTCGAGGTGTGGGTGTTTTCCAGTATCTCTTGTCTAACCCTGACTAACATGTCTGATCAGTAAATGTTGCCTGACCAGCCGTAAGTCTTCCTTACCGAACTCTCACGTCAACAGAGCGAAACACGATGGAAAAGGCTACTTACAATTGCTCAATGCTGAAAACAAGATGGAAACGATTTACCTCTATTTTGTTCAAATTTTGACCTTACAATTTATTAAATGTTATGGAGAATGATAGTTAGACTGGGGAAAGCCGCCGTCTCAAAAAGGACGAAGTTATCAGCGTTAGAAGGCGTCAGATCAATTCTTTGTATGAATAATACATTTTCTTTAGAATGTTGGACGGATCAGTGTTAAAAAATCGAATTGAAAAAATGCTGCACGGACCCCACTGCAGACACCTTGTTTTGCTTTACGGTTTCTTGTTTAACTTTTTGTTTTTAATATTTTACCTAAAGGTTTTACCTTTAAAATCAATATTTTCATTGTAGATATTGACATATTTGCTCATCGTTCCCATCAACAGAGTTTGAAGAGCGATAACAATAGGTCTGTCTGAAGACCAACACACCATCCCTTATTTCTGTGACCCCAGACTATTGAACACTATTGAACAATTTAACTAAATAAGCTCAATCTATCGCCATATGCTCATGTACAATGGCGATTTGCTTTAAAATAATGTCTAAGACATTTATGGAGCACTCGCTTAAACTGTGGCTAATTGTCAGTTATCAATCACACTGTTTCAACAGTCGGTCGCTGTAACTGGCTTTGAGTGCTGTGTCATTGTTTTTTATTAGTTTTAGCACAATCAATTTCTGCCATGACATGTGTGCATATGGAATGATTTGTAAAATATTGCCTAAAGGCACGGACCAGCAATAACACTTTTCCTCCAAACGAGAACATTGTGCTCATTATATTCTGGAGCATTGACAAAGCTAAGCTTATGGCTAGAGGCAAGAAGGCTAGATTATACATGCCAGTATTCGTACATACGTGTACAGCTGATGTTGAAGAAATTGTTTTTGAATTTTCTACCATATAGGCCGTTTAATTGACTGTTAGTATCTTCTAATAAAGTGCGTTACACATCCAAATCTAGTCTTTGTCACGTCCATATCATTCCAGGAATTACCTTCCTCAGTTGATTTTCTCAGGTGTGGAGCTAAATATGGAAACAGTTGTTGAATTTGTAGGAAGAGTGATACGAGAGAAAGAGACAGAGAGAGAGAGAGAGAGAGAGAGAGAGAGAGAGAGAAAGAGAGAAAGAGAGCGAAAGAGATAGAGAGAGATTCAGGGAATGGTGGTCGAGGACAGAGACAGAGAGATGGAGGGAGAGACAGATATATAATTGCAAAGAGAGTGAGAGATAGACATGATAGAGGGAACGAGAGAGAAAGAGAAAGAAAGGGAGAGAGAGAAAGAGAAAGAGAGAGAGAGAGAAAGAGATAGAGAGAAAGAGAGAGAGAAAGAGAAAGAGAGAGACAGCGGAGGATTACTGCTCTATAATTTGTGTAAGGACAAAAAGTTGGAGAAATTGGAGTATTACTCCATACTTTGCAGAGAACTTTGTGAACAAGAATGAATGAATGAACGAATGAAAGAGAGAGAGAGAGAGAGAGAGACATAGAGAGAGGGAAATAAATAAAGAGAAAGGGGGTAGCTTGAAGCTAACTATACGAGCTCTACGTCAATTGGTGCCAACGTTCGGCTAGTTTACTTAGAATTTCTCTTATTAGGTCCTCCTCGCATTATCAACTGGCAATATCTCATCAGTGCAAATGATCATATGATCAACTCAATCAATAAAATCAGATCTTGTTTTTTTTTACTTTTTCATTATCTGATTATCATCTTCCGCATCATTGCCAACATGATCAATGCAATTTAGTAAAGCAGACAGTTTTTGTCGTGATAATATATTCCTGATCCATTTCTCCGTTGGTTCTATCATCGGTCTCATCTCATCTCATATGGTATGTAATGTCGTTTGTCGTCGTTGTGAGGTGTAGTCTTCTTTCCTGTGTCATTTGCGTTGGGTTATGTTACTTGATATGTATGCCTAGTCAATCTATAGTTTTCTTTTCCCCATCTTTGTTCAAAGCTCCACTGTCTGGTTGTGCATGCTTCTGGGTGGATAGATTTGTACACATTTTGTCCATGTACAATGCAATTATGAGATGCAGGTAGTCGTTATTAAATATTGATATGATATGTTCTGCATCAATTTGAGTGGTCAATATAGTGTTGAAGTATTGGTTTCGATTTTACGTCGTTATCGGCTTTTCCTCGTCGTCGACGATATCTTCTGTTTCATCGTGTCTTATAATTATGATGTGTGCTGTGCTACTTCTAATTCATAATCGAAAACAATTAATTTTCACTTTCTACCCTAAACATCAACTTGCATTTTTTATGACATACACGCTTCACCTAAATACTGCATAGTTAAGTATTTCGTGCGCATATATATATATATATATATATATATATATATATATATATATATATATATACTACACATGCCAAGTTTATTATTACAATTCAACTTTAACATTAATTTGTTTTTACTTAAATACTAACTTTAGAACACTGATCATGCATGTCTATATATATATATATATATATATATATATATATATATATATATATATATATATATATATATATATATACATATACATACGCCGTGTGTGTACATACATATATACAAATCACTATCTCCTTTGCAAAGAAGCACATGGAACATGTGAACGATTTCACGTCTTAAAGAGCACGTTTTAAACAGTCGAAAGCATCAAAGTAGACATCCAAAAAAGATGCAATAACGCAAATCAGTTCATTGACAATTAACACCAATACTCTATTGGCAGCACGTGACAATAATTACCGAACGAGCTTTATTCAATACGATTCCCGTCTCGACACTATGTTACCAATGTTAAAATTGAACATTAACATCATACGAAAAACGTGAAATCGTAACAGCAGAAATCAAATGCCGGCGAAAAATGTGTGTAACTAGGAAACACATGATCAGAAACGATGACATCAGGACACTGGTGGAGCAACATCAGTATTAGACTACATCAAAAACAGTAACTAAAATGGTTGGGCCACCCAACAAGACCACACAGCACGCAACCAACAAGCAATATTATTTAAAAACAACGGCAAAGATAGCTTAATGAAATATCTGAAGCGGTGAATGCTATTATGCATGAGGCATACAGTAGAGATCGCTTCATAACCTGATGCTGAAAAACAAAATAGGATACGCGAAAAGAGAAAACGAAACAGGAAGATACATATCTTTTGTATATATATATATATACACACATAAATGTATATATATATATACACACATAAATGTATATATATATATATACACACACATACACACACACACACACAAACAAATACATACCACCTATATTGCTTCGAGTTTTCTTAAGGAGTTCCACAGATAAATATCTTTTATACTTTTGATTACACTCCGTCTTGATAACTCATTTGTTTTGATCAGTTTTTGCAATCTTTGATGTTCACAATCTTCTTTGAACCTGTGCTCTTGATCTGATTGTTATTGAATAGTTTACCTCGCTTACGAGATGGTTAAGTTTTTGTTACAACACTACAATTAGTGTACTTGTCCCTCTAGATTGTGGAGTATAAACACAACACTATATGTTGTGAACATACCCACTATGGGGCACACATACTCACTATTGATTAAGCACATACCCACTATGGGGCACACATACTTACTACGGGGCCCACATTCTCACTATGAGGCACACATACCCACTATGGGGCACACATACTTACTACGGGGCCCACATTCTCACTATGAGGCACACATACCCACTATTGATTAAGCACATACCCACTATGGGGCACACATACCTACTATAGGGCACACACACTCACTATGGGGCACACATACCTACTATTAGGCACACATACCTACTATTGATTAAGCACATACCCACTATGGAAGTACATTTCCACTATTGAAGCACATACCTACAAAGAAAGCACATACACACTGCATGACGCATAGTACAGTACGATGATGAATGAC
The DNA here is from genome assembly GCA_036924085.1 of Ariolimax columbianus. NCBI lineage: Eukaryota > Metazoa > Mollusca > Gastropoda > Stylommatophora > Arionidae > Ariolimax > Ariolimax columbianus. Next base: position 115,999,660 of record JAVGWX010000001.1, on the reverse strand, counting down.
TTAGGCTCACCTTTGACATTCAGTTTTATTGTTACAGTCCTGGAGCTGATAACCTGAACTGCATAACCAGTCGATGCCTGACCTGACCACTGACAACAATGAATCAAACACCACAAATGTGATATTGGTCTTATCCACCATCATCAGTTTGGATTTGATCACGAACGTCAAGCCCTTTGACATGTGGGGGGGGGGAGGGAGTCGATAGAGTGACCTATGGTTGTCAGCAAATTGTCACCTGATTGGGAATGAATGATGTATGTATATTTGTATTTATAGTTTGATCGGGGTTTGAGATTTTCGATAAATTTCCATGCTCATGTTTCGTTGCTCAAGGTGGAACTTATTCCTTATATCTTCAAACTTTGTCATTGTCGGGGCATGTGCACCGATCATTGCAGCACTTTTCTTGTATTCCATTGACAGCTGTAGTCATTAACCAGTCATATATAGCATTTAGAGGCCTGACAAGCACGTATATTAGATGAGATCTGATGGCGAATCCGACACCAGCCGTTCGTCGCTATGTGTTGTCAAGTCCATTCAAAAAGAACACGCAGCCACACAAAGCTTCTGTGATCTGGCCCTCTTCAGATAATCCCGTTTGACAAAGAGCAACTACATCCACTATATAGCACACCATCTCTCCGACCACCTTCTTTCGGGTCTATCGACCGTAACTCTATTAATTAATTTGCACACATTCCACATCGCGTGGGCAAGAGTCCTCATGCTGTCTCTTGTCTATCTTGTCGGTCTGACGCTGTGACTTACGCTTAAATTAGATTTAGGTGAGGAAGATTTGTGCCGTCGTCAACCTCTCTAACATGGCACTCTAGAGCAAAATACAGAAATGAGTTTAAGCAACAGTCAGCTACCGGTCATCAGACACTGAATCTGCCTGAATGAATAGAAGGATATTAAATATATATATATATATATAGTCATTGAGAGCCATGTATGGGTACCTTTACGTTAATTCGTCTATACTATTTACACAACTGGCTGAAAATAGTGTTTCTAATGTCTGTGATTATATTTTATGTTTTCTTTAGTTTATTGAGATCTGTAATCGTTTTTGGGCTGGGATAATATTACAACACTTTTAAAATTTACCCGAAATAGAAGAACGCGTTGAACTAAACTATTGTTATTAAATATGTTCCGATTTAATATCCGTCACACTCATACAATATTAACTGAGTTGAGAAGAAACACATTTTATTGTCTGCTTACAAATGTTATTTAGTTACCCCTCGCAAGCCATGATGGTGACATTATCGGATGGTTTTGTCTTGATGATGTAACTTCCGTTGCCTTTGGATTATAGTGAGCAAGAAGCTGCGCTGGTCATCAACCTCATTCTCTGGTCCCAAACTATATTAGGCTAGTGGCAAGACATAAATCAAGACGACTGGAGGTAATTCAGGACGTAGACACTCTCCCGCCTCATTGAGACCAGGGGTGGCTCGAACCCACGCTATTTCCGTTCAAACACAGACACGAACAACTAACTTCTCGCTCATAACAGCCGGGATAGTATGTACAAACAAAAATCGGTCGACGCTGGAGTTGAATCAGCATGTACTATTGTTATTGTTGTTGTTATTGCTGTTGTTGTTATTGGTGGAAAATACGCAGACTAAGTTCATTCATCACTATATGCCGTTTGGTGGGGGAGGTGGGGTGTTTACAGTGGCTCCTCTTTAAAATAACAACCTGACCTTGATATTGCTCTTCGCTCCCGTTGGCTTGGCAAAAGGAGAGAACACGATAGACTAGAACCGTTTTGCTATGGACCCCAGATGGGAGTACGAAGCAAAAGTTGACTTGGAGAAGAACAATTGTTGAATGCCTACAATGAGCAAGTTTACTCTTTTGTGCGCTATGATAAGCGCGTCAAGTGGTTGGTTGTAGAAGCTTTACACACACCCAGAGGGTACTGGTCAAGGTAGACCATGGTCCTCCAGTCGGTTGTACTATGCTTGGTTTCATCTGCGCTACTCACTACTACAGAGATTACACCAATCCACCAGCTCGTTAACTAGAGTGCCACGAAAGGCCTGTTTGCAGTGACAACTGCGTGGAAGTGAGATGGGGACCAATATATTTCGCCTGCCCCTGAGTAACATAGTCTATTTAGTATGTTTTGTCTGACCCTGATTAATATTCTCTGATCAGTATATTTTGTCTGGCCCTGGTTAATATTCTCCGATCAGTATATTTTGTCTGACCCTGATTAATATTCTCTGATCAGTATATTTTGTCTGACCCTGGTTAACATTATCCGATCAATATATTTTGCATTGGAACCGCGTAACACAGTGGTTAGCGCACTGGCTTCGCATCTGAGTGGTCCTGGGTTCATTCCCCAGTTGAAGCGTAAATGGTTTCTTCAGAACGCAATAGCTTCCGGGTTGACCCAGTCTTAAAATAGGTAACGGTTCAGTCCTGGAAGTAAAGACTGCAGACGGGATGCTGACCACATCATCCACTAAGTGTCGTGGGTTATAAAATAATATGGACCTAACACCATATTTCCTTTGCGCCGCATGACGTGTCGGATCTTTCCTTTTTTTATGTTTTGCCAGTGAAGAACCAAAGACGCCTAAATTAAGATTATTAAGCTGAGTTCAGGCACTGTAGGTAGACAAGCTGCGGATTTGGTGAAGTGTGGGAGATTAGGCATGATAAGTCACTGGCCGTGGTTCTAACACGGTCGTATAATGTTTCATTTAAAAAATGTGTTTCATCGCTTATTCCAAAGTCTGTGACGCAATTCAGGCTATCGAGAAATTGATGAACTAAAGCTGCAGAGCTGTTGAAGGTAAAAAAACAACAACTCATATATGGCTCAGTGATCACACAAGGACACATACAAAACCTACGTTTCGGCTGCAAGGTCTTTGTCAGGAACAAAGAATAAACAAAAACAACTAACAAATGACAAAAACAAACAAGACATAATGTAAGATGAGCAGTCATACCAGGATGTGCCAGGAAATATGAGACACAGTATCCCAATTTGTCGGCGACTCATTTTATTGTGCTTTTTTATTTTGTCATTTGTTAGTTGTTGTCGTTGCTTCTTTGTCCCTGATGAATTCTTGGTGGCTGTAATGGGGGTATTGTTTTGTTTTTATCTTGGTGCAGTCATCTATCTGTGTTGTTGTCACAGCTTTATTTGAATATAGATTTGCCTCAGTCTCATCCGTCTGTCGGATGAACAAGTCTGAACACGAATAAAATTGTACCTCAAGGCACATGCCACCATTGAAATGTACACTTTATGTTTAATACAGTTGAACAATCAGATTATTTAAAAATTATTTCATTGTATACTGTATTGATCTGGGGCTGGTCTCTCGGTGGCACGATTGACTCGCATCCAGTGTTCGTACAGCGATCTCAGTTCCGCCAGGCGGAGTGAGAGCGCGGGCTTTCCTAACACGCTCGCCCGCCTCTCCCCGGCACTGTAGCAGGACCAATTTAGTGTAGTCGTACCGCTGGTAAAGGTGCGTCACTGTAGTCCGTATCGAGAAGCTTTGTCAGTCCGTGGGGTTCGTCGAAGGCTAGCGCGTATAGGCAATCTCGACAGTTCGTCTTCTTGTGGTCCTTCTCTCGCAATGAGCTTTGGATCGGCAAATGGAAAGCAGGAATCGTGCCTAAAGGCCCTGTCCTCGCCCGAGCAACCGGTCGGAGAAGGGCAGGCGGCAGCCAAAACATCGTCTCCAGTCCGAGTGAAAATCATCGACGGGGCCGTTGGGATCCGTTCTGCACAGAGCGTTGCCATCCCTCCCCGAGTGACCCCGATCGGTCGGTTGGTGTGTGTATGGGCCCCTGCCAGGCGGTCCTAGGTCGAAGGAGTGAGGAACGGAACAACCATGCGTCCGTCAGTCGCTCCCTGTGGCCGTCCTGGAGAGGCTTTTTACACATCCATCCTTCGCCGACCGGTATGTGTGTGGTTCGTCCGTCTCCGACAGATATCTGGTTGATCCTGCCAGTAGTCATATGCTTGTCTCTAATGATTGACAGGCTGAGAGCATTTTCGTTGAGTCTAATAGGGAACGTGGGCTGGAATTAGACCCTCGGAAATCTGGTGCTAGTCTCTCGGTAGCTCGATCGGCTCGCATCCAGTGTTCGTTAAAGGAATGGACGGAAGGGCACCGGTAGGAGTGGAGCCTGCGGCTAAATTGACTCAACACGCCAACAGTGAAATGACTGACAGGCTGAGAGCATTTTCGTTGGGTCTAATCGGGAACGTGTGCTGGAATTAGACCCTCGGAAGACAGGCCAGTTTTACCCTACAAATGACAGGGCGTTGCTACGGTAATCCTGCTCAATCCGAGAGGAATTGCAGGTTTCAGACCATGATCATTTACTGACAAATAGCTCTCTCTTAAAAACGTTTGGTCTAATAGTGAACTGGTGCTGGTATTAGACCCTCGGAAGACAGGTCAATTTTACCCTACTATTGACAGGGCGTTGCTACGGTAATCCTGCTCAATCCGAGAGGAATCGCAGATCTCAGAGACTTGGTCCACGTGCCTGGCTGATACGCTAATGGTGCGAGGCTACCATCTGAGGGATTACGGCCGAACGCCTCTAAGCCGGAATCTCGCCTAAACCTCAGCACCACTGCGACGGGAGGTAACGATATGATTCGGACCTGGGGCTCGCGCCTCAGCCCGACCCGGTTGAGCCGCAGTAAGAGGTCTCTGCCGTCCCGCCGATCAAAGCGGGCGGGGAGCTGCTCGATATTCACCCCATACGGCGTTGAGGTGTGAAACCACTAGTAGAAGACTTAGTTCTCGGTCGGGGTGTCGTAAGCAGTAGAGCAGCCACCTCACTGCGAACTGTTGAGATTCAACCCTTGATCATGAGATATGACCGCACACCATGCAACAACATCTCCGTGCCATGACCAGGCTTGTCCCCTGCTTAAATGCATTACTGCCTCGCTCTTTACCTCTGTCTGCTATCAGTCATCCCAATGGACGCAGAAGAGATGCAAGCAAGCGGACATTGCACCTCTGCCCTATTGTGACAACCTCCCAGGTGGTGGGGAATGCTAGGCGTACCATCATTGCAGAGAAGCCGAGAAAATAAAGGGAGCAAATAGATACCCCACTCGCATGCATATGCTACGTTTCTGGCAGGACGTGACGATCCTGGGACACAGACACACTGGACTGCCTCTCTTCCGGGATAATACAAACTAGTACATAGTCCATCATATCATATCATCACAACACCCTATAGACACGAGTGGTGAAGACTGGATAGTCCTGCAAGACAACTTCCCTAAAAGAGACAACTCTGACCACAAACAACTGCTTCATGGCAGATAGGCTGGGGACAGCCAAAGGCTAAGGAGGGCATCCCTACAGAAACGCCTGTTGAAATCGGATGCACTGGTTCACAGGCTTAACGAAACAGTGGAACGTATATCGTTGTATGATGACGGTACAACCTAACAGAAAAAAGTGTGGCGCTCATTCTGTGGAGTCCCACCAGGCAGCGAGAGTTCCGGGCCTCACGCCTCGAAGGGATCCACCCAATGCTACTGGTGGTCACCCACCCATGTGCTGTGGAGACAAGGCACAAGGTGATGGGGCAAAAACTATTGACCAAAAACACAAGACCCTCAGAATACTACAGTGGAATGCGGAGGGAGTCATTAACAAAAAGCTTTCCCTAACACATCACCTGCATGAAGATAAGATTGACGTGGCATGTATCCAAGAAACGCACCTCCACAACAACCACAAATTCTCAATCAGAGGATGCCAGACATGCCGTCTGGATAGAGCAGGTCACAAAGGAGGGGTTCTGATACTGACACGTAACTGCATACCGAGTAGCGCGGTAGCTGTCAATCACACCGGACAAGCAGAAATTATAGGACTCGACATAATGACATAAGAAACGAAGATCCGCATCTTCAACCTGTATGGCCCACCAAACAAATACCTGTCGCTCTCGAGTATGGAAATCAAGGACTCCAACTGCCTAGTAGTTGGAGACTTCAACAGCCACTCGGAGAGATGGGGATATTCGGACACAGACAACAGAGGTGATGAAGTGGAAGACTGGGAGATAGACACAAATCTCTATCTTATTAATAGGTCGGAGGACAGCCCTAGCTGCTGTTCTAGAACATGGCATACTACCTCTACTCCAGACTTGGCCTTTTCCACGGTGGATATTCACCACAAAATGCTAAACCAATTGGCAGGTAGCGAACACAGGCCAATTAGGCTAGAAGTTGATATGGAAGTAGGCCCACAGGAAATAAAACCGCTTCCTCGTTGGAATTATAAACGAGCCGACTGGGACAGATTTGCAATCCTGACAGATGGCCAGTGTGAAACAATCAACACACGGAATAACAATTTGAAACCCATGGCGGAAAGCCTAAGCAAAGCAATAGTGCGAGCATCCACCGAAACCATCCCAAGAGGGGCAAGGAATTGGAGAATGCGGAAGACGAAGTCTCAAATGCTAGGAACATGGCAGAGAGAGAACAATCTATGGAGGCAAATATCGCCCTCAAAGCCATCACGGCGAAATACAAAAGAACACTAAGCCAAATAACAAGAGACAGCTGGAAAAACAAAACAGAAAGCCTCAATTTAGATAAAGAAGAGAACAAACTATGGAAGTTAGTCAGAGCCATGAATGACGAAACTCCATCAAACAAACAAATTACCATCAAGCAGGGCGACAACATGCTCACTGGAAAAAAAGCAGCAAACGCCTTTATAGAAAATTATGCCAGAGCAAACCACATTGATGCCCCTACATATAGGCATACAGACATTAAAGAAGAACAAAAGAGCCACGACAACATCAGTATGGCACCAGAGGAGCCCATGATGGCAAAACTAACAATGAATGAAATGGAAAGAGGCCATGAGAACTCTAAAGAAAAAGAAATCGTCCGGAAAAGATGGGGTAACAAACGAAATACTGATGGGGCTGGGCCAAACAGCAAAGAGGAAGTTACTATCAGTACTGAACCAAAGCTGGAAAAAGGGAATTGTAACGCAGGCATGGAAAGATGCTGTAATTTTACCAGTACCGAAGAAAGAAAAAGATAGAGCAGATCCAAATGAATACAGGCCTACCAGTCTGCTGAGCTGTGTAGGCAAACTGATGGAGCGTATGATAAACGCCAGACTGATGTGGCATCTGGAAGAAAAACACATACTAATTCCACAGCAATCAGGCTTTAGATAGCACAGATCCACTGAAGACCAGATCACTCTCATAGCCCAGGAAATAGAGGATGCTTACCAGGAGAAAAAGCATTCAATTGCGGTTTGGGTGGATTTAGAGAAGGCATTTGTCAAGGTGTGGAAAGAGGCTCTTAAAGTCAAGCTACGAAGAAGTGAAGTTTGTGGGAAAATGTACAGATGGATCAGCCACTACCTCAAAAACAGAACAGCCAGAGTTCAAGTACAAGGGCAGATGAGCAAAAAGGTGACACTTGAGCAGGGAGTACCCCAAGGGGGAGTACTGTCACCCAACTTTTCCTGGTGTATATAAACAACATCATAGAGAATATACCAAGAAGAGTCCACAGCTCTATGTTTGCAGACGATCTGGCTATGTGGGCCTCTGAAAAAAATCTCACCATAGCAAGAAATCGGATGCAGCAGGCCCTAACATCGCTGGAGGAGTGGGCGAACTCATGGCTGGTCAAAATAAATGAGGAAAAAACAACCTGTACGATATTCTCGCTTTCAAACAAACCTCAGAACGCCAAAATAAGTCTTAATGACAAATATCTGCGGCGAAACGATAACCCAAACTTCCTGGGAGTCACATTTGATCGGCGTATGACATGGAAAAGTCAGATCGAGAGAAACCGAATGAGAGCCAGAGAAAGAATGGCAATCATGAGGAAACTTGCTGGCACAAGCTGGGGAGCAGACGAAAGTATACTAAAGAAACTGTACACTGGATGAGTGAGACAAGTTCTCGAGTATTGCATTGCGGCATGGACAACAGCAGCAAAGGCGAACTTTGACAAAATTAGCAAACTTCAAAACCAAGCCATGAGAGTTATAACAGGAGACATGAAGTCAACGCCAATTGTATAACTTGAAAAGATTACAAAACTGCAATCCATGACCGACAGAAGAGAATGCAAAGCCCAGCAGCAAGCAGAGAAACTCAGAAGACTGACAGACCATCTAATGCACCAGAGACTAAATAGATTTGGAAATGGGAAACTAAAAAGGACAAACTTTGCAGAAATAGCCAAAGCAAAGATGAACTATGACCCTATAAACACATTAACAACACCAAAGCCCATCCCTACTGTACGCAAACCTACCTGGTAGCAGCATACATTTCCGGTGGTGACAGAAAATATACCAGGTATGGAAACAAGAACAGCCAGACTGAAAAAAGAATGAAGAGATATAACCCTGAGGTATATAACGAAAAACTACCCAAGCATGGACTGGACCCATGTATACACCGACGGTTCTGTAACAAACACAACACAGAATGGAGTGACAGGGGTATTCCTGAGTCTACCAAATGGTAGAAAAATAACACTGTCTGTGGCAACTGCAAAAAATACTCAAGCAATTTCAGAGCAGAGGCAGTGGAACTGAGGGCTGCTGCAGAAGAAATGCTGACAGGCAAAAGAAATGAAAGCCAGATAGTCCTATTTACAGATGCCCTGGCCGTAGTCACAGCACTTAAAAGGCAGAAAAATACTGAACTTAATGATTTAAGAGAAGTACTCTGTCAACTATGCCAGCAGACCGCACCAAAAAGAGTAGTGGTACAGTGGGTTCCATCCCATTGTAACATCCAAGGCAACGAGGAGGCAGACAGACTGGCAAAAGAAGGTGCAAGACTACCACAACCAGATTCTAGTGTGACCTACGAAGAGTCAAAAAGGCTCATTAGAGCCAGATACATGGCCAAATGGGAAATAGAACATACTGGCTACACACAAAAAATGATGCCTATTACCAATTGAACAGAAGAGAGCAGGTCGTGTTCTTTAGACTCCAAACAGGCCACAACAGACTGAGGTATCACCTATTCAATAAACTGAAGATAGGTGGTACTGACGAATGCAGTTGTGGTACCGGAAAAATGACCGCTGAACATCTGCTGCAAAACTGCCCGAAATACGAGGACCAGAGAAAGCACATGTGGCCATCACCAGTGGCAACACTAGACAAGCTCTATGGCAGTGTCGACAGCCTCAGGATGACCGCTGCTTTTTTCGAAACAATACAGGTTGACGTCTGACAGCGCACGAAGAAGAAGAAGAAGAAGAAGAAGAAGAAGAAGAAGAAGAAGAAGAAGTATACCGTATTGACATCAAAGCAACTCTAACCGGAACCTGCATCCGAGCAGTACACCGTGGAATCAAAACTTAAGCTTGATTTTTCTTTTAAGCTGAATATGCACAAATAGGAATCAATCAATAAATCAATGCCCATCACTTATCTTGGTGCACAGGCCATTCATCATATCTCGCCAGCATACTTAACATCAACAACTCGTTTCTGGTTTGTGTTTGGTTGTTTTAAAGATGAAATAAGGTCTGTATTAGGTTCCTTGTTGTGATGCTCCGTGTGCATTTAATTGTATCAAGTAATTTTATCCCACAGTACGTCAACCATTCGAAACACCGCTGGGCTGGTCAGATATCCAGAAGACAAGATGAAAAATTAAGTCCCATAACCACTATGTGGTACCCACACGACAAAAAAGAGTCATCGGGGACGGCCCCCAACTCGCTGGCGAGATTCACTAGCAAAATATAACATTCACGACTCCCCAACAGACAGACTACTATCACACTGGACGACACGCCCCCACGACAGAAAAAACTGGATCCTGAGTTGGGACGACCCGCTCAAGGGTGACCACCTCTTGACGAAGAATGGGTCGAACTAAGAATTTTATACAAATAGTATTATGATTTGAATTGATGACGATCTTACCCCAAGTAAAACACAAAACAGTACGAAAGAAGCAAAAGTACACTGCACATCACGCAAACCTTTGCTTCACAGTCTCTTGCAGCAAATATTTAAAGCTGTGAATACCAAAGATTTTAGTAGCTCGACGGTTTTTCTATTGCTGGCCTGCTTTATGATGTACAGTCAATTGCTGCAGAAACAACGACTGATGGATTTCACAAAGTGTGCCGACGCAGGCTCCCGTACATGTCTCAACTTTTTTTGAAGCAATGTGAGAGGTTACCTTCTCCTCTGCCATGACTAGTCCAATCTGCGAACCAAGTACCTATTTGTATTAGGTTAGACTCGAACGTGTTCATATCGAAACGTAAACTATGCAGTAGTGTATATTGCGAAAGAAACACACATAAAAACGTACCATTTAAAAAATATGTTTGTGCCTTATACCGTCGATATTGACATGTCTCTTGGAGGTGATGGTGAGACACTTCCAGCAGCATAACTTCATACAACAGCAACTTAACGGTCACCAGTAAAACTAAAGTGCATGTCTCTTACCGCTGAGGAGACCAAATGTTTACTGGGAGTAAGGCTGAAAGCTGGATACCCAGGAACTGCATCTGCTTCATCCCTATTAAACGGAAAGCCGAAAACCACACGCACACTTACTATATACTAGGTTTGTTAAAGGTTTGTCTCACTGTAGTTGCATTATTGTCGGGAAATGAGGGCATCCCTACAGAAACGCCTGTTGAAATAGGATGCACTGGGCCACAGGCTTAACAAAGTAACACAGTGCAACGTATATCGCTGTAACCAGCGTACGAAGAAGAAGAAGAATACCAGGATTCCAGAACTGTATTAGAGTCCAGTACGTCTTAAATCTCTTTTTGCGTATTCAAATTTAAAGAACAATCTTCTTTTACCTTCTCGCTTCACGTGAAGCATAGGACCACCACTACGGCTGTCTCTCTAGCCAAAAACCTGGAGCACATGACTTGCAGTAGTGGCTTCAATATATAATGAAGACAAGAAGTATAATCCCATTGATAGCCTACTTTAGGTCCCTTCTAAGACATGCTTAGAAGTTTACACTTGTCAAAATCATTTTTCCCTGGAAACACTTGAGTGATGCGTCACACTCTAATATGCAATAAATCACTCATGGCGTTTACACGAGCATAATGGTGACGAAATGAAAAGCCTATAATAGTTGTAAAATAATCAAGGTTCAGGACACTATTAACCTTCTACTCTCGTCCCTCTGTGAAATCGGCGGTTAACTGGTCTCCCTTTTCATAAAATCAATATTGATCATGCCACACGAGATAACTCGTGTTTTGGAAGCTATTTCTAGATGTCAGTGCTCTGGAGAATTCATTTTCTCTTTCCTTAGGACTAACAAAGATAAGTCCCTAGACTGGCGCATTTTGTCATTAAAATGACAGGTTTTGTAACTCGGTTAACGGCTCGCCAGAGGCTATGCAAGTCTGGTTGATGACAGATATTCGTCTCTGGTCAACGATCTGGCTAAGGACATGCTTATGTCGCAGGTTTTGGGCGTCGATGTAATCCAGATCTGACTTAGCCATGGAAAGGCTTATCTAATTCTTGGTTTTTTGAGCTCAGATCATACTGGCAGCATTGGAATGTCAAGAGAGTCGTGAAACTGTTCTTCTGTTTCAGGAAATACGCTTGATGATGTAAACAGTGTCCACAGGCTAGCAACTTCACTATGTAAAACCATTGCTTTTTAAACCGTCCCTTAAAGTTGTGGGTTACATGCGTTATGTAAGGTGGCCAGATGTGGAGATGACTGTTTGATTTATGTAAGGTGGCCAGATGTGGCGATGACTGTTTGCTTTATGTAAGGTGGCCAGATGTGGCAATGACTGTTTGATTTATGTAAGGTGGCCAGATGTGGCGATGCCTGTTTGATTTATGTAAGGTGGCCAGATGAGGCGATGACTGTTTGCTTTTTATGTAAGGTGGCCAGATGTGGCGATGACTGTTTGCTTTATGTAAGGTGAGCAGATGTGCCGATTTTTTTAAAACTGTTTGATTTATGTAAGGTGGCCAGATGTGGCGATGACTGTTTGCTTTATGTAAGGTGGGCAGATGTGGCGATGACTGTTTGCTTTATGTAAGGTGGCCAGATGTGGAGATGACTGTTTGATTTATGTAAGGTGGCCAGATGTGGCGATGACTGTTTGCTTTATGTAAGGTGGCCAGATGTGGCGATGCCTGTTTGATTTATGTGAGGTGGCCAGATGAGGCGATGACTGTTTGCTTTATGTAAGGTGGCCAGATGTGGCGATGACTGTTTGCTTTATGTAAGGTGGCCAGATGTGGCGATGCCTGTTTGATTTATGTAAGGGGGCCCCGAGTGGTCCCCCGTGGTCTTTGTTTATGGCCAGGATAGAAATAGCACCACTGCTTCACAGAGAGCATGTTGTAAGAGGTGACTAACTGTGTCACATGCCATAAAACCATGGTTAGGTGGTTTGTTTAGAGCAGCATAGATGGCGCCCAACAGGTTGCGGGTTTATTTTGCACAAGTGTTTGAGTCTATTAAGTTGAACTCGCACATCGGTTAACCACCCAACGCTGTGGAGTATTAAACTGCTTAAGCCTAGCCCGCTAAGCAGGAAATCCTTCTCCCGGCTATATTCAGCTCACACCAGAGCTGGGATGTGCACATGGGCATCTGCCCATCTAGAAGTACAGGTCGACACAGAACTAAGAAGGTGGCCAGATGTGGCGATGACTGTTTGCTTGTGCGAAGGAAAGAGGAAAATAATGACAAATATCTTCTTATAATCATGTTCTTAATCATGAACTTAAATATATCCACATACATCATTGTTCATTCTAAGGTTACTAATACATACAACATTGTTCATTCTAAGGTTACTAACACATACAGCATTGTTCATTCTAAGGTTACCAACACATACAGCATTGTTCATTCTAAGGTTACTAACACATACAGCATTGTTCATTCTAAGGTTACTAACACATACATCATTGTTCATTCTAAGGTTACTAACACATACATCATTGTTCATTCTGAGGTTACTAACACATACATCATTGTTCATTCTAAGGTTACTAACACATACATCATTGTTCATTCTAAGGTTACTAACACATACATCATTGTTCATTCTAAGGTTACTAACACATACAGCATTGTTCATATTAAGGTTACTAACACATACATCATATTTCATACTAAGGTTACTAACACATACATCATTGTTCATACTAAGGTTACTAACACATACATCATTGTTCATACTAAGGTTGCTAACACATACAGCATTGTTCATACTAAGGTTACCAACACATACAGCATTGTTCATTCTAAGGTTACTAACACATACAGCATTGTTTATTCTAAGGTTACTAACACATACATCATTGTTCATTCTAAGGTTACTAACACTTCCTTAAAAGAACTTGTCCAGGAATGGTACTTTACTAATTAGAATCATTATCAAAGTTTCTCTGTCTCTCTTCTTCTCATGTATTGACCATATTACCAATGTTCATATTCCATTTAGTTTGTGTCAAGTGAAGTTAGACTTTCAGTTGGTTCTTATCATTGCAAACCTGTACCTATTACAGCTATTATCTTCAATAATTCTATTGTTCTCCGTGTTATAACTATGATTATCACTTTCCAAACTTCTGCTTTTTTCGTCTTCTCGTCGGATTCCTTCTCGGATAGTTTGTAAAGAAAAAAGAACTTTACATATCAATGTTGTAAAAGGAATGTTAAAAAGACCAGTTAAGTAGTTCAGAACAGGGACCATTAGACGAGGATGTAACTATAGTTTTCTGCATGGATAGTGCCCTTGTATGTAACAGTAGTCTGTTCATTCACCCGGACAATGGTTTCATTCTCTTTGTGATCCTTCTTGCTGCTTCGTTTAAACATGGCGTGGCCTAGTTCAAGGTTTCCTCACTTATAAAATAATGTTATTCAATTGTGCCAGTCTTTACATTTGTTCGGACGTTTTAAAACCATATATTCATTTTCTACTTTGCCTTTCTTTTGATCTGAACCCCTGTTGTCAATATGTTTTAGGTTCAGGCGACGGGTAGGTTGGAAGATATACTTGTTTAATATCCAAACTATGGTATTCTCTAAGTGTATATTCCATACGTTTCACACTTTAGGACGGACTTCGTCAGGACTTTTTATATCTATTTTAATCGGGAAGACCAGACCAAAGTATGGTCATGTGAAACATACTGATCGAACAGTTACAGTTGGTAAACTATTCTGGCACCTACCCCACTTCATTAAGGACTCCGTGGAAACGGGCTGTTTTCATGGCAGTCTGGCTAACGAGTTTAGCAATCACAGTGATCTCCCTTGTTAGTTGCCGAACACAAGCGATTATGGCGACATCAGATTGATTTGTAATGGTGATCTAACTTGCGCTATATTTTAATTATAGTGAGGTAGTGAGGAGCTGAGGAAAGAACTGTGCTTGTCATCCTTGTAGCAGGAACGCATGTGAAGCCAATATAGTACAGCCGCCCTGAGGACCGTGGTCCACATTCACAAGCAAGCTCGGGATGTCAGACAAGCTACTACAACTTGCCACTTGACATCATTTTCAGGGAGCACACAAAGAGTAATCCTACTCATTGTGGGCATTCAACTAAAACTTCATTGTCGCCAACTATTGTAATTATTCTGGCCTCTATTTGGAATCTCATTTGACCACCATACAGGTGGTCGCTGTGGTCCAGAGGTAAGGCGCTCGCCTCTCAAGGCGGAAACGGAAACGGCCACGTGGGTTCGAGCCTACCTGTGGTCTCAAAAAGGTGGGACCAGACTGCCTGCACTCTGAATTACCTCCAGACGTCTTGACTTATGTCTTGCCACTGGCCAAAAATAGTTAGGGACCAGATGATGGTCAGCGCAGTTTCTTTCTCACTATAACCCAAATACAGCGGAAGTTACATCATCCAGACAAAACTGTTTCATGTTGACACCATCATCGCTTGGAATGGGCAACCATAGCATCAACGGCAAGTGACCTCAGACATTTGGAATGCCGGATTAAAAGAACAATATGCATTACAGACAACTCCATATAGAGACGTTGTAAAGGAGTTCAGAGTAAGTATAGCTGAAAAAGAAGTTGGCATAAGAAGTTTAGTTGAAACATCTACATATTACCTACTGTACAATGTAGGAATGTGGAGATAAATATAGTAAGCATCATGATCTTCTGCAGAAGGTTGTTCTTACAACTGGTAGCATTATGGTATGCTGACATTACTTTCTGTACGATGAGCAGCCATCGTACCAAGGAAAAAAACAACCGTAATGAAAGACTTTAAATATGTCTCATGATGACTGTAGAAAACAAATAATAGATAATGGCATGTGGAGTAGCAAGTTTATACACATTTACAGTAATAGCTTCGTCAATGTGGCAAGTTGGTTGAATTAACAGACACTAACCAGGTAACCAGACATTTGAGGGTTCAATAAGCAAGTATGGGATAAATGGGATAAATAAACCGATTACCAGTAGTAATGCTAAAAGTCATATTTGATGAATAATAAATGAAAACATGCAAACACAATTTGCAAGCACAGACACATTTACAACACATACATAATGTATTAATGTATTAATGTATGAGCAAATTAAGCGATATATATATATATATATATATATATATATATATATATATATATATATATATATATATACCAAATACAAATACAGCTATACATGTATATATATATATATATATATATATATATATATATATATATATATATATATATAGAGAGAGAGAGAGAGAGAGAGAGAGATGAAGGAGAGGAAAGGGGAAGAAAGAAAGACAGAAAGAGAAAGCGAGAGATTTAGAGAGTTAGAGAGAGACAGACAGAGAGAGAGGGAGAGAGAGAGAGAGAGAGAGAGAGAGAGAGAGAGAGAGAGAGAGAGATAATGATGAACATTCACAGGAGCCTGAGGAAAGGTATATATTTCGTTGCTACCATCCGGCTGTACGCATTCCATGAGGGAGATCAATCTATTCTTCAGCTCAAATCGATGTCGATCATTAGAGGACCACGAAACGATATATGTGTTTCTAAAGTTGGCGTTTTCATAGTTCTCAGGACTGTTAAAGTGGTCAGCGACCAGAGAGCCAGGGTTTTTGGAGAGGTCAGGGATGTGTTCTTGGAATCTCAAAAGGGTTCAAAGTCGGTCTCGCCGATGAATGTTATGCCAGACCGTAAATATCAAATACTGCTTTGGGAAATGATATCATGGCATATTGACACGTTACGCTACCTTGCTTCTTATATAATAAGGCGCCCTAATGGTCATTGGAGCTATAGTTGATAAGGCTTCTCAACATTAGGTCCAGCTGTTATTGTGGATTGTGTAGGCGACAAGGGAAGGATCGAGGGCACCTTAAGTGAGATACGTTCCGAGTGAAGAATAGGAAAATGGCGGAATAATTATCACGATCAGAGTTGTTGTGGTGGTGATAAGTGAGGATATGTTTTACATGGTCAGAATTGTGTTGGTGATAAGTGAGGACATATTTCACACGGTCAGAGTTGTGTTGGTGATAGGTGAGGACATATTTTACATGGTCAGAGTTGTGTTGGTGATAAGTGAGGACATGTTTTCTACTGTCAGAGTTGTGTTGGTGATAAGTGAGGACATGTTTTCTACTGTCAGAGTTGTGTTGGTGATAAGTGAGGAAAAGTTTAATACGGTCAGAGTTGTCGTGTTGGGGATAAGTGAGTACAAGTTTTATACGGTCAGAAATGTCGTGTTGGTGATAAGTGAGAACACGTTCCAAGGGGAAAGACGCGTGATTTTTGGGGTGGGGGGTGAGTGGGTGGGGGGGGGGGGGTAGTGAGGATACATTTCATACGTCTAGAGTTATCGTGTTGGTGATAAGTGAGAACAAGCTTCATACGATTAGAGGACTTGTGTTTGTGATATGATTAGACAAATTTAGAACGCTTAGAGGAGTCGTGTTTGTGATAAGGGAGAATTCGTTTGGTGTGGTTAGAGGAGTGAATTTGTGACAAGTGAGAACTCGTTTCGTGCGGTTAGAGGAGTCAAGTTTGTGATAAGTGAGGACAAGTGTCATACAGTGGGAGGAATCGTGTTTGTGGTAAGTGGGAACTCGTTTCGTGCGGTTAGAGGAGTCGAGTTTGTGATAAGTGAGGACTCGTTTCGTGTGGTTAGAGCAGTCGAGTTTGTGATAAGTGAAAACACCTTTAGAATCAATTGCGGCCCGTTAGAAGGAGCAGGAGTATCAGTTCAGGAGATTCAGGTAACATGTTAGAAGACGGGGGTGTAGGCGGGTGTATCGGTAGCGACTCTTGTGGACTAACTCAACTATATCATGGAACGTTAACAGGAAGCCACCGCTGTTCTGACAAAGGCGATGGAGCCGCGGTTGCTGGGACAAAGAGAGTCTAGAAAAGATTTCGGTAAGAGTAAGTGCAGAGATGATAGTCGTACCAGGATGCCGTAACTGAGCCCTAACCTGTTTATGTTTTTATTGACTATTGACCTTCAGTTCCGTCGCAGCTTCACGTTATAAATTTACTCAGAGTGGAATGCATAGAAGCTGAAGATCCTAAATACTAGTCTAAAGAGGGAATCACTTCTGACGAACAAATTGTTTTATGTTGGATTGTTCTGCAAAGAGTTTGCTATAACTGGGCACACCAGCTCTGGACTTGTATGAAAATTGTTTTACATATTTTTCTGTTGTTTATTGTTGCCAACGTAAATATTCTTTAACACAAAATTGTAATGTGTAAACGCCGGTATTTCGTCAAATGTTTAAATGCACTAAAAAATAAATGTAATTTTTGTCGTATATCATTCATAGGTTAAGTTGTTTATATATACAGAAAAAATTTAAAATAAATAAAATAAAACGAATTTATTTTCAAATGTATATAAAATATGATATAACATGTTGACATGAAATAATACAACAAATGTGTTTTCTCTAAATGATACACGTAAGCATGCAATCATTTAGCAATGCGCAAAAAGTAAAGACTGCTTCCAAATCATCATCATAATTGGCTCTTTGTCTTGTCAGACGATAGTAATTGTGCTTTGAAAAAAGGTATGTAACTGCTGTCCATGACGGTAACGAATGTGACTCGTAAGACCAATTCTAGTAGAGAAGCGGCCCCCATAGTGTGTGCAAGGAAAGCCAGGACCGTTTGATCCATGGTGTCTTCTCAAAAACTGAGTCTTTAGCCTATCAGCAATCAGTATCTCCTTTGCCTGTTTTCCATGCTTAATCCTGCACCTCCATGTAACACGATCCGTGACGTCCTGTTCCCATTATTCAAAATCGATGCCTGCATTAAATAGCACAAGAATTATTCATCAACTTTCGAGCTTTGTATATCACAATTCAGCTTTGGTGACATAATAACTCTAGCAATCAAATCACAGCCGTGCTCAAATAAATCTATGGTCAACTCTGCCACAACGATCCTACCTATGTTTCCATTGATCCTTTAACTTTGATATTAATAAATCTCAACGGTCGATATAATCAGAGAAAAGAAACGCCATATTGAATGACATTTTTATACGCTTTCATTGCAACATTGGGTGCTCATCTTTTGTCTTGGATATTGGGTTTTACTGCAAAACACCGCCTATGCATATTAAACTTAACTTCGTTTTCCCCTTCATTTGGTCTTTCTATTGTAAATACGAATTCATAACAGCCACTCTTCTATTCTCTTGGCTTTGTATTCCTCCATTATTCTGCTATTATTTCGTATTCAATTTCCGGTTGTTATTGCGCCGCTAAACAATATAATTTTACATATGATAAGGAAACCACAGAAAGCAAGGTAGAATTTTAGCATTTAAACGATGCAGATTGGCTATGTCCATATTTTTATCATACTCTTAAAAACTTTGATCTAAACCCCCTAGACAGGACATCAAAGCAAACTGCCCATCCGGCCATAAGGGTATCTTATTTGTCAGGAGCAATAACTTGTGGCCGAGTAACTGGGAAGTAGAGGATTCTGAGACTATTCCTCGCAATGTAGGAAAAACGTCTGTTATTCTTCGGTTATTTCTTCTTTTCATCCCACGTCTGGTGAAAAGTAGTTATACAGATTCTTTATTAGATTGATTTTAAAGCAAGAAAGCAACTACACATTCTGCGGGTTTATGGTCTGGGTGAATGTCTGAATGTGCTAACTCATTTTTGAGAGCATTAGATCATCTAATGTGTGTGGTAGATCGCTTCTCAGCCTTTCGACTAATATCAAAGCGTAGATGACTACATTTTAGTTTCATAAAAAATATAATAGTTTAGCACTACACTTTAGTCTCATAAAAATTCAATAATTTAGCACTACACTTTAGTCTCATAAAAATTCAATAATTTAGCACTACACTTTAGTCTCATAAAAATTCAATAATTTAGCACTACACTTTAGTCTCAGAAAAATTCAATAATTTAGCACTACACTTTAGTCTCAGAAAAATACAATAATTGAGTACTACACTAAGCTCGGCAAAAATATAATATATATATATATAGTAAAATCCCAGTGTACAAGAGAAGGGATTGAGTAGCAATTAGGTAGAAACCCAAATTTATACAATATTTTGTATACATTGTTGTAAACTAACTGTGACTGTATGCATAAAATGATACCTGTTTTTGTATTTGAAGCTGACATATACATTATGGGGAAACGTACGTTTACCAATTCGAACGCACTGGATTTGCATCATACGCCTGTCCAGTTTGACAGACACGATTTTTTCTCTCGTTGCGATAGCTTCTCCACGTACGGAAAGTAATGACAACCTACCGTACTGCACACTTGCCAAGAAACTTATGACAGCCAAATAGGTTGGTGGTTGTAATAGGGGACGTTTTACAAAAGCCATGCTACTTCTATTACAACGTGTGTTACAAATACACACACACACAGACACATACTCACACACACACTGACACACCTACACAGACACATACACAGACACACACAAACACACACAGACACACACACAGACACACACACAGACACACATAGACACATACAGACACACACAGGCACATACAAACACACACACAGACACACATACACGCGCGCGCGCACACACAGACACACACAGAACACACAGACACAGACACAGACACACAGAGACACAGACAGACAGACACACACATACACACACAGACACACCCAACACACAGACACACACACACATACACAGACACACACAGACACACACAGAGACACACACAGACACACAGAGACACATACAGACACACACACGAGTAATGCAATGTAATGTAGTGTGTTTGTGTCTCTGTGATCAAATGAGCGAGCGTCTATGTTAATTCATCTGTGTGTATATGTGTCAGTCAATGAGGTAAAAGCAGAAGAATGAATAGATTAGTAATAGGTATTTAATGCTCATTGGGCTTACATCTTCTAAATAGTTTTCTTTTTCTTCTTCTTCGCCTTCTTCCATCTCTTTTACTTGTTTTCTTATGCAGCTTTCTTCGTTTCCAAATTCGGATGCATCTTTGCGTTTCTCTTTGTCTTCATTTTATCATCTACATTTTTTATTGATTTGCTTGCTCTCCTAAATCTTGGCATTGGCTTCTTACACCGTTTGCTGCAAACAAAATCGTTGATAATGTTATTATTTCACTGACCATTACTCAGTTTTGTTATGTTGTATTGATATCCATTTACGTGTTCTATATTTTTGTGTTTGATTTACATTTAATGATGGATTGCTTCTTACTGACTTGTTTTGCTTTTGATATCGAGTTTAGAGATAAAGATTGTATAGAAAATAGTGTACTTCTTCTTCTTCTTCTGCGTACACAGTCGGACAGTAACCATTATTTTCTCGAAAAAAGCGGCGGTCATCCTGAGACTCTCGCCACTACCATAGAGCTTGTCTTGCAGTTCCACTGGCAATGGCCACATCTGCTCTCTCTGATCCTCGTATGTCGGGCAGTTCTGCAGCAGATGTTCAGTGGTCATTTTACCAGTACCGCACGGGCATTCGTCGGTACACCCTATCTTCAATTTGTTGAAGAGGTGGTACCTCAGTCTGTTGTGGCCAGTGCGAAGTCTGAAGACAACGACCTGCTCTCTTCGGTTCAACTGGTAATAGGCATCGTTTTTGGTGTAACCAGTATGTTCGGTTTCCCATTTGGACATGTACCTGGCTTTGATAAGCCGTTTTGACTCTTCGTACGTCATACTGGTATCTATTTGTGGTAGCCTTGCACCTTCTTTTGCCAGTCTGTCTGCCTCCTCGTTGCCTTGGATGTTGCAGTGTGACGGAACCCACTGTACCACTACCCTTTTTGGTGCGGACTGTTGGCACAGTTTGCAGAGTGCTGCTCTTAAGTCATTAAGCTCAGTGTTTTTCTGGCTTTTTAGCGCTGTGACTACTTCGAGAGCATCTGTCAGCAGGACTATATGGCTCTCATTTTCACTGTGTGTTACCATTTCTTCCACTGCCGCCCTCAGTGCCTCTGCCTCTGCTCTGAAATTGCTCGTGTACTTACCAGTAGCGAATGACAGTGTTATTATTCTGCCATTTGGTAGGTTCAGGAATGCTCCTGCCCCTCCGTTCTGTGTAGTGTTTGTTACAGAACCGTCGGTGTATGCATGGGTCCAGTCCATGCTTGGGTAGCTTTTCGTTATGAAGCTTAGGGTAGTGTCTCTCCTTTCTTTTTCGGTCTGGCAGTTTTTGTTTGCAATACCTGGTATATTTTCTACCACCTCTGGAAATATATCCTGCCTCCAAGTAGGTTTTCGTACAGTAGTGATGGGTTTTGGTGTTGTTAGTGCGTTTATGGGATCTTCGTGCATCTTTGCTTTGGCTATTTCTGCAAAGTTTCTCCGCTTTAGTTTCCCAGTTCCCAAATTGTTTAGCCTCTGGTGCATTGGATGGTCCGTCAGTCTTCGGAGTTTCTCTGACTGCAACTGGGCTCTGCAGTCTCTTCTGTCGGTCATGGATTGCAGTTTTGTAATCTTTTCAAGTTCTACAATTGGCGTTGACTTCATGCCACCTGTTATGATTCTCATGGCTTGGTTTTGAAGTTTGTTAACTTTATCGAAGTTCGCCTTCGCTGCTGTTGTCCATGCCGCGATGCCATACTCGAGAACTGGTCTCACTCTTCCAGTGTACAGTTTCTTTAGTATGCCTTCGTCTGCTCCCCAGCTTGTGCCAGCAAGTTTCCTCATGATCGCCATTCTTTCTCTGGCTTTCATTCGGTTTCTCTCAATCTGACTTTTCCATGTCATGCGCCGATCAAATGTGACTCCCAGATAGGTTGGGTTGTCGTTTGGCTGCAGGATTTTGCCATTTAGGCTTAATTTGGTACTTTGGGGTTTTAATGAGAGCGAGAATATTGTGCACGTGGTTTTCTCCTCGTTTATTTTGACCAGCCATGAGTTCGCCCACTCTTCCAGCGATGTTAGGGCCGTTTGCATCCGATTTCTTGCTATGGTGAGATTCTTTTCAGAGGTCCACATAGCCAGATCGTCTGCAAACATTGAGCTATGGACTCTTCTTGGTATATTCTCTGTAATATCGTTTATATATACCAGGAAGAGTGTGGGTGACAGTACTCCCCCTTGGGGTACTCCCTGCTCGAGTGTCACCTTTTTGCTCATCTGCCCTTGTACTTGGACTCTGGCCGTTCTTTGTTTGAGGTAGTGGTTGATCCACTTGTACATCTTCCCACAAACATCACTTCTTCTTAGCTTGACTCTAAGTCCATCCTTCCAGACTTTGTCAAATGCCTTTTCCAGATCCACCCAAACAGCTACTGTGTGTTTCTGTGCCTGGTAGGCATCTTCTATCTCCTGGGCTATGAGGATGACCTGGTCCTCAGTGGATCTGTGCTGTCTAAAGCCGGCTTGCTGTGGAATTAGTATTCGTTTTTCTTCCAGATGCCACATCAGTCTGGTGTTTATCATCCGTTCCATCAGCTTGCCGACACAGCTCAGTAGGCTTATGGGCCTGTATCCATTCGGATCTGTTTTGTCCTTTCCTGTTTTTGGTACTGGTACCAGTATTGCATCTTTCCATGCCTGGGGTACAATACCCCTTTTCCAGCTTTGGTTCAGGACTGATAGTAGTTTTTTCTTCGCTGTTTGGCCCAGCCCCATCAGCATTTCGTTTGTTATCCCGTCTTTTCCGGGAGATTTCCTTCTCTTTAGTGTTCTCATAGCCTCTTCCATTTCGCGCATTGTTAGTTTGGCCATCATGTGCTCTTCAGGAGCCGTATTTATGTTTTCGTGCCCCTTTAGCTCTTCGCTAATGTCTGTATGCTTATCTGCAGGGACCTCGATGTGGTTTGCTCTGGCATAGTGATCGACAAAGGCGTTTGCGGCTTTCTTACCTGTGATCAAGTTCTCGCCTTGCTTGATAGTAATTTGTTTATTTGGAAAATAGTGTACAATACATGCCAGTTTAAATACAGAAAGTAGTCATTACATTTGCTAATACAAGTACATTTTAAGCACTCATTTTTAAAGCAGCACTTTAAGCTATTGTTGTTTGAACACCTTTCTGGCAATCATATCACCTCCTGTTGCATAACTCGGCTCAACGAGTCATATCATCCACTAATGCTATATAGCAATCTATAATATATCAATGGGGAGGAAAACTAACATCTGGTCAGGCAACATGTACTGATCAGATATGTTAGTCAGGGTCAGGCAATATATACTGATCAGACATGTTAGTCAGGGTCAGGCAACATATACTGATCAGACATATTAATCAGGCTCAGGCAACATATACTGATCAGATATGTTAGTCAGGGTCAGGCAAAACATACTAGACAAGACCCTCACCTCGGCTTCCTAGTAGCCCTCCCTGGAAACGGGCTGTTTTCAGGGCAGTGGGGCTAACGAGGTGGGGGATCGACGTGATCCCCATAGTAGTGAGCGGCACGCAGATGAAGCAAGCAAAGCACAACTGCCTGGATGACCCCGGTCCACCTTCAACAGCACGCTCTGGATGTGAGGAAAGCTACTGCAATCCGCCACTTAACGTCCTTTTCAGGTCACACAGAAGAGTAACCTACTCATTGTAGGCATTCGCAAACAACAACAACATAATATATCACTAATTGCAATTTATAACAAATTCTAAAATATTATATATTGTATGTAACAAATGACAATCTAAGGAGAAGGAACGGCAACCAACAAACCAAAAAACACACAGCACAATCTTATAATTTGGGACAGAACAAATGGGACACAACACTAACAATTGTAACTGCACTTATCAATATAAGGTAATACATTTGCTGCTCACATGCTACGGATTCACCACATAAAATTAGAAATATATTTAGGACTCCTCAACAAAGGCTACCATCTTGTTCGACATTACGTATCAATTAAGGAGCAGGTGCAAATTCTTCAAATTGGTACTGATCGGAAAAGAGCGACAAGATCGACAGCTCAAGTTAAACATTGACAACGTGCCGTTAAAGACTTATACACTCCGCACATAATTAATGAATTAAGGTTCAACAACTTAAACTGGCTTGACTTAATTTAGTCCATCGCTCACCTCGTACCAAGGAAAAACATCAGGACAATACCTTCTATTTAACAAAAGGAAATTGAGTTGATACACCTGACATATCCTGTTAAACAGCTGAACATTAACTGTAACTTGATCCACCACATACATCCTATTAAGCAAAAACAAACTTGACGTAATTTAATCCAATCCACACCTCGTGTAATACAACAATATCATGACTTAATTGGACGTGACTTGATCCACAACGCTCTTTCCTCTCATTAATGAGTGCAGTTACAACAGCAGCAACTTGACTTAATTAACGCAACACTTCATAATCAGCAACAACATGATTTGAATTGATCCACGGCCATACCTCCTATTGAATAACAACATGATTTGACTTGACCAATGTCACACCTCCGATTGAACAACAACATGGTTTAAGCTCGTGGAAATGATGTGTTTAACAAGGTTGATGTGTACTTCTAACGACACAAGTGTACTGAAGAAAGATAAATATATAGATAGATAGATAGATAGATAGATAGATAGATAGATAGATAGATAGCTAGATAGATAGATAGATATATAGATAGATAGATAGATAGATGTTTACTTCTAGCGACACAAGTGTACTGAAGAAAGATAGATAGATAGATAGATAGATAGATATATATATATATAGATACATATATATATATATATATATATATATATATATATATAGATAGATAGATAGATAGATAGATATATAGATATATAGATATATAGATTGATAGATAGATAGAAAGAAAGATAGATAGATACATAGATAGATAGATAGATAGATAGATAGATAGATAGATAGATATATAGATAGATAGATAGATAGATAGATAGATAGATAGATAGATAGATAGATAGATAGATAGATAGATAGATAGATAGATAGATAGATAGATGTGTACTTCAAAACACAAAGTGTTGATTTAAATGGAGAAGACTTCAATGGTTTATCTGTTGTTGACGCTTCAGTCACGTTAGTGGCTTCTGGGGTTTGTCAAACAAGCAGAATCCAATAATTGAAGTTACCTACTGTATGATCCATCCTTAGGTATTTCTCCTAAGGGCGTTGAAACCGGAACTGAAGACTGCCAGGAACTATGTTATCAAGATTAGTAATACCGCTAAAGTGCATGTACTAAATATGCGGTAAAATCGTGATTTATGCAAACATGAGGAGCCTGAATTTTCAAACCCCCATTTCATACAGAATTAAGGTGGCTCTCACGTGTAAATGTTTTGAATCGAGTGTATAATATTTTTAGTGGATCAAAAACATGTCTCTGCATGTCTCTCCATTTGACTTGCAGATCTGACACATTTAGCTCTGACATCCATGGGCATGAGAGCGCATTGAACATGAAATTGAAAAGAGGTGTCGGGAGGGGAGGGGTTGTCTTGATGGGTTATGTGTGTATGGTTATTTGTGGGTTGGGGGAAGGGAGATAGAAGAGGCCCATCATGTAACATAAATATATTTTTAATAATGCCCCAAAAAGTTTCTCGACTTTTGTTCTAAATTGACATGTATCAAGAACAATGTTTGATAACATCTATTGGATAATTGTGCTGGTGATGATAACGTGGTTGATGATGGTGCTGGTGATGATAACGTCGTTGATGATGATGCAATTAGATCACACAAATATGTAGGCAAGAAAGAAAACCTAACAAACTATAGCGGGAAATGAAAAGAAAACGTATTGTTATGGGAAATTGATTTTCTCAGCTAATCAATAACAGCTAATATAAGCAGTCTATCAAAATCCTATTGAACATCATAACCCATTGACTTTCTTCCTGGATGTGCCACGGGTCCGATTGATTACAGTCTGGTCGAAATGTGATAACCTGGGCATAGTGCCCTTGGAACCACGTCTATGCTGAAATGAGGAAGGGAGGTAAGATAGCAGCAAGAACTGGGCTAGCTAATTGAATCAATCTTCTGTTTGATGGATCTAGCTTTTATCCGTGGCTCCAAAACCGGTATATTCGGAGGTCTTCTTTGTAATGCGAGAATAATACTACTGAATGTAGTGGACGACATGCTTATGCAGTTTATAAAACGTGAGATGTATTAATTTATCCGTTGCTTTAACTATAAATATTGATACTGCTCACGTTATCAATGTAAGCGATCCCTTAAAGTGCCACACTAATCTATAATCAGAATATAAAACTAGCGGCCCTCGGACTGCGTGCGATTTACGTACCCTTTGTTTGTGACCCGCACAATGTTCTTTTGCAAATGAAACAGATTCAACTAGATAAGTGGAGGAAAAGTGACTAGTTCAAGCAGGAATTTTAATTGCGCAAGGGGGAAATTATCGTTCCGCGTGCATAGTTGACAGACGTTTTCTATTAGCGAGATCCACTCAACGTCTCCCCGCTACTGTTCCATGTAAACTGAAGATTCTGGACAGCACATTTATCAACATAGTTTCCCAAAGTGAAGGACAGCTTCCGGTAGTCGAAACGTAACTAGAATATGAAGGGTTAATAGTGGAAATAGACTTCAATATGTCAGCTGTGCTGTTATTTACATACACACAAAGAGATACTCTTTTGTAACTGAGGTGTTGTCATCAGCATCTACCTCATCACCATGCCCACTAACATCATCATAATTACAACCACTGCCATTATCCTGATAATAAACCACCATCAACATCATCACCACCAGCTTTATCTGATCCAACCACCATCATGATCACCATCACAACCATCAGTCACATCATCACTGTATCATCATAACAGTCATAATCACCACCATGATCATCCTCACAGTCATAATCACCACCATGATCATCCTCACAGCATCCTCATCCCCATTATCATCATAACCATTATCATCTGGCCATCACAACCACCACCGTCATCATCCTAATCGCCACCACCTTCGTCACAAAAACCACTACTTCCACCTTCACAACCACCACTTCCATCTTCACAACCACCACCACCATCTTCACAACCACCACCACCGTCGTCACAACCCCCACCACCATCTTCACAACCACCCTCATGATCTTCACAACCACCACCACCATCTTAACAACCACCACCACCATCTTCACAACCACCACCACCATCTTCCAAAAAAGCACCTCCATCGTCATAACCCCCACCACCATCTTCACAACCACCACTACCATCTTCACAACCACCACCAACATCTTCCCAACCAGCACCTCCAACTTCACAACCCCCACCACCATCTTCACAACCACCACCACGATCTTCAAAACCACCCCAACATCTTCCCAACAAGCACCTCCATCTTCACAACCACCACCACCACCATCTTCACAACCCCCACCACCATCTTCACAACACCCACCACCATCTTCATAACTATACCAATCATCTTCACAACCACTCTCATCATCTTCACAACCAGCGCCATCACTTTTACAACCAGTGCCATCACTTTTACAACCAGCACCACCATCTTCACAACCACCCCCAACATCTTCACAACCACCACCTCCATCTTCACAATCCCTACGACTATCTTCACAACCACTCCCAACATCTTCCCAACCACCCCCAACATCTTCACAACCACCACCACCATTTTAACAATCACCACCACCACCATCTTCACAACCCCCACCACCATCTTCTCAACCCCCACCACCATCTTCATAACTATACCCATCATCTTCACAACCACTATCATCATCTTCACAACCAGCACCACCATCTTCACAACCAGCACCACCATCTTCACAACCAGCGCCATCACTTTTACAACCAGCGCCATCACTTTTACAACCAGCACCAACATCTTTACAACCACCCCCAACATCTTCACAACCACCACCACCATCTTCACAACCACCCCCACCATCTTCACAACCACTCCCAACATCTTCCCAACCACCCCCAACATCTTCACAACCACCACCACCATTTTAACAATCACCACCACCACCATCTTCACAACCCCCACCACCATCTTCTCAACCCCCACCACCATCTTCATAACTATACCCATCATCTTCACAACCACTATCATCATCTTCACAACCAGCACCACCATCTTCACAACCAGCACCACCATCTTCACAACCAGCGCCATCACTTTTACAACCAGCGCCATCACTTTTACAACCAGCACCAACATCTTTACAACCACCCCCAACATCTTCCCAACCACCACCACCATCTTCACAACCACCCCCACCATCTTCACAACCACCACCACCATCTTCACAACCACCACCACCATCTTCACAACCACCCCCACCATCTTCACAACCACCACCACCATCTTCACAACCACCACCACCATCTTCACAACCACCACCACCATCTTCATAACTACTCCCAACATCTTTACAACCCCCACCATCACATTTAAGGCCCTTCTAGCAGTATCTTCCAAAAGACGATATTAATTTTTTTCTCCTATTTATGTCACAACTTTGATATTCGGCGTTACTATTTTTGTGCAGAATGTTCATGCGGCCGGTATTGTCTTTACTTGATTCAATTCGGCCCTTACATCAATAAACTCATTATATTTTATCCAATAACATGTATTCATGGGTCTCATGGTCCATTAACCTGATTTGGTGCAGTCCTTGGTTCAATCACATGATGTCATTATGTCCTTGTTCATTAACCTGACTTTATGTAGACCTTGGTTCAGTCACTTGATGGCATTATGTCCTTGTTCATTAACCTGACTTGGTGCAGTCCTTGGTTCAGTACCTTGATTTCATGATGTCTTTGTTCGTTAACCTGACTTTGTGTAGTCCTTGGTTCAGTCACTTGATGTCATTATGTCCTTGTTCGTTAACCTGACTTGGTACAGTCCTTGATTCAGTAACGTGATTCCCTGTCCTTGCCCATTAACTTGACTTAATGCTGTTCCTGATCTATTATCTAGACTTGCTGATGTCCGCTGTCCATTAACGTGGCTTCCTACTGTCTTTGGTCTATTAAACTTGACTATCTGTTGCTGCTTTTGGTCTATTGACTTGACTTCCTACTGCCCTTGGAACATTTACCCGACTTCCTGGCGCTCTTGGCTCATTAACATGATTTCGTGCGACAACTTAACTATTTATCTGCTTTATTCGAGCTCTTGGCATATTAACGTCATTTCACGCGGTTATTGGTCAAATAACCCAATTTCACGAGGTCTTGACCCATTCATTGTATTTAATTCGGCGTGTGGTCCAACGTTTTGATATCAAGCGATCCTTGATAATTGAATGTGCCACCTATGCACCTATGGTTGATTAATCTGACCTTATTAAACATTTGGTACGGGAATTTGATTTTTTGCAATTCTTTTTTCCTTAACTTGATTTCACCCGATCATTGATCAGTAAGCTTGATTTAAGGTCCACTAACGTCACTTCCTGTGACCCTCAGTATCATTTGAGTTTGAGGACCATGGTTTAACTTACGTGTGCATCTTATCACCAATGTAATCTCGTCAAATGATTTTGTAGTTTTCTTGTGTATTCGTTGTCCCATATTCCATATAGCAGTCATGATTTCACAAAGAAATTGATAACAATCTAATTGTTCTTACATTTATGATACATCATACATAAACTACACCACTGCACTCCGGGTAGACCAATAGGCGATCAGTCTCTGTTGCTCTATTCCCCCTCACCGATCTCATTTTCTCTCTCGTAAATGACGAAGACCGTAGACACTGATGGGCCCTTTATGTACTTGGTTTGACACGATCAGTGGTCCGTTAAATTAACTTTTTGTGGGTCTCAGTCTGGCTTGAAATTGTTGGCTCTGATCTCAATAATGTTATCCATATAATCAGGAATGTATTTGTTTAAGTACAAGGCGTGTTTACCTGCTGTTTATTCATTGCTCATTATACGCATCTGCATGAACAAAAAACCAAAAAAACACACAACAATCCGTTATATTTATTGCTCTGATGTTAGGTTATACAAAATGGACATCAACACATCCGGGGCAGAACCATTAGGTGGTCGGTCAGCTTACAGCAGTTGTGAATAACCTTTCTAAATCGAGGGTCACATCGCTATTTTGTGTAAGGTCCCGGGGGTTGGAGAATGAATACAGATGGCAATACTCGCACGCAATCAAATTTATATACAATCGTCTATACTCTAATACAAATATGTGGATACTTGAGCACGGTAGTAAGTGAAAGTAGCCGTTATGTTATTAGATCTACATATCTCTGTATAGTATAATCACTTACATATATTAAACCTAAATTGAAAATAAGTTTCACTAACCTGAAATATGATATTAAAATTAGATAAATTGTACAGTTTTGTTATTGTTGTTCACAAGTTATCACTATTAGACCATCCAGTTTATGTGGCGATTCGAGGAATTATAGAGAGACTTTCATCTCACTTTTCTGATCTTGATTTCGTTTTGCTGTTTTTCATTCTAGAAAACAGTTGTTCACCAAAAAAAAAGGAAAAAAAAAGAAAAGATTTTAAAAAGTGAAATACTTTTATAGACATGTATAGAGAGATCTGTGTATTTCAAGCAAGTCTGGACCACAGTACTTATGTACACTGTTGCTATGGTGTTTTTGTAGGTACCAATTCATTTGACATTGTCAGGTTGACAACTCCATATGTCTGATTAATCTAGTAGTAGAGTAGTCGGTTTTCACAGGAAAAGTACGCAATTCAAGTCTCGTTACCAGCACGCTCTAGTCGACATAGACGTAAATAAATATATATCTTACTGTTAGGAAAGGAAAGGCAGCGAGGCAGAGAACTGACCACTTCACCTGATAAACAAGGTGTTGTCTGCGACAATAAATGTCGACTTTGTACTACAGTTAACTTTACCTTTGGCTCCATATGCTGTCCTGCTCAGTCACTTTGTAACGAAATGCTTACTTTACCATTGGCTCCATACACAACTTTGCTCAGCCACTGTTTAACGACATGCGTAGTATGTTAAAGATGTAATATCCTTTTCCCCTAGGAACCACACATATGATATACATAATTTTTGTATATAGCTTTCAAAATATATTTTTCTCTCTTCCATACAGGTGCGGAAACATGTATGGAAGCCACTATACGTTAACTAAGTATTGGTTTAATAAATCTTCAGACTTTATAACAGAAGTTTTACAGAATGAAAGGGCTGCGCCTACACGTTTAATGTCTTCCTGGCTTAAAGAAATGAGAAGCCAGGCTTATAAGTCTGCGCCAACTTCCTCGCAGCACCGTGCTGTCGTCACAGAGGTAGGCATGTCTACGCTACTGGCACAGAGGTGAGAGACGATACAATGATAAACACCCTGAACACACGTCAAAGTGAGCGTTATTCTCATTAAACGAGAGCACGTGCATCAGTGAGGTGATGGACTGAGAGAGTGGATGTATAAACAGAGGCAGGTGGGAGCAGGTAAGAATAAAAATAGAAGATAAAGCATGTCGGTACTACTAGTAGACGCTGTTAGTCTTTCCAAGAGAATCGATTCCACCGAACAGCTTTTAGGGTCGGGTTCTGTATCAGCCCTGGAAGATCAGGACCGAACATTAACGCATGGCGCCGAAAACAACGCTATAGAGCTGTCCGCTGAGTGTGATCGGCGGGCCTTGTGTCACAGTGCTCACGAGGCATGCTACACTCAGGCTGACACGCAGTCAACGCGCGGGGAACACCCTTGGTTCACAACGATTGCAGGCACGGCGGAGTACAAAACGTCAGAGCAAGGCAGTGATCATGCCAGCATCTTTGCAGACGGTTGTGACGTCGTATATAGATACAGAAATAACATCGTCATCGAGACAGCGGCGGAAAGTGGCGGGCGCAATGAGACGAACAAGCCAGCAACAGGGGACATTACGGATGTCATGGATACAAATGATGTCTTTTTACCGGCAGTGAATTTTCCAGAAATTTCCATTCCTGTAATTTCTGAACGCGCGGATTCTTTTCAAGAGGATGACGAAATCGAGAGTAATTTATCTGTTAATAATAATAATAACAACAACAGCTTCATCATCAGTACCAGCAACACCGGCAGCAGGAGTATTTACATCAACAACAGTAAAAACAACAGCAACGTAGACCCCAACGATGGTCGTGTCAACAAAGGTTACACATCTCCAGATATCGAACTTCAGAGCTACGCCTTTGTTGATTCACAAGTTCAAGGCAACGCACAGCATAGAACACACCAGCGACTTAAAATTGGCGGTTCAGAGAGCGATCCTTTCCGTCAAGCTTGCATGCTTTTATCTCAGTGCCCACAAACATCAATGTCCAGCGCTCTTGGTAAGTGGAAGCTCAGGAACATGGGACCCAGCTATGAGCTGGCCTCAACTAGTTCAGAACCGATCCCTACTTTTCATGTCGTTTCAAAATCGGAGTTAAACTTAAGGGCTCCTGTCGCTACACGAACAACTGTACGGTCCCCGTATTTCCACACGCAGCGGGACAAAGCCAGAGCCAACAGTGAAGAGGACTCAGGCCGGGCATACAGCGATGATGGTGGCAAACATAACGCACATACTCTGTCTGATATTGGCGCCGATTATATGCGCATCAATGGAGCAATTGGATCTTTCAAACAGCTCCAGAAACCCACATCCATGCAGTCTTTGCCCACCTCATCCAAGCAAAGCTACACGGAGGAGGCAGGACTGGCTCTTGTTGGTGGTTCGGATTTACAAAGATTCGGAGATGAACGTCTTCACCAGCACAAATCTCGACAGAAACCTAGCGTAGGATACCGGCTGGGCAAGAGACGGTCGTTGTACCAGAAACGAAAGAAAATTTCTGACTACTGTCTTGTGTTTGGAATGTTTGGAATCGTTGTAATGGTGTTGGAGACAGAGCTTAGCATGGCTGGTGTATATACAAAGGTAGGACACGTGAGATCTTTGTTCATTGTCTTTGATTTTATTTGTTTCATTATATATCATTTCAAATTCATGTCAGTCTGCATTATTTCTATTTCCAATACATCATTTTAAATAACACACCACTTGTATTTAAGATTTCAGGATTTCCAGGTCTGTCATTGCACACTTGAACAAAGCTATATACATGTCAACA
Source organism: Ariolimax columbianus (assembly GCA_036924085.1). Taxonomy (NCBI): domain Eukaryota; kingdom Metazoa; phylum Mollusca; class Gastropoda; order Stylommatophora; family Arionidae; genus Ariolimax; species Ariolimax columbianus. The sequence continues at coordinate 115,966,008 of JAVGWX010000001.1, read as the reverse complement.
TTTAAAAGTACACTTGAACCAAGCTATATATATATATATATATATATATATATATATATATATATATATATATATATATATATATATATATATATATGTGTGTCAACACACCATTGTACACTTGAACCAAGCTATATATATGTCAACATTTCATTGTACACTTGAACCAAGCTAAAGACATATAAACATATCATTGTACACTTGACCCAAACTATAGACTTTTCAGCATATCATTGTAGACATGAACCAATCTATTTACATTTCAGCCTATCATTGCATACATGTACACACACACACACACACACAAACACACACACCCATATATATATATATATATATATATATATATATATATATATATATATATATATATATTTATATATATATATTAATTTCCTCATCATTGGACACCAGTATCCACTTTTAGACAAATAAAAAAAAATGCTTGATCCATCTGTATCCCCTCATAGACACTCAATAAATAACCAACACTGAAACTGCACACACGCGCACACACACACACATATACTAAAAAACTAACCAGACTATAACCTACATCCACTCACACAAATTTCAACTTATCAATTTACAGATGCAACGATATAAATATAAAACTAACAAGTAAAACAGGTGAAAAATTTCATGTATCTGGGTAACATAATCTCCGCAGATGGGAAAGGCAACACTGAAATCAAAAACAGATGTAATAAACAAAGTCTAACACATTCCAACAAATTTCAGTCTGTCATTGCATACCTGCACATATATAAAATGTCTAACTATTTCCAGTCTATTGTTGTAAACATGTACTCATCTACAATTTCTAACACATTCTAATCTATAATTATAACCATGTACACGCTTTTGCTCATTCCACTGAATATTGACTTGATTACGATTTTTCATTAGCCTACTTTTCAATGTAATGTACTGTACAGTTTAAAGAACTCAAAGCAACCCATCTCTCAGCTCTCCAAATCGTGGATTATAAAGTTACCCGCATACTCGAACAGACAATGAAACAACAAAAGCATCAAACAATATCACATTTTACCGTTTTCCAACAAACAATTTTAAAATGGTTTGTGATTTTCCTTGTTTCTAAATTTATTTATCTGTCCGCTGCAGATTTATAATTAGCTCTAGCATCACATGTGTTTTCTTGAGATGGTGCTGTCATCATTTGTATTGCACGGAGTATAACAAATAATGCGTGTTTTTTTCTTTGTTCACCTGAAAGGCTGATGTCATTCTTCTGGCACAGAGTGAAAACACAGAAGAAGTGCTCTCTTATTGTCATACTAGCTGTAGTATCCCAGCTTCGCACGAAAATAACATAGTTTTAAGATCGGGTGGGATTTTCGGAATTCTTGGAGTAATAACATTTTCTGGTTTGCGTGTTCCTTTCAAGTATGTGGTCTCAGTTACGCAAATGCATTAGCTCATCATTATTTTCATCATCATCATCATCATTATGTGCCCTGAGGGTGTCCGTTGGCGATCATGGACTTCCCCTTCTTGTTATTATGTGTGGTGTTTATCAGTTCTTATGTTGATCGTCTCCCATGCCATTTCTTCAAACTTCCCAATAATTTCTCTCTCTGCCTCCATCTGTTCGCTATGCTCTGTGATTCTGCTCGTTGCCATCGTTGATTTCAACCCACTTCTTTTCAGGACATGCCAGAAAAAAGGATGACTGACTTGTCCTGACTTTTACTCAAAGCTGTGTGTATACCTCTTCAAGCACAGCATTATTACTCTTCTCTGATGTCGATGAAACTCTCACCATACGACCCATCTCCACAATGTCCTAGCCTAACTGCTTATCCATCTAGCACAGGAACATGTTTTCATTTCACAAATTCAGGGACGGCGTGGGCTAGTGGTTAAGTGACACGGCTCACAAACCGAAGGTGCTTGGTTCGCTCCCCAATCACAGCACCGCTGTTACTCAGGGGAAGAAAACCCTTAGAAAATGCAGGAGGAAGCAGACACTTACATAAAATGCTTGACGGACAGGCGCAAAATAAAATCATAGTGCAACGCACTCCACCTTGGTGCAACAAAGAAACACACATTTTCAAAAATTCCACTAGTTATACCTGACCTAAAAATAGTGTTATTTCCTGTGGAATAACATAATCTGTTCAGTATACACAATTCGGTAGTAAATTCAAATGATTGTGTCTGTACATAACAAATGTAGTACAACAAAGGCTCAATTGCCTTTCTTGTCAGCAGGCAGATATTGAAACCATTAGGTGGCGCTCTCCTATCCCCATTGCGCAAGTACATTGTAACTGAACAGTTAAAAGTCACATTGTCATTTGATCAACCAAATTGGGTCATAAGGTCAGCATTCTATTTGCCGGTAAACAATATGTAATCTTATGCCCATATCTCGTTAAGAAAATGTGCCGTAGAATGTTCAGTGAACATTTCAGCTCGTATGTCTTTCAGTTCGCGAGTTATGGCGTCTTCAGACACATACAAACTGAAAAATATAGTATTGATTTGAGAGAAAGGTGTCCTCGGTTCAGCAAGACTTTAAAACAAGGTGTCTGCTCTTTTTTGTGTTTACCTGAGATATTGATGTCCTCACCAGCTTGCGAATCTGATATATGGTGTGAGGGATTATCTTCTGTCTACACCGGTACAAATTTTGTCCTTTTCCCAACCAGGGCTGTAGAAATAGATGTAAGTGTTTCTTTCTGTATTTACCTTAAGATTGATGTCCTCTGTCCTTCGTGACGATGAAACTCAACTTATCTAATCTTCTGTCTTCCGTTAAAGTGATGTTTTTTTTTCTGTCAATAACAAAATGCAGTTTTCTCTTTTTACCTACTCCTAATAAGCTGATGCCATCTTTCTATCGTGAAGATAGCAAATGCATGTATCTAATCTTCTGTTTACCTGATGTCCGGATGTCCTCTTTTGATCGCGAATATAATGCACGGTGTTTACCTGAGGGAACCGTGCCCCATTTCTGTCATGAAGTTAAAACAAAACGGGAAGTGATAATACAGGTAATATGGCAGACTGGGACTAGCTTTAATTTATATATATATGCACTAGCAAACGCTGGTAGACCATCTCTCCCGGCCTCACCCCCTCCTCCGTTGATTCTGTAATATTGATAACAGTTTAAAACAAATATATTTTAAACAGAAAACTAAGTAAAAATTGCAGGAAAATGAACCAACTTCAGCTGTTTCTCAATCTAATTTATTTATATATAATGACGCTGATTAACCTTGCGTTCTTATTTCCCACAACACCCTTCTCTGCATCCTCTGCCTAGACTTAACATGACTCTGCTATAATCTGACATGTTATCTCCATCGTGTAACCACTATTTCCCACCGAATATCACCTCATGTCCAATTGTTCTCTTTCTGGTATGCTTTCCTTGACATCATTCTTTAATTGTGTCCCCTTGATGCCAGAAGTGTTAATGTGTAGCTGATGCCTCCAGTGTAGTCCCTTTGGTCTGGGCCAATTCATACTTGGATGGTAGAGACATGTTCTAGCAATAAAAACTGTTACATCTGTCATTGACACCTTCATTCAGAGTTATGATAGGAAGGTCGGCCTTCACTGTAGAGTTGATCGAGAAATGTCACATCACGCATAACGTGTTTTTATTTATCTGGAAGCTGGAGTTCCCACAACAATTTGAGATTTTCTGCAATGCCTCCTGGATGTCTAACTGTTTCATACCTTCCTTAGCAAGTCCTGTATTTAGCAAGTCATATGTTAATGGTTGCCTGACCCTGCAGGATGATGGTTGGTCACTTTCATATGTAGATGATGAACAGCATCAGTGATAGCAGAGAACTTCAGGTAGTCCTGGACATATTCACATCGGTGATAGCAGAGAGCTTTAGGTAGTCCTGGACATATTCACATCGGTGATAACAGAGAACTTTAGGTAGTCCTGGACATATTCACATCGGTTCTAGCAGAGAACTTCAGGTAGTCCTGGATATATTCAAATCGGTTCTAGCAGAGAACTTCAGTTAGTCCTGGATATATTCACATCGGTTCTAGCAGAGAACTTCAGGTAGTCCTGGATATATTCACATCGGTTCTAGCAGAGACTTTCAGGTAGTCCTGGACATATCCACATCGGTTCTTGCAGAGACCTTCAGGTAGTCCTGGACATATCACATCGGTTCTAGCAGAGACCTTCAGGTAGTTCTGGATATATTCACATCGGTTCTAGCAGAGAACTTCAGGTAGTGCTGGACATATTCACATCGGTTCTGGTGTCCAAGACCCAGTGCATTGCAATTGTTCTCTCCATCGGGGCAGCTGATTTCCAGTTTGCCATTCATGAGTTGATTGCCCACTTCCTCAAAAGCGCTTCAAGGTCCTAACGTCGACTCGGTTAAATGCATCTATTAGCAGCGGCGACCGTTTCTTGCCTGTACTGGAAGCGTTACCTCAGCTCTCCATTGGCCTGCGAATGAGATCGTATGTGTTCATGTTCTACGAGTAGATAATGCATTTTCTGTTTGGTCACTAATTTGTTAAAAAGTTTAACCTAGACATTGTGTACAATTGATAGCTATTGGGTAGAGTACTTGCATGTTTAGGGAATGTATGAAGGTCGTTCTGCAACCAATCCTCACGTACTGATGGCTTTTCCCAAAGCAATGTTGAACTCATTCACATTTCCAATTTCTTCCTTATTCAGTTGTAAGGTGTAGCAAAACTGTACTCTATCAGGACCTAGTCTTCCTGGTACATACAATATATTACACATATACCTCAGTTGTTAGGTTTACATGAACCCCTTTCCTACTGGTAGTGTCCAATTTATACTCCCGTATTTCCTGACGGGCATCTCAATTCTCCGTGTCTGTCTGGGCAACGGAACCATTAAGAAATACAAGACCTTTCATTCAGCTGTCTTCAGGAGCGTCGCTTTGGAATCTAGAACAGTAGGAATAAGCTAGCTTGTTTTCTTCCCGTTCATTTGTTGGTGTTTGTGTGCCAGAATATCTGGAGGATATTATCATTACTGACATCTGTTATAAATTCCCTATCCCACCACCTTCTCGTTGTTCGATCTCCTCTCACTAAAATGTTGAAACTGTTCGTGGCTCTACGTCATTTCTCATTCATCTCATCAGCCTGGTCAACATTCACAGGTCGTCTCTTGTGTGCATTCTTCCTTTTCTTTCACCGCTGCTCTAATGTTTGATCCCGTCAGGGTGGTTGGCCAATAATGGATCTAGTGATTCTTAACTTAACTTAACGTCTTTATACTGGTTTAGAGAACTCTGCATAATCTGTATACAACCAGGTTCATTTACGTTACCTTGTTCTAAAAGCTATGCGCATTCAATTTATTATTAAATGCATTAATTATCCCTGCCCTCCACGCACTCACCACTCTCTGACTAAAAAAATATTTCCTAATATCTAATATGGACCTCTCTTTAGTTAATTTGTAGCTATGCCTGCATGTTCTTGTGGGTGACTGCATTTTGAAAAAAAATAACTTGTTGTAGTCTAATTTATCCATTCCTCTGATCATCTTATAAACCTGTATTAAGTTAATTCGAATTCTTCTCTTTTCTAAACACTGTTGGCCGGTATTTCTGAGTCTTTCCTCATAACTGTAATTCTGGAATCCCACTATCAGCTTTGTAGCTCTTTTTTGTATTCTTTCCAGCATGTTTATATCCACTCTATGATAAGGACTCCACACCTGTACACAGTACTTCAATCTAGGTCTAACTAATGCTTTATACAGTTTGACTATTACTTCCCTGCTCCTATGTTTAATATTTCTTTTTACCATACCTAACATTGCATTTGCCTTTTTCACTGCTACCTGAACTTGCTCACTCAACTTGCCTGTATGATTTATTATAACCCCTTGGTCCCTTTCCTTATCTATCTTTCTAATATTATTCTCTCTTCCATTATGTAATTATGTTTCACATTGGACCTACCCATGTGGATGACTGTACATTTATCTACATTAAACTCCATTTGCCAGCTTGCAGACCCGTCTCGAATTTTATCTAAATCCGACCTCAATATATCCACTTCCGCTTTAGATGAGACACTACTGCAACGTTTTGTGTCATCAGCAAATTTGCAATCATGGATCCCATATCAATGTCCAAATCCTTTACATATATCAAGAACAAAATTGGTCCCAAAATCGAGCCCTATGGCACTCCACTTTTCACTTCATGCCACTCATAGTACTCCTTATTTATACCCACCCTCTGCCTTCTTCCCGTTAACCAATTTTCAATCCATTTGGCAACTTCCCAACCTATTCCATGTGATTGTAACTTTCGAAAAAATCTTTGATGAGGTAGTCTATCTCTATCCCATAGTCTGGCGAGGCTATGTTTAAATCCGTCATGGTGATTGACCAGAAGTGAATCTAGTAATCCTGTGTCCGATAATCTGGTGCAATCTATGTTTGCTTCGTCACGGTGAGTGAGCAGAAGTGGATCTAGTAATCGTGCGTCCGATAATCTGGTGCAGTCTATGTTCGATTCCACCAAGGCGAATGGCCAAAATGGAATCCAATAATCATGTGCTCGATAGTCTGGCGCAGTCTATGTTCGATTCGCCCAAGGCGAATGGCCAAAATGGAATCCAATAATCATGGGCCCTATAGTCTGGCGTAGTCTATGTAAGACGATGTCATCGTCATGCATGATAACTGAAAACATGTTTGGGTTCCATGGGTTTCCTCACACGATGAAAACGACATATTGCAGATGATCACTTTCTTTTGACCCCAATACATTTCAGCGTGTTGAGGGATCAACATCATTTGCTAGAGCTTCCTGATCGATCCTTAGCACCATCTTTATTCCCAGGCCGAGATGCTAATCTTCTGTGATGTCTGTCGTTCACGAATGTGACGTTTGTTTGGACTAGGGTCTGGCTCAAAGCTATCTCTTGTCTATTTTCAGTTCCATTTCTCCACACATTTGATTTAGCAGTATAAGCACCAGAAATAAAGTATCTCTTAGCAGACACTTCTTGAAATTCTGACAGAAAATTCAATTTTCCTACATTGAAATGGTGGTCTAGGTGTGCATACAAATGATATATTTTCAAATTTTGTTGCGGTTTATCACTCCAGTCCTCTGAACGTTCGCAATATGTTCTCAAATTTTTGTTGCGGTTTATCACTCCAGTCCTCGGAACATTCGCAATATGTTCTCACATTTTTGTTGCGGTTTATCACTCCAGTTCTCTGAACGTTCGCAATATGTTCTCAAATTTTTGTTGCGGTTTATCACTCCAGTCCTCTGAACGTTCGCAATATGTTCTCAAATTTTTGTTATGGTTTATCACTCCAGTCCTCTGAACGTTCGCAATATGTTCTCAAATTTTTGTTGCGGTTTATCACTCCAGTCCTCTGAACGTTCGCAATATGTTCTCAAATTTTTGTTGCGGTTTATCACTCCAGTCCTCTGAACGTTCGCAATATGTTCTCAAATTTTTGTTGCGGTTTATCACTCCAGTCCTCTGAACGTTCGCAATATGTTCTCAAATTTTTGTTGCGGTTTATCACTCCAGTCCTCTGAACGTTCGCAATATGTTCTCAAATCTTTGTTATGGTTGTCCATCCAGTCCTCTGAACGCTCTAGAGTGACTTATATATATATATTTGTGTATATGTATGTGTGTGTGTGTTTGTGTGTGTATGACTTGAGGAGGGGGGGGGGGGTAAAGAATGGTATATGCTTCACATCTATATCTCCACTTGTTTCACATCTGTCTCATCTTATGCTTCCATCTTTCTTTGACGTCACTTACTGGAAACAAATCGACGTTACAAAAATGTCATTAGACAAACAAGAGCTACTGTGTTCTTTATTCGTGTCGAGTTTTTTCGGGTAGTGGGACTGCAGTTGCTCTTGTTACATCCCAGGACTTACTGAAGCGAGTAGACCTGAAGTTTTGGTCAATATGTTTCACTTGAGCCTGACATGAGGTGTGGTTTTGGTCAATATGTTTCACTTGACCCTGACGTGAACGTGGCTTTGATCAATATGTTCCCTGACGTGAAGCGTGGTTTTGGTCAATATGTTTCACTTGACCCTGACGTGAAGCGTGATTTTGGTCAATATGTTTCACTTGACCCTGACGTGAGGTGAGGTTTTGGTCAATATGTTTAGCGTAACCCTGACGTAAAGCGTGATTTTGGTCAATATGTTACACCTGACCCTTACGTGAGATTAGGTTTTGGTCAATATGTTTTGCCTAACCTTGACGTCAAGTGAGGTTTTGGTCAATATGTAGGCCTAACCTTGACGTTAAGTGAGGTATTGGTTAATATGTTTTGCCTAACCTTGACGTCAAGTGATGGTTTGGTCAATATGTAGGCCTAACCATGACGTCAAGTGAGGTTTTGGTCAATATGTAAGTCTAACCATGACGTCAAGTGAGGTTTTGGTCAATATGTAGGCCTAACCTTGACGTCAAGTGAGGTTTTGGTCAATATGTTTTGCCTAACCTTGATGTCAAGTGAGGTTTCGGTCAATATGTAGGCCTAACCTTGACGTCAAGTGAGGTTTTGGTCAATCTGGTTCGCCTAACCTTGACGTCAAGTGAGGCTTTAGTCAGTTTGTTTCACCTGACCCTGACGTGAAGTGAGGTTTTTATTATGTTACACATGACCCTGACAAGATGTGCGGTTTTGGTGAATATGTTACACATGACCCTGACATGATGTGAGGTTTTGGTCAATATGTTACACATGACCCTGACATGATATGAGGTTTTGGTCAATATGTTTTACCTGACCCTTCCGTGAGCTTCGCGCACCTTAGCACAACATTACATAATAAGTTGTACGTTCTCTCTTATATATTAAAAGTGCATGTCCCTGACCTTCTAGAAAATATTGCGCAATTATTCCGCTTTGCTATTCGTAGTTGGACCGTTATCTTCCTACCAGTAAAAAACATGAACACAATGCCAGAGCTTCCCTCTGAAACAAATTAGATTTATATGCATGAACTGGTAATCCAAGATTGGGTTTTAAGGGCTCTTTATGTCTCCGTCTCTCATTCTGTTATGATTTCTCTGTGTCTTTGTTATTCACCCTGAAACATAAAACGATTCAGCATACGTGGTTCATCAACGTTTCGATGAATATTTTATTGTTTCTTCTTATTTCCCTTAAGTCTCTTTAATTTATTTTTTCTTTGTTCATCGACGCAATGTTTATTTCAATGCGATATGTACGAAGGGTGAGGTGAACGCGTAACATGATAACCTATGGTAACTGATTTAATTATTTACGAGAGAGAAAGAGATATAGAGATAGAGAGAGAGAGATAGAGAGAGAGAGTAAGAGAGAAAGAGAGAGCAAGAAAAAGAGAGTTAATGATAGAGTTATATGAGGTTCTTACTGGAGAATAGCAGAATAGAAAAACTGGACCCATATATTCGTGCTGCAGAATGTGGTCGCGCAGAGTTGTGATTGGAACTACTAATGTGAAATCGGACATGCGATAATACGGCTATAGTATGATAACCCATTACCTACTAGAACTAGATTATGTTATTCGTGAGAAAATGAAAGAGAGATAGAGTGAAGGCGAGTGAAAGAAAAATACGTAAATGAATAGGATAAAGAGAGCAATATAGTGACCACAAATTAAGAGCTAAACAAGAATGCTGAGAAAATTATAATGACAAAATTGAGAGAGACAGAACGATAGAGAGAAAAAATATAAAAATGGTACCCACTGTATGTTTAAAGTATTGTAGAAAGACCAAACTATTGAAGAATCGTATGATGAATGCCTCAAATGATGTGGTACAGAGCTGCAATTGTGCGGGATTCAATTATGGCATTCGATAGACAATTACAAGCCATGCATACGGCGAAGAGGGATAGAAAAATAGCTTTAACGTGATAAAGAGAGCACACGACACACTCTGCCCATGACAAAACTAGTTCATGATAAACTGCACACATTATACAGAAAGACAATGATAAACTATACACATTATACAAATAGATAATGATAAACTATACACATTATACAAGCATGCAATGATAAACTATACACATTATACAGAAAGACAATTATAAACTATACTCTTTTCACATATAGACAATAAAAAACTATTATACAAATAATAATGATATACAATAAACATTATACAGACAGATAATGATAAAATATACACAATATACAGAAACACAATGATACACTATACACATGTTAGCGAGAGAAGAGTAGAAATATGACATAACAAAGAGAGCAGCTTTGCACTTTATTTAAAGAGCTAAAGATAAACTACGCACATTTTAAAGAAGCAATCAAGCGCTGCAGCATGATAAAGAGAACACATTATAAAATTTACACATTACTAAATGAAACAATCAAAATACTATATCATGATCAATATCGCAAATTATAAACTATACATTAAATTAATTGAAACAAGGAAAACAGATATACTAAATTCTAAACTTTATGCTTTATTAGTCAGACAATTACTAGCTTTGTCGTAATAAAATATAGAAACCATAGAGAAATACAATAACTTTGTATGAACTTTATGCTTTAATAATTGAAGTAATGGAAGAACTACACAGCGAAACAGAAAGAAAAAATTATGGAACTGTACATATTATTTTGTGTATACAATGACAAAAATTACAGAATGATAAAGCTAGCAAATGATAAACTACATGTTTTACTAATGGAGACAATGCAATAATTACATACTAATTAACGAACACATGATAAACTTTGCAGTTTACAATGTGGGTAATTAGGTATTCGTTTACGCAACACGGGGCTGTTGCGTCCCAGACCGCATGCAATGACGATGATGTCTTTTCGATTCGATCTTACTAGATGGATCGTGGTGGCACGACCATAGCAAAAAGGGCTGCTAGTCATTGTTGATATCAATGACCTGCCAATCGGATTAAATATCAAAATAGAGCTAAACTGCGGCGGTTTAGCGGGGTGAGTGTACTCCCGAGACCTGTCAGTCGGGTGACATCGTTGTGTGAGACCAGGCCATACCAGCAAATCGTAAGAATTCGTTCCAGGCTGTGCACGTTGAATACATAAATGCGTTTCTGATCGTCCTGCATAATAATAATAGTGTGATTCAGTGATAATGTGATTCAGTGAAAATGTGATTCAGTGAAAAATCGACTTTATGAAAATGATAGCAGCTGAAATGTTGGAAAGTGAGATATTTGCACGAACTAAGTTCGGAAATATAATTTTGAACCGATACAGAAGGAGATAAAACAAACGTCTGGTCAGGCAAATTATGCTGATCAGACAATGTTTGTCGGAGTCCGGCGATGCATTCTGATCAACACTGCACCTCACTTCCATGCAGCTTCTCCCTGGAAACAGACTGTTCTATGGCAGTCTGACTATGATGGTAGTGAGCGACACGCAGATGGAGCCAAGCACAGCATAACAGTCTGAAGGACTTAAATCCACCTTCATCCGCAAGCTCTTCATGTGTCGAAATCTACTGCAACGCGCCACTTAACGCCATTGTCAGGACGCACACACAAGTAAACCTTCATTAGCTCAACAAAAAAAAACACAACAAAAAACTGACTAGTAAGCGGCATCACGTCTAGGAAATTAATATACTTTGGCCACATCAAACGTTACAAAGACACAGAAAGAACGATACCGGAGGTTATGGTACGTGCCAAAAGAGGCAGAGGCAGACCTCTGATAAGATGGATAAGGAACAGTGAAGAGGCTCTGGGGTTGACAGTTGCATAGGTGGGGGAGCTGGCCAGGGCTTACAAACTGGCCGTCATGAGAGCGACATTCTGCAAATGAGCTCTACATGATGATGATGATGAGAAAAGTGAGAAAGATGATAATATATGCTTATAGAGAACTGTGAGAGATGATAATAGATATTTTTATAATGAGTCAGGGAGATGACAATATATATTTGTAAAAAGAGTGAAAGAGATGGTAATAGATATTTGTAAAACGGGTGAGAGAAATGGTAATAAATATTTGTAAAGGGGGTGAGAGAGATGGTAATAGATATTTGTAGAAGGGGTGAGAGAGATGGTAATAGATATTTGTAGAAGGGGTGAGAGAGATGGTAATATATATTTGTAGAAGGAGTGAGAGAGAATACTATGTTCACATATCTATGTAATTGAACTGTAAAAGATAACATTTATTTATAAAGAATTATAAAAGGTTTAACATGTATATTATTTGAAGGAACGAGAGATGTTAACAGAAGCTATATGTAGAAGGAGTAAACAACAATTTAAATGATTACGAGAAGAAGATAGAGATGAAGAAAGAAAGAAAGAGAGAAATAAAAGAGATAGAGATAGAGAGAGAAAGAGAGAGAGAGAGAGAGCGGGAGAGGGTTAGATGTTGACGGAATATGCGTAGAACCATCACTAATGGATGGAAGTAAGAAGAGTGATTGGACTAAAGTGGTTATTTTGGAGAAACATTCAAGAGAATGTACATCTACATCTAGCACGACAAAATGAAGGAACAGTCAACAAAAGACGACATAAACGAACATGTAGAAACAGAAAATTGGGAAGAAATTATGAATGAGAGAGAAAAGATATTTCGCAAATAAGATCACTGCAGTGCCATGAATAATCACCAGCCGCCGAGAGCTCCTGAATTCAAGGTCCCAAGGGTGGGATGTAGATTCATATTTGAATTCTGTGTTCCCTTCTCTCTCTTGAACGTATATTTCTCGGTCACAATGAAATATAGGATGAATGAATATTTAACTAGTTTTGTGTTATGCTATACAGTATCAATATCACTGTACTGTAGGAAGATCCGCAGATGTTAAATTTTTTTATATCCATCTCAGAAAAACAATGGGATGAATACTTTTCTTCTTCGTCTTCTTCTTCTTCTTCTTCTTCTTCTTCTTCTTCTTCTTCGTCTTCTTTGTTGCTTCCAAGCCTTGAAATGGTCTTTGCAAGTAGAAGGATGAAGTCCGGAGAACGGAATGTGTAGCTTCGTAGTTTACAACTTGACTGCGATATTTGTTCCTTTCGGCCGACACATACGAGTTCATCATGATATTTTTGGGTATTAGGTTAGTCATCCCTCTTAGATCCCTTCTCATTAGCCAGTCTGCCTTGATGCAGCCTGTTATCTAGGATGACTACGTGGAGGTGGAGAAGAGTCTTGGCAGCTCTAGGTCGCTGGCCCTGTTTCTAACAGTCAGGATTCAGCCGCTGACCTCTACAGCGCATGTATTGCACAAATATTGATCGCCATTTACATACACATATATATCTGTGTATGAGTACGAGTCCTGCCTGTTACTGTTCATCAAATGTTGTACACACTCGTTTTCAGTCCCTTCAGATGTCTCTTCCTATATGATCCACGTTTTGTAACAAACTTCTGAAATTTGTTAAAGTGTTATCATGAAGGAGAAAATCAAATATTGACATCAGTATGTACTTCCTATCCATATTCAATATCTCCCCTCTCTGTGCTTTCCAAATCAGGATGGAATCTTTTATATTGATTTGTACCCCTATGGGGTACAGGCTGTAGATTTTGTACATGCCATAGATTGGACTTTTTTTGGAGTGTTGATGAGAGGGGTTTGGTTGTAGACACAGTATTTATGGGAGTGTTGATGAGAGGCGATAGGCTGTAGACTATTTATGAGAGTGTTGATGAGAGGCAATAGGTTGTAGACTGAGTATTTATGGGAGTGTTGATGAGAGAGGTTAGGTTGTAGACTGAGTATTTATGGGAGTGTTGATGAGAGGGAATATGTTGTAGACTGAATATTTATGGGAGTGTTGATGAGAGGGGATATGTTGTAGACTGAGTATTTATGGGAGTGCTGATGAGAGGGGATAGGTTGTAGATTGAGTATTTATGGGAGTGCTAATTAGAGGGGATAGGTTGTAGACTGAGTATTTATGGGAGTGTTGATGAGAGGGAAACGGTTGTAGACTGAGTAGTTATGGGAGTGTTGATGAGAGGAGATAGGTTGTAGACTGAGTATTTATGAGAGTGTTGATGAGAGGGGATAGGTTGTAGACTGAGTATTTATGGGAGTGTATATTAGTGAGTACATATTATAGAATGGATATTTGTGTGTATGTGCATTAATGGGAACATGTTATAGACTGGGTGTTTTGGGGAATGTATGGTTGTGTTCATGCTATATACTGTATTTTTTTACAAGTGTAAATGAGTGTGCGCATGTTATAAACTGGGTGTTTTGAAACTGTTTTCTGAGTTTATATATGTAACAGACTACGTGTTTTGGGAGTGTGTATCAGTATGCATAGATTATATATTGGGTATTTTTGAGCGTGTGTATGAGTGTGTATAGGCCATAAACGTGGTGCTTTAGGGAGTGTGAATGATTGAATAATTTACAAATTATAAATGTTTTGGACGGTGTATAAGTGTGAATAGTTTATAGACTCAGTATTTGCGAGTGTTTATAAGGATTTATATGTTATAGACATTTTCATATTTTTTTAAATTTTGTATAAGTGTGTATAAGTTATAGACTGTGTGTGTTTGTGGATGTGTATAAGTGTGTATATGTGTGTATGAGTGTGTATAAGTTATATAGTTTGCGTATTTGCGAGTGTGTATGAGTGTGTATATGTTATAAATTTTGTGTATTTGCAAGTATGTATGAGTGTATTTAGGTTTGTATAAGTTATAGAATTTGTGTATTTTGGAATGTGTATGAGCTTTGTGTGTTTGGGAGTGTGTATGAGTGTGCATACGATATAGACTTGGTGTATTTGGGAGTGTGTATGAGTGTGTATGAGATATATACTTAATGTATTTTGGAGTGTGTATGAGTGTGTATAAGATATATACTTGGTGTTTTTGGGAGTGCGTATGAGTGTGTATAAGATATATAATTGCTGTGTTTGGGGAGTGTGTATGAGTGTGTATCAGTTAAAAACCTGATATTTATTGGAGTGTGTATGGGTGTGTATAAGTTAAAGACTGCGTATTTTGGGAGTGTATATGAGTGTGTATAGGTTTATTATGGTCTCTAAGCACAATGTGTATATTTTGTCAAGCGCTTGTTTTAAAAATCATGTTTAGAGTTCATCATGTGATCTTTCTTATTATGTTTAGAGTTAATCGTATGTTCTTTTTTATGTTACAGCTTATCGTATGCTCGCTTTGATAACGTTTAGATTTTATCATGTGCTGTTTGTATTTTCTTTAGAGTATATCATGAGCTATCGTGATTATGGTGAAGGTCTTTTACTTACTATATTTGTCGTCTGTCACTATTTGTCGGTCACATTTACATTGCATAATTAGTTCGCTTTACCATGTGACTTTCTTAACGCATCACACGATATAACTTAACTTAACGTCTTTATACTGGTTTAGAAGACCCTGCAGAGTCTGTATGCAACCAGTTACATTTACATCCCCTTGCTCTAAAAGCTAAGCTCGCTGACTAAAAAAATATTTCCTAATATCTAATCTAGACCTCTCTTTAGTCAGCTTGTAGCTATGCTCTCGTGTTATTGTAGGTGGCTGTATTTTAAAAAAAAACTTGTTATAGTCTAACTTATCCATTCCTCTGATCATCTTATAAACCTGTATTAAGTCACCACGAATTCTTCTCTCTTCGAGACACTGTAGGCCGGTTTTTCTGAGTCGTTCCTCATAACTGTAATTTTGGAATCCCACTATCATCTTTGTCGCCCTTTTTTGTATTCTTTCTAGCATGTTTATGTCCCCTCTATGATAAGGACTCCACACCTGTACACAGTACTCCAATCTAGGTCTAACTAAAGCTTTATACAGTTGCTCCTATGTTTAATATTTCTTTTTATCATACCTAACATTGCATTTGCCTTTTTCACTGCTACCTTAACTTGCTCACTCACCTTTCCTGTATGATCTATTATAACCCCTAGGTCCCTTTCCTTATCTATCTTTCTAATATTGTTTTCTCCCATTCTGTAATTATGTTCTATATTGGATCTACCCATGTGGATGACTGTACATTTATCTACATTAAACTCCATTTGCCAGCTTACAGACTATTCTCGAATCTTATCTAAATCCGACATCAATATATCCACTTCCGCTTTAGATGAGACACTACTCCATAGTTTTGTATCATCAGCAAATTTTGCAATCATGGATCCCATATCATTGTCCAAATCATTTATATATATCAAGAACAAAATTGGTCCCAAAATCGAGCCCTGTGGCACTCCACTTTTCACTTCACACCACTCAGAGAACTCCTTATTTATGCCCACCCTCTGCCTTCTTCCCGTTAACCAATTTTCAATCCATTTGGCAACTTCCCCACCTATTCCATGTGATTTTAACTTTCGAAATAATCTTTGATGAGGTACTCTATCAAAGGCCTTTGCAAAGTCTCTATAAATAACATCTACTGGCTCCCCTTTATCTATGATTTTAGTAACCTCCTCCATGAATTCTAATAGATTTGTTAAGCCTGATCTCACTCTAGTATACCCATGCTGACTATTTCTAATTAGATTAAATTTGTCTAAATGCATTACAATGTTTTCTTTGATTATTGACTCTAACAATTTACAGACTATGCTCGTTAAACTCACCGGTCTATAATTTGCTGGATCTGATTTTTTGCCTTTTTTGAATAAGGGGATCACTCCTGCATCTTTCCAATCCCTTGGAACAATCCCTTTTTGTAAGCGATTGAGAACATAATATAGCCAATGGTTTTGATAGTTGGTCTCTAATTTCATACAGCAATTTTGGATGAATACCATCTTGACCTGGACATTTATTCACTTTCAACCCCTCCAATTTTGTAAATACCATTTCCTCTATAATACAGATTGATCTTAATCCCGCTGTATCCATGTCTCTTTGAAAAATATCTATAGGCTCTGGGATCTTGGAGCAGTCCTCTTTTGTGTAGACTGTGCCAAAGTACTGATTGAGCAGATTAGCTGCCTCCCTATTCTCACTTATTATTTTCCCTGTACTGTCTATGAGAGGACCTACTTTGTCTTTCGTTCTTTGTTTATTTCTAACATAAGAGAAGAAGCTTTTACTGTCAGTCTTGATCCTCTGAGCAAGTTTTTTTTCAAAGTCTATTTTTGCTGTTTTATTCGCTTTCTGAGATATGTTCTGCTTGTCCAAATATTTCTGTATTTATATATGTATTTAACCTATTCTGTATACACTACTTTAACTTTATCATGTGCTCCTTTCAAAATATTTATTGCTCTCTCGCTGCTGTCACTATAATATTGATACCTTTTTTTGTAAAATTCCTTAATTTGTAGTTCCTTTATTGTTCTGTTTTGTAAGTCTTACATCTCTCTGATTTCCTCACGTATACATAATAACCAAGGCGTACAATTTAATGCAAAAGATGACAGCTTGATTTAGAAAGCACGGATAGAACTCAGCATGACAAATCAGAAAATTCAAGGAATCACCCGGATGTTTCTGCTTTCTACCCTCGCCAAAACCATTACGTCTTTCCAAAGCAATACTAAGAGTCTGTCTAAATGACTGCTCGGACTCATTCGATCTCAGATAACCACCTAAGACCTACATAAACAGCCTGAATTTTAATTAATGTATTGATATAGATGACGAAACCAATACAGTACAATACTGAGAGCGCAATTTCTCACACCACACACAAATCTTAAATAAGCAGTGTACCGCTTCATCTCGAACTTTAACAAGAAAAATGTAACACCTATATAGACAAATTCATATTTTTTTTACTAATGCGTTCGTCTTGAAAAGCACGATTGTGACATTGGGTCATAGTTTATAGCTAGACTACAATATCTGCGCCTTTCGGACCCACACATCCAATTTAGTACTGTATTTTGGGCACCTGGTTTACCTTCACTCTAGGATCTCTAACCTCTGCATCGGTTCAGTTTGTTTTCAGGGCCACTACTTGGAGCCGGAATATGGTTTTAGTTAATTATGAGTTTACTGACAAGTATCCGGCCTTTTGTCGCTGGTTGTTATCAGTTAATTCTTTGCTGTCTCGTTGTCCCCTTCAGCAATGATATTGAACTGAGAAGGACTAAATTGTAAGAAGCATGCCCTAGCTAAATTTAAAAAAACATACACTGGCTATTTTTTTTAAACAGAACAATACCGTAAAAAACAAGATTAAAAAAAACATAACTTAATATTGTACACTATTAATCACGGGAAAAGCAAGAATATCAATAATTGCGACATGAAACATGTTCTGACAAAATAAGCCCATAATATCGGATGTTATTTTTTCCCCGGACAAAACATGTAGTTAGACCTTGATAGGGGCAATTTAGTGGTTACTGACTTCGTCTAGTAAATCAAGATTCACAAGAATACAAAATCAGATTGAGATATGTGAAGACAAAGACTGTGATATATATGGATTGATGATAGGACGGAATAGTCATGAATTGCGTCGCGAGGAAAAGGTGATTGATCAGATATAGGTTATGAACTAATTGTCGGACATTTACTTGTAGTCCATAACAAATGACGAAGTAATTTGTGTGTGTCGGTCGTTGAAACAGAAACTTAAAGGGACATACATGGAGACATATATATGGACAGACATGTAGACAAACATGAAGACAGACAGATATATAGACGAACATGCAGACAGAAGTATAGACAGACATGTATACAGACACGAAGATAGACATAAAACCAGACATACAAACATATATATTGACAGACATGCAAACAGAAGTATGGACGTACATGTAGACATACATGAAGACAGACATATATATATATATATATATATATATATATATATATATATCGACAGACATGTAGAAAGACATGAAGACAGACATGCATACAAATATATAGACATACATGTAGACAGACATTAAGACAGACATGCAGAGAGACGAACGGGCGGGCGGGTGTACGGATGGATAAATGGATGGAATGATGGATGGATAGCTATATAGATGGATAGATAGATCGATGGATGGATGGATGGCTGGCTGCCGCTACCTGGCTGGATGGATAGATAGATAGATAGATAGATAGATATATAGATAGATAGATAGATAGATAGATAGATAGATAGATAGATAGATAGATAGATAGATAGATAGATAGATAGATAGATAGATAGATAGATAGATAGATAGATAGATACAGTACCTCAGTAGCAACGACTACAAGAACACATACTATACTTTCGCCCAATCGACCTGTCAATTCAGCATCTGCAGTGGTAACTATGCTTCTATTGTAGCATACAAAAAAAGGATTATGAATCTACAAGGTAATAGGTCTTAACAAATATGTAGCTCAACAATGGATTTTAATCTGTTATGGTGTTTAGAACAGCTTATGATGTAATGCGGTCAAAGGCTAATACAAATTTCACAAACACTTGCACACATATACATCACGATTCTTGCTCTTTGTTTCTAAAAATACACACATTATACTAAAATAGCGCACACAAACAAACAACAGGGTATACATATAATCAGTGGGAGCGGTAAGCTCACGTGTTGCGTATCTTGTATTTAAAGTAGGTATGTGTCAACATAGCGATCTAGTTCGAGCTAAAAAAAATTACATTTTGTTTAGGACAAGGATGATACACACGAAGCACTGCTCACTTGTTATAGTATCCGCCTGTTCTCCCATCTAACCGTTTATAATAATGAGATTGACACCTATCAATGTAAGGAAAAACTATGACCTACGGCTAATATTAATAGCTTTCGTAGCGACCTACCAGAAATAAGGTATTATTAATTTTAACCACGTATCCAAAAACTGTGATGATGGTTCCCTTACTTATTATTTATATTCACTGCTTTCCCTTCAGAGGAAAATGTCAGGTTTGTTGCATATATACGATCACGAGAGATTATTATGATGAGTTTTGTTGTTGAGGTGTATGAGAACACATGAAAGGTTTGTGTTGATAAGATTGTGGGAGAACATCTGGAAGAGTTGAGTTGGTAAGGTTGTGGGAGAACATGTGGAAGAGTTGAGTTGGTAAGGTTGTGGGAGAACATGTGGAAGAGTTGAGTTGGTAAGGTTGTGGGAGAACATGTGGAAGAGTTGAGTTGGTAAGGTTGTGGGAGAACATGTGGAAGAGTTGAGTTGGTAAGGTTGTGGGAGAACATGTGGAAGAGTTGAGTTGGTAAGGTTGTGGGAGAACATCTGGAAGAGTTGAGTTAGTAAGGTTGTGGGAGAACATGTGGAAGAGTTGAGTTGGTAAGGTTGTGGGAGAACATCTGGAAGAGTTGAGTTGGTAAGGTTGTGGGAGAACATCTGGAAGAGTTGAGTTGGTAAGGTTGTGGGAGAACATCTGGAAGAGTTGAGTTGGTAAGGTTGTGGGAGAACATGTGGAAGAGTTGAGTTGATAAGGTTGTGGGAGAACATGTGGAAGAGTTGAGTTAGTAAGATTGTAAGAGAAAGTGTGAGAGGATAATACTATTGTGGTAGAAAGTGTGGTAGGATGATAAGATTGGGGGAGAAAGTGTGGGAGGATGATAAGATTGGGGGAGAAAGTGTGGGAGGATGATAAGATTGGGGGAGAAAGTGTGGGAGGATGATAAGATTGGGGGAGAAAGTGTGGGAGGATGATAAGATTGGGGGAGAAAGTGTGGGAGGATGATAAGATTGGGGGAGAAAGTGTAGGAGGATGATAAGATTGGGGGAGAAAGTGTGGGAGGATGATACTATTGTGGTAGAAAGTGTGGTAGGATGATAAGATTGGGGGAGAAAGTGTGGGAGGATGATAAGATTGGGGGAGAAAGTGTGGGAGGATGATAAGATTGGGGGAGAAAGTGTGGGAGGATGATAAGATTGGGGGAGAAAGTGTGGGAGGATGATAAGATTGGGGGAGAAAGTGTGGGAGGATGATAAGATTGGGGGAGAAAGTGTGGGAGGATGATAAGATTGGGGGAGAAAGTGTGGGAGGATGATAAGATTGGGGGAGAAAGTGTGGGAGGATGATACTATTGTGGTAGAAAGTGTGGTAGGATGATAAGATTGGGGGAGAAAGTGTGGTAGGATGATAAGATTAAGGGAGAAAGTGTGGGAGGATGATACTATTGTGGTAGAAAGTGTGGACCGTTGAGTTGATAAGATTGTGTGAGTCTATTTGAAGGGTTGTGTTGATAAAATTATTTGAGACCGTTTGGAGTAGTCGTGTAGTTAGAACTATGTGAAACTATTAGGAAGAATCGTGTAGATATAATAATGGGAAACTATTTTGTAGCGTCGTGATACCAATAGATTACTGCGAAGATGGCTTAGATAACACGCATTCTAATAGGGCAAATGCAAAGCTTATTCTGCCCATTAAAGGATTATATTCAGACTACGTAAATGCCCCAGAAGGCCCACATATCGTGTATTCGTATATGAAGCAGATTAAACATTAGACGCATAAACACATACACACACACACACACACACACATATATACTAGCATGAGAATGCATATATTCACTTGAATCATGTTCACAGAGTCTGTTGGCTCTACGAGAGAACCATAATCACAACATATCCTTCTACATCCCATGTGGTGAAACAACCGTAACGACGTGAATAGCGGCACACATCCAACCGGTTTTATTAGGTAATTCGTTTGTTTATTTGGGGGCAAAAGATGATGGAGAAGTAGAACAGATCGCTGAGCAAGGTATAAGGTCACGAAGATTTATCGCCCTTCACCGGAGATAGTTATTGACACACAAATCTTGGCTGTTGAAGCACAGCTCGTGTGTGTAGTGTGTAATTACCAGCCTACAGTTCTACTACACAGCCAACGTAGAACTCGCGTGGGTTGTCGTACAGAAAGGCTCAGCCTTGTTGTTTACGCGACGGCATTACTCTTTAAAAAACAGTTTATTTTGCTATTTCATGGTTTACTCCACCTTCTCCGCTTCGCTCATCACGAGCAGATGATCATTGCTCTAGATTGTTCCTCACAGGAAGATTCGCTGAAGCATTTTGTGTGTTAGTACATTAGGGGTTTCCATGACAACGTCATTTTACGTTAAGGTTATACTAATCTAATGCACACCATATTTCAGACGCCCTTCGATGTGCATGAATGTGCAGTGGTTCTGTTCTTTACTCCAGAATAAAGTAGTCTCACAGCAGACACTAATGTTGGAGAGAAGTGTTAAAGACTCCACTGTACTAGGCCGCATTTTGTTTATGAGGTGGGATGGCCACTTACTTTCTTTGTTCATAGACCATGTAATGAACACAAGGATCAGATTATCTTGATTAGAGCAACACAATAAACCTTTACATATGATCCCCGAGCAGCGATAACAAGCAGCAGGCCTCGAGAAAGTCTCGAGTTGATAAAAGTGCAGGATTTTTCTACACATATCTTCTGGAAGATAGTTAGAGCACTTTGAAAAAAATGAACACAAGAATCGTTATTTGTTTAATGTCTGAATAGCAAAGTTGTAGAGCGTTCGCTTCTTGCACAAAGGTACTGAGATAGATGAAGCATCAGTTGAAACTTCGAGGCGTGTTCAAATGAAACCGGACCTAACTGCACCAAATGAGCATTCGTACGATGCGCATGCCGATATCAAGTCTGATGGAAACATCAGATACCAACCGCCAAGTTTGCAAAATTGTATTATCTTCCGACTCACAGTTTCCTCAGCAGACCGTTGAAAACATGTCGGGTTTTATGTTAAATCCGTCCAGAGTTGATCAGCGAGCGGGGATTCTGTTTCTAACAGCTGGAGGATGTCGACCAGTTGCCATTCATCTCAGAATGCTTGCAGTGTATGGGCATAAAAGTGAGTTGAAGACAACCATGAAGAACTGCACAACGATGTTTAAAGAAGGACGTGAGTTAACGAAAGATCTTCCGAGTCCAGGTCAGACGCATATTGTTGCGTCAGAAACGGCCATCGCCAAAATTGATGCAGCAATTCGGGTGAACCGACGTCGGAGCTTACCTTCGCCACGCTTTTGTCACCAGACACTGCCTGCATTCTGCGATGAATTTCAACTGATCGACATCCTTCCGCTGTTAGAAGCCGAATCACCGCTTGCTGATCAACTATGGACAGATTCCGTGTCATACCCGTCAATTTCCAACAGTCTGCTCAAGTTACTATGAGTCAGAGGATAATACAATTTTGCAAACTTGATGGTTGGTATGTGCTGTTTACATCAGAAGTGACGTCATCATGCGCATCGTACGTATATTCACTTTTTGGTTAGGTTCGATTTAATTTGAACACGCCTCGAATGTAACTGGCTAACTGTTAAGGAACAAGAGCAGCGAGAAGAGAACGATCCATCCCTTTTATACAAAAAGTGAAAGTCTAGCACAATATAGTCAATAACACTTCATCCTATACAGAACAATCTGTTATTAGACTACATTTACTTAATTATCTGTTGAATACAAATGTTAAAGCTGGACCTCTGATCTGTATTTTCGAGAATAATGAGATTATTTACATTCATTTTATTCAGTTTAGTTGGGATGCTGCAATATGGGCAGTTGACCAGCTTGGATGCATACAGTGACATTTCATCGGGGATCAGAACAGCCTACATAAATAGTTGTGTTTATACGGGGTCTGAAAACGGAACAAAGAATAGAACATCTTTAACTTGTCAGAAATGTCGTTAGTGTGATTATATAGGGCTGTGTATGAGGTCGGCTAATCAATCCACCCAGTAGAGACTATCAGTCACACGAACATTAAAATAAGTAGTAGAAGTTAAGTGAAACATTTAATATGACATTTATCCTTACCACGTCACGCCTAGACGTGTTGTCTATTTGCATTGTGCTGTCCTAAGCCGTTTCTAAGACTAGTTGATCGAAGACTAGACTTGGCTGCTTTGTGCTGTCCTAAGCCATTTCAAAGACTAGTTTATCGAAGAATAGATTGGGTTGCCTTGTGCTGTCCTAAGCCGTTTCTAAGTCTAATTGATCGAAGAATAGACTGGGTTGCATTGTGCTGTCCTAAGCCGTTTCTAAGACTAGTTGATCGAAGAATAGACTGGGTTGCATTGTCCTGTCCTAAGGTGTTTCTAAGACTAGTTGTTCGAAGAATAGACTTGGTTGTACTGTGCTCAGATAGAACTGTCACATATCTGCCATAGTTTATCCACCATTACCTAACAATCTGAGGAACATACCGTGCCAACACGAAGCAACAAATACAGCAATAGTATCGACGTTTGCGCCACCTAAGTGCAGCGTTTTATCACCAACGTCAGATATCAATTTTCTTGTGGTATGTCGCCATTTTACTTCAATGATCTCCACATAAATATAAATGCTTTAGTGGTTCTGCATGTTACATATCGGTTCTAACTGCTACAGATTGGATTTCAAAGCAATTCCCGAGAGATTTTGTGAAAATGGTTTCTCAAGTTGAAATTAACTGAGACAAATGGCTGGGATATGATGAAATATAGGATTGAGAAGTTACACGTAACTAAATGAATCTCTAATATTCTTCGCATTTTTCGAGGTGTTAGGCTAACGTCAAGATCAGGTTCAACAAACAAACTAAGACGTTCACGTCATACACTTTGACACAGACTGGGACAGCAGCCTAGCCAACAAGATGGGGATCAATATTATGGTCTGGTAGTAATGTGCCTGCCGAAAAGCTCTGCATTGCTATTCAAATTAAAAATATGTCGAGGTCTGCGACGGTACTATAAAATATAAAAAGGCGTAAAATAACATATATTGGTTTGGTCTGAAACCGGGTTAAGACGAAGATAGAAATGCATCCCATGTTCACGGCCTAAGGACAACAAACAATAACGTTTTGAACTAACAGATGGGATCAAGATGCTGAGCAGCGCATGAGCTGCAATGGTCAGTGACCCATAGCTGACTGCTAGCGTCAGGGCCAGCGAACCATAGCTGCCAAGACCCTTCTACACCTCCACGTGGTGATCCTGGATAACAGGCTGCAGTAAGGCAGACTGGCTAAGGAGAAGGGATCGAAGAGGGAATGCTAACCCGGTACTCAAAAAATGCTTGCTGAAGTCGGATGTGTTGGACCGAAAGGTGCAAATATCGCAGCCAAGCTGTAAACAACGACACAACGCATTCCGTTCTCTGGACTACATTCTGCTACTTACCCTTTCAGGGTTTGGTAGCGGGAGATTGAGAACGAAAGAAGAAGAAGAAGAAGAAGAACTAACAGATAATAGGGGAAGAGATGAATACATAACATAGATATACACTGAGTGTGCACTACAGCTACCAGGCGCAATATCGATATTCTGTAGCATACCCTGGCATGTAAAAAGAATCTCTGCGAATTCATTATCGGAGAAAATGTGTCAAGAGTGAGAACAACAACACATTCTTCAACATGCTCCAGTCAGGAACAAGATATCTTCTTTTCCCGTTCCGTTTCTTTTCTAAATTTCCAAATAATTCTGTGCAATTATGAATATTGACTTGATTGATACTGTTAATAATATTTATATTATGCAACAAAAAAACGCAATCGATGTTTTGAGTTCTCTACATCTGAGGTTGGATGGATCCTGAGAAACGAACTATGTCAGTTTTACCTTGTTATGCATACACTGTTACCACAACGCTATTAAGATGTTCACTGAAGAATGCTTGTTTATTCCCTAAGTCTTCTGTCGCTGTCTGTTTGTCCGTTCTTTCCTCCGGTTAATTCTGTGTATTTGTCTACTTGAATATCTGTTTCTGGGAGTTTGAGAAAGAGATTGGTAATTTTGTGTATGGGTCTGTTACTATACCTATTTCTGAGAGTTTTGAGTATCAAATTGTTACTTATCTCTAATGTCTGCTAGCATATCTGTTTCCGAGAGTTTGGGTAGCAAATGGGTAATTTTGTCTATGTGTTTGCTAGCATATCTGAGAGTTTGAGTAGCAGATTGGTAATTTTGTTTATGTGTCTGTTAGTCTACTAATTTAACTATATCTAGGAGTTTGAGTTGCAGATTGGTAATTGTGTTTATTAGTCTGTTAATATACCTATTTCGGAAAGTTTGAGACACAGATTAGTAATTGTATTTATTAGTCTGTTAATATAACTATATATATGCTGCTCCAGAAACCACTGAATAATTAACTGGATGTTCCTCCAAATATCGAGGAGGTCAGAGCAGCAATCAACAAACTATCAAATTGGAAGGCTGCAGACGCAGACATAATACAAGCTGAGATCTACAAAGTAGGTAGTTGTGTCCTAACACTGTGATTAACAGAGTTGTACAACACAGTATGGACCACTGAGACCGGTGTCCCACAAGAGTTGAAGGATGTTACCATCGCCCACTTATACAAGTGAAAAGAAAACCGTCAATCCTACGACAACCACAGAGAAATATCCCTCTATCGACTGCTGGCAAGATACTGGCACGAGTTCTCCTCAATCGATTGATCATTCACCTAGAACATGGACTTCTTCCGGAGAGACAGTGTGGCTTCAGTTCGGGTCGAGGAACTGTGAATATGATATTCGCGGCTCGGCAACTTCAGGAGAAATGACAAGAGCATCAACGTGGGCTGTACATGACTTTCGTGGGCTGTACATGACTTTCGTGGGCTGTACATGACTTTCGTGAGCTGTACATGACTTTCGTGGGCTGTACATGACTTTCGTGGGCTGTACATGACTTTCGTGGACTGTACATAATTTTCGTGGGCTGTACATGACTTTCGTGGACCTAACCAGGGCTTTCGATACCGTCAACAGAGATGGACTTCGGAAGGTCATGGGGAAATTCGGCTGTCCAAGCAGATTCACCAAGATCATCAAATAATTCCACGAAGGTATGAATGTTCACGTGCTGAGTGATGGGAAAATGTCAAATGCTTTTCCTGTGACAGATGGCGTCTAGCAGGGCTGTGTACTAGCCCCAACACTCTTCCACATAATGGTTGCTGCCATGCTCAGCGTTAGCTATCAGGGTTGTAACCAATACGGAATGGAAATAAAATACAAAACTAACGGAAAAATCTTCAAACACAGACGACTGCAAGCAACTCACAGCAAGTTAAACGACACAACCATCTTAAACTTGCTTTTTGCTGATGCCATCGCTGAAAGAGACATGCATATATATGTGGACAAGTTCTCAACAGCCTGCGACACGTGTATCCCGACCCAGATATAAGAGTCACGAACGAGCACCTCCAATCAGTAGACAGTTTGACGTACCTTGGCAGCACTCTTT
Organism: Ariolimax columbianus; assembly: GCA_036924085.1. Taxonomy (NCBI): domain Eukaryota; kingdom Metazoa; phylum Mollusca; class Gastropoda; order Stylommatophora; family Arionidae; genus Ariolimax; species Ariolimax columbianus. The sequence goes on along the minus strand of JAVGWX010000001.1, from coordinate 115,938,793 downwards.
TCAGGGAAACTACTATTGACTGCGAGGTCAGTAACATAATCTCCAAGGCCAGGGCTGTCTTTGAGAGACTGCGCAACAGTGTCTGGAATCGGAGGGGTCTTAGGCTTGATACGAAACTCAAAGTCTACCGAGCCGTAGTGCTCCCCATCCTTCTGTATGCCAGTGAGACGTGGACTGTGTACAGCAGGCATGCTAGGAAAATAAACTCATTCCATACAAGATGCCTCCGTACACTGTTCAAAATATAGTGGCAGAATACGGTACCAGACACCGAGATCCTCATTAAGGCAAACATGTCGAGCTCTCTCACACTGTTGCAAAAGACCCAGATCATCTGGACCGGCCACGTCGTGCGCATGCCAGACAACCGCATCCCAAAACAACTAAAACTAATGTATGGTGAGCTGAAAGATGGCCTGCCTCAATTTGGTGGCCAAAAAGAAGCGTTTTAAAGACTCTCTCAAAGTATCTCTGACACGCTTCAGCATCGATGTAAACACATGGGAATGCCTTGCACAGGACTGCAAGGCATGGCGTAGAACTACCACCAGAGGCACCACCATTTCTGAAGATCGCCGTGCCCCCGAAGCACACAAAAAATGCACTTTGCGAAAAGACAAAACAACTGACACTCACAAGTCCAGTTCTGACATTAAATGCCACGTACGTGGACGGATATTCAGTGCCAGAATTAGACAATACAGCCACCTCTAAACCTACCTGTGAGGTGCAGCACAACATGTCTGACTGCTGTTGTCATCATCGCTTGCTATGGACGGCTATTATTATAATAATAATAATAATTATTATTATTATAACTAAATTTGAGAGTTTGAGTAACAGATTGGTAATTTTGTTATGTGTCTATTAGTCGGCTATTAGAACTATTTCTGAGAGTTTGAGTAGTAGATTTATAATTGTATCAATGTGTCTGTTGAGATACATATTTCTGAGAGTTGCAGTAACAGATTGACGTATATTTTACTTATCACATCAAAGATGCCAGATTCAATAGCCGTTATCGACACTCTGCTGTCTGTGAGCCGTCTACTTCACTGTCTCCATGACGGGTCTTCCCTGGCTATTAGTAGTTTGCCTATATGATTAATTCTTCTTTTCGCTCTAAGTGATACATAGTGTAATCACTGAAACAAATGGGGTCTTTAACAAGAAGAATACATATGAACAAACATAGTGACAATTTGGAAAGTAGTAATAATTGTATATGCTAAGATTTCTTGCTGCATATACAATCCTCGCTAGTGGAATTTGACGACATACATGCAAGGTTGTAAAGTCCCTAGTTGTTTTTTATTCAACGTGTACTGTTTTGGTGAAGCATCCATTTACCGGCTGGGTAGAATGTAGCGCATTGAGATCGGGGATTCAACTCTGAACCTTTACGGGTTGGGTCTAGTACTTTAACTTGGCTGATATCAGCCGTTCACAAGCAAATCCACGTGATTCTGCGATGGTGAAAGGCGTTATTTGACGATAAGCTCATCGATTGCTGCTTCCGCGAGACGTGATACGGTCCAATGTTTTTTGATATCATACGGTCGATGGAGGTGATAAATGAGAACAGTTGATAACATTAGAATCCGTCTGCCAGATTGCAGTTAAAAGTCTGTCATTAGATGTTCCAGATATAGCTTTCGGAACAGCGAGACTACGTGACAGTTCCCACACTGTCTTTGATATCGTTTCGTTAACCACGTACGAGTCAAACATGCCGGTCAAATATGTGGGGTTTCACGTGTTTATAGTTCACTTTCTCAAAACAAAAGTTCACGACTAGGGATTATGCATGTGTATGTACGAAGATGATTTTAAAAGGGATGTATTTGAGAAGATAATTTCATTAACGTGAAAGATTTACACGTTAGCTATACATTTTCTTAAAGCTTAGAATATCGTTAAGTGATGTGTCATTATTTGTCAACGAAGTCACCATTCCGATCAACACACAAACACCAACGTCTGACATGTTGCATCCCGTGGGTGAAAAACAAATCAGACGTCTTATTCTGATACCAGGAACGCACAGCTGCTTGCACCACCTCGTCAGAAGCATAAGGGTGCCCCTTGAGGTGTTTCTTTAGCTTCGGGGAGAGGAAGAAATCACAACATTCCAGATCATACTTAGACGATAGGTCCTGTAAGCTGTCGTGAAATTTGAGATGCTTCAATGCAGCCACTGTTTGTTCACTCGTGTGTAGGTAAGCACTATCGTGTTGAAGAACTGCATGCTTGCCCACACGAACATTAAGCAATCATACTCGAAGCTTCCACATCGTTTTCACATATCAAAAGATGGTCATCATCACTTTTTTCCTACGAGGCAACGACCTGTGATGGGTCGTCCTCTGCGAGCTTTGTCATGCAGGTTCATCGAGGCTGGCTTGTTGCTTTTTTACAGACGACCTCCTGACCTTACATCCACTCATACGTCATCATTTTTTGGTGCATGTTTATGGGTACACAACCTTTCACAGTTAGGAATTCAATCACAGTTCACGCTGCTTCAGCCGTATTTCCCCGAATGACACCATTTTACTGTCTGCTGTGCGCATACGTCACGTTCCAAGCGCATGCCACTGCATGCCAACAAAGTCACTTCATTAGAGGTTATTTTCTAATTGGCGTCATGCGACTCTGAACACTGTTGTCAGAAATGACCCTCGTATATATGTAGGGGAACTGAGACCCTAGTCCGATCAGGCACAATGTAATGACCAGGACGCTGCTTTAGGGTTAGGCACAACATACTGACCAAGACCACCGTCTCTCTTCTATGTAGCACTCCCTGGGAACAGGCTGTTTTCATTGCATTCTGGCTGACGATATGTAGATCGACGTGATCCCCGTAGTAGTGAGAGTCAAGAAGATGCAGCCAAGCAGCATAGCACAACCGCCGGGAGGACTACAGTCCACCTTCATCTGCACGCCAGGAAAGATACTATAACCGCCACTTAACGCTGTTTTCAAGACTTTACCAAAGAGTTGTTTCCAATACCCATAAAAAGTAGGTTTACTCTTTTGTGGGCCCTGAAAAGGACGTTAAGTGACGAATTGCAGTAGCTTTCCTCACATCCTGATTGTGCCAATGAAGGTAGGCCGGGCTCCTCCGGGTGGTTGTGCTATCCTTATCTTTATCTGCGTGTCGTTCACTACTACGGAAATCACGTCGATCCTTATCTTTATCTGCGTGTCGTTCACTACTACGGGAATCACGTCGATCCTAATATTTATCTGCGTGTCGTTCACTACTACGGGAATCACTTCGATTCTTTGCCTTTATCTGCATGTTTTCACTACTACGGGAATCACGTCTATCCTTATCTTTATCTGCGTGTCGTTCACTACTACGGGAATAACGTCGATCCTTATCTTTATCTGCTTGTCGTTCACTACTACGGTGATTACGTCGATTCTTTGCCTCGTTAGCCAGGCTGCTATGAAAACAGCCCGTTTCCGGGAAGGGCTACGAGGAAGCCGCAAGTTCCAGCTGGAAGTGGTAGCTAAATTACAGTTAGGGAAGGCAAAGCAACGAGGAAGGGGAATGTTCATTCTCATCATCATCATCTTCTGTCCACTTGTTTCGTAAGACATTGTGGGGAGGTGTAGTTTTTTGTCATGTGTCACCTGTGTCGCCGATGTTGTTGTCATTCCGTGTTTCTTCAGTGTCTCAATGACACCATCTGTCCATCTTTCTCGTGGTCTGGCCCTTGTTCTGCAAACCTGATGTTTGGTATTGTAGATACAAGCACCTGGTAACATTTGTTGTATTCTTGGCAGGTGTCCGATACATTTTATTATCTGTCTTTTCAGATATCTCATGCACTGTGGTGCACTCATCTTTTGTCTGATTACTTTGTCTTTGTACTCTGGCCAGCCGTGTGACCCCCAACAACTTTTCTCAAACACTTCATTTAGCATACCATGACTGTTTTCTTTCCAGTGCCATGGTTAGAGCCCATGTCTGACACTAGTAGCAGAGAGTTCGTATAAAAATACGTTTCATCAGCTTTCTTTGTCTTCAATGGAATGTGTTTGTGTCCTAGTAATGGTGAGAGCCGATACAAAACTATACTAGCTTTCTGTGATCTTGACTCCACCTCTCTGTTCATTCTATGTAAAGTAAAACAGCTGTGGCAAAATGTAATAGAACCTCAAACACTTCATCCCCGACAAAAACGTCTTCTACGATGTTACCTGGTTGTACATACCCATAGAGCTTTCCCTCGCCCAGCGAAGCGCATTAGAAAACTTACTAGCCCCAGCTGTTGTGGTTTCTGCACGAATTCTCCTTATACGATGATGTTACCATCTCCATGCACGCCTCTCTGCAATCGCATGTTACGACATGCTTGTCCGGTTACATTGAATATATTATTGTATTGTCGCATATCGATTATTATGTTGTATTCTTGTAATTTTTCCACTCCACCTGGAGTAAATTTGCCTCCTTTCGGGGAACCCGCGCCAAAGCATTCTGCATGTTTTTGCGCAACAATCTGTATAGTAATTTCTTTTTGAGGATAATATTGAAAGCACGATATACAACACTCTTCAGTCGCCTTTTACAACATACATGGAGGTGCAGCGACCCTATTCTGTTCTCCCCAAGCAAGGACACAGAGATTCACTCGGGAATCATACTATTTTGTCGTGCAACATGCTTCTGTTTCCTGTGCAAAGACATGTCTTCAATTTGCTTTCTGACTGAACACATAAAATACAATTTGTATATTGATAATTTGGGCACTTTTCTTTGTTGACAAGTCTAAAACCTGCATTTAGCGTTTTAGCTGTTACTTGGATTAAGTATATAGCTGTCTTGTTGTAGTTTATAAGCAAATTTAAGGGCTTCTGGCAGACACGGGATATGACATATGTTTATGGATGTAATATATTATTTATTGATCCTCATGAGAGAGTATTCGTTTCACTCAATGCAGGATTTTTTTAATGAGCGTCTGTATGATTATGAATGAGGACCATGCTTCAAATTTTTTAATGTGTGTGTGTGTTTGGGAATGAGAAAGTGCTTCTATTGTTATATATGTATGTATGTGCGTTTGTGTGTTTGTGAATGAGAAAGTGCTTCTATTATTATATATGTATGTGTGTGCGTTGGGTGTTTGTGAATGAGGAAAAGCTTCTATTGTTATATATGTGTGTGTGTGTGTTTCTGAATACGGAAGAGCTTCTGTTTGTTGTGTATGAGTGTTTGTTATATATGTATGTGTGTGTATGTATGAGTATGTACATGAATGTATGTGTATGCATGTGTATTAATGTGTATGTATGCGCGTATGTATGTGTGTTTCTGAATGAGGCAAAGCTTCTGTTGTTATAGATGAATGTACGTGTATGTACATGTATGTACGTGTATGTATGTATTTCTATGTGTATGTATGTGTATGTATGTGTACGTATGTGTATGTATGTGTATGTATATATATGTATGTGCATGTAAGTGTATGTATGTGCATGTTGGTGTATGTATGTGTGTGTTTCTGAAAGAGAAATTGCTTTTATTGTTATATGTACTTGTGCATGTGAAGCCTAAACCCACATTGGATGAAATACGCTCGATACAATGAAATTCCTAGAAAAGGAAAGTCACCGGGGCTCGTTGACATCACAGCGGAACTAAAACAGGCAGGGGGGAGGCCATTGCTTGCATTAATCATATACTGGGCAAGGTGAGCTGGCACAGTCGCAGAGTCGCTAAAAGTATGGAAGAGATCAATCTATATTCCTCTCCCAAAGACTGGCAACCTGAAGCTTTGCACAACCTACCGCATTATTGCTCTAATAAGCCACGCTTGCAGATTATATTGAAGAGAATAAAACACAAATTTGAACGGGAAATCCATGAAGTATAAGCAGGCTTCAAAAAAGTCTGAGGGACAAGAATCGCATATCGAATTTGAAGAACATCTATGACAAATGCAGAGATTGTCAAGTAGATCTGTATACATGCTTTATCGATTAAACCAAGGCTTTTGATTGTATGTAACTTAAGAAATTGTAAATAATCACTATGTATATGGGCTTTCGAGTACATCTAATACATCTAATCGAATCAGAATATCAGAATTACGTCAGAAACAATAATATGCTGTCAGAATGTCTGGTGAAACATCATATTGGTTTGAAGTACAGAAGGGAGTAAAATTGGTATGTAATCTCTCCCTGTGCCTATTTAACATTTATGAAAAGTGCATAATGAGGAACGTTAGAGAGGATGCAAAAATATTGAAAGTTAGGACCCCTTTATAATCGGCTGATACAAGATCCCAGAGCTAAGATACAAAGACAATACAGTAATACTATTAAACAGTGCAGACAATACACATGCCAGAGAGGACCCCAGACTCCACAACACATCCTGCAAACATGTCCACTGCACCAAGGCTACCGTGAGAAGACCTGGCCCGAGGAAAGAAACATACAAGACAAACTGTGGGGAACCATTAAGGACATGCGACTGACTTGTCACTTCATGGAGGCAGCCTATCTGATGGCATAAAAGGAACATACGAAACCGAACGCAAAGAAGAAGAAGAAACAGTACAGAGAGGTTAGATCAGCTAATTGCAGTCGTAAGCAGATGCAGCGAGTATTAAAACCTCTATGTAAACATTAAAAAAACCAAAGATAATGACAACCGACAAAACAAGAATACAACATAAATTCAAATTCGGAGGTAAAACATTAGAACAGGTCACGAACTTCGAGTATCTGCGCTCCAGAATTGACAACAATGCGATTGCTCAAAAGGAATCAGAAAGAAATTGGCATTGGCAATGCAGAGGCTACACAGTCTGAGGTAACTACAGTAGAATACCGGAAACCAACAAAAGTGAACATTTCAAGAACCTGTGTTTGAACAGTTGCCCAAACCTCAAGAAAGATAGTCGAGTCTTTTGAATCGAAATGTTTCAGAACGATCCTCAGAATACCATGAGCCGAAAAAAAAAGATTGAAAGCATTCGACAAGAATCGGGCATAGAGCAGAACTGGTTAATAAATTCCACCATGAACAGAAAATTGAAATACTTTGGCCACATCAGAAGACGCAACGGTCTTGAGATAGCGGTAATAGAAGGTATGGTTCTGGACAAGAGAGGCAGAGGCAGACCAAAATGGCAGAGGCACCAACACGTCATGGAACGCTTGGGCATAATTCTGGATCAGGCTGGAGACTTGGCAAGAGATCGAGTTTCTTTCAGACGTACTGTGTTGGGAGCAACGTTCTGCAAGGAACATGCATCAGGATAATGATGTGTACAACTATGTGTGTGTTTGTGAATGAGACAGAGCTTCTGTTGTTATAGATGAGTGTGTTTGTGTGTGTATATCTTTTTGTGTTTGTGAATGAGACAGCTTCTGTTGTTATATATGAGTGTTTGTATGTGTATATCTTTTTGTATTTGTGAATGAGGCAGAACTTATGTTTGTTGTGTGTGTCTGACAATGGGACAATGATTGTGTGTATGTGTGTGTATGTGTATGTGTGTGTGTGTGTGTGTGTATGTGTATGAATGAAGGGTTGTGAATGAGATACATGGTGTGATTTTATAATCTTTAAACGACAGACTGTGTTCTATGAGTGTTTGTATGTGAAGGAGATAACATGAAGGATTAGTGGCGCGTGAGTTTGTCAATACAACAGTGCATATTTATGTGTGTCTGCGCGCGCGCGCGTGTTGTGTGTGTGTGCGGTTATCAATGAGACGAGTGTGTGATTTTTGATATTTTGTTTGTTTGGGAATGAGATAACATGTGTCTTAAAACTTAAATGTTCTTTCTAATAGTGAATTCGTGAGAGCGATATTAGTGTGTCCAATCGAGCGAACTTGTTGGTGTATGTGTGTCTGTGTGTGTGTGTGATTGGAAATGACACAGAGCTTGCTTTCATAAATATGTATGTAAATTAAACAGAAAGTACGCTTTTATGAGTGTGTAGGTATGTATATATATAAACATATCAAGCTAAAAAAAATATACTTATCAATTATTTTCTCCCTATAGACACATTTCTGGAACACAAGTTGGTATTTTCTAACACTTCTATGGTCGAACCCATGAGGATAGATTAACACCATTTCTATGATCTTTCACTTATCAGTTGTGCTCCTTCTGTTCTGACCCCGACCTTATTACTGAAATGATGTTTTTGCACACGTTTATCCACATAGTACTTGGAATACCAAAAACAAAAAACAGGACTTCTGTCATCTTTGAAGCATGTCGAGAGGACTACGAAATATGGTTGTATTTGGAACTAGCAACCTCTCCATGCGACAACACATCGCCATGACAAGTAGCAAATGCAAAAGCCAGGATGCAGACTTCATGGAAGAGACCAGATGTATTTTTTTTTGTTTTGTTTTTTTTGCGTTCGCCTTATTTCTCTAATCCCCAAGGCGGTGTGCATTGCACTGCGTTTTTATTTTGCGCCTGTCGGCCCAGTGCATCCGACTTCAGCATGCATTTTATGTAAGGGTCTGCTTCCTCCTGCATTTTCTAAGGGTTTGCTTCCCCGGGGTAACGGCCGGTGCTGAGATGGGGATCGAACCCAGCACCTTATGGTTGTGAGCCGTGTCACATAACCACTAGGCCACGCCGTCCCCCCAGATGTATTTAAAATCTATGTTTCACATTGAAGTGAAGATGAGTGATTGCAAGTGCTTGGGAACAATCAATAATTGAATCATAGCGGGCTGCTCCTCTCGGTGCATAGGCCATTAACAACAAACTCGCTAGCGTGCACAACCGAGGGCTGCTTTTTCTGCCTATCTTCAGGTTTAATTATTACATTTAATTCCTTCTGACATTCTTATCTCAGGTTTATTTTTGGGTCTACCTATCTCTCTCTTCCCTTGAGGATTCAATGTAAGATGCTGTATGGCTATGTTTGACTATGTCTATCCAGCCCTATTTTATTCGCTTAATTAATTGATCCAATAGAGATTGTTGGTTCCTTTCCCATAAGCCTTTATTCCTCACAATTACCCGCCACTGTGTGCCCATTATTCTTTGTAGGCATATGTTAAAGAAGGGCTGAAGACTTTATTGTATGGCCTTGGTTGTTCTCCATGCCTTAGCTCCATACAGCAACGCAGACTTGATACTGGCGTTCAATATTCTATCTTCGGTGGAAATACTTCCTTTAAAAGGAGCCAGTTGCAGTGGTAGCATATGCTTCATACTTGTGAAAAAAGATGCATAGCATAAGCGAATGACCCAAGTCGTTTCTTAATTTCTCATATATCTATGCGTGTAACAGAGGCAATAATTGGTCAAAGTCCACACCGAATGCAAGTAGTAAGATGCGGCTAAAAGTGCAATTCTACCCCTTATGACATTAAACTCTTCAACGCATTGTATCTTAAACGTTCCGCTATTCACATAACCCAACATATTGTTGAGACAGGAGCAGCCTTGCATAATGGTAACTCTAAAAATGATACCTCATATATGATTTTGTAAAATAGTAAATTAATCGTTCCTCTCAGGAACGAATAAAAAAAGATTGACGAGCAATGGGTTCAAATACCACATCGTCCAATTTGGCAGACAATAGATTTTTTTCTCAGTGCTATCTGTCCCCCACTTACGGAACGTAAGGGCAGCCTATCGTCCTGCACACCTGCCATAAACTTATAACAGCCAAATAGGTTGGCACTTGAAAGAAGGGACGTTCTGTCAAGATCATACAGCTTTCTTCAGTCCTTTACATCTGTAGTTTTTCTGTATTTGTCCATTACCTCTGAATTTATTATGTACTAGGTACCAGTCTGGGGTACCAGTCTCAATCCTGGATAATTATGACAGCAGGGAATTGTGTAAACTCCTCAACTCCCGTATATGTCAATTGCACTACCACCTTGCCCTGTAATTGACATTTTCTTCGTCCATCAAACATAGCTAGCACGCAACGTAGGTACATCAGTGACGAAGCGGCATGTAATCTTTAAAAAAACCTCGACTACTCCAGCAATGGGAATAAAGTCGGACTTTTCGTCCCTCAAGACACTGATCCCTCCATCATTTTCCTCCCTTATTAACCTGCCAATCTCTTCCCTCCCCCCTGACCCACCCATCTCTTCTGTCTGAGTGGCCAGTCTCTTCTCCCTTCAACCCTCCCGTCTTTTCCTTTCTAAACCACCGATCTCGCCCTTCCCATATGCCTATAAACTGGTTCATATCTTCCCCGTTTCAACCGATCAATTGCCTTGCCAAATTCGTGTGCCCTCAAACTACAAATCTCTTCTCCCTGAATCCTTCAGAATCTTTCTTCCAAACGACCAATGTCTCCCTATCCGCCCGCCCCACAACTGGCTCATTTCTCCCCCGTCTCAACAGTTCCATTGTCTCGTCAATTCCTTTTGCCCTTAAAGTTTCAATATCTTCCCACTCAATCCTCCCATCTCTTCCTTCCAAACCAAAAATTTCTCCCTTTCCGTCTGCCTGACAACTTGTTCATCTCTCCTCCGTCTCTGCCTTCAAATCGCCGATTTGTCCCGATCCAAACCGGTCATCTCCCGCCTATATCTCTTCATCAACCCGTCCATCTCTACGCTGCCTCAACCATGTCATCACCTCGCCAATCACTTCCACCAGTTCAACTCACTACCTCAAGTTTCTATAACCACACTACCATCATGTTCTCCTCGGTCCTACTCTCCACCCCAGCCCAGATTTTCCCAAGTTTTGCAGAATATCGATTCATCCTCGCGTTGATCGCAAATTCAGTTCTGGCATTACAAATCGTCTCTAATAAACTTTCAATAAATTAATTATTGTGTCATTCTGGTTTCAATTTTGATTATTAAAAAAAAATATTAAAAAACCAATCTGTCTAATAAGTATGTCAAACGCACAAATTGGTGACGTAGTGAAATGGGAATTCAGCTTGCATCGTGGGCAAATGCTACGCCCATGCGCTTAACAACTCGAATTGTTCATGCGGTCACAGTTCCTATTATGCTTTAAAAGAGCTTCGTCCGGTCCTTCTATAACTGCTTTGATATTTTGCCAATGTGTGGCACTTCTCTCATGTGTCAAGCGGATGAAATCCGGAGATAGGGATGGGGGTACACAATTTTCATGTACGCAATAGTGTCCTAAATGTCATAAAAAGTAATTTTGCACAATTTGATTGAGGACGATGAAAAGGTTTAGAGTTGCATAGGAACAAATAAAACGACATACATTCAGCATGATATACATATCAATTGTTTATCCATTCCATTTTGGCCAGACAATTGAAATACGTTGTCACAGCAGGAGATACAATGGTCTTGAGAGAACAGTGATGGAAGGTATGGTGCCAGGCAAAAGAAACAGGGGTAGACCGAGAAGATGACGGCACCAAGATATCAAGGAATACCTTGGTATGACTGGGGCGGAGAATGGAGTTTTGGCAAAAGAAAGAGTTTCTTTCAGACAGACTGTGACGGGAGCGATGTTTTATGTACGACATGCTACATGATGATATATACATATATAACTATCAGATGGCATGAGATGGACAACACGTTTTGATGCATATGCGTTTCAAGACCTCTTTATTCTTACATTGCGTGCGTGTGGTTTTGTGTGTGTGTGTGTGTGTGTGTTTGTTCATGTGTGTGACTCTTTATCTCTGGTGTTGATATAATATTATACTATACTCCAATATATTATAGTACATGACCTCTATTATATTACTCCCAACATAGGATAACAATGTATTAATTCTATGTACACTTGTACACCGATATACGAACAACAGTTTTACAAACACCTGCTCATACGAACGTTTTAAATTACATAATCCTTGCAGACGAACATCTTCGTTATAAAACCCCTGCATACGAACATCTTCGTTATAAAACCCCTGCATACGAACGCGAGTTCGATCTTTCTAACATTGTTCAAGCATAATTGTTAAACCAATCAGTTGGTTCGCTTCAAAATTGATTGCACGCATGCTTTTATTTAGTATGATATCGAATGTAAACCCTAACACAACTCTGGGATATTGTTCATGTGTATTTGAGAAAATAAAGGGAGCAAAAGATACCTCACTCAAATGCATATGCTACGTTTCTGGCAGAACGTGACGATCCTGGGACAAAGTCACACTGGACTGCCTCTCTTCCGGGATAGTACAAACTAGTACATAGTCCATCATATCATTGCCAAACCCTATAGACACGAGTAGGGAAGACTCGATAGTCCTGCAAGACAACTTCCTAAGAGAGACAACTCTGACCAAAAACAACTGCTGCCTTGCAGTTAGGCTGGGGACAGCCAAAGGCTAAGGAGGGCAACCCTACAGAAACGCCTGTTGAAATCGGATGCACTGAGCCACAGGCTAACAAATTAAAACAGTGCAACGTAAATATCGCTGTAAACAGCGTACGATGAAGAAGAAGTGTGTGTATTTGTTATATTTGTGTTCATAATTTATCCTAAGTGTGCTGATACCAATCCCAAATTCTAAAGCAGTGCAAAAGTCAATTCCATGCTACAAAATGCTACACACGTGCTCTAATAAATGCTTTAAGAAAGGAGAAAGACCTAAGAGCGGCAAACTGCATTGCATTTTTTTGTCATCCTCATCCATCGCCAGTCACCCCTTACACTTTAGATCTAGAACTGTCATCATCAGCCCCTGTAAGACAGAAGACGGAGGAAAGGGGGAAAGAGGGGGGGGGGGCGCTGACAAATGTGTTTAAGATTTAGGCGCCAGGTAAAAAATATAAAAAATATAGGAGCAAGGAGCAAAGTGTGGACGTGAAGTTCCTCGTACGGTTGTGCAAGATACAGGAGTTTTTGGGGGTGAAAATATGAATTCTAAATTTTAAAATGTAAGTTTATTTTAAAAGTAATAATTCCCTATTTCTGTTGTTCCTTATTTGCGTTTTACCTTTAGCTGCTGTTTAACATGACGCCGGCAGTTTAACTTTGAAAGTCGACTCAGATTGGGGAAAATTATGCGGAAAAATATTATATCACGTGTTCATTAAAACTATGTGCGAATATTCGTCACACGAGAATGCTAGATATATGACATAAGTGTAATTGTTCAGCGACACGGAAACACAACGACCCATGCAACGTTCATGGCTCGGGACAGACGATCTACATTCCATACGACGCTCAAATAGATAGGTGGAAAGACAACTAACTAGCACGAGCAGTTTCGATTAAAAATAACGATTCACGCGGATGAAATATTATGAAACTTTGTGGTTTGTTTTTTCATCGCTAATACAAGTACAATCTAAATTAAATAGCAATTTATCAAGATATTTTAAAACATCACAGACAAAATAGATATTAAAGCATTGCTAATTTTATCCCCGATCATTTGATGTTATTAATTTATGCATTTACTTTTGCTTTGCAACTTCTGGCAAATATTTCTTTCCCACCTTCTTGGATCTTTTCTTTGGCTTATTATCACATCATTTGTTCTTCTTCCTAGTTCATAGTCGACCTGTACCTCTACAGGGGCATATGCCCCTGTGCAGGTCCCATACACATTCAAGCTGGATGTAGCCGGGAGGAGGGTTTCCTGCTTAGCGGGCTAAGCTCGAGCAGCTTAATACTCCGCTGCGTTGGTACAAACGCTTACGGAGGGAAGTTAACCGATGTGCGAGTCCATCTCAATAGACTCACACTAGAGCAAAGTAGACCCGCAGCCTGTTAAACGCCATCTATGCTGCTCTTGACAAACCACCTTACCATGCCGATGTTATGTCATGTCACAGTTAGTCGCCTCTTACGACATGCTCTCTTTGAGGCAGTGGTGCTATTCTTGTCCTTGTCATACACAAAGACCCCGGCTGACCATTTGTTGTTTTGCTAATTATCACAACTATTGTTTCGCTAATTGTCCTAACTTTTGCTTTGCTAATTGTCTGCCTTTTTCCTTCGTGCAAGAAAATAATGACTAGTTTCAATAAACGATCTTTCTTGTTGTCTACTTTCTAATGAAAACGTCCACACGCCAGAACAGTTATAACGCTTGCATCTCTCCCCAACAGAGGCAGTGTGTCTCAAACACCTTTAAATCGGGCTATAAATGAGTGCCAGTTTGGGACATCACAGTGAAAGCAGATAATAAAGGGATATTCACACCGATTAAACATCTCTCACATGTTTTACAATGAACCATCTAACCTGTCATCAACCGTGGCAGTATTAGCTACCTACCTGTCTTTAAGTAAGTAAAAGTAAAAAAAAACTTTAAGCGGAGGCTAGACTTCATCGCCTCAGATTTTCCCCATTTAGCTCGGTCTCTCTCGACAGATGGGTGCTCCATCTGTAGAGAGCATCGCACAAAGCACGAACTCCTTAGCTCCAGCGATGAACCCAGGGATCTCCGGAAAAAATTGACATCATGGACCGACCGTCGGGTCTGAACACGAGGTAAACGGCTTGACCACTTCGCCACAGAGACGCCTACCTGTCTTTAATCTAGTGCCATTAATTGTTGTAATTTAGTTCGTTACATTTGTTAAACACCTCCTTCTCGTTCTAAAAACAGATACCATCTCTTAGAAAGAAGATACGAGTTACAGAGAGTGGTAAAAGATAAATGAGCACACATATTTATTAAAACGATTCCATATATACAGAAATAACAAAACGACCCGTTTCATGTGATAGCAAGCAGAAGTAAAATGTCCCTAAAACGACCAAGAATGTAAGGACTTAGCACTGAAATAGGTCAGAGACAAAACGGGAAAAAATGCCACCTTTACAATTCATCATTCTGTAATTTGCAACTCAGAATAAATATGTCAACAATCGTCAATGCAAGCTTCCATACAAATAATACTAGCTATAGTAAGCATATTCCCAGCAACGGAAACGGTAAAGAGATTATTACAGTTCACGGAGAACCAATCTTGTTTTTTGAATAAACAAACAGAAACAAATTCCCCTGAACAAAATAAATATCGTATCTGATAAGATATCTGAGCCTACCATGGACAGCTAAGAAATCAAAAGAAGATATATTTCAAAAGAAGGGATTTAATTTTCACCGATATAATTAATGCAACAATTAAACATGCGTCATCCATAGAACTTGCGGTTATCGTACAATGTCTGAAAAATATTGTAAAAGATGTCACAATCGAGGTAAATAGAAGACAAAAACAGTAAAGATATAATACGGGAGAGCGGGATAGCTGTTAAAACAAACAAAAAACATGATGTATAGAGATGCTGAAATACGCAATGGTTGTCGAGGTACGAAATAACAAACACCACTAGACATTCAGGTGAGGATAATGCCAATCATTAATAATAACCGAAAATAAAGCGTAAATGATTGACAAAAATAGAACCAATGTCCGACAATGCATATGTATAAGGGTGACCTTCAGAAGACTTAACTACTGGTCAGGAATGAAATATTAGAGACTTCACTATGGTCTGTTAATAATCGACGTCATTACAATCCGGAAAATATATAGGTGCTCAGTTTCTTTCAGCGAGTGGCAAAGAGTGAAGATACTGATCGTTCGGGAAACTTGCTTATTGTAAACACGCCTGCTTCGACCTCTAATGTGCCTCTCTCCTACTGGACAAGCGTATAATTTCAAAATCTTGCAATATGGGCATTGCTGGCTCACCGACTGCAGTGTCTTCATTCCAAAGGTGATCGTTGATCAAACTTCAACACGCCACATCTATCTGTTGTCAATTAACCAAAATTGAAGGTGCCTCTGAGGCTAGGATGTCTGCTCTTTCATTCCAGCCAACCCAAGCACGGACAGGACAGTAGATCCACATGTTCCCCAAGGTTAGAGATCATTATCTATTCATGTCACAGTCAGCCCTTCTGCACTTTCCGAAGCAGCAAAGATTTCGAGCCAGAAACAAATATTGCCATCATCCAAGAGCTTCCACATTACCACGTCAGAACCTATTCCTGCAACGATTTTCATTCTGATACTAAACATGTTTGTCAAGTATGCACCGCTTCTCTCAGCAGTGGGTTGTCCACTTCTCTTAGTTACTGAAATTGTCTTCTTTAATTGTTAGTTAGATTACCATTTATAACGGTAAAGTCTGGAGCGTGTTGGTAACCGTACCCATCCCCTGAAAAGCGATTGTTCGATAAGTAAACTAATAGAGATGCAGAACATAAATACATTTGTTATTTAAGAGATGCATTCAAAGCAATAAGAACACTGATAAGGGAATTTGTCCGGTTTCAAAAGCCTGAAAAAGGGAAAGTCCCCAGGATGTGATGATATCCCGGCATAGCTATTACAAGCAGGAGGAGAGGCATGTGCTCGAGTCTATCACAAGCTGTGTAAACAGATATGGCACAGTGCAGAGTGGCCAGAAGCATGGAAGAAATCAATTTATATTCCCCTCCCCAAAAAAGGCAACCTGAAGCTGTGCACGAACTACCGAACTATCGCGCTGATCAGCCACGCTAGCAAGATACTCTTGCGAATCCTATTAAGAAGGATAGAGAAAAGGTTTGAATCTGAAATTCATGTAGTCCAGGCAGGTTTAAGAAAAGACAGAGGGACCCGGGATCACATATTGAATTTAAGGAATATCTATGAAACATGTAGAGAGTTTAATGTAGACCTGTACACATGTTTCATTGATTACACTAAGGCCTTCGACACGGTAAAACATCAAAATCTGTGGAGAATCGTGAAGGAAATGGGGTTTATATTGCATATAGTCCATCTCATTGAAACATTATAACAAGATCAACAAGCCGCTGTCCGAGTATCTGGCCAAACATCAGATTGGTTTCCAGTACAAAAGGGAGTCCGACAGGGATGTATCCTCTCACCTTATCTGTACAAAATATATGCGGAATGTATAATGAGAAATGTTCGAGAAGATGAGAATATTGAATGTTTCGACCCATTTCTAATTGGGGGGGGGGGTACGAGATTCCAGAGTTACGATAAGCAGATGACACAGTGATACTACCAAGAAGTGCAGAAGGGCTAGAGCAGCTACTTTCAGCCGTTAATGGACATAGCAAAGATCAACATCTGTTCATAAACATAAACAAAACAAAGATAATGACCACCGATAAAACACAATTACAGCATAAATTTACAGTGGGTGGTGAGGAAATAGATCAGGTCACACATTTTGAATATCTGGGCTCCAGAATTGAAAAAAATGGTGATTGCTCGAAAGAAATCAGAAGACTAGCTATGGCAATGCAGAGACTGAACAGCCTGAAGAAATTATGACAGGGCACCAACAAAACGATAAGAGTAAAAGTCGAGAACCTGTGTTTTTCCTGTGGCGGCTTATGGTTGTGAAGCATGGACGATTACCAAAACTTCTAGACAAAGAATCGAATCCTTCGAGTCAAAATTTTGCAGAAAGATCCTCAGAATACCCTGGACAGAGAAATGAACAAATGTAGACATTCGACAAGAGTTGAGCATAGAGGAGAACTGGTTTATCAATTCCATTTCGGCTAGAAAATGCAAATACTTTGGTCCCATCAAGAGACACAACGGTCTTTAGAGAACGGTGATGGAAGGTATGGTGTCAGGCAAAAGAGGAAGGGGTAGACCAAGAAGACGATGGCACCAAGATATCCAGGAGTGCCTGAGTATGACAGGGGCGGAAGCTGGAGTTTTGGCAAGGGAACGAGTTTCTTTCAGACAGACTGTGATGGGAGCGACGTTCTACAAAGAACATGCTACATGATGATGATGATGATTTAAACTTTCACTATTGTTTGTTGGTCTTGCATCAAATGGAATAACAAATGAAGTCCAGAGACAAAAGAATAGTAGTGATATATATATAGAAATAGATAGATAGAAATAGATAGATAGAAATAGATAGATAGAAATAGATAGAGAAAGAGAGAGCGAGACAGAGAGAATGAAATGGACAGAGAAATAAATGAAGAAAGGGTAACAGAACCTGTTCAAAAAAGACTTTACTAAAGAAAATAAAAGTCATCTTCATTCATTTTTGAATGATATTGATGTTGATTAGTATATTTTGTATGTGCCGTGTAAACTGTGTAAAAGAAAGTTGGAGGGGCGGTGGGCGAGTGTCTGGTGGAGAGGGGTGTGACATTGTGAATGCTGTAAATCTCAATTACTAACAATTCAACAAGAAAAGCAAACGGCAGCTTCGCAGTGACACTATGCCCAGTCAAACATATCTTAAATTGCAAATAAAACAGTGAAAATAAAGCTACCGCAGCAAGAAAAAACAAACATATATTGGATAAAGCTAAAAAACAAAAAACAAAAATAATTGCGTATTTCTTCAAATGAAATTTCAAGATTGAATTCGAAGCAACACACACGTGAAGAGTAAAGCAGTATCTGTCGACCTAGCTTGAAAAAATTGCAAATCGGAGAGTCACATGTCCAAGACACTTGCAAATAACACGAATCGAGCCAGTACTGTGGTGCTAGACATATTCATTATTATTCCGATCTTGTTTTAATCAAACTGTTGCACCACTGTTAACGGTTTCTATTCTGAAATATATATGAAGCGGTGAAGCCACTGACGGGCTCGTTCTAGAGATCTCTTCATAACCTGACAATAACAGACAAAACAGGAGAAGCGAAGAGAAGAAAGAAAAGCACAACACTATTTATGTTCTCCTTTGGATTCGATTGTCGTAGCATTTGTTTTACATGATGAATATACCAGGTTCAAACACAACCTTCTTGTATTGTAATTTACGAGATATATAACAGAGTGCAAGTAGCTCATTTCATTCAGCCTAAATTCGAAGTTTCGAGATCCAAACATAAGATTTGAAATATATTACATACAAACACATGAATGACATTTCCAGCGGTGCAGGTACACATGTTGATAAGCACTTCAACAGTTTTATCTATTTATACTTTGACATAAGTGTCACCGATAGTGTCTCCTGCTACTGCGGTAACAAAATTTTGTTTGCCTAAGAAAACAGATCACTAGTCCTTGTAGTTTGTCCGAATGTAATTGTTTAAACAGTTTATACATTTTCTTTATTTCAAGATCATATTCGTCTTCTTCTTCAACTTGTTGTTACTGTTTATGTATTTCTTATTAAGTTCTTCTTTTTCTTCCTCATCTTCTTCTTCTTTTTCTTCTTCTTTGTCTCGCTCGCGCTTTGTTTCATTCTCACCATAGCTCTTGTTGTTTTCGTTAAATTACACTTCTCATTAAATAAATTTCATTTCTCTCTACTCTAAATTAGAGCACGTAAATAGTTCCTCTGTTGTATGGCCCGTAATATCTCTTTTCATCATAATCATTTGCGACCTATCTGTAACCGTTCTCATTTTCATAGTTTCAATAAATGACAAATTATTGATCGATTATAAATACTCGCACATCTAGGTCGCAATGAGTGGGATTTTGTGTGTGTTTTTATAGTATGTTAACCCACGTTAAATTGACTTGTTTCTGTTTGTATTTGCATTTGAAATGTCTTAACATATAAAGATTGTCGCACATCAGTGGTTCTGTCTGGGATGAACGGTTGGAAACGCCATTGTGTAGTAGTGACCAGTTAATTTCCTCGTTATCTTTCTTTCCTAATAGTAAGCCAGGTACCATTTACGGCTTGGTCGACTGGAGAGTGTCATTTAAGGGGAACGAACCCAGCGCTTTGAGAAGAGAGCTGCCAACCACTTTGCTACACAGATGCTAAGAAATATATATTCTTGCATTTCCTTTTGTCATTCCATATGATGCATATGGTCACACTACAGCTGGTCTCTTACATGAAGTTTGAATTCGAGAACTTGTAATGACCATTTCAATTCCAGTAGTTTCTACATGAAACGGTTGCAATGAAGTAAAGTATATTAACTTAAACCGGTTTCATACATGCGATAGAATCATGCAGAAAATATCGGTCACCTTGTCGATGTAGCAAATCAACGTCCGACTGTCAAGGAGACTACCATGGTCCGGGTGATAATGGTGAACTTTGGATAAATCGATACCTTCGATGTTACCGTATCGATTTACTTCTCGCTGCAGACACATAACTGCCTAACAAAATCAGCCTTAGTCAGCCAATCAGATACAACGCCAATCTCCGGGCTGGACAAATCTGATGACGATGGCAACAAGCAGGGTATATTAGAATTTTGCAGATTGCCTGAAAATGGCAAAATCCTTTGAAATTTATCTGAACAGCGGCTAGAATGTGTAACAAGCGGTCATTATTTTGCATTTTTGTTGAACACTTGCCTTTAATTTGACCGTAGGAAATAAATACAAAGGTTTCCGTGTCTTATTGTTTCTCACCGTACTCTCTTTTGCTTTCCCCAACTCTCTTTTTTGCTTTCGCTTCATACACGTTTTAGCAATCATGGATAATTCTTTGTTTGACAGACCGCTTGAAAAATGTGCTAGTTTTGTTAGCTTCGATATTATATTTGGGAGAGGGGTGAGAGATATGACGGATAGTGAGACATACAGCATACCTTCCGAAAGATATAAAAAGAGTTCAAATTCCAAAATATAATGCCAGGGAAAAGTACAAGCAAGAGAAATGTGAGATTGTTAATTATATAGATAAATAAATTGAGGTGGGTATAACATAAAAACACATAGGCAGAAGACACGGACATTTAACAAATGCTACAAACATGTTAGTCAGGTTCAGGTAAAATATACTGGCCGAGACACCCACCTCACTTCCATGCAGGTGTCCCTGAAAACGGGCTGTTTTCATGGCAGTCAGGCTAACGATGTAGAGGATTGAGCAATATAAAGATTAAGCCAAGCATAGATCAACCGCCTGGCAAACTCCAGTGCACCTTCATCAGCACACTCGTGATGTAAGGAAAACTACTGCAACCCCCGACATAACGCTCTTTTTAGAGAGCACGAAAGAGTAATCTTAATAATTGTGGGCATTCAACGAGAAAAACAACAACAACAATCGATAAGTAACCTAGATAGTAAGATAGACATCGAACTAATAAATGGTCAGACTGGCGGAAAAAAAGACGGATTGGTTGGGTGAATTGATGAATTGGCGGATGGACGGAATAATTCTCGGTTGGACAGATATACAGACGCACAAATGAATTTATAGTAAAGGTATTATGTAATATTGAGTTATGTTTGAACTGTTTTTATTGTTTTTAGTTCATTCAGTTTTGCTAAGGCGGTGTTCGTTGTAAAATGTTTTACAAACATTGATATCAGGTAATCGCTAGTAATAGTCTCTAGTAATATCTAAATGGTGCTGAAGGGTCTGAGGTAAGACGTTGACCTCGGATGCTTTAAGTCGCGGGTTCAAATCATAGTGGAGAGCAGGATTTTTCACATAGACTTTCTGGTATTTTTCCAGATCTCTGGGTAGTAGAAATAGGACGCTCGTGCCCAATGTCGCGCACGTTAACAATCTATCAACACTTGAAAATCGATAAGAGTAGGCTTGACCACTGCCCGGGAAAACTTCAAAATTACGTTAAAAAGAGTAGGCTTGACCACTGCCCGGGCAAAATTCAAAATTGTGTTAAAAATCTACTTAGTCTATTACGGGATCTTCGTCGGTGCAACGGATTTCTTGCATATACCATTTTTGTTTTTCCAACTCAATCATTCCATTTGTTTCCTGTTTCGCTTCAACGGAAGCTGACAACCATTCCTGACAGGATGCATGCTTCGAAGTTTGTGCGGTCCAAACTCATGCATTGCTAGTTACTGTAGCAGTTTGTTTTACTTTTTTAGGTTGCTAGTTACATTCACACTCCTCACTCCCAATTTATTAATTGTCACGCCTTTTTGGAAGTATTACAGTGGAACTATTTACGATTTACTTGCAGATCCACACATGTTCCTAGCTTTAACTTTACATTTCAATTGTGAGCGTATTAACTCTTTCAGGATCTGATTCTTTTTAGGTTTGGACCAAATTAATTTTCAGCTGTAGAAACATTTCACTGCATCCCTTTTACAACTGACTATTACACACCATTGCATAGACAAATATAGTACTCATTATATATCATTGTAAAGACAAATGGGTACAGACAATTAAAATATCAGTATATTTATGATATTTCATTATTTGAAAGAATAAATATGCTGTACAAAAAAATAATTTAAGGGGTAGATAATTTAAAAGTCAAAATATTGTAACTCACCATCATTTTTCAATGGTCTGAATTGTTGATTTCAATTTGTCTGGTAATGTTGCAGAAAAGTATCCAAAGTCCATCAAAACACTGTTTATTTGATGCATTGTTCTCCAAAAATGTTGAAATTATGTACAATTTTCCTCAATGACCAAAATCAATAAAAATATAAAAAAATTCACAACTTCCCTTATTTTGTCCATTATTTCCATAAGTTTTTTTGTTTTGTTCAGTACAGCTGTGCTTATCGTGTGTAGTATTCTCTAAAACATGATTTAGCACACAGATGCTTGTTCGAACAACCTGTGCAGTAATAACTGCCTCGCTTTCTTTTTTTTTCCTGAGCAGCACAATGTACGCACGGCGAGTCTTTTCCATCATAGTCAATGAGATGGGCTGCACCCTGTTATCTCTCAAGCTCCATGTTCATTGGTTTTCTCCCTGGCTTGGATAATAGAACAGCCTGAAGGCTGCTAGGTGTCTCTGCTCCGACTAACTGACAGAGTTCCCCTATCAGGATATCCTTGAAGTCCGCAAAGGGCAAAGGCTTCTCGGTGTGAGGACGGTTCACAGTGTACAACATTTGGGTATTGAGTTGAGTAATTTACATCACTCACATAAACACTTTCTTCCACCACTTGACTGTTTTTCTTGTGTGGCTTCCATAATATGATATCATCTGGTCCACTCTGTCACATTCATTCATTGAAAGGTTGTAGCTGTGAATAGGGGATGGTTTCATAACTTTACTCCTACCCTCCGTCCTTTGCTCATATGTGGCACTTCCACATGTTGTCACCAGCTGGCAAGGCTTCTTAGATTTCTTATCTCTCCAGCTGACACACATAACCTTTTCCTCATCGTTGATAAACCCATTTGCTTGATTCAGGGATATCTTCTTGTTCTTTATTTCTGATGGAAATCCTCGTCTGTTTACATTCAGAATTCCAGTGTAGTGGTAGTTTCTCTGTCGCAAAAACTGAACAAGAGGCAGGGAAGAATAGTACCTGTCAGCAAACAAATGGTGATGTCCTGTGATGCCTTCCAGTAGCCTGTCAAAAACTTTAACAGCATGGGAAGAATTTGGGTCATTTTCAGGTTGTAAGCTGTATCAGTCCATAGCAATCAGGATGGCCAGAAACTTATTTAGTCTGCTGCCAGAATTTATTTGTCTGAAGTTAGATGCTCCAATGGCCTCTGCATCTAAGGCATTACGCACCCATCACCAGGCCTAGTAGTCCTCTGTGGTGTGGAATTTGTCTTTCTCCTTGCAGAATTGCCATTATCACCATTACCATCAACTCTAGACGTACCTGTTATACCCTCTGAATCAGTCTCATCGCTGCTGCTTGATGACTCGGGAGCACTGATAGTCCCTGACTGGAAGCAACCACCAACTAAACCTAAGAAAGACCGTTTTGATTTCTTAGCACTTCTAGGCCTACTAGTACTATCACTGTAATCGCTATCCCATGAATCGTTAAGTTCTGTATCAGAATCACTAACTAATAAGCTTTCAAACACAACTCTAGTTTGTTCTGCACTGTATCGTTTTAGTCTAGTACATGAAGTAACAGTAGTGGGCGTGGCCATTCATTTTTAATAATCAACAAAACAGTTTAGCTACTTCAAAACGCAAATATACTTATTCAGTTCCAAAACACATGTGGCTCACGTCAAATTACACGAACGGAAGCTGTTCTAGTTCTGGTTGCAATTTTTAAATAGTCTGTTTAACACAAAACCCTTGATCTCTGATGTCACTCTCTGTTATTGCACTAGCTTTAACTTTACATTTCAATTGTGAGCGTATTAACCACCTAGGGTAGAAGACGATTCAACTCATGGTTTGCAGATAACTTCCTTGACATAGACCAGAATGCTGCTGAGCGTGGGTAGAGAAGTCATTTGTGCATGAAATCAGCAAGATCCCAGTGTACGACCCATCCATGCAAGTGTAACTTGTTTTCTCAGGGATGGGACATATAAATAGAAGATGATGAAGATGTGCGCAGACGCATGGAAGAGTTGTTTGAGCAGTTGTCTCTAGCAAGAAAGAAAACATGTTAGTGACTCGACTAAAATAATTTACCTATCTGTAGGAATGTGTACCTATCTGTAATGAGTTAGGGAATTATTCAAGGCAGAGATGAACAGAATAAAGCTCAAAATATCATGAAACTGTTGAGCCGTCGTTAATAACAGGTAGTGAGGGAAGGAACTGGCCACCCTACTTCATACAAGCTGCGGCTTAGATAACTGAAGTCTCTAACAACTTCATTACCCGACAGTAGTGTAAGTAGTACTGGACAATCCTTGACTTAACTTTATTTTAGGACATCCGTTATCTAATTCCAATATAGTAGCACTATGTTTTGTTAAGTAGAAATATAACCTAATCAAGGATGACTACCATATGCTAATTGAATTAGCTGTTTTTGTATTTTTTAACTTAATTGAACATTGTAATATGAACGGATACTGGAATACATTTACGACACGGCACCAAATGTGTTTACACTGTTAACAAAAAACGTTTTAAACGCCCAACCCAACACTTGTCAACAACATATTTGTTACAGTTATTTATATAGTCACTATCAGGATCTAGATTCACAGCAAATGGATGACGTTAATAGACTATGTCACTATAATTGACAATATATATATATATACGGTTATGAAGTTTACGCTGATGGAGTCGAATGGGAGGGGGATTCATAGAGCTTAGGAATGAAGGGCCTTGTCTGCTGTAGTCGCAATGCAGCGCGCATGCTCTCTTGTTGCTTTCTCCTTTCTCCATAATTAGATCCACTCTTCTACCTTTATGTCTTAACAAAATTGTGAACCCGAATCGCTTTTGATACAAGCTCCTCTATCTGCTGTGCATCTACGACTCTCCCAGGCCTCGTTTCTCACTGGTCTCGCCAATCTCATATGACCACATTACCAGAGATCGCTTGTCAAGTTTAACAAGGCGTAACAATGCTTTCTCCTACATCGTTCTGAGCCATTGAGATAATTCGCTTCAAGCATTTTTCTGTGTTTTGTTTCATTCTTTCCTGTCTCACATTCTGTCTATCCAACGTCTCAGCGTCTAATGTTTAGCTTCATGTGGCAATGTCATATAAGACATGATCATTCCGTTTAACCTTGACCCTTCTCTGCTAAAATATACATATCGCAACCTCGTTCTAGTGTTACAGTTCCTGGAATTAAAGAGTCTCTTCTACCACGAAATGGGTATCTAATGTCTTCACTTTTTTCGCTTCATCTGTCTTTAACAAAGTGCAGCAGTATCATAACACATACTTGTACTACGGTGGGAATGAAGTTTTAGAGTATTCACATTAACAGGTCTCACATTTTTGCAATGGATAGATCAGTTTCTAACCCTGGTGCCATTTCGTATAAAAAATCGAAGACTGGTACCAATTTACAGCAGAATAGACTGATGTGTGTTGTGACTGAAGACTGAGCACGGTACTTATGACAACCAAGTGCGTAACCACTTTTCTATCCAGACGTTCTAGCGCCCCTTTAACCCAGTGTAAAAACACATGATCCTCATCATAATTAGTTTCTAAACCTAAGAGGGCATGAGTATAGGACGTACAATGAAGTGCAACCAGTTGTTGTTGTCCCAAGCTGCTCGTGCTGTATGTCACTCTTTGCCTCAAGTAGTAGGATTTAGTGACGTTTTCAGAGGAAAGTCAGTTAATAAGGAACACCTAGCAATTAAAAAAAAACTAAACTAGAAACGAAGTTTAAATTAGTTTATTTTTGCACTTACAATGTTCCTAATTTTTCAACAGAAGTTCAAACACCATTTATACACTAACCCTATCTCTTTATTAGTGCGCTAAAACCTGCAGAATAGAAGTTTTTGTCTACTGTCTGGCCTAGATTTTTACTTCACGTTCTATCTGTTCGTCATTCGCAAAACTTCTCCCGCCAAGTTTGTATCATGCATTATATTATGAAGATAAACCAAGCGAAATTCTTTTGTAGTTACTACACTGTATATAGTTACTTGTCTGCCAGCTCGAATCATCTCCCCTATCAGCCGCCGCATATATGCTTCTGTTGAAATTTGATCAAGACGACCCGGTTGGGCTTCATTAGCAATTGTTGAGCATCATTGAGAAAATGTATCGTTCCAGGTATGCACTACTTTACGCAACAAGCACTTCTTATCGTAAACTATAAGCATTTCTTTATGAAGACCCTTTGCAGAAGTCCTTTAGTTAAAAAAATGCAAAACAGCATGCTGTTCTTTGATTGTGCACTCTGTAAGCATAGACACCATTTTGTATCTGAGCTGCGTTTTTGCATGCGATACCTACTGTCGGTTTTTTTGTTACAGTAATCACAAAGTTAGATGTTGATGCCACATAGAGACACATTTAGAAACTACCAACTACATTTTGTCTGCAATCCCATGTCAGTTTATGACCTATTTACTGACCTGGCTTCGTATTTATCCGGCTGTACTGAAGAATTTGTATCTGGACCATACTAACTGAAGTGAAATGATAGTGTTCTGAGTAGGCTCACTACTACGTGAATACCCATCTCGTTGGCCAAGCACTCATTGTCCCTTGTCTTCAAGTGTGTCTTTGAAGGTGGAACTTGGATCATATCAACGAGTTTATCCTCACATAGCTCTTATATCATTGAGTTTGTCTTCAAGTGACGCTTGTATCATCGATCACGACCTCAAGCAGCCCTTACACAATTCAACTCGTTTTCTAGCACTCATTGTGCCATCCAACTCCCCCTCAAGCGCCCCATCTGCCATTTAACATGCTTTCAAGCGGCCCTTAGGAAAGTTTAAATTTGAGACCTCTCGCTTAAATCAACACGTCAATCTTAAAGACCATCTTCAGACCGATATTAAGCGGAAAGATAGTATCGTGTGTGAGTGAGATAGCCAGCTCGCGCCATTAATGTCATTTTATGTTTTGTGGGTATTGGTTGGGGCAGAGAGGTAGAGAGGAAGTGGGAGTTATGTGGGTGGGTGGTGTGGGACATCCTTAGACACCTAAGTGCCAATCGCTTTCCTCTAAATACAAAACTGGCGGTACGAAAGCTAGTGTCATCACGCTCCTGCCTATCCATATGTAAATAGGTAGTTGTCTCAGACAGAGTTAGAAAGGACAAGGCAGTCATGAAAAAAACTGTATAGCAAAAGATGAAACCTCGTCCACTGTAGTCTTTAGCATTTCATATTGAGAAAAAAAAAAAGAAAAAAACTAGTAAAAGTTGATAAAGGTTGAGCTTAATCAAAATTTCATATTCAACTGTTGTGTCACCAATATGACTAGCTTGACAGCCTCTCAGCTGGAGATTAAGGAGAGACACTAGATATATAGATACGTGACATATACCATTACATATAATCTAAACAATATGAACAGACATGCGCTAGAATGGAGCTCAAGTGGAAAAATTACAGTGAGGATGACAAGAACACTTGATAAATAACAATAAAAGAGATCCTTGACAACTTTCGTTCTATTTCAATTTCTAAGAATCGACGTCACTGCAATCCGGGCATACCAATAGGTGCTGAGTCTCTCTCATCAAATGATACAGGGTCTGGATACTGATAGTCCCTGTAGCTCGCAGGTTGTACACCCTCCCATGCGCCCCACTTCCCGCGAATCTCGTCTAATGTCGAAATTTTGCACTCTGTGGATTGCTGCTTCATCTGTGCCATCCATGACGCCCCTCTGTCGATTCCTTGATATCTGAGATCCTACTGTGAAGAGGGTGCCGCGTGTCTGTGGTGACACGCATCTTTGCTTTGGCCTGCGCCAGTTCATGTCTGGAGGTCACCGATAACAATCCCATCATGTACTGTATCTCCACAATCGGAGTATAATGCAAACCAGAACCAGTTGCATACCTTCGTTCTGGGTGCGATCCAATAATTTACACCGTATTCTTGATAGTGGGAGGATGCCTAGTTCCTAATCAATAACGGACAGCACATCCTGACGAAATAAGATGATCATAAGACCCTGTTCCAAGAGGACAGCAGCCATAGTCTTGAGTACTTCTAACCCTCGCTTACATATTTGTACGGTCTGGTTAACATGGCAATTATTGAACCGACTGCTATCAAACGTCACTCCGACGTATTTCTACCTGTCAATAGTACATTCAACCTGTCAATAGTACATCCTTCAAATGTGATGCCTGGGAGTTCTGCCGTTACCATAGAGTTGTTCAAAGATCACCACATAATACAGGTCTTGCTCTGATTGATCTTGGAACTGGAGTCCTCACGCCACTGTGTGACTGGCTGTTAGGTTTCCCGGATGTCTTTGACCAAATCATGATTGTTTGATCAATACTTTATGTCTATTCTACTTCAGATTTATAAAAAGGATTTCTAAAAGAGACACACACATTGGAATCAACTGAGTGTTACACGTACAACCCTATCATCATCGCCAAATGCCCTGCCTGTTGAAGGTGGCGATCATGCACCTCCATTTTCTCTCATCGCGTGTCGTATATCAGTTCCGTTGTTGATCAGAGTCATGTCTATCTTTCAATCCGTCAATTATTTTCTTTCTTTGCATCATCTGTCCTTCTTGCTTGTCATTTTTCTCGGCGTCACCGTATGCTCCAACCCACCTCTTGCCACGACAAGCTCGAAATAGGATGACTGCCTTGTTCTGATATTTGCCATTAGTCTGTGCCTCCTCCAGAATCACATTTTAGCTTGCTGTGCAGTTCATGGAATTTTCAAAATTTATCTGTAAAACAATATTTTCATTACCGTTGCCTCCAAAGGCCTATGTACTTGCCTGTTCACTGTCCATGATCGCTGCCGTAGGGCAGTTCTGGTTCCATGTCGCATCCAAGAACACTCTTTCAGTAATAGGGTTTTGTTGCAAAAAATTCCATCCATACTCTGGAAGACTGATTTTGCAATGGCTATTCTGTTCTTTTGATCTCTTGGCAACTGTCAAAAGAAGGAAACTCGCTTGGTACGGTCGTATATTGAGATCAAATGGTCTTGCAAATGCGATCCTGCACGGAAAGGTGCAAGGCAGACGATGAAAAGGTCGGCCCAAAAAGAGGTGGGAGCACAACATAAAAAAGAATGGACCAATCTCTAACCAGAAGAGGCACAGTCAGCGGTCGCTGACAGAGCAGGGCGGTGAGTTGTTGTGAGGATGTCTTCATGTGTGCCCCAACGACCGCACTGGTTACGGGATGACCTGAACTGATCTGATTCTGTTATTTATTTCATAAGTGCATCTCCCATCAGAACTGATGTTGGTGCCCAAGTATTAAAAGTGTACTCCTTTTAGTTCCGTTTCGTTCACCTTTATACGCCATTTTAGGAGATGTGTGCTGCTTATTTAATACTATTACTTTTGATTTCTATCGATTTAAGCTGAGGCTATTATTTTCGCTTTGAATAATTACCCTGTTGACCAGTTCTTGTAAATCTGATTCATGTTGCACTATCAGAACAGTGTCACGAGCGTTACGCAGGTCAGGTCATGTGCTCGCACTAAATCCAAAGGGACTAATGAAGGATAAGAAAAGAAAGAATTTATGTTCTTGTTTGTTCTTATACTTAAACTTGAGCTCATTACAGCACCCAAAATAAATTGGAAAGCAACAAAAGCGTCGATTCAAGAAGCATTCAAGCCCACTCATTTCGGATGGAATGACGCTGTTCTCAGGTCGAAAAGGTCAAGCATTTCTTATCTCTGGCGGGAATCTTCTTAAGATCTTGCCTTAAGCTTATGGATGTGTCGAACGAGTGGGCCTGACGTCTCCTGGATGTGTCAATACGTCGACACTGCCACAATGTAATCTCATTGCTCGTTCTTCTTCTCATTCGGGATTTCTTTCTCTTGCAGATGGACTAAGATGGTGACATATTTCTCTGTTGGTGGTCCCACAACAAACTGCTGTCTGGGAGGAAGTGTTAGTAATGTCATTGTGCTAAGTCTTTTTTTTTTATCCGCTGGGATGTCAGTTTGCTTCCCCGCTGCACTTTCTTCTCTGACAATACGTTAAGTGCCCATATACTACAGGGTTAACATGAGTGTATCGATCATTGGGATTGAACCAGGTACTTTTGTCATGAGGATTGGCATGACAGATGTACCCATGAGATTATGGGAACCTAACGCGTTTGACGCGCATATAACATCGACCAAGCCAATGGACACGATAGAAAATTGCACATATCCACGACTTCCTAAAAAAATTGAGAAATGAAATTTGCTTTTTTTTCTAGTTCCCCATTTATAAAATGATGTTTGCACTCGAAGATCAGTCCCCGAATGAAGGTTATCGTGAAAGTGAGTTCTTCAAGACTTCGATCAGCTTTGTGTGTAAATGTATCTTCTTCAGCCAGTGGCCAGAAGACAGGGGCTAAGGCAAATAACAGTTTTGTAGCAAATGTTATGATGTCTGTTTGGGCTGCTTTTCCGCACATACGTTTTCGTTTAACTTTTCAGATATTTCTACCACACACACACACACACACACACACACACACACACGCACCCACACATGAAGAAATTAAATGAGAGGGTAAAAAAATGCCGAAAAGGACAGACTTTTAATTAGCACTATACATGAAGGTCTTCCAAACAATAGAAAATGTAACTTGAACTGACATGTCTCGAATTTCCAGAGTTCCAGTTATAAATCTTTCTCTTCTTTTGTTGGTGTATATGCTTTACGAAAACCGATTTTAAAAAGTGTGCTCTAGCGATGGTTTCGATACATTATGTTCTTTGTTTTCCATTGCTCAGTAATATAGCTTTACGCTCTTTTTTTTTGGAGTAAACTTGACTCTGTAGATGGTTCGACACTCATTGGCTGTATCACAAAGCACTATTTTAAATAGTTATATATTTTTCATCTGACCTTGACAATAGCAGATGCACCGTTGATAGCCAATGAATGACTGAAGTTTACAAATCGTGCTGCTCACGGTAAAGGCGTAGGTGTGATCTCCGCTATTGCCACGGTCCAGTCCACCGAGCTGTAAATATATATCAGGCTTACTGTTGTACAATGAAAGACAGCGTGGACAGAAACTGGTATTCCAACCATATAGGAAGCTGTGGTCCAGTATCATGAAGTCTCCAGCTCTTCATCTGGCATGATGCTGTCCTTAATGATAGCAACAAACTCCCTCCACTGCACTCCACCTGCGTACAGTGCTCTAGCTTTGATTCACGATATCGATTTCGACTTCTGCAGTTCATCGCCAAGTTGTTTTAGGTCAATCTCTCTTTCGTCTCTACTTACATCTAGGTCTGCTACGGCCTCAGGAATGTCTAGCTTTATCTCTGAAAGAATCTTATTGAGTGTTTCTCTTGAAAGTTTTACCGGTCTCGCTTCTGGTGTGATAAGCCTTCTTCTTTGTCTTTTACTAATCTTATATTTTTTTTCTCAAGTTGTTTTAGGTCAATCTCTCTTTCGTCTTTCCAACGGGGTACACACCACGGCGGTCCTGATGATAGTGCCAGGTTCACTTCTTAAGACATGACCGTGTAACAGCACCGTCGACCGGCTATGGTAGTGCATGTACCTTCTGGTTTGCTCTGTCAAACCAGTTCTCGGTTGGTGATGGTGCTCCATAGGACAATTAAATGAATATTTATTAGGTTGTGTGGGGGAGATGCCAATTTGGTTATTTATTTTGATGACACTTTCCAACATTCCTCACCACACAGAAGCACATAGAGTATGCAACTCTTTATATTCTTGGTTTGGTGTTAGTGTCGTACTGCGAAGATATTCAAACGTTGTTTAAGCTAGCAAAGACTATTCTGGTTTTGATCGTTCTGCTGTTGACGCCTGTTCCAAGTTCTAGTGTGAGTGTGCTTCCTGTGTATATTAATCCGTTCGTCTTTGCTAGCTATTAATTACCTATTTTATTTAATGGGGAATTTATAATATATAGTGCGTTATATTATGTCTACTTGAAATTAATATTCAGTCCAGCTTGACCATACGCACTCATAATCCCCGTGTTCTCTTGAATGTGTTGGCCTGAATGTGCAAATAGTGCAATACCTCTCTGTGCATTCCATGTCTTCCAGTGTATAAATAATATTCTTCTTATTCATCGGAGGGTGTTCTCTATGGACTGCACATCAACCCCAGTCCTTGACAGCTGAGAAGGGAATAGTTGGTAATTGGACAGGCCTGTTGTATTCTTGTTGTCATCTAAAATATGTGATCCCTATGTCAACAGTGTATGTAAAATGTATAAATAGATATGTTTGAAATGATTAGACCAGCGATACTGTAAACTCGTAGTATCATCCGTAGACCCTCCGTATGTATGCTGTCTATGGCCTTTCAAAAATTAACACAATTAATGTCTTTTCCATTCTGCCTATTGCTCTTTTATGTTTCTAAGGGAGAAGATGGCCCGAGTGGTCTACTGGGGTCTATGTGTATGACAAGGACCAGAGCAGCACCGCTGCCTCACAGGGAGCACGTCGTAAGAGGCGACTAACTGTGTGACATGACATAAACTGGCAATGGTTAGGTGGTTTGTTTAGAGCAGCATAGATGGCGCCTAACAGGCTGCGGGTCTACTCTACTCTAGTGTTTGAGTCTATTAAGATGGACTCGCACATCGTTTAACCGCTCTTCGCAAGCGCTTGTCCCAACGCAGAGTAGTATTAAGCTCCTCAAGCCTAGCCCGCTAAGTAGGAAATTCTTCTCCCGGCTACATGCAGCTCATACCAGAGCTGGGACCTGCACATGGGGCATTAGCCTCTGTAGAAGTACAGGTCGACTAAAAACTTGGAAGGGAGAAGAGTCTTCCCATAATTTGTTCATTCTGAACATTGCTTGTTAATGTTTTGGTTTAAACATATATAATTCACTTGATATCCTTTGAATGATTAACTGATACAGTATTTTGCTAGGTACAGGGGAGTTATTGCAGTCTGTGAGATAGCTAGTATTTTTGGGGTAATTTCACAATAGTTTCCCTCATGTTGTCTCTGTCTGACGGATTTGTCCAAATAACAGATTAAATACCATCGCCGCTAATTCATGATCAATTTTTAAAAAACGTTATGTGTTCAAACTTTCATGACCTGGGGCTTTTCCATTCCCAAGTTCTTTGTCAACTGTGAGAATTTATTCTCTTAGATGAATGTCTCTACTTACATCTAGGTCTGCTACGGCCTCAGGAATGTCTAGCTTTATCTCTGAAAGAATCTTATTGAGTGTTTCTCTTGAAAGTTTTACCGGTCTCGCTTCTGGTGTGATAAGCCTTCTTCTTTGTCTTTTACTAATCTTATATTTTTTTTCTCAATTAGTTTTCCACATACGGTTTTTGTTTGTTTGTGTACTGTTCTTTGTTCATTCATTAGTGCTGCCTCTTGAGCCTGCCTTCGATGTACATCCAAGAATTTCTTTTTCTTGGCATGACTCTGACGCCTTACTTCCTGACGCCTTACTTCCTGACGCCTTTCTTCCTGACGCCTTACTTCCTCACGCCTTACTTCCTTGTTCCGCTGCTTGTGCATGTCGATGCACCTGTTTTATTCTATGCGACTTTACTTCCATTTTCATCGTTTTTTACATCAGTTTTCTCAGCTCTGAAGTTATTATCGTTTCCGGTGTTATCTAGACTTGTAATTTATTATCAGTCAATCCCAGGCTCTCCCCGAATTTAATTTTGCTCCACGCTGTCAGTAGCTGATTCGGACACTCTACTGTTTCCTCTTCGCCAGTGTAAGTCCTGAAAAGGACGTTTGTGACGTTGTGTCGTAGCTTACAGCGAAGATGCGACGTCTTTGCCGTTCGACTTAAGCATGTCATTTGTGGGGCCAGTTTGGCGTGTCCCTTTCATCCTTAATCTGCAGTATTATCCAGGCTGAATAGTTACAATATGTTTTCAAGGTCGCCATTTGGAGTTTGAATGTGGTATTGGTCAGTTCTGGGTCACTGACCATGATGCAACACGCCAGCGATGAGTCACTGGCTGCTGTCAACTCATTCACTGCTGCATCTTCAGTCTCAGTTTGCTATTTGATCATATTTGTTCACTTTTGTCTCTAAAGCTTTCATTGTACATGGATCTGTTTGCTTAGCTATGTCATTTTTATTTGTTATGTTATCTTTAGGACCTTCACATTTATTATAACTACTACTCTATAATCATCATCGCATATGTGTACTACTTTCTCATCTGTTTAAGGAAGGTCTCCATCCGCATTTCGTGATCTTTCTCGTTTTTTTGTCACAACATGTTTATGCTAGTCAGCCCAATGGTCACGTCAGTATACCGTTCTTTAAAAAAAGGGAAGCTTAATGAGCAATGAAATGCCCCCCGCCCATTACTAAAGCTACGAACTCAAACAATGACGTTTCCAATTCACTTTCCCCGAATACAGTCATCAAAACTGGACGAATAGACAATCAATAACATTGAATACAAGAACAATCAATGATACTCGACACAGACACAATCAATAATACTAGGCGGAGAGACAATCCATGATACTGGACATAAGAACAATACATGACACTGGATGCAGAGACAGTCAATGATACTAGATGTAGATACAAACAATGATACTAGAAGTAAATATAATCAGTAATAATAGATGCAGAGACAATCAATGATACTGGGTACAGAGAGAATCAATGATATTGGACGCACGGACAATCAATGACACTGGACGCACGGACAATCAATGACACTGGACGCACGGACAATCAATGACACTGGACGCACGGACAATCAATGACACTGGACGCACGGACAATCAATGACACTGGACGCACGGACAATCAATGACACTGAACGCACGGACAATCAATGACACTGGACGCACGGACAATCAATGACACTGGACGCACGGACAATCAATGACACTGGACGCACGGACAATCAATGACACTGGACGCACGGACAATCAATGACACTGGACGCACGGACAATCAATGACACTGGACGCACGGACAATCAATGACACTGAACGCACAGACAATCAATGACACTGGACGCACGGACAATCAATGACACTGGACGCACGGACAATCAATGACACTGGACGCACGGACAATCAATGACACTGGACGCACGGACAATCAATGACACTGGACAAATTCGTATTGCCTTTTTCACTTTAGCCGAATCATAGGGTGACCAGTACAGTTGGCCTCCACCAGGAAACCTACAATAAAGTGGCAAATTCAGTAGCAGTTTTTTTTACACAGTGAGTTTGCTGACCCCAAACACTACTCTTTTCAGTCACCTTTAATACCATGCATGGAGATATAATGGCCGCAATTTTTCCTCCACTTTTGGCGTCCGGAATCTCATAGCGTAACTACTGACTCAACTTGTGACTCAAAATGTGCTAAGAATACCGCTATTTGAAAGATCATATGTCTATTTATTTTCTTCGTCATTCTGAAGCTATGTACGCTGTGAGGATTTTGTAGACCAGTTTTTACTTTCAAATATAACCTATAAAGTTTAACTAAAGATATGGTGTGTAAACGAATTGCCACAGCAGCCCCCACTGCATAATGCACGAAATAGCATAGCTACAAGTTGACTAAAGAGAGGTCCAGATTAGATTATAGGAAATATTTGTTTAGTGAGAGTGGTGAATGCTTGCAATGCATTGCCAGGGGAGGTAGTGGAGGCAGGAACAGTTTATGCATTTAAGAATAAATTGGATGCGCATAGCTTTTAAAGAAAGGTGATGTAAATGAAACTGGTTGTATACAGACTCTGCATGGTCTTCTAAACCAGTATAAAAACGTTAAGTTAAGTTAAGTTACGTAATGATTCATGTCAGAAGAAAGTTTCAGTAATGTTTCTATAATACGTATAGAACATTAGGAGGCACAATAAACATTCACCTTTGCTGCAAGACGCTAAGTGTTTTCATTATAAATGGTTTCAGTAATATTTTTCTTCTTAAAATGTGTAAACAAAGAATGTCAGCATTATTTCATTTCAGGCGATTAACTCATAGAACGTATACGTGGAGAATATAGTAATATTTGTGTTGTATTAATCTTGCACACATTGTATAGAGAAATTGATTAATGTTTTCCCATCTTTGAAACTTTGATATTCGTTGTTGCATTGTTCACACATCACATCACATTGTCACCTTATCCTTGGCGTCATCCGCCAGAGGTGCCGTGTGTGAGGAAGCCAACACTATTATGTATGCCTCCCGATTTTTTGCAACGCTATACCAAAGCGGGCCTATGTCTTTCTTCAGTCCATCTCGCCATCGCATATGTGGGCGGCCCCCGTAGTCGTATATGGTCACTAAAACGTTGTTCTACGTGTTCATCTGTTATCAGGCATGCGTACCATATGTCCAGCCCAAAGATATTTGCATGATATTGCTGCTTATACAATGGCCCGAAACAGAGTTTGAAGTCTAGTCGTATTTAATCATTACGGATTTAATTCCGTATTGACATTTTAGTACGCGCCTTTCCATTGCTCTCTTGAGTAAATCTGAACTTCTTAGCTTCTGTTTTGCGCAAGTTCCCCACTTCGTATCAGAAAATCTCTCGAAGAGATTTTCCATTAATTACATTGGATCAACGAAGGTGTAAATATAGATGGCGTGTGTCTCACCCATTTACGGTTTGCAGATGACAACGTGCTCCGGTCTTACAATTGGGGAAGCCCAACAATCCATGAATGACATGAATGAGATCAGCAGAGCGAACTGGCGGTCTGGAGATAAATACAAATAAAACACAATGCCTCAGAAATATTGTTCACATGGTAAGAAAAAGACAATATTTCAAATTATTTTCAGGCACCGTTATTTTTTCTCTTGCATCTTTAGAAAATATATGTAGTCTCTACCTCTAATGCCTTCATCTATATAATAGATATATAAATCAATAATATATATATATATATATATATATATATATATATATATATATATATATATAAATTGTATCTATTACGGTCATCTCTAAACTGCAAATGTATTTCTGTAATACATATATTAGAATAATTAAACGAAATTTGTATTTTCAATACTGGAATGCTGACCAGTTATCTTCTGCGTTTATTTGTAAAGCGAGCATCTACATGTTTATATATTTTCATGTCTTTGTGCATAAATTATTTCTCTTAAATATTTACATTCGCATTTACTCTTTACTTTTGATGCGAATTTTATATAAGCATTCAGACCATGATTTTGTACCTTTATCTCTACACTGTAAATGTGTATCTGTTTTATGTACAATGAAAACATTTATCTGTGGCCTATATTTGTTTTATTGTAAATCTAAAACTTATGTATCCTCCTTCAGGAAACATACACAATATTCATTTTCCATCTATATATACTACGTAACGATGGTAGTGCAAAATATCGACATAGCAAATTTAGAAACGAAGACAAGATCAAGATGTTGAAATTAATAATGACATCGCTCGATTTTAGAGCTACTGATGCAAATGATACAACATAAACGAATACAACAATTATTTCTACCCCCTAGGGGAAATTGTAAGCAGGTAACTTGTAACAGAAAGATTGATAGAACGAGATCAATAATCGTTAACGTAGAAGAAAATCGCCAGTGTTCAAGGGATTTTGACGACGACAGTATTATGTGAGCATATAAGTCTTGTCAGAACTACTCATATCTCTACATTGGATGTCTTGAGAAATTATCAGTAGATTATGAATTGTTCAGCAATTTGTTTTTGTGCTGTTAAATGGATTGAATGTATCAGTAATTTATTTGCCCCTGAATACATTAGAATAGGTTGTGTTCTGTTGAATGGAGTGAATGATGAATGGTAGTCTGCATACTTTTGAATGTACTGAATTTATGAGTAGTTTGAGTACTGTAGAGTGTAGTTAGTTTATCAGTAGTTTGTGTACTGTTGAATGGAATGAATTTTTCAGTAGTCTATGCACCCTTGAGCATATTTGAATCTTTCTCAGTACTGTTTAATTATTGCGTTTATTTGTAATTTGTGAATTAGAAAATGTTTTGAATTTATTAGAACTTTTAAACATGTATGAGAAGAAAATTTGTAGAAGAGGACAGAAGAAGAAGAATGGAACATGCAACAGTACAAGAGACAAGCAGTAGTAGTATAGGACAACCAGCAATAGGAGAGAATAACCAGGTGTGAGAGAGGGCAAGCAAAAATATTAGACAACCAGTAAAAGTAAAGAAGGACCAAGCGGATTCATTTCAGAGAAGGAAAGAAGAACCAGCGGAAGTAGAAGTTGGCAAGCAAAAATTGGTAGAAGAAAAAGAGAGAAGAAACAACATATGCAGGACAGAAAACATATGGGTGTAGAGAAATGGACAGAAGTGCAAACAGATGTGAAAAAGAACAATCAGAAGGGTAGAAGAAAGAGAGAAGAGCAAATAAAAGCAGAAGAACTAAAAGATCGCCGAAGATTGGTGACTGAAATCTCTCGAGCATTAGCAAACACTATCTGCTAACAAAGTATGTTGAATATCGTTTCCAAATAACGATCACCGAGTCCGAGTGCGTTCCCTTTCTTACGTCTTGTGGCTATTGTGTACTCTCCGGAAACATTAGTAATTGCGAGTCTCAGTCTCACAACAGAAGGACAATTGATAAAATCCTAGTGCCTAAGCTCTTGAGTGCTCCAGACAAGGCCATATATTGTGTGTGGTTAGGACAGTATGAATGGACGATGTATCTATAAAAGTGTTCATCTCTACTGATGAGGAATACATTTTGAAAGGTCTTTTCCTGTGTAGATTGTTTTTACCGGTTACCGCTCTTAAGAGATCTGAGTTACAAAGTGGTGGAACGCAGGTTCTCAGGATAATGATATTTGATTACATTTCCCTTATCGTCACTTCCCAGTAAACCAAGCTGTAAATGGGAGCCATACTTACTATTAGGGAAGGGAAGACAAATGAAGAAGGAATTGATCACATAATTTCATACAAATAATAACGTATTGAACATTCCACCCGAAATATAGGGTCTGCTATGGGACAACATTTGCCTTATGGTTTGAAGAACTGCTGTTAGTTCTTGCAATATGCAGGCGATGATTTTATATTTTTTTGAAATGAAAAAGTGAGAGAAAGAAAACGTTACAAAGGGTGAGAGTCAAAATAGACAAAACAAGGGAAATGAGGGGCAAAACGAAAGAAAGAAAGAGACAGAGAGGAGAGAAAAAGTGAGAGAACGAGAGATGGAAATGGATAAACTGAGAGACAGAAAGAGATAATGAATAGGGAAAGGATTAATAGATTTAGATTGCGGGAGATATCTTCGTCCAAAAATGCATACAATATGACCCAAAAATTGAGTTTCTGAATAATTGATTGTGGAATGGTTTACCCATTTCTTCAGTTTCATCTCAAGTGAGCTAGCTTGCTAATTTATTCCGACTCAAATTCGCTGGAAATAAATGAAACAATTATGTAGAAGTTTCCAGTTTGTCTTATTTGACTTACGGGAACACGTTCTGGCTGACCTTATTTCTCACATTCCTAGCAGAAAACGAAAGAATGAGCCAATGGTAATACTTCAAGACCTGAAAACGGATTTTTTGAAGACGTTTATGCCAGAAGTTCAAGTAGACAAATTAACTTACGGTATTGCTTCGATTCTAAGAAGCGATGAATTGTAAGGAGAACCACTAATCTCAGCACCACGAATACATACCATTAGAACCGGCGATTCTAGGCCCGTAATTACCATACACAGCTATTCATGTCAATCAATAAGACACACATTTTTTTGTCATGTGGTATATTAAATATCGCTTACTTCTGAATCAATTTCAGTCAACTTCATATTCTGAATCCAACTCTTCTGAATTGTTGTTATTGTTTAATATCCACAATAAACGTGATTACTCTTTTGTTTGCTTTGAAAAGGCCGTTAAGTAGAGGGTTTCAATAGTCTTCCTTACATCCGGAGTGTGCTGATAAAAGTGGACGAGAGTCCTTCGTGCTGTTGTGCTATCATTGGCTTCATCTGAGTGAAGTTTCCTTCTTTGTTAGCCATTCTGCCAAGAAACAGCTTGTTTCCACGGAGAACAAACAAGCCTGTTTCCAGGGACAATAAACAGCCTGTTTTCATGGAGAAAAAACAGACTGTTTCCAGTGAGAACAAACAGCTTGTTTTCACGGAGAACTGCATGGAACTGAGATGAGGGTCTTGATCAGTATGTTTTACATGACTCCCACTAACATAGTCTTATCAATATGTTTGACATGACTCCCACTAACATAGTCGTATCAATATGTTTTACATGACTCCGACTAAAATAGTCTTATCAATATGTTTGACATGACTCCGACTAACATAGTCGTATCAATATGTTTGACATGTTTTACATGACTCCGACTAAAATAGTCTTATCAATATGTTTTACATGTTTTACATGACTCCGACTCAAATAGTCTTATCAATATGTTTGACATGACTCCGACTAACATAGTCTTATCAATATGTTTGACATATTTTACATGACTCCGACTAAAATAGTCTTATCAATATGTTTTACATGTTTTACATGACTCCGACTCAAATAGTCTTATCAATATGTTTTACATATTTTACATGACTCCGACTAAAATAGTCTTATCAATATGTTTTACATGTTTTACATGGCTCCGACTCAAATAGTCTTATCAATATGTTTTACATGTTTTACATGACTCCGACTAACATAGTCTTATCAATATGTTTGACATGACTCCGACTAACATAGTCTTATCAATATGTTTGACATGACTCCGACTAACATAGTCTTATCAATATGTTTGACATGACTCCGACTAACATAGTCTTATCAATATGTTTGACATGACTCCGACTAACATAGTCTTATCAATATGTTTGACATGACTCCGACTAACATAGTCGTATCAATGTGTTTGACATGACTCCCACTAACATAGTCTTATCAATATGTTTGACATGACTCCGACTAACATAGTCTTATCAATATGTTTGACATGACTCCGACTAACATAGTCTTATCAATATGTTTGACATGACTCCGACTAACATAGTCTTATCAATATGTTTGACATGACTCCGACTAACATAGTCTTATCAATATGTTTGACATGACTCCGACTAACATAGTCTTATCAATATGTTTGACATGACTCCGACTAACATAGTCTTATCAATATGTTTGACATGACTCCGACTAACATAGTCTTATCAATATGTTTGACATGACTCCGACTAACATAGTCTTATCAATATGTTTGACATGACTCCGACTAAGATAGTCTTATCAATATGTTTGACATGACTCCGACTAACATAGTCTTATCAATATGTTTGACATGACTCCGACTAACATAGTCTTATCAATATGTTTGACATGACTCCGACTAACATAGTCTTATCAATATGTTTGACATGACTCCGACTAACATAGTCTTATCAATATGTTTGACATGACTCCGACTAACATAGTCTTATCAATATGTTTGACATGACTCCGACTAACATAGTCTTATCAATATGTTTGACATGACTCCGACTAACATAGTCTTATCAATATGTTTTGCCTGACAAGATGTTAGTATCCTCTTCCCATTCTTCCGAATCACCCGTCGAGCCGTTGGTAACTGAATTGTCTAATAATATCGTGCATCCTTCTGTGAGCCATAGAGACCTTTACACCAAAGTATAGAATGATGTTCATTTCTCCAACTGCCAACATTTGCTTCACTTACGTTATTTCAATGCTTTTCTGTATAAACTAACATTTCTGTTTAACGTGTCTTTGTAGAGCAATCTTTTTTGGCAATACTACAGACACTAAACAGAGACCAAAATGAACGAATCTTAAATTATGCGCCAAATTTATAACACGATGAACACTAAAAGTTCCACTATATAATGTATATCTGCGTTAGGCAATGACAATCTCGCATGAAATACCGTCGACCTGATGCCGGATAACTTTCTTTTGACGGTATCACAAGACTTCATCGATTGTAAGGCATCACGAGTTTGTAGACGTTTAAATTAGAAATCAATCAGCGCTTTAGAATCGAAGAAATGTGACATTTTTACAAGAACATTATCTACTATTTCATTTGAATTTTTTTGTTTGTTGTTTAGATGACATCTAAGTTTATACATTGAATTTCGCGAGTGAAACAACCATTGCTCTAGCATAATCGTGGACAGAAAGTATTATATAATTGGGTGAAGAGAAGTTTTATGTCGTTCGATTTTAATGGCATTTAAACAAACTGACAATTCATGATTTAAAAGATAATATCATAGTAGTCTAGCTGAAAACAGAAAGAATGACACCATTGTGTTATTCTATGAAATTTGGTTGATGTTAATGATTTAATGATTTACAGAAACATGAGTGGCTGGAATAACCCAGCCAACGTGAGGCAAGGCAAAACAATAAGAATGACTACATTATGTTCAGACTAGACTCAAAGTTCTAGATTGTTTTGATTTAATGAAACAGGTTATAGTCGTTTCAGATATGACCATTCAACATGTCAAGAGCCAGGAAGTCATGTCAATGTAAACGGCAAGGGCGAGCCAGCCTAAAATCAATAAGTTATTATGAAAGATTTGTTGTTGTTATCCCATAGCCGCTGAGCAAGCCTGCTCTTGGCAGCCCCATTCTTATATAGATGCATGTCTTCTTCATTTGTGTCACTTCTCTGTACAGTGTGTTGGTAATTGTCGGTAGTGCTTATAAGAATCTTCTCCTCATGTCAGCAAACGCCATGCACTCACTCGGTAGGTATCTAACTATTTCATCAGGGTGAGAGCAATGTCTGCACAAGGGCAGGATATGTGGATTAATGCGGTTCAAGCTATTAATTCTGATGTGTCCTGTTCGAAACTGAGAATTTTATCTTTTATATCTAATTTGTTTACGTCATAATGACTTGTTGGCTGATGATGATAGACGAGACACTTATCTTTCAGAATATTTAAAAATACAAATCAGTGTCATATTAAATGCTTATTTGAATCCTCATCCTACATTTTTGTTAGCATATGTTTTTTAGCAGACGTTATGATAATATACTTTAGTAGTAGACTTTAGTAGTAGACTTTAGCAGTAGATATTACAGAAAAAATACTGCATTAACAAATTTTAGCAGCAGACATTATAGTGGTAAACTTTAATAGCAGACTTTAGTAGGAGACTTTAGTGGTAGACGTTAGTTGTCGGCTTTAGTAGTAGACTTTAGTAGTAGACTTTAGTTGTAGACTTTAGTACTAGACTTAGTTGTAGACATTAGTTGTAGACTTTAGTAGTAGATTTTAGTTGTAGACTAGTTGTAGACTTTAGTAGTAGACTTTATTTGTAGACTTTAGTTGTAGAATTTAGTTGTAGACTTTAGCTGTAGACTTTAGTAGTAGATTTTAGTAGTAGACTTTAGTTATAGACTTTAGTTGCAGACTTTAGTAGTAGATTTTAGTTGTAGACTTTAGTATTAGACTTTAGTTGTAGACTAGTAGTAGACTTTAGTAGTATACTTTAGTAGTAGACTTTAGTAGTAGACTTTAGTAGTAGACTTTACTTGTAGACTTTAGTAGTAGATTTTAGTTGTAGACTTTAGTAGTAGACTTTAGTAGTAGACTTTACTTTTAGACTTTAGTTGTAGACTTTAGTAGTAGATTTTAGTTGTAGACTAGTTGTAGACTTTAGTAGTAGACTTTATTTGTAGACTTTAGTAGTAGACTTTAGTAGTAGACTTTACTTGTAGACTTTAGTAGTAGACTTTAGTTGTAGACTTTAGTTGTAGACTTTAGTAGTAGATTTTATTTGTAGACTAGTTGTAGACTTTAGTAGTAGACTTTATTTGTAGACTTTAGTTGTAGATTTTAGTTGTAGACTTTAGTTGTAGACTTTAGTAGTAGATTTTAGTAGTAGACTTTAGTTGTAGATTTTAGTATTAGACTTTAGTGGTAGATTTTATTTGTAGACTTTAGTATTAGACTTTAGTTGTAAACTAGTAGTAGACTTTAGTTGTAGACTTTAGTTGTAGACTTTAGTAGTTGACTTTAGTAGTAGACTTTAGTAGCATACGTTATAGTAAAAGACTTTATTAACATACTTTAGTAGCATACGCTATAGTAGTAGACTTTATATTAGTAGACTTTAGTAGTAAACTCAAATAATAACATACTTTATTTTAGTAGACTCCAGTAACATACTTTAGTACTAAACCTTTTTGTGGCAGACTTTTGCAGTAGACGAGCAGCTGACTTGAGTTTTTAAAAATCCCGTTTACATAATGTGGGGCATATTGGGAATATGGTGTTATCCCATAATTTCTTGACTAACAGCACATTAGGGATGATATTGTCAGCAGAACGTTAGCAGCTATTACTTCTAAGACTTGTTCTGGTACCCAATTTTTTAGGTTGGATCGACTTAGAAAGATATTTTAGGACTAGACTTTATTAGCAGCTGTAGTAGCATGCTTTATAGTAGAAAACTATAGTAATAGATGCTATACCCAAACTTTGTAGTAAATAAAGTTAGATCAAGAGTTCAGTAGCAAACGTTTTAGTAGCAGACTTTATAGTACTCGTAGTAGGCTTTAGTATAAGACTTTATAGTAACATAAGTTTTAGTAGAAACCTTTATAGCAGTAGACTTTAGTAATAGTCTTTATAGTAATATACTTTCTAGTAATATACTTTATAGTATTACACTTTATTTATAGATTTTAGTAGCATACTTTAATAGTAGTATACTTTATAGCAGTTACTGTTGGCTAACCTCTCTTGGGCAT
Organism: Ariolimax columbianus; assembly: GCA_036924085.1. Classification (NCBI taxonomy): domain Eukaryota; kingdom Metazoa; phylum Mollusca; class Gastropoda; order Stylommatophora; family Arionidae; genus Ariolimax; species Ariolimax columbianus. The sequence continues at coordinate 115,893,854 of JAVGWX010000001.1, read as the reverse complement.
AAAACGTCGCCCAGAACAGTTTGGCTTGACTCAGTGTCGTTCTACAACTGACGCTATCTTTGCTCTGCGCCTCTGCCGAACTGTACCGAGCCTTCATTCTTCCCTTGTACGCTGCATATGTGCCTTCGACTTGTTGATCGGTCTACTTTATGGAAAGCCCTCCCTGTCCCTTGTTGACCCAGATCAAGGAGCTACACAAGGACACCGGCCCCCAGAATTTGATTAGGTGGCGCTCACTCTGACAAATCTCCACGACTTCGGGTGTCAGATAGGGACGTGTTTTGCCCCCGACCTATTATCCGGGCAGTCGACTGGCTTCTTGACTGCCTCAACGCGCATCATGGGGGTATAGCTATTGATCAGTCAATCCTCACTGATCTCATTTACGCGGACGACTTTGTCCTGTTCGGCACATACGACTCTGCGCTGCACCGCTCACTAGAAATGTTAGTTAAACACTCGCCCTAGGCCTTTCTTTATCCTGAGCCAAGACCAAAGTTTAGAATCTCATTTCCGACAGAGCACCCCAAGGTATTGCACTCAAGGTCACACTGCGGAGGGCACCAACGAATTCGTCAATCTCTGTAGTATGATATCATCCGATGGGCGCAGCGGTCCCGATATCTCATGGCGGATCGGACTAGCTGCGTCCGCTATGTACGATTTCCGACGTGTTAGAGTAATGGCAGGATCTCCCACGAGACAAAAATCCTTTTGTACCAGTCCTGCGTGGTTCCATTCCTACTTTACGGCTCTGAAACGTAGACATTGCTGAAACATGACATGTCGAGACTTTCACATGCGCAACCAACGGCGTATCGTGGGCCTCCAGTGGTGTGACTACATCCGCAACGTGAAGGTCTCTGCTAAAACAGGCCTTCACTCGATCTCAGAAATAATTGATCCGCACCGAGTTTCTTTGTTCGGTCATGTTGTACTTCTGGACCACGGAAACCCCTGCCCACAAGATACTACACAAGTCGTTCTTCAGCAGCCAAAAGTCTTTCCCCAACCGGTTGGAGGCGCAGAAGTGCCCGTCCCCGAACAGTATGACTCCAGCAAGTAGCAACCTGCTCCTCCACCCTGGACGAGGCATTGAACCACACCACAGATGTGTGTAATGGATGTGGCCGTCCGACGCAATTGGCCTCAGCCGCCTAAGCGAACATCATTATTATTATTTTGTAATAGTAGACTTTATACTTAAACAGCAGACTGTATAATAATATGTTAGTAGTAGGCTTTAGTATCAGACTATAGTAATTGTATTTAGTAGCGGATTTTAGCAGCAGTTTTTGGCAGCAGACTTTATGAGCAGGCTTGAGCATCAGACTTTAGAAATTGTCTTTAGTAGCGGATTTTAGTAGCAGACTTTAACAGCAGACTTTAACAGCAGACTTTAACAGCAAACTTTAACAGCAGACTTTAACAGCAGACTTTAACAGCAGACTTTAACAGCAGACTTTAGCAGCAGACTTTAACAGCAGACTTTAGTTACATATTTTAGTAGTAGACTTTATACTTAACCAGTAGACTTTAGAAAATATTTCAGTAGTAGTCTTTAGTATCAGACTTATGTAATTGTCTTTTGTAACGTAGTTTACATTGATTTATACTTTCTGTTTTTTAATAGGCGCGCGTGTGTGTTTAGGGGGGGGGGGGAGAGGTTGGTAGTTTGGTAGTGTTTTTGATAGGAACATCATTATTGTTTATTGTTTCTGTTTCCTGAACAGTGCTGTCAGCCTAGTCTTTTCGATTTTCAACTACAAAAGGTTCATTGTCGTACACAGTGTGTACACAGGGTTTCCGAGTTTATCGTTCGTCCACGATAGAAGTAAGTGGATTTTAAAGTCCGTCGTTGTGTACGCTCGTTCCTTTCTTCAAATGCGAGCGCGTTACCTCTCTGCTATAGTTATCCACATGAGCGTTGAGCAACTTACCTCTTTGCTATAGTGGGGCACCTGAAATGTGAACACCATGTCTCTCTGCTTCAGCGGCCCAATTAAGAAGCGAGCAAATCACCTCTCTGCTACAGTAGCCCACACGAGAGGTGTGTGTATTACCTATCCAATATGGTGGTCGACTTGAGTGGCAAGCATATTACTTGTCCGCCACAGCGGCCCACTTAAATGACGAGCATATTATTTCTCTACTGTAGTGGACCACCTGAGAGGCGAGCTTCCAGCTCTCTACTGTAGTACCCGCTTAAGAGTCGAACACCTTACCTGATTGCTACAGCGGCCTCATTAATTAAGAGAATTAATGAACAAAATCAGTGAAATAGTTTGCCCATAGAAAAGGACGTAACACTTGTATAAACGTCCGAGTGGAAAGAAATGTCGAAAACGAAAACGAAGAATAAAGAAACTTCTTTAATTGGGAGTACAACATAAAGAGATAAACATTAAAACAATCTTGTAAAATTGCATCATCAAGTCAAGAAACAGAAGACAATGGAGATCCACTTCAGCCGGCCTTCGATGTGCAGAAAGCAACTAATCTGATCTGATGTGCTGCTGCCGTACAAAAACGTTCACATCGCAATACGGAGATCACCAACCTAATCACAGAAAAATGCATTCGATTACATCTGCATGGCAAATTTTGACGCTTCCTAAACATAGGATGATCAAAAACAAACAAAGACACAGAAAAAGATCGTAGCCTGTTAACCCTTAAGTTATTGCTTCATTTAAGAAACAACAGAACGAAAGACAGAAAGAAAGAAATTCGTGCAGAAATTGGGATCAGTAGATGATGTTTGAAAAACAATTCAATTTAAAATGAAGATTGACATAAGAACAGTTAAATATAACAATGTTTCGATGGAAATATGATGTTATCATGGACTGGACAATCTAAACCGACACACAGGAATAAGTAAGTTAAACCGAACACATATTAAAGGTTAATAAAACAATGAATTCGATCGCCACCATTTTTGTGTTGAAAACAAACACACAAACAACAGTGTAATTGGCGATGAGCGGAAGACACTGGCATTGAAAATGACACATATTAGGAAAACCTGCTAGTATTATTACACAGCAGCCTCTCTTCTAGAATTCATATTATTAGAGAAACAGAGGGAGATGAAGACAAACAGAAAAAAATTGAGCTGGAGACAGATACAAAATACACAATAAACATGTTAGAAAAACGTGTTAAAATGGATTAGAACAGGTGGGTTTTGTATTTGTTTAAGACGTTTACTCTGCAGAGAGCTGATAAGCCTTGATTAAATAAAATAATACGACAGCTCTCCACCATAGAGTGTCAAGATATGACGATGACAGAAAGAAAGTAGCAGCTTATAGATAATGTAAATAATGAACTAGAAATAAGAAAAGGATGAAGAAGAGGCAAGAAGTCTCTCAGACAAAATTGAGAAGAATTAAAACTGTAAAACTCAAGTGACACCTAGAAGTCAATTCAACGGTAATCTACCAAATGTTGGCCTACCTATCAGGAATAAGCGATGTGATGAAGGAGTCAGGTAATCTAGATTGATCGTATTAAAACAAAAACTGCCGAATAAATGTAATCATGATCTCATATGTTCTCTTATGTGGTTAGGCTGGATAAGAATATGTAATCTTCTCGCGTGTATCGTCTGTGTGGATGCTCACATTTCCAATCCATATCCTTGTATATCTCTTTAAAGCCGTCAATCAATATTTGGTGGTTAGGGTGGGGTGGAGTAGTGCAGCGGTATGTCATTTATAAATGTTCTTCAGAACTTCAATTCTGCTGTCAGTTGTTATCAGGTAGCCCAATTTTTAGGTTTGTAGACATTTTTGTCGTGTGGTAGGTTTATAGACATTTTTGTCGTGTGGTAGGTTTGTAGACATTTTTGTCGTGTGGTAGATTTTTATAATTTTTGTCGTGTGGTAGGTTTGTGGATCCATTTGTCGTGTGGTAGGTTTGTAGACATTTTTATCGTGTGGTAAGTTTGTATACTTTTGTGTCGCGTAGTGCGTTTGTAGACACTTTTGTCGTATGGCAGGTGTGTAGACAATTTTGTTTTGTGGTAAGTTTGTAGACATTTTTGCCGTGTGGTAGGTTTGTAGACATTTTTGCCGTGTGGTAAGTTTGTAGAAATTGTTTAAGAATAGTTGTTTTTTTTACACATATTTGTCAAATGGAGATTTGTAAAAATGGTTTGTCGTCTGACAAGTTTGTAGACATTTGTCTTTTGTGGTAGGCTTGTAGACAGTTTTGTCGTGTGCTAGGTTTATATAGATTTTTGTAGTGTGGTAGGTCTATTTACATTTTTATTGTTGGATAGATTTGTAGAAATCTTAGTGATATGGTAGGTTTGTAGAAATTTAACTAGTGGGGTAAGTCTGTAGAAATTTTGGCTGTATGTTAAGCTTAGAGAATATATTGTTGTCGTTTGGTAGGTTTGTAGAATTTATTATTGTATGGTAGATTTGTAGAAATTATTATTGTATGGTAGGTTTGTAGAAATTATTGTCGTATGGTAGGTTTGTAGAAATCATTGATGTATGATAGGTTTGGAGGAGACATTTTTTGTCGTAGGGTAGGTTTGTAGTAGAAATTCTTGTCGTATGAACAACTAACTTAAATCCTTTTATGTTGTCATCAGCTCGCTTGGTTAGTAGATTTAAAGTAGATATTATTGTCGTACGGTAGGTTTTTAGTAGATAATATTGTTGTATGGTGGGTTTAAAGTAGATTTTATTTTCGTATGGTGGGTTTGAAGTATATATTATTGTCGTATGGTAGGTTTGAAGTAGATATTATTGTCGTAGGGTAGGTTTGAAGTAGATATTATTTTCGTATGATAGGTTTGAAGTATATATTATTGTCGTATGGTAGGTTTGAAGTAGATATTATTGTCGAATGGTAGATTTGAAGTGGATATTATTGTCGTATGGTAGGTTTGAAGTAGATAGTATTGTCTTACGGTGAGTTTGAAGTAGATATTAATTGTCGTATGGTAGGTTTGAAGCAGATATTATTGTCGTGTGGTAGGTTTGGAGCAGACATTCTTGTCGAATGAACAACTAACTTAAATTCTTTTATGTTGTTATCAGCTCGCTTGGTATGTAGATTTGAAGTAGATATTATTGTCGTATGGTAGGTTTGTAGTTGATAATATTGTCGTATGGTAGGTTTGAAGTTAATATTATTGTCGTATGGTAGGTTTGAAGTTGATATTATTGTCGCATGGTAGGTTTCAAGTAGATATTAGTTTGGTATGTTAGGTTTGAAATATATATTATGGTCGTGTGGTAGGTTTGAAGTAGATATTAGTATCGTATGGTAGGTTTGAAGTAGATATTATTGTCGTATGGTAGGTTTGAAATATATATTATTGTCGAATGGTAGGTTTGAAGTAGATATTATTGTCGAATAAACAAACCACTTAATTCTCTGTCTACCTATATACACAACGCATGACATTATTTCCTCTGACAGCAATATCTACACAAATGAGCACAATTGCATACCCACGTAATGAAGACAGTAGTTACGAATATGTGAAACATAGCCATGCTCCGTATTGCGACAATTCGCTTTCTAAAGTTTCACTCAAACAACAGTTCCCAATTTTCAGCATTTTCTGATTTTACTCACACATCGCTACCATTTTGGCTGCCCAATAACATCAGTTCATCTACACTGTAAATGTACTTTGTACTTTGCAACTTTCAGTGTATGTTTTTAATTGTTATTAAAATGTAAAATAACTTAACATTGTAAATACAAATAAAAAGACAAGTCATATGACTATCAATAGACGTAATTGGAAAATATATTAGAGATAGCCCAATAAATAACCCTGCGTGGCACATCTGTTACACTATCATGATTAAAAACTAACCACAACAAAATTCTTGCTGCATTGAGATGTGCTATATTACTGCTTTGACTACCGCAGTTTAGTTATAAATGTTTTATTTTCGTTACTTATACATACATATGAAGATTGCAGTGCATTGTATGCACCGATAACAGATAAACAACACATTGCTTTGCAATCTTCCCATTATCGCTTAAAGACAACAGTCTGGAACATAAAATGCAGAGTACGTAATACTAAGAAAACATAATGGGGGAGATAATAACACCTGGCAGACTTATTATTGACTACTGAATTATTGCAAACAAGTTCAATGAAAGCTGTGTTGAACAAGCAGCACACTCTACTGTTACACAATCAATAAATTGCATGTCGTTAAACAGAAACATGACCATTATCGTAAATACGTGTTCTTCAAGTGAATCCACGACCGCTTTCTGTGGTGTATAGAATATTATTACTTCACCATTGAATTGATGAGGTAAAGAACTACAAAGTAAACTTGATCAATTTATTCAGTCAACTAAAATAAATTCCTGTCGAAGTCACCACTACATGACCACGTAGACGAACTGGTATATGCATGATTTAGGCTTTCTACACGCAGGCCAACTGTAATATATATATATATATATATATATATATATATATATATATATAATATGCCAAATGCAAAATGATAAGGAAAAATATATATATTTGTGTCACGGATATATTGCTAGAGAAACAACAAAGATGGGCACATAACAATAAATATTTTCTAAATACCGTTTTGTATATCAGTTGTGGTAAAGATATCCGTAAGCAAACGATAGAGCTGCCATGATCAAAGCAACCATATAGTTAACGACATATGAGAATGGTTGGTCAAGTGGCTTGAAACCTATTCTGGTATACAAATTGTAAAAGAAACACATGATAAGAGCGCAGCACCGCTTTGGTGAAAACGTCTCTCGAGTAGGCATCAAATGCAGAAAAGAAAAAAAGAACAGTAGAAGAAGAAAAACACTATTGACAACACAACAATAATGTAATGTCAAATTTTAAAAAAGGAAAACACACAGAACCGACTGAGAACCGAACACGTTTTTAATGCACTTTCTGACATAATAACAAACACGCTGTTGTATGGTTATATCATAAATTCTGGACATAAACAAGACGAATATATGACCATGGAATTAAAATAAGTACACAAAGTTCACCTGCAGAAAAATAGAAATTTGCCTACAGGTACAAACTATATGTGATAACGATATTTATGACAAGCGCAGAGAAAAAAGTCAGCTGGACGCATCCACAGAATGTTAGACTGGCTGATGGTCGTGATTTATGAACAGATGTCATCAGAATAAACAGGTTTTTATCGTAAGAGATTTATGCACAGACCTAATAGCTATATGGGGGTTTCTAGTGAAACACACATTGCAAAAGACCACACTTTTGTAAGGTGAATTTGAAAAAATCTTGATATTAACACTAATATAGCCCCTGCTGGTGTTCTCTGAATCTAATGGTGCTGGGATAATGTTACTCTTGGCAATCTATCTTTAGTAGCTGGTTACAGTGTCTCTTCTACTTTCCCAAATCACTCAGGGTCTAACTGGCTGTAATGCAATGCAAGACTTCTCAATAGACTCATCACAATGGGAATGATAAGGCCGATCCCCACCTCGTTAGTCAGACTGCTGTGTCACAGTCTCTTTCAAGAAATACTAGAAGCACATGATGTGAGCTCTTGATCAGTATGTTCTGCCAGATTCTGATATGATACTCTTCCTTCCAGAATACGTATAGTCCTTGTACTGGCTATGTCTAGACTCGATTCTAGCCGTCTTATTCTCCCTTGTGTCTGCTTTTGGCTCCATATGAACCCAAGAACAAACATTTTAGCTACATCATTATCATCTGTTGCCTTGCCGGTTGACGTAGCTGATCATGGACTTCCATCTGCTTCTATCACGTGTGGCGTTTGGTAACTCTTTTGTTGATTGTCGCCCATGCCATTCTCTCAGGCTGTCCAACATCTTCTCTCTCTATCTTCCTCTGTCTCATTCCTGTTATCTTTCCCGTTGTCATGACGTGCTCGAAGCCGCCTCTTCTTATAACATTAAAAAAAACAGAATGACTGTCGTGTTCTGATCCTTGCAGTAAGTTGTCTTTGTGTTTGTGCCTCATCGAGTACTGTATCCCTAGTCTTTTTTGCTGTCTATAGAACCCGCAGCACTCTTCTGTAAAACCACATCTCCGTTGCTTCTAAAGGTCTAAGAGCTTGCTTGTTAATTATCCATGAAGCACTACCATATCTCAGTATTGGTTCCACATAACAGCTAATGACTCTCTTTCTCCTCAGTTCCAGCGACAAGGTTTTGTTATTCAATATTCCTTTCATGGTCTGGAAGACCAATTTTGCTTGAACTATTCTGCATTTTTTTTCGTAATTACATCTTCCATCTGATGTTATGTGTGTGCCCATGTATTTACATCTTCCATTTGATGTTATGTGTGTGCCCAGGTATTGACTTCTTCCAACTGATGTTATGTATGTGCCCAGGTATTTACTTCTTCCAACTGATGTTATGTATGTGCCCAGGTATTTACATCTTCCATCTGATGTTATGTATGTGCCCAGGTATTTACATCTTCCATCTGATGTTATGTATGTGCCCAGGTATTTACATCTTCCATCTGATGTTATGTATGTGCCCAGGTATTTACATCTTCCATCTGATGTTATGTGTGTGCCAATGTATTTACATCTTCCATCTGATGTTATGTATGTGTCAAGGTATTTAATCGTGTTAACCTGTCTCACTCAATTCGCTCCCCTTCGCTTTGACGCATCATTTTGGAGAGTCCGGTCCTTTTTTACTATCATCGCTTCCGATTTATTTTTATTAAATCAATACAATTCAATAGCATCAGCAAATCGTAGATTATTTTTGTTTTGTCCGCCAATTGATATTCCTGGCATTGTCTGCATGTCTCTCCAGATGAACTCACTGTATAGAGAGAACAGGTCGGGTGACAGAACACAACCTTGCCTCACTCCCGCTTTTTATTTGTTTATAATCTCCCACTTTATTGTTAATTCTTATAGCTGTAGTCTGTCCCCAGTACATGTTTTGAATAATCTTGAGGTCCTTGCGATCAATATATAAACATTTCAGCATTTGAGTGAGCTCCATATGTGTTACAATGTCGAACGCTTTAACATAATCTATGACACACATATAAACGTTGATCTTCATCTCATCTTCACTATCAATTATCGTTCTTATAATGTATATGGCGTTGTTTGTGCCCTTGCCTTCCATGAACCGACACTGCTCATCGCCAATCTCTGGTTCTATTTTACTCTTCACTCTTCTCATGATGATTCGCAATAGTATCTTGGTCAAGTGACTCATACGGCTGATAGTGCGGTATTTCTCACATCCAGTGGCTCTTGTTTGTTTCGGCAGCGCTATGAAGATTGACCTCATTAAATCATTCGGCATATATCCACAATCGTAAATATCATTCAACAATTGTGTTATCACATTTATCACGAAAATACCCATTATCATGTCTTCTATTGTTATGCTAACTGGCTCTGGTGCCTTTAGCTACTCCAAACAGAAAACATATATCGAGCCACTTACAAACATTCTGGCACTTGCGTTATATGAAGCATATTGTTTCAAATGATGAGTCTGCTAGCGTTATGCACTATCGTCTGTAATTAGCATTTACATAATGCTTAGAAGGCTACAATTTTGCTATTATGTCCCCTCCCTGAACGTTTTTGGGGCGCAGGTGTTACCATCAGGTATGAGAAGGAATTTTAAGTATAATTGCAGCTCATCTGATAGAATTATTGTTGACATGATACAAATAATATATGCTGGAAATCACGTCCAGAATGCAAAATATGTTCGTAATAATTACTATTGGCACATATCAAAATATGTTCGTAATAATTACTTTTGGCACATATCAAAATGTGTTTCTAATAATTACTATTGGCACATATCAAAGTATGTTCGTAATAATTACTATTGGCACATATAAAAGTATGTTCCTCTTTGTTTTCTTCGTGCGCGCTTTCTGATAGCAAGTTGAATTTATCTAGACCAAGCAGCGAAGGTTATTGACCGTTCTTGTTGTTGTCAGAAGCTACTTGTTGCTGAGTTCAGATATCTGTTCACTCTTGGCGATGGTAGCCCGCTACATTGGCTTTTTTTCTACGTCCCGAGGGGTAATTAAAAAGGTAGACTAGGATAACTCTGACTGCAGTGTAATGTGAAGCTTCAAAGCAAGCTCTTCACTAGAGTATTACAGTGTCGATCCCCACATCATTGTTTAGACAGCTGCGTCACATTCAGTTTCCATGTACACAATGACCACGACAGGAGGTCTCTATCAGTACCTTTCGCCTGAATATATTTACTCTTCCCTCCTGGTGCTATAGCTTTCTCCAAAGAGTTTTCCAGAATGGTAGTAGTAAAGACCATTTATTCTTTGTCTGTTCCTCGTTTGCAGGACACATTTGTAGCAAATATTCAGCGGTCATGTTATAAATACCTGTCCACATATTATTCGGTAGCTCTACACACACTGAAAAATTCTGATAGGTTCCAATTCACCCATCTGTAACTGTGTATTTGACTTTCTTGAAGTTATGGAAAGGAAGCCAAAATTATCACACTCGGTTACCTCACCCAGCAAACGCCGAGACTAATTTCATAAAAGTCTCTGAATAATCCATCATCTGTCTGTTTTGGGATGACATTTACCGTTTTTGTTATTAGGTTAGGAGACCACATGATTTGCCACAATCCACGAGGGCCGTTTTGACGACACTGGTAGTTATGCATGTAGGTCAGACAGATTATTAATAATTTGCCTCTTTGCACTATGTGAAGCGTAAGGCCACCACCACAACTTTTCCAATTACCTGGAGCTCGTATCTCACCAATTGGGCTGGGAGTTTTACATTATAAGGTTTATAACTTTACGCGCAACCTTCATTAGCCACCTTTTGCCACATTATTTGATGGTTACGGTGGACCTATTATTATCAATCAGCCTACAGCTGATGCGATTCATTTGATCACAATAATAAATAATCTTATGAACGATAACATTAACTCACCTTGAGAACCCATGATCCTAAGTAATGTCTACAATCTGTGTGCATTTACATTACTTGGAATTGCCTATGAAATTACGAGTTATCGCAAGAAACGTCTGACAGAACCGTCCATTACAAACAGCGTATAGGTGATTGTTTCCATCCTTGATTCTGTTTGTTTCCAGCCTTGATTCCGCTTGTCTCGGGTAACATTTCAAGAATAACAAAAATATATATATAAAAAGACAGAAAATCTAATTTATTGGAACTTTTCAACACACTTGGGATTTAACATTTCCCATATAATCTGGAAATGCTATTACGCAGACTTAAAAATGCTTTAACGGTGGACTTAAAATAGTGAACAACTCTTCGTCGTCTTATTGTTATATATCGGAAATGGTGAAAATTGAATTAAAACAATTGCATGACTGTTCCATTAGGAGGAAATGGACAGGATGAGTTTAAATTAGGTTTTTAAAAATTTGAATAGTCATAAAACGCACACGAGATACAAATGAAATTTGAAAGCAATAGTAGAAATGGGCATATCAGAGGCGTGTTTAAATGAAACCGACCAAACTGCAAGAAGTGAACATACGTGAATTTCGCATGATGATGTCACGTCTGGTGTAAACAGTTTGCAAAATTTCATTATACTCCGACTCATAGTTTCCTCAGCAAACCTTTAAAAACATGGCAGGTGTAATACGGAATCCGTCCAGAATTGAGTGCGAGCTGTGATTCGGTTTCTAACAGCTGAAGAAAGTCGACCAATTGACATTTATCGCATAATGCAGGCAGTGTATGGTGACAAAAAGTGTGTCAAAGACAACAGTGAAGAACTGGACAACGATGTTTAAAGAAGGACGTGAGTTAACGCAACAAAATGCGCCTTCCTTTGTCCCTGAAGATCTTTCGTTAACTAACGTCCTTCTTTAAATACCGTTGTCCAGTTCTTCACTGTTGTCTTCGACACACTTTTGTCACCATACACTGTCTGCATTCTGTTTTCAACGGTCTGCTAAAGAAGCTATGTGTCGGAGAATAATTAAATTTTGCAAACTTGACGGTTGGTATGTGTTATTTACACAAGAAGTGACGTCATCGTACGCATCGTACGTATGTTGACTTGTTGCAGTTTGGTCTGGTTTCATTTGAACACCATTCATAGAAAGTTCAAAACGGAGATGTATTGGATTTAACTCTGAAAGAACGTAACTACTGATCATGGTATTTGTGCATGCTGTGTATGCACTCGAGTGTGTGCCTGTGTGTGTGTGTGTTTATATAGATGGTACAGTAACTTTGAAGCGCGGAGAACACGCGTCACTTCACGCGACTGGATAAAGATATATATATATATATATATATATATATCCCCATAGAAAGTTAGAAAAAAAACTACATTACATGTAACTGTAAACTTTCGAAAGCAAAATATGTAACTAAAAACATCACATCTCTGGAAACAAAAACAAAAACAAATATACATAAAACTATATAAAAATTGTCAAAACATTTCAGAAAACAGAAAACAGATAACATTTAAGAAAACAGAAAACGGACATAAACATTGTATGTAATTGACAATTTACACTACATGCAAATGAAAACAGACAACCCACACTATGTACAAAAGAAAACATTACGCACACTATGTACTAATTAGAACTGACATCAAACACTACATACAAAAGAAAAATGTTTACACTCACACTATGTTCCAAAGAAAACATACCGAACACTCAATGTGCGAAAGGAACACTGACGACACACCCACTTTGCACAAAATAAAACAGATAACACACACTACGCACAAAAGATAAATAGATAACACACACTTTGTTTAAAAAAACAGACAAAACACATGCTATACACAAAAGAAAACAGACACAGGCACTAAACGCAAATAAAAATACGACATTGATAGTTTGTCCATCACAAGTGATGAAAACCACTCTCTTTGTTCAGCCGTGTGGACAGTCGTATATCCTGCTGTGTCCGCTGAAATGGGTGACTTGCGCGGAGATTTGGATTAAAGTGAGGAAGAAACTGCGCCTTTTGTCAACCTAAGCTACCTTTTGCCAGTGGCAAGACATTCATCGAGACGACTGGAGATAGCATAGGATGCAGATTTTGCCTCAGGGTTACCACCGAAGCCTTTCCGTAAACATGTAACCCGCAGGGTAGAAAGGTGGGAAGGCATCTAACGCAGTTTGTCGTGCCTTTTCGATAACCACAAGAGGTGGTATGGACAACACTCAGCGTGTGAGTGAGTCTGGCATCTCTCCCCAGCTGTATTCAGTTCATCATAGTAGCATCTAAAATTCCCACACGCCATATTCGTGAAGGTGAACCGGCAGAACTAACCCGTGAGATTTGACACAGGTATAACTAGTTTAAGCGAAGCGCCATTTAGCCGGCGTCCAGACCAGGATAAACGGATGGAAGATATCACAAAAAAGAACGAAATAACAAGTCCAGACGGAAAACAACTCCACGTATCCGTGAACAAAAAGTGTAAGTCGTCGACTAGTGTGAATTCCAGGCAAATCCGTGGTCTGGCGGCATCCATAATGATCCAAAACAGTAGAGAAATGTAGACTCGCAGCCAGTTACGGCGCCATCTTTGCCAGAAAAACGACATACACAAATTAAAAGCATACATTTAGTGAACTGTTATTGTTATGGCTTCTGGAGACGCGGAAAACTTAGTAGCAAAATCATGTTTTCGTGTTTGAGAGAGAGACTCCAGTACAAGCAAAAGTGCGGATCTAGATGTTTTTTACTATTGGATAAGAAATATAAATCTAGTCTGTATATTGTACCGCATTTACCAAACCGAATATTAGAATAAAATATGTTTGCAAATCTAGGAGAAAATAAAATAATCCAGAAAACAAAGCAGGTCGTCATGACGCTTAGAAATGTTGCTATGGCGCGTAACATTTCAGGACCAATGTCGAAGTTACTCGCACAATTTCCGTCTTCGTGGTACATCCTTTCTTCCAGCACTATGCATGGCTCCTAGATTTTTCACATGGCTCCTCTAATATCTACCTGGCTACTAGATAATATACAAATTTGTTACCCTCTGATGTTTTCTTCTTCTTCTTCTTCTTCTTCTTCTTCTTCTGCGTTCGTTCTCAATCTCCCGCTTCAGAGCTCTGAACAGAGCTTTGCAAGTAGCAGGATGTAGTCCGGAGAACGGAATGCGTTGTGTCGCTAGTTTACAGCTTGGCTGCAATATTTGCACCTTTCGGTCCGACACATCCGTCTTCGGCAGGGCCTTCTGATGTAAATACTCTTATAAGTGGAGAGCTCGGTTAACATATGATACTGTTCTAAAGTTAAACATAGTTAATCCATTAATGATTTTAATTTGAACTTCATTTTATAATATTCCCGAGTGAATCTCTGGGTCCCCCTCTTTTGAGGAAGGAATAAAACCACTATATCGTCAGGTAGGTCGCAAGAGGCGACTGAACGGAGTTGTTCATCAGGCTAGCAACTTCATCCTCTAAAACAGACTGAATTAACCTCAGCAAAAGAGCTTTGTCACAGGCTTCCTAAAGGACACACACTGCAGTGGTTGCATTTTATTTTGGCTGGATGGAAAAAAAGACAATCTCTTTAATATGGTCATATAGCAATCCGAGGTGAGATATTTCGATCAAAAATGAGCGATATAATAATATAAAAATGACAACAACACGGGCTTAAAACAATTGATACAATACTTGACCTAAAAAAAGACATTTGAAAGGCTTAACTAATTCACTCCCAAATATTTTGGACCTCTGGACACAATTTAATTTTTATGTAAAACTGAAAAACAGCATCACTTAGTTGCGATCTATTTGTCTTCAATAGACGTTCACTAAAATAACACGTATTATATACCAAACTGTTCACAATTGAGGCTAGAATAGAATGGAATACATATATTTTACAAATGCAGGTGTAAATTTGTGTTTGATGAATTAAAGTTGCATAATCATTTGTTATTTTTTAAAATTATGAACAAAAATGTTCCCCTCATCAATACATTATTCAGCTCTAAACCAATATACAAATAACGTAATGAATTTCTATTGACGTAAATCCTCAAAGGACCATGTTCTGAAAGTTGCTCCTAATTTGATGCAGTTGTTTTCACAGTATTTACATTTTACTGAAGGCACGTGAAGTTGAAAACGTGCTAAAAAATAAAAGCTCCGATCAACATCAGCGTGAGTGTTTACAATTTACGCGCACACGGTGCTGTATTCAAAATATATATACACGCATTAATATTATACACACTAGAATGATTGTGTCGGATCTTGAACCTTTATTGAATTTGTGAACTGTTATTACCATTCCTTGAGACAAAAGAGGGCACCGCCCCTTCGTCAGTAGACTTAGTTTTACTTTCATCGCTCGACGTAGAACTAAGACTAGATAAATAAATTGAAACAGCGCTATCGTAACGATCGATATCTTCATCATCACTACCATTGGCAATAATATAATCTATCTATTCCTGAGCTTGTACTGAAAAAACTCTATTTGGTGTGGCTGAAGGTGCATGGGATAGCTTCAAAGTTGCTCTCCGAAAAAAAATTATATTTTCCAAGTTACGAAACTAAACATTTTTTCAACGAAACTCAAACTAACTCTTCCGGAATGAAAAAGTGCAAAATCTGGACTTCCGCCAATAACCAAAATAAAACATTTAGGAGAACTAGGAATGGGAAAATATGTGATTTTGTGAACACAGTAACAAAAGCCGATACACCGGCTTCTGGGTTTTCTAGAAAAAACCAGAAGCCGTTGTATCGGCTCGTGTGAGTGAATGAGTTAAAACAATCGACGCAATAATTGACCTAAAAAAAGACATCTGAAATTCACCACGCGCTTAACGGTACAAGTAGATAGACAAGCAAGTATGTAAGCAGGGAACAATAAAAACTGCAGATGAACATATATTTTAAAAGTGAAAAAGAGAGGCTGATGGATTGAAATCTGCATCGATGTGGTCCTAATGGAGCCAAAGCCATTAAGTGAGGAGTTCAATGTTTCATTGATTGAATGCCTGAAATGAAACGCGATAAATGAGCTCAAAGCTTCATGCTTGAGTAACTCTTGGCATGTTTTGTTTAACTGGAAAACACTAAGGTTTCAAATACGGTTTTCGTTTGGTGTGTGAGCATATCTAACAATGTCATCTTGTTATTTGCGTGTTTTTCAATCAAAATTCATCTCCAGTTTTAATGTATTCCTTTTAACAGTTCAGGCTGACTGGTCGAACCATTGGAATGTCAGGAATAATACTTGTCCAGGCAATTAATAGTAAAAACCTGGGTCTAAGAAGGGGCATACAAGGGAAATTAGGAAAATACAGACTAGAGTATGTTGTTCTAATGTAAGGCATGTAAAGATACAGGTACTCATATAAAAGACAGTGTTGTCGACAATGAAGTAAAAGAGATTGAATTTAGTCTGTATCAGCTTGGAGTTGGCATTTGACTTCATTGCTGCCATCTTTCCTTGGCAGTAAAACGAGTGCCAACTTACGGCTGAGTCAGCGGATTGAACCCGTGACCTTTACAGTAACAAGTGAACTCTCTACCACTATACTACACAGACGATATCTTGTTCTGTGCCTCATGAATTAAACACTCCAAGTAAAAATGGATCTTCTATTTATGTATGAGTCTTGCCGACATGCGTACGCCACTTACTGTCTGTACAGCTTTTATCACTTTTGCTGATACGTTTCTTCCGTGCCATTTTGTCAAACTGCCAATTGTCTTTTTCCCGTTTTCACTATTTCTCCCTTTTTTGCAGCACCTTCGTAGCGTGTTACATTGTTACATAGTACTCCTATCTTTGTCTTCTTCTTCGTTTATCTGTATTGCTCCCTACAAAGCACAGACCGACGACATGAGCTCAATCCGTGCGTGAAGTTAGTACTAAACTTAACTTGACTTAAGGACTTCGTGCTCTATTGCTGTGGTGGTGTGTTTAACCATTTGTTTCACATGGTGACTATGCTAGGGCTTTGCACAAACCTTTTTCAGATTACATTTATATCATGGTATAGAGATTACAGTGGCCCTCTAGTTTCCTTCCACCGTTCTCACATTAGCCTGTCCAAATCAGAGAACTACTTTTACTTGACGTATTTAAACAATCCAACTTTCTGCTAGCTTCCCTCAACGTTTTCCCATTAGTCGTTTTAGCTGTTCATTTGATTCTTATCACTAGACTGACAAACTACATCTTTGTTACCTCCCATGATTGTATTGTTCGTTTTATTGATTATCTATCATTCGCTTCGGTTTAAGAGGATTCCCTATAACAACAAAGAAATCTTCTTCTTATATCCACTGACAAAGACATATTGCGTAATATGTATGATATTTTCTGAACTGATGTTTTTAACTAAGCGTATTTCTGCCTTACTTCTAAGCTAAATAAATCCCCTATTAGATGTTATTATAGTTCTAAACTATTTAAATCGATGGCTGTTTTCTACAATTTTTTCTTGAAAGATAAATGTATACCTAAAGCAACCACTGAGGTCGGAAAAGTAATTAGAGGTGACTTCAGTGTGGTATGTCACTTCCTGTTTAAAAGGTGGGTGGCCACTTCCCTTCCTTGCTGTCTTTCAGTTTCGGACAATAAGTCAATTCAAATTTACAGCCGTGTTGATTGGAGCGTGTCTATAACGTAAAAAGTGGGCACTCTACGTTAACCATATACTCTTTTCATATATTGGAATACACCATACTGGACAAACTTCTTGCTTTGAAATGACTGTAGCTTTCTTTTCTTGAATCCTGTTTATTTTACTTTCCAATCTCATACTGTTATTAGATTTATCTCTAGTAGATTGTATCAAAGTCTGAATGGTAGAGCGGTTATAGTCCTTACTGTAATCATCAATGGGACCTGGTTTAACACATGATCTCATTACGTTTCCGTGTTGTCAGCTGTGATCGTTGTTCTTGTTCAAAGTTACTCATGGTGAGTTGAGTTAACAGTTGACGAATGTTTCTGTGATAGCGGGTATTTACTTACTTTCCATGTCCTTGGCACAATGTCAGACATGACGTTTCCAGTGTTCAGCATGATCTACGATACTGTAGTAGTGCTTCGGTAATGAAAGGATTGGCTAACTGAAAAGTCGTTTCCATGGGAACACCCGATTGCTCTGTTAATTGCAATCTACTTTGAGACTTGGAGGTTCATTTCGTGTCATTTGTGGCTGGTTACAGTGGCTCTTCTTAAGTCCCGAGATAGTCATGAGAAGGGGGAATGGGGTCCTCCTGACTGTGATGCAATATGACACTCATTAGTAAACTCACTACTATAGTGATTACAGTGCCGATTCCCACCTCTTTGACCAGACTGCAGTGTCACAGCCGGTTTCCAGGAGCGGAGCACAAACGAGTGCGTCAGGAAGAGGTCTTGACTACTATGTGTCACTTGACTCTGGAGTCTTTCCTCCACCTTGAAGTAAAACTAAATTGTAACTGACGTTGGGGATTTATATTTCCTATACATGTCCTCTAGTGGGAGGAAGACTAATGTCTGGTCAGGCGCAACATACTGATCAGACATGTTAGTCAGGGTCAGACAAAACATACTGACGAAGACCCACACCTCGGCTTCCAAGTAGCCTTCCTGGAAACGGGTTTTTTCACGGCATCCTGGCTAACGAGGTGAAGGATCAACGTGATCCCCATAGTAGTGAGTAGTAGTAGAGATTTTACACAAACAATACACATTACGGGTTATGACGTAATAGCCAAAAATCGTGAAGAGAGTGTACAGAAATAATACATAGTACGGGCTATGACACTAGCAAAAGCAAGTGAAGATATATTACACAAACAATACACAGCACAACATACGACACAGTTTCTAAAAACAGTAGAGGAATGAAAACTATTCCCAACACAACTAATTAGGACTGTTCAAAAACAAGAGAAAGGTGACACCAACTGTAAACAGTACACATCAGGTCAGTTATAAAAAGGCACAAACTGTTCACAGTATAACCCTTGGCAAAAGACTAAAACACAAGATAGATGACACAAACTAGTCCCGTAAGTGAGGTCCAGTCTCTATTTCCTCTATGCTTTCCCTAAAAAAATTGACAGGTAGACTAAACAAACGAGCTCATAGCAGTCCTTAATTGCTCATTTAAATGTTCACGGCTGTAAAGTAATCATACATCTTCTTTAAATAATGTGATGAACAAGCTACTCAGATACACGTGCCATGAATGAGCCGTGCTCTGTGAATGATGCTAATGAGGGAGATTGTGTCATAATTCTCTAGTAACTGAGCCCAGTAATTGTGATAAGTAGGTTTTGCAATGACAGATGGAAGTCATATAGCCTGCCAATTCTGTAAGGATTGTATTCTCAGAAATGTTTTAGTGAGAATATTCTGATTGTAGACATACGTATGGTATATATGTCTAGTGTTGAAATAAGGGATCTTAATATCCGCCTCGTTAGTGCTGCCGCGATGTGTCGTAGTTCAGTATTGGAGGTGTCCGTTGCGTCACTGCTGTCAGTATGTGATGTGTCGTCGCTCACTGATGTCTGTATGTGAGGTGTCGGTTACGTCACTGCTTTCAGTATGTGAGATGTCCGTTACGTTACTGCTGTCAATATGTGACGTGTCCGTTACGTTACTGCTGTCAATATGTGAGGTGTCCGTTACGTTACTGCTGTAGTATGGAATGTGTCGTCGCACACTGCTGTCAGTACGTGATGTGTCGTTGCA
The DNA here is from genome assembly GCA_036924085.1 of Ariolimax columbianus. Taxonomy (NCBI): domain Eukaryota; kingdom Metazoa; phylum Mollusca; class Gastropoda; order Stylommatophora; family Arionidae; genus Ariolimax; species Ariolimax columbianus. Next base: position 115,874,118 of record JAVGWX010000001.1, on the reverse strand, counting down.
CACTGCTGTCAGTATGTGAGGTGTCCGTTACGTCACTTAAGTCAGTATGTGAGGTGTCCGTTACGTCACTGCTGTCAGTATGTGAGGTGTCCGTTACGTCACTGCTGTCAGTATGTGAGGTGTCCGTTACGTCACTGCTGTCAGTATGTGAAGTGTAAGTTACGTCACTGCTGTCAGTATGTGAAGTTGTAAGTTACGTCACTGCTGTCAGTATGTGAAGTGTCCGTTACGTCACTGCTGTCAGTATGTGCGGTGTCCGTTACGTCACTGCTGTCAGTATGTGCGGTGTCCGTTACGTCACTGCTGTCAGTATGTGAGGTGTTCGTTACATTACTGCTATCAGTATGTGAGGTGTCCGTTATGTCACTGGTGTCAATATGTGAGGTGTCCGTTATGTTACTACTGTCAGTATGTGAAGTATCAATTGTTCAGTGATGTCAGTATGTAATGTGTCGTCGCTCAGTGCTGTCAGTATGGGATATGTCCGTTACATCACTACTGTCAGTATGTGAGGTATCAATTGTTCAGTGCTGTCAGTATTGGAAGTGTCAGTGACGTTAGTACTGTCAGTATATTATGTTTATGTGACGTTAGTACTTTGAGTATATTAGGTGTTAGTACTGTCAGTATAATACGTGTCTGTGTCGTTAGCACTATCAGTATATTAAGTGTCCGTGTCATTAGTACTGTCAGTATATTAGGTGTCCGTGGCATTAGTGATGTCAGTATATTAAGTGTCTGTGTCATTAGTACTGTCAGTATATTAAGTGTCTATGTCATTAGTACTGTCAGTATATTAAGTGTCTGTGTCATTAGTACTGTCAGTATATTAAGTGTCTATGTCATTAGTACTGTCAGTATATTAAGTGTCTATGTCATTAGTACTGTCAGTATATTAAGTCTCTATGTCATTAGTACTGTCAGTATATTAAGTGTCTATGTCATTAGTACTGTCAGTATATGAAATGGATATGATCTGCAGCTTTTGGGAATTATATTTTAAATTGGTCTTCGCCATTCAGGTTCTTGTTATTTTTCTTCTTGTTCTACTTGTTCTTGTTCTTGTTGTTTTTCTTTTTCTTCGCCTTCTTCTTCTTCTGCTTCTTCTTCTGATCCCATATAGATTGAGATATCCTCACTATTCCTGCATCATATGTCGAGTTTTCTTTTAAAGCCAGATGTATACGATCTCCTCATCATGATTTGTGTATGTTTGAATGTGTGAGTAGTGGAGCTCTATAAATTGGAGAATCTTTTACCCTAATAACATTAGACCGCACTATCAGTGACATGCTGTCAGTAGGCGGAAGGTGACGATCTCATGTTAGTCACACGTAGAGTCATTTTGCCCCACTACGACATGCTATCAGTGGGCTGAAGGTGACAATCTCATGTTGGTCTCACGTAGAGAGTCATTTGGCCCTACTATCACACGCTGTCAGTGGGCCGAATGCAACGTTCTCATGTTGGTCACACGTAGAGAGTCATTTGGGCCCACTACGACATGATGTCAAAGCGACTTACTGTCGCTCTCAGCAGTCTGCAGACCACCACTCCGCTCCCTATAGAAACCACTAATTACTGGGGGAAAAAATGAATGTACAGTGCGTTAATGAAATATGATTGATTGAAGTTGAATACCGGCATAGAATAAGTCAACTTTTGTGTGTGCGCAGTGACAGTTGCGATACATGGCGGGTGGCAGTAGCTTTCCTCACCACCCGAACCTGCTAATAATAAAGTCCGGGGTCCTCCAGGCTGTTGTTCTTCGCTTGGTTTCATCTGCATGTCGCTCAGTATTGCGGATGATCTATGTGATCCCTCACCTCGCTAGCCAGGCTGCCATGAAAACAAACCGTTTCCAGGAATAACTGTTATGTGGGGGGTCCGATCAGTATGTTTTGCCTGACGCTGACTAACATGCCCGATCAGTATGTTTTGCCTGACGCTGACTAACATGCTCGATCAGTATGTTTTGCCTGACGCTGACTAACATGCTCGATCAGTATGTTTTGCCTGACGCTGACTATCATGCTCGATCAGTATGTTCTGCCTGACGCTGACTAACAAGCCCGATCAGTATGTTTTACCTGACGCTGACTAACATGCCCGATATCAGTATGTTTTCCCTGACCAGCCTTTACTCGTCCCTACCTTTTCCCCCTTCCCTTTCCCCATGAGATATCTAATCAGATAGAATAGTTCCGTTTTTGCATCAACATTTGTAATAATATAGTAGATCTTAAATAGTTATGGTTCTAGTTTTTGCAGTACTTTCTAGTCAATGGGAAGCTTGACAGGTTCAAATGTAGTGTTACATGAAGACAGTAACATTTTTAGGGCTGATGAATATAGGCCGATTGCCCAAACAGTTGCAGAACAGCTCGCAGGCTAAGCTCTGTGTTTTTCTTGTGGACAGAAACCGTGCAAAGAGCTTTACGTAGGTTCAAACCTACGTCAATTTGGCTAGGAAACCGATATCCTAACCAATGAACCAAAGAAATCAAAAGTAAATATGCTGTATTCTCTGTAAAAAAAAAATATATATAGTATTTAGGATGGGCAAGAAGCAACATAAACTCAGCTTTGTTATTGTTGTGTGCTCTACTTCTGATTCTTGATTTCCACTTTAACGTGATTTTTCTCAGGCATTTTGAATTAATTATTGCAATTCCTCGTAGAAAATAAGTCTCAATATCACATCCGCAAGCAAAGGCAAAGCAAAGGCCGCCGTCCATCGTATACGATGATGGCATAATTAATTTCGCTAGCGCTATTTTTAGTAAGGATTAACTGCGCTACTTTTTATTCTAACTCTCTCGTCTCGTGCCGCCCGACCACAGTGGCAAGTAAAGGACAAGACGACTAGGGGGCGACTACGAGATGCAGGACATCCGCAAGACAATACAATAAATCCATAACATGAAAATAAACAACGTCATTTTCAACAGTTTGCCCCAAATCGTGTTTTTAGTTTCTCATTATTTGAGTCTTGTGGTTATCGAAAATGTACGACAAACTGCGTTAGATGCCTTCCCACCTTTCTACCCTGCGGGTTACATGTTTACGGAAAGGCTTCGGTGGTAACCCTGAGGCAAAATCTGCATCCCATGCTATCTCCAGTCGTCTCGATGAATGTCTTGCCACTGGCAAAAGGTAGCTTAGGCTCTGTGAGTGAGGTTGACAAAAGGCGCAGTTTCTTCCTCACTTTAATCCAAATCTCCGCGCAAGTCACCCATTTCAGCGGACACAGCAAGAGATACGACTGTCCACACGGCTGAACAAAGAGAGTGGTCTTCATCACTTGTGATGGACAAACTATCATTTGAGTAAAAACTGAAATGTGTTCCGACGTTGGCGACATTAAACAACTGAATTTTTGTTACATGTATTATCTGGAAACTAAAGCGAGGTTGTGGTTACACGAGAACATGATTGTGATTGGTAGCTCTGGGAGATGTATGTCACCACGTATTGGAGAGCCACAGCCAGAAGATATGCGAGACTATCGTAACGTTTATGGCCGTCGTCATGGGAATAGTTTCAGCACTGTTCATTGGGATGAAAACACAGAAAATATTCTTATATATGTCTGCTGCAGGATCACTGTATACAGTAGCTACCTTGCGAAGATGATTATACCAATGGTGGGAAGTTGGAGTACAGTTTAAACAGGTAAAAAAGTTGTCATTAACTATAACAGATTTCATAAACTATAAGATATTTGGCTTGGCTTGGCTTCGTTCGTTCTCAATCTCCTGCTACCAAACCCTAAATGGGCTTAAGTAGCAGAATGTAGTCAAGAGAACGGAATGCGTTGTGTCGTAGTTTACAGCTTGACGAATATTTATACCTTTCTGTCCAACACATCCGACTTCAGCAAGCATTTTTTGAGTACCATGTTAGCATTCCCTCTTCGATCCCTTCTCCTTTGCTTGTCAGCTCTGCTGCAGCCTGTTATCCAGGATCACTGCGTGGAGGTCTAGATGGGGCTTGGCAGTTCTGTTTCGCTGGCCCTGACGCTAGCAGACAGCTATGGGTCGCTGACCACTGCATCTCACGCGCTGCTCAGCATCTTGATCCCATAAGAGATTTCATAAATGATAACGATTTTATAAACTATAGTAGATTTACTAAATTGCAGATTTTTATAAACTATAACATATTTAATAAACTATACAGAACGGCGTGAGCCGACCGCTCATACCCCAGGGAAGCAAACTCTTAGAAAATGCAGGAGGAAGCAGATCCTTACATAAAAGGAATACAGAAGTCGGATGCATTGGGCTGACAGGAGCATAATAATAAACATTGTGCAACGCACACAGCATCGGGGAATAGTGAAGGGAAACGCACAATTAAAAAAAAAAGAACTTTAAAAGATTTAATAGATGCACATAATAGGTGCATAAACTATAATAGATGCATAACTATAATAGATACATAAACTATAATAGATACATAAACTATAATAGATACATAAACTATAATAGATTCATAACTATAATAGATGCATAAACTATAATATATACAAAAACTATAATAGATACATAAACTATAATAGATACATAAACTACAATAGATGCATAACTATTATAGATGCATAAACTATAATAGATACATAAACTATAATAGATGCATAAACTGTAATAGACGCATAAACTATAATAGATGCATAAACTATAATAGACGCATAAACTATAATAGATGCATAAACTATAATAGATACATAAACTATAATAGACGCATAAACTATAATATATGCATTAACTATAATAGATACATAAACTATAATAGATACATAAACTATAATAGATACATAAACTATAATAGATACATAAACTACAATAGATGCATAACTATTATAGATGCATAAACTATAATAGATACATAAACTATAATAGATGCATAAACTGTAATAGACGCATAAACTATAATAGACGCATAAACTATAACAGATGCATAAACTATAATAGATGCATGAACTATAATAGATGCATAAACTATAACAGATGCTTAAGCTATAATAGACGCATAAACTATAATAGACGCATACACTATAATATATGCATACACTATAATAGATGCATCATCTATGAAATATTTCTTATTGTCATTTCTCCTTCCTGCTGGAGCATTGGGCCACTACGATAATTGACCTCCTTCAGGAAACCTGTTTACATAGGTGGTTTTTGAAGTAATTTGCTTTATCGCTTCGTCTGCTGGTCTCTTTCACAACTCAATTTAGCCGCCTTTTACAACATGCATGAAAATGAAGTGGCCATATTCATTCGTCCCCAATAAAAAATTCTGGAATCCACTAGGGATGCAGGTGGACTTAGTTTTACATAAATCATATAAGGACAAAAGTACATTCAACTAAGTGGCAACAGTGAAAGCACGTGACAAATATAGACCAATTGAATGGGGAGTAATCTAGTGGTAGATGCTTTTCAGACAAACGAACGAGGTTCAACGGTCACGATCCAGACGACTCAGCTGTATATGGGTACCTGACATCGGTAGGGAAGATAACGGCCGCGTTGAAGGGAAGTTGACTCCCCCCCCCCCTCCCCACCCAACTTAGACAGTTGTGTGTTTATATACTTGTTTCTACCACTTCTATTCCGACTAGCGGTTAAGTCTGCCGAAGAACACCCTTTACTTTTGTTTTACATATACAATATAACCCTACGTTACGACCAGAAAGCCATTGTCACTGGTGTTTTAATGCAGATATAATGCAGATAAGTAGATACGACCCTTTTGAACATATACTAAATGCAATCTCTTTGAACGGATACAGGTGGAACTGTGGGAGTAGCAGATATATATATATATATATACACACACACACACACATACACACACACACACTCACACACACACACAGATAGCAAAGGCTGTCCCATAGGAGACACTGCTGCTGGCGATTGAGTACGTCATCATTGGACTAACCTTATTTGTCGCCTGTTGCGGTTATCCTGTCAGGTTAATCACCTATTCTCTGTTTCTCATTCGGCCTTTACTAATCCGCTGACGTAAACAAAAATGTGCATGACATGATTGTAAATGATATATCACAGCAGTGGTCCACAACAATCACGGCCCCACTGTGGTTGCTCCGACTGAACTAACCTTAAACCGGCCTTAGTCCCTATACCACAGCCGCTAAAGAACCGCTGGTTTAGATAAACCTGACCTTGGTCGTGCGGATTGGATGCTGTCTAGGACGGTAACATAATGCAAGCAGCAGACGATTGTCTGACCTGACAGAATATCGTGTCAGTCGTCAATGGCAACAGTAGCTCACACAAAACACATCAGGGACCATAACCCTGGGACAACAGAAACAGGTCACTGGACAGCCCGGATATTGTTTTTCTGTTATTATTCCAGAGCAGTATCGGCTCGTTGCACATAACGTAAACATGACTCTCTCCCCTTCTCTCACTATTTTGTGTGTAGTTCATTGTCTCCCCTGTTTATGTCGGCTGCAAACATTTTTCAACATTCTTGCACAGATATTTTATATCTCCCTGTTATCCAAAAGTATTCAGGTGAAAGTGCGTACCTCAGCAAAATGTACACAAAACCTCCATAAAACAACACAATATAATATTATATTTAATTATTTTTAAATATGCCCAGGAAAGCTGCCAGATATATGTAAGTAAAGTAAAATAGTATATACTTCTGTTTTATTGAATCATGAATTTCCATGAGACCTCTAGAGACCATTCTAGTTACGGCAGCAGAGCACCGTTTGAGAATCCATGACGTAGAGTTTGATGGGCGAGGCTGGAATTTGTCCCATGCGTCAGACATTAAATTATTGAAAGTATTCTGAGAATAAAGAAAGCAACAAAATAGTATTTGTATGAATGCTGAGAATATTGTAGTCTGTATGTAATGGAAATACCTCCGTGATGTAGCTATTTCTGTTATTGATACTCAATGACGTTTCTGATAATAGAATGTGTAGATGTAATAGATCGAATGAGTGGTTTAGAGTGTTGACACGATGGGTGTGCCTCTCAATGTTGTTGAGAGCAAGAAGCAGTGTTATATATTGTTTGAAAGTGTATAGTCTGATCAAACTAGGGAGCATTAAAGACCGACAGGCAATCAGATGGACGAGGAGAGGAGACAAGGAAAACAGACAGACAGACAACCAGACAGAGAGACATTCAGTCAGACAGACAGACAGATAGGCAGAAAGTCAGACAGACAGAAGGACAGACAGATAGATAGATAGACAGCTAGACAGATAGATAGATAGATAGATAGATAGATAGATAGATAGATAGATAGATAGATAGATAGATAGATAGATAGATAGATAGATAGATATATAGATACGAACAGACAGACAGATAGATACGAACAGACGGACATATATGTTTGCCGATTACATATGATCCAATAAGATAAGATTGATTAGATTACATTAGATGCATGTCTGTTTGAGAAGATCTACATTTTCCTATCTCTTTTATTTTAACAGCCCATCACCCAGTCCGTCTTCTCTGCTCCATCTGAATCCAACCTCCAAACTGCACGTTCGGTTAACTACCTCCTGCCCATTTCCTCCTTTCCCCCTCAACCTCTTCTCACCACCCACACCCCTCCAACCACCCACCAAGAAAGAGAAAATAATTCTTGCATTGGATCAAGATGCTGAGCAGCGCAGGAGCTGCGGTGGTCAGAGACCTATAGCTAGCTGACTGCTAGCGTCAGGACCAGCTAACCAGAGCTGCAAGACATTTCTATACCTCCACGCGGTGATCCGAGATAACAGGCTGCAACAGAGCAGGCTGGTTAACTAAGGAGAAGGGATTTAAGATGAAAGGTTAATCCGGTACTCAATTATGCTTTCTGAAGTTGGATATGTCGGACCGAAAGGTGCAGTCATGCTGTAAACTACTACACAACGCATTCCGTTCTATGGAAAACATCCTGCAAAACCCGTCTCATGGCTTGGTAGCGGGAGATTGAGAACGTCCAGGGCTCGCTAGCGGGAGATTGAGAACGTTCAGGGCTTGGTAGCTGGAGATTGAGAACGTTCATGGCTTGGTAGCGGGAGATTGAGAACGTTCAGGGCTTGGTAGCTGGAGATTGAGAACGTTCAGGGCTTGGTAGCGGGAGATTGAGAACGTCCAGGGCTCGCAAGCGGGAGATTGAGAACGTTCAGGGCTTGGTAGCTGGAGATTGAGAACGTTCATGGCTTGGTAGCGGGAGATTGAGAACGTTCAGGGCTTGGTAGCGGGAGATTGAGAACGTTCAAGGCCTGGTAGCCGGAGATTGAAAACGATCAGGGTTTGGTAGCCGGAGATTGAGAACGTTCAGGGCTTGTTAGCGGGAGATTGAGAACGTTCAGGGCTTGGTAGCTGGGGATTGATAACGTTCAGGGCTTTGTAGCCGGAGATTGAGAACGTTCAGGGCTTGGTAGCGGGAGATTGTGTTAACAACGTTCTTATAGTCCGTCTTTTCATTCATGAACAAGATCCGAAGCAATTTTCTAGAAAACTGCATGTCAGATCGAAATGATTTTTCGCATGTAGCCTCAGAATATCCATGACGCTAAAACATTGATATTGTGTAGTCCATATATGTTTATAATTTTGCACATCGGCAAATTCCTTTGATCTTTTAGGACCATTACATAGAAATGGCATTAGATTTTAAGATTTTACAGTACGCAGCTTAATTTCTCGTCGTATTTTGTTCAATGTCGTATATCCTTAGTCTTGATTGATTGATTAATTATTTGTGTTGCTTATTTGTCTACCTCACAAGCATAACAGCTACTCGGGCTTCAAATACGTGTCGTCGAAATTCACTTTTTCCTTAGCTAGCCATGTCCTTATTTGAGTTTTTGTTTTTGATGCATTTGGTACTTTGTCTTCCTCTGATACTACATTGGGATATAATGCATTATCCATTACTAGGCATGGCGGTCTATACATAATTGGAAGCATTTCATTCGTCACCCAGTTCCTGAAAATGTGTTCATTCATTCCAGTGTTGTAGTCTCTACAGTCGGCACTTTTTGATTGGAAAATAAGTTCAGCGTCATGGACAAGTCCTTTTTTCACTTCTTCCGGCATACGTTAGTATAATGCGCTGCCCTTTGCTGCTTGGAATTTGTCTTTTCTGTTTACCGTCAACGAATTGCCATTCTTTACCATAGGTGGGGTAAAAATTAACCCATGATTCGCCCAAGTATACAAAATCACAGCCTTGTCTACGCCGTTCACGTTTCTGTCTCAGGAATTTGCTTCTGCCAGCAATCAAATGTGATTTTTCACATATAATATTCCTGCCGCCTCAAGTTTTTCCGAATGTAAGGCCGGCTGCTCTTACACTGTTCTAAAGAGTACTTTTGGAAATTTCAATACTGCAGTCAGATTGCAATGCTAATTTTAATTTCCAGTGTGTAACAAGTTGATTTTTCGTAAACAGTTTCAAAATCTACCGTTTTATTACATCTCTGTCGAAATCGTCAAAATTTCCAATTGCTACCTTGCTTTATATTTTTGTTTTGTTTTTTTGTGTTCGCCTTATTTCACTATTCCCCATAGCGGTGTACGTAACACTATGTTTTTATTTTTGCGCCTGTCGGCGCAGTGCATCCGACTTTGGCATCCATTTTATATAAGGGTCTGTTTCCTCCAGCATTTTCTAAGGGTTTGTTACCCCGGGGTAACAGCCGGTGCTGTGATTAAGAGCGAACCGAAGACCTCCGGTTTGTGAGCCGTGTCACTTAACCACTAGCCCACGCCGTCCCCTTAAACCTTGGTTAATGAGTGCACTCAGAGTCCTGTCCAATCCAACGGTAAGGGATTATCTTTCCAGACCGAGTGCCAAATGCGTTTGGTTCTCTGTGTCATGAATATCGCAATATAAATTACTCATTTTAGATTCGCTACGGAACAAACTTGTTTAGTAAACCTGTAGCCTTCTGTATTGTTATAAATGTACACTTCAAACTCATTTTGAAATCGATATCAGTTTAAATTTGGAAAAGGCAACTATATGTCACAATAACAACCCCACACACTATAATACGCTAATAACTGAGAAACAATTTCGCATGAATGACCTTGGTTGTTTCCGTACTCGACAAAGTGTATACTTGGCGCATAAGAAATTCAAGAACTTTTACCACACATCAAGCACGATTTTGACCCACTTATAAGGACATCACGTGATTCAATTAGCTAATCAAATCTCCAACGCAAACGGAAATACAGACAGACTCACATTTGAGAAACTGTTAGTTAGATGAGATATGTGTCTACCATTTCTAATCTAATCTAATCTAATCTAATCGAATCTAATCTTATTTAATCTGATCTGATCTACTCTACTCTACTCTACTCTGCTGCTTGCCCATGTCACTCCAGATGGCGGAGTATAAGTCCAACACTGAAATTGGTTTGCTCTAACCAGATTTTCCTTTTTTGTAGTGTAGTTTGAATAGCATTGGCTTTTGCGTGTTGAGGTTGCCATCCCCATGTATACCACTCCTTGGTCATCTCTTTCGACACGTTGAGAATGATACAGTGGGCCTATTCTGACTCAGTCGTACCCATATTATATAATCGAATCTAATCTAGTCAATTGTCTGTAGGATGTGGGTAGGTGATTCCTACCTGCCAACGTGTATACATGAATATCAGTATATCAGTTTATCTATTTATATGTCCACCTATTCATTCATCCATCCTTTCAGAAATGCATTGATCCATTCGTTGCTGTGTTTTTATTTCATTACCTTGTTGTTTGCCTTGTATATTTATAATTTATCCTACGAGAATGCAAAGGGTTTGTTCATCCAATGCCTATCTGTTTGTCTGTCCACCACATACCAGACAAGCTGTCCAGTTTTTTTTTTGCATATCTGTTTCTGTCCACTTGAAATCTCTCGTCTTTGTGTTTAACGCTTGCTTGCGCTTTACATTAGACTTCATTAAGCATTTTACCTGCCGTCGCTTACCCCTGTCCATTCGCAGCCAGCCAAACCTCTCCACCGTATGTTGGTTTGACCTTGCTAGACACCGACCGAGTGAGTTCCTTGAGACGACACAAACTGATCCATTATTCATAGTTTCTTCACCCTTGCCTCTTATAACCCCCCCCCTACCCCCCCCCCCCCCCCCCCCCCCCCCCATCTTTGGTTGTATACAAATACACTGCTAACACTGAAAGTGGACGATAACGTTCTTTGGTCCAGTTACCTAGTTTGTATTCGTGTTTCTTTTTAAAGGTTTTGTGGTTTCTTGAAGCAGAGCTTTGTTCTTTATCGTGCATTACTTTAATGTTTTATTACTTGTGCATTGCATTATTTGAGACCTCAACTTAAATGTATCTGAAGAGATTAGTTGTCAGTCTGAGGCTACTGCAGTCTCCCTAGAATATGTCCAGGAAGACGTCATTTGTCGGTCTGAGGCTACTGCAGTCTCCCTAGAACGTGTCCAGGAAGACATCAGTTGTCGGTCTGAGGCTACATCAGTCTCCTTAGAACGTGACCAGGAAGACGTCATTTGTCGGTCTGAGGCTAGTACAGTCTTCATACAATGTGTCCAGAAATGGTAATGATGATTGCCATGCCGACGACGAATGGGAAGTATGGGGGGAAAGTGGCAATCTCAAGAAACCAATGCGCGTAACGGTGAGTATGTGAATCCTGCCTGTCTCAAGCGTCTCTGGTCTCAAGGGTCTCTGGTCTCAAGGGAGGTGAGACAGGACGCCAATTTCTTTAGAAACGGACGATACACTGATATTCCGTTTACACTGTATGAATGTAGAAGAACCCTCGACAGTTGACAATCGAAAAGATCAGGCTATTAGCTGTTGCCAGGCAAAAATTTAAACACATTTGAGTATATACAAAAAGCACATCTTCACCTCAATGCATTGAAAATGAATGCATCTCTCGGTTCCTACTTTGTTGCAAGTGTACATAGGTAAATTGACCAGTCCAACTGTGGGGATCATTTGTGGTTTTTGTCTTTAGTTTCAGGGAGTGACGACTAATCGGGGTCAGGTGAAACAGTGGTTAAGACCCCACATAGCGTTCTCGTTCGTGATTCTGGGAATAGGTGGCGACACAGAGTTCTGCCCAAACGAAGTGGTGATCGACATTGTAATTCCCATAGTGGTGAATTTACTGAACATCCTGTCATTGCACTGCAGCTAGTAGAATTTCAGTCCACTTCCTTAAGTACAACTCAGGAAGTGGGAAGCACCACTGTAACCTACAAAAGAAACATCGCCAAGAGCTAATTCAACTCAGCACAAATACCTTCCAACAATGACAATAATAAAAACAACAACAACATTTTTGTTTGTTGTTTAAATTTATGTAATCTCGTCTCCCATGAACTAGAAATTAAAGGGCCAGTAATGGCATGCTAATTAAAGACACGCACTGTTCTCCTGCAAACATGCCTATTTTTTGGCAGTAGGCTAACCCCGTGAGGATCAACTTGATCGCTGTAGTAGTAAGCGACACGCAGATGAAGCCAAACATAGTACAACCGCTTGGATGATCTGGATCCAAGTGCGCTTGAGATGTGAGGAAAGCTACTGTAACCTACCACATAACACCGGTTTCAGTACACACAGTATAGTAAAGATACTCCTTGTGGGCATCCAACGATAATAACAACTTCTATGTATTACTGACATATTTTTTTTTAGTTTATTATGTAATTCTTTCTTTCTCTCTTTCTCTCTCTCTCTCTCTTTCTCTCTCTCTCTCTCTCTCTTTCTCTCTATCTATATCTCTCTCTCACTCTCACTATGTGTTCGTGACTTTGCCTAGTTCCATGCCGTTCTAATACACTTTAAAACACTGAACATCAAATCAAATCAAATCGTGTGTTCACCAGGTGTGTTACCAGTCAGACACACTAAAGGTTAAGGAAGTCTCAAAATAGACACTGCTGTTAGAGATGAAGTGTTGTGGACTTCCTTGCCAGAACCGCATATTTGTTAATGAGATGGCGTCGCCAGCCTCCTTTCAGCCTATTTTTCTTCCCCTAACAGAAAGTCCAGTACCATTTACAGTTTGGTAATTAGATCATGTATTTTACAGTAATCTACCGGGCGTATGTGCTGTGAGAATCGATCGATTTACCACTTTGGTACTCTGATCCTCATGACTATGTTGTTATAAATGTGTACATACTTGTATGTGGGTGTGCGTGTGTGTGGAGTATAGCTTCACCACTGAAATGTGTTTACTCTAAACCAGAATTTAGTTATGTGTAGTGTAGTTTAAATAGCATTGGTTTTTGCGTGTTCAGGTTGTCAGCCTCATGCATATCCCGCCTAGATCATCTCTTTCGACACGCTGTGAATTATACAGTGGGCCTATTCTAAATCGATCACATTTACATTATATAATCGAATAAAATCTAATAAACATGTCTGTCTGTAGGAAGTAAGTAAGGTGGTATATACTCTAATTAACGTGTGTGTCTGTGGGAAGTAGGTATGGGGTAGATACTCTAATCAACGTGTGCGTTTGTGGGAAGTAGGTAAGGGGTAGATACATTAATCAACTTGTCTGTGGGAAGTAGGTAAGAAGTAGATACTCTAATCAACTTTTCTGTGGGAAGTAGGTAAGGGGTAAATACTCTAATCAGTTTGTCTGGGGGAAGTAGGTAAGAGGTAGATACTCTAATCAACTTGTCTGAGGGAAGTAGGCAAGGGGTAGATACACTAATCAACGTGTCTGTCTGTGGGAAGTAGGCAAGGGGTAGATACTCTAATCAACTTGTCTTGGGAAGTAGGCAAGTGGTAGATACACTAGTCAACTTGTCTGTGGGAAGTAGGCAATGGGTAGATACACTAATCAACTTGTCTGTTTGTAGAACCAACAGCATTGTTTCCCTGGTAGCTATTTTACCTTAAGGTAGAGAAGTCTGTAATGTTTTGGACTGAACTATCGACAAAAAGTATAATATTTCAGCGAAACTCACAATAAATGACCAGTTATTAAATCTATATTATGGAAGAGCAATATGTTTTTAGATCAATACTATTGATAACACATCTTATTTAGACCAAACTAAGAGTACTTAACATTTTTTTACATGAATAAACCTGGAAAGAAAGACCTGTTTTAAGACTTAACTGGGGAGAAAAGTTTGGTCATGGTAAAACACACTCATCAGACAATGTTAGTCTGGGTCAGGGAAAACATACTGATCAGACTATGTTAGTCTGGGTCAGGGGAAACATACTGATCATACTATGTTAGTCTAGGTCAGCTGAAACATACTGAGCAGACAATGTAAGTCTGGGTGATGGGAAACAAACAATACACATTACGGGTTATGACGTAATAGCCAAAAAACGTGAAGAGAGTGTACAGAAACAATACACAGTACGGGCTATGACACTAGCAAAAACAAGTGAAGAGATATTACACAAACAATACACAGTACAACATACGACACAGTTTCTAAAAACAGTAAAGGAATGAAAACTATTCCCAACACAACTCTGTTCAAAAACAAGAGAAAGGTGGCACCAACTGTAAACAATGCACATCAGGTCAGTTATAAAAATGGCACAAACTGTACACAGTATAACTCTTGGCAAAAGACTAAAACACAAGATAGATGACACAAACTAAACACACTAACATCTCTTGTCACAAAGACTAAAACAAACGATAAAAGACACACACTAAACACAAGTGGTCTTGCAAACACAATCCTCCACGGGAAGGTGCATGGGAGACGACGAAGAGGCTGGCCCAAAAAGAGATGGGAGGACAACATAAAAGAATGGACCAGTCTCCGACCAGAAGAGTCAAGAGCAGTGGCATCTGACAGAGAGGGATGGCGTGGAGTTGTGAGGATGTCTTCATGTGTGCCCCAACGACCTCACCGGTTACCGGATGACCTGACCTGAGACTAACATTGTCTGATCAGTATGTTTCAGCTGACCCAGACTAACATAGTCTGATCAGTATGTTTTCTCTTACCCAGACTAACATTGTCTGATCAGTATGTTTCCCATCACCCAGACTAACATTGTCTGATCAGTATGTTACAGATGACCCAGACTAACATACTGGGCTCAGTTACTAGAAAAATATGACACAATCTCCCTCATTAGCATCATTCACAGTGTCTAAAACAGTTTATGCCATGTCCAGCGTCTCGACGGCTTGTTTAACCCAAACGTAGTTGCTACCAACAGCTGGTTGCATCTTGCAAATTATAGGAGTCTGAGGCCCCGGTAATTAGTTTCTTTATTTCCGTATGGGCCACATGTTCCCCCCCCCCCCCCCCCCCCCCCCCCCAGTCGTCAACCGCATCTTCTCCAATTTTTGCATTCCAATCACCCTGAACTACCAATATGTCTTTTTTTGGCGTTTCGTGTATCAGACTTTGAAGTTGATCATAGAATGCCTCTATTTCACAATCTTCGTAGTCTGCAGTGGGTGCGTAGCACTGTATTATGGTAATATTAAACGGTGCTGCCTTTAGTCGTAAGATGATAAAACGGCTAGATATTGGGCGGCAACCCAATATGCATCTGGCTGTGTCTTTATGCACCAGTATCGCCACTCCGTGTAAATGTTTGTCCTCCCTGCCACTGTAGTAGAACTTGTGGCCCTCCTCCGTGGTAAACTCTCCAAAGCTTTTTCATCTAGCCTCGAATATACCAAGGATGTTCCACCGGTAGTTCTCCATCTCGTGCGTTAGCTCATTGATTTTGCCATTTGGGTTCAGTGTTCTAACATTCCACGTACCTATTGTGAGCTTGTCTTTCTTCAGTTTGATGGTTCCACCAGTAGCACACTTATCGCCTCCGACGTGGTCTGGGTCAGCTGAAACATACTGATCAGACAATGTTAGTCTGAGTCAGGGGAAACATACTGATCAGACTATGTTAGTCTGAGTCATCTGTAACATACTGATGAGACAATGTTAGTCTGGGTCATCTGAAACATACTGATCAGACAATGTTAGTCTGGGTCAACTGAAACATACTGATCGGACAATGTTAGTCTGGGTAATCTGAAACATACTGTTCAGACAATGTTAGTCTGGATCAGGTAAAAGATACCGATCAGACAATGCTAGTCTGGGTCAGGGGAAACATACTGATCAGACAATGTTTGTCTGGGTCAGCTGAAACATACTGATCTGGCAATGTTAGTATGGGTCAGGGGAACATAGTGATCTGGCAATGTTAGTCTGTGTCAGGGAAAACATACTGATCTAGCAATGTTAGTCTGTGTCAGGGGAAACATATTGATCAGACAATGTTAGTCTGGGTCAAGGGAAACATACTGATGGACACAGTAATGCATGTAGTGATAAGCTTACTGAGGAGCGCCGCATTGTACTACAGCCAGAAACACTCCGATCCACCTTCATAAGTGCGCTTCAGGATGCTTGAAGTATCACTGTAAGCTTCCACCAAAGAAAGTCTTTAAGAGTATCGAACTCAAGCGCAAGTGGTATTAGCAGCTTCAACAACCCAAAGACCTCACTCTTAGATGGCATACGTCTCAATCAGTTGACAGGCTCGTCTGATGTATACTCTGGGGTATATGATTTTTGTAGGCCACTGAGAACCAGTCAACTATCGTCTTGTCGTCAATATTACAACAATTGTCTCTACACAACTTGTTATCATGTAAATATCATGGAGGAAATCTATACAAAATCACCCAGCATCCTCAATAATACACATCTCAAGGGGCAGCGAATTTCCAAGTAAACAACAACTGATGGAGACAGACGGAGTGGTTTAAACCGGGAGGGCCTAGTGAAACCATCGCCCTGATCAGTAATGGCCGTCTGATCAAGAATGAGCTGGCCAATAACAACCACAGATCCATCAGACCAGACCCTGCACCACCAGCATGACTGTGCAGGGTTGACTTCGGGGTGAATGAACATTCCAATAGTCCGCTGGTCACTTTGTGACGAAACTACTCAACTGGTCACTTTGTGACGAAACTTCTCAACTGGAATGTGACACTGGTTATCTGCAGACTCCGCAGAGTCTTCTGGGGGTCGATGTGGTCGAGAGGTCAGGGGCACTAGCCTCTCAAAGTGATGAACAGAAACGGTGAACTATCGAATCGCACAAGTTTTATAGTGATACCTGGTCTCACGAGAGATGGGATCAGAGTGTCTGCATACTGTCTTGACTCTAGTCGTCTTGACTAATGTTTTGCCACTGGTCCAAGATAGATTGAGATTAGAGGGTGAAGTCGATGACAAGCGCAGTTCTCCTCACTTTGTTCCAAACACAGCACAACTAACATCATGAAGACAGACACGTATGTTTATATCGCTATCATCGCTTGCGATAAGAAACGAACAATAACAAAACCCCCTTAGGAATAACCAGTGTTTTTTCTTAGATTATCATAGATTCAAACTAATTGTTATACTCTTCTCTGCGGGATTTTCTTTTTTTATAGAACGGGTTGGGGAAAGGGAAAGCGGAGGTCGCAGGTTGTTTTATCGATCAGCTGCTCCACAATAATTTGTACGGAACTTGTCAAATGGTTCGTGGCTCTTGAGGGCGACATTGCAATTATCTGGCGGTATTTCCAGCCTCTTGTGAGTAGGATAGAATACAGAAGCCTGTCATGAATCTCCTCCTATGATACATTTCCGGAAGCACTTGAACCGGTTGCTTATCTACAGTGGCGTAGCTACCGTTCAGATGAGATCCTCAAGCACAGAGTGGATTAGGAAATATGTTTCTCTTATAGTAATGATTGTAAGGCACGCATTATGTATGCTATGTTATGTTGTTACGTTATGTCAGACAGAAGTGACATTCATTAACATCGGGCAGATCCAAAGATAATCAATCGCTTTCAGGATATTACATGTAATAGAGATAATTATAATTCCTATAGATGATCGATTTCTCAGGCGCCCATTTCTCTTTGACTATGGTCCGATCTTCAACTCACATACAGTGTAAATAATTATTGTCTCCACTAATAATGTTTCCTCTAAGGAGGCATTATGGACCAACTCACATTTGATTGTAAACTTCTGTAGAATGTTGTAGGTGGTGGATTATACCTACTACTTCCGCGTCCTCCCAGGTGCCCCTTCCTGTCATACTTAAATCTGAGAGTTTAGATTAATTCTTTATTACCGCGACATTATATAACAGGCTGTCATAAACTGATTTATGTACATCACTCAGTAATATCTAAAGACCTCACTATGTCTGCTTTCACGCCAGGAATTAGACTTTCATTGCTAGAAACCCTAGCATAACCAGGACTGAACATCTTTCAATATTTAACAAATATCTCTACATGCTATCCATTCAAGCAGCGGCTATCATGTCTGTACTCACAACGCTTGGACCAGGTATCCGACGTGATGACATCGCGGAGTAATACAATCTCAGATAAGCAGCATAGAGATTAAGTCAACGCCTTAAACTCCATTCTCATAATTGCAGCTGTTGTCATATGTGATCCGTTCCGATCAGCAACGATTCTACATGATCTTCATTTCTCTAGACTCGACACAAACCCATCAGCAGTATTCACTAGAGATTTGCGGCATTATGCTGATAGTTGTTGAGCCAACTAATGTGTTAGAGGATTCCCACTTCATTCTTGTCAATGCTCCCATACACTAGAGTTAAGTCATGGCTGATATAGTAATGTTCATATTCATAAGACATTCGATACATTCAACCATTGTTCTGTCTGTCATTTACAACTATGAAAGTCGATTGTACTATATGAAAGAGATCCACAGGATCTCTTCTCAAACATGTGATTTGTTTAGTGGGTTCTTTTACTGTTTCTTTGTACTAGTCTTTTCAAATTGATATAGTGGGATGGAGTAGTGGAGGGGATACTATTTGTGTTTAAAATCTATATCGGATTTAATTATTGGCTTGTCCGTTGATGGTTGCTATAACAACAGGAAACATTACTAACAGAAGGGAAAAAAGTACGATAGAGAGTGTATTGAACGGTCTCCTATCATGATTTTGAAAGAGTTAGAAAAAGACAACGGATAGGAGACGGGTGCTTTATCGGTTCCTTTGTAGCAAGTTTACAGCGGTCACTTTGCCAGTCCAACAGTTTCACTTACTGGTGGTTTTTATCTTTAGTTTCAGAGAGTGAAGACTAATCGGAGTCAGGTGAGACATATTGATTTGGAATGAGTAAGAAACCACATTATTCATCTACACTAGAAACATAAACATGCACACATTTATTATCGCATGCTCCATCTACAACGATGTAGGATGATACTGATGATACATTTTGTTTCTTCAATTATCAGGTCACGCCATTTGTCCATAATACTGATAGCATCCCACCACAGGCTAGGCAGGGTTTTTTTAAGGTCAAGGAATTAAAACAGTCAACAGCGATGAACAATACTTACTTACGTGGAATCCTCGTATACAAACAGACAGACAACTTAACGTACCTTCATTATACTGGTCTAAAAAAGCTCTACAGAGTCTGTATACAGCAAGTTTATTCCACTCCACAGATACTAAAAATAACTGTGATCATCCAATATGTTTTTTAATGGATTAACTGACCCTGCCTCCACCACATCCTGCGGCAATGCATTCCAAGAATTCACCACTCTCTGACTAAAACAAATATTTCCTAATCTCTAATCAGGACCTGTATTTAAACAATTTGAAGCTGTGCCCGTTTGTTCTTGTAACTGATTGAGCTTTGAAAAACTTGGTACAGTCTAATTTATCCTTTCCATTGATTAATTTATAAGCTTATATTAAGTCACCTCGCATTCTTCTCTGTTCCAGACACTGTAGACCAGTTTTTCTTCTCCCTCACAATTTTGTAATCCAGCAATTGTTTGTGTAGTCCTTCCTTGTATCCCTTCTAGCATGTCTATATCCACTCTAGATGTATGCATGCTGCTAGGTTATCCGTAGCACCTTTCTGTTTTCAACTTTTACATCCTTTGGCTTACAATGCCTCAGGGAAGGTAGGGTTTCGTATTGGGAAAAAATTTCATTAGTTTAGAATGTTGCCTGGACAGCGGCTAACAGGCAGCACTTTTAGATTTACAACTGACAATGGTTCATTTTCGTGCACTGCGTGGAAACGAGATCTCCAAGTTTCTCTGTTCATTTCCAATAGGACTATGAGTTGACCTCACTTGCTTAGAGACCAGGAACAGCATGAAGCTTACATGATTCGAAACTGCACCGTTTGGCGCTTTCTTTTCTTTAGAGATTGTTGAACCATACCTTTCAGCTTAAGCGTCACCTGACACATAATATATTGGTAAAGTATTCTTTTTTATAAGATTGTTCTCTTCATAGATTCTCTACCAGTTTTAAAAGCTTTCATAAATACAACAGCAAACTACACAGCATGCAGACAGCAGCTTTACTGGGACAAGCTATAAATTGATTAGCTTTCAGCGCATTTATAACCTGACTTTCGCAAGATAAGCGGATACATGAAAAAGTGCAGGAAGGAAAGGGGGGCGGGAGTTAGGAGGTTGTCATAGCAGGAAAGGAGAGAGGAAGGGCACGTGGGGAGGTTCAAAGTGCAGATAGATTACCCATAGAAAGGGAAAGCAAATCCACACTGAAGATAAAGAAACATTTCAATAATTAAATGCAAAAGATACGTCGATTTCCACGACAAATTATTGTGAACAATCCACTCAAGATGGAAGGATGGATAGAATGCAAAAGCGGTTTCCTATCAGCTCTCCCCACTATTAAGACACAAACACATTGCATTCAAGATAAATAGACAGCTGATAAATAGTATTTTTCTGTGCTGATAGTGTCAGACATTGGCTCTCACCAAGGCTCAAGAAAGGAAAATCATATGAGGTGCTGGGGAAAGGCTGTCGTGGTCACAATACTGGACAGAGAACAAAACGAAGAAATCAGACAGATGCTGCACCATTGGGCATGGAATATATGAAAAGGCTGAGAATTAAATGGTTCGGACACCTGACAAGAATACAACTAAAGTTAGCAGATGCTCGTATCTACAATACTAGACATCAGAATCGCAGAGCAAGAGGCAGACCAAGAAAAAGATGTATAGACATTGTCAGTGAGACACTGAAGAAACACGGTGGGACGATGAGGCTAACATCGGGTCAGACGAAGCACAGTGATCAAAGAATGTTAGCCAGGGTCAGGAGAAATATACTGGCCAAGACACTCACCTGACCTCCTCGTTGGTCGTCGTGGAAACGGGCTGTTGTCGAGGACAACAATCTGGCTAACAAGGTGAGCTTTGACGTGATCCTAGTAGTAGTGAGTGACACGCAGATGAGGCCAAGCATTGCACAACGTCTGAAGGACCGCGGTGCTTTCATCAGCACGCTCGGGATGTCAGGAAAGCTACTACATTCTGCCACAAGTTTCGTCCTTTTCAGGGAGCACAAATTGGTTACCAACCAATTGTGGGCATTAGCAACCAACCAAACAGCCAACCAACCAAGAAACACGGAATGACAACAACGTCGACAACACATCTGCCGCATGATAGGTAACTACACCTACTGACGACGTTTGCCGACAAAAGCGAATAGAAGATGATGATGGTGATGATGATAATGGTGATGACGATGATTATGATGATGATGATTTTGATGATAATGGTGTTGGTGTTGATGATAATCATGATGACAGTTCACAATGCTCTAAAATGTCACAAAAAATTACTAGAATATGTGCCCCTAGTCATCATGTAGCATGTCCTTTGTAGAACGTCGCTCCCATCACAGTCTGTCTGAAAGAAACTCGTTCCCTTGCCAAAACACCAGCTTCCGCCACTGTCATACTCAGGCATTCCTAGATATCTTGGTGCCATCGTCTTCTTGGTCTACCGCTTCCTCTTTTGCCTGGCACCATACCTTCTATCACCGTTCTCTCAAGACCGTTGTGTCTCTTGATGTGACCAAAGTATTTGTATTTTCTAGCCAAAATGGAATTGATAAACCAGTTCTCTTCTATGCTCAACTCTTGCCGAATGTCTACATTTGTTCTTTTCTCTGTCCAGGGTATTCTGAGGATCTTTCTGTAACATTTTGACTCGAAGGATTCGATTCTTTGTCTAGAAGGAAAAACACAGGCTCTCAAGATTTTTACTTTTATCGTTTTGTTGGTGCCCTGCCATAATTTCTTCAGGCTGTTTAGTCTCTGCATTGCTATAGCTAATCTTCTTCTGATTTCTTTCAAGCAGTCACCATTTTTGTCAGTTCTGGAGCCTAGATATTCAAAATGTGTAACCTGATCTATTTCCTCACCACCCACTGTAAATTTATGCTGACATTGTGTTTTATCGGTGGTCATTACCTTTGTTTATGTTTATGAACAGATTTTGATCTTTACTATGTCCATTAACACTGAAAGTAGCTGCTCTAGCCCTTCCGCACTTCTTGATAGTATCACTGTGTCATCTGCGTATCGTAACTCTGAAATCTCGTACCCCCAATCGTAAATGGGTCGAAACTTTCAATGTTCTGATCTTCTCGTACATTTCTCATTATACATTCCACATATATGTTGTACAGATAAGGTGAGAGGATACATCCTGTCGGACTCCCTTTTGTACTGCAAACCAATCTGATGTTTGCCCAGATACTAGGACAGTGGCTTGTTGATCTCGGTATAATGTATGAGAGTTATATAAGAGGAGCAGAGTGACCGCATTACCCTCTTCAATATAATAAAAGAATATGTCTTATGGTAACAAGAAAAGCCTTCAAAAGATCACTTTTTGTATGAGGTAAATGTAAATAGCCTGTCGATTCTTACAACTGCCAACCTCTTTGACTGTTATATGTTTCTTGGCAGCAGTGCAGTACGATAGGCTGCCAATACGTTTCGTAGGCGTAGAAGCGATCTCACCGAGGAAAAAACGGGAGATTATCTTCTTCATTCTTTAGTGTTGAAGAATTTCTCTGACATCAAGAAATATTTTTTTGGGTATTTAAGAACATCTGCAACACTTGGAAATCGAGCATGCATTCCATAGTTTACTTTATTATAGATTGGAACAATGCATCCGTTGTTTCTGATTTTATCATTTCTCTTTGACTAGCAACGCAAATGATTAAAACAGGCGGATTATTTTATATTCGTTATTTTACGTTTCTGTTAAGAATCGAAAATATATGTATGGTATTTTTTGTTTCCGTCTCTATATATTTCAGTATGTGTATATATATATATATATATATATATATATATATATATATATATATATATATATATATATATATATATATATATATATATTGTGTGTGTGTGTGTGTGTATGTGTATACCTCTCAGAAGCAGATACTTTAAAATATACCCCTGAATATAGAGGAAGGATAAGCATTAAGAATACGCAACAGTGGAGACAAATAAACGACCAACAGTAGCATTCTCCAGTGAAGGTCCACCGATTTGATTACCACTTTAAAATGCTATATCGATCATCCTTTATCACAGTCTCTCTGATTTGCTTATATAACCAACGGGATGGGATACACGGGGTAATGGCCATTAGAAGGCAAATGAAACCCATTGTAGAATTATTTGACTAGTCCCCAAGTAAATACTGATGGATGTCGGTGAAATATCAAAAGTTAATATAAGGACTAGATGGAATGCCTAACTCACATATATGTTGTCCCTAATATTAGCATGATTAGTTTGTGGCTGTTTCTTACTTTGTAATCATTAGTCTATGATTATCTATTATAATATCATGATTAATCTATGACTGTTCATTATCTTGTAATAATCAGTCTGTAAATGCACATTATATTATAATGGTTAGTATACCTTATCCATTATATGTTCATAATTAGTCTATCACCATCCATTATCTTATCATGATTAGCCTATGATTGTCCATTATCGTGTAATTAGTTTATGGTTTCTCATTATCGTGTAATTAGTTTATGGTTTCTCATTATCGTGTAATGATTAGTCTATGATGTCACATTATTTTGCCTACTCTTGTTCGTTATTTTGTAATGGTTAAATGATTCCTATTTTTCAAAACGTATGCCAGATATTAGCTTTCCCCTTTACACAAATAAACTCTCTATTCTATTGTTTATAAATTAAACCAATACTGGTAAAACAAAGTCCGACATTATTGTTTGTTTAGAAAGAGCCACCTCGCCCAGTACATATCATTATGTGAGCCATCTTGCCAAGATCGGACAATTATATGTAAAGCTAAAAGGTATCCCTTAGCAGATACAGCTGTCGAGGATTTAGTAGAGACTTCTCTCAGTTTATTATGAGATGTTCTTGCTGCCAAAAGACAAGAGGTTGTGTTATCAGTGCGGCAAAGGTCCGCACCTACTAAAACATCACAATTTACTTTGAGAATTACTTTACAAATTAAAACAAGTCGATTTTACTACAAAAAGATCTATATTGAGAATTAATATCGGCACATTAATAACGAAACGTATTAAACAATGGAGGCACTTTAAGCGACATTAAAAGAGTGATCAATGAAATAACTTAGCACACTACAAGATCTACAACTGATGAATGTACTGCTTCTTGTTTTCCCTTTTTTTATCCTTCTTGTGTCTTTCAGTGTCAGATTATGAAAAGGTTTCTTGACTGGACCCTAGTATGTGCTTGTGACTTTCAGTGTCAGGTTTTGAAGAGGTTTCTTCACCGGGCCCTATTATGTGCTTGTGCCTTTCAGCGTCAGGTTATGAAGAGGTTTCTTGACCGGGTCCTGGTATGTGCTTGTGCCTTTCAGTGTCAGGTTTTGAAGAGGTTTCTTCACCGGGCTGTATTATTTGCTTGTGCCTTTCAGCGTCTTGTTATGAAAAGGTTTCTTGACCGGGTCCTGGTATGTGCTTGTGCCTTTCAGTGTCAGGTTTTGAAGAGGTTTCTTCACCGGGCTGTATTATGTGCTTGTGCCTTTCAGCGTCTTGTTATGAAAAGGTTTCTTGACCGGGTACTGGTATGTGCTTGTGCCTTTCAGCGTCAGGTTTTGAAGAGGTTTCTTCACCGGGCTGTATTATGTGCTTGTGTCTTTCAGCGTCTTGTTATGAAGAGGTTTCTTGACCAGGCCCTACTTTGTGCGTAAAAAAAAACCGGAGATCTTTACTGCTTCTGTTATTGATGTTATCCATCTTTTGATTGGTCGACCCTTGGCTTTGTATCCATTGTATCTGTGTAGCATTGCTTTTCAAGAGACATTATCTGGTGTTTGACGTGTCACGTGGCCGAACCATTTGGTTTGCTGTCTCTTGATGAGGGCTAGCACTAGTGTTGTACCTACTTGTCTCGAAATATATTTATTTCTGAATCTATCCATTCTTGTTCTTCTAAGTATTCTGCGCGGATATGTCTATACGAATTTTTATTTTACGTATCTTTGAAGGATAACACATTTTAGTATGTGAAACTTCAAAACTTAGACACACTGACAAGAAAATGAACGAAATAATTTTACCATGACAGTAAATAAATCCAGGTTACAATAAGGAAGGAGGAGATTTGTACAAATAAACAATTTGAGACTTCGTATAATGAAAGCATTTAAACGTCATCTAAAACAACAACTTTTACTAGTAGTGACCAGCTTAACTTAGTACCAAGTACACATCCACAGCAGAAAGTAAAGACATTATAATAGAAGGAAGTAAGACCGAAGTAATCAGCATAATTTAAATCATTCAAACCATGGAGCACATGTCTTCAACAAATACATGCCAAATCATCAAATGTTCACCTCTTGTCCATATTTATTTACGTTTTGGTGCCTCATATTTAAACAGAATGGGTGGCCATTTCCATGCCAAAGCCTTCTTTGTTGCATCTTACAACAGGCATGCTAGTTTAAAGTGTTACAAGTCTTTGGTTCAATATCGTTAACACTGGTATAAATAGTATGTACATTGGACATGAAGGAAACCTGTGGTACAATTATAATCAAAGACGGATGTATGTATCTTGGAACTAATGAACAAAATAGCACAAACAAATTCAGCATTCCAAAAATTTAAAAGCAAAAAAAAGTCACCTAGGATAATAAGGAAGAGATCCAATAATATGAAAGGAAATAATTAACAATCAATAAACAAAGAAATAAGGATCCACATAAGCCCGAGAGATGTTGTACTGGAGAATGGTAAGATTCATATGATTTTTATATGATTAACAAGGACGTCCTGAATGAGACTAGTGATCAATGGAATCATGGTATATACGTCATTAAGGTAACGGGCCTTATTAGCTTTGTTATGATTATAAGAAAGTCTACAAACAATGAGTTTAAAGTGCACATTTCAATGTAAAAACTGCGAAATATGATGAATAGAGCAAATTATTTCAATATTATACAACTCTTGTATCTGTCGTAGTAGTCCCTTTCAGTCGTGACTAACTATAGGGTGATGTGGCTTTAGAATGGTGGCGCTTTGCAAAGGTAGGTCACACGTGATGTTGTGATACTGCTATTTGTGGTGCAGAGTGTTGAGCTGATCATAGACTAACTGTGTCCAAATTCAAGTTCTGAATCAAGCCCTGAATGTGGCGCCGGAATGTCAGACACACACAAAAAAGTAGACATACCTATTCTGCAAAGTACGATGATCAGTGAAGGACTATTTAGAGACTCAAGTGACAAATTTAAAAAACATGCAGCTGGATCAAATCAACGTGGATGAAGACTGGACAACCATTAGAGACTATATATATAGTCCTCCATAACTGAGCATACTAGATACAATACATATAAACATCAAGATTGGTTATATAAGAGAAAAGCAGAACAATTGTCAATTATCAAGGACACAAATAACTATTTAGAGCTAATCAAAGAGGCACTTCGTCTGCAGCCAAAAAGATGGCTTTGATTTTCATACGTAAAATTGTCAAAGAAAAATTCACAGCAGAAACATGAATAACACATGATTGAATAATAAGTCAGACGAATTCTAGCTGTTGCAGACAAACCGAAAAGCTGGAATGCTGAGCGAAATACTCCCTCACTGTTCACAATCAACCGTCCATTATCTGAGACGAGACCATAGCACGCCTGTCACAGGAAACTCTGAATAGCGAAATGGAGTTATTAACAATATCGAGGCGGTCAGAGCTGTGACCAGTCATCTATCAAACTGGAGGGCTCCCGATTCGGATCTGCGAACATCTGCGATTTACACAGCAGGTAGCTGTGCACTAACACAGATATTGAGTTGCATAACACATAATGGAACACTGAAACTGGCTCACAAGAACGGAAAGATACAACCATCGCCCTTATTCACAAACGAAAGGAAAACTGAAAATTCTGCGACAGCCGTTTGGAGATCTATCTCATTCCGATTGTTGGCAAGATATTGACACTAGTTCACCGATTGACCAATCATTTACATCATTTCCTGCTGCCAGAGAGCTGTTGTGGCTTTAATGCGGGTCGTGGAACAGTGAATTATGAAATACGTGACTCGCAACTCCAGGAGAAATGTCAAGAGTAGCAGCAGCGTGGTCTGCATATGACTTTCATAGATCTGACAAAAGCTTTTGACATGGTCAATAGAGATGGATACTAGAGGAAAATGAGAAAATTCGACTGTCTTAGCAAATTCGCAACGTTCATCAACCATTTCAACGAGGCGACGAATGCTTGTGTGCTGATTGATCTGAGAACATCAGAGTCCTTTCCTGTCTCAAACGACCTCAAGCAGGGCTGTGTACTGGCGCTTACACTTTTCAGCGTGATATCTGCTGCTATGATCAGAAATAGTTTTGGGGGTTGTGTTGGTAACGAAGTGGGAATAAAGTACAGGCCAGATGGTAAAATGTTCAATCTCTGGTGGTTGCAGGCTCACACACAGGCAAGGAATTCAACCATCTCCATCTGTTTTCTGAAGACTATGCCCTCACTGTCAGACTGAAAAAGGCAGGCCTGTGTAGACATGTTTCCCACGTCGCACTATTACTACCAACACAACTGAAGTAATATTTCAGCCTGTAACCAGTGACGCATATCGCGACACAGATAACAGCGGCAAGAATAAACGCATCCAATCAGTAGACATCAACACTGACCTTGGTAGTACTCTCTTGGTAAACTATTGTTGACTAGTACTCTCTATTGGAAAACTATTGTTGACTAGTACTCTCTATTGGGAAACTATTATTGACTAGGTCAATAACATAATCTGAAATGTCAGTGCTGTTTTTTGAAGGCTGCACGGCAGCGAGTGTGATCTGAGGGGACTTCGCATTTACTTCAAAACTTTAAGGTCAACCGCGCTGTTTTGCTCACCACACTTCTATATGCTAGTGTGACTCGGAGTGTGTACTGCGGGCATATTAGACAAATAAATCCATTCCAGGGGCATTGCTGCTGTATATTGTTAAGAAAATAATGTCAAGATTTGGTTCCAGACACAACGATTCTCATAAGTGCCAGCACGCAGATCATCCACACACTATTGCAGAAGACCTATGTCAGGGAGAGCTCAAATTCGTACGCATGCCAAACAACTGCATCCCCAAACAACTAATGCATAGCGAGATCAAAGAGGGCCTGCGTCTGGTCGGAGGGAAAAAGAAGTACTTCAACGATTTATGAAAATGTCTCTGACACTATCCAACATCGCTTTCAACTCACACGTTTGATGAAATTCGACACAAGTGCTATTCCTGTAGAGTATGGTGTTACTGTCTTGAAACAAAATATTTGCCGTCTTATTGACAATACAAGAAGGAATATCACCATATGAACTAGCCAACGATATAACATGTATTTATATCCAAACTGCTCAAACGTTACTATCTCAGAAAATATTTAATGAGAGAACACACATCTGGGACAAAAACACTCAGGTAGATAGAAGAAAGACGAACAATTTTTTTTAAAAGTAAGGCTGATCGTGATTTATGTAAATCTTACACAAGCCAAATTAAAGCGAGTATTAAAAAGGATAATAAAGATTAAACCCTAGTCACTTGCAATAAAATAGAAGATATACATGAACAAGATTTTCACAAAGACATATTTTTCTTTAGTGAAATAAAAGTAAATGAGCAAATTTGTGCCATTAAATCGATCAATAAGCAACAAAAGAGGTGAGACTGACAAGACACATGGACGTCTTAAACAGACGGAAACAATACTGCCAGAATATGTATCACGATTTACACGTGAAGGCATATAGTCCTGATGCCGAGACAGAACCTGAAATAGAGCATGCGATAGACGAGGCTCGGTAATCAATCAATTACCTGAAATTCGGGAGACCTCCAGGTTTCGATGAATTGAAATCTGAAAGGATTCAAGCAGTATCTGAAGATTGCATTAGCATATAAAACGTACTATGCTGCAAAATCTGATAGAGTGGAATTTAGCACATACAGTGGAAAAGATCGATTTACATACCCGTATTTTAAAGAGCAATTTAAAGATGTATACTAACTACAGAACAACCTCCATTATACGGTTGCTGCGAATGATGTCAGAGAAAGCCAGAGAGTTCAGGATTAACTTTCATAAATGTTTTATTGATTACATGAAGGTTGTTCATTGTGTTCGACACCATCAGATATCGGCTATTGTGAATGATACGGGGTTTCCACAACACAGCATCAAACTCACCGCATTACTGTATCATGGCCAGCGCGGCAGTGCGGATTAATGGAGACTATTTAGAATAGTTTGGCGTCCAAACGTGAGTACGTCAAGGGTGTACCCTTTAACCTTGTCTGTTCAACCTTTATGCAGAGAACATAATACACAATGTCCGTGCTGACCCAGGTTATAAAAATGTTCATTCATTTAGCATTGACGGATGCCATTCACCTGAACTTGGATATGCTGGCGACACGCTCCTGGTTTTGACTACTCCAGAAGGTATTGAGCAGTTGATTCTTCTCATCTTGAAGTATAGTGAGACTCAAAATCTGTACTTAAACATCAATCAAATTAACATATTTATAACCGACACAGTCTTGATCAAACCTAGAATCAAAATTGCAAACGAAGATCTCGGAACAGGTCCGGACTTCAATTATCTGCTCTCAATCATCAAACGTTTCAGAAATTGGGTTGTCAATTTTAAATGACGACTCGCTATAGGCTCTCATTAATCAACTCAGATGTCAAAACTAGGGAACGGCACTAACAAGCAGATCAGATTACAGTTGGTGAGGACATGCATATTCCCGGTGGCAACATATGACTGTGAGACTGGGCACTTAGCAAAGCGGTTACACGGAAAATAACGTCCTTCGAAATTAAATGTGATAGGCGAATGTTAAAAATATCATGGACAGAGAAAAAATATAACCAGGACATACTGCACGTTTTAGAATTTAAAGTCCAATTAGCTGCTCAATGTAGTTACGATGAAGAAATGTATAATCTTTGGTCACGTTAAAAGATATTACAGCTTGGAAAGAATGATCATGGAGGGTATGGTTTCTGGAAAAAAGGGGAACGAGGTCGACCCTGGCCTCGGTACATTACTGAGAGTTTGCATGTATCTCTGGTCGGCTAGTGCTCTTGCCACTAATCGACTGGAGTTCCGAGAATCCATGACGGAGAGAAAGTTCTGGAAAGAATATGTCAGGTAGCCATTAACTCCTGTTATTTCCTGACACATTTGACTCAACACGGCCAACACTGAAATGACTGACATGCCGAGACCAATTTCCTTGGGTCTTATATGGAACTGGTGCTGGATTTAGACCCTCAGAAATCTGGGGTTATGCCCTCTGTGGCTCGGTTGGTCGGCATCCAGTGTATGAAAAAGGAATTGACGGAAGAGCACTATCAGGAGTGGAGCCTGCGGCTTAATTTGACTCAAGACGCAAACACTATAGAATCGAGAGCACTTTCGTTGGGTCTAATAGTGAACGTGTGCTGGTATTAGACCCACGGAAGACAGGTCAGCTCTCTAACCTTCTTATGAAGGATCGCTACGGAAACCGTGCCTTAACACCGCGTAAACCGCATGCTCCAGATACCTGGTCACGGACAAACAAAAGCCCTCGATTAATTCGTCCTGGCCAAAAAATGAACGGGTGCTGGAAATAGACCATCGGAAGACAGGTCAGTTTTACCCTACAAATGACAGGGCGTTGCTACGGAAATCCTGCTCAACTCGAGAGGAACCGCAGACATTTGGTTCACGTACCAGGCTGATAAGCTAATGGCGCGAGGCTACCATGTGAGGGATAACGGCCGGACGCTTGTTAGCCGGAATCTCGCCCAAATTCTCAGCACCACTGCAATGGGAGGCTTCGATATGGTCGGGACCTGGGGATCGCGCCTCAACCCTACCAGGTCGAGCAACAGAAAGAGGTCTCTTCCATCCGCTGATCAAAGCGGGCAAATAGCTGCTCGATATTCACCCTATACGGCGATGGGGTGCGAAACCACCAACAAAAGAGTTAGTTCCTGGTCGGGGTATCGAAAACAGTAGAGCAGCCACCTCACTGTGAACTGTGGAAACCCACTCCTTGACCACGAGATATGTCCGCAAACCAGGCGAACAACATCTCCGTGACATTACCAGGCTTGTCCCCTGGTTAAACTGGTTAAATGCACTTCTGCTTCGATATCTACCTCTGTACGCTATCAGCCATACCAATGGACGCAGAAGAGATGCAGACCAGCGGACATTGCACACCTGCCCCACTGTGTCAACATCCCAGGTGGCGGGGAATGCTAGGCGTACCATCCCTGGATAGAAGCCAAGAAAATAAAGGGAGCAAAGAGATACCCCACTCACATGCAAATGCTACGTTTCTGGCAGGACGTGACGATCCTGGGGTACAGACACACTGGACTGCCTCTCTTCCGGGTAAACCAGTCCATATCATATATTATCTCATATATTATCTCACATATCATCACCGCACCCTATAGACACGAGTTGTGAAGACTCGTTAGTCTGGTAAGACAACTTCCATAAGAGAGACAACTCTGATCATAAACAACTGCTGCCTTGCAGATAGGCTGGGGACAGCCAAAGGCTAAGGAGGGCACCCCTACATAAACGCCTGTTGAAATCGGATGCACGGGGCCGCAAGCCTAACAAAACAGTGCAACGTAAATCGCAGTATGATGACAGTGCAACCGATCAGAAAAACGTATAGCGCTCATCCTGCGGAGTCCCGCCAGGCAGCGATAGTGCCGGGCCTCACGCCTCGAAGGGGCCCACCCTTGACTACTGGTGGTCACCCACCCATGTGTCGTGGAGTCAAGGCACATGGCTATAGAACAACTTTTATTGACCAAAAACTCAAGACCCTCAAAATACTACAGTGGAATGCGGAGGGAGTCATTTAAAAACTTTCCCTAACACACCACCTGCATGAAGGTAAGATTGACGTGGCATGTATCCAGGAAACGCACCTCAACAATAATCATAAATTCTCAATCAGAGGATACCAGACCTTCCGTCTCGATAGAGAAGGCCACAAAGGAGGGGTCCTGATACTGACCTGAAACTGCATACCGAGTAGCGCGGTACCTGTCAGTCACACCGGACATGCAGAAATTGTAGGAGTTGAGATAATGGCTCAAGAGACGAAGCTCCGCATTTTCAATCTGTACGGACCACCAAATAGAGACCTATCGCTCTCGATTATGGAGGTCAGAGACTCCAACTGCATAGTAGTTGGAGATTTCAACAGCCACTCAGAGAGATGGGGATACTCTGACACAGACAGCAGAGGTGACGAAGTGGAAGATTGGGAGATAGATACAAATCTCTCCCTAATCAATAGGCCGGAGGATAGCCCTAGTTTCTATTCTAGAACATGGCGTACCACCTCGACTCCAGATTTGGCCTTCTCCACACAAAACATACACCATAAAATAGACCGCCAGGTGCTAAACCAACTGGCAGGAAGCGACCACAGGCCGATCAGGCCAGACATTGATATGGAAGTAGGCCCACAGGAAACAAAACCGCTCCCACGTTGGAATTACAAACGAGCCGACTGGGACAGATTTGCAATCCTGACAGATGGGCTGTGTGAAACTATCAACACACGAAACAACAAAATGAAGCCCATGGTGGAAAGCCTAAGCAAGGCAATAATGCAAGCCGCCACTGAAACCATCCCAAGAGGAGCTAGGAAAAACTATAAGCCCTACTGGAATGATGAGTTGCAGAAAGCGGAAGAAGCAGTAACAAATGCTAGGAACATGGCAGAGCGAGAACAATCTATGGAGGCAAACATCGCCCTCAAAGCCGCCATGATGAAATACAAATACACTCTCAAGCAAACAGCAAGAGAAAGCTGGAAAAACAAAACGGAAAGCCTAAACCTGGACAAAGAAGGGAACAAGCTATGGAAGCTAGTCAGAGCCATGAACGACGAAACTCTGGCAAACAACCAAATTACCATCAAGCAGGGCGAAAATTTGCTCACCGGTAAGAAAGCCGCAAACGCATTTGTCGACCACTATGCCAGAGCACATCGAGGTCCCTGCAGAAAGGCATACAGACATTAGTGAAGAGCTAAACGGGCACGACAACATCAATACGGCACCTGAAGAGCACATGATGGCCAAATTAACAATGAGCGAAATGGAAGAGGCTATGAGAACATTAAAGAAAACGAAATCTCCCGGAAAAGACGGGATAACAAACGAAATGCTGATAGGGCTGGGCCAACAGCGAAGAGGAAACTGCTATCGGTCCTGAACCAAAGCTGGAAAAGGGGAATTGTACCCCAGGCATGGAAAGACACAGTACTGGTACCAGTACCAAAAACAGGAAAGGACAAAACAGATCCTTCTTCTTCTTCTTCTTCTTCTGCGTACACAGTCAGACAGTAACCATTATTTTTTCGAAAAAAGCGGCGGTCATCCTGAGGCTCTCACCACTGCCATAGAGCTTGTCTTGCAATTCCACTGGTGATGGCCACATCTGCTCTCTCTGATCCTCGTATGTCGGGCAGTTCTGCAGCAGATGTTCAGTGGTCATTTTACCAGTACCGCACGGGCATTCGTCGGTACCACCTATCTTCAATTTGTTGAATAGGTGGTACCTCAGTCTATTGTGGCCAGTGCGAAGTCTGAAGACAACGAGCTGCTCTCTTCGGTTCAACTGGTAATAGGCATCGTTTTTGGTGTAACCAGTATGTTCGGTTTCCCATTTGGTCATGTATCTGGCTTTGATAAGCCGTTTTGACTCTTCGTACGTCATACTGGTATCTGTTTGTGGTAGTCTTGCACCTTCTTTTGCCAGTCTCTCTGCCTCCTCGTTGCCTTGGATGTTGCAGTGTGACGGGACCCACTGTACCACTACCCTTTTTGGTGCGGACTGCTGGCACAGTTTGCAGAGTGCTGCTCTTAAGTCATTAAGCTCAGTGTTTTTCTGGCTTTTTAGCGCTGTGACTACGGCGAGAGCATCTGTAAGCAGGACTACATGGCTCTCATTTTCACTGTGTGTCACCATTTCTTCCACTGCCGCCCTCAGTGCCTCTGCCTCCGCTCTGAAATTGCTTGTGTACTTACCAGTAGCGAATGACAGTGTTATTTTTCTGCCATTTGGTAGGTTCAGGAATGCTCCTGCCCCTCCGTTCTGTGTAGTGTTTGTTACAGAACCGTCGGTGTATGCATGGGTCCAGTCCATGCTTGGGTAGCTTTTCGTTATGAAGCTTAGGGTAGTGTCTCTCCTTTCTTTTTCATTCTGGCAGTTTTTGTTTGCAATACCTGGAATATTTTCTACCACCTCTGGAAATATATCCTGCCTCCAGGTAGGTTTTCGTACAGTAGTGATGGGTTTTGGTGTTGTTAGTGCGTTTATGGGATCTTCGTGCATCTTTGCTTTGGCTATTTCTGCAAAGTTTCTCCGCTTTAATTTCCCATTTCTTAGATTGTTTAGTCTCTGGTACATTGGATGGTCCGTCAGTCTTCGGAGTTTCTCTGACTGCAGCTGGGCTCTACAGTCTCTTCTATCGGTCATGGATTGCAGTTTTATAATCTTTTCAAGTTCTACAATTGGCGTTGACTTCATGCCACCTGTTATAATTCTCATGGCTTGGTTTTGAAGTTTGTTAACTTTATCGAAGTTGGCCTTCGCTGCTGTTGTCCATGCCGCAATGCCATACTC
Organism: Ariolimax columbianus; assembly: GCA_036924085.1. Lineage (NCBI taxonomy): Eukaryota > Metazoa > Mollusca > Gastropoda > Stylommatophora > Arionidae > Ariolimax > Ariolimax columbianus. The sequence continues at coordinate 115,839,010 of JAVGWX010000001.1, read as the reverse complement.
GAGAACTGGTCTCACTCTTCCAGTGTACAGTTTCTTTAGTATGCCTTCGTCTGCTCCCCAGCTTGTGCCAGCAAGTTTCCTCATGATTGCCATTCTTTCTCTGGCTTTCATTCGGTTTCTCTCAATCTGACTTTTCCATGTCATGCGCCGATCAAATGTGACTCCCAGATAGGTTGGGTTGTCGTTTTGCTGCAGGATTTTGCCATTTAGACTTAATTTGGTACTTTGGGGTTTTAATGAAAGCGAGAATATTGTGCACGTGGTTTTCTCCTCGTTTATTTTGACCAGCCATGAGTTCGCCCACTCTTCCAGCGATGTTAGGGCCGTCTGCATCCGATTTCTTGCTATGGTGAGATTTTTTTCAGAGGTTCACATAGCCAGATCGTCTGCAAACATTGAGCTATGGAGTCTTCTTGGTATATTCTCTGTAATATCGTTTATATATACCAGGAAGAGTGTGGGTGACAATACTCCCCCTTGGGGTACTCCCTGCTCGAGTGTCACCTTTTTGCTCATCTGCCCTTGTACTTGGACTCTGGCCGTTCTTTGTTTGAGGTAGTGGTTGATCCACTTGTACATCTTCCCACAGACATCACTCCTTCTTAGCTTGACTCAAAGTCCGTCCTTCCAGACTTTGTCAAATGCCTTTTCCAGATCCACCCAAACAGCTACTGTGTGTTTCTGTGCCTGGTAGGCATCTTCTATCTCCTGGGCTATGAGGATGACCTGGTCCTCAGTGGATCTGTGCTGTCTAAAGCCGGCTTGCTGTGGAATTAGTATTCGTTTTTCTTCCAGATGCCACATCAGTCTGGTGTTTATCATCCGTTCCATCAGCTTGCCGACACAGCTCAGTAGGCTGATGGGCCTGTATCCATTTGGATCTGTTTTATCCTTTCCTGTTTTTGGTACTGGTACCAGTATTGCGTCTTTCCATGCTTGGGGTACAATACCCATTTTCCAGCTTTTGTTCAGGACTGATAGTAGTTTCCTCTTCGCTGTTTGGCCCAGCCCCATCAGCATTTCGTTTGTTATCCCGTCTTTTCCGGGAGATTTCCTTTTCTTTAGTGTTCTCATAGCCTCTTCCATTTCGCGCATTGTTAGTTTGGCCATCATGTGCTCTTCGGGAGCCGTATTTATGTTTTCGTGTCCCTTTAGCTCTTCGCTAATGTCTGTATGCTTATCTGCAGGGACCTCGATGTGGTTTGCTCTGGCATAGTGATCGACAAAGGCGTTTGCGGCTTTCTTACCTGTGATCAAGTTCTCGCCCTGCTTGATAGTAATTTGTTTATTTGACGGGGTTTCGTCATTTATGGCTCTGACTAGCTTCCATAGCTCGTTCCCGTCTTTGTCCAGGTTTAGACTTTCCGTTTTATTTTTCCAGCTTTCTCTTGCTGTTTGCTTGAGAGTGTGTTTGTACTTCGCCGCGGCGGCTTTGAGGGCGATGTTTGCCTCCATGGATTTTTCTCGCTCTGCCATGTTTCTAGCATTTGTTACTGCATCTTCCACTTTCTGCAACTCATCATTCCAGTAGGGCTTATAGTTTTTCCTAGCTCCTCTTGGGATGGTTTCAGTGGCGGCTTGCATTATTGCTTTGCTTAGGCTCTCTACCATGGGCTTCATTTTGGTGTTCCGTGTGTTGATGGTTTCACACAGCCCGTCTGTCAGGATTGCAAATCTGTCCCAGTCGGCTCGTTTGTAATTCCAACGTGGGAGCGGTTTTGTTTCCTGTGGGCCTACTTCCATGTCAATGGTTAGCCTGATCGGCCTGTGGTCGCTACCTGCCAGTTAGTTTAGCACCTGGCGGTCTATTTTATGGTGTATGTCCTGTGTGGAGAAGGCCAAATCTGGAGTCGAGGTGGTATGCCATGTTCTTGAATAGAAGCTAGGGCTATCCTCCGGCCTATTGATTAGGGAGAGATTTGCATCTATCTCCCAATCTTCCACTTCGTCACCTCTGCTGTCTGTGTCAGAGTATCCCCATCTCTCCGAGTGGCTGTTGAAATCTCCAACTACTATGCAGTTGGAGTCTCTGACCTCCATACTCGAGAGCGATAAGTCTCTGTTTGGTGGTCCGTACAGATTGAAAATGCGGAGCTTCGTCTCTTGAGCCATTAGGTCAACTCCTACAATTTCTGCTTGTCCGGTGTGATTGACAGATACCGCGCTACTCGGTATGCAGTTTCTGGTCAGTATCAGGACCCCTCTTTTGTAGCCTTCTCTATCTAGTCGGAAGGTCTGATATCCTCTGATTGAGAATTTATGGTTATTGTTGAGGTGCGTTTCCTGGATACATGCCACGTCAATCTTACCTTCATGCAGGTGGTGTGTTAGGGAAAGTTTTTTTTTAATGACTCCCTCCGCATTCCACTGTAGTATTTTGAGGGTCTTGAGGTTTTGGCCAATAGAAGTTGCCCCATAGCCATGTGCCTTGACTCCACGACACATGGGTGGGTGACCACCAGTAGTCAAGGGTGGGCCCCTTCGAGGCGTGGGGCCCGGCACTATCGCTGCCTGGCGGGACTCCGCAGGATGAGCGCCATGCGTTTTTCTAATAGGTTGTTCTGCCATCATACTGTGATTTACGTTGCACTGTTTTGTTAGGCTTGCGGCCCCGTGCATCCGATTTCAACAGGCGTTTCTGTAGGGATGCCCTCCTTAGCCTTTGGCTGTCCCCAGCCTATCTGCAAGGCAGCAGTTGTTTATGATCAGAGTTTTCTCTCTTATGGAAGTTGTCTTACCAGACTTTCGAGTCTTCACTACTCGTGTCTATAGGGTGCAATGATGATATGTGATATATGAGATGGACTGGTTTACCCGGAAGAGAGGCAGTCCAGTGTGTCTGTATCCCAGGATCGTCACGTCCTGCCAGAAACGTAGCATTTGCATGTGAGTGGGGTATTTCTTTTTCCCTTTATTTTCTTGGCTTCTATGCAGGGATGGTACGCCTAGCATTCCCCGCCACCTGGGGTGTTGACACAGTGGGGCAGGTGTGCAATGTCCGCTGGTCTGCATCTCTTCTGCGTCCAGTATGATAGTTATATGGCTGATAACGTACAGAGGTAGATATCGTAGCCGGAGTGCATTCAGCCAGAGGACAAGCCTGGTAATGTCACCGAGATGTTGTTTGCCTGATGTGCGGACAACTCTCATGGTCAGTGGTTGAGTCTTGACAGTTCACAGTGAGGTGGCTGCTCTATTGTTTTCGACACCCCGACCAGGTACTAAGTCTTTGGTTGGTGTTTTCGCACCCCATCGCCGTATAGGGTGAGTATCAAGCAGTTGTCCGCCCGCTTTGATTGGCGGACGGCAAGGACCTCTTACTGTGGCTCTACCTGATAGGGCTGGGGCGCAAGCCCCAGGTCCCGAGCATGTAGGAGCCTCCCATTGCAGTGGTGCTGAGATTTTGGGCGGGATTGCGGCTTACAAGGGTTCGGCCGTAATCCCCCACATGGTAGCCTCGCGCCCTTGGCTTATCAGCCTGGTACGTGAACCAAAGTGTCTGCGGCTCCTCTCGATTTGAGCTGGTTTTCCGTAGAGACGCCCTGTCATTTTGTAGGGTAATACTGACCTGTCTTCAGATGATCTATTTCCAGCACCCGTTCACTATTTGGTCAGACTAATTTATTGAGGGCTTTTCTTTGTCAATGACCAGGTATTTGAAATCTGCGGTTTCTGCGGAGTTAAACACGATTTCCGTAGCGTTCTTTCATTTGAGTGTTTGAGAGCTGACTTGTCATCTGTGAGTCTAATACCAGCGTACGTTCATTATTAGACCCAAACGGTAGTGCTCTCGATTTGTCAGTTGTTCTACAGTATTGGCGTGTTCAGTCAAATTAAGCCGCAGGTTCCACACCTGGTGGTGCCCTTCCGTCTATTCCCTTAGCGAAACAATCAAGTTTCTTAGAGGGTAGCCCCAGATTTTCGAGGGTCTAATTTCAGCACATGTTCTCTATTAGACCCCACGAAGGTGTACTTTTTGATAGTCATTCTGCAGTATTGGCGTGTTAGGTTAATTTAGGTCTCAGGCTCCACTCCTGATAGTGCTCTTCCGTCAATTCCTTTTTCAGAACACTGGATGCAGACCAAACCGGGCCACAGGGGGCATAACCCCAGATTTCTGGGAGTCTAAATCCAGCACCAGTTCCATATTAGACCCCAGAAGAGTGGTCTCGGCATGTCAATCATTTCAGTGTTGGCCGTGTTGAGTCAAATTAAGCCGCAGGCTCCACTCCTGGTGGTTCCCTTCCGTCAATTCCTTTAAGTTTCAGCTTTGCAACCATACTTCCCCCGGAACCCAAACACTTTGGTTTCCCGGAAGCTGCCCGCAGAGTCATCGAAGCAACTCCTGCGGATCGCTAGTCGGCATCGTTTATGGTCAGAACTACGACGGTATCTGATCGTCTTCGCGCCTCTGACTTTCGTTCTTGATTAATGAAAACATTCTTGACAAATGCTTTCGCAGTAGCTCGTCTTGCGGCGATCCAAGAATTTCACCTCTAACGCCGCAATACGAATGCCCCCGTTTGTCCCTGTTAATCATTACCTCCAGTTCCGAAAACCAACAAAATAGAACCGAGGTCCTATTCCATTATTCCATGCACCATTATTCAGGCAGCCGAGGCCTGCTTTAAACACTCTAATTTTTCAAAGTAAACGCGCCGGCCACCCAGGACGCTCAGCGAAGAGCACCCGTGGGAGAGAGCCGGCAGACGGTAGGGCAGGAGACAACGGGCAGTGAACCGGCGCGAGCCGGACCACCCGCCTGCGCCTGAGATCCAACTACGAGCTTTTTAACTGCACAAAACAGATCCAAATGGATACAGGCCCATCGCCTACTGAGCTGTGTCGGCAAGCTGATGGAACGTATGATAAACACCAGACTGATGTGGCATCTGGAAGAAAAACGAATACTAATTCCACAGCAAGCCGGCTTTAGACAGCACAGATCCACTGAGGACCAGGTCATCCTTATAGCCCAGGAAATAGAAGATGCCTACCAGGCACAGAAACACACAGTAGCTGTTTGGGTTATCTGAAAAAGGCATTTGACAAAGTCTGGAAAGACGGACTTAGAGTCAAGCTAAGAAGAAGTGATGTTTATCGGAAAATGTACAAGTGGATCAACCACTACCTCAAACAAAGAACGGCCAGAGTCCAAGTACAAGGGCAGATGAGCAAAAAGGTGACACTCGAGCAGGGAGTACCCCAAGGGGGAGTACTGTCACCCACACTCTTCCTGGTATATATAAACGACATTACAGAGAATATACCAAGGAGAGTCCATAGCTCAATGTTTGCAGACGATCTGGCTATGTTGACCTCTGAAAAGAATCTCACCATAGCAAGAAATCGGATGCAGCAGGTCCTAACATCGCTGGAAGAGTGGGCGAACTCATGGCTGGTCAAAATAAACGAGGAGAAAACCACATGCACAATATTCTCGCTTTCAATAAAACCCCAAAATACCAAATTAAGTTTAAACGGCAAATTCCTGCAGCCAAACGACAACCCAACCTATCTGGGAGTCACATTTGATCGGCGCATGGCATGAAAAAGTCAGATCGAGAGAAACCGAATGAGAGCCAGAGAAAGAATGGCAATCATGAGGAAACTTGCTGGCACAAACTGGGGAGCAGACGAAAGCATACTAAAGAAACTGTACACTGGAAGAGTGAGACCAGTTCTCGAGTATCGCATTGCGGCATGGACAACAGCAGCAAAGGCGAACTTCAATAAAGTTAGCAAACTCCAAAACCAAGCCATGAGAGTTATAACAGGAGGCATGAAGTCAACGCCAATTGTAGAACTTGAAAAGATTACAAAACTGCAATCCATGACCGATAGAAGAGACTGCAGAGCCCAGCTGCAGTCAGAGAAACTCCGAAGACTGACTGACCATCCAATGCACCAGAGACTAAACAATTTGGGAAATGGGAAACTAAAGCGGAGAAACTTTGCAGAAATAGCCAAAGCAAAGATGCACGAAGATCCCATAAACGCACTAACAACACCAAAACCCATCACTACTGTACGAAAACCTACCTGGAGGCATGATGTATTTCCAGAGGTGGTAGAAAATATACCAGGTATTGGAAACAAAAACTGCCAGACTGAAAAAGAAAGGAGAGATACTACCCTAAGCTATATATCGAAAAGCTACCCAAGCATGGACTGGACCCATGCAGACACCGACAGTTCTGTAACAAACACTACGCAGAAAGGAGGGGCAGGAGCATTCCTGAACCTACCAAATGGCAGACAAATAACACTGCCATTCGCTACTGGTAAGTACACAAGCAATTTCAGAGCGGAGGCAGAGGCACTGAGGGCGGCAGTGGAAGAAATGGTGACACACAAAGAAAATGAAAGCCATATAGTCCTGCTGACAGATGCTCTCGCCGTAGTCACAGCGCTAAAAAGCCAGAAAAACACTGAGCTTAATGACTTAAGAGCAGCACTCTGCAAACTGTGCCAGCAGTCCGAACCAAAAAGGGTAGTGGTACAGTGGGTCCCATCACACTGCAACATCCAAGGCAACGAGGAGGCAGACAGACTGGCAAAAGAAGGTGCAAGACTACCACAAACAGATACTAGTATGATGTACGAAGAGTCAAAACGGCTTATCAAAGCCAGATACATGACCAAATGGGCAACCGAACATACTGGTTACACTAAAAACGATGCCTATTACCAGTTGAACCGAAGAGAGCAGGTCGTTGTCTTCAGACTTCGCACTGGCCACAATAGACCTATTCAACAAATTGAAGACAGGTGGTACCGACGAATGCCCGTGCGGTACCGGTAAAATGACCGCTGAACATCTGCTGCAGAACTGCCCGACATACGAAGATCAGAGAGAGCAGATGTGGCCATCACCAGTGGAACTGCAAGACAAGCTCTATGGCAGTGTCGTCAGCCACTGGATTACCGCCGCTTTTTTCGAAAAAAAATAGTTACTGTCTGACTGCGTACGATGAAGAGGAAGAAGATTTCCTGACACAGGACCGCATATGCAAGACGTAGAATAACTATTAAAGGCAATTCTTCTTCTTCTTCTTCGTTCGTTCTCAATCTCCCGCTACCAAACCATGAAAGGGCTTAAGTAGCAGAATGTAGTTCAGAGAACGGAATGCGTTGTGTCGTAGTTTATAGCTTGACTGCGATATTTGCACCTTTCGGTCCAACACATCCGACTTCAGCAAGCATTTTTTCAGTACCGGGTTAGCATTCCCTCTTCGAACCCTTCTCCTTAGTCAATCTTCCCTGCTGCAGCCTGTTTTTCAGGATCACCGCGTAGAGATGTAAAAGGGTCTTGGCAACTCTGGTTCGCTGGCCCTGACACTAGCAGTCAGCTATGGGTAGCTGAGCACTGTAGCTCATGCGCTGCTCAGCGTCATGTTCCCAGAGGCGATTCGGTTGCTGAGGAAGGTTGAGACTCAAAGACATGACGCAGAACAACCATTTGACGCGATTCAGTTGCTGAGGTAGGTTGAGACTCAAAGGCATGACGTAGAACAACTATTAGAGGCGATTCAGTTGCGATTCAAAGGTTCGGAGAAAACGTGCTGCGAGGAAATTCTCAACAACTAACAGTCACATGTCCAACTCTGACGAAAAATAACAATACGGGACTCTTTCGAGGCCCCGTTAATTGAAATGAGTACACTTTAAACCCTTTAACAAGGATTTATTGGAGGGCAAGTCTGGTGCCTGCAGCCGCGGTAATTCCAGCTCCAATAGCGTTGTTGCAATTAAAAAGCTCGTAGATGTTTCTCAGGCACAGGCGGGCTGTCCGGATCGCGCCGGTTCACTGCCCGTTGTCTCCTGCCCTACCGTCTGGCTGCTCTGTCCCGCGGGTGCTCTTCGCTGAGCGTCCCGGGTGGCCGGCGCGTTTACTTTGAAAAATTTAGAGTGTTCAAAGCAGGCCTCGGCTGCCTGAATAATGGTGCATGGAATAATGGAATAGGACCTCTGTTCTATTTTGTTGGTTTTCGGATCTGGAGGTAATGTTTAACAGGGACAAACGAGGGCATTCGTATTGCGGCGTTAGAGGTGAAATTCTTGGATCGCCGCAAGACGAGCTACTGCGAAAGCATTTATCAAGAATGTTTTCATTAATCAAGAACGAAAGTCAGAGGCGCGAAAACGATCAGATAGTTCTGACCATAAACGATGCCGACTAGCGATCCTCATGAGTTGTTTGGATAACTCTGCAGGCAGCTTCCGGGAAACCAAAGTGTTTGGGTTCCGGGGGAAGTATGGCTGCAAAGCTGAAACTTAAAGGAATTGAAGGAAGGGCACCACCAGGAGTGGAGCCTGCGGCTTAATTTGACTCAACACGCCAACACTGAAACGATTGACAGGCCGAGAGCACTTTCGTTTGGTCTAATAGGGAACGTGTGCTGGAATTAGACCCTCAGAAATTTGGGTCTAGCCTCTCGGTTGCTCAATTGTATAGAATCCAGTGTTCGATAAAGGAATTGACAGAAGGGCACCACCAGGAGTGGAGCCTGCGGCTTAATTTGACTCAACACGCCAACACTGTAAAATGACTGACAGACTGAGAGCTCTTTCGTTGGGTCTAATAAGAAACGTGTGCTGAAGTTAGACCCACGGAAGACAGATTAGTTTTACCCTCTGAATGAAAGAGAGTTGCTACGGTAATCCTGCTTAACCCTAGAGGAATCGCAGGTTTCAGACACTTGGCCATTGACTGAATAAACAGCCCTCTTTTTCATTCGTTGGGTCTAAAAGTGAACGGGTGCTGGTATTAGACCCTCGGAAGACAGGTCAGTTTTACCCAACAAATGACAGGGCATTGCTACGGTAAATCCTGCTCGATTCGAGAGGAGTCGCAGACATTTGGTCCACGTGCTATGCTGATAAGCCAATGGTGCGAGGCTACCATCTGAGGGATTTCGGCCGAACGCCTCTAAGCCGGAATCTCGCCCAAAATCTCAGCACCACTGCGATAGGAGGCTACGATATGGTTGGGACCTGGGGCTCGCTTCTCAGCCCGACCCGGTCGAGCCGCAGAATAAGGTATATGCCGTCTGCTGATCAAAGCGGGCGGGAATCTGATCGATATTCACCCCATACTGCGATGAGGTGTGAAACCACTAGTAGAAAACTTAGTTCTCGGTCGGGGTGTCGTAAGCAGTAGACCAGCCACCTCACTGCAAACTGTTGAGACTCAACCCTTGATCATGAGATATGTCCGCACGCCAGGCGAACAACATCTCAGTGCCATGGTCAGACTTGTCCCCTGGTTAAAGGCACTCCTGCCTCGCTCTTTACCTCTGCCTGCTATCAGTCATCACAATGGACGCAGAAGAGATGCAGTCGAGCGGACATTGCACCTCTGCCCTATTGTGACAACCTCCCAGGTTGCGGGGAATGCTAGGCGTGCCATCACTGCAGATGAGCCGAGAAAATAAAGGGAGCAAAAAGATACTTCACTCACATGCATATGCTACGCTTCTGGCAGGACGTGACGATCTTGGGACACAGACACACTGGACTGCCTCTCTTCCGGGATAGTACAAACTAGTACATAGTCCATCATATCATATCATTGCCATACCATATAGACACGAGTGGGGAAGACTCGATAGTCCTGCAAGACAATTTCCCTAAGTGAGACAACTCTTATCACAACAACTGCTGCCTTGCAGATAGGCTGGAGACAGCCAAAGGCTAAGGAGGGCATCCCTACAGAAACGCCTGTTGAAATCGGATGCACTGGGCCACAGGCTTAACGAAACAGTGCAACGTATTTCCCTGAAATGATGACTGTACAACATATAAGGTTGTTGTCTAACAGCGTACGAAGAAGAAGAAGAAGACAACTCTGGCATTTATATGCTACACATGTGGACGGGGCTTATGTGTTAGAATTTGATAACACAGAAACCTGTGCACTAGACGGCGAGGCACACCACATATTGTGTAACTGATGGTGAACCATCGATAGCGATGGACGGCTTTTATTATTATTTGTGTATTATTGTAATATTGTTGTATAATTCTTGTATTATTATTTTATTACTATTATTATTATTATTATATTATTGTTATTGGTTCATGCCTTTTGACATGACCACAGTTTTTGGATTTGCCTCCATTTTTCTCTGTCATGTCTGCGACAATATTTACAGCTGGTGCCTGTCATTTTATGTACGTAACGTCTTGTTCTCGTTTAATGGTTCTTTATTCATTAATCAGTTTTACGTTATCATTTTGCAAGTATCAGCCATCACTCTCTTTATTCGCCTTTTCCTCATTCCTCGTCTATGTAGCCTAATATCACACCAATGGCTCAGACAGCCATCTCTGCATCCGCATTTAGGTGTCACAGTGCGTTGCACTATTTTAAGGTCCTGCTATCCTATCTTATCTGGGGCATTATGTATTGATTTAGAACAGCTTCCCTATCTTTGGTTAACCCACAGCTTGCCTTTGAAGCAACAGTTTATTGGTGTCACATTAATTTACTTCAGAAATATAATGACTGGTTATAGGGTCTGTTCTAACCGACACTCCGAAGTACATATAGAACTAAGTTCAATATAAAACGAAGATAGATAACAAATAAGCACGACTCGAACATGGTTAACTTTCTTTAAGGGATATCACCAGACAGTCCGTCAAATCGGCTCTCCACCTCCCTCTCCTCCCCACATTGGGTCATTCACCATTCAACAGACACAGTAAAGGAAACCTCTCTATCCGTACAACTGCTCTTACACTCTTTTCGTTCCAATGTAATTTTTCAAATGTGCTGTCTGGCTATTTTTCGATGATTTCGGCTAGACTATGCTGTTTGGCAGGCAGGCACAATACAATCGAATATAGCTTTCAACGTTTTACACACGCTTAGGAGGTTAAAGTGACCCTGTTCTTCCTGCAATAGGCATCACTTAGACACCCCTATATGATATCCCTTCCTACCACCCTATTCTCTCTTCAATGGTTATCACTCGGACACCCCTATATGATATCCCTTCCTACCACCCTGTTCTCTCTTCAATGGTTATCACTCGGACACCCATATATGATATCCCTTCCAACCACCCTATTCTCTCTTCAATGGTTATCATTCGGACACCCCTATATGATATCCCTTCCAACGAAAGCGCCTATCGTCAAATCGTCTGCATGTCTCTGCCTACCGTCCTTCCCACACATCCCTCATCTCAAAAGCCACGAGCCAGCTTCACAATTATTTGTCTAATGCACGGTCTGAAGGAGGTCACTGTGTATGTATAATCTGAATTTATCAGTTTTGTAGGAGCTAAGGGGAAAATAAATTTCATCTACGTGGATCAATGTGGGATGAAAGTTAAATTCAAGCACTCCACGGCTTGTTTACACTGACAACAGCAGCATGGATGTTTTGCCAACGAATTCATACGGGACACGATTCGACTTCTAATGAACTGTAAAAGCAGGCTCCCAGTGGTGCATCGTGTCTGTTTACCTTAAAGCTTGTCAAACTAGTCGGATAAACCACATTACTTCACATTTTGCAAAGCTGAAAGTTACGACGGGGCAAATTATTTCTTTACACAAAAATCAATCAGCTGGTATATACTCGTAAATTGAAAAGCAAAGCGGGCATTAATATGTCATGATAACAGAGTAATTGCGACCATAACAATGACTGTATTAACAATGCATGAAATGGTTTGGTAAAGTTTAGAGCTGTGTGAGCAAAGTTTGTAACAGTCAGTTGATTTACTACATTACATTATTACAAGAATCCCTGTATTGCTCTGTGTGTTATGCCACTGCCATAGGTGATATAGAAGTTTTACTCTCCTCGTATATAGTTGCGTGTTTATAGTGCTATGGAAGTTTTACTCTCTTCGTATATAGTTGCGTGTTTATAGTGCTATGGAAGTTTTACTCTCCTCGTATATAGTTGCGTGTTCATAGTGATATGGAAGTTTTACTCTCCTCGTATATAGTTGCGTGTTTATAGTGCTATTTATATATTGTGCTGCACTTGTTATCTTTACTTTGCTTTGCTTGTCCACTACAAAAGATATTTCTCTAAAGGCAAACAAAGACAATATACATTTTCAAATCACAGCGCCCCAGTCTATCTATTTGTAAAATGGTACCTGACTCCGATAACACAAGACAGTCATATAAAGAATTGAGCACGAGATCTAATGAAAAGTGGTGCTGTACAATGACGTTTTCATAATTTCGTACACATGACAATATCAGCAATGAGCAACATTTATCTTTTTATCCATGTTAAATGTGTACATGTGTATGATGGGGGTGGGGTGGAAATGTGTGGTGTCGAAGTTGTGAGCTTGGTTTACAATCCCAACGTACCAGGTTCAAATCACGTCGCGCTTGGTTTGACAGACCGAGTTTGTCGGGGTTCATAGTACGACCAATTCTCAAAATCGACCCAGCAGCAAAAAGTAAACTTCGATGGCTACAGAGTCCGTTCTCTGTCGTTGGCACATTCAGCAATAAAAGGCAATGAGTACAAATGAGGACGCACTGCTGCACAGAAGCTCCATTTTCATTTAGTCAATTATTAATAAGCTAATGCAATCGTCTGTATGGCAGAACATTCGTTTCTCATGGCAGGATATTAGATATCCCTTATCAACCTGATCTAGTTCCATATTAAAATGGTACCTGACTCACTGACAGGGAAGGACAGGCAGCAATGAAAGGAATTTCCTTCCTTATCGGTTATAGATGCTGTTTAGGACGACACTTTAATATTGTATAGTACGAATTCTGAAATTGTTCATTTGGGCAGATCGCTTCTCATTTTTATGGCAACCTGGATGTATTTACTTTCATGCTGAACTTCTTTCGTTGTTTTCCTTTTCTGTGCAGTACATGTTATTTTAACGTTTCAGATATTGTAATCCTGCAAAGACACGTAAGATGTAGACATTTTTAAATTGTAGATGTTGCAGTGGGCTCTCTTATTCCATTGCCCACTCTTTTGCACATGCTTAAAAGTGACTCATGTTTGATACTTTTATATATTAAGGCGTCGGTGTCCATTTTCAGTGGAGATCTTCATGCAAAAAAATCGATTTGTGTTATTATGGGACTAATTCATTAAAAAATTATAAATGTTTGTGGTTATTTTAGTAGGTGCGGTCCTTCGTCCGACTGACAAACACACATCTGGTCTTCTGTATAGGTGTAGTTGTACATCCCCAACGACTGTGTGTCACTTGCGCCATAGAAGTGGAACAGAGAAAAGTAACACTTTAACTTGACAGGCGACTAATGAGGGTGGAGCAATGGGCCGTCCAAACCACCGTGTAGAAACTATTCTCAACAAGAAAAAGACAGGAAGGTAATTAAATCACACAGAAGAGGATACGCGACTATGTAGTCACCATGTGATATGGATCGAATGCGTTTCATCTGTACTCAAGAATGCTATTCTGGTATCGAGTTACTAATGTCACTTCTGACACAAGCGTGGGACAATCAACGGTTTCGCTCCGGCTACTTCTGTAGCTATTTCGTGTCCTGATTAACTCGTTCGTCAAATCTGACACAGCACATATCACAGAGATTGTAATATATCTTTGCTGTATATTTGTGTACAGTTTATTTTTTCTAAATTGTTCTACCTGCTACTTGAAATCAAATGTGCTGTCACTATCTATCGAATGAATATAAATGGTTTTTGTAATAAGCGACGTCAGTATGTATTATTTAATGTTATCAATAATAATAGCTGCCCATTGCTAGCAAAGATGGACACAACATCATACTTTTGTTGCCACATATATTCTCGTATGACTGTAAAGATCAATCTTGACATAGCAGATCTGTCTACTCGATGCACACATGTTAAAAGTCGGATGTGGAGTCGTCGTGTTCTTCAATTTCCACTTTGTTCAAAATTGTCCGCAGTGTCATTATCTACACGGGATCTGTTTTGCAGAAAACCAGTCTATCCATTCCTCAAATGCGTCTATCTTTCATTATTGATGAATAATAATCAATTCTGCTATTAACTGTCTTCCCTGCCGTCATGCTCGGCCGTCCAAAATGTACTTTTTTATGTGTTGTTTTCTGTTTCATTTCATATGAATTTGTATCCGTTGTTACAGTGTGCTAAAACCGTCCTCGTCTCACAGTTCATTGGTAATGTGTGCGCCGTTCACAATTGTCGTGGTTAAAACTGTATAAGCTGCAAATTGTGCAAATAAATGCAAGTAACGTTAGAGGGAATGTGTTGAAAGACTCTCCTATACGTTGTGGAATCATTCATATTTCATTGTATCAATATTATGTTCTTCCATCACATATAATGAATACCATTCTCCCCTTTAGCTCTGTGTGTGTAATCTTTTTAGTTCTCTCTGTTCGCTGAAAAGGTGATTTGGATTTGCGTATGAAAGATTTGCACAATTTATCAACCTCACTCGTTGGTCCTGGCCACTCTCTTTGGTCATGAGCAAGATATTATCCAGACGACTAGAGATAGCAAGGGATGTATATTCTTGCAGAGTTTTTACTCCCTAATCATTGCCCGTAACCATGTATCATGTAAGGCAGTGCGGGCGGGGCATTCAATAGTTTGGGAATATTGGATGACCAGGACTAAATCTCTATGTACCTAACAAATGGCACAGGTAACTGTAAGTCAATTCTGAAGCCCAGATATTCAAAATCTAGGCCACAGAATTGACAAAAATGGCGACTACTCCAAAACAATTAGAAAAAGACTAGCCATGGCAATGCAGAGACTGAACAGCCTGAAGAAAGTATGGCATAGCACCAACAAAATGATAAAAGTAAAAGTCTTGAGAGCCTGTGTTTTTCCTGTGGCAGCTTATGGTTGCGAATCATGGACGATTACCAAAACTGCCAGACAAAGAATCAAATTCTTCAAGTCAAAATGTTACAGAAAGATCCTAAGAATACCCTTGACATAAAAAAACAAAACAAATTTAGACGTACGGCAAGAGTTGAGCATAGAAGAGAACTGGTTTATCAATTCCATTTTGGCTAGAAAATGCAAAAACTTTGGTCACATCAAGAGACACAATGGTCTTGAGAGAACGGTGATGGAAGGTATGGTACCAGGCAAAAGGAAGGGGTAGACCAAGAAGACGATGACACCAAGATATCCAGGAATTCCTGGGTATGACTGTGTGAGAGGCTGGAGTTTTGGCAAGGGAACGAGTTTCTTACAGACAGACTGTGATGGGAGCGACGTTCTATAAAGGACATGCTGCATGATGATGATGATGAACTGTAAGTACCAAATAAAGTTCCAGATATTCACAAAGTGTTGTCACAGAATGAAAATCAAAGCCCTCCACTAAGTGAAATACTCACTGTGAATAATCCGGCTAGCCTGAAACTCACAAGAATAAAGTGGAAGTAACCAGAAAAATTGTGATGATGTATGCGAACTAAAGATACAAGCTACACAAATTTCATTATGAAAATTACAACACAATTACTAGTCTATTGTTGCTGCGAATCTATTTATGTTGGTAGCAATATCGACAAAGTAGGAGGTACAGATAAAGGTGAACAAAAAAATAAAAGAAGCGACATGTGCTTTCATTGCATTGAGAACACTCTGAAATAAAAAAAAATAAAGTACAAAACAGAAGTACAAATTTCCAACGAAAACGTAAAGTCCACTATTTTGTCTGACTCTGAAACACAAAAAAAAAACTAGAAAAACAATAACGAAAAAGCTGCAGGCTTTCATCAGTGGGTGCCTACTTAGAAAAGAGAAATGTATATGGTATCCTAACTTTGCGAATGTAGTAGTAGTAGTATTAGTAGAACAGTAGTAGTAGCCTCTTTCAGTAATCTTTGACTATAGGATGATACGACTTGGAGTGGTAAACAAACAATATATGCTTAGGTTGTATGCTTGGCTTTCTCCTTCCATCGTTGTCTCTACACTTCTCTGTGCTGCAAGAGTTTTCCTTAACCAAGCGTGAGAGCGCCTTCAGGTTACATCTTCGCTTGGATCGGTCTGCAGATTCCTCTTGCCAAGATGTCAGACTCATGTCTAGGGCGTTCGTATTAAGCTTACACGCATCTTAGAACCTCAACTGCGGTCGGCCAACTGTTCTCTTCAGATCCGTCAACTGTCCATGGATGATTTATTTGGGAATGCGACCAGCCTCCTTGCGACGAACATGTCCATCAATGTGAAGCTGTTAGAAAGAAGCAGACATATATCAGTGGTCCATGACGTGAGGAGAAGATGTTGCTGTTGGGATAGGACACACATGGAAACAATTCAATAACATTGCAAGACAGTCTGTGTTCAGGAAACCTTCAGGAATAAAAAGTAGAGGTAGGCCAAAATACACACGGAGAAGAGATATCGAGATAAACAAGAAGATAACAGGGAATACGGGTACGTAGCTGAAACATATGACCCAGAACAGAAGGACAGCGCGTGTTTGTTGAACACCTGTGGTCCACGGGTAGCTGAAATATATTCGTTGACAATTATACAAACACAGTGAGGGGATACGAATTCGTACACACATGAACACACACAAATAACAAAATAAAAAACGCAGAGTAACTCACGTCATCTCATGCCTACACACACCGATATTGACATGTAACAAAGCAATAATAACAATAATAACTGGCTCTTATTCCGACTCCAATTCTGGCGTGTGCACGAGCTTCATTAGACACTAATCTAGCTCTATTAATCCAACTGTTCAACATGGCTGATCACGAAAGTTAAACATTCTTAATTGCCCTGTATCCCAATGTCTCATTGACCTTCCTCTGCTCCAGTTATCAAAGATATTAATTCGGCTGTCCAGTTTAAGCAGTTTCTTTCGTCACAAGCGTAATTCCAGAATTAGTTCCACAATTAATTTTAGCAGATGTACTTTGTAGTTTAGGACATGCTTGTTTAATTATAAGAACATAATTTCTGCCTGAACATGGCTAGGAAATACATGTAGTCCCAGTGAATATCCGTGTGGTGTAAACAGTTTATCATCTATCTATCTTCAGTCCACTTATGTCGATAGACGTCGTGGGGAGGTGCGACCTCCTTTGTTTCATATTTTTTGGCAGGTGAAAATCCACTGGTGACTTGCCAGGTGAATCCCAGTATCTGTTAGCTCCTGGAATAACTGATCGCCTATTTTTGAGACTGGTGAAGGTGAAAGCGTAAATTAGAACAAGGTAGACCTGCAGCTTGCCATGCGCCATCTACGGTATTTTTAACGTGCGCGCCACTACACACGGGTGTCTGATCTCACTACTCACTATTCAGAGGAAATATTTATCGGATGATCCACGTGAAAACATCCTGGTGTCTCCACAGGGATTTGAACCCGCAATCGAGACAAACATCTTACCTCGAGACCACTGGGTCCTCATGTCGTGTAAACAGTTTTGTTGCAAAATTACTGTTATAGGTCCATCATTGGCGTTCAACGTTCACACAACTCACAACGTCGTTTATATGTATTCACAGTTTGTTTTGTGCTAACAAGATTTTTCTATTTCCATTCTAAGGAGGGCAATAAAGGTTGAATTTGTTTTCTGCTAACAAGATTTTTCAATTTCCATTCTAAGGAGAGCAGTAAAGGTTGAATTTGTTTTCTGCTAACAAGATTTTTCTATTTACATTCTAAGGAGGACAATAAAAGGTAGAATTTGTTTTGAGCTAATAAGCTTTCTCTATTTCTATTCTAAGGAGGGAAATAAAGATTGAATTTGTTTTAAACTAACAAGCTTTCTATATTTCCATTCTAAGATGAACAATAAAGGTTGAATATGTTTTGGCCAATGTTCTGTTTTATTTAACAATTATTTTTCACGTCTTAACAAACAATTTGGAGAAGATATTTGAAATGTTTCTTCTTCTTCTTTTTCTTTTCGTACGCTGTCAGACGTCAACTTGAATTTGCTCGAAGAAAGCAGCTGTCATCCTGAGGCTGTCGACACTGCCATAGAGCTTGTCTAGCATTACCACTGGTGATGGCCACATGTGCTTTCTCTGGTCCTCGTATGTCGGGCAATTTTGCAGCAGATGTTCAGCGGTCATTTTCCCTGTACCACAGGTGCGGTGCATTCGTCAGTGCCACCTATCTTCAGTTTATTGAATAGATGGTACCTCAGTCTGTTGTGGCCTGTGCGGAGTCTGAAGACCACAACCTGCTCTCTTCTGTTCAACTGGTAATAGGCATCATTTTTTGTGTAGCCAGTATGTTCCACTGTACCACTACTCTTTTTGGTGCGGACTGCTGGCATAGTTGACAGAGTACTGCTCTTAAATCATTAAGTTCAGTATTTTTCTGGCATTTTAGTGCTGTAACCACGGCCAGGGCATCTGTAAACAGGACTATCTGGCTTTCATTGCTTTTGCCTGTCAGCATTGCTTTAACTGCAGCCTTCTATGCCTCTGCCTCCGCTCTGAAATTGCTAGAGAATTTTCCAGTTATTGAAATGTTTGAAATGTGCGTCTTCAAAAGACTAGGGCAAGTTTCTTGGAAAGATAGGAAAACAAATGATGAGGTCCTGGAACAACTGAAAGTGAAGAAGGCAATCCTGAAGGTGACAAATAGAGGATAATCACAATATTTTGTCCTTTCAAGAGACATGGTAGTATGCTGAAGGTTATATTGGATGGAATAGTGGAGCCTTCTTCTTCTTCTTCTACATCTTTTTCTTCTGCTTCTTCTTCTTGTGCTTCTTTTTCGGTCAACTGATGCTATGCTTCTAACCTGGGAAAGTTCACGAAAGATACTGTGCGTTTCTCTGGCATGAGAGCCAGACGGCGGCAAAGATACAGATGGACAGAACATTTCAAGAATGACTTAGTGTATCTACTCGGAATGGGGCAGAGGCAACTGGAAATCTATTACTATCAGTCATTGTTGCGGAGACGGCACATGACGACGGTGACGTTTGTAGATCATGCGTGTTTTTTCGAGGATTAATTCTTCTTCTTCTTCTTCTTCTTCTTCTTCTTCTTCTTCTTCTTCTTCTTCTTCTTCTTACGCTGTCAGACGTGAACTTGAATTTGTTCGAAGAAAGCAGCTGTCATTCTGAGGCTGTCAGCACTGCCATAGAGCTTGTCTAGCGTTGGCACTGCTGATGGCCACATGTGCTTTCTCTGGTCCTCGTATATCGGGCAATTTTGCAGCAGATGTTCAGCGATCATTTTCCCTGTACCACAGGTGCATTCGTCAGTGCCACCTATCTTCAGTTTATTGAATAGATGGTACCTCAGTCTGTTGTGGCCTGTGCGGAGTCTGAAGACCACGACCTGCTTTCTTCTGTTCAGCTGGTAGTAGGCATTATTTTTTGTGTAGCCAGTATGTTCTGTTTCCCATTTGGCCATGTATCTGGCCCCAATAAACTTTTTGGACTCTTCGTAGGTCACATTAGATTCTGATTGTCGTAGTCTTGCACCTTTTTTGCTAGTCTGTCTGCCTCCTCGTTGCCTTGGATGTTACAGTGGGATGGAACCCACTGCACCACTACTCTTTTTGGTGCGGACTGCTGGCATAGTTGACAGGGATTAATTATTCAAATCCCTATTTCGTTTCATTTTTTAAATTTTCTTTTTTGCAGTGTCTCTGCTGTTCGTACTTACATCTTAGCATGTTTTGCTTGTAGTTGTTATTCGCATGCCACTCTCTTAATATGTTTGCATGTCTTTGCCTGTACTCGTTGGAGAACATAAATAGGCAGTTAACAAAATGAAAATCAACAAGGTGACTGGAGTAGATGAACTGAGAACTGCGCAAATTATACACTTTTGACTCAAACCCAAAATTTGTATACTGGAATTAACAAACCCATGCAAAGTAAACATGCAGATACAAAATAATCTGAAGGGAAGCTACCGCCTGGCTACTGCTCAAATCCAGGATACCGCAAACGGAATCGAACCGTTTCAAGCCAATGTTACTATTATAGCACACACATAATGTTTTCGAGAACATGATTCTGGGTCGAGTATCAGATATTATCGAAGATAAAATTATTCCAGAACATAAACGTTTCAGGCATGAAAAATCGTGCAGTGGAGATATCTTTAACCTAACGCAACAAATCGAAGATGGCTACAAATGTAAGTAGATGCAGGTGAAAGGGTTGGATTGTATCGATCCCACAGGGACATACGACGTGGTTTGTCAACAACTTTTGTTGATAAAGAAATATAATGTCCCAAATCACTGGCACCTGATTAAATTAATCAAAGGTCTATTACAGAACAGATGATTTTACGTAACACTGAAAAAATATAGACAGCCGTTGGAGAGATCAGAAACATGGCTTGGCGCAAGGTCGTGTCCCAGCTATTACAATTATACAAAGTATACACCAATGAAGGTTTATATATGCCGATGATACGATAATAATCGCACCATGAAAGAGTTTCTATAAAATGGAGCTCAAACTCACCAAATATCTATACAGAATGACGGAATATTATCAGGAACCAGACCCAGCAAAATGCAGATGTATGTGCTCCATCTGAAGAACTGAGAAGTATGAAGGATTATTCAGAATATATGGTAGGGATACGTACATCAAGGTACTGAGACATTTCGGTATATAGGCACATTATGTTACAAGACACTGCAAGGAGGAAGTAAAATAAAGTTAGCGAATAAAAGAATGTGACCCGCAATCTGACATATTCTGCACGGGGATCATCTTCAAAGATGCACTTTGTCTCTCAGCAGCCGAATACGCCGCACCAGTATGAAACGAGTCTTCATGCGAAACAGTTCGATGTGGTAGTAAATGAGAAGTGCCATACTGTTACTGAGTGCCAACGAAAAATGAACGGATTGACACAATCGCTGGCACTGCAACACTGGACATTAGAAAATACGTTTTGTCAGATGACGAAAATAAAAAGAGCAGTTATGCAACCACAGAACCTACTTTTTAAAATATAAAACAGAGTGAAGACGACTGAAATCAAGGAAACGCATATTGTACAGTACGCAGAACAGAACGCTGAAAAAAACCGCACCGAAAGTGGGGTCAAAAGTGCCGTGAAGATTGGGAGTAGATTAAAGAAGAACTTGCCACAGGATAAGTACATATACTCTAAACAGATTAAGAACAGGAGTGTCCAGGTGTAGACTTGACCTGAAAAAAATGTGGATATACAAATGGCAATGTCTGCAAATGTGAAGCCACCCAAGATCCAAAACACCTGCTTAACTGTTCCAGAATGCAGAAATCCTTTATAATGGATGATCTGATGGTATCAAAGGAAAGAGCATCCATGATGGCTGGTTTCTGGTCAAACACTCTGTGAGGTTGCCGCACACAGAAAGTAAGTAAATATATTTGCACAAACCTTACCTATTGTTAGAAAAAAGACGTCTACCTGATCGCGCAATGTGTGTCATATGTTTTTTATTTGATTTTGTGTTGATGTTCGTCCATCACAAGTGATGAAAACCATTATCTTTCTTCAGTTGTATAGATAGTCTTTTCTCTTGCTGTGTCCCTTGAAATAGGGGACTTACGACGTAATTTGGATTAAAGTTAGGAAGATACTGTACCTTTTGTCAATATCACTCTCTGGTCCTGAGCTACATTTGACCAGTGGCAAGATTTTATCGAGACTGCTGGAGATAGCACAAGATGCAGGGTTTACTCTAAAAGTCTTTCCTGTTAACAGGTATCTCGCAATGCAGCGGAGAGGGATGGCGTCGATCATTGTATGTCGTGCTTTTCCCATTACCGTGTAAGAGGTCGTAGGGACATCTCTCTCGAGCCGTGTTCTAGTCCATTTTTAGTAAAGTCTAAATTTAAGTTACATCAAAACCGATGCTGCCTGCAGCTAGGGTGAAGTGCACTAGTCTCGTGGTCCAGCCGTGTGAACTAGAACGTGAAAATACGACATACGTGGTAGTGCTAATTCATATAGTCGATGTCCAGGCTAAGATAATCGGAGGGAAGAAAACACACAACAAAACGAAAGAAATAACCAGTTCAAATGGAAACAACGACACATTTCCATGAATACAAGTGCAAGTCGTCGATAGTGTAAATTCAAGACAAATCCATGGCCTGACGGCATCCATAATGAACAGAAACACCAGAGGATTGTAGACCTGCAGCCTGTGTGGTGCCATCTGTGCTGCTCCTTATTGTGTGTTAGATGAACGTGAACAAGGCAAGCTTGCTTTTGTGGCCATGGAGATATCAACTTTGCTTACAAACCCACCAGTTTGGCATGTCGTTTGTTTTTCATGGTATGACAGCTTTCCCCCTTAAATGGGTACCTGGCGAAGTGAATGGAAAAATGTGGCGCCGTTGTGGTAACTATGGAGCTTGTGCTCTGTCGTCAGCACTTTCAGCAATGAAAGAGAGTCCATATTAGGGTGCAACCAGATGGAATGAAATAAGTTCTAAGAACCAATTTCCCATAATAATTTCCAATATCCTCTTTCCTACACATATATATCCAGAAAACCAACACCGTAAATAAGGTTAGTAAATGAATGCAATTGTGCATGTGTACACGCCGGATTGTACATTAACACTATTCGATAGATGATCTGCTCAGATGACCTTGTTGAGAAATCCTTCGTATGACACTTTGATAACATTAATGGATTCCTGAGGGAAGTCCTGCTTTCTGGATATGTTCAATTGTGGGGTTTAGTGGCTCTATTTGAAGCTTTTACTGAAATCATTGACTAGAACGCATACATCGTTTTGGCTTTTGCTAGACTGTTTTAGAACCGTTGTTAAGACAAAACGTTTTATATGTGCAAGCATATGTTGCTCGTTAACCCTAGGTGAGCTTGCAGGATCTCTTAATGGACAAAATTAATGGTGAACATTCTTCTTCGTGGTTCGCTCAGTTTTGAAACGTGAGTAAGAGATTTGTGATATCGTTCCAGTCTTTATATTTACACAAATTTTATACAATGAAAATAAGTAAAGACTTAGGGAGCACGTTATCAGCATACAGAAGATGTAATCAAACAGAGAGGCAATAAAGCAAATCATATCATTGTGCAGTTAACACCAATACTTAATTGCAAGCACATGACTATAACCACCAAAAGAGCTTTATAAAACACGATTTTGTCCCGATAATATGCTACCAATGTTAAAAAGCGACAAATCATAACAACATATATGAAATGTCTGTGACAAATATTGGGTACAACAATGAGAGACATGATCAGAAGCGATGACATTAGGAGACTAGCGGGGACAACACCAGTATTAGGCTAAATCAAAAGACAGCTACTAAATTAGTTTGACCACGTAACAAGACTTCCACCACACAGCACCCAGCAACAAGCAATGCTATTTAGATAAACGGATTCAATGCCAACATCCCGCCACGAAAAAGGTAACTTACGAAAATGTCTGTGGCGCTGAATGCCACTGTACACGAGGCACGCATTACGGCTCGTTCTAGAGGTCACTTTATATTCTGTCGCTGAAAAGCAAAACATGATAAGCAAAAAGCAGGATGAAGAAATAAGTAAGTAACAGTTGTACTTGACTACACATACACCACACCATACGCTTGCGACAAAAATATGCTGTTTCCATCAAGAGGTGATGACAAAATACATGCAGTTTCCATCAAGAGGTGAGGACAAAATACATGCTGTTTCCATTAAGAGGTGATGACAAAATACATGCCGTTTCCATGAAGTAGTAATGACAAAATACATACAGTTTCTATCAAGTGGTAAGGACAAAATACATGCAGTTTCCATCAAGAGGTAATGACAAAATACGTGCAGTTTCCATTAAGAGGTAAGGACAAAATACATGCAGTTTCCATCAAGAAGTAATATACAAAATACATGCCGTTTCCATCAAGAGGTAATGATGAAATAACAGGGAATGACTAAATATGTACCAGGTGGGAGTAGATTTTTTATTTAAACTGTGTTTTTTTAAATAGTTGTTCTATCCATGTGGATATATGTACCAATGAGTTTTATCATATGTATACATGTAGCAGGACTGACCTGTATCCGAATCTTAATTAGTTAAATACTTTAAATGTATCTTTGACGCTGAATTCAGTTTGATATTGTCAAACGTAAGGTTGTCGCATTGCAGACTATGTGGTCCAGAATGAAGTGATAATTTACTTATGCTCAGCTTTTCACAAAGTGGGTTAACCAATTCTCTTCTTCTTCGCTTTTCCTTCCTCAACAATAAGCTAAGCAGAACAGGGTCGGTTGGTGTGCATCGATAACGAGGATCAAAAACGGAACCTTTGTCGTGAGGAGCGAGTACTCTAACGTGCTTCGATATTCACCTTTTTCTCATACCTTGTATGGGGCCGGTATGGGGTAGTGGTTAAGTCACACGGCTCACAATCGTATCAAATAGCTTCTAATTGTCGTCATTCCAGTTGATATTCCTGGTCATCTATAACATATCATTAAATTCCTTCAGGGTGCAGAAAAGAGTAAACATACTCATCGAGTGCATTAAACAACAACAACAACAATAACAACAAAAAATAGACAATTGGTCAACTTGCTTCAACTTCCTTTTTCATTTGTCAGTATGACCTTTCACCTGCCACGCTAATTTTAAACTCAGTTTTACACATACGAGTGTATTAGATATCTTTTAAAACCTACCAGTTACTTCGAAATCAACTTTTCATACAACACTGACAGTAGAGAGCATGTCACTTAGAGACGAAAAACAGTACAGTCGAGCATTGCGTGGGTAAAAGACTCTCCAACTCATACCTTTTTATTTCTTGCTATTACCACAAACTAAAAGTCTGCCGGGAAAAAAAGTATTATTCTAGAATAAAATAAGCTCTAAAAGCAATTCTCAGTTCCTTAAAAGAAAATAAAGAAGTGCATAAGATGTTTCAAGGGAATCAGTTGAAGACGATTATTGTACATCGTGACCAAATTCAGTCCAAATAAATCTTACTTTGTCATAAAGACCAATTAAAGCATCTTATATTCACTATTTCAAACAGCTAAATTCTCACAAATGATCCATTTTCTCTTCATCCTCCCCCAGTCATTTTCCATGACAGCCACCACCCGCACCATTAGTAAATTAACAAGCTTTCTGGAGATACTCAAAACGTCACTGCTTCTACATGTATATATTGAAGTTGACGGCTGATAGCGGAAAATAACGATCATTGCTTTCTTCTAGAAACATGGTACCAGTGTCGATCTTGATCTCACCTCTGTCCCAAATGGATGCTGAAGTTTCTTTTATCAGTAATTGAGAAATTACGTATGAATAACTGATTCGTGATGTTGAGATTGACGTCATCAATTGTTGGCTATACATAATATATGTCGTCATTCTTCTGATTTCCTGCAGTGTTATTAATACTTGTATCCTTAAATCATTATGTGATATACTGTTTCTAAAACTTCCTGTCAAAACTTGTGGTTGACTCTAAGCTGAGAAGGCTTCTGTAATGTACGAATGTCGTAATGAGCAAATCTATGAGTTTGAGAATCACCTAACTTACAGGGATTAAATTGCACTAATGAAACAAGTAAAATTTCTCCGAAACAATTCGTAACAAACAATAAATAAAGTGGGTTCCCTCATTAGCTATTGTTTGTACATTTTATACCATACATAACTAACATTTATACAGTTTCCCCATATTCAACAGCACTATATATTCACTGCATTTTTCTTAACAGTTATATATATGTCATATGTGTGTGTGTGTGTATGTGTATGTGTACGTACTTGTGTATGTGTGTGTGTACGTGCGTGCGTGCATATGTGTTGTATGTGTGTTAGTTCTTTTCCCCTTATCTTGATATGCCGAGAAAAGATGATAATGGAAAGACCTCACATATTCAGTTTAACAATTACTAGCACTGCCAACTACAGCAATGGTCCTATAATCCTGAGTTGACTAAACGACATCAACGAAAAACCTGGATGTTGGAAGCGTCAGAGCTGCACCTTGCCCAGGCCTAGGAAGCCGTAAGTCGTAATCCAATCTCAAACTTTCTTCAAATAGCCAAGTATGTGTCCAAAAGGCACACCAGACAAGACAAAGGACCGCTACTGCTAAAGTCAGACCTGGGATATTTGCAGAACAAGAGGAATCATATAGCTACTTGGCATAAGTCACTGATCTGAACTGTGTTCCTGAATGCTAGAACTTCAATATATATATATATAAACATGTACATAAGTATATATGTGTGTGTGTGTGTATACGTACGTATGTTTATACATGTATACATATATACACACACACCTACTTGCCCAACAGAAAAATGATTTAAGCAAAAATGAAACGCTAAAATATTACAAGCTACACTCTCGAGAAACAGGATATTGTAACACAGTAATGCGAGGTCTGTGGGAAGGAAAACATAATGTCAGAAGTCAGAAATGAATCTTTCCAGTTTATTGTTGTTGTCTGACAGCACATGTAGAGGATATATTTGTCTTTTTCTTCATCATTGACTTTCAAAGGTCAACTATAAGATATCTACAGAACGTAGTTGTCAACATAAAGACAGCTGCAGATGTTTGTACAGCGTGGATAGCAATTTTCTTGGCAATGGGTATATTTGTGTTGTTGTTGATTAATGCCCACATTGAATGAGTTTAATATTTGTGTGCGTCCTAAAAAGAGTTGTAGTAGCTATCCTCACAATCAGAGCATGCTGATGATAGTCGATCGCGGGCCTCCAGGCGGTTGTGCTATGTTTGGCTTTATTTGCGCGACTCTCACTACAACGGGGATCACATCGATCCAGATCGCGTCAACTAGACTACCTTTAAAACAGTCCATTTCTAGGAAAGGCTACATGGAAGAGAGATGGTAGTCTTGGTCAGTATATTTTATCTGACCTTGACTCGTCATCCTGTTCAGTATTTTATGCTTTACCAGACTTGCATCTCAGATCCCTGCAATAGGTATATATATATATATATATATATATATATATATATATATATATATATATATATATATATATATATATATATATATACGATATAAAGCAAGATATAAACATGAAGGGTCTAACAAGATTTGATAGATTGGCTATTAATACATAAATTATGTCATGCATGCTTTACATACATAAAACTGAATGTAAATGTTCGTTACATGGCCGCCAAACTTCATATACTATAACGAACATAATTTTGGTCCTTGTTTACATAATACCATAATATCCCCCCCCCTCCCCACACACACACACACCCTAACAAAAATGTTAAAATATAGAGTACCTTATAACGCGAAAGATAGTAATACGCGCGGCGTTTAAATCAAACGGGTACTTTTTTGTGGGAAGGAAAAACAAATTTCAAGTAGTTACTTGCCACTTATTTTTCGATATAATCTCCTGCAACTTTTATGCACTTATCCCAGAGTGCAAGTAATGCTTGAAAAGCTTCAGTGTAGAAAGATTTGTCAGTATGTCTGAATCAATCCAGGACATCTTGTTTCACTTCGTAGTAAGTAATGAAATGCTTACCTCCCATGAATTCTTTTAAGAGTTCAAAATCGTGTAAATCACCGCACCGAGGGAAAAGCTTGCTTTTTATTCATTTTCACGACAGATTATGCGCGTCGACTTTCCAGGATAAGACGTTCCACAATCTGGATTTTCACAGGAATGACTGGTGGATTGAGAGCCAATTCGGCCGGGATCATCACTCACGGATATAAGACCTTTTCTAACGCGTTTACTCCATTCATATATCATACTGTGGCTGAGTGCCTCATCACCGTATTGTAATTGCAGTCTTATGTATATGTCCGCAGGTTTCACGTCTTCTTTCACATGAAACTTCATCACAACACTCTGTTCCATGCAAACAAGTTAAGTGTTGTCCTCCATTGTTATCTATCTGGCCCATACTAAAGGGGCCACCTAGCAGTAAAAGGAAACAACTAATGATAGCAGTTTCTGCTCGCTTTAATCCTTTCAGGTAGAACTAGAACAAAAAAATCCCAGTTTGATTTGAACGCTCCTCGTAATTGTCCTAAATTCTTTATGTACATTGAAACGAACGGTTATCTCTGGATCTTTTCCAGAATTACGTCAGAGGGATCAAAATTGACTATTTTGAGTTCACGCCTGCGAGTTAGTACACCGTCGTTTTACGTGCAGTTCGCGCCAGACGATTTGTTTGTGCTGACGTGGCTTTCACTCATTGGATAGTTGTATCGATCTGGTCGCCTAAGAAGACAGGTGATAACATGAAAATAATGTTTATTGTTCTGCTGCCGACACACCTTTTTTCCAGCGATCTTTGCTCAGCATGCAGGAGCTAGCAAGGGTTTTTATTGTTGTTAGGAAAGTGGCTCCCGTGGTCGCATGGTTTCGATGCTTGCCTGATGAACAGAGCAGCGGATCGAATCCCCGGTAAGGCATGTGTTGTTTTTCTGTTGGGAGAGAAATAAACACACATTGTCAGCACACGACGTGGCAAAGCTGTCTGCAGTCCTTAACCTTTAAAACTGAATCGAATATCCGAACAATGATAATAAAGTCGAACGACAGGCTGTTTTATTGTTAGGAAGTAATGCAAGTTAACAAAACAGAAAGGACAATCCATACCTAATGATGAGTATATCCCCTCTGAGCTGCATCAATCTACATCTCCCCCACCCAATGGGTCAAATGCCTTTTTTGTCTCATGCAGGTCAGTGGGCATAGCACCTCTGCCCGTTGGTGACCAACGCCCAGGTGGCCTAGTATTCAAATCATGGGTTCACTTCAGAACCTGTTTGAGTAATGATGAGACAGCCGATAAACGTGTAGAGACTATATGTCTGGCAAGACGTGGCAATACGCAACACCGACACACTGTCTCCCTTCGTGGAAAACTCGAAAGATGCGTCATACTCCCTAATTCTCACACCCAACCATTGCTTTTGAAATTGTGATGCTTCTTCTTCTTCTTCTTCTGCGTACACAGTCAGACAGTAACCATTATTTTTTCGAAAAAAGCGGCGGTCATCCTGAGGCTCTCGCCACTGCCATAGAGCTTGTCTTGCAGTTCCACTGGTAATGGCCACATCTGCTCTCTCTGATCCTCGTATGTCGGGCAGTTCTGCAGCAGATGTTCAGTGGTCATTTTACCAGTACCGCACGGGCATTCGTCGGTACACCCTATCTTCAATTTGTTGAATAGGTGGTACCTCAGTCTGTTGTGGCCAGTGCGAAGTCTGAAGACAACGACCTGCTCTCTTCGGTTCAACTGGTAATAGGCATCGTTTTTGGTGTAACCAGTATGTTCGGTTTCCCATTTGGTCATGTATCTGGCTTTGATAAGCCGTTTTGACTCTTCGTACGTCATACTGGTATCTGTTTGTGGTAGTCTTGCACCTTCTTTTGCCAGTCTGTCTGCCTCCTCGTTGCCTTGGATGTTGCAGTGTGACGGAACCCACTGTACCACTACCCTTTTTGGTGCGGACTGCTGGCACAGTTTGCAGAGTGCTGCTCTTAAGTCATTAAGCTCAGTGTTTTTCTGGCTTTTTAGCGCTGTGACTACGGCGAGAGCGTCTGTCAGCAGGACTATATGGCTCTCATTTTCACTGTGTGTCACCATTTCTTCCACTGCCGCCCTCAGTGCCTCTGCCTCCGCTCTGAAATTGCTTGTGTACTTACCAGTAGCGAATGACAGTGTTATTTTTCTGCCATTTGGTAGGTTCAGGAATGCTCCTGCCCCTCCGTTCTGTGTAGTGTTTGTTACAGAACCGTCGGTGTATGCATGGGTCCAGTCCATGCTTGGGTAGCTTTTCGTTATGAAGCTTAGGGTAGTGTCTCTCCTTTTTTTTTCAGTCTGGCAGTTTTTGTTTGCAATACCTGGTATATTTTCTACCACCTCTGGAAATTTATCCTGCCTCCATGTAGGTTTTCGTACAGTAGTGATGGGTTTTGGTGTTGTTAGTGCGTTTATGGGATCTTCGTGCATCTTTGCTTTGGCTATTTCTGCAACAGTGTCTGGAATCGGGGGGGGGGGGGGGGGGGGGGGTCTTATGCTTGAAACGAAACTCAAAACTTCCGCGCATCCACACACGGTTGCAGAAGACCAAGATCAAGTGGACGGCCACGTTGTGCGCATGCCAGACAACCGCATCCCAAAACAACTAATGTATTGTGAACTGAAAGATGGTCTGCGTCAAGTCGGTGGCCAAAAGAAGCATTTCAAAGACTCTGTCCAAGTATCTCTGACGCGCTTCAGCATCGATGCAAACGCATGGGAATGTCTCGCACAGGACTGCAAGGTATGGCGTAGAACCACCATCAGAGGCACCTTCATTGCTGAGAAACACCGGACCTCCGAAGCACAGAAAAAACGCACTTTGGGTAAAGACAAAACAACTGACTCTCACGTGTCCAATTCTGACATTAAATGCTACGTATGTGGAATAATTGTCCGTGCTAGAATTAGACCGCACAGCCACCTCCAAACTGGTGAGGTGGAGCACAACATGTCTTACAGCTGTTGTCATCATCACTTGCGCTGGACGGCTATTATTATTATTAGTGCCATACAAAGGGTTCCATGTATCTGGCCACGGAGGTAGAAGCATTTTCTAAAATCATTGAGCACTGAGCACTGAAAGAGATGATGATCAACGGTTTGATATGGGTATATATACAGAAAACACTCAGGAGTATGTTGTGGTTTTTTTTTTTTTTTTTTTTTTTTGCGTTCGCCTTATTTCTCTAATCCCCAAGGCGGTGTGCGTTGCACTGTGGTTTCTATTTTGCGCCTGTCGGCCCAGTGCATCCGACTTCAGCATGCATTTTATGTAAGGGTCTGCTTCCTCCTGCATTTTCTAAGGGTTTGCTTCCTCGGGGTAACGGCCGGTGCTGTGATGGGGATCGAACCCAGCACCTTCGGATTGTGAGCCGTGCCACTTATCCACTAGGCCACGCCGTCCCCTGTGTTGTGGTTTGATTCTGTTGATATGTTTGTTTAGTGGGATGTGTTGGATTCTCTGTTGGAAAATGATGCTCTGATCCCTCCTTGTGAGTTAATTTACACTGTCATTTCGACTGGGGTTTGCTATAAGTGTGTAGACCTCCCTTCCTGTGTTTCCAATGGCTCATCTGTTCTGCCAAGTTTCTTTGTTTGCTGATCTTATAAGCTGTTTGACTTTTTGTAAAGTTGTTGCTGTGTGTAGCTGTTCTTGTTTTGACCCCTCATTTGGCAGTCTGTCTGCCTTGTCATTGCCAGGTGTGCTTGAGTGTCCAGGGATCCACTGCAGAACTAATTTAACAGCACTGGAAGTGATAATGTGGTCAATGTCTAGATAAATTTGGATAAGGTCAGATCTACAATGACCAGCAACTTCTAAGGCTTGAAGAGCTGACATTGTTTCTGCGAAAATATGTGTTTTGCGCCTTTGAAGGAAATGCGTCAAAAACTATTCTCAGATGGTACAAAGCAGCTTCAAGTGCAGTGATTTCAGCTTCATAATTGGAGCAAGCACCAGTTAGTTCATCAGAGGATTCGCCCGGGTAATTTATATAAGCGCTGCAACCTGCTCTGATGGTGGCCTTAAACGCAGATCCATCAGTAAGGTAAACTTTTAAAGGATTCATTCAGATAAACATTATTTTGCCGTTCTTTCTTTCTTTCTTTCTTTTCTTCCTTTGTTCTTTCTCTCTATCTTTCATATTTCTTTCTTTCTTTCTTTACCTCTTTCTCCCTCAATATTTTTCTCTCTCTCTCTCTCTCTGTGTGTGTGTGTGTGTATCTTTCCACACACATACACACACACACACACAAACACCTAAATATACACTTTCTCAATCTCTTTTCATTCACCATCGACACAATCTGCCCCACCTCCTCCCTCTCTCCGCTCTAACAGGAATACACGCATATATACATACATACACATACACAGAAACACTTGTGCACACACATGTGCAAACACACTAACACACACACGTGCCCACGCAGACACACAAACACACATATGCAAATACACACACATAAACATAAGCACATAAACATACACACCCACACACAAAAGTACACATTCACCCACAAATATACATGCAAAAACACACACACATAACCATAAATACAAACCACAGACAAACACTCATACAAACACATGCATACCGACACACATAAGTAGTAATAATAGCTGTCCATCGTTGTCGATGAGGACCGCCGACATCATCCTTGTCACAGATTTCCCTGTTGGGTGTGGGTGCGCATGTGGCTGAACAGGCCAATGCGGGCACGAAAACATCTGCTACATATCGGGCACACGAGGGTTGTAGAAGGGGATGGTGTTCCCGCTGCTCGGGATTTCCGCGTCTCGCGTCTGCTCTGGGCTTTCACAACACGGTCGTCTTCACCGGTAGCTACACCCGATTTGACTGCGATTCTCCAGTCAGATCTATTTTGCGCAAGACATTCCTAGGTGTCGATGTCTATCTGGCAACTTTTCAGTGAGTCCTTCAGACCGTCTTTAAAACGTTTCTTTGGGCGCCCTCTCTCGCGCCATCCCTCTCTCAGCTCGCCGTAGAGAAGCTTTTTTGGGAGCCGCTCGTCTGACATACGGACGAGGTGTCCGGCCCATCGTAGTCGTGCTTTCTCTAGCAGTGCATGTATGCTGGGCATGTTAGCCCTCGAGAGTACCTCGATGTCAGTGACACGATCTTGCCATCGGATGTGGAATATTCGCCTCAGGCAACCTGTGTGGAAGTGGTTTAATCCCCTTGCATGTCCAGAGTATACAGTCCAGCTTTCGCAATCGTATAGTAGGGTTGGAATGATGGTTGTACGGTAGACTTTGAGTTTGGTCTTGACGCCGATGCCACGACGTGCCCATACCATCGAGCACATTCTACCAAAGGCTGTGCTGGCCTTTGCTATTCTGCTTGCCACCTCATCGTCTAGGCTGACATATCTCGACAGCGTGCTGCCCAGATATGTGAATTTGTCTACGGCATTCAGCATCTGCCCGCTGACTGTAGTCTCTGATTTTGTGTACGGCATGCCTGGTGCTGGTTAGTACATGACCTCTGTTTTTTTGGCATTTATGGTCACGCCAAAATTTTTGCATGCGGCAGAGAACTGGTCCATTCCAACCTGCATATTCAGTTCTGAGTTGCTCTTTAGAGCCCAGTCGTCAGCAAATACAAGTTCCCTGATTATGTCGCCAGCCACTTTGGTTTTGTCCTTCATTCTTCTAGGATTGAGTAATTTGCCATCTGTGCGGTACTTTATGGATATTCCACGCTCCAGTGATCTGAAGGCGTCTGTCATCGTGGCCGCGAACATCATGCTGAACAAAGTCGGGGCGAGTACACATCCTTGTTTTACTCCGTTTGATACTAGAAACGTTTTAGAGATTGCACCGCTGTCCAGTACACGAACACACATGCCTTCGTGTAGCTGTTTCACCATTTTTATGAACTTGTTGGGGCAGCCAAATTTAGACATTATCATCCACAGCCCTCCTCTGTTTACTATATCAAATGCCTTTGTCAAATCAATAAATGTGGTGTACAAGGCCTGATTTTGTTCTCGACACTTCTCTTGTACTTGGCGAGCGGTAAAAATCATGTTCACATTTCTTTTTCCGGCTCTGAATCCACATTGGCTTTCTGGGAGGTGGTGGCTTTGTTCAAGGTGTTTGTTGAGCCTGTTTAGCAGTAAGCGCGATAGGATCTTGCCTGCTAAGGAGAGTAGCGATATTCCACGATGATTGTCGCATTCCTGGCGGTTGCCTTTTCTTTTGTACAGGTGAACGATTGATGCGTCCTTTAGTTCATGCGGAATTTTTCCTTCAGCCCACATGTGACAGAAGAGTTCAGTGATCCTTCTGGTGAGGGATGGGCCAGATGTCTTATATACCTCTGCTGGTATTGCATCAGCTCCTGGAGCTTTTCCTATAGATAGTGAACTGATTACCCTGTCGACTTCCTCCTCAGTCATGACTTCATCCAACGCCAGGTTCAGTTCCACCTGCGACATTCGCCGGATGGCCTCTTCATGTATGGACGATGGGTGGTTTAGTATTTTTGAAGAAGTGGTCTGCCCATCTGTCTAGAATCTGAACCTTATCTGTTAGCTCCATCCGCACTGCGAACTGGAGTATTACTGGAGGGCTGCGGGCGTAGAGAGCTTTCAGTGCCTCGTAAAACCATTTGGTGTTATGACGCTCGGCGAACATCTCAATTTCGTCAGCTCTTGCTGAGCCAGGAGTCTTGCATCACTCTAAGCCTGGTCTGGATAGCTTTGCGAGCAGTATTGAAGGCAGCTTTTGCTGCTGGAGATGATGTCCCTCTGGTATTCCCTGTGCGCTTAATGTTTTGCATCGAAAAGGCCCTGTATTTCTAGATCGTTCTCATCAAACCAGTCCTTATGCGTGCGCGTGAGTTGGCCAATGTGTTTAACAGCTGTATCGTAGAGTGTGTTTCTCAATGATGCCCAGTTCTCTTCGATGTCGTTCTTTTCAAAACGAAGCTCAGATAGTCTGCCCTCAAGCTCTTCCTGGAAGCCTTCTCTCGTGGGTTCGTATTTCAGCTGAGAGACATTTAGCCTCCTCGGTAGTTTCTCTCCCTGGAGGTGCATTTTGGGCTGGATCTTGAAGTTTAGCTTGGCAATGACAAGTCGATGGTCGATCCAACATTCTGCACCACACATGCTCTTCGTTATCATAGCATCCGCTCGATCCCTACGTCTGATGATAATGTAGTCAATGAGGTGCCAGTGACGGGACCTTGGGTGCATCCATGTGGTTCTATTTCGGAGAGGAAGTCGGAAAGCTGTGTTTGTAAAGAGTAGTTCATTTGCGGCACATGTCCTCAGAAGGAACAGTCCGTTACTATTGCATTTTCCGATACCATGTCCGCTAATGGCCCCCTCCCAGGCTGTATGGTATGTGCCAACCCTAGCGTTAAAATCACCGAGTATGATCAGTTTGTCAGATTTAGGGACTGCAGCGATGAGCGCCTCAATGTCCTCATAAAACTTGTCTTTTGTTTCCTGAGGATTTGTAATTGTAGGTGCGTATGCACTGATAAGTGTGGCATGGCGCCCTCCTATTAGAGGGAGACACAGTGTAATCAGGCGGTCATTAATTCCTCTGGGCATGCTTGTGAGCTTGTCGACCATGTTGGTCTTGATGGCAGAGCCAACTCCAGCTTCACGGCGTTCTTCTTTGCTGCGGCGCTCCAGAAGAAAGTATAACCAGCGCCTTCTTCTGTGATCTGCTCTTCCTCTGCCAGTCGTGTCTCGCTCAGGGCAGCTATGCAGATGTTGTATCTAGCCAGTTTCCTGGCGATCAGTACTGTCCGTCGTTCGGGTCTGTTTACTTTGGCGTCGTCCAGTAACGTGCGGACATTACATATTGCAAGCGTGATAGGTAGTTTTCGTGATCTTTTTCTGCCTGTTCCGCCGCTGCAGTTTGGGGGCCCTGCCAGTTGCGAGTTACTAGTCAGGGTGTAATCTGTAAGATGATGTCGTGAGTTGCGCAATGTGTTTATAGTGAGGCCGATGTGCGCAGGATCTTCCTCACTCTCTCGTCCGGACTCAACATGTTCTGGAGGCAAGACATTGTCAAGACTTCTAGTGAAGGGTTCGAATGCAGACAGTATGATGTCAGCGTGTGCCTCATTTTCTCGGTAGCCCTTCCCTTCTCTTTTATCGCTGGGGTGGAGCTTTGAGGTATCTGTTTCTGAGTGCATTTGTTTGTGCATTCTTCTTCCACCTCTCTTTCCTCTGGTCTTTCGCCTTGATTGTATATTTGTGAGTTCCGATGCCTCCTCGGTTAAGTGTATTTTCAGCACACGCAACAGATGTAGATCTGAGTTTGAAGGGACGTAGTGTGCTGATCTTCTTCTTCTTCTTCTTCGTACGCAGTCAGACAGTAACCATTATTTTTTCGAAAAAAGCGGCGGTCATCCTGAGGCTGTCGCCACTGCCATAGAGCTTGTCTTGCAGTTCCACTGGTGATGGCCACATCTGCTCTCTCTGATCCTCGTATGTCGGGCAGTTCTGCAGCAGATGTTCAGCGGTCATTTTACCAGTACCGCACGGGCATTCGTCGGTACACCCTATCTTCAATTTGTTGAATAGGTGGTACCTCAGTCTATTGTGGCCAGTGCGAAGTCTGAAGACAACGACCTGGTCTCTTCGGTTCAACTGGTAATAGGCATCGTTTTTGGTGTAACCAGTATGTTCGGTTTCCCATTTGGTCATGTATCTGGCTTTGATAAGCCGTTTTGACTCTTCGTACGTCACACTAGTATCTGTTTGTGGTAGTTTTGCACCTTCTTTTGCCAGTCTGTCTGCCTCCTCGTTGCCTTGGATGTTGCAGTGTGATGGGACCCACTGTACCACTACCCTTTTTTGTGCGGACTGCTGGCACAGTTTGCAGAGTGCTGCTCTTAAGTCATTAAGCTCAGTATTTTTCTGGCTTTTTAGCGCTGTGACTACGGCGAGAGCATCTGTAAGCAGGACTATATGGCTTTCATTTTCACTGTGTGTCACCATTTCTTCCACTGCCGCCCTCAGTGCCTCTGCCTCCGCTCTGAAATTGCTTGTGTACTTACCAGTAGCGAATGACAGTGTTATTTTTCTGCCATTTGGTAGGTTCAGGAATGCTCCTGCCCCTCCGTTCTGTGTAGTGTTTGTTACAGAACCGTCGGTGTATGCATGGGTCCAGTCCATGCTTGGGTAGTTTTTCGTTATATACCTCAGGGTTATATCTCTTCATTCTTTTTTCAGTCTGGCTGTTCTTGTTTCCAATACCTGGTATATTTTCTGTCACCACCGGAAATGTATGCTGCTACAAGGTAGGTTTGCGTACAGTAGGGATGGGCTTTGGTGTTGTTAATGTGTTTATAGGGTCATAGTTCATCTTTGCTTTGGCTATTTCTGCAAAGTTTGTCTTTTTTAGTTTCCCATGTTCAAATCTATTTAGTCTATGGTGCATTAGATGGTCTGTCAGTCTTCTGAGTTTCTCTGCTTGCTGCTGGGCTTTGCATTCTATTCTGTCGGTCATGGATTGCAGATTTGTAATCTTTTCAAGTTATACAATTGGCGTTGACTTCATGTCTCCTGTTATAACTCTCATGGCTTGGTTTTGAAGTTTGCTAATTTTGTCACAGTTCGCCTTTGCTGCTGTTGTCCATGCCGCAATGCCATACTCGAGAACTGGTCTCACTGTTCTAGTGTACAGTTTCTTTAGTATGCCTTCGTCTGCTACCCAGCTTGTGCCAGCAAGTTTCCTCATGATTGTCATTCTTTCTCTGGCTTTCATTCGGTTTCTCTCAATTTGACTTTTCCATGTCATGCGCCGATCAAATGTGACTCCCAGATAGGTTGGGTTGTCGTTTGGCTGCAGGAATTTGCCATTTAGACTTAATTTGGTATTTTGGGGTTTTAATGAAAGCGAGAATATTGTGCATGTGGTTTTCTCCTCGTTTATTTTGACCAGCCATGAGTTCGCCCACTCTTCCAGCGATGTTAGGGCCTGCTGCATCCGATTTCTTGCTATGGTGAGATTCTTTTCAGAGGTCCACATAGCCAGATCGTCTTCAAACATTGAGCTATGGACTCTTCTTGGTATATTCTCTGTAATATCGTTTATATATACCAGGAAGAGTGTGGGTGACAGTACTCCCCCTTGGGGTACTCCCTGCTCGAGTGTCACCTTTTTGCTCATCTGCCCTTGTACTTGGACTCTGGCCGTTCTTTGTTTGAGGTAGTGGTTGATCCACTTGTACATTTTCCCACAAACATCACTTCTTCTTAGCTTGACTCAAAGTCCGTCTTTCCAGACTTTGTCAAATGCCTTTTCCAGATCCACCCAAACAGCTACTGTGTGTTTCTGTGCCTGGTAGGCATCTTCTATCTCCTGGGCTATGAGGATGACCTGGTCCTCAGTGGATCTGTGCTGTCTAAAGCCGGCTTGCTGTGGAATTAGTATTCGTTTTTCTTCCAGATGCCACATCAGTCTGGTGTTTTTCATCCGTTCCATCAGCTTGCCGACACAGCTCAGTAGGCTGATGGGCCTATATCCATTTGGATCTGTTTTGTCCTTTCCTGTTTTTGGTACTGGTACCAGTATTGCATCTTTCCATGCCTGGGGTACAATTCCCCTTATCCAGCTTTGGTTCAGGACCGATAGCAATTTCCTCTTCGCTGTTTGGCCCAGCCCCATCAGCATTTCGTTTGTTATCCCGTCTTTTCCGGGAGATTTCCTTTTCTTTAATGTTCTCATATCCTCTTCCATTTCGCGCATTGTTAATTTGGCCATCATGTGCTCTTCAGATGCCGTATTCATGTTTTCGTGCCCCATTAGCTAATGCTTATCTGCAGGGACCTCGATGTGGTTTGCTCTGGCATAGTGATCGACAAAGGCGTTTGCGGATTTCTTACCTGTGATCAAGTTCTCGCCCTGCTTGATAGTAATTTGTTTATTTGACGGGGTTTCGTCGTTCATGGCTCTGACTAGCTTCCATAGCTTGTTCCCGTCTCTGTCCAGGTTTAGACTTTCCGTTTTATTTGTCCAGCTTTCTCTTGCTGTTTGCTTGAGAGTGTGTTTGTATTTCGCCGTGGCGGCTTTGAGGGCGATGTTTGCCTCCATGGATTTTTCTCGCTCTGCCATATTCTTAGCATTTGTTACTGCATCTTCCACTTTCTGCAACTCATCATTCCAGTAGGGCTTATAGTTTTTCCTAGCTCCTCTTGGGATGGTTTCAGTGGCGGCTTGCATTATTGCTTTGCTTAGGCTTTCCACCATGGGCTTCATTTTGGTGTTTCGTGTGTTGATGGTTTCACACAGCCCATCTGTCAGGATTGCAAATCTGTCCCAGTCGGCTCGTTTGTAATTCCAACGTGGGAGCGGTTTTGTTTCCTGTGGGCCTACTTCCATGTCAATGGTTAGCCTGATCGGCCTGTGGTCGCTACCTGCCAGTTGGTTTAGCACCTGGCGGTCTATTTTATGGTGTATGTCCTGTGTGGAGAAGGCCAAATCTTGAGTCGAGGTTGTATGCCATGTTCTTGAATAGAAGCTAGGGCTCTCCTCCGGCCTATTGATTAGGGAGAGATTTGCATCTATCTCCCAATCTTCCACTTCGTCACCTCTGCTGTCTGTGTCAGAGTATCCCCATCTCTCCGAGTGGCTGTTGAAATCTCCAACTACTAAGCAGTTGGAGTCTCTGACCTCCATACTCGAGAGCGATATGTCTCTATTTGGTGGTGTGCTGATCGAAGCGCAATGAGCTCCTTTCTGAAGTACCGTCTGTTTGACGGGGTCAGGATGACCTCCTTCGTTTCAGTGTTCATGCTTCGTTATCTGGGTCACGATACAGCACTGAGCGACACTAGCTTTTGACCAGGTCAAGTTTCGGCCACGCTTTGTTCCAGCGAAACTGTACACATTAGTCTACCTTTCACGACTAAAAATACACTGTTATATACTTCGTTGCATCACTTCTTTCACATTATTATGCTTAATTTACTAGTCGGCACATTTATATCCACACGCACATGAACAAACACACGCTCGCACAAATACCACACGCACATTTTCATAAACCGCCTAAATGACGTATCAACTCGTACACAATGAGCTCACCCTTAAAGCCCAGGACGACAACAGGACATCGCCATCATAACAAATCGCTATTGTCTGTCAAAGAAAATAATCGTCTCATTGATGGAGAAGCAGGAAACAGTTTCGCCAGGGTTTAGACAATATACAAATAAATATCGATACTACTTTTTTGTTATTGCTGGTTGCTCATACTGTGTGTTCAGGTTGTCTTATCTTGGCTAAGGTACCATCGACATTCAGCTGGGATATAACAGATCACGTGACCTGTAACATGTAAGACAGCAGCATCTCCTGAATTCATGTACTTCCCAAAATGAATTGGCCAATTCAAGGACCGCGATTTGATTGCATGCCGCTGTTGTTGTTTGTTCCAGGTATAACCTACTTTGGCCAATGTGCGCTCCCTTTAGCCTAAGACAGTCTGTTTTGGGTTATTTCAGAGTTGGCGAACGATAATCAAATAGCCGGCATTAAAGCCTGAACTCTTTTCATCATCGCCATTATCATGTAGCGTGTCCCTTGTAGGACGTCGCTCTTATCACTGCCAGCCGATATAAATCCCGGTCTGCAGTAAATCTTCTCGTCTGCTCCATGTTCATGTTTAAAGTATCCTTGATATATCGTTTCCACCTTCACCTTGGGCGACCCCTGCGTCGTCTTCCATGTGACATACAGTTCATGATTGTTCTTTCCAGTCCGTCATGACCTTTGACGTGGCCGAAAAAAATCAATTTAAAAAACATAACATTGTTAATGAGTCAGTTTTCTTCAACATTCAGGTCTTCTATGATGGCTTTATTTGCCCCTTTCTTTATCCAATCAATTTCTAAGACTCTTCTGTAACATTTTGTTTTGAACGCTCCAATTTTCTTCCTTGCTGCTTGAACTTTTGTATAGCACTAAAAAGCACTTCCTTTCAAAAAGGTTGCAGTCAGAGAATCACCAACACTGTTGTTATCAATAATAATGCTCCACTGCTGGTGTATGCAGTAGTGCATTTATACAGCTGATGAATACATATCGCTGGTTTAAGGAGTCTAGCCTTCTCCTTGTCAGAATTAATCCTCAATAAAAGACACATCCAATGAAAGTGATAAACAGAGAAATACATGACACTCGCCGTGATATCAGTGCTCCGAGCTGACTTATCGGACCGTTTCTGAAATGATGGGCCAGGTCATGTTGACCGTCTAACTGCAATAACTGTATTTATTCTTCCTGGTTTCCCTCGAAACATTGATCTACACGATCGCTCTCAATCGATTCCTATTTGAGCCGTCTTCCTGGGCTTCACACACGAGACGATTCCATTTACATTAGATTCTTATGTCGCTGTCCTTAAGCTTGTGCACTCTTCTCTGTCACAAATTACTCATATAAGTATTATCATCATCATCATCATCAAGTGCCATGCGGAGTTTGACGATCGATTTCTTCCACAACAATATGCTCTTTAGCATTTCAAAATTTCAGAAGTTCTCTGTTTTCATATTCAAATATGTCTTCGCGTCTCTCTCCCATTGTATCTCTCTCCCATATATCTCTCTTTGCCGGTCTTCAGCTCTTGTTTTCAACCTTCCCCTTTGTCATAGAGTTTTCTAAGCCCATCTTCCAGAGTATGTGTCCAATGAACTTTATCTATTTTGTTTCTTTTTTGTTGTATCCCCTTTCTATGCTGATTGACAAAACTTAAAGAAAAAAACAAATATAACATTGAACAACAGCAACAAACAACATCACATTACAACTCAAAAGACGCAAATATGTAGAACAATACTAGAATGCGGAATGTGCGCAATGTTCTATATCAGAGGGCCACCACCTACTGAGAAGCAGAGATTGAGGTCATTAAACCCTTCCAGCTATGGTAAAACCACCGACTAACTAGTCACATTAACACTCAAACTATGACTTTGAGAGCCACATCAGTTGCTTAGACACAGGCAGAATCTGTGACGTATTGCTGCTGACATCCTTCTTGTGGTATCCACGGCTTACATTAAACGTGAAGTATTACTGCTTTCATCACTCAAGTGGTATCCACGGCTTACATTATACGTGAAGTATTACTGCTTTCATCACTCAAGTGGTATCCACGGCTTACATTAAACGTGGCGTATTGCTGCTTTCATCACTCAAGTGGTATCCACGGCTTACATTAAACGTGAAGTATTACTGCTTTCATCACTCAAGTGGTATCCACGGCTTACATTAAACGTGGCGTATTGCTGCTTTCATCACTCAAGTGTTTTCCACTGCATGAACAACTCGAGACTCATTGCTGCTTATATCAGTCGATTAATTGCTGATGGCACAATTCAAATTTTTTGTAGGGTCTAATTAGTTAGTTAGTTTGTTAGTTAGTTAGTTGCCCTTCCCAAAAATAGTGACATCGCCAGACATGTTTAATCAGATGTGATAGCGTATGATAGTACATTTCGATCTGAGTGTAAAAAACTCTACAGCACGTAAACAGCGTTAGTAATTGGTCCGTCTTGTATTCTGTCTTTTCGTGCAGCTCGCTATTCCTGCACCCCAGTAATGGTTTTCTGCTCAGCAATGCAAACACCTTGTGTGATGGCAGTGCGACAGGCTGAGCGATTCAGAGCAAACATTTCCCAGACAGCGACATCAATTGAGAATATGTTCAAAGAAACCTTTAGAATGTCTAGGTAGTTTAATCTGCACGCGAATAATTGCTGCTTACATCCTTCAATTCGTTGCTAGTGTGAACACTACTTAACTGGTGTCCATGAGACAAACTACTCGTGACACATTACTGCTGGCATCACTCAGCTGTGTCTAGGACATCAGCTACACGGGACTGATTGTGACTGGCATCACTCAAATGGTGTCCAGAGCATCAACTACACGGGACTCATTGGGGCTGGCATCACTCAACTGTGTCCAGAGCATAAACTTCACGAGACACATTGGGGCTTACATCACTCAACTGTGTCCAGGGCATACACTATTAGCGACACATTATTGCTGACATCACTCAACTGTTGTCTAGGGAACAAACTACCAAACTACACTGGACTCATTGGGGCTGGCATCACTCAACTGTGTCCAGGGCATAAACTTCACGAGACACATTGGGGCTTACATCACTCAACTGTGTCCAGGGCATACACTATTAGCGACACATTATTGCTGACATCACTCAACTGTTGTGTAGGGAACAAACTACAAAACTACACTGGACTCATTGGGGCTGGCATCACTCAACTGTGTCCAGGGCATAAACTTCACGAGACACATTGGGGCTTACATCACTCAACTGTTGTCTAGGGAACAAACTACCAAACTACACTGGACTCATTGGGGCTGGCATCACTCAACTGTGTCCAGGGCATAAACTTCACGAGACACATTGGGGCTTACATCACTCAACTGTTGTCTAGGGAACAAACTACCAAACTACACTGGACTCATTGCTGCAAAAACAAAAATGCAAGAGTGCATGTGGGTGATTTAATAAAGGAATTTCGTGTGTATGACAAACTGCAGTACTGGCTCTATGCTTGGTAGGGAGAAAACATAAAACAAGAACTATAACAAGTGGTAGCATATTTTGATTGTTTCCCATTGTGAATGAATAAGTCCACATCGACGGGCGGCGCAATTGTTTACCCTGATTTAAATTGATAATAAAGATTCTTTG
Source organism: Ariolimax columbianus (assembly GCA_036924085.1). Taxonomy (NCBI): domain Eukaryota; kingdom Metazoa; phylum Mollusca; class Gastropoda; order Stylommatophora; family Arionidae; genus Ariolimax; species Ariolimax columbianus. The sequence continues at coordinate 115,795,784 of JAVGWX010000001.1, read as the reverse complement.
AATCTAATAACAAACCTTTCAGCAATTCTCGCCTTATATTAAGTAAAAACCATAACATATTCTGATTTTATTTTTAAAAAATTTTTTATTAGAACGAGTCTTTGGGTAAATTTGTTATTCCATCAACTTCAGCGGATAGTCGGGAATAGAGAAACCAGACAATCAATATACTGACATTTTTTTCAGGAGACAAATTGTATGGTAATTTTTTTTCCTTCTACTTCGTCGTTCGCTCTCAGGTAATCGCTTCTATTCACCTCCTAAATATAAGATCTGTTTCTGGCTTCTCTCGTCATCACATAGTTTATCTCTGAGATAATCCCACCTATTTCCTCTATAAACGTGGAGGTGTTTTCTTACTCCTCCCGTCATAAAATAGTTTATCCATCATCATAGTTGTAGGGGGCCATTCTGTCAATCTGCTCCATCAGACTTGAACTTGTTTGTCAGTCCTCCCACAACACGGAAACATGTCTATATCTCCAATGTGAAATTTGTTGAACACATGCTACGTAGTCTGCAGGGTCTGTTTCCTAGTCTGTATCTTGTCACTTGATCAATTGAGTAAATAAACAAAGTTAAGGCTTTAACAAGTGTAGTGTAAGCACTCCAAAACATTTACACTAGACAACATAAACGAAAGTGTAGAATATGTCTCGACAGAAAATACGATTTTTAAGGATTCGTATCTTCTTCTTATTTTCCTTCTCGTTCGCCATTGTTTTATTATATATACACGTTAAGACCAGTTCTCTGGATACTAGTTGCTGCACTGAAGAGTTCTTCAAGGCTCACAAATAACTGTACTGATATTTGTCTTCGTCGGCCAGTGCTCAGTACCCAGTTGTCTATGATGTTTGACAATCTTGTAGGATATATTGGATATCTCTGCCGCTTGCCCGCATGTACTCATTGATTATAGAGCTGTGACAGTCGCTATTTAATCTGTTTTGTCCTGTTTTCATGCACAATAGGATTACCTGCTCCGCTCGATCAAAATAGTGATAGTTGTCTCTCATTTGGTCGACTTTCATTAATGAAAGCTTGAATATGGGGCGTCTTTTTGTAGAGGATGACTGTTTATTTTATTTACATGTTTTCTGCTGATCTGTTGCTCTCTCTTTTACCAACCTTGCTTACCTTCTCGTTTTATAGAAGTCTACAGTGTGATGATCCCTACGTTGTGATTTTAGTTTATGCAAGACTTCTTTTTTAAAAACTCTCACATCTTATCATTCTTCAGGGTTTGCAGAATTGACACTTCATATGAAAAAAAATACTTTGTATTACATTTCTTGGTAGATATACCAAGCTGGTTCTTTCCAAACTTGAACTGGCAATATTTTCATCTGGTCTCCATTGTATGTGATGTGTTGTTTTTTTTACGTTTCTGCTTGTACCATAATCATTATCTTTTTGTACTGTCTGAAGTATAGAGGTGGAATGCATGTGATGTTATTTTCTCCAGTTTTATTTATTGGTATTCATGGCGCATGAGATCAAAAGGCTTAATTTTGTAATTGACTTAATTATTATAGATTTGATTTGGGTCTTGTGGACTAAGAACAAAGCCTGATCATTTACAACTAACACGCTTACAATACATGATATAATGCAGGAAAACGCCGCACGGCAGATGGATATTTGATACCAGAGAAATATTGCAAGATCAGACAACACACCTGACCAAAGAAAGACATCGCAAGCTCTATGTGTGGCTTAATGGCAAAATCAGATAATAAAATAATTAAGTAAAAAGAACTAAGAATTCCGGCTTCCAACAACATACCTATTGGTGACTGATGCTCTTAGTTGTGGGGATATTTGTCTTCGTCGGCCAGTGCTCAGTACCCAATTGTCTATGATGTTTGACAATCTTTTAGGGTATATTGGAAATGTCTGCCGCTTGCCCGCATGTACTCATTGATTATAGAGCCCCCGTCGCACCTCCCCCTCCCCCCACCCCCTCCCAACAAAAATTTAAAAAAAAAGGTTTATTCATCACCGTTATCCGTTGCATCTATGGAATATGGACCTCGATCGATCCAGACATATAAATAACTATATTACTCCCTAACCTGCTTATCATGAAGCACAGACAACACACATAAAGCGTAATTCTTGTGTGACAAAAGACAATATCAACCATCAAGGGCAGTTTCAAATTGGAATCTAGTACTAACGAAACGAATTGGATTTTTTTTAGGGTAATAAATTAGACAAGTAACAACAGCAATGGCAAATACATAAAGAAATGTAAAATTAGCAGTTTAGCGAGAAATTGAAGTGTCAATGCCATGCTAAACCGTCGCTGTTTGTACATGTTTGGACAAACTCCCCCCTCCCCTCCGTGTACACTCCCATCCAACATCAATTAAAGAAGATCATGGACATCAAGAATGAAAATTAATCCTCTCCATAATCCATCTTGGCCTCACCCCAATCAGTTGCACACGTAACACCTGACTGGATCAAATCAAAAAGACATCTTCCTCACTGCGTGCAACCTGAGCCTCAGATATTCATGGTGATCATGGACAATTGGCGTGACGGACCCTTGTCGGCTAAGCGGTCTACCTACTGACACGTTCTAGTCGATCGAACTCTAAATACTTCCTAACTTGCTGTTAAGGAAAAAAAGACAACAAGGGAAGGAACCGGCCACCTGCAACATATCAACAAGTTATGATCTCGTACAATGAAGTCTCTAACACGTCATCCCCGACAGCAATGTTTGCTATGAGACTACCTTTACCTTACACAAAAGAACAAACACTAGACATATCTACATACATATTTAGGAGCATTATTGAGACTCATTTCCTGATGATTCCTCTTTGAAATATAACAAACGAGTATTTTCCTAATTCAGTTTATCATTGGTGGTTTTGGAGTTCCTGGGGCCTGTTTAACGAAGTACTAGTCACCAGGCTCGCACCTCAAACATGTATATATTTAAATTTAGCAATGTAGCACACTTAAGAGAAATAAATCTATTAAAAATGTGTACTGGGGTCAGTTACACAGTGGCCTAAGGCACAACAGCCCTTACAACGCACCTCAACTCGGGAAGCAAGGCGAAGAAAACACGAAAACAACTGTCTTCCTCTCGACAATACTGAACGCCCGAGTGGTTTCCTAGAAGACTATGTGTACAATGTCACGTACACGAAAGTATATAAATGCTAATCCGAAAGAGTCTTGTAAATGTCGATAAACTAATAGTTCGATAAAGCCCTTGAAGGTAATAAGCCTCTCCAACTTATGAAGTTTTTAGACCTCACAATTCACTTGGGTCAAAAGAATGCTAAGTGTGAATGGAATCCTTCTTGGTTTCTAGTAAAGAGCTAGGAACAAAACTCAATATACAAGGCGTGTTCAAATTAAACCGAACCAAACTGCAACAAGTGAACATACGTACGATGTGCATGATGACGTTACTTCTGGTGTAACCAGCACATACCAACTGTCAAGTTCGCAAAATGTCATTACCCTCCGACTCATAGTTTTCTCAGCAGAAGTTAAAAACATGGCAAGTGTGATACGGAATCCGTCCAAAGTTGATCAGCGAGCGGTGATTCGGTTTCTAACAGTTGAAGGAAGTCGACCAGTTGACATTCATCGCAGAATGCAGACAGTGTATGGCGACAAAAGTGTGTCGAAGAAAATAGTGAAGAACTGGCCAACGATGTTTAAAGAAGGACGGGATTTTACGCAACAATATGCTCTTGAACTGCTTTTGCAAGATCTTTCGTTAACTCGCGTCCTTCTTTAAACATCGTTGTCCAGTTCTTCACTGTTGTCTTCAACACACTTTTGTCACCATACACTGCCTGCATTCTGCTATGAATGTCAACTCGTCGACATCCTTCAGCTGTTATAAACCGAATCACCGCTCGCGGATCAACTCTGGACGGATTCCGTACCACAACCGCCATGTTCTAAACGGTCTGCTGAGGAAACTATGAGTCGGAGGATAATGCAATTTGGCAAACTTGACGGTTGGTATGTGATGTTTACACCAGAAGTGACATCATCATGCACATCGTACGTATGTTCACCGGTTGCAATTTGGTCTGGTTTCATTTGAACAAGCCTAAAAAAATACACGGATAACAGAGAGAGTGAATAACTCGTTTTTCATGCATTATGTCAGGACACAAAGATAAATTGGTAACATCAGAAGAAGAAAGAAGAAGTAGAAGAAGAAGAAGAAGAAGAAAATGAAGAAGAAGAAGAAGAAGAAAAAGAAGAAGAAAAAGAAGAAGAAGGAGAAGAAGAAGGAGTACACGAACAAAAATAAAAATAACATGAAGAATAAAAAGAATGTGCTCTACCAGACAACTGAAGCTCATTCCCTCTTTTAACTGCTGGAGTTTTGCGATTTTCTTCATATTTTTTTCTGTAATTTCCTGTAATTTTTTTATGTTAGAATTAATTTCTGCGTCACAAACGAATTCTGGTAATACATCTGTAATAACACCCTTTGGTTTTCATCAGATTAAGAACCCCCTGCTGTGAAGCATGCCTTGTTCAACCAAAGACAGAAACTTCTTGGTTATACATGGACGTTATTTTCAAAGGCACTGGGAATGCAAGTGTACGCTCTTGAACATTTCTCCTATATTCTTGGCGTTTAAAAGCACTGACGTCTCAGAGAACTGTAGAAAAATATTAACTGAAGAATGTGGTTAGATTAACCTAACCTTTTGCAATAGCGTATGTATAGTAAAGCGGTTAGAGCGCATGTTTATATATGCAAAATGACTTGGATCGATCCCAAGTCTCAGCATGCTTCAGTTTACCAATGTGTGAAAAAATGCCTAACGCTCTGTTTGTTACCTATACCATACAAATTCGTTGTATTGTGTTTTGTGCCTAACGACCTAGTGTATCCAATTTCAGCACACATTTATTAATGGGTGTATTTCCTATTGGGCCACAACCTTGTTGTTACATGAATCTGAAAACAAACAAGAGGCAACAAGGCAGCTAGGATCGGATCTGATCACACGATCTACCCAACAACCTTGACCTAACACAAACAAGAGACACCAAGGCAGCTAGGATGGGATCTGATCAGACGATCTACCCAAACAACCTTGACCTAACACAAACAAGAGGCAACAAGGCAGCTAGGATCGGATTTGATCAGACGATCTACCCAAACAACCTTGACCTAACACAAACAAGAGACAACAAGGCAGCTAGGATGGGATCTGATCACACGATCTACCCAAACAACCTTGACCTAACACAAACAAGAGACGACAAGGCAGAGAGGATGGGATCTGATCACACGATCTACCCAAAACAACCTTGACCTAACACAAACAAGAGACAACAAGGCAGCTAGGATGGGATCTGATCAGACGATCTACCCAAACAACCTTAACCTAACACAAACAAGAGACAACAAGGCAGAGAAGATGGGATCTGATCACACGATCTACCCAAAACAACCTTGACCTAACACAAGCAAGAGGCAACACGGCAGCTAGGATGGGATCTGATCACTCGATCTACACAAACAACCTTGACCTAACATAAGCAAGAGACAACAAGGCATCTATGATGGGATCTGATCACTCGATCTACAGAAACAACCTTGACACTACACATATCAGCCTCTAACACTGTATTCCCCAAGGCAGTGTTTGCTATAATATAGATTTACCTTTCAAACCGTTTCCAGGGTATCTACTTAACTGGATCTATTACTGATAACGAAATCTGATCACACGAGAACCTTATCTTAAGTGTTTACACCCCCTGATTACCAGATCTCTAATTCCTGCTGTGGAAATAAAATGTATGTACGCCTTCAAATGCGCTGACTTTGGATAACTGAATTCCAGTTGAGCAGAGTCTCGATTAAATGGTTTAACTTTTCAACTAGCTTAAGTGCGTTTCTCATTTGACTTTATCTTCTTCATTGCCTGAACAGATCACGTTAGCGGTTGGCTCAGTCTTGTGGCAATCGTTACGTCTTTTTCCGAGGCATGCATTACGTCTTTTCCTGAAGCACTGTTTTCGGCGTTTCTCGAGGCGTGTGTTAGGTCTGCTTCTGAAGCATTTGTTGCAAATCTTTCCTCATGCATTGGTTACAGCTTTTTCGGAATCATTGATAACAACATTTCTGGAAGCATTTGCTACGACATTTCCTGTAGCATTAATTACGACTTTTCCTGAAACATTGGTTACGACTTTTCACGAAGCATTGATTAAGACTTTTCCTGAAGCAATGGTTAAGACCTTTTTTGATGTATTCTCAACGACCGTTTCTGAAGCATTGGTTACGACTTTGTTATACGCATTGGATACGACTTGTCCTGATGCATTGGCTACGACCTTTCCTGAAGCATTGGATACGACTTTTACTGATGCATTGGCTACAACCTTTCCTGAAGCATTGGTTAAGACTTTTCGTGAAACATTGTTTACAAGTTTTCATGAAGCATTGGTTGCGACCTTTCCTGGAGGAGTGGCTAAGATTCTTTTTGAAGCATTTGTTATGTCTGTTCCAGACGCATTCATTGCGTCTTGTGTTTTTGTTTTGTAGCTTATGTGTTTTCCATGATGAGTCTAGTTTAGTTTAGTCGCAGAATCAACGTCATTGCGCAAAGTGCTTTGCTTTTTTTATGTTGTGGGAAAATCTCATCACAATGCACGAACTCCGTAGCATCGGCGACGATTCTGGAATAGATTAGGTAAATTTATGATATCATTTAATTTTTCCAGGCAGCAGCCATTACGCCTACTCATTTAGATTTCAAACTGCAGAGGAATTTTTAACTTGCACGACAATGAACACGGGCGTCCGATCGCTACTAAATAGAGATCAGGTGAAATACAAGAAAGTTCACGTGAATAGATCCCGGTATCACCGTGATTTGAACCCGCAACCTCCAGCATCCGAGGCCGACATCTTCCCTCGAGGCCACTTAGTCTCGATGATGAGCTTTCTAGCCGCAACATCGCTCTCTTCTCGCATTTCCCGTAATCCAAAGATGTCGTAAGAACATCACTCAGTATGTGAGCAATGTGGCTTGGACAACTTGCTAACCTGGCAGAGCCTAACCTTCTTCTGACCGATGTATTAGTCCATAATTGACCCATATGAATATTTCCCAGCTTCACAAAAATTGACACTTTAGCAAACAGAGTAAAGGTCTCGTGAAGTTCAGTTGAGTGCACTAGACCATGGACATACGATTAAACATGATAACCGAAATAGCATTTCAAGTAACCGCTGAATTTTCCAGGATAATCTGAGAGAAAAACATTTCAATTTGAAAGAAATAATTAATCCAAATGGCAAACCATATCACATTTCCGTGGACACAAGTGTAAATCCTTGACAAGTGGGAATTTAAGTTAAAACCGTATTATGACAGTATAAATGACAGACTCAAACATAAATCCATATGTAATAAAAGAATGTTAGAATCACAGTGTTTAATCAAACAGATTAAACTATCTCTGCTTCCTGGCTGCTTTCATTTGACTTTTCTTAGAACGTTTGCTGGTAATATCCCTATGCTGCGTATTTTGTATGAGGACTGTGTAGATCTGTTGTGTCAACCCTCTATAATTTACTTGTAAAACATGCTTCAAATGTTGCGATTGTTCTGCTGTTTGCTTTCTGAAACCCTCTAGGGTTTCCGCACAGAAAAAGCAATTTGCAAATATTCTACTGTAAGCTGTAAACACCGTACAAAAATTCTTCTAAATTAGCCAACATATGATATTTTTTTTAAAGCCAAGTTTTGCTCATTCCGCTGATGACAATTTTTAAGAAAACGCAACGTCCAGAAGTAAAAAAAAATTTTTTTTCTAAAAACAAGAAAACACAACTGTTGGACACAAAATGAAGAAAACACAACTGTTTGACACAAAATCAAGAAAACACAACTGTTGGACACAAAATGAAGAAAACACAACTGTTTGACACAAAATCAAGAAAACAACTGTTTCACACAATATCAAGAAAATACAACTGTTTGACACAAAAACAAGAAATGTCCAGAATAAATATAACAAAAAACAAGGACACAGAATAGTCGCATTAAAGAGAACACATTTGTTATAATCAAGAGCAGAGAATAAGCACACAAAATTGAACATAGCGCGGATAGAACTAAGAATGAGTACACCAACTACAATCAATGTCCATAAATGACATAATTTAGAGAACATGACGGCTGAAATAAATCACATTATATCTTTATAAATGTCAAAAATACATGTGTCTCTTTATACATCTTGCTGGAAACTGAGCATAGGTAAACTCTAGAGATCATTATGTCTGGAATTTACAGATCAATGAAACTATTATCAGTGATCTCTGTATCGTTCACTTCCCGAGTTATTTAACATGTAAAGCCTCCAACACTGAGGTATAATAACGTCAAAGCTGCACACTTAAATCTGTCTGGAATTTCCAAGTAAACGCTATGTTTTCTGCTCGCTGCACCAAAAACCTTTCTGAAACTATGGCGTCAAAACAGGCAAGGCGTGATGGACATGCTATCTCAAGGAGAAACTGGAGTAAAAATGCTCTAACTTCTAGCTTGTTTATCGTGCAATCTGGGGTGTCCACTTTTACGTTGAAAGCCTAATTGTTTGTCCATGCCGCTGGAGAACATGTAAATCCTGCGTAATGCCGGTTAGTGAAACTAGTGACATAACAATTGATTTTGCAACGGACCGTGTGCGTTTTCGCCGCTAGGTTCTAATTAACAAACTGGCGTCTGGCGACATATTAGCCTGACAAAAAAAAAAAAAAAGAAAGCTATTAGTGAGAGTCGTTAAAATTCCTAAAGCATTCCGTTTGTGTGTTTGTTTTGATTATATGTGTCTTGTTACTGTCTTTGTAATGTCTTCGTAATTTACTGTTGAGGCTTTCATGTCTGTAACATGTTTGTATAATGTCTTCATAATTTGAACATGTCTTAATGTCTTCATAATGTCTATCTAATGTCATCATTATGTCTTAATGTCTTTATAATGCCTATCTAATGTCATCGTAATGTCTTCATAATTTCTTTATAAAGTCTTCATATTGTCTCTAAGATGTTTTCATTACGTCTTGACAGTTATGTAAACAATCTGCTGTGTTGGATAAAGCGTAACATACGTCTATCTTCGAAATCACATTTTCTTGTCTGAGGTGGCCCACGTTTGCTTCATATCCGTCAAACTTTTCCTAATTGTAAGTCAGGTTCCCAGTTGCAAAATGTTAGACTAGAGTTGTCTCTCGTCACCATGGAACAAACCGGGTCCATTTTCTCTGAGAGACAAGCACACTAGCCACTCTTCCACCCAAACTCGACTTTTCTAACTGTGTAGGCTCATGTTTTCCGCTGTTGTAAGAAGGAACACGGACAAAGTTCTTCACCCTTGACAAACTATCTTTGACAGTGAAGCACTTTCTGTGTTCGCGATTACGTCCGTAGATGTCTTGTTTGGTAAGAACCCATAGCAGCTGAAAATCGAAAAGAGCAGGCTGTTAGCAAAAATAATCATAAATTAATTTAATTCGTATCCAAGCCAATCGCCGGTAAAAACCCCATGGGAAATAAATCTGCGTCCCGTACTATATAAGCTGTCTCGACTAACAAGACTCGCCACTGGACCAAGGTGGCTCAGGTCTAGAAAGCTCCGTTGATGATAGCGCACATTTTCTTCACTTCAATCAAATTAGAGCGTACGTCACAATGACACACATTAGTCGATTTTCTAAAAGTCTCTACCCAAACTGTACCCGAACCTATCCCAAGCGATTTACAACACTTGCATTTATAACAGTATATATATATATATATATGTAATTCTCTTTTATGTTTAAATTAACACATTTTCTTCTTGCAACAATGATTTTTAGCGTTTGTTTTTGTACTTAGTTATAGTGACAGGAATTTAGTTGATCTGACGTATTCCACGATGTGTTTCACTGAAAATTTACAGAGAACATCAATGGACTCTGAATAACTAAAGAGCATAATTTGTTTTGTTATACCACAACACTTTCTCCTTGGCAGTGGCCAGTTACTGAGTAGACGGCAGGCCTCACTCATTTATGGCAAATCGTATTAGGCAATAGTAACACATCATTCTTATTTTTATCTACTTATCAATGAACTAAACAAAACCTCTGAGCTCCCTGAGGAGCATACGGCTTCACCAAATATTCGCTAAGTCTACTTATCTTGTGTCAGGATCTGGCACGACCACTTTTTTTAGTTCATCACAAGCTCCTTGTTCATGTGTGCCTTGGTTTGCCCTTATGTATTCTGCCATGTTGATTTTATAAGAGAAACTGCATGGTAATATTATCAGCGGGCTCCTTTCTCTTTATTTTGGCCCATTGGCCGGATTATTAGATTGATAACTTTATGCAACGCAAATCCAATTATTTGGCATTGGCAAAACAGCTTGATAATCTGGACCTCGTTAATGACTTGTCTCTTTTTGTCCATGACCATGATCAACTACAGGATATCTTCTTCTTCTTCTTCTTCGTTCGTTCTCAATCTCCCACCACCAAACCATGAACGGGTAAGTAGCAGAATGTAGTCCAGAGAACGGAATGCGTTGTGTCGTAGTTTACAGCTTGGCTGCGACATTTGCACTTTACGGTCCAACACATCCGACTTCAGCAATCATTTTTTGAGTACCGGGTTAGCATTCCCTCTTTCATCTCTTCTCCTTAGACAGTCTGCCCTGCTGCAGCCTGTTATCCGGGATCACCGCGTGGAGGTGTAGAAGGGTCTTGGCTGCTATGGGTCGCTGGCCCTGACGTTAGCAGTCAGCTATGGGTCGCTGACCACTGCAGCTCATGCGCTGCTCATCATCTTTATCCCAGCTACAGGATATAATTAATACTCTTTCTGCAATATCCAGTGAATTGGTCTATACTTACACCGTGGAAAGACAAACGGTTTTAGATTGAACGCCTCCTACTTTTAATCGTCTTCTTCTTCTAATTTCTTCTTCGTCTTCGTGTTCTTCGTCACTTTTTCTTTTTCTATTTCTTCTTCTTTTTCTTCTTCTTATCCTTCGTCTTCTGCAATCATTCCTCAATTAGATTGGAACTTTGGATTCGTTAATAAATGCTGTCTTTTTCATGGTGTCAATACCGCTGTTCAGTTTCTTGTTGAGAAAAGTGAGCCTTGACGATATCCTCCTCAGATCGGTGTGCTGGCGGCTGTCCGGGTGCACATGTGTTACTGTCATGTCTGCCAGGCCGCAGTAACATAGGCTGGTGATACATATCTTGAATTTTATGTACATGTGGTCTTATTTTGTTGTGGCCAGTTCGGATCTTTCTTTCTTCTTCTTCTTCATCGTACGAAGTATGATAACCTGGTCTTTTCTGGACAGTTGGTAGTATCCGTCATCTGTGCAGTGTTTGGGGAGTTTTTGTAATGCCAATTTACATTGCACTGCACCTTTATAATGGAGTGTGCTTCTTTATATCTGACCATGAATTTTTCCTGTATCATTTTTGTTACTTCTTTGTCTAGACTGTTGACCTCCTCGTTTAACTGTATGCTACAGTATGATGTTATTCTCAAAATTACTGTTTTCTTAAACCTTTCAGACATTTGCACAAAATCTGTCCTCAATTCATTAAGTTCAGTGTTTATGTGAGATTTGAGAGGCGTTATCACTGAATGTGCATTAGTTTGTATTACGATTTCCCCAGGTAAATAGTCATTGTATTGTAAAGCAATTTCTGTTGCGATTTTAACAGCTAATGTTTAACCTCTGAAGTTGCTGGAAGTTGCCTGTGATTATGAAAAGGTTTAACTTGCCATTATTTTTTTCTGATGCGCTAACTGGCTGAATGGTCCTTGGTTTTGCTTGTGACAGCACTGGTTCCTTAAGTGCCAATTCCTTACGTGCCAGTTCCTTTGAGGTTGTCCCGAAGTTACTTCTCTTGAGTCTGCCCATTCATTACCTAGCTGTTAATTCTGGAGTGGTTGAAGAGGCTCTTGTATTTCTCTGTCCGCTGCATTAATTTGATGTGTCGTCTATCCTCCAGCGGCTGAAGTACTCGTCATTGTTCCTTTTGTCTCTCTGATTATGGACTTCATGGTCCTACTGGTGGTTCGTGTGGCCTGATTTTGAACTCTACTTCAAGTATGCTTTTGTCGCATTGACCCAAACTGTCATGCTATACTCCAGTACTGGTTTGCCTCTTTCTTTGCAACGTCTTTCAGGACTTTTGTCTGCACCCGAATTAGTACATGCTAACGTTGTCATTATAATACGTTTTATCTTTGTTCAATGTATACTTTATTTTCAAACATTAAAATCGTGCTGTGTTATTTCACGGAAATTATTTACAGGTGCTCCGTGTGCAATGGTTATTTAGTTATGGAATTGCGAGCGGAATACTTTCGTCTGGCGAGTTTGATCCAACTTGTGGGTCGTATTTTGTCGACTCTGCACTAAAATGCAACATGTACTTGCTGTAGTGTCCGAGGGCACCGTATATTACAGAAAGTAAGGAAACACATCCGTCTCTCTCCCCCCGCCACTCTTTCCGGTCAGAATATATTAACAGCCCTGCTTTGCTGACCTCGTGCGACATTTTTGAATAGAAGAAATAATAAAAATATTTAATTGATATCTAGCGCCGTGAATACACATGGGTTGAACTATTCAAATCCATCTTCCTATCGCTGACAAAGACGCGAGGAGACATTGAGTGTGAAGAATAATGCGCAACTGGCATTTTGAGCAAAATTAACCAATGACAAAAACCGTTCACTATTATCAGGCAAATTAGCAGCAGAATAAAACGAGAAATCCCAGATGAACAGTAGGAGATTGTCAGTGGTAAAGGGAGCACACAGTGCTAAGCTATCTTGAGGATGTGAATAGATAGTACAACGGGATTGAGAGGCTAGAGCCTCTACAAAGCTTTATTAATTCCTCTCATTTGCATCCTTCTTAATTACGTTTTGTTTGTTTGTGCTTTTTTGTTCCATCACATATTCGTTGTCTCTTTGTCATGTAATGTTTCAGGGTTTTTTTTTGTAATTCTTCTACACTGAAAGTTTTGAACAAGCTTGCTTTGTTAGATTTGCCCATGATTATCTGAAGTTGAGTCCTGTAAATCTCCAACTTCTTTTCAGCAATGCTTGTTGAACTTTATGTGTCTAGTTATTTCCATTAATGTCACATTTTGATTCCTGTTGTATCAGTTCCTTCCTTCTACACTAAGTGTTCATGCCAAATTAGCATTACGATGATTTTCTTATGGAACGTCATGCCCACCTTCAACAACTTCTATCCGATACGTATTGTTGAATTGAGCCTGCTTAGGTCTTCAGTTGCGTTTATTCCTGGTATATCCTTATGGGACCGAGACGCTAGCCTAGTCGCGCACAACGTACTGACCAGGATGCGTCACGGTCAGGTGCAATATAATGACCAAGTTCACACCTCTTATTATTTTCCTTTTACTTCTTTTTCGTTTTGTTCCTCTCTTCCTTATTTTGTTCTCTTGAAATTATGATGTCTGTATCTGCAATGTTGTCTTTTGTATAAACTTCACTGCCCCTTTTGCAGTTCACATTTAAGTCAATATAGTGTCTCTTCCATGTCCATAGAGGTTCGTCTGTGTATGTTTTATTCGGGACAGTTCTCAAGCATCTGCTCCGCAGCTTGTCTGCAGCCTGCCCGCATATAGACGCTCATTTTTGTGTACATGTAGCGCAGTCGGTTGTGTCCTGTTCTAAGTCGCAACACAACCTTTTGCTCGTGTCTGTTCATCTTACGGTAATCGTCTTGTGTTAACTTTGACGGTTTTCTAATTAATTTGATAATCCTTTCCTTCTGTTGGTATGTGACTGGTACATCTGGTTGCTTGTCTGAATCACCCTCCTGTGTCAGTCGATGCCATCTCTCGTTCTATGGATTTCCACAATGACAAGGTATCCACCGAATGACAATCGTGTGCTGGCTGCTCAGTTCAGACAGTAAAACCTGTAGACCTGACAGTTTCTCAGACTTCAGTTTGGAATGCCGATTTGACATCTGTCAGAAATGCTACAGGTTTTGGACCGAGATTAGTGTTTAAGGGTTTCTCTGTTGGCACCTTGATTGCCAGGATTGTTGCATCATATGTATGACATAATCTCCCGCTCGGTACTCTGACCGTATCCCTAATGTTGTTTGAGTGTTCACTATACATTACTGGAGCGGTAGTGCATTCTGCATTCTTTGCATAACATATCTGTACTAACCCAGAGGACTTGTGGATAATTTTGAGCCAGAAAACAGATTAACTACCCTACGTTACCCACTGTTCTGTTTCTCCCAGTCTAGTATTAATTTTACTTTTGTTCGGATATATACTTGTAGTTCACGCTTGACTCTCTCCATGAGATGTGTTTTGGAACGGACTTTAGAGGGGTGTCAACTTCAGGTAGATCTATAGTTTGTTTACGAAATCGTTTGGCATGGTGTATAAAAGGCCTTTTTTCAATCGTCCCATTGTTAAATTGTGGAATCTGTCGTTTTGTTGAATGACTTAGCATGCAGAGAAACGTTTCTGTTCGTGTTAGTACCTTCGTGTCTCTGCAGTATCTTAGTGATTAAATTCCTCCATTGTCTCCATCGCACTTGTAGGTTTTAAAATCATTGCTCCCGTAATGACCCTAAGCGCATAGTGTTGCACCTTATCCACCTCTTTGAGTGTAATGGTGTAGTGTTTGTTGTTAGGCAACACACTGTGACCCATTCTCTTGATGGACCCCACCTATTCCAAGTAGCGTTCCTTTCAAACAAGCTGTTTTCAAGGCAGACTGATAATCAAGATATGGATCGATGTAATTTCCGTTGTATTGGGCACTCACAAAATAGCACAACAGCCTGAAGGACCTTGGCCTACCATCATCCGGACGCTAGGAATGTGAACAAGGCTACTACAATCCGTAACACCATTCTTTTAAAGGAGCACGAAAGAGTAAGCATCCACACACAGGAACTTAAACAACAAACAATCGTATCCTTCTTTCTACACAATTCAGAGCGTGATGTGCCACGTGACACTTACACAAGGCACGTGCCTCTTGCCAACTTGGAACTCCTTTCCAGAACTCTCTGTTGCCCTGACGTTACTAATCTGTGTTCTCCTCCAAATGCTGTAAGTAAGTTGTTCCATATAAGTCCTTCTATTCAACACGAAGAACCGAAATACAAATGCCTTCTCTGATTATTAGTTTATTCATTCAGTTTGAACATAAGGCCACCATTAACGTTGACCAAATTGCAGCAAACCTGCAACACACAGTGTGTTCGCTTAACACATCCGATACGCTATTGATATTATCTGATCTATATTTTCATATATATGCATTGATTTCTGATAATATAACTCTTTTAAAAATACATACATGTGTATTACAAAAACTTGTAACTGTGTCATTTTATACTTGCTATAATGTAAATATTGCAAAAGTATTTTAATTCTATTGAAACTGTATTTTCAGCAAAGCTGTGAATAATTATTTAATGTTGCCATCGGTTGTTTGTTGGCTCCTGAAGGTGCCAAATAAAACTAATGACTAGTTTCTAAAGGAAAGAAAGGCTTAACATCTAATTATTATGTATTTACAGTATCTGTGTCTAAGCCTTGCCTCTTTTCCCTGAATCAATATAGCAGTACTAAGGACTGCCTGCAGCAAGTACTGTAACGTCTCGTAATGAACGTGTATAATTAGTTCTCATAGTTCCTTACCACTCTGTTTATTTACATAGTCCATCCATTGTCTGTTCTCTTCCTGTATTAATTTATATCCCAAACAAACGTGTGTACTGAAACATTTAGCTTTATGTGTGTTCAGTGTCTAATAGACAAAAACATAACAATAGATGTAATAGTTGAAAATTTAAGAAAATTACAGAATGTGTTGTTGTTGTTTGTACAGTTGCTCCTATATGAATTTGTCACTGTTGATTAACATTATGTGGAGCTAGTTTGCAGCTGCTTTTCTTACATTCCGAAACGTGCTGAAGTAGGTGGACCTAGATCCTCTATGATGTAGTGTAATTTATGGCTTCTAAGCAAGCTCATTGTATTGGTATCACAAAGTCGATATCATTACTAAACAATACTCATTCATTAGACATGTTATGTAAGTGAATAGTTAGTGCAATCTGCAACAAGCAAAATTAGAAATGTTATGTAAGTGAATAGTTAGTGCAATCTGCAACAAGCAAAATTAGAAATGTTATGAAAGTGAATAGTTAGTGCAATCTGCAACAAGCAAAATTAGAAATGTTATTAAAGTGAATAGTTAGTGCAATCTGCAACAAGCAAAATTAGAAATGTTATGAAAGTGAATAGTTAGTGCGATCTGCAACAACAAGCAAAATTAGAAATGTTATGTAAGTGAAGAATTAGTGCGATCTACAACAAGCAAAATTAGAAATGTTATGTAAGTGAAGAATTAGTGCGATCTACAACAAGCAAAATTAGAAATGTTATGTAAGTGAAGAATTAGTGCGATCTACAACAAGCAAAATTAGAAATGTTATGTAAGTGAAGAATTAGTGCGATCTACAACAAGCAAAATTAGAAATGTTTTGTAAGTGAAGAATTAGTGCTATCTACAACAAGCAAAATTAGAAATGTTATGTAAGTGAAGAATTAGTGCTATCTACAACAAGCAAAATTAGAAATGTTATGTAAGTGAAGAATTAGTGCTATCTACAACAAGCAAAATTAGAAATGTTATGTATGTGAAGAATTAGTGCTATCTACAACAAGCAAAATTAGAAATGTTATGTAAGTGAAGAATTAGTGCTATCTACAACAACAAGCAAAATTAGAAATGTTATGTAAGTGAAGAATTAGTGCTATCTACAACAAGCAAAATTAGAAATGTTATGTAAGTGAAGAATTGGGGCTATCTACAACAACAAGCACAATTAAGCACAAGAAAAAGAACGACAGTAAGACAACGAGACACGATAACTGGCATTTTAAGATCATGACATGGAAGAGATCCAGCAAAAATATCGAAATGAATCAGTTGATGTGGAGATTGATTGCAGCTTGAACTATTCAGCTTTGTGATTAATGCAGAGATCATTGTTGTCCTGTTTTCATGAAATATGAAACGTCTTATTCTTTTAACTATTCCCTCTCCTAAATTATGTTACTATTTGTATGATTTCCTTTGATGTTTGAAATATCGATCTTTAGCATTGTCTACTGTTTTTATGACCCAGAAGCTATTATTGTGTATGTTACTTTCATCAGGCTGCTCGTATTTTCAAACGATGGAATTCTTGTTATCAAAGACATGTTTATCTAGGTCTCTCTGTCGTATATGTGATTGGTGTTTGCTAATGCAAAAAATGGTGGAACTAGGTGTGTGTTTACAAGTGAAGAAGATCAAAGAACAGACTGCGACGTTGAGAAAATAGGGTTAGGAATTTCAATCAATAAATCAATGGCATGGCTTTCCTTACTGAAGGTACCCGTGTCAACACTTTTAAACGTATCCAATCCTCTGGCTCTATCTATCTCTCGATAGGGCATTTGTATTATTCAGCCCAGCCAACCTCTGTAACCTCTCCTCGTGTTTCTTATTCCCTGTGGCATCCACTTTATGTCATGACGAGTTACGCTATCTGTCCACTGGAGTGAACACATTTTATATGTCTGTTCGTCTCTTCCTGTGACTTGTTTGATAATCTTTATCCTTCAATTATACAAATCTCAATGGGCCCTCCCCCGTGTTTTTTCTACGTTGGCTCAACTTGAACGACTGATTAGTTACTCTAAAGATCAGTTTGTTTAGGTGATATAGAATCCGTCTCCATCTCCATCTTCGAATATTTAGCTTAGCAAGACTGTCTCTTGCTGAATTGCGTGGCCTTGTGCGATGTCTTCATTTCTGACGTTATCAATACCCATTGTTATGTTACGCCGAACATATCTGATTTCATTTTACAGCAGGCAGACCAATATTTGCCAATTATCAGACCGAAGTCGGCGAATGGTAAGAATGTCGTTGATTATTGGGGCTTGCAGATTATACATTCATTTGCCATCCTCTCCGCCGCACTTGATGCAACTAAATAAATCTCATCACACCAAAAGTTCGTAACAATGTACGTGTTGCATAAATGTATACACAGCACAATCGATTAAACAAAATGTATCAGCAATGATAGATAAGTCAAAGAGGATGTTCCACTTTGTGAATGTGGAACACGTTTGTTCGTGCAACCTTCTACAGGGGAACATCATGAAGAAGAACGATAGGTACTTCAAGGGAAAGGTGGATAAACAAGCGTAAACGAGACTTACCGTAAAATGGGGAAAAATGTTACTGGGGATACGACAGAGGCAAAAAACAAATATATATACCACGACACTATGCTACAAGTCGGTAGAAGGTGAGACGACAAAAAGAGAAGAAGAAAAAAGAATACACCAAAGCCTGTATCATTTCATAACTTACGCCATTTTGCATGGACCATTTTACAATAAACAGTTTAGTTTAGTGATTGCGAACAAAACGTGTCCATTACATCACTACCACAGTGACAAACCATTAAACTGTCAAAGCCATAATCATCACAACCACAAGCCGCCAGGTAGCTGTTTTTAAAGATGTATTGACTGATAATGAGCATTGACATATTAAATCATTCCTTGATCAAACGATTGAAGCTTTCACCGTTCATCTGGTGAGGCAAAGGGATATTTTACTTAATGTTGGATATGATCACTGGGCTGAGATGGAATATGAAATAAGATGAAAGACAAGATGTTGAATACAATGACATGTGATGAGAGATGGAATGAGAAGGGATATACAATTTGATGGCAGGTGAAATGAGATGAGAGATGGAGCGAGACGGGATATAGCATGAGTTGGAAGATAGAATGAGATCGCAGATGAAACGAGATGGAGCATGGAATGAAGGTGAACTGCTTTCTCTAACGGAATTAAATAAATATAACCTTCCAACCTGTAGTCTGAAATAGTAGTGTTTAAACAGGCATATCAAGTGTCTGATTCCAAGGGAATCAAATGTTTAAACATGTTTCAGTCTTTTATCTTGTAGTATCACGTTGCACCAAGGGATTTACTCAGGCCATATCTCCATCTCATTAGCGGACGTCCTCGTGGGCATTTTGAGTTAAAAGGTCACCAACATGTCACTTGTGTTCTATGCCCATCTGCTGTCAGGTGTACTTACCACAAGCCCGGACAACGGCATGAATTGAACACATCAGTATCTACGAAGTTTTTACAAGTGGTTCGGCGCTTGATTTCTGTTTTCTGAAATTATCCCAGTGAAGATATTGTCAATCTTCTTCTCTAAATTACCCCTTGAGCAGCACGGAGCTTCAATGCATTTTCTTTTCTTAAGTTTCATACATTACAACCGTACACCGTGCTCTGAAATGGCATGTTGTTGAAGATGTGAGCTCCCGCCTTGTTGTTTCTAATATTTTGTAAAGGTTTGATGTTTAATGAAAACCTATTCTAACATTTTCAAAGTTTTAAAGTTTGCTATGTTGGATCCCCATTAAAGAAATGCCCACATAAGCCTGCGGTTCAAGGAACATGTCGATCACATCAATATCTGAGTCCGTAGAGGCCTGGCGGCTAATGGCTGCCTTCATTGCGAACGGAGACTCTTATTGATGTTATTTCAGAGGTTGGTTCTTTCTGTAATAGAACATGCACTGGCAATTCTCACGCTCAGCAAGATGCCGGTGGAAAGACTGGAAAAGATTCAGAATGAGACAATGAGAATCATTCTCGGCTGGACAAGAGACACGGCCATAACTGTCATGAGGTTTTTGTTGGACCTCCCAACTGTGGAGTTTATGCGGCAGATGTGTCAGGATCGAGCTTACCTCCACATCAGCGCGAACGTAGGACATCCGTTGCATGAGGAAGACAAAATGCACAATACCTGTAAAGAGACAATCGTGGGTGGGTCAGTGTGACTGTTTACAAAGGGCGTTTGCGCAGGGTGACATAACACATGGCGAAAAATGGATGATATTACTTGAGAATTTCTTGCAGACTTTCCGTCTGATTGTCCAACTTGACAGAGCGAGTGTCCTGTTGAATCTAGTTGATGGGGTTTCTGAGGTTACCGTTTTAATCAGTGAAAATTCCAATGAGGATGATGTCATTATCTACATAGATTGATCCCTCACTCTTGGGTTGAGTTGTGCATGGGCCTTTATGACTCACAAGGGTAGGAAAGCGATCAAAGGAAGAGTGTGAGGATTTTGCGGTGACCACAAGCAATCTGACCGCGGAAATCATTACTGCTACGAAGGCGATGGTCTGGATTGAATCATTCAATAAGGATGTTCATGAAAGTGGAATCAGGTTGCGCTGTTCAGGAAGGTGGAATCAAGCTGATCTGTTCAGGAAGGTGGAATCAGGTTGCGCTGTTCAGGAAGGTGGAATCAGGTTGCGCTGTTCAGGAAGGTGGAATCGCGTTGCGCGAGGCGCCAGTGCTTGGAGTCGGTAGGGCGGTCAGGGTTACAGAGAGTTACCTTCATACTCGTTCCGGGACTTGCAGGTGTCGAAGTGAACGAAAGAGCTCTTAGTTTGGCGAGGACAGCTATAGTGGAGGGTGGGAGATCAATGGACCGAGCCGATATCCCAACCGCCATTAAGAAAATCGACTGGAAGGAAGATTCCGAAGTTGATCCAGGCTCTACGTCCTTGGTACGACTGATTGAATTGAGTGTGAAACAAGGGGCGGCGAGAAAGGAAAACCACACGGAGATTCTTCTTCGTACGCTGTCAGACGTCAACCTGTATTTTTTCGAAAAAAGCAGCGGTCATCCTGAGGCTGTCGACACTGCCATAGAGCTTGTATAGTATTGCCACTGGTGATGGCCACATGTACTTTCTCTGATCCTCGTATGTCGGGCAGTTTTGCAGCAAATGTTCAGCGGTCATTTTCCCGGTACCACACGTGCATTCATCAGTGCCACCTATCTTCAATTTATTGAATAGGTGGTACCTCAGTCTATTGTGGCCTGTACTGAGTCTAAAGACCACGATCTGTTCTCTTCTGTTTACCTGGTAATAGGCATCGTTTTTTGTGTAGCCAGTATGTTCTCTTTCCAATTTGGTCATGTATCTGGCTCTAATAAGCCTTTTGGACTCTTCGTAGGTCACAATAGGATCTGGTTGTGGTAGTCTTGCACCTTCTTTCGCCAGTCTGTCTGCCTCCTCGTTGCCTTGGATGTTACAGTGGGATGGAACCCACTGTACCACTACTCTTTTTGGTGCAGACTGCTGGCATAGTTGACAGAGTACTGCTCTTAAATCATTAAGTTCAGTATTTTTCTAGCTTTTTAGTGCTGTGGCTACGGCCAGGGCATCTGTAAACAGGACTATATGGCTTTAATTTCATTTGCCTGTCACCATTTCTTCTACTGCAGCCCTCAGTGCCTCTGCCTCCGCTCTGAAATTGCTACACGGAGATTCAAAGACGTCTAGTTAACCAACACAGGACCGGAACGGCCTTTCATCACATGCTGGCAGAAATACTGAGGATGAGATCTGAGCGCGAATGGACTTGTCCTGAGCGCAATTGAAGATGATACGGCGACTAACTAATTAATTAACTAACTAAAGAAATGTAAATTACAAGAGATATCATTACATAGTTTACTTCCGTTGCTGGAATAATTGAGTTGAAGATTTATCTCCGCTTGCCCGGGAAGTAAACGTAGGCTTGATTTTTATTTGACCTTCCATTTAAAATAATGTCACGCTGATGTTTTGAAAGCGTTCCTTCTTGGTCAAGTGACCAGTTTCTTCTTCTTCTTCCTCTTCTTCTTCTTCTTCTTCTTCTTTTTCGTCTTCTTCTTCTTCTTCTTCTTCTTCGTACGCTGTCAGACGTCAACGTGAATGTGTTCGAAGAAAGCAGCTGTCATCCTGAGGATGTCGACACTGCCATAAAGCTTGTCTAGTGTTGGCACTGGTGATGGCCACATGTGCTTTCTCTAGTCCTCGTATGTCGGGAAATTTTGCAGCAGATGTTCAGCGGTCATTTTCCCTGTACCACAGGTGCATTCGTCAGTGCCACCTATCTTCAGTTTATTGAATAGATGGTACCTCACTCTGTTGTGGCCCTTGCGGAGTCTGAAGATCACGACCTGTGCTCTTCTGTTCAACTTGTAATAGGCATCATTTTTTTGTGTAGCCAGTATGTTCTGTTTCCCATTTGGCCATGTATCTGGCCCTAATAAGCCTTTTGGACTCTTTGTAGGTCACACTAGAATATGGTTGTGGTAGTCTGGTCAAGTGACCAGCAACGAAACCACAACCTTTTGCAATAAAAACGGACGAGCAAAGAATTAGGAAGAGGAGGAAGAGGAAAAGAAGAAGAAGAAATAGCAGTTCATGCATGCATAGAGCAAGATATGCATTGGGTAAATTTAGCAAGCAAATACATGAATGCCTTGTCGAACACCATCTGACCAGGTCCAAATTGTAGTGAGCTGAAACTAATTGTCTTAGATTAACAAGATCACACATCGGATAAAACCTGCAACAAATGATTGGTGCCGTATGGGTGACAGTAAATAATGTACACCATTAAATGTCATAGCGGTGTGAATATGTTGAATTCAACATGGAGAACATATATGAAATGAAAGTCTTAGTTACTAGGTTGTTACAGTGCTTAGCTGTCGTAGATAAGGATCTGGACTTGTTCTCTGGTTATGACATGCTCCAATTTGCACAGTTCTGAATTGGTGTCAGGAAAACAAGACTGCGGTGAAGGGATCAATGAACTCATTAACGTACACTTTATCCTCGACGACAGTATCTACAAGAAGAATACTTGTAGCTTTGTTATTTTAGTTAATGCACCTGAAGTACGGACATCTAGACATGATAAATTCAATTTTCTCATTTTAATAGTTTCTGCATTGAAGTGCCGTTGAGGTTTCACATCAATTCTGTGAGGAATCGATAAATTAGACAATAACAAGTTTTTTAAAATACAGCCACCTACAATAACACGAGGGCATAGCTACAAGCTGACTAAAGAGAGGTCCAGGTTAGATATTAAGAAATTTTTTTTTAGTCAGAGAGTGGTGTCTGCTTGGAATGCATTGCCAGGGGAGGTAGTGGAGGCAGGGACAGTTAATGCATTTAAGAATAAACTGGATGCGCATAGCGTTTAGAGCAAGGTGATGTAAATGTAACTGGTTGTATACAGACTCTGCAGGGTCTTCTAAACCAGTATAAAGACGTTAAGTTAAGTTAAGTTAAATAAAGTCGCCTTGCGTGATGCTGATCACTTCTCCTCTATGGTGTCATTTGTGACAAAACTATAGGTTAACCATCAATTCTCCAACATGTCATATGCCGTGTCAATCTTTTATTTGGCAACATGTCCGGTAGTGTAAGATGTTTGATTACACCTGTCCCCCCCCCCCCCCCCCCACTCGATCCATCATATTTTTGGCCTTCCTATATTCCCAATATCTTCAAATCGTCAGTGACATGACCTAGTCAAGATAATACGATCTGGCAAATGCTTCCCGAGAAAGGATAACGCAATTACTGTCTAACCTTGTCAGTACGCAATCAATCAGGTTAGTGCTAGACGGTTTTGCGGTAATTGTTACCAGGCAATCTATCAACGTCCCTGGTTGAACGCGCTGCTGAGGTCATAAACTTCAACCACACTGAGGGCCGCATGTAGTCAAGTTAATGGGGCAAGGTCTCATGAAGTAATTATGATGGCTCACGGACTGCGTATTGATAGAAAACTGGTGTGTAGAGAGCATTCACCTATGTGGTACCTGAGGCGTACAGGAGAGGCCAACGGTAACCGTTTGAACATGTCGTAAAAGCGTGTAAATAGAGTGGTGCATGGGACTAGCAACTGCATTATGTAAATGAATTACTGCACTCGCAAGTGCTCGGAAAAACAGTTTCGGGAGACAGCTGTTCTTGTAAAGGCTAACGGTAATTGTCGTCCAAAGCGATGCACCATTAAGCAACATGATCACCAAAAGTGACTCCCTCCGTTGAAGAGTATTTCTTCTTCTTTTTCTTCTTCGCTCGTTCTCAATCTCCCGCTACCAAACCCTGAAAGGGCTTAAGTCGCAGAATGTAGTCCTGAGAACGGAATGCGTTGTGTCGTAGTTTACAGCTTGACTGCGATACTTACACCTTTCGGTCCAACACATCCGACTTCAGCAATCATTTTTTGAGTACCGGGTTAGCATTCCCTCTTCGACCCCTTTTCCTTAGCCAGTCTGCTCTGCTGCAGGCTGTTATCCAGGATCACCGCGTGGAAGTGTAGAAGGGTCTTGGCAGCTTTGGTTCGCTGGCCCTGACGCTAGCAGTCAGCTATGGGTCGCTGACCACTGCAGCTCATGCGCTGCTCAGCATCTTGATCCCAAAGAGTATCTCAACCATTGCCGCTCTTGACATTTTCTATATATGTCACTGGTTGTAACTGCCAATCCTCATTCAGCTGTTAGAAGAAAAGATCCCGTTAACACATCAGTGTGGCATATTTGGAATATTTTATTAGACTCATATTTTTCTTGACCAACAGCACACTAGGGGTTATGTCGTGAATGCTTGGAATTCATTGCCACAGGAAATAGTAAATGTAGGTTCAATTAATGCATTCAAGAATATGTTGAATGCGCATAAGTATTTTTAATCAAATTAATGTAATCGAAACTTGTTGTATACAAACTCTACAGTGTCTTCTAAACCACTATTAAGACGTTACGTTAAGTTAAAATTATGCCGGTCACCTTTACTCGTCCACCTTATTCTGGTACCCATTTTTGTAGGCTGGGTTGACCACAGGGTCTGTTTTGCTTTCGAAAACATCAGGCATAAACTGTAGACCGAACCCCGATCGTTAGGCTGCAAAGCCAGTGCACTAACTATTACACTATATCGACTCCCTCATTGTCAGGCACAATGCACTGACCAAGACCACTCAATTTCTTCTATGTAGCGTTCCCTGGAAACAGGCTGTTTCCAAAGCAGCCTGGCTGACGAGATGTGGATATATGCGATCCCCATAGTAGTGAGGGCCACGCAGATAAACCAGGCATAGCATAACCGCCTGGAGGACCGCGGCCCCCCCCCCCCTTCAGTAAATAACAATCCCATATCAGTTTATGAGAAATTGTGAATCCATCTGTTGTATGTTTTATTGGCAATGCGTTTTAAGCAAATGAAGTTGCCAACTCCCTCACAACCTTCATGATTTCTTGACTCGACGTTCTAGGAATAAAAGAAGTCACTAGGACTTGTGAGGCGAGACCTTTGAGAGGCGTTCAGTGGTCCCTGCAGACAACAGAGACTGATGTGCCAACACATCTCAAAGCCCCTGCTGACTCTCAACATCACGCTCCGTTTTGTTTTTTTCAATGGTGTGACATCTGCAACATATCAGTATTATCGCGTACATTTGTTAATGGTTTTTTGTCTTATAGCTTCTCTATTGCCCCTTCCATCTTCTTCCTTCGTTTTCGTTCATCTTTCTGTCCTATTCGGCTTTGTGAATAAATAAAGAGCTACAGTGTCAAGCTGCTGCCTTTCGTATGCTCGCATGTGTCAGTACTGATAGTCTGTTAGCTTTGTTCTTGTTGTTTTCTGTAAGTAAATCATGGTTTGTCCTATAGTAGTTACACTACTGTGGGGAATGATGTTGTTAGAGACTTCAGTATACTAAGTCATGGTTTGTCCCATAGAAGTTACACTACAGTCGGAGAATGAAGTTGTTAGAGACTTCAGTATACTAAGTCATGGTTTTTCCCATAGAAGTTACATTACTGTCGGAGAATGAAGTTGTTAGAGACTTCAGTATACTAAGTCATGGTTTGTCCCATAGAAGTTACACTACTATCGGAGAATGAAGTTGTTAGAGACTTCAGTATACTAATTCACAGCATGTATTAGTTAGGGTGGCCAGTTCCTATCCTCGCTGTATTTTACTTCCCCTAGTAGTATGCGAGGCAACCATTTACAGCTGGGTGGACTAGAGCGTGACGGTCGTGGTAGTTAAGCCCTGTATCTTTGCTGTGAAAATCTTCCACTAAACTGATCAGACGCTCTTGTTATCTATATTCTTTTCGTATGTTCAGCTCTTGTTTGTCAGTGTTGCTGTTGTTCCTAGCTACTGGTGCTGAGTTGAGTCACTCTTCATAATGTTTCTTTGGTAGCTGGTTACAGTGGCTCGTCTTGCATCTCGAGACGTACTTAAAAATGTGAACCGGGCCATCCTGGCTGAAGTAGAATTCCAGGCTCCTCAGTAAACTCGCTACTATTCCTTGGAGATTGAAATTTCGATACCCACAACCGTTGGTCAGACTGCTATGCCACGACCTAAACTCAAAGAGCACCAACGTGGGAATGACGGGATGTTTTTATGAATTTGTTTCGCTTGGCCATGCTTACTCTTTTTCCCCTAGTTCTAAATAAAACATACAGGGTCGAAGCGTTGGCGCAATATCACATTTGTTACAGCTCTCATGAGGAAACTGCATTTTTCCTTTTCTCTTTTTCATTCAGTATTTCACGTTCCATAACGTGGAAGTTCTCTACGCTCCTGCCATTTAGGTTATTCGCTAAATACACATCAAAACCGACAACATAATGGTCCGTTAACTCATGAAAATGGAAGTCGATGAACCATCAATGAGCATCACATTGGATGATCTGGTTACCCGCCCGAGGCAGACCATATGGCTACGGATGGATCATGATTATGTTTCCTATTCTTGCTTAATCTGAAGCATATGGCCTTAACTACAGCGGGTCTCTTTACATGAAGCCTGTATTTTAACATTTGCAGTGGTGCTTTCAATATGAATTGCTTCACATGACAAGGCTGCAAACCACATGCACATGCATATAAGTCTTTTAATATCTGACTGAGCTTCTGATTAGCGTTGTGGTAGAGCACTCGATTTTCACTGCAAAGATACGGGGTTCAATCCCCACAACTACCACACTCCAGTCGACCCAGCTGTAAATGGGTTCCTGACATACGAATAGGGTAGTTAGAGACAGAGAGGAAAAGAACTGGAAAACCCATCTCTGAAAGCTGTGACTTAGTGCAATGATATCTCTAACAACTTTATTCACCTACAGTGGTGTAACTATTATGGGGCAAACCTTGACTTAGTGCAATGATGTCTCTAACAACTTCATTCACCTACAGTGGTGTAACTATTATGGGGCAAACCTTGACTTAGTGCAATTATGTCTCTAACAACTTCATTCACCTACAGTGGTGTAACTATTATGGGACAAACCCAAACCTTATTACCACATGCTTAGAAAGTTACATATGTCTTATTCCTTGAAACATGTGTAATACCGGCAATCATGAACCTCGGCCATCAGCCGTGGTCATAAACGATCGACGCAACGGGGCTGGGTTTCCTAAGCGGAATATTATTATTATTGTTTTAATTATTTATAGTTGTTAGTATTATTGCTATTTTTACTATTATTATTATTATTGCTACTATTACTTCTACACTCTGGTATACTAGGTAGATACTATAACACAAATCACACAATACCATGACTATTAGCAGCTAAACTTGTCCCAAGAGATAGTGAATCCCATCACCAACCGTAGTAGCGTAAAAGGACAGATAGATAGATACAAGTTGAGGAACCAGCAAATTATGTTTCGCTTCTCAACGTTTTCTTACTGATATGATTGAAATACTAACTGTAGGACCCATCGTTGCCTTGGATAGTAATATAAGGAATACATATTTTAGGGACCCCTTCCCATCACCCCTTTCTCCCCAACTGCCCTTTCTCACAGTCCCCCTAAAGTGTGAAATTTAACACTTTATTTCAAGCCATGCCAATCTTTTCCGTATTTCTTAATTCAGAATTTTGTAAATGTTTCAAGAAATCTTATACAATATGATTTTCTGTTATTTAAAAACCAAAATAGCCTGTAATGTTTTAAGAACCTAAATGGTATATATGCACAGTTTGGTTCAGGCGACAGAACTGTTTAGAATTGCATAACGAATGAATAACAAATGAAACAGCGAAAATACTAACTTTCAGCTTTACATATTTATTCATTGGCGTTTCAGTCTTGCGGTTCACCCTGTGAGTAGCCTGTCAGAGCGCACGCAAGGACGCTGAATATAGAGATCTTGGGCTGCCTAAACTGCAGGATCCCCGTCACGGCCTCGCTGGTGTAATCAAAAAGAATGCAACGCATGACAATTTGGCACCAGCTCAGCTGCAGGAGCTGCCTGAATGAGTTCGGAATATTGAAACCTTCCGCCTTAGGTGCTACCATTCTGGATTTTCTGTATCGGTTTACTCCAGTAGCCCTACCCTCTCTCGAGGTTTCCACAATGCAGGGAAGTCGTTGCCCGCAGTTGCTAGTTACTCGAGACATCCGACGATACTCTCACCGTCTCAAGACTAGACTAAACCAGCACTCTCTGGGACTTGTGGGTTTAAAATCAGAGTTCCTCCTCTCTTGGGTGAACTGCCTGAACAGGCTAAAGGGCTTCGTCTACCGGAGTTCAGAGTCAGAGTTTACCTTCTCTTAGATTGGCTGCCAACCAAGGCTAATGAGCTCAATCTGCCCGCCTATTTATACCGCCAGGTACTCGGTCGCGCCCCACAGCAGGTCTGTAAGAAACATGGGGGGGGGGGGCTCCTTTATGAAGGTGCTGCTGGGTACACAATAATGTAGGAGAGACCATTGGCATGGAAACTTCTGAACGGCAAGCCAAACAATGAATTCAGCGGCGATTTCTACACCTGGAAAGAAGAGGCTATATCAGACGCTTTACTTTCTTTTCAACGAGCGGGACGTCTATCCAAGACCTCGCTACCCACCAATATATATTTACATATATATATATATATATATATATATATATATATATATATATATATATATATATATATATTTATGTCTGTGTATTTGCTTCATTTAGACGAGTCACAAGTTTTTCAACCATACTGGGAGTTCATTTGTTTATATCTGATGTTTTTACTATATTGATGATGTAGCAGTTGCCTAGGATTAAACGTAATTTGAACTACATTAGTGTTTCTTGTTCGCCCATCCTGTAATAGGTATTGAACAATTGCGAGTGCTGTACTGACACGCTGTGTTATCATGGCCTTTGACAGACCATGTTGTTGATTGAAGGTTCTCGAACTCTTGGCGTTTCTTAGATTGCGGGTTATAATGCCTCTTCTTACATCTGAAGGAGTACTTGAGAAAGTGGACCTTGATTTTCTGGGGTTCCCTTCACGACGGAGGAGCATATGATCATATTTATACGTACGTAGAATTTAACTGTTTAGTCTAGCAAGGGACACTACTAAATACATTTTTAATTTGCGGGAGTTATCTTCTAAAAATAAGTTGCCATGAGTGGTTTCCACTGTGGCGCTTTAATTGTTATGTTTTTCTCTTCACGAGTAATGGGCATATGACTGTACGCGAAGAATTTCGTATACCATCAAATTCTTACGCGATGAACTGGCGTCATGAACTGATACCGTAGACAATTTTGACAACAGCAGAAATAAAAGTTTTAAATTGTCTCCATTTGTTACATGTGAATTGTTGGCTTCAATTGTATTTACTACCGAATCGTGTATTAAGAAAAATAGGCTATTTCTGGCTCGATGTCTAGTACATAAGCACATGCGTGTGTATCCATATATATATATATATATATATATATATATATATATATATATATATATATATATATATATATATATATGTATATATATATATATATATATATATATATATATATATATAAAGAGTGAGAGAGAGAGAAAGGGAGAGAGAGACATAGAGATAGATAAGAGAGAAACACTAATGTCCAAGGCAAATAAGTTTGTCATTACTTCATTAATTTGTTTACCCACAATGGCGCAGAGAACACCATTGTCTCTAGCCCGTCTAGAGTAAGCCACCAACACGTTGCAATCATTCATCTTGTCGCTCAAATATAACGGACTCGTAGAATGTGCAGCTGGGCCTTTTATATGAATGTTGTATCCGAGTTTTTGCAATGAATAACTACAACGGCAATAATTTGTACATGGTGATGTTAACATTCTTAAGCACAGTCCTCTTTTATTACATTTTTGGAAGGAAGGTAGCATGGCCATATTCTTTGCATCCTGGCGACCACTCTGGTCTAGTCGATATTAAAGTAAAGCTTTGTTTTATTAGCTATTGCTCATCGCGAAGCGATGATGGCCACAACATCAGACGGTTTTGTCTTAATAATGTGATGTGCGCTGTATTTAGATTATTGTGAGGAAGAGTATGCGCTGGTTATCAGTCTGACTCTTATCTCGAGTTACCCTGTATTAGTGACAAGAATATTGGTCGAGACGACTGGAGGTAACTCGGGATACAACCACTCTGGTCTTACCTCCCATGAGACCAGGTGCCGCTTGAAACTTTCGAAATTCGATCTCCCACCGGTCATCACTGTAAGAGGCGAGTGCCTTAACCTCTTGACTACAGCGACCTTTAAAGCTTTGTCTTATAGTGATTACATTACAGTCTGTGAATGGCGTTTTTAGAGATAGATTATACTACGCCACAGCTATTATGAGGAAAGCTGGCAAGTTGCTTTTCTTGCTACCTTTTACCTCCCTAGTCGTGTGTCAGGTACTTATTTATAGTTCGATAGACTGTAGCATACCAATATCGGGATTCCCATCTCGTACCTTTGGCATGAAAACCATGTATTCTACCATAACGCTAACCGTTGTTCGTAAGGTCAGCAATCACAGGAACTATTATTGTAAGAGACGGACACGACGTAGTTGGGCCACTTTTCCTGCAATGTCCCTGGATCTAACAACAGCTCAATACTCATTTACAAAAAAAGAGACAAGTTAACGGATTCGACTCAATGAATATCCCAATAAGATGTGATTGTTAAACAAGCCATGCATCAGGCTTAACTGGCATCTAGGATACAGAGATATAGTTCCATCGAAACAACTTTATGTGTGTGTACGCGTGCGTGCGGACACGCGTGCGTGCGAAGGAGCGGGTGGACGCACGGTCGGACGGACAGACGGATAAACAGAGGCAGACATTCCGATATAAAAACAGTCAGGCAATCAGCCAGGCAGACACAAAATACATGACAGACAAGACAGACATGACAGACAGACATGACAGACAGATAGATAGACAGACAAATATATATACAGACATATAGATAGATAGATAGATAGATAGATAGATAGATAGATAGATAGATAAATAGATAGATAGATAGATAGATAGATAGATAGATAGATAGATAGATAGATAGATAGATAGATAGATAGATAGATAGATAGATAGATAGATAGATAGATAGATAGATAGACATAATCATAGGCGACTTGTTCCTCAACGAGGTACATATCTTATTGGGGTCCCTATCGTGTAAACGGGTCACACAATTGACCAGTGGATGATGCTGCTATTCTGGTCGAGATAAGACGGCCATTCGCCGTGATGTTAGCGCTGTAGGGGTAGGAGATGTTGATTCGGAAGATGGTATTGGTTATCCCTTTCCTGATCAGTGGGCGATAGTTGAGCAAGAGCGTTAGTTTAACTACTATTGGTTCGACTGATGCACTGCTTTCTAAGCCTCCGTTACTCTCTTGTCTACTTGTAATCAACTTCCTCTGGGATAAGATTGAAAACCGCACTGATAAGAAAGCCAGAACGGGCTGTGTAAACAGATGTCTAGTTCAGCTGTCGGCTACTCGAGAATAGTTGATGTCACAGTCGCCAACAGCATTAATAACGTTGACCTCAACGCAGGCGTGAACCACAGCATACTGTAGATAGATTTCCGTCTCACAGAGAAATTCCTTTGAAACGTTACATTCCACGGCTAACTAAATAACGAAAGTTGCATGTGTCAACTATCAAAGCAACTATGATAGCGTTTTCGGGTTAAAAAATGGATATGCAGTTGGTGTCAGGACAGCCTCAGGGAAAACGATTGAACTATCTGCTATACAGTGTCCATGTCTCACATGCATGCAGCAAGGTGGACAACACCACAGCACGATACGCCTTTACATTGGTGGTGGCACTGATGCATTGTCGGCTCCAAACGTTTGCTTGGAGCCTCTCAAACACAGAGCTGTCTTCTTCGCAATTATGTTATTGACCTCACAGAGTACTGCCTAGGTAGGTGAAGCTAGAGAGCGCCTGGAGATGTTGGTTTTGCACAGTAATGTTAGGTGCGATGTACGACTCCCCAAGGACAGGCTGGAAGATTACCTCGGTTCGCCTAGCTTTGATGTACGACTCCCCTAGGACAGACTGGAAGATTACCTCGGTTCGCCTAGCTTTGATGTACGACTTCCCTAGGACAGGCTGGAAGATTACCTCGGTTCGCCTAGCTTTGATGTACGACTCCCCTAGGACAGGCTGGAAGATTACCTCGGTTCGCCTAGCTTTGATGTACGACTCCCCAAGGACAGGCTGGAAGATTACCTCGGTTCGCCTAGCTTTGATCTACGACTCCCCTAGGACAGGCTGGAAGATTACCTCGGTTCGCCTAGTTTTGATTGTAAGACTAAAGTTACTACACACCGCCGAGCAAGTGTTCTGAGCAAGTAATTATGACGCAATTGTCCGCAGACTGGAGAACTAATATTGTCGCCTAGCTCAACTTGATGTAGGATTTCAGGCACTTTGGGATGTGTAGTTGACTCTGCGTCTTGTATGATATGCATGCCATTAGCAGCGCCTTGTACAGACAGCATCAGTGAGCATTGCTGAAAAGATCATGCTAAAAGGCTACAGACAATTCTCTCGCCTGTAGTATCTTTGACAGTTGTCTGGGTAAGCCTTCTTTCTACATGCTGCCTAAAATTCATAAGCCCGACAACCCAGGTCGCCCTATTATCTCTGCCTGTTCCTGTCCCACCGAACTGGTATCGGACTTCCTGGATAGTGTCTTCCAACCTATGGTAGAGAGTCTTCCCACATTTCTTAAGGACACCAACCATGCCTTAACCACTTTCTCTACCATTGTCCTCTCCCCCGACAAAACCAATCGTCTCTTCCTACTTGATGTCTGTTCACTGTACACCTCGATCCCCCACTCTGATGGTTTATTGGCCCTCCGTTTCTTCCTTGACCGAAGGGTTAACCCATCCATCTCCACGTCTGCCATAGTCCGTCTAGCAGAACTCGTTCTTACTCTCAATACCTTTGAATTCAATGGCCAGTTCTTCGACCAGATCAGCGGTGTGGATATGGGCACCAGAATGGGCCCCAGCTACGCATGCATGTTCATGGGTCACCTGGAACACTTGATCTAGCTTCAATTCCAGGGCCCCTTTCCTTTGATGTATTATCGATACATCGACGATGGGATTGGTATTACTGACATGTCGGAGAAGGATCTCCTCAACTTTATCGACTTTGTCAACGACTTCCATCCCTCGATTAAGTTCACGTCTGACATTTCCCTCACGTCTGTCCACTTTCTGGACATCACTGTCTCTATCTGCCCTTCAGGCCTCTCCCCCACTGTCTACTACAAACCCACTGACGCCCACAACTACCTCCTCTACACTTCCTCCCATCCCCTATCCTGTCGCGATTCGCTTCCTTTCTCCCAACTCCTCCGCCTCCGACGCCTATGTCAGGATGACGACTTCCTTTCTTCTCAGGGCCCACGAGGTGCTTGACGTCTTCCGCAAGCGACTCTACCCTGAGACCACTCTCTCCTCCGCCCTTCAGCGGGTTCTTCTTATCTCCCGCCAAGACTCCCTCACTCCCACCCGCCGTCCTCCCTCTGACCGTGTGAAACTCGTCCTCACCTATCACCCTCACAGCGTCTCTGTCCGGGATATCCTATTCCGCCATCTCCCTATCCTTCACTCTGATCCTGCCACTCGCAAAGTTTTTCCCGATCCTCCCCTTGTCGCCTACAAGCGTGACAGGAACCTGAGGGACTTGCTGGTCAGTAGTCGCCTACACACCAGCCCTCATAGCCTCCCAGGCACCAGGCCGTGCAGAAATTCACGTGGCTGTGTTACCTGCCCTCATGTCATCCTTTCTCGCTCCATTACCTTTCCTAAGGCTGAATTCTTCATCAAAGAGGGGTTCACATGCAAATCTCGTAACCTCATCTTTTCCATCATCTGCCGCCAGTGTGGTATGACTTACATTGGGGAAACTGGTATGGAACTACGGGAGCGTTTCCGCCAACACCTCAACGACATCCTCAACCGCACTGGTTCCCCAATTGCCAGCCACTTCAATGGTCCTGAGCACCGGGGTATGGCTGACGTCAGTGTCACTGGTCTATTTTCGTGCTTCTCTGACGATCGTTATCGATTCGCCCTTGAGAACAGACTTATCTCGAGTATGGGCTGTCTCCAACCACATGGTATTAATATCTTCCATACTTTTTCTTAAACCCTCACACTGGTTCCCATCTATTTGTCTTCCTCCCCCCCCCCCCCGCCTCCCCCATTCTTCCATCAGTTCTCTTCCCCACTCTCTTATATCAATATCACGCCCTCCTTGCTTATATTGCCTTCTCATTGTTCTCCTATCTGGACCACTATTTGGCCACGCTTGGCTTATCAGGCATATTCCGCCACTTTTTGTTTGACCGCTCCCATTTCAGTTTCTATCGAGTACTTGGCACAACCGGTCGCTTAGACAGAAAGCGTCTCCTACCTGAAACAGATGAGTTGACCCTTTTTTTCTTATATGTTGATTTGTTAGTTCAGTGTTGTTGTCCCTGATTAAGGCCTATTGGTCGTAACGTAGGTTTTGTTTGTGTTCTCGTCTCGGTGCGGTATCTGACCATACCCATTTTTAAATTTTGATTAAGCTCAACCTTAATCAACTTTTACTAGTTTTTTTTTCATGTTTTTTTCTCGCCTGTAGTACACGAGCCACAGTGAAATTGGCGAACACTCGCAATGAATTTGCTGGATCAGCTACACTTCCCCATGATTTGCATCCATTAGTCCATCCATTTTGACTATTTCAAAGGCTTTGGTCAGATCGACAAAAAAACTGTGTACATGTCACAATTCTGATCTTGACATTTCTCTTACAGTATACATGCTGCATATATCATGTGCACCACCCCACGACTCGCACAAACAACACACTGACTGTCAAGGAGGAAACCCTGTTCAAGATGTCCATTTAAAGTACACGGCTGAGCAGGACTCGGGCTAGACTTAATCCTGCCAATGACAGCAAGGAGATACCTCTGTGATTGTCACAGGATTAACGATTGACTTTATATATATATATATATATATATATATATATATATATATATATATATGTATACATATATATATATATATATATATATATGTGTGTGTGTGTGTGTGTGTGTGTGTGTGTGTGTGTGTGCTTGTGTGTGTGTGTGTGTGTTTATGAAATATGTCTTTACGACAGTTTCCCTAGACACCTTTCAAAAGCATTAGCCTGATCGTTCCTGTTGCCCAAATAATGAAAGCAGGGCACATTTAACATTTGTGTACTCCTGGGAGCTGTTACTTTCAGTTCTAAAAGGAAACAAAAGTGGAGACAAAGTGGTTGCGAAATGTTTACCCGATTCAAAGTAAAAAAAAAAGCAATATTAAAAACCAAATTTGTCTATACACGTGACGACGGATGAAAAGGTTAGGAATAAATCAATAGCTACGCCTAAATCATCCTATCAAGATCTTATGTTATTCACAAGGTGGGCCCCTCAGACCTTTGAGGAAGACAGTGGAAAGGTGGCGTGATGAAGTCATCCATTCTAATTTGGGAAAATAAGTGCTTGGGGCAGAGGGAAATAAGAAAGATAGAAGGGTGTGAAGGAGATGGCATTTCTGAAGAGAAGTAATGTAATGTTGTGAATAGATGGAGCAAAGCGGATGAAAGCTATTAGTGAGGAGATCGTAGAGAAGAAGAAGATTTTGCTAATGAATAACGTCATTATTGAATGAAGGAGGCACAATCCGCAATACAAGAAGTCCCAACTAACATAAATATATACACACTAACACAGGGACACACACACACACAACAACCAGAAACACGCACACCCACACGTAAATATTATCTGTAATTTCTACAGGTTTTCGTGAAATCCCCTCAGGCTGAAAGTGTCCCAACACATGTCGTTTGCAAAACTCTTTCAGTGGAGTTTGAGGCCCATTGGCTTAAATGAAAGTGAGCTATTGACACATTTCCCCGTGTATTTGCTGGTGTTTTCCTTTTTGTCTTTTTTCTTTAACTGTGTGTATCGTACTGTGTTTTTACGCTGAATGTTCCAGTGTATCTGACTTCAGTATACTTTTTAAATGGTTGTATCTAATTAGGTGAACCACCTAGCTGTGTCTAGAAAGAATCCGACATTATTTAATTGTACTAACCGCTTCATGCAATTGGCTATACAAGAATGAATACGTCACTTTCCCCTGGTGAAAATCAGTGGAATCAGTGCTGAAAGTGCAATAGTGAATTAGTTGAGCGCAGCCATCATTTCCTAACTGGCCTTTTTGTATTCAAGTCGGCGACCAATAACTGACCATAACTCTATTTTGCCTCCTAGTGGCGATATTGGAAATAGACTGCAACTATCCAATCTGGCTATTGGGGTCAAAGAGGAAAGGCAAGCCCGGTTCCAAAAGTGTCGTGTTAAAACTGGATGGATTGACCGGTAGACACAGATATTGCAGCTTATATGTCAATTACGACGCGTCATTTCGTCGATTGCTGAAGAAGAATAGAGGATTTCGGCTGCTGTTTTTACTTTAACATTGAAATAAATGAAGGACTGAATGGCGTTTAGCTTTCAACTAAATTACGTATCGATGTTTTTGTTATTGTTAACCGAAGATACTCGTTTGGAATGGACTTAACTCTTTAACACGTCTCTTTGGTAGCAGGTTGCAGTGGCTCATTTGACCTCATGAGAGGTTCTAATAAATGTGGACCGTGGTCATCCTGGCTGTAGTGAAACGCAAGGCTCTTCAATAAGCCGATCACTATGGGGATCACAGTGTTAATTCCCACATCGTTGACAAGACATCTGTGACACAGCTTGTTTTTTAAATAACTAACAAAAATGTGAGTTAGGATTCTTGTTCAGTATCTTTCAACCGACACTGTGAATACACTCTTTTCTCTCGCACACACGCACACACACACACACAAAATCGTATATATATATATACATATTCTCAAAAAGATGCTTCCTTACTGCAGAATTAATGATAACTCCGTTCAGTTTAAGTGCCATCTCCACATCGAAGGTCGGCTGCAAATGATCTCCAGTGTACTCTATGTCTTGCCGTTATGGTGCAATCTGAGAGGCATTTTTCCAGTCCATCTCCTGATGTTATCCACCCATTTAAAACGTCTGACTCTTGAACGACTGCCTTCCAACATACTCTCTAGTATGACCTTCAACAAGGATGTATGTCTTGTTATATGACCAAAATATCGTAACTGTCTAACCATGATTTCGGTCATTAAATCTCTTTTCACCTCCAACTTTTCCAATATCTCCAAATTTGTTTTCTTCTCTTTCCAAGAAATGCGACCCAATCTTCTATATACCCACATTTCGAAGGCTCCAATACTTCTTTCCAACTTGTTATTCATTGTCCATGTTTCTGCGCCATAAAGTAGTGACGACTATAAATAACACCTGACAATTGTTATTTTCAAATTCTGATTTATCTGTTTGGACGTCAGTATGTGTCGCATGTTGTTGAATACCATATTTGCCATACCTATTCTCTCTTGTGATCTCTTTTTCACAACTGCCTTCTTCCGTTATTAGATGACCTAGATAAGAGAAACTCTGTACCTGTTCAAGTAGTTGATCTTTATTTTTATCTGCATAGATTGTTTCTTGTCACTATTCCCAATTATCATAGTCTTTGTTTTCTTTATGTTTATGTCCAATCCAAACTCTTGAGTTATTTATTGTTGTCACAATCTCCTGTAATTCTTACTCTCTTTTGTCATAAAAACTGTATCATCCGCATATCTAAGATTATGCATTGCCACTCCTCCAATGACAAGCACTGGCATCCCCTCTATCTGTTTGAATAATTGTTATGTGGAGATATTAAAAAGACAAGGGGATAATACACACCCCTGTCTCACTACTCTTTGTAGATCTATACTTGGAGAGCCTAACTTTCCTGATTTTGCTGTAGCAGTTTGTTCATAGTACATATTACGGAGCAGCCTTATCTTTTTACCATCTAGACCTATTTACCAAAAAAAAACCTCATGCAACAGAATGTTCGGGCTTTAGAACAATAAGTCTAATCAGTCACACAATTAAAATACTACTCAGGATCATACAAAAGAGAATAAGAGGTAAAGTGGATGTAAAAGTTTCAGAAGAACAATTTGGTTTTAGAAATTTTAACTGAACAAGGGAAGCAATTTTCTGTTGCTGATCGGTGATGACCGGTGGGCGATCGAATCCCGCAAGTTTCAAGCGACCCCTGGTCTCACGGGAGGTAAGATCAGAGCGCCTGCATCCCGAGTTATCTCCAGTCGTCTCGACCAATAGTCTTGCCACTGATCCAAGGTAACTTGAGATAAGAGTGAGATTAATAACTATAGTATATTTTTCCTCACTATAATCTAAATACAATGTACATCACATTATTAAAACAAAACCGTCTGATGTTGTGGCCATCTAGGCCTCGCAATGGGCAATATCTATAGGACAAAGCTTTACTTTAATATTAACTCTGTCAGAGAAATATATAGAAATACAAAATGACATATACATTTGCTTTACAGCCTACTAAAAGGCTTTTGACAAGAGTCCAACTTGAGAAAAGGTAATTAGACGTATGTGAATAGAACGTAAAACACAACTTTATATTAAACCATTATTGTAGTCAGGAAATTTCATTTGAGAATACATGTGGGTATGTTTTAAAAAACAATTCTTCTAGACTAGATTATCATCCGTATGGCTTCTGATGGGCTTCCGTATGTGTCAAATACGACAAGACCCTGGTACACTTAGAGCATGTCGGAAGAATCAGCTAACATGACGTTCTAGCCCCTAGTTAGATCATTCTGTCAGTCATGGTTTGCTTATCCCGCAAATGGCAGACCAAAAGCCTGGTAAGTGCTGAGAAGCTTTCTGAATTTGAATGAAAGCTCAATAAAGAACACACTTTTGGTAAAATCCAGTGAAGAAACTCGTTTTTCTGGGGATCAAGAAAAGGTTAATTTATCTTGTTTTTTTAATGTTTTTAAAAGCAAACATGACTGTGACATGTGTTTGCATTTTGATGTGTAAAAGTGTCATTATATAGAGATATGGAAAGAGAGATAGAGAGAGAGAGAGAGAGACAGGGAGAGTGAAATATCAGAGAGAGAGAGAGCTGATTGTGTGGAAGTGATCATTGATAGAGAAGCCCTTACCGAAACCTGCCTGTTTTTGTGTTTGGTTCTCGTCTAGTTGCTTTTGTCATATGCTGGTAATAACTTTTGTGAACAGTTTTTAAATAGTTGATAGCAAGCAGATTTCTCCCGGTTGTTCAAGATGGTGGTGGATTCTAATTTACAGTACAGAGATCTAAATATTTTTCAGATAACTATTAGTGTTGGGAATAAATTTGTGTGAAAATAACTTATTTGTAATTGTAGTTTACTGTAGCATGCGTATTTTCAAATGTAATGGTCTAGTTGTAACAGATAGTTAGTGACTTGACAGAATTAAATAGCGTGGTATAGTGAGCGGTAGTAACAGTCTGTAAATTAGTGTTCTGTGTTACACTGTGTGTAAATTTAGTGTAGGCCTAGTATTTAGCGATAAATTGTTGTAGGGTAAATACCAACGACATTTGATTTTTTTGGTGTTGTTATAGCAAGCATACGTTGTATTAGGTATTAGTATAACTTATTGGCTAACGGTGATAAATAGCCAAATTACTATGACTGCTAAGACCAGACGAAATGCGACGAAGAAAGGCCAGGACAGATTGTGTGATTTGTGTGGCGGCAATGTTTGTATTAGTGTAGGGTTAGATACAACGTTGGAAGATGAAGTAAAGGTTATATTTAGGGTATGTAGAGTAAAAGAGAGGCAGGCTCGATTGGAGTGCGATGTTAGAACACATGATAAGAGATTAGAGGAGATAAAAAGAGGCAGATCAAAGTAGAGGTAAAACAGCTGATAGTAAAGCTTCTTTTCTTTTGTTAGAAATAAACAAAGAACGAAAGACAAAAGTAGGCCCTCTCATAGTCAGCATAGGACAAATAATAAGTGAGAATAGGGAGTCAGCTAATCTTCTCAATCAGTATTTTGACACAGTCTACACAAAAGAAGACTGTTTAAGATCCCAGAGCTTATATATATATACATATATTTCAAAGAGACATGGATACAGCGTGAAAAAGATCAATCTGTATTACAGAGGAAATAGTTTTTTTTTAAATTGGAGGAGTTGAAAATGGTTAATTGTCCAGGTCAAGATGGTATTCATCCCAAATTGATGTTTGAAATTAGAGAGCAACTAGCAAAACCATTGGCTATATTATGTTCTCAATCACTTCCAAAGGGATTGATCCACGGGATTGGAAAGATGCAGCGGTGATCCACGTATTTAAGGAGGCAAAAATCAGATCCAGCAAATTATAGACCGGTGAGTTCAACAAGCATAGTCTGTAAATTGTACGAGTTAAAAATCAAAGAAAATATTGTAATACATTTAGACTAGTTAAATCTTATCATAAATAGTCAACGTGGGTTTACTAGAGGGAGATCGTGCTTAACAAATCTTTTAGAATTCATGGAGGAGGTTACTAAAATGATAAATAAAGTGGGTGTTATTTATCTAGATTTTGCAAAAGCCTTTTAAAGAGTACCTCATCAAATATTATTTCTAAAGTTATAATAACATGGGATAGAATTAAAAGTTGCTGAATAGATTGAAAATTGGTTAACGGGAAGAAGGCAAAGAGTTTGCATAATTAAGGAGTACTCTGAGTGGTGTGAAGAAAAAAGTGGAGTGCCAGAAGCTCGGTTTTGGGACGAATTTTGTTCTTGATATCTGTACACGATTTGGACAGTGATATGAGATTCAATTTGCACAATTCGCTGATGACACAAAACCAGGCACTAGTGTGTCATCTAAAGCAGAAGTGGATATATTGAATTCGGATTTAGGTACAATTCGAGAATTGTCTGTAAGCTGTCAAATGTAGTTTAATGTAGAAAAATGTAGTCCTCCCCATGGGTAGATCCAATTTAGACATAATTAAAGAGTGGGCGAGAACAATATTAGAAAGATAGAAAAGGAAAGGGACCTAGGGGTTCTAATAGCTCATACAGGTAAGGTGAGAGAACAAGTCCAGGTAGAAGTGAAAAAAGCAAATGCTATGTTAGGTATGATAAAAAGAAATATTAAACATAGGAGTAAGGAAGTGATTGTCAAACTGTATAAATCATTAGTTAGACCTAGATTGGAGAACTATGTACAGGTGTGGAATCCTTATCATAGAGGGGATATAAACATGCTGGAAATGATACACAAAAAGAGCGACAAAGTTGAAAGTGGGATTCCAGAATTAGTTATGAGGAATGACTCAGAAAATCCTGCCTAGAGTGTCTAGAAAAGAAGAATTCGAGGTGACAATACATGTTTATAAGATGATCAAAGGAACGGATAAATTAAACATTAATACGTTTTCAAAATACAACCACCTACAAGAACAAGAGTGCATAGCTACAAATGAACTAACGAAAGGTCCAGATTAGATATTAGGAAATATATAGTGGTGAATGGTTGGAATGCATTGCCACATGAAGTAGTGGAGGCAGGGACAATTAATGCATTTCAGAATAGATTGGATGCACATAACTTTTAGAGCAAAGTAATGTAAATGAAATAAGTTGTATACCGACTCTGCAGAGTCTTCTAAACCAGTATAAAGACGTTACGTTAAGTTAAGTTAGATTAGACGGTAGTTCAGCAGAATTTATATCACCTTTTTTATGGCAAAGGAATGTCATGGAGCACTTCCACTGGTCTGGAATTTATCGTATACGAAGGCGGACGTTGAAAAGAATAGCCTGTTGGCAAGCAAGTGTATTTCCGCCAGTCTGAAGAATTTCCGCAGTGATTTCGCCCATACCAGGCGATTTGCCTGAATGTATATATTCTGTCTTGAGCAAAACCTCGTCGCTAGAAATATTGGGTAGTGACTAGGAATCTATATTTAGTGGCGTGTTAGTCACCACAGTTTTTGATGCGATGAGACATGTGTTGAACTTTGTGTATTTTTCCTTCATTAACTGTCTTTCTATCAATGTTAAACCATTTTCTTTCTTCAGAGCTGTCGTGAAATTTCTTTTGTTATAGTATCATGATGCACTGTATTGTATATATACATATTGGGTAAATGTGTGAATGCGTGTGTCTGTAGATATATAACAAAAGACGAGATAAAGAAAGAAAGAAAGAAAGAGAGAGAGAGAGAGAGCGAAATAGAGATATAATCACAATATATACTGCACGCAGGTAATGACAATGAGAAACATTCTTTGTGGTTTACTTCTTCAATATTTTTCAGAATGTAAGAAAACTTCCTATAAATCGCTACCACTCTTGTCAAAAGAGAAGAACTGAGTACTAGCAGCAACTAACAACTAAAACAGTAGCAACATAAACCACAATCACAACAGCAACCACAACAGCAACTACAACAACCCCACCCCCCACCCCTTTCCCAACAGCACACATAACAACACCAACTACAACATAAACCACAACAACAACCACAATGACAAATACAACAGCAACGACAACTACAACAACACACACTACAACAACATCCACAACAACAACAACAACAACAATAACCACTACAACAGCCATATCAACAAGTACTACAACAACCACAACAACAACCACGACGACGGCAAACACAAAAACCACAACAGCGACAAACTCAGCAAGAACAAGCACAACAACAAACACAACAACAACCACAACATCACCCACAACAACAACCTCAACAGCAACCACGACAACATAAGCCACAACAATAACCACAATGACAAACACAACAGAAACTACAACCACAACAACTACCACAATAACAATAAACCACCAGAACAAAGATAACAACAACAACCACAACAACAACCACTACAGCAACATCCACAAAGACAGCAACAACAGCTATAACAACAACCACTACAACAACAACCACAAGAACAACCACTACAACAACATGCAGTCTAACAGCAACAACAACCACTAAACTAATACCCACAACAACAACCACAACAACAACCACTACAACAACCACAAACGCAAAAACAACAAGCACTATAACAACAATCGCAACAGCAACTGCAACCACAACGTCTGCAACAACGACCAACAACCAAAACAACGACAAACGCAACAACAACAAGCTCTACAACAGTAACTACAGCAAGCACAACAACGCCCACAACAACCACCACAACAACAACCACAACAAAAACCACAACAACAACTCTCTCTCTCTCTCTCTCTTTATATATATATATATATATATATATATATATATATATATATATATATATATATATATATATATATGTACAGCTCAGACAGTATACATTTACAGTGGCTGGTGAGGAAATAGATCAGGTCACACATTTTGAACATCTGAGCTCCAGAATTGACAAAAATGGCGACTGCTCGAAAGCAATCAGAAGGAGACTAGCCATGGCAATGCAGAAACTGAACAGTCTGAAGAAATTATGGCAAGGCACCAACAAAATGATAAAAGTTAAAGTCTTGAGAGCATGTGTTTTTCCTATGGCAGCTTATGTTTGCGAATCATGGACGATTACCAAAACTTCCAGACAAAGAATCGAATCCTTCGAGTCAAAATGTTACAGAAAAATCCTCAGAATACCATGGACAGAGAAAAAGAGAAATGTAGACATTCGGCAAGAGTTGAGCATAGAGGAGAACTGGTTTATCAATTCCATTTTGGCTAGAAAATGGAAATACTTTGGTCACATCAAGAGACACAACGGTCTCGAGAGAACAGTGAGGGAAGGTATGGTGCCTGGTAAAAGAGGAAGCGGTAGACCAAGAAGACCATGACATAAAGATATCCAGGAATGCCTTAGTATGA
Source organism: Ariolimax columbianus (assembly GCA_036924085.1). Taxonomy (NCBI): domain Eukaryota; kingdom Metazoa; phylum Mollusca; class Gastropoda; order Stylommatophora; family Arionidae; genus Ariolimax; species Ariolimax columbianus. The sequence continues at coordinate 115,751,555 of JAVGWX010000001.1, read as the reverse complement.
CTGTGGCGGATGCTGGAGTTTTAGCAAGCGAACGAGTATCTTTCCGACAGACTGTGATTGGAGCGACGTTCTATAAAGGACATGCTACATGATGATGATATAAAAGCACCACAACTCGTGTGTATGTATATATATATATATATATATATATATATATATATATATATATATATATATATATATATATATATATATATATATATTTATATAAATTTTGTGTGTGTGTGTGTGTGCATACGTGTGTGTTTGTGGGTGTGTGTGTGTCATGGAGTATCTGTCTTCTCCTTCAGTATTCAATACGCGTAACTAATAGAAATCGCACAAACAATATCAAAACGAATATGCTGAACAAAATTTCCTCATTTCTTTTCAAGATTTTCACCTCATCTTGTGAACATCCCCATATACCATCTTCCAACTTGCTATGGAATAAGTAAACACATATATAATTGACAAGTTACAGTACAACAAAGCAATAGTCGGCTAAGGAAAAAAACAAAACCCTGTAAAATAAATCCGACCTTTGTGTGCCGGTTCCTTGTGATTTGAAACTGTGCCTATTTGACCAGAATTCAAAACCTAGTATTCAGAAACGAGCTAATTAGTCAATTTAAATATCACATTCCAATAGTGGCACGTGAACGGACAGGTTTATAGCGATTCCCCACTCTCCCACGTTCTAACCTTACGGAAATCCTAGACCAACTTCTGAGTACGATTTCTATTCTGGTAGCTGGCCGTCATGGTTAATGGGGAACCTGACAATAGTTTCTCTGTTTGGTTAAAAGAGACAGATTTAGACGGACACAGCGTGAACAAAGCGTCTAGAACAGTTGTTGTAATTTCATTGTTGAAGTTTTTACAATATAAATTAATTTAAATGATATCTCAACTTGATTTATCCTTTTCGTTGTTACGGTCTATTTGTTTCTGTCTCTTTTCTGTTCTTTCTCTCTCTGCCTCTCTCTGCTTTATAGTTCTATTTTGTCTGTCTTCCTCACTTTGGATCACTTTTTTTACTGTGTATTTTCTCAGTTTAGTTCTCGCTTTTACGTGTGTTTTTTATTCTGTCTATCTCTCTTTCGCCTTTAAATCTGGGTTATTTCTCAACGCGCCCCCAAATATTTTAAATTTTATTTATCTCTTTGACTTATTCAAAGTCATTTTCTCTATTTCTCGGTCTTTCTCTAGCCTCATTTAGGTTCACTTTGTGTATCTCTCTCTGTATCCCTTTCGTTCATTATCCCTGCCTGCTTCTCGGTGTATCTTTTTTTTTTATATATTCAGTATTAAATAAGTGCATCAAACACAAATTAAACAACAAAAATAAAAGTACTAGTTCGTTCGAACAAACATTAACAAGGCATTCACGTCATCTTGCGAACTACACCAACAGCTACATGTAGGATATTACAATTTTATGTAAATGAAGTAGACAAATATAAATGAACACTAAAACAAAATTATAATTCACAGAAAGAAACAAACTACATAAAAATGACATCCAATCGTTGTGTGCAGATCCCTTGTTATTTGGAACTTGCCATATTTTACAAAACCTCAAAATCTGGTAATCGATTTAAGTATCAGATTCCAAAAAAGGCAGTGAGCAACAAGTAAAATACGGTCTAACTTGACTGAAATCCTAGACACTTCTCAATATGGTTTCTTTTCTAGCAGATATCTGCAACGTGTAATGGTCTTTCTGAAACTCTAAATCTTGGTGTTTGATTGGGCGAATGTAGATGCATTTTAATCGTTTGCGTAATTGAATGATGTTTGACTCAGGACCATATCCAGACCATCTGACCACGCCAACCGCGAACGCTAGAGAGGCGCCTAAAGTTGTAGGTGTCTACCCGTTTGTCTCCATGACCCCAGTGTACCCACTATCATGCAGTGCTTTTTTATATAAAATGATGTCAACCCCATTCCCAGTCCTGGTCAATCGTGAGCATCCTAGTATTACCTGTTTGTCTGCAAGACTCGAAAGGAGCAATGTATAGCAAGCATGTAATCTGTCGTAAATGTCACAGGAGTCGACTAAGGCGGACTGAACACAGATCCAACCAGGACAACAGGAACACAAGACATCTACACCCAATGAAGAGTAATGACGTTAAAGGACAATCTTATTATATCAAACGTGCTTCAATCGGTCCCGCTAGAGACACGTTCCTGTCGACCAAGCCGTAAATGGGCTACTGCAAAACTGTCAGGGAAAGTTGGACAAGGAGGAAGGGAACTGACAATCGCGTCTCAAAAAACACTAAGATCTAGTACAATGCATCAACCTCAACACCAGAGACTGTTGTGTAGCCCCTATTTTAGCACATAGAGACAATGAACGACTCAATAAGTAAGTCAAAAGTAGCCTAGTATTCAACAAATATATTCGTTTCTCCTCAACGTAAGCACAATGGTCTAAACAAAGCATTTCTACTTCCATACTGGAGTGAAAAAAGGGGCATATGTTTTGTACGATTTTCTCATTCCTTATCGCTAATTCCAGTACTCATAGTTCACCTAAATTATACAGCAGTGTTTTGAATGAAGGAGAATACAAGATGGGTTTTTTCTGCACTTGATACAAGTCGCAGAACAAACAAAAAATATCGTTGTACTGGTTGGAAGATAATAGGTGCCGTGTCGATCTTCTCCTAGTTAAAAACATATTCTCTACTGCACGAATCTGGATCACGCCTATAGATTTTATTATTACGCTTGTGCGCGTCATGTAGAGATATTGACATGTTATGTGTGTTTTATTCCCCCTACTCCTCCCAAAACCCTCCCCTACTCCCACCGTCAGCTGTATGACTTCACTATAGATTTATCGTGTCATAATCTGACATTTGTAACATTTGTTCCGTCCAACATCATTTCTTCTTTCTAAATGAAAAGATTTCGATTAGTCATCAGCCCATCAGAGTGTGTCACAGTAACTGAAACTCACGAAGAAATATTATCAATGCAAAACAACGCGTTTGAATGTCACGAACTTGGCATTTTTTTTCGACAATTTATTTTCTGCGGTGAGCAATCAATAAACGAACAATGTCTGTTTGTGTGTGTTGCTTATTAGAGCTGTTTTTGTAGTCATATAATTACACGACTAATCCATGTGGATGCCGGGATGCAGAGAGTAACACGACTGTAACCTTCCCAGCATGTCGTGAAGAAGTGCTTAAAGAGTGTTGGGCAACCTCTACACACAGCCATTCTGGTGTTCAATTAGGCAGATTGTGTGTCTGATGCCAGGTAACCGAAAGCTGTTTGGCTCTCAGTATTTTGAATGAATACTTGTCTGTTGACTTGAATACTACACTGGATTCATCCATTAATCCGTCGTTTTTGGTGCACGACCTAGTCGCCTCTTGCTGATGTAGGGTCACCATTACGTCATTGATTGTGTCCGTCTTTGTTTGGAGACTTGCGATGTACTTTGTGTCCAGCCCATTTGTATTTCATTAACAATGCAGTATCTTGGATGTCCTTGAAGATAAACTACATTGATTGAAACAATTAAGTAGCCCCTTTCCACTGTTTAGGCATATCTGACTTTAGAATAATACAACTTTGAAGTAGCAACTTTCTATTGAGTTTTTTTTTGTTTTCCTTTACCTCGTGGCGTTGTCTTTTTACTTCGTTGTGGTGCATTTTCGTATTTGCACCCAGCTTGAGATGGCACTTCAGGTTGCATCTACACTTGGATCGATCTCCCAGCTATGTCTTCCCAAGATGTCAGATCTATAGCCAATGTCGTTATGTCACAAGTTACAAGCGGTCTTGAACGTCAGCTGTGATCGGCAAACTGTTCATTTACCGCACGCCAGCTGTCCACAGGGAATATATTCAGAGATGCGAACGTTGTGCAAGTGACGAGCTTGTCCAAGTCACCGTAGTCTTCACTGCCTAAGGAGAGTGTACATACGTGGGAGACCGTCTACATGAGACTCCAAGAACTGATATATGGCGCAGTAGGTGAAAGGTGTTGAGCTTTTACTCTTGTTTGGTATAAGTTGCCTACGTTTCGCTCCGATATAGTAGCGTACTAACGACACAGGCATAATAGACCATGACCTTAGTTTTGGCAGTAGGTTTGGGATTTTCTCAGACACGTGTTATGATACATGAAAAAGGACTGTAGCTTTGCCAATGCGATTGTCTATTTCGGGGTCTAGATAGAAGTTTTCGCTGATGAGCGACACCAAGTAAGTGTACTGGTCTACATCTGTCATTCCGTAGTTGTCCATTGTGATCGTATCAACGTCTTGTCTCAGACAAGTGCAGACAAAGTGAGTTGCTGAAGTCTTCCGTTGTGATCAACATGGAAAAACTGGTTTTACAGCAATAGCTCCAGTCACGATAAAGAAAACGAAATATCAAGAACATTATCATCAGTGCTAAATTAGAGTTACGGCACAGATAGCATTACACGACATAAAAAAGTGCAAAAGATGGCAGAAAGCTTCAAAGAGCAATATTGAAAACAGCAAAGTAATCAGTCCGCGCAGAAATAAGAAAGAAGCATTTACAATACTGGTCAGAAGAACTATTGTCTAGCAGAGAAAAGAGCTATCGTATCACCGAAAAATATTCTAAATTGTTCAAACACTGTAGAATAATATCCAACTTAAGAATATCACAGTTAAGTACAGAACGGCATTGAATAATACAACAACAACAAACACAGTTGGAAGAAACAACTGGGACCCTAAACCTAGATACAAATGGTATATAACTTTGGAAGCTTGCAAAGTCGTTGAACAACGACACTTAACAAACACACAGTAGTATCACACTAGAAGAAAGTATAAATTTGGAAACAAAAAAGCGTACTGATAATATATTCTTTGGAACACACCTCATAGTTACCAAAATAAACATAACAGCAAAAGGAAAGAGAAATTTGAAAAAGACAGTGTGAGAAACAAACACTAAATGTAGAAGAGAAACATTTGATGGACACGTTTAACCAAGAGGAATTAGAAGATCTGCTAGGGCAACTAAAAAAAACCAGATCTTCAGGAAAGAAAAACATTACAACTAAATTGTTAAAAACTCTTGGACCCAAAGGTAATAGGTATCTTAGTCTTTGTGGATCTGTACTTGTGCAGGGAGCATAGGTCTCCGTGCAGGTCCCATCTCTGATGGGAGCTGTATGTAGCCAGAGGAAGATTTAAAGGGCTAGGCTCGAGCAGCTTATTACTCCACTATGGAGGGTGGTTAATTGATGTGCGAATCCATCTTGATAGACTCAAACACTAGAGCAAAGTTAGGCGACATCTGTGCTGCTCTAAACAAACCACCTAACCATGGCCGGTGTTATGCCATGTCACACAGTTAGTCGCCTCTTAAGACATGCTCTCTGTGGGGCATTGGTGCTATTCTTGTTCTTGTCATACCCGGCAGACCACTCGGTAACAGGTATCTAGAAATGATAAATATACGTTGGAAAGAAGGGGTAGTGACATACACGTGGAGTGTAGCAGCCATTATTCCTGTATTCAAGCATGGTAAAGACACAAGCGGACAGTTACAGACCCATCGGTTTGCTTATCTGCACATGTATATTGATAAACTGATAAATATCTGAATTTTGATATACCTTGAAAGTAAAAACTGTTTTACACAATAACATGCAGAGTTCAGACAGCGCAGGTAAACGCACGTCCAACTAACGAATATCAAGCACACGATTAAAGATGCTATACTTGAAAAGAAACACATACTGGCAGTATGGGCAGAAGTGGAAAAAGCTATTTGTTTTTCTTCGTTCTCAATCTCCCGCTAACCAAGCCATGAAAAGGGCTTTTCAAGTAGCAAAATGTAGACCAGAGAACCGAATGCGTTGTGTCGCAGTCTTCAACTTGACTGTGATATTTGCACCTTTCGTTCCAACACACCCGACATTTGTAGTCATTTATGTACCGGGCTAGCCTTCTCCTTAGCCAGTCTGCTCTGTTGCAGCCTGTTATCCAGGATCACCGCGTGGAGGCGTGAAAGAGTCTTGACAGCCTTAGTTCGCTGGTCCTGACGCTAGCAGTCAGCTATGGATCGCTGACCTCTGCAGCTGATGCTGCTCAGCGTTTTGATCTGGGAAAAAGCTTTTGATGAAGTGTGAATTGAGCTAAAGATAACCAGAAATAAAGGATTCAAATATATATTTTTTTGGTATGTCTTTTTTGTTTGTTTTAAAAATTGTTATATTTAGTCATTTGTTTCTAGCAGCACTTTGTTGTCTTTCTTGCTAGTATTAATCAACAACTACGAGTAGCCGGGACGCCAGAGCATTGTCGTTTGAGAGAAGATCATGTGATCATGCATTGGAGGATCGTCCATGCTCTCATTCATTTCTATTTGCGGTAGATGATAAATTGTCTCTTCATTAACAGTTGATGGCCTATTAAGGACCTTTACACAATGTTTTGCCTATATTAACAGTAACTATTATTTCTCAGCAATTACATAATTGCCATCTTCGCTTAAAAGCGGTGCCTGTTCTGATCTTAACGGACCGTAACCAGCATGCAGAGCACTGTATAAATTCCTCATAATATGCCTGTCAGCAAAAGTATGAATCTCTTCAGACTTCCGATTGATCAACGCATTCTGCAAAGCATAGAGCTGAAGCTGTACAGTTGCTCGAGTTCTTATGAAGACATTCTTTTCACCCCCTATTAAAGATCCTTAATGTGTGCCCGGTGGGTTCGGCTTTCCATCTAGCAGGAGCTTGACCAATTCAGTTTTCATTAAACCAATCCTGATGGTTTACCTCTGCAGGAGAAGATAGCACGAACGGCAATAGAGTGAACGATGCTGGTTGAGAAGCCTATTCAGCTCTTTCGTGAAATGTGGAAGAAAATGAGCACTCCAGAAGAATTAAAAGACGCGTCCATTTTTCATATACATACACGTAACAATAGTAAATAAATATTTGATAACCCTAGAGGGATATCTCTGCTGTGTGTAGGGAGAACAATGCTTGCAAAATACTTCTCCGCAGACTAAATTTTTACCTTTAGCAGTAATTACTACGTGAAACTCAATGTGACTTTATCAAACCCCTGGGATCATCGATACGATCTTTGCTGAAAAGCAGATCCAAAAGAAATGCCAAGAACAGATTGTTTCTTCCAGAAAGACGACGTTTGTGGACCTCCCTAAGGCATACAGTCAAAGGTAACGTTCTGTGGAGAGTTATAGCTAAGTTAAGGTGTCCGACAACATTCGTGCGACATTTTCAGGACATGTGTGCCCAAATTATTGATCAGGGAAACTTCTCTGCCCCCTTTACTGTCACCAAACATGCATGTATGCTGGCTCCGGTTTATTTTTTTATTTGATTTTTCTGCCATGCTGTGAAATGCTTACAGCGATTTTGACGTCAGAGTTGGGATTCACTACCGTAGTGACGTCGGACTATTAAATCTGAAACGGTTGAAGGCTAAAACCAAAATGTACAAGTTATCTGAACGTGATTTACTTTATCCGGAGTACTGTGCATTAGATTCGCATACGGAGGGTGACATGCAATAATGCATGGAGCGGTTCGCCACAGATTGTGGAAACTTCGGCCTCACCATCTCTAACACAAAAAACAGAGGTTCTACATCAACCGGCTCCAGATGTAACCTATTCAGAGCTTTCAATCGTGGTATAAGGCGTTTAAACAAGGGATCAGAACAAACAAAAATAAAGGTCTTCAGTGTAGTTGTTCTACGTACTCTCTTATATGCGTGTGTGACCTAGACCGTCTATAGTCGTCATGGCGATAAACTACTTCCACGTGCACTGTCTGCGGAAACTAGTGCAAATTAGATGTCAGGATAAAGTGTCAAATTAAGGTGTGTAAGCACGATCGGGCACGACAAGGTGTCAATTCAGGTGTGTAAGCACGATCGGGCAGGACAACGTGTCAAATGCAGGTGTAAGAACGATCGGGCAGGACAACGTGTCAAATGCAGGTGTGTAAGCACGATCGGGCATGATAAGTATTTACACCATGATATGTGCAGCCCAGTTGGAGATTAGCTGGCCATGTATGACAGATCAACGTCTACCAAAGGAGCTGCTCTATGGTGAACTGCCAAATGACAAGAGAGCAAGCGGTAGGCAGCGGGAAAGGTACAGGGGTCCACTTACGAGATCGCTGATTCAGTCCGGAATGAACATCAATCGTTCAGACTGGCTTTCAAACAAACCCCAAAACACCAAAATAAGTCTTAACGGCAAATACCTGCGTCCAAACGACAACCCAAACTACCTGGGAGTCACATTTGACCGGCGCATGACATAGAAAAGTCAGATCGAGAGAAACCGAATGAGAGCCAGAGAAAGAATGGCAATCATGAGGAAACTTGCTTGAACAAGCTGGGGAGCACACGAAAGTATACTAAAGAAACTGTACACTGGAAGAGTGAGACCAGTTCTCGAGTGTGGCATTGCGGCATGGACAACAGCAGCAAAGGCGAACTTCGTTAAAATTAGCAAACTTCAAAACTAAGCCATGAGAGTTATAACAGGAGGCATGAAGTCAACGCCTATTGTAGAACTTGAAACGATTACAGAACTGCAATCCATGACCGACAGAAGAGACTGCAGAGCCCAGCAGCAAGCAGAGAAACTCAGAAGACTGACTGACCATCCAATGCATCATAGATCAAACAATTTTGGAAATGGGAAACTAAAGCGGAGAAACTTTGCAGAAATAGCCAAAGCAAAGATGAATGAAGACCCTTTTTCCTTGTACTATGCGAAGGAGACAATTCAGGGCTTCGATTGGCTTATTTGGCCATTTTTGAGCTCGTGTGAATAGTCAATATTGACAAAGTAGTCCTCTGCTATTCCGATGGACTAACAATAATCTGGCACCTTTTAAAACACTTTGTCATTCATCTTTCTTTATTCTGCGCCCAACTGTAAATTTCTCGTACATAAATCTTTGCTTGTTTTCACTTGGCATTGGTTGTATTATTTTTTGTTTTTTTATCAAAATCATTATTGCAACTTGTATTATTAATGAGATTCAGTGGATCTATTTGGAACGAGATTTTAAGCAGCGTGTGCTAGGGGTGAAACGTCCGCTTCACGATCCCAAAGCACAGGGTTCAAATTCCGACGTGCCCAGTTTGGCAGCCACGGCGTTTTTTCTTGGTGGAACGCTCCTCCACGAAAGGAAAGTAATGGCAACCTACCAAACTGAACAGATGCCAGGAAACGTATAGCAGCCAGATAAGTTGGCAGTGGTTAGAAGCGACGTTCTGCAGGGAACATGCTACTTACTTTACCTTAATAAAGCAAATGTGTTCTGTATATTTTGATCATCTAGCAATCGTGACTTTAGAGGACATGAAAATCCTATACTGCTACTGTCATGCCCATACATCAGATGTTGGACTTGTTCATTTATAGATTCTTCTTTGAACTCTTAATCTATTATTGATTTCAAATTCGTTTATAGTTTGTTTTTTGATTTTATTTTGGGGAGAGCTCTTTGTGTGCCATGGACGACAATAGGGACACATCCACTGTGTTAGCATGTCATAAGAGTCGACCAGCACTGTTGTCTAACTTCTAGAGCCGACAACTAACAAACGTACCTTATTTCATTCAGACTTTCACTCATTAAAATGTAGAACCCATTTGGGTGTGTAAGGGAATCCTAGAAACGATACGCCAAGTCTGATACAGGAAACAAAACAGAACAAAACTCCTTTTCCAGGTGATCAGAAGCAAGAACAGAAGAAACACAAAACTGGCGTGACATGTGTACTAAGAAAGTGTAGGATTTATTACAGATAATGTGTACGAGTGAAACGTTAAATGAAGAAATATGTAATACGCTGATGTAAAATTCTGAATACATTTGTGTACAATGGGTAGTGGTTTCACCACTCAGATCGATATCGGTCTCAAGTTTTTAATCCTACAAGTTTCAAGCGTCCACTCGTCTCAGGGGAGGTGACGTGACTAGTCAGGTTTGAGATTGATGACAGACGCGCAACTTTCTCTGTTTACATGAAATAACCTCTGATGCCTGAAAAACGAAACGAATAGAACCTTAGTCGCTGTCCAGATACCATTGTACAAATTACTGAAATTCCTACTCATTCTGCAATTTACTCCCACCCCCCCTCCCCAATCACCCCTTCCCCATCAAGCCTAGTAAGCCCCGGGAACGCACGCATTGGAAGATAAAGAACGTCCTTCGAATAGCTTAATAATAATAATAGCTTGATCCATGTCCACACGGATAGTCTACGGTTACCTGGCAGCATGCATATCCTGCAGTTTTGAATACCAGCATTACAAATATTCCAAAATGATATCCCAACGCCATTGTGTCATGTCCAATACTCAAGTGATATCAAGGTAACTTATTGATTGATTACCATCTTGTCAGTATCGAGAGACAATCGACTTCACGCTAGAGAGGGGACAGTCAGTTGTTGCCATAACTTACGCCGCAAACGTTGTTGTCTTGACGCATCTTATCTTTCCCTGCCTGCAGACCAACGCACACTGCCTGCTCTCAGCCGGGTCTGTCTTTGGCATGTTCCTCACATATGTTCATATCCAACGCCTTTAGGTCACGATTGCAAACATTATTGTAGCGGAGGAAGGGTCTACCTGTGTCTCGCCTACCTGTAGTCAGATCTCCGTATAGGATATATTTTGGTATTCGCTCATCCTCCATTTTGCACACGTGAGCAGCGCTGGCCGAGGATCGTTAACTAAGCTGATACTCTTTGCATGGTCCAGCACTTCGTTGTTAGTCACTCTGTCACTCTATGAAATTCCAAGTATGCACTCAAAGCAGCGCATATGCAAAGCATTTAGCCTTCTATCATGTGAGGCATACATATCAAGGTAACTACTATCAATGATAAGGTAGCTTATTTCCTTCACGAGAAGTAACGTTAACTGCACGTTAACAAACTGCTACGTTCCAATTACGATCATTATCAAACTCACATTAGATAATATTGTGTGAAATGTTTCAGAATGAAAATTATTTTTAATGGATCTTAAACATATATCGTTTCTTCCCTACAAGTAACCTTGTATGCAATGTCTTCCGTTTCCATTTCAACCGTTATATTTCACTGTCTCGTCCCATATATTTTTCTAATATGTAAATTGCTAAATATATTTACGTTCTAAGTCTAACTATTTTTATCCTATTCTGCAAAATGCTACCCCATTTACTCTGGAATGTCAGAGGCCTAAGGCCAAGTTAACTTAGTGATGTAAAACTCATTATATAGCATGGTACTGTTTCTTATTTCTTGAAACCTCACCTCGTGTAACCTAGACACGTATCTGTCAGTCTATTCAATTATATTAGTGTGTGTATATCAGCTTTACCTTGTGGCAACAGGTCTTCGATTGCTCATTTTAGATGTCATCTGTCATCCATTCTTGATTTTTCCTAATTTCTTTTCTAGTAACGATTTGTTTGCTACTTGGATACTGGTTCTTATACGTTGCCATTTAGTGTTTATTCTCCTCTCTGTGTTGCCTTCCTTGTCCTCTGATTGTAAGTTTTCATTCCCATTCTTTACTGCTACCTGGTACTTTTGCAGTATATCTGGTTGCTTTAGAGCAAACCTGTCTTTATTAAGTGTCTTTATCCCTCTACACTCTGTGATTTTGAGTACAAACTGGATTGTGGTCGGAATTGATGTCTGCTCCTGGGTATGTTTGGGTGTTTTGGACAATATTTATAAATCTGAGTCTGATCATAATAAAATCAATTTGATTTATTGTCCTATCACGTGGGCTTTTCCATGTATATAATTTTCTAATATGGTGTAAAAAAAAAGTGTTACAAATATTAAGTTTCTTTCTTTCCCAGAATTGTATCAGCCTTTCTCCTCTTTTATTCTTTGGTCCAATTCCATATTTTCCCACGATCTTTTTGTATTCCCCTTTTCCTACCGTTGCATTCATGTCGCCCCTTACACTTAGTATTTATTTTGATACAAATGTGTTAAATAACTGTTTCACGTCTCCATAATATTCATCTAATTGCTCTTCGTTCTAATTTGAGGTTGGCGCATACGTCTGTCAAATGGACATATTGAAATGGTCTGGCTCTGATTCTCAGTAACATCATTCGATCGTTGTGTGTCCAGTATCTACATATGTATTTTTCTAATTCTTTCATAGCTCCACCACCTCTAGTATGCTGTTCGTCTCCTGAATGTATGAAAATGTATTTATCTTTCTGTGTGTACCCAGTGTCGTTCGATTTTTATTTCTGCCACACCCAATATATCTATTCATAGCACCTGACTCTTTTATCAGGTTGTCCAATTTTCCGGCTTAGTGAAGTGTACGGACATTCCACGTTCCTAGTTTTAGTTCTTTCTTACGGTAATTCAGATTTTCTGAGACCTGTGTTTCCATTTCTAACTATAGGTTATTGAGGTAAAGCCATAAGACTGCTCCGTAATCTGTACTGGGAACAAACTGCTACAGTAAAATCAGGACAGTTATGGTTTTCAAGTGTAGATGTAAAAAAAGGAGTGAGACAGGGGTGTGTATTATCCCCTTATCGATTTAATATCTACACAGAACAAATATTCAAACAGATAGAGGGGATACCAGGGTTTGCCATTGGAGGAGTGGCAATGAATATTCTTAGATATGCGGATGATACTGTTTCGATGGCAAAAAGTGAGAATAATTACCGGGCCTTGTGACAACAATGTACACAATATGTCAAGAGTTTGGATTAGACAAAATCATAAAGAAAACAAAGATTATGATAATTGGGAAAAATGACAAGAAATCACGTAAGCAGGTAAAAATAAAAGATCAACTACTTGAACAGGTAAAGAGTTTCTCCTATCTGATCATATTATAACGGAAGAAGGCAGCTGTGAAAAAAAAATCAGAAAGAGAATAGGTAGGGCCAAGATGGTATTCGACAACATGCGACACATAGTGGTATCCAAATAGATAAACCAGAATTTGAAAATGAGAATTGCCAGGTGTTATGTATACTCATCACTACTTTATGGCGCAAAAACATGGACACTGAATAACAAGTTGGAAAAGGGTATTGAAGCCTTCGAAATGTGGGTATATAGAAGATTGGATCGCATTTCTTGGAAAGAGAAGACAACACATTTGGAGGTACTTGAAAGGTTGGGGTGAAAAGAGAATTAATAAGCGATATCTGGGTTAGACAGTTACGTTATTTTAGTCATATAACAAGAGATACCTCCTTGTTGAAGACCATTCTAGAGGATAGGGTGGAAGACAGTTGTTCAAGAGACACACAACGCTTTAAGGAGGTGGATAACATCAGGAGATGGACTGGAAACAAGCCTCCAAGATTGCACAATTACGGCAAGATATAGAGTACACTGGAGATCCATTGAGGCAAGAGATACAGCACACTGAAGATACATTGAGGCAAGAGATAGAATTCACTGGAGATCCATTGTAGCCGACCTACGATGCGGAGATGGCAACTGAACTGAACCTTGATTACTTTCTCTTGTCACTACCTTGACCTAATTTAAATATAGCCGATGTCTGTTCCAGGATAATGCTATATTCATATGAATAGCACTACGCTTAAACCTGTGTCGTATTTCACGATCTAGTTCACACGGCTGAACTTCACGAACTTTCCCCCCTTCCCCCTAGCTGCAAATAGTGTTGGTTTTGGTGTGTGAAATTTTGACACGACTATAATAGACTGAAATCAGTCAGGGAGAGAATCCCAACTCACAAGCTGAATGATGTGCCTACGTCCTCTTGCGGTTACACACAACGATAGATGTCACCCCCCTCCGTTGCTTTGCGAGATACCTGTTTACGGGAAAGGCTTCGAGAGTAAACCTTGAGGAAAAATCTCCATATTGTGCTATCTCCAGTCGTCTGGATAAAATCTTGTCACTGGCCAAATGTAGCTCAAGACCAGAACGGCAGGTTAAGAAAAGTCGCAATTTCTTTCTCTGTTTAACCCAAATCACCGCACAAGTCACCAATTTCAGCGGACACAGCAAGAGAAAAGACTGTCCCCACGTCTGAACAAAAAGACTTCTCTTCATCGCACGTGATAGACTATCATCACCTTGATCCTCTTTACCTGCCTCTGTGTTGATTACTTTACCTATCATTTCCTTGACCACTTTACCTGTCACTACCTTGACCGCTTTACCTGTCACTACTTTGACCACTTTTATCTGTCATTACTGTACAGACGTGACATTACGACAGGTCGCTTTGTGTGAAATACTGATTTGTCCTGAATGACAAAATACGGATAAAATTTGAATGCTTAACAAGTAATTTATTTGACTGTATTCATGCACATTCACTCTGTTATGGCTTTCCATTATATATCATGTGTATGGAAAGATTCTTGACCCTTTGCATATATTTAGATGCAGCCAATATCACACATTATCTTATTAGTGTAGTGGTGGAGCCTTGCTTTTCGTGGTAAGCCCACCCTGTTCAAATACCCCGACCGTCACACTCTAGTCAACTTAGCTGCAAATGAGTACTTGATGAACAAACAATTAGGATATCCGTATTAGTGAGTGACACTCAGATGAAGCCAAAAATAGCAGAACCACCTAGAAGACCTCCCATGAGCACGTTCGGTATGTGATAAAAACTACTGCAACTCATCGCTAAACGTTCATTTCATAGAGCACAAAAAAGTAAACCTATTCATTGTGGGCATTCACAACAACAAAAACAATTAAAGAAATAAAAGCAGCGATGAAAGGAATATGCTGGTTGTCTACAGACTCTGATGAGTCTTCTAAACCAGTATAAAAACGTTAAGTTAAGTTATGCCATCTTACCTCATACAAGATATGGCTTAGCATACTGAATTGTCAAACAACTTCATTCCCAAACAGCAGTATAACTTATAGATCACAATACTCACATTTTAATGGCAATCACTAAGTCTGTAGATTCATATTTTTGAGCAGTAATCAAACCTGACTTATTCAAAACGCGGATAAAGAGGACTGACGTGTTGGTCAATGGACGTGACCTCTCGCGACTGTCATGTAGTTTTGATGGACGTGACCTCTTGCGACTGTTATGTAGTTTGGATGGACGTGAGTTCTCGCGACTGTTGTGTAGTTTGGATGGACGTTGAGTTATCGCGACTGCCGTGTAGTTTGGATAGACGTGAATTCTCGCGACTGTCGTGTAGTTTAAATGGAAGTGAGTTATCTCGACTGTCGTGTAGTTTGGATGGACGTGAGTTCCCGCAACTGTCGTGCAGTTTGGATGGTCGTACGTATTCGTTATGTAGTCTATGACGGTCAGGGACATGAGACTCATGCTTTACCCAGAAATTCATTTGGTAAAAGTATGTAAATCAATTTTCGTGGGCTTTCGTAAATGTATGTACTTCTGTCTTGCTCTGTGTGTGACATAGACATGAAAAGAGCAACTGCCATACTGACATCATGTCGAAAGAGGCAACTTGGCTTGGCTATGTTCGTTCTCAATCTCCCACTACCAAACCCTGAAAGGGCTTAAATAGCAGAATGTAGTCCAGAGAATGAAATGCGCTGTGTCGTAGTTTACAGCTTGATTGCGATATCTGCACCTTTCGGTCCAACACATCTGACTTCAGCAATCATTTCTTGAGTACCGGGTTAGCATTCCCTCTTCGATCCCGTTTCCTTCGCCAGTCTGCCCTGCTGCAGCCTGTTATCCAGGATCACCGCGTAGAGGTGTAGAAGGGTCTTGGCAGCTCTGGTTCGCTGGCCCTGACGCTAGCAGTCAGCTATGGGTTGCTGACCACTGCAGCTCATGCGCTGCTCAACAGCTTGATCCCTCGAAAGAGGCAACTAACAGTGCAGGGAAACCCATCCAAGGTAAACTTTCCGGTTTGTCACTCCTCCATTCACAAATTTCTGAGTGTGGTGCAATCTTATGATGCAGTTCTTTTCTTACTGTGGGATGCATTGTCTTGTGTTTGCACCATACGGCCAATGCATCAAACTGCAGCACGAATTTTAAAAATTCGTTTAATTCACATAGGTGCACTACCTTGCTGAATCCGAATATAGGCCTGTTTGACTTGTAATCCGTTCCATTATCATCTTCGTGACCTACCCCCACCTTCACCCCTATCCCCCAACACCCTCCCTATTTATGATTATTTAAATTAAAATAACATTTCTTATCTTTTTTTTTCTTTTTCTTTGCACGTCTGTATTCGTCCTATAGAACCTCTTTCTGTTTTTAATTCCCTTTGTATGTTCTTCTACTTCTTTCTCGCTTAGTCTCTTTTTCTCATGTCTTGACAGCATATTCAATGTAGATACAAGTTCATTTACCACTATCCGCTCACGTTTTTTATATTAGTGTAATAAGAAATCTGCCGAAGACGGATGTGTCGGATCGAAAGATGTAAATATCGCAGTCAAATGTAAACTAGCGACACAACGCATTCCGTTCTCCGGACTACATCATGCTACTTTTTAGGGCTTAGTAGTACAAGATTGAGAACGAACACAGACGAAGAAGAAGAAGTAATAAGAAATGTACGTGTCCAGGCGATTAGAATACTGTCCATTGTAGAAAGGGTCAACCTGCTTTAAAGTCCTGCTTTGTTCTTCAGTGTTATTTTCACAGGGAGTTAACAAAATAATTAAACCCTAGATGGTACATTGCATGGCGACTGTAGGTACCGCAAGCCTTCATCTCTCAGTTATATAATATTCCTTGCCAACCGCTGCAACAAGAATAACCTATGTAATAGTTACATTTATTTTGCAATTTGGTTGCATTATGAATCTAATGGCGTTGTATTTATTTTGTAATGTAATCTTACACAAAAATTGTTATTTGTTTTGAAGGGCGTATAGAATATTGTTTGTATGTTTTAATAGCGTAATATTAAGCATATTTTTACGGCGTTTAAGAAAGTGTATTTTTTAAAGAAAATCGCGAAGAAAATAACTCTCAGAATCTTTACATAAACCTTGTGCCTGAGGTCATTAAAATGACATCATGCTTTGACATGAATTTAAAAAAAATGATAGCAAGAATATGGATTTAACAGCGATATTTTATTTAGAAATGAAACAAACATGAATTAAGATGACCTTAAAAATGAAGATCTAGAGAACATAGAATAAACACGGTATTCTTAATAAAGAAGAAAAGAGCCTAAAACTCTTGCTTTAGCTCAAATTGCACGAATTAATTGGACTGAAAAATCTAGCCAAATGAAGGCCTTCAACATAATAAAATAACTGGCGACATGAAAGCTCGTAATGTAATTTAAAAAAACATGAACGCCATCGATATAATCAAGCAGAACAGGAGATTGTGAACGCCACAAAAACTAATATTGCGCTTGCTTGGCCGCAAATTACGACGTGCAGGACCTTTAAAAAAAAAATCTCATCTAAGGAGAAATATAGAAGCCAATAAAGAGGAAGAGCACGGAACACAAACAGAGGTCAGACAAATAAAGATGTCTTCATAAAAAGGAATATGAAGAGCAGGAAAAACATCAAGAAGGGGACATTATCGAAGAGGAACATCTACGATTTCTATGAGCCTGTCAGAGATTCCAATAGCTAATGGATAGAATGGCATTATTTTATATTTGATCCATCAGTTCGTATTTTCTCTGTGAGTATGAAATAAAGATTCTGGTTGTCCGGCTCCATCTTCATGTGTTTGGTGTACCGTGTTTATATGTTATCTCATTCTAAGAAATGTATGTCAATGGCCTTCCAGCTTCTCACTTTTAACTAGCCTTATACTTGATTCCTTGTCCATTTTCTGACGCTATCAAACCACTTATATTCGGTCATCAGCGTCTCTTGCTTGTGCTTGTCGTTATTAAGAATGTCTCAAGTTGTCCCTATCTAGCACGATATCCACAAATGGATCTAGCTGTGTCTTTTTTTATTTCAAGCTGTTATATTTCTCAGTCAGTTGTTGTATTTAGTATAGTTGTATAGTAGTCCCTGAAGTCATGACTGACTATAGGATGATATGACTTGGAGTGATAAATACAAAACAGTTACTACGCTTGTATTCTTGTCTTTCTCCTTGCGGCGTTGTCTTTTCACTTCTCCGTGTTGCAAAAGTTTCTTTTCAGGTGGTCATTCAGGGTACATCTTCACTTGAATCGGGCTGCAGTTTGGTCTTCCCGGGATGTCAGACTCATTTTCAGGGCCTTCACATCAGTCCGTTGTTATAAGAATAGATTAATTAGCTTTTTCTGATGGTCTTACCCGTTTTGCTTTTTGTTGGTCTGTCACGTCATGTGGACCAGCTCGATAGTGTGGTAGCACGCATCCTATTCATCATATTTATTTAGATAAAGGTTGACTGTTTCACAGTTTGTTTGTTATCCCGACATGGGCACATGTCTGTGTTCCCGATGTTTAATTTGTTGAATGAATGGTTTTTAAGGTTGCAGTGGTATGTTTGCAGTTTGGCCATTTCCTCGTAATCTCTTCACGGAGTGTAGTAGTATGCTTCTGCTGTTTCAGATTTAGGCTCTTCTCTGTGCCACTTGTCTCTGAAGTCAGTTGTTATCACTGTTTTTATTTCTTCAAATGTAGCTGTTTTCAGTTTAGATTTTGCCTTCTCTCTATTTAGCTAATCTATCGACCTCCTAATGTCCATGTATCTTACAGAGAGCAGAGATCCACTGAATTTTCATTCTGTTAAAATTGTAGCTGTTATTCAGGAGTGCCTTGGACAAATTTGTTCAATCCGTTGTTAATTATGATTTCTAAGAGCGATTATGACTGATATGGAATCTGTAAGAAAAATGATGTTTCTTGCATGGTTCTTGTATCGTAGATTACAGTGAAGCTGAGCTATCTGTATCTTTCAAACTGACATTCGACTTCTGCACATCATTACATATTTATGTAATCCTCATCATATAGCGTGTCCATTTTTTGACACATTGGTACCATCGCCTTCTTGGTCGACCTTTGCATCTCTTGCTTGGCATCACACATTCGATTACCGTTTTTTCGAGACCGTTGTGTCTTTTCATGTGGCCAAAGTATTTCTATGTTCTATTCGTGATGTGTTCTATGAACTAGTTCACTTCTTTTTCCCAAATCTGAATGACTATTCTTCTTTTCTCGGTCCATGGTATTCTGATGACATTTTTTTAACATGCTGACTCGAAGTACTCGATTATTTTCTTTGAGGTACAGGTAACTGCCCATGTTTCCTCCACACACTAAATTCTAACGCTCAAAATATTGCATTAACATATTAATTTATCCCATTAGTACCTTTATTATGCATATAAATCTCAATGTATTACATACAGCACTTTATTATTAACAGTGAGATTCGTTCACAATATCTGCTCACGTGAACCTCATTAGTAGGAATGATCAGTAAGATGATTGTTATTGTTCATGAATAACATTCAACTATAAATTCCCCCCATTAATCCAATTATTTATAATGCTAATTTCAAAAATACTATAAATTTCGATGGCATGCCTCTAATAATGTCGCACATTCATCGCAGTGTTGATGGCACACAAATATTTAATTTCACAATGTTTTAAATAACATCCATATATTAATCTAGCATATACATATCATTATTGATGCAATTCCAGGGCTATTCTCAAAGATTAATCTTATTTGTTTTCTTTTTCCTCTTTTATTTCTTCTTCCTCTTCTTCTTCGTCTTTTTCTTCATCTTTTTGGTCATCTGCGTTCGTACTGAAAAGAACATTGGGAAGTTGTGTGGCGGTTTAGCGCGAGACTGCGATATCTGCGCATTTCGGCCTGACACATCCGGTTTCAGGTGGCTTGGGTACCTTCCCACTACAATCCCTATTCTCTAAGCCAGACTGCACTAGTGCAGCCTGTTGCCTGGGTTGCCGCTTAGAGATGAAATAAGAGTTTTGGTCAGCTATGGTTCCCTGACCACGACGCAAGCAGTCAACTACTGGTCGACGGTTTCTGCTTTTTCGACCGCATGTCATTATTAATAACACGCGTATGCTACTATAATAAATTAATTTAAGTACTAATGAATGCCACTAATTTGCTAACTTCATACATTCATTTCATTATTGTTGAGAATTACATGCTTATCTCATTCATTTATTGATTTCATAATTGGTAACATTATGTTAATCTCATACATTAATCACATTATTGTTGGCACTTATGTATTAGTATCACACATTAATCACATTATTGATGGCCCTTATGTATTAGTATCACACATTTATCTCATTATTGTTTACAAATGTATATGTTGATGTTACGCAAATTAGTAATTATTTATTTTACATAGACGTATACAATATATCAAGTTGGACCTTGTATTTATTTCGTCCATATGAACTGGATAAAACGTAGTAGTACCTATTATATTGTATTTATCAAGTCAACATGTAAATAATAATTTCATGCATAAATATATCAAAAACATTATTTATGATTAATACTCTTATCTTTTTCAGTCAAGTCTTCAGTCCATAGCGCTCAAGTCTCTTCTGTCTATCTCCACAGTAGTGTTATTAGGCCTTATCCTAGCCTATCATGCCCTGGAGATTCAGGTAGGTGGCTCGATGTATGTGTGTCCCAATTATTCTCATTACCGAAAAACTGAGTGTTAATTAAATATGTTCAAAGACATTTACCAATTTTTACATAATTTGTAACTTTAATTCAGAAAATACATGTATCTGTCTTGAAAAAAATCTTCAGAAAACTGTGTTCGGCGACGTTATATTTTCACAACCTATTCTATCTAAACTTTCTTAGGTCAGCACAACTATCTTCAGCTCGCTGCGTCTACTCATGCCGAGTGAAATACTTTTATCTAATCTAACCTGTTTACATCGAAAATATTAATTTGGTTTAGCGTACAGTGCGATTGTTTTTAGAATAGCCCCTCAAGGTCCGATATCAGAAATCCCCAGCAATAGTCCATGTTTTTAGAATAAGGGAAGGTCAGTGCTATTATCATGAACAATGCGCAAGTTGGGACGTGTTCACAATATGTACCGCGCGTGAGCTATCAGATTAGTAACTTTCGTCTCTCACTTGAGCGCTGTGTTGCTCGGGCGAAGTTTTTTGCTAAGTGAATATTTTCTGCTGTGTGATTATCGTAATGCATTCGATTAAATTTGCTAGTTACACAACAAAAATCAACCCAAAAAAACTCTCAAACACACGAAGTCGTAGCAATCAACGCAACTTATTTCAAGTCGCTATGTCATTGAAGTCACTACCGAATTGTGTCTATTAAACCTTTTTTTTCACCCAGACGACGTGGGGTGCTAAAGTTCTAGTATATACATAATTGACAATATGTCACAGCATACATACGCTTTTCTCTTAGTCGTCCATCTTCTACCCGTGGAGAGGTAGACGTCTTTTGCAACTACTTACAACAAAGTGTGCAGATAACCAACAATGAAGGTGCTGCTTTCTTTTAGCCTTAATGCAAGTCCCTGGTGTATTAACAAAAATACTTAAGTAAGCAGTGACGAAAAATGTTAACATATAAACTTCTTCTTCTTCTTCTTCTTCTTCTTCTTCTTCTTCTTCTTCTTCTTCTTCTTCTTTGTATTCTACGTATTCATCTTCTTTGATATCTCTTGCAAAACGATGCATTTACACTGTACATCATGTATCATATATGAAGTATTGTTTCTAGAGCTGGATTTAAAACCCAGACGGATAATCCACACTTGGCAAACTTTTAGCATGTGCTAAATTTGAAGTGTGATAGTGCTTCAGGCTATGCAATCACCTCTAATGATATGATATCAGTGTCAATGATAGTGTTTCTGTCACACGAGGAGTTCTGAAGAACACTACCGGACAGTCTAGCTTGTTTTTGAGATACAAGGGCGTCAGACTTGATGCTGTGGAGAGATAGTGGAATAAGTTCTTACTGGTCAAGGATATTGTAACGACCTACCGATCTTAAATTCGAAGTGTTATTGCAACTGTTAAAAGAACATTCCCGCACAAATTATTGTTCCTCGGGTTGTGACTTCTTTCAACAAGCAATTCAGCGTTATTGTAACCCAAACTTCACGTCCTGCGTTCTTTCCACTTAACTGTGGTGGGTTTTTAATGACTTTTTCATGCTTCCTAATGTGCACTTTGCCTTCTTCAGCGTTCGTCATTAAACGGAGGCTTGTGACATTATATAATAGATTAGAGCGAAGCTGCGATATCCACAATTTTCGACCAGACATCCGATTTACGAACATCATTGTTGGTTCCGGACTTGCTTTTCCTCTTTGATCCCTAATCTCTTAGCTAGACTGCATGGACGTTAAAAGAGCGGTGTCCCCGAAGTGGATTTTTCTTTTTTTTTTTGCAGCAGAAAGAAGTCACTTGGTGCCAAGTTCGGTTAGTGGTGGATGGGACATGAAATCATTCCTCACACACTTTTCTGATGTCTTTTACTCGATTACTGAGCTAGAGACGTGGTTGTGGGTCAGATGTAGGTCTTCTATAATCAGAGTATCAGGAAGATGAAGAATATATAGAATAATCGTATCGCCTTGCAGGGTGAATACAAAAAGAAGGGCTTAAGTTCAAACAAATTTCCAGGCAGATGGTTTCTTCTTCTTCTTCGTACGCTGTCAGACGTCAACTTCAATTTGTTCGAAGAAAGCAGCTGTCATCATGAGGCTGTTAACACTGCCATAGAGCTTGTCAAGTGTTAACACTGGTGATGGCCACATGTGCTTTCTCTGGTCCTCGTATGTGAGATGTTCAGCGGTCATTTTCCCTGTGCCACAGGTGCATTCGTCAGTGCCGCCTATCTTCAATTTATTGAATAGATGGTACCTCAGTCTGTTGTGGCCTGTGCGGAATCTGAAGACCACGACCTACTCTCTTCTGTTCAACTGGTAATAGGCATCATTTTTTGTGTAGCCAGTATGTTCTGTTTCCCATGTGACCATGTATCTGGCCCTAATAAACCTTTAGGACTCTTCGTAGGTCACACTAGGATCTGGTTGTGGTAGTCTTGCACCTTCTTTTGCCAGTCTGTCTGCCTCCTAGTTGCCTTAGATGTTACAGTGAGAAGGAACCCACTGTACCATTACTCTTTTTGGTGCCGACTTCTGGCATAGTTGACAGAGTACTGCTCTTAAATAATTAAGTTCAGTATTTTTCTGGCTATTTAGTTCTGTAACCACGGTCAGGGCATCTGTAAACAGGACTATCTTGCTTAAATTGCTTTCGCCTGTCAGCATTGCTTTTACTGCGGCCTTCATTGCCTCTGCCTCCGCTCTGAAATTTGCTTGAGAATTTTCCAGTAGGCAGATGATTTGACTGCTTCATCCATAACTGAAAACATTTCAACCACTCTTTGTACACAACATATGTTTATTGATCATGTACGATAAGGATTGAAAAGTGTATTGGTCATACTGTCCGGCCTTCACATGGCTGCATCGCATGATTGTTTATTGTAAAATATATCTGTGTATAATCAGTGAGCTACTTGAACCATCTGTATTAATAACGTTTGCAATTTTCTTAATAATAATATCATCTGTCAGTCTTCTGGGGGTGCAGCGATGTCGATCATACAGCACCAAATAACATGAACAACTATCCATCGTATTTCCTACTGAGTGATTGTATCACAAATAATTAAAACCTTTGTTAAGTTTATATTTCTAAATGCGTATGACATGTTTATTGTTTGTATGAAATGTATCTACATTTAAATGCTCATAATAAAAGTATAAAAGGTTGGAATATGAGATGTAACTTTCAGCAAAATGCTAACAAACTGTAGAGTATATGCGATACTAGCTCTAAATGCAAGAAAATGCTAAGTTACAGAGCTTAACTTGTTCGATTGCAACAATATTCAGTCCCAATGTGAAACAATCACTCCAACTTTTCAGTCGCTAAGACTTCAACAAAGTATATAGATGAGACGTTACAAGACAATAACATGAAAATCCTTGTCAGGCAATGTTCTACAAATGTGAAGTTAGTGCCACATGCCGATATTCAACATGAAACTTATTATCTCGTTTCTCTACATAGTCTAGGGAGCCGCGTAGCGCAGTGGTTAGAGCTCTGGCTTCGCATCTGAATGGTCCTGGGTTGAGGCGGTAATTTTTTTTCAGATTGCAATGGATCCCGGGTCGACCCAGCCTCAAATGGGTAATGGTTCAGATCGGGAAGTAAAAGCGGCGAGGGAGAGGAGATGGCTACCGCCCTCATATAGCCAAGCCTTTGAAATATGAGATCGCTAACACCTCACACTCCTGCGGCAGTAATGCTATGGGTTACTTTACTTTACTTTACATAGACTAATCGTTATTATTAATTAAATTTCACTTTTTCGTGTCCTCATTTTTGTAATATTTATGTTTTCTTCAAGTAATGAGTTGGCCAAGTGAAAACATTTTTTGTAGTAATATTCGTTGGGCGTCCACGTTTTTATTATGTCAATAATTCTCATTTTCGGGAAAAGGAATAAGAGACATATTTCTCAATTACTGTTTAAAAAAAAAATTATTCCAGTGTGTCTGGATGTTCGTACATGTCTCGGTGACCAAGAGGGCATGCTTGTCAATATGAATTTAACATTGATGATGATAATTCGTCTCTAGTTCCATGTGCAGCATAGGAGCAGCAATACAACCAGTCCCTTTGTACGAAGCTGTATCTGAACATTTGTAGTGGCAGTTTCAGCAGTTATGATTTACCATGATGAGGTTGCTAGCAAAATGCGTTTTATAGCCTTTTTGGATAGTGACAGTGGCCATATTCCTTACAACCCGAGTGCAACTTGTATGAATTGCACCATAATGGCATTTGTTTTCCTTTTAATCAAACTCGGATGCCATTCCCATTATTTTGTACTGGATCAACTTAGACCTTCTGGTTCCATTGGGGATTTCTTACATGATATCGTATTTTACATCTGCGCCCTACGGCCGGACACATCCGGTTTCAATATTGTTCATTTATAAAACCCGATTTGTATTTCATTTTCGATTCCTATCTTATCATAGCTGGAGAGGTGTTGTCTGTTTCTAGGGCCGCCAGTTGAAAACGGAATAACGTTTTGGACAGCTCTGGTTCGGCGATCTTGCTGACCCGTTCCTCGGCGATCCGTGGGTTCATAATTCGTCTCCACAAGACCCTGTCATGGGCCCCGGAAGTTCAGTGCATGTTGAGCCTTCTTCTAGAGGCGTCATGGATGTTGTTTTGTGCAACATGGAAGTCTGATCAACGCATTTGGGGTCTCTATTTACCTCAGGGGTACCAGATTGCTGTCGCCGTGTTCCATCAACCATCGTTTTGTCGCAACATGTGACACACCCATCTATGTTTTGCCATGTCTAATTAGATAATATCATCATTACCCAAGGACAATCGTTGTATGTCGGAATTGTGGAGCGTGATTCCGACAAAGCGTCTCTCAATAGAGGCCTGGGTCACTTTCAATCTGCCATCTAGTAATTGTATTAGTGTTCATGTCTCAGAACCGTAGCCCATAGCATGGAGCACAGGGGAATAGAAGAAAGAGGCTCCTGAGTTCTGGTTATGACAACCGTCAATGACCGTGTTAATAGACGATAAAGTTGCCCAGCGGCGACGTCTTGTCAATTCAGGTTCCAGGTTATTCTCGGCAACAGATGTTTCAGTAGTTGGTTCCTTCTGCACTTGAAGCGACCATCGTCTACTTCGTGCACGTTTTCACTTCGATCTAAAACTTGAACATTTCAACATCAGAATTCATATCGGGCTCCGAAAGCGCTCATCAATCCTTCAATTGTTACATACCTTTCAGATGGCAAACAAGTCGGAGCTTATACCGACACCGACATCGGTGTTGACTATGCAAAACTTATTGCAACAATCACATTAGTCTCAAGGGCAGCCAATCTACCAGCACCCACTGAGACCATAAATCGCATTCACCCCCCCCCCCCCTCTCCACCCTCCCCTCCATTCGAGCTTTGTTAGAAAAGTGTTGTAGGTTGACTCGTTCTCCATACAGCTACACAGTCTTCGCCACTCTAAGCAAGATCTGCCGTCAAAACATTAAAGACGACCACGAGACCTTTGCCCGTGAAAGCTGCACAATATCTGCGCAGCATGAAATTATGTTCTCGCAGCCTCGCCGAGCATCGACAAATCATTCCTTGTCTGAAAGTTTCCGATGAATCTCGCACAACGTCAAAACTGGGCCTAGAGTCAATCTGGTTCGGTGACCTTTATGCAAACAGTCATTTACGAATTGCTAACTGCTTTCCGTCTTGTTCACCTCGCTCTTGGCCCGATTTAGAGGACTGAAGAATACCTGCAGCTAGCCCTTCAGTCGCCTGCAGTATGCCAACTGTGTTTATGTCAGCCGATATAATAAATACCATTGTCGTACTATGGTTTTGAACTTGTGACCCGTTGGTCAGGAATCAGGTATATAAACCGCTCATCCTGATATAAGAATTCAAAAGAGACAAATTGTTTCCCGGGATAGGAAGACTAAGAAAAAGAGACTTACCAAATATTTTCTTCAGAGTGTACGTAAACGGTATGCTTGGTTGATGTTTGACATCTTGAAGACCCGGTTGCGACTGGCAAACAATAGCTTCCTGATATCCTTCATTAAAAAACAGACTATTATGACGCATGTTTTGTTATTTATGAGGTCCGCTCAGAGTATAATAGGGCTGAAGAAAAAAGTCCGCTGGCTGCTACAGTCGCTACGCAGTGTAATTTCTACGTTTAAACTTGCACATCTTTTATTTTAATTGTTCGTTCGCCTTATTTACTACTCCCCAAGGCGGTGAGCGTTGCACTATGTTTTTATATTTCGCCTGCCAGCCCAGTGCATCCGACTTTAGCATACATTTAATGTAAGTAACTACTTCCTACTGTATTTTCTAAGGGTTTACTTGCCCGGGTTACGGCTAGTGATGTGACTGGGAAGCGAAGCCAGCACCTTCGGGTTGTGAGCCGTGTCACCTACCATTAGCCCAAGCAGTCGATAAACAATCTCAGACTTTACTTTATATTTGAAGCGTGTTCTTGTCCTCTTAGGCATAAAACCGTTGTAACAACTCCTGACACAAGCATCTCTCATCCTTCATAACGTGTTGTAAAATGCTACTAGATAGTTCTGTGTAACAGACAATCTATCTCATGCAAGACAAAGTTATACAGAAACCACTACTGATTAATCAGAACACGTAACACACCTACGTTTATGGCCAAGAATCTAGCTGTAAGTCTTGATATGCTGCTGCTTACTATTAGGAATAGCTGCCCATAGCATTCAAATGAGGCTACAAACGACAACCCAAACTACTTGGGCGTCACATTTGATCGACATGGAAAAGTCCTATCGTGAGAAACCGAATGAGATCCACACAAAGAATGGCAATCATGAGGAAACTTCCTGGCACATGCTGGTGAGCAGACGAAAGAATACTCAAGAAACTGTACACTGGAAGAGTGAGACCAGCTCTCGAGTATGGCATTGCGGCATGGGCAACAGCAGCAAAGGTGAACTTTAATGAAATTAGCAAACTCCAAAACCAAGCCATGAGAGTTATAACAGAAGGCATGAAGTCAACGCCAATTGTAGAACTTAAAAAGATTACAAATCTGCAATTCATGACCGACAGAAAAAGCAGTAAAAGCAATGCTGACAGGCGAAAGCAACGAAAGCCAGATAGTCCTGTTTACAGATGTCCTGGCCGTGGTTACAGCACTAAAAAGCCAGAAAAATACTGAACTTAATGATTTAAGAGCAGAACTCTGTCAACTATGTCAGCAGTCCGCACTAAAAAGAGTAATGGTACAGTAGGTTCCATCCCACTGTAACATCCAAGGCAACGATGAGGCAGGCAGACTGGCAAAAGAAGGTATAAGACTACCACAACCAGATTCTAGTGTGACCTACGAAGAGTCCAAAAGGTTTATTAGGGCCGGATACATAGCCAAATGGGAAACAGAACATACTGGCTACACAAAAAATGATGCCTACTACCAGTTGAACAGAAGAGAGCAGGTCGCGGTCTTCAGACTCCGCACAGGCCACAACAGACTGAGGTACCATATATTCAATAAACTGAAGATAGGTGGCACTGGCGAATGCACCTGTGGCACAGGGAAAATGACCGCTGAACATCTGCTGCAAAATTGCTCGACATACGGGTGCCAGAGAAAGCACATGTGGCCATCACCAGTGCCAACACTAGACAAGCTTTATGGCAGTGTCGACAGCCTCAGGATGACAGCTGCTTTCTTCGAACAAATTCAAATTGACGTCTGACAGCGTACGAAGAAGAAGAAAAAGAAGAAGAAGAAATGAGGTCACAACGTCGTATTAAAATGTTATAGCATATGACTGTACAGTCCGACCGAGAAAAGAAACTCTTTTGCGCGAGGGGCACATATGCACAGTGTTAGTAATTGTGTTGTCTTGCATTCTTTTCTTTCGAGGAATTCGTTTTGTATGCGACTCACTTGTGATTTTCTTCTCAGTAATGAGAACCTTGTATGTTGATAGTGTGACAGGCAGAGCGGTTCAGAGCAAACAGCTCACAAGAGACGACGTAAGTAGAGAAACTGTCCACTAGGAACAATTTCCTCCCTAGAGCTCGTTATGCAACAGCTATTTAGAAAGGTTCTTTTCAGACTTGCGAAATGCATTCCCAGTCAATCTTTTCTGGGTTTTTTCCAGTAGCGTATGGATGCGCTACTGAGGACTACAGAGTTGGGCACTCCGTCCTACCATCCAGAGCAGAATGTAGAAAACGTTTTGTTTCTTGACACACTTGTTATAAACTGTTCCTGCATGTAGAAGGATGATTAGCATCTCAGAACGATACACCTTGATCTTGGTGGCAACATTGAATCCTTGCCGGTCTCAATCATTCTCTCGTAGTCAAACAAAAACAGCACATGCTTGGCAATCCTGATGTGGACCATAGAGTCGAATTTCGCATATCTGGTGATGTGATACCTAGATAGATAAAGTTATCAACCAAATTGAAAATGTTGGTCATGTGCAGTGATGTTTGGATGGCGGTTAGGCTTTCTGTGAGCTTGAATAATATATTACTTCAGTGTTTTTTTGGTGCTGACACACCAAAGTTAGTGAACACAGCTTAAAACTCGTTCATGTTGGTTTATTAGTCTTGTTCTGGATACGTCTTAATAGCGTGATCATCAAAGAGGGAATCTAAAACGGCTATTTCTTGTACCTTTATAAGGGGCCTTAAAAGTATCATTAGAGATTTAAAAACAGAAGATTGTTGTTCCTATTTTTGTTGTTTTTCTATTACCTGTTCAGAGCTGAGTCAACTCTTTACGAAGGTTATGTGTTTCAGAGCTGAGTCAACTTTTTACGAAGGTTATGTGTTTCAGAGCTGAGTCAACTCTTTACGAAGGTTATGTGTTAGCGGGTTACAATGGTTCTTTTATATCCCAAGATGTAAATGAGTAAATGATAAGGGCGGACCGGGGTTTTCCTGGCTGTAGTTCTATGCGAGGCTCTTCAGTAAGCTCACGACTATTTGGATTTCTGTGTCGACCACACCTTGTTGGCTAGGCTGCTGTTACACAGTATGTTTTCAGAAGCACGAATGAGAACATGAGGTACGGGGTCTTGATCAGTATGCTTCACTTGACCTTGATTAATCTTCGCTCAATTTTGATACGTTGAAATAAAACTCATAACAATTGATCAACCTAAACTCTTATGAACAAATCCAGCTGTAAGTCTTGCTCGGTTACTAAATGAGAACTCCCAATCAGAAGATAAACAAGTGAAGAAAACAATTATTAGAGCCATATCAGGTCTATCTCAGGCCGACCGCTATCACTATCAAGGTATATTGACGTAACCAAAAGGACCCTGTTGAGAATTCCTGTCTAGCAAACCCTAGGCAAATTTATTTAATTGACAATGACAGTAATATGAACGTCCGAACAGCGTAGTGATAGAACTTTCACACCTTGCAGCAACGGTTCCTGTTTCGAATCCCGTTTTCAAGCCATCCCCACCCCCCTTCCCCAGTTGATTCAGCTGTAAATGCATAGAGAAGAACAGACAGCGAGAAAGGGACTTTACCTCATAAAAACGTGAGGCTTTGTTAAATAATGTCTCTTACACTTCTTCCACGACAACAGTATCTGATATTGGATAACTGTCAATATAAGTGAACTTATATTTTTAACTAATTCCCATTGCTGTTTTGGATAAAACGAAAATAACATTGAATCAATAAAGTTGAGCTTGGGTTTGAAAACTATAACATATTCTGCACACGTTAAACTGAACCGGATGTGTTCGCAATAAACGACACGTGTTACTTATAGCTGGCAGGGAATTAGAAGATGTTCAGGCGCTAATTAATAGAAAATCCTTCGTTACCAAAATATATAGACATTCTAAATCACCGCACCGAAGAAAGCTGAAGTAGCGATCATGTATTAATTACATCTACACAATGCGTACACGAGTGGTTAGAGCGCTTTGTAGTTGCTAGTGAGGTACCAGGTTCAATTCCCGGGTTTACTGAGTAGTAAATGTTTGCATCATTCACTGTAAGGTCATACATCGGACATGTTTGTAGAATAGACAAAAACAGACTCCCTCTGTAAGCATTTCTGTATTCACTATCTGGCAGCAGAAAAGAGAAAGTCCGTTGAACAATCGTCAGAGAGGGATCCACAATGATCTTGAACAACATACACGAACTGAAAATAGTGGTGTCACACAGATAGTGGTGTCACACAGATCAAACTGGAGAGCACCGGCTTCTTCTGCCTTATGTGCCGTGTATGGCACTCATAGAACATTCATTGACTGTAAGGAAAGAAACGACAACATGGATTAAATTAACCGTTCCTCCTATAAAAGGCACTAACACTTAATCCCCGACATCATTTTCTGCTATAGGACTACCTTGAACCTATTCAATGACTGTTTGTGGATGTGGGAGTTCCTAGTTACGTACGCGTTCCGTGTGAGAAAGGCGAACTAGCCGTGAGTTCGTAGGTTCACTTTTAAATGATATTCTAAAAATGAATTTCGTCTTCTGCTATATCATTCATCACAATGAGGCTAAGTCGCAACTTATTTGTATTAGTGCTCCAAGTGAAGCATAGGACCACTGCTACAGCTTGCTCCCTTACTGAAAGCCTGAATTTAAACGTGTGCATTTGCAATTCAAATATCATTGGCTTTACAATGAGATTGCTAGCACCATGCACTTACTTAATTTCCGCATCCCAGGCACTACGTCACACATCGTTCTTCCAGTACTCAGCCACACGGATTGCTATGTGGTTGCCACTCATCAGGTCGTCCACACATCAAGTCTCCGGGAGGTTTTGGCAGATCATTAGGTGGTCTTGGTCTTTACATTCGTATGGTTCATCATCCCTGTATCTCCATCTTAGTTTCTTCCTGCATCGTGATACGCCAGTTCAAAATCTATTTAGTAACTTCCGTGTTGCACAAGGCTGATGCTATCCCGCGCAGATTCCTGCCGTAACTCAATGCAAGTGACTTGTGTCAGTCTTTCCATCCTTCAATGTGGGGTTTTCCAAGACCAGTCTGTAGTAGTCTGGGTTGGCTGTAAGAAACTTCCTTTTGATTTTAGTCTTGTGCACT
The DNA here is from genome assembly GCA_036924085.1 of Ariolimax columbianus. NCBI lineage: Eukaryota > Metazoa > Mollusca > Gastropoda > Stylommatophora > Arionidae > Ariolimax > Ariolimax columbianus. The sequence goes on along the minus strand of JAVGWX010000001.1, from coordinate 115,719,904 downwards.
GCACCTGATATCCAAACACAGGGTGCCTTGAGTCGTATACCCAAGCACCACTTGTAAAGGTGTCCTATACGAAATGCTTTGACAAATGCAGTGCTCCTTTCTTTTCAACCTGTACCTCTCAGTTATAGCTGACCATTATCGTTGAAATATTCAAATTATTTGCGATGTGCCAATGACGCGTCAACTTTAGAATATCGACCATGAGATCATGTGATCAACTGATAGCAGCAGGTTTGCCTACTCATAAATAAGATCTCATGTGACAACATCAAGCTTTTCATATTTCACATAATCTGTGTGGGGAAATTATACTCAAAATTATTTCATTGCACACCAGATCACTTTAAACCAGAAATAATGTTTCCGTTCATGTCTCGCTTGGAGGCAATCTTAATGTTTACACTTTGTGTTCATCAGCGGCTTAATAACCGCCTCAATGGACCAGGTATGTTCTAAGGGAACTATCACAAAGTACACTCTGAAAAACATTGTACGTACAGGTAAAGGTCAGTCCCGTGACAACAGTTGCCATCGGAGATGAAGATAGGTCTTCATGTAGTAATCTGCAGCATATGTGAGTCGTGGTGGTCAGTATCATTCATTGCTGTTCTTACCTTCCCAACGCATATGGCAAGTGCCCATTTACAATTGGGTCGACTGAAGGAGCGGTCGTACATGCACGAACCACGGTCAGGATTTTGTTTCTGTCCGTCAGTAAATTCGAACCCTGCCACGCTGTAATACTAGTCAAAGTAACGGTTTGAAGATGGCGGCCCGGTTAGGAACATGCACAAAAAAGAGGCATCAAAGAGAGTCATTCTTGACATCCACATTAGTTGAACTGGAGCACATAATGGATATTGTGGTATGGTCAACCTTGACTGAAGTTCATTCACAGAAACTAGGTAATTTTTCTATCGACTCTAGTGTCACCACCCGATGTACTTGGCTCGGTTAAGAACAGTCTGTATCAGCTCACGCCATTTCCTACTCAACTCGTACACTTACTGGTTAGTAACCTCATTCTGTTAAAACGATTGCTATGAAACGGCCGCTGGAAATGTTGAACAGTGATCAGCAGTAGTGATGGCAATGTGCTTCACTTTGAGTTACATTCGAATCGATCAATCAATGAATCAATCAATGAGCTTAATGGCATGGCAGTTAGATTCTCTGAGAGTAATCACACACATTTCACTGTATCTCTACAGACCACACTGGGGAATCTCACCCCACACATTAAGAACCCCTGCATTCAACAAGATTAGCTATGACGTCATAATGGGCACCAAGTTTTTATACAGACGTTACAGAGGAATAAACATACACACAATATTTCATTCTATCGTCACCCCTTCCCTATCTCTTTACATCTTGGGCGTTGCTTTTTCCAAACAACAACAAAACACAAGATGTTCCTGAGACTGGGCGTTTTAAGTACAGGCGTGTCGGATTGTGTTAGACCGTACCCATTATTGGCACCGGAGAATCGTTTCAGACCATTAATCGCATAGGAAACTGCAAGATTTCCTTCTTTTTTTTCTGAAACTCTGGAAAAGTGATATATTCTCACTTTCATTTCCGTCTCCTGGATGTCATCAATATCGTCAATGTCGTCATACACCAGGCCTTACTCCAGCTAGAGCATGGGGTTACTAATACATATGTTCGGTTTGTAGGAAGCCTGAATTCAAGTGTCTACGTGCTCTTGTGCTAAGTATGATATATGATGTGGTTGACAACCGCATGCATCACATAATTTTATCTCCTACAGTTGGTGCTATTTTTTCCTCCGAGTAAGAGGCATACGGGTCAGCATGGGAATCATTATATTTGGGGGCATTTTTATTATAGCTTTCGTTCAAGGCCAGTTACTTCTTCACTCAGAATGACTCGTGATATGTGGGGAGTATTGAGTTATAATAGTTGTCCATCACAAGGGATGAAGACCACTCTCTTTGTTCAGCCGTGTGGACAGTCGTATCTCTTGCTGTGTCCGCTGAAATGGGTGACTTGCGCGGTGATTTGGATTAAAGTGAGGAAGAAACTGAGCCTTTTGTCAACCTCACTCACAGAGCCTAAGCTACCTTTTGCCAGTGGCAAGACATTCATCGAGACGACTGGAGATAGCAAAGGATGCAGATTTTGCCTCAGGGTTACCACCGAAGCCTTTCCGTAAACATGTAACCCGCAGGGTCGGAAGGTGGGATGGCAATTAACGCAGTTTGTCGTGCCTTTTCGATAACCACAAGAGGTCGTATGGACAACACTCAGCGAGTGAGTGAGTCTGGCATCTCTCCCCAGCTGTATTCAGCTCATCATAGTAGCATCTAAAATTCACACACGCCAAATTCGTGTAGGTGAACCGGCAGAACTAACCCGTGAAATACGACACAGGTATAAGCGTAGTGCCATTCAGCCAGCGTCCAAACCAGGATACACGGATGGAAGAAATCACAAAAATAGAACGAAATAATAAGTCCAGACGGAAAACAACACCATGTTTCCATCAACACAAGTGTAAGTCGTCGACTAGTGTGAATTCCAGGCAAATCCGTGGTCTGGCGGCATCGATAATGATCCAAAACAGTAGAGAAATGTAGACTCGCAGCCAGTTATGGCGCCATCTTTGCAAGATTTTTACCAGTACATTGAGTGATAGAACGGTTTGACAGGCACTAGGTCCACTTGTTGGGCTTCACACACCCCAGTCTAACCAGTTGTAAATTAGCTAGGAAGAGAACTGGTCACATGACTTTAACTACATAGAGCTAAAGAAGAGCTAACAAGAACGGTCGAGTTCGTCACCGAAACATTACTGGCGGTGAATACATCATGATGCGACGTCAAGGGAAAAGAAAGACAAATACGAAAGAAGAAACCAAGATAAACCGAAAACGGGTCAATTAAGACGCATACAACATATTCCTGCCAACAGCAGGACCAACTAACGTTCTCTCGTTACTGTGTTCCTGTCGGACAGACATAGCATTTGGTAGCACGCTGAACACAATCCCTGCTGTTTGGTAGAATTTAAAACACGCTGAACACAATCCCTGCTGTTTGGTAGAATTTAAAACACGCTGAACACAATCCCTGGTGTTTGTTAGGATTTAAAACACGCTGAACACAATCCCTGTTGTTTGTTAGAATTTAAAACACGCTGAACACAATCCCTGGTGTTTGTTAGAATTTAAAACACGCTGAACACAATCCCTGCTGTTTGTTAGAATTTAAGACACGCTGAACACAATCCCTGGTGTTTGTTAGAATTTAAAACACGCTGAACACAATCCCTGGTGTTTGTTAGAATTTAAAACACGCTGAACACAATCCCTGGGGTTTGTTAGAATTTAAAACACTCTGAACACAATCCATTGATATACGTTAGGATTTAAAACACGCTGAACACAATCCATTGATATACGTTAGGATTTAAAACACGCTGCATACAATTCATTGATATGTGTTAAGATTTAAAACACGCTGAACACAATCCATTGATATACGTTAGAATTTAAAACACGCTGAACACAATCCATTTATATACGTTAGGATTTAAAACACGCTGAACACAATCCATTGATTTACGTTAGGATTTAAAACACGCTGAACACAATCCATTGATATACGTTAGGATTTAAAACACGCTGAACACAATCCATTGATATACGTTAGGATTTAAAACACCCTGCATACAATTCATTGATATGTGTTAAGATTTAAGACACGCTGAACACAATACATCGATATATAATAGGATTTAAAACACGCTGAACACAATCCATTGATATACGTTAGGATTTAAAAGACGCTGCATACAATTCATTGATATGTGTTAAGATTTAAAACACGCTGAACACAATCCATTGATATACGTTAGAATTTAAAACACGCTGAACACAATCCATTGATATACGTTAGGATTTAAAATCGCTGAACACAATCCATTGATATACGTTAGGATTTAAAACACTCTGCATACAATTCATTGATATGTGTTAAGATTTAAGACACGCTGAACACAATACATCGATATATGTTAGGATTTAAAACACGCTGAACACAATCCCTGGTGTTTGTTAGAAATTAAAACACGCTGAACACAATCCGTTGATATACGTTAGCATTTAAAACACGCTGCATACAATTCATTGATATGTGTTAAGATTTAAGACACGCTGAACACAATACATCGATATATGTTAGGATTTAAAACACGATGAACACAATCCCTGGTGTTTAGTTAGAATTTAAAACATGCTGAACACAATCCCTGGTGTTTGTTAGTATTTAAAACACGCTGAACACAATCCCTGCTGTTTGTTAGAATTTAAAACACGCTGAACACAATCCCTGGTGTTTGTTAGAATTTAAAACACGCTGAACACAATCCCTGGTGTTTGTTAGGATTTAAAACACGCTGAACACAATCCCTGCTGTTTGTTAGAATTTAAAACACGCTGAACACAATCCCTGGTGTTTGTTAGAATTTAAAACACGCTGAACACAATCCCTGCTGTTTGTTAGAATTTAAGACACACCGAACACAATCCCTGGTGTTTGTTAGATATTAAAACACGCTGAACACAATCCCTGGTGTTTGTTAGAATTTAAAACATGCTGAACACAATCCCTGGTGTTTGTTAGAATTTAAAACACGCTGAACACAATCCATTGATATACGTTAGGATTTAAAACACGCTGAACACAATCCATTGATATACGTTAGGATTTAAAACACGCTGAACACAATCCCTGCTGTTTGTTAGAATTTAAAACACGCTGAACACAATCCCTGGTGCTTGTTAGAATTTAAAACACGCTGAACACAATCCCTGCTGTTTGTTAGAATTTAAGACACACCGAACACAATCCCTGGTGTTTGTTAGAATTTAAAACACGCTGAACACAATCCCTGGTGTTTGTTAGAATTTAAAACACGCTGAACACAATCCCTGGTGTTTGTTAGAATTTAAAACACGCTGAACACAATCCATTGATATACGTTAGGATTTAAAACACGCTGAACACAATCCATTGATATACGTTAGGATTTAAAACACGCTGAACACAATCCATTGATATACGTTAGGATTTAAAACACGCTGAACACAATCCATTGATATACGTTAGAATTTAAAACACGCTGAACACAATCCCTGGTGTTTGTTAGGATTTAAAACACGCTGAACACAATCCCTGCTGTTTGTTAGAATTTAAAACACGCTGAACACAATCCCAGGTGTTTGTTAGAATTTAAAACACGCTGAACACAATCCCTGCTGTTTGTTAGAATATAAGACACACCGAAAAAAATCCCTGGTGTTTGTTAGAATTTAAAACACGCTGAACACAATCCCTGGTGTTTGTTAGAATTTAAAACACGCTGAACACAATCCCTGGTGTTTGTTAGAATTTAAAACACGCTGAACACAATCCATTGATATACGTTGGGATTTAAAACACGCTGAACACAATCCCTGCTGTTTGTTAGAATTTAAAACACGCTGAACATAATCCCTGGTGCATGTCAGAATTTAAAACACGCTGAACACAATCCCTGGTGTTTGTTAGAATTTAAGACACACCGAACACAATCCCTGGTGTTCGTTAGAATTTAAAACACGCTGAACACAATCCATTGATATACGTTAGGATTTAAAACACGCTGAACACAATCCATTAATATACGTTAGGATTTAAAACACGCTGAACACAATCCATTGATATACGTTAGGATTTAAAACACGCTGAACACAATCCATTGATATACGTTAGGATTTAAAACACGCTGCATACAATTCATTGATATGTGTTAAGATTTAAGACACGCTGAACACAATACATCGATATATGTTAGAATTTAAAACACGCTGAACACAATCCATTGATATACGTTAGGATTTAAAAGACGCTGCATACAATTCATTGATATGTGTTAAGATTTAAAACACGCTGAACACAATCCATTGATATACGTTAGAATTTAAAACACGCTGAACACAATCCATTGATATACGTTAGGATTTAAAACACGCTGAACACAATCCATTGATATACGTTAGGATTTAAAACACGCTGCATACAATTCATTGATATGTGTTAAGATTTAAGACACGCTGAACACAATACATCGATATATGTTAGGATTTAAAACACGCTGAACACAATCCCTGGTGTTTGTTAGAATTTAAAACACGCTGAACACAATCCATTGATATACGTTAGGATTTAAAACACGCTGCAAACAATTCATTGATATGTGTTAAGATTTAAGACACGCTGAACACAATACATCGATATATGTTAGGATTTAAAACACGCTGAACACAATCCCTGGTGTTTGTTAGAATTTAAAACACGCTGAACACAATCCATTGATATACGTTAGGATTTAAAACACGCTGCATACAATTCATTGATATGTGTTAAGATTTAAGACACGCTGAACACAATCCCTGGTGTTTGTTAGAATTTAAAACACGCTGAACACAATCCCTGGTGTTTGTTAGAATTTAAAACACGCTGAACACAATCCATTAGTATACGTTAGGATTTAAAACACGCTGCATACAATTCATTGATGTGTTTTAAGATTTAAGACACGCTGAACACAATCCCTGGTGTTTGTTAGAATTTAAAACACGCTGAACACAATCCATTGATATACGTTAGGATTTAAAACACGCTGCATACAATTCATTGATATGTGTTAAGATTTAAGACACGCTGAACACAATCCCTGGTGTTTGTTAGAATTTAAAACACGCTGAACACAATCCATTGATATACGTTAGGATTTAAAACACGCTGCATACAATTCATTGATATGTGTTAAGATTTAATACACGCTGAACACAATACATCGATATATGTTAGAATTTAAAACACGCTGAACACAATCCCTGGTGTTTGTTAGAATTTAAAACACGCTGAACACAATCCCTGCCGTTTGGTAGAATTTAAGACACGCTGAACACAATCCCTGGTGTTTGTTAGAATTTAAAACACGCTGAACACAATCCCTGGTGTTTGTTAGAATTTAAAACACGCTGAACACAATCCCTGCTGTTTGTTAGAATTTAAAACACGCTGAACACAATCTATTGATATATGTTAGGATTAAAAACACGCTGAACACAATCCATTTATATATGATTAAAATATATAATTCTATCTACCATTCTCACATCATCATTATCAAGTGCCATGCCGAATATAGTTGACTATCAATCCATTTATTGAGTGAAGATAGCAGCGATATAATTATTAGTGTTGTGTGAAGATAGCATAGATATAGTTAGTAGTAAGAGAGTGAAGATAGCAGAGATAATAGCTGTCCATCGTTGTCGATGAGAACCGCCAACATCATCCTTGTCACAGATTTCCCTGTTGGGTGTGGGATCGCATGTGGCTGAATAGGCCAATGCGGGCACGAAAACATCTGCTACATATCGGGCACACGAGGTTTGTAGAAGGCTATGGTGTTCCCGCTGCTCGGGATTCTCGCGTCTGCTCTGGGCTTTCACAACACGGTCGTCTTCACCGGCAGCTATACCCGATTTGACTGCGCTTCTCCAGTCAGATCTGATTTTGCGCAAGACATTCCCAGGTGTCGATGTCTATCTGGCAACTTTTTAGTGAGTCCTTCAGACCGTCCTTAAAACGTTTCTTTGGGCGCCCTCTCTCACGCCATCCCTCTCTCAGTTCGCCGTAGAGAAGCTTCTTTGGGAGCCGCTCGTCTGACATACGGACGAGGTGCCCGGCCCATCCTAGTCGTGCTTTTTCTAGCAGTGCATGGATGCTGGGCATAATAGCCCTCGAGAGAGCCTCGATGTCAGTGACACGATCTTGCCATCGGATGGGGAATATTTGCCTCAGGCAACCTGTGTGGAAGTGGTTTAACCTCTTTGCATGTCCAGAGTATACAGTCCAGCTTTCGCAAGCGTATAGTAGGGTTGGAATGATGGTTGCACGGTAGACTTTGAGTTTGATCTTGACGCTGATGCCACGACGTGCCCAGACCACCGAGTGCATTCTACCAAAGGATGTGCTGGCCTTTGCTATTCTGCTTGCCACCTCATCGTCTAGGCTGACAGATCTCGACAGCGTGCTGCCCAGATATGTGAATTTGTCTACGGCATTCAACGTCTGCCCGCTGACTGTAGTCTCTGGTTTTGTGTACGGCATGCCTGGTGCTGGTTGGTACATGACCTCTGTTTTTTTGGCATTTATGGTCAGGCCAAAATTTTTGCATGCGGCAGAGAACTGGTCCATTCCAACCTGCAAGTTCAGTTCTGAGTTGCTTATTAGAGCGCAGTCGTCAGCAAATACAAGTTCCCTGATTATGTCGCCAGCCACTTTGGTTTTGGCCTTCATTCTTCTGGAATTGAGTAATTTGCCATCTGTGCGGTACTTTATGGATATTCTAAGCTCCAATGATCTGAAGGCGTCTGTCATCGTGGCCGCCAACATCATTCTGAACAAAGTCGGGGCGAGTACACATCCTTGTTTTATAGCAGATATATAGTTAGTGTATTTACCAATGAAGATTACAGCGACAGAAATAGTGATGAGTAAGCGCGTGGTCAAATGGTTTCGAGGCGTGCCTCCCGATAAGGACAGCGGTTCGAATCCCGGTATGGCATATGTTGTTTTTCTGTTGAGGGTGAAATAAACAGCACATACGTGGCGACAGCAGTGACGAAGCTGCCTGTAGTTCTCAGCCTAAAAAAAACACCTCGACTACCCCAGCTATGGGGAAAAGTCGAAATTAGAAAGAAGAGGGTATGAAGATAGCAGAGACACATTTAGTTTAGTTGTGACAGGAGATAGGAGGGATTGCGTTAGTGATGAGTTAGTGGAGACAGCAGACGTAGCTAATTGGACGTGAGTGACGCTGAGAGAGTAAGTGGATACCGTTTCATTGCGTCACTCATGGCAACGAGGAGATAAATGGGCTTACCAGGCAGAAAAGAGATTTGAGCGAGGTGATTTATTGACGACATATGATGATGCCAGAACAACTACAAAAGTGGTCTCTGGTCTCAAAATGGGAGATAACCGTCCTAGAGCATTTTACAGATGTTGTCTTTCTTCAGGTCTGTCTCGCTAATAACATGAGCTTACCGTTGTAAGTTATACCTGGCCTTTATACTTCAAAGATCCTTATTCATAAAGATAGATTGCGATTGTCTTGACGGATCTGCTGACTTATGCTGAACGCTTGATTGGGATCTGCTTGTCACATAGTAGTGACAGGTAGAGTCAAGTGACCGCAATCTGTCTCACTGTATGAATCAATCTACGGAATTGTCAGGAGGTTTGCGCTGACTGCTGCAAACGTTAGAGTCACATGTGGGTGTGTGATTGCGAACGAGGAAGATTAACGGTTATCATAGCCAGGTCAAATTTTATTATTTTTTTCATCGTCCTGAACAGGACGTTTGTAACGTTGCATCGTAGTTTACAGAGAGGCTGCGATATCTGATCCTTTCAGCCATGCACATCCATTTTCAATCCATTTAATGAGACTTTACATCTTTGATCCATAATCTTTGATCCAGTCTGCATGGTTGCAGTCTGTATCTAGGACCGCAATTTGGAAGCGAAATAGGGTCTTAGTCAGGTATTGGCCACTGACCCTAATGCAAGAAAGCAATTTTAATTTGGTATACATTTTCAGCTGCAACTTTGGCCTCAGCCACATGAAATTAATACATTGTATACTCGAGTGACGCTAGAAGAGACACAGCGGCTGAAGGGTCAATTGGGGTCTCAGTGTGACACAGATAGACTTACTAAAGCTGTAATAAATTACAGATATGACCGAATAAAGCTATAAATGACAAAATGCGTGACCGCGTAAATGGATCATTAGCAAAATGAATGCCTAATTGAAGGGTTCTGGACGAGTAAATCTGAAACATACGCTACCTCGAAACATGACCCAGGTAAAACGACTGCAATATTTAGATATGTCAATCAACATGCTGTCTCTAGTGCCTTCTATTTTGGTCTGAGTGGCTCTATTCAGATACACTCTTGCGGAGAATCTAAGCTGCGCTAATGGCAACAACCAACTCCCGCAGGCAAGCGCACACCAAATGTCACACTCTACACATTCTTCGTGAAAACATTCGTATATGACCTATATATATATATATATATATATATATATATATATATATATATATATATATATATATATATATATATATATATATACAAAGCGTGTTTAAATGAAAACGAACCAAACTGCAACAAGTGAACATATTTACGATGCGCATGATGACGTCACTTCTGATGTAAACAGCACATACCAACCGTCAAGTTTGCAAAATTGCATTACCCTGGACAACGATGTTTAAAGAAGGACGTGAGTTAATGAAAGATCTTCCAAGACCAGGCCAGGCTCATATTGTTGCGTTAACTCACGTCCTTCTTTAAACATTGTTGTCCAGTTCTTCACTGTTGTCTTCGACACACTTTTTGTCGCCATACAATGCCTGCATTTTGCGATGAATGTCAACTCGTCGACATCCTTTAGCTGTTAGAAACCGAGTCACCACTCGATGGTCAGCTGTAGACGGAGTCCGTATCACAACTGCCATGCTTTAAACGGTCTGTTGAGGAAACAATGAGTTGGAGGATAATGAAATTTTGCAAACTTGACGGTTGGTACGTGCTGTTTACACAGGAAGTGACGTCATCATGCGTATCGTACGTATGTTCACTAGTTGCCGTTTGGCCTGGTTTCGTTTGAACACGCCTCGTACACACGCACACACACGCATGCACGCACACACACGCACACACACACGCACGCACACACACACGCACGCACACACACACATGCACACACACACGCACAAACACAGGCACACACGCACACACACACATACACACACACACGCACACATACACACACACGCACACACACGCACACACACATACACACGCATACACACGCACACACACACAACCACACACACACGCATACACACACGCACACACACGCACACACACGCACACACACGCACACACACATACACACGCACACACACACACAACCACACACGCATACACACGCATACACACATACACACACACACGCACACACACGCACACTCACACACACGCACACACACACATACACACGCACACACACACTCACACACACGCATACATACGCACACACACACACACACACACATGTACTTTCTCAATTGGTATCACCAAGAATACATGTTCTTAGTTCTCAGTCGACCTGCACTTCTACCGAGACAGATGCCCCTGTGCAGGTCCCAGCTCTGGTATGAGCTGAATGTAGCCGGGAGAAGGATTTCCTGCTAAATGGGATAGGTTTGAGAAGCTTAATAATCCACTGCGTTGGGACACGTGCTTACTGAAGGTGGTTAACTGATGTGCGAGTCCATCTCAATAGATTAAAACACTAGAGTAGAGTAGACACTAAGCCTGTTAGGCGCCATCTATGCTGCTCTAAACAAACCACCTAACCATGGCCGGTGTTATACCATACACATAGATGGTCGTACCTTACGACATGCTCTCTGTGAGGCAGTTGAGCTATTATTGTCCTTGTCTTACACAAAGACCCCGGCTGACCACTCGGGCAACACCAATACGGATTTGAAGGACCAACCTGTTTCTGATTGTCTACCATTATTTTTCAGTTATACACATTATGTAAACGATTGTCTGAGATTGTCTTTCCTATAATCAGGAAAAGCTCAAATACTGGAAAGAGTTACCATTTCATTATTCAGACAGGAGAGTCGCTCTCTACAAAGCCAGAGCAGGTCGACCTATATTTAGAAAATAGCTTACTTCCTAGAGAAAACAATCCTACATACCTAGGAATGAGATATGACAAAAGATTAACATAGGGCTCACACATACACTCAAAAGAAGGCCACACTCAGACTAAGGCTGATGAAAAAACTGACAGGGACAAATTGGGGCGCAGATGCAAACACAGTCAGACAGGTCTACACTGGATACGTACGGCCAACACTGGAATATTGCATGGGTGCCTATGCAACAGCGGCAAAGACCAACCTACAGAAACTAGACAAGGCACAGAATACCGGACTCAGAATTATTACCGGAGGTCTGCGAAGCACCCCAATTAGGGAACTGGAAGCGGTAGCAGGCCTCCAGAGCCTCGGTGAGCGCAGAGAAGGAAAAATACTAAGCCTGACAGAAAAATACAAGCGTAGAATAAACATCTAATGCAGGGAAAAGTCAATGAATTAACAAAAAACCGCATAAAAAGAACAAGCTTCAATCATCTGTCAAAAGCCCTTACAGCCAGGAACAGTGACATCATATCAAAATGTCCAACGACATAGGAAATGATAGAAGTATATGAAAATACAGACCAACAGCCCAACTTCACGGTGGAAGCGAAAAATACCAGGTATCGATAGAAAGGTGGAAGAATCATACCATGCATTGAGAGAAAAAAACACTAAAGTATATTGGAGACGCTTATCCTCAACCCATGTGGACGCACGTCTACACAGATGGATCATCAGAGAAGGCATTGAGGGAAGGAGGGGCGGAACTCGTCATACCGTTGTAGAAAAAGCAAGTGCTGCCACGAAGCCCTCGACAAATCTAAGAACAGAGCAACAGGCAATAATTGAAGCAGTCAAACTATTGGATGAAAAGGGATTAAAGGATAACAGAATAGTGTTTTTGTACGACTGCATTGGAAATTTTGCAGGCCACACAAAGAGAACCACGAAATAATAAGGAAAGGGAACTGATATTCCAGCTAAACAAACTCTCAGACCACAATAAAATCACCCTCCAGTGATTCCAGCTCAATGCGGCATACCTGGAAATGAATGGGCGGAAAGGCTAGCCATGAAGGGAAGAGAAAGAGAACAATTCACTCACCGAGTGACACTGTCAGAAGTCAAGGCAAACATTAAAAAAAATATAAACAACAGTGGATAAAGAGAACAAACAGTAAATAACCACAGGACCCAATCAATAGACTGAATAGGAAACAGTATACCACAATTTTCGCCTCACAACAGGTCATTACAGACTAAATGCACACATGCATAAAATGAAAGCAGCACAGACTGCACAGTGTACATGTCAGAGAGGTCCCAGATTCCGGAACACATCCTGCAAACACGTCCACTGCACCAAGACTCCCGTGAGAAGACCTGGCCCGAGGAGAGGAACATACAATACAAACTGTGGGGAACCATTGAAGACCTGCGACTGACGTGTCACTTCATGGAGGCAGCCCATCTGGTGGCATAAAACGAGCATACGAAATCGAACGCAAAGAAGAAGAAGACAGGAGAGTAACTACTATCACAGTAGTTGATTCAAGTATTGAACAATTGTTTTACGCATTAACAACACCAAAGCCCATCCCTACTGTACGAAAACCTACCTGGAGGCAGCATATATTTCCAGAGGTGGTAGAAAACATACCAGATATTGGAAACAAAAACTGGAAGATAAACGAATACTAATTCCACAGCAAGCCGGCTTTAGACAGCACAGATCCAATGAGGACCAGGTCATCCTCATAGCCCAGGAAAAAGAAGATGCCTACCAGGCACAGAAACACACAGTAGCTGTTTACGTGGATCTGGAAAAGGCATTTGACAAAGTCTGGAAAGACGGACTTAGAGTCAAGCTAAGAAGAAGTGATGTTTGTGGGAAAATGTACAAGTGGATCAACCACTACCTCAAACAAAGAACGGCCAGAGTCCAAGTACAAGGGCAGATGAGCAAAAAGGTGACACTCGAGCAGGGAGTACCCCAAGGGGGAGTACTGTCACCCACACTCTTCCTGGTATATATAAACGACATTACAGAGAATATACCAAGGAGAGTCCATAGCTCAATGTTTGCAGACGATCTGGCTATGTGGACCTCTGAAAAGAATCTCACCATAGCAAGAAATCAGATGTAGCAGGCCCTAACATCGCTGGAAGAGTGGGCGAACTCATGGCTGGTCAAAATAAACGAGGAGAAAACCACATGCACAATATTCTCGCTTTCAATAAAACCCCAAAATACCAAATTAAGTCTAAATGGCAAATTCCTGCAGCCAAACGACAACCCAACCTATCTGGGAGTCACATTTGATCGGCGCATGACATGGAAAAGTCAGATCGAGAGAAACCGAATGAGAGCCACAGAAAGAATGGCAATCATGAGGAAACTTGCTGGCACAAGCTGGGGAGCAGACGAAGGCATACTAAAGAAACTGTACACTGGAAGAGTGAGACCAGCTCTCGAGTATGGCATTGCGGCATGGACAACAGCAGCAAAGGCGAACTTCGATAAAGTTAGCAAACTTCAAAACCAAGCCATGAGAGTTATAACAGGAGGCATGAAGTCAACGCCAATTGTAGAACTTGAAAAGATTACAAAACTGCAATCCATGACCGATAGAAGAGACTGCAGAGCCCAGCTGCAGTCAGAGAAACTCCGAAGACTGACTGACCATCCAATGCACCAGAGACTAAACAATTTGGGAAATGGGAAACTAAAGCGGAGAAACTTTGCAGAAATAGCCAAAGCAAAGATGCACGAAGATCCCATAAACGGAACTAACAACACCAAAACCCATCACTACTGTACGAAAACCTACCTGGAGGCAGGATATATTTCCAGAGGTGGTAGAAAATATACCAGGTATTGGAAACAAAAACTGCCAGACTGAAAAAGAAAGGAGAGATACTACCCTAAGCTTCATATCGAAAAGCTACCCAAGCATGGACTGGACCCATGCATACACCGACGGTTCTGTAGCAAACACTACACAGAACGGAGGGGCAGGAGCATTCCTGATCCTACCAAATGGCAGACAAATAACACTGTCATTCGCTACTGGTAAGTACACAAGCAATTTCAGAGCGGAGGCAGAGGCACTGAGGGCGGCAGTGGAAGAAATGGTGACACACAATGAAAATGAAAGCCATATAGTCCTGCTTACAGATGCTCTCGCCGTAGTCACAGCGCTAAAAAGCCAGAAAAACACTGAGCTCAATGACTTAAGAGCAGCACTCTGCAAACTGTGCCAGCAGTCCGCACCAAAAAGGGTAGTGGTACAGTGGGTCCCATCACACTGCAACATCCAAGGCAACGAGGAGGTAGACAGACTGGCAAAAGAAGGTGCAAGACTACCACAAACAGATACTAGTATGACGTACTAAGAGTCAAAACGGCTTATCAAAGCCAGATACATGACCAAATGGGAAACCGAACATACTGGTTACACCAAAAACGATGCCTATTACCAGTTGAACCGAAGAGAGCAGGTCGTTGTCTTCAGACTTCGCACTGGCCACAATAGACTGAGGTACCACCTATTCAACAAATTGAAGATAGGTGGTACCGACGAATGCCCGTGCGGTACTGGCAAAATGACCGCTGAACATCTGCTGCAGAACTGCCCGACATACGAGGATCAGAGAGAGCAGATGTGGCCATCACCAGTGGAACTGCAAGAAAAGCTCTATGGCAGTGGTGACAGCCTCAGGATGACCGCCGCTTCTTTCGAAAAAATAATGGTTACTGTCTGACTGCGTACGAAGAAGAAGAAGAAGGAAACAAAAACAGGCAGAATGAAAAAGAAAGAAGAGATACAACCCTGCGGTACATAAAGACAAACTACCCAAGCATAGACTGGACCCATGCCTACACCGACGGTTCTGTAACAAATACAACACAGGACGGAGGGGCAGGGGTATTCCTGTGCCTACTAAATGGTAGAAAACTAACACGGTCATTTGCAACTGGAAAATACTCAAGCAATTTCAGAAAGGAAGCTGAGGCACCGAGGGCTGCAGTAGAAGAAATGGTGACAAGCAAGAGTAATGAAAGCCATATAGTCCTGCTTACAGATGCCCTGGCCGTAGTCACAGCACTAAAAAGCCAGAAAAATACTGAACTTAATGATGTAAGAGCAGTACTCTGTCAACTATGCCAGCAGTCCGCACCAAAAAGAGTAGTGGTACTATGGGTTCCATCCCACTGTAACATCCAAGGCAAAGAGGAGGCAGACAGACTGGCAAAGGAAGGTGCAAGACTACCACAACCAGATACTAGTGTGACATACGAAGAGTCAAAAAGGCTTATTAGAGCAAGATAAATGACCAAATGGGAAAAAGAACATACTGGCTACACAAAAAACGATGCCTATTACCAGTTGAACAGAAGAGAGCAGGTCGTGGTCTTCAGACTGGTCACAATAGATGGAGGTACCACCTATTCAATAAATTGAAGATAGATGGCACTGACGAATGCACGTGCGGCACCTGGAAAATGACCGCTGAACATATGCTGCAAAACTGCCCGACATACGAGGACCAGAGAAAGCAGATGTGGCCATCACCAGTGGCAACACTAGACAAGCTCTTTGGCAGTGTCGACAGGCTCAGGATGATCGCTGCTTTTTTCGAAAAAAATAAAGCTTGATGTCTGACTGCGTACGATGAAGAAGAACAAGAACAATTGTTTTAGAAAAGGTCAAATTGTTGTTATTTAAAAACTTCAAAAAGAATTTCGATCTACGAAAAAGAGAACTATGAAAAATCTGACAAACTATTGTCTGATTTGTTAGCATTTACTAATGTAATAGTTTTAACAATACTGATTATGATTTGGATTTGAAAAACAACTTGATGTGAAACACTATTGAGAACAGCCTGGTAGACACATCCACATAAGTTAATAAAGTATGCTTTGAAAATCGATATGCCCTTCTAATTGTGGGTTATGAAAAATGTTCTTTGACGCAGTTCAGATAACCACGGGGATCAAGATGTTGAGCAGTGTATGAGCTGCTAGCGTCAGCACCAGCGAACCAGAGCTGACTGCTAGCGTCATGGCCAGCAAACCAGAGCTGACTGCTAGCGTCAATGCCAGCGAACCGGAGCTGACTGCTAGAGTCAGGCCCAGCGAACCAGAGCTGATTGTTAGCGGCTTGGTAGTGAGAGTGTGGCTTGGCTTGGCTAAGTTCGTTCTCAATCTGCCGCTACCAAATCCTGAAAGTGCTTAAGTAGCAGAATGAAGTCCAGAGAACGGAATGCGTTGTGTCGTAGTTTATAGCTTGATTGCGATAGTTGCACCTTTCGGTCTACATACATCCGACTTCAGCAAGCATTTTTTGAGTACCGGGCTAGCATTCTTTTTTCGATCCCATCTGCTTAGCCAGTCTGCCCTGCTGCAGCCTGTTATCCAGGATCACCGCGTGGAGGTGTAGAAGGGTCTTGGCAGATGTGGTTCGCTAGCAGTCTGGTATGGGTCGCTGACCACTGCAGCTCTTGCGCTGCTCAGTATCTTGATCCCTGTAGTGGGAGTTTGAGAACGTTCAGGGCTTAGTAGCGAGAGTTTGAGAACATTCAGGGCTTGGTAGCAGGAGTTTGAGGACGTTCAGGGCTTAGTAGCGAGAGTTTGAGAACATTCAGGGCTTGGTAGCGGGAGTTTGAGAACGTTCAGGGCTTAGTAGCGAGAGTTTGAGAACATTCAGGGCTTGGTACGGGAGTTTGAGAACGTTCAGGGCTTAGTTGCGGGAGTTTGAGAACGTTCAGGGCTTAGCAGCGAGAGTTTGAGAACATTCAGGACTTGGTAGCGGGAGTCTGGGAACGGTCAGGGCTTGGTACGGGAGTTTGAGAACATTCAGGACTTGGTAGCGGGAGTTTGAGAACGTTCAGGGCTTGGTAGCGGGAAAGTGAGCGACTCATAGATTGTACCAAGCATAGTACAACGGCCTGGAGTATCATGGCCCACTATCATCAGCAAGCTCGAGGTGCCAACGACAGTGGTTCGTATATCGTGGGAATCAGGTCAAGAGCTGGTAACTCCGGTAAGTTACCGCCGATCCCCCTACTTATGTACTATATACTCCTCGTTTAGGTCAATGTCTCCAATATTTGTTCAGTTCTAGCGGGTTTACTCTCTCTCTCTCTCTGATCTACAGGCCGCTAAAGAAAGAGTACTTTGTCTTGAGGTTTCTGTGTGACCTTAAAGGTAGCGGGACTTCCCATCTATCTGCATATTTGGGCCCAAGTAATCATGCAATTTTCAATTTGACTGTCCAGATCTCTTTGTAACAACAGAGATGAAATGCCTGCGCAGAATTCTTGGACTAACAATAATGGATAGAATCAGAAACGACGTTATTAGGAAACAAGTAGGTACAACACCAATGCTAGACCTCATCAAGAGAAAGCAAATCTAATGGTTTGGACACGTGACACGTCAAACACCAGATATTATCTCCTAGAAAGCTATTCTGAAGAAATACAATGTATACTAGGCCAAGAGCCGACCAACGAAACGATGGATAGCAGAAATGACAAAAGCAGTAAAGCTCCCCGTATACGAAGCACATACCAGGGCCGGGTCAAGACACCTCTTCATAACATGACGATGAAAGGCCCAAACATGACACAAGCGAGAAGAAGAAGAAGACTATTATACGGTCATTATGCAGCTTCCGAACGATGGCCATTATATTAAACTGTAGCTCACGAGCAAGGTTCTAAAGTTATGTGCGGGTACCTCCCACGGTGTTTACAGAGATCAATGATCCTGGCTATTTCGGACAACTGTAACTCTGTCACACTTGCATTCAATGTGTTTTTGTAAGACATACATATCCCGCACTTACTTATCGCGCCCAGCAAATACACCTACCTGGCTCACTAGACCTACTTATCTCACCCGCTACATCTACCTACTTGGCCCACTACACTTACTTATCTAGCCCACCACATCTACAAACGTCGCCCGCTACACCTACCTACCTGGTCCGCTACAACTACTTATCTCACTATCTACATCTACCTACCTGGTCCGCTACAACTACTTTTCTCACTCGCTACATCTACCTACCTGGTCCACTACACCTACTTATGTCACACGTTACATATACCTACCTGATCCTCTACAACTACTTATTTCACACGTTACATATACCTACCAGGTCCGCTACAACTACTTATCTCAGTCGCTACATCTACCTACCTGGTCCGCTACACCTACTTATGTCACACGTTACATATACCTACCAGGTCCGCTACAACTACTTATCTCAGTCGCTACATCTACCTATCTGGTCCGATATACCTACTTATGTCACACGTTACATATACCTACCTGGCCTACTGCACTGCTTATCTCACTCGCTACATCTACCTACCTGGTTCGCTACACCTACTTATGTCACACGTTACATATACCTACCTGGTCCGCTACAACTACTTATCTCAGTCGCTACATCTACCTACCTGGTCCGCTATACCTACTTATGTCACACGTTACATATACCTACCTGGCCTACTGCACTGCTTATCTCACTCGCTACATCTACCTACCTGGTCCGCTACACCTACTTATGTCACACGTTACATTAACCTACCTGGTCCGCTACAACTACTTATCTCACTCGCTACATCTACCTACCTTCTCCGCTACACCTACTTATCTAACCCGCTACATCAACCTACCTAGCCTAGTATACCTACTTGTCTAACCCGCTACACCTACCTGGCCTACTACACCTTCTAATCTCGCCCGCTACACCTACTTACCTGGTCCGCTACACCTACTTATCTTACCCGCTACATCTATCTGCCTGGTCCGCTACACCTACTTATCTAACCCGCTACACCTACCTGGTCTACTACACCTTCTTATCTCACCCGCTACATCCACTTACCTGGTCCGCTACATCTACTTATCTCACCCGCTACATCTACCTACCTGGTCCGCTACACCTACTTATCTCACCCGCGACATCTTTCTACCTGGTCCGCTACACCTACTTATCTCACCCGCTACATCTTCCTACCTGGTCCACTACACCTACTTATCTCACCCGCTACATCTACCTACCTGATCCGCTACACCTACTTATCTCGCCCGCTACATCCACCTACCTGGTCCGCTACATCTACTTATCTCACCCACTACGTCTACCTACCTGGTCCGCTACTTATCTCGCCCAATGTACCTACACAAGTGGCCCGCTACGCCTACATACGTGGTCCACTACACTTACCTACCTGTATGTCGGTGTGTGCATGCGGCTACCTACCTCATCACGTGAAGTAAATTGCTATACAAGCCAACACTGCCACATCACACAGAGTGCTGTGGCGTAGGAGACCTGTAATCAAACATCTACAGTGATGGTTCTAAATTCGATAAAGAGTTAATGTAGAAGAAAAAGGAAAGTTGTAAACTACTCCTCTTAGTTTGTTATTTGAACCACTTGCCCGTTTTAAAGTGAAGCATGTGCCACATGACATAATCGTTGCTATCACATACCTGGGTATCGAGATAATTTGACGTGGTATCCTCACGGCACGATTATCTTATCATTCCATGTCCCGTAGGTCTGACTCCAGGATTTAGTAGCTGTCTAGCGTAAGAGCGTGAGCCCAAGAGAGTAATTCTTCCACTGGAGCAGAACAAATTGAAATCACAGCTCTCGTACTTCAACCTGGCAACACAACGAGACGATCAAATTGATCCTCTCCCGCGTTCCAGTGAGTCCTGTCACACATAAGCCTCTGTCCAATCAGCATTGGTGAGAGTTAAGTTAGTTACCTTAATTGAATGTCTCTCTGTTGTTATTTGTAGGATACCTCTAGCTGTAGAGTCCGTTGTAAATGTAGTTAATACTTGTATGATAGGAAAAGGCACCACAATAAATACTGGCGTTAGATGTTGTTGTTGACTACCTACAATGGGTATGTAGACTCTTTCGTGCGCCGTGAAAAGGCTGTTCAGTGGCGGGTTGCAATATCTTTCATCACATCTCGAGCGTGTTGTAGAAGACTTTCATGTCGTATTATGTAGGGAGTCGTGGTTTTCTGTCTATGGCCAGAGGGGTCACTGGAGTAGTCCTCATCTCACGAAGATGTATAATATTTATAATATCAACATTTCCTATCCATGTTGTTCTCTGTCTGCCGCGGTTGCGAAAACCCGATCGCCATGCGTTATAGGCGCACATGGGTAGCTGGTCAGGTTCCATTCTCATTAACTAGTCGAACTACATGATTCTCTCATATATTCAGTGCAGCATCTTGCTTAAATGATGTTTTACAACTTGCGAATTCTCTTTGTCCTAGTTTCGTTGATGGTTTTTCCGTGGCAATCCCATCTCACATGTCGTGATCTGTCTATCACGAGATGTTGTTAAAGTCTACGGATAACGCTGGTAACACAGAGTTTTCATGAATATTTTGATGATCAGGATTTTTTTTGGTGGACATGTTTATGTTGCGGTGTTTCAATAATGGTTACAGCTGATACGCAATTGCATTTGCTTTTTATCACCTGATCTTAATTTCTCTATGTAAACCTCCATCATGTGTGAAAACACTGCCCACGTACTTGAATTCCTGCAACTGATTTATTTTGATCCTGCTTACCCTAATTTAAAAGTTTTTAGGTGATCTGCTTATCTCCATAGTTTCTGTTTTGTATGTGTTAATTCTCATACTGTCATTCGCATACAGGGGTGAGCGCAGTCAGATGTTGCAGCAGAGCGTCCTCACTCTCATATATTATACATTAATCATCTCCCACTGTCCACACGGCTGAACAAAGAGAGTGGTCTTCATCACTTGTGATGGACAAACTACTAAACTACTAATCATCTCCCAAAACAATGTGCATTTAACTGGTGCGTCTCTGTTCTTTCTTCCTGGACATTTCGTGGCAGATGCTCCCCTTTGGCCTCCAGTGATATTCTGTGCATATATGTGTTGAAGAGCAATGACTATAACCTTGTCTCACTCCGGTTGTTACCTTCAATGTTTCGGTCAGGCCATCTGTTGTTTTTGCTACACTTTGGCCCACTTCGTGCAGTGTTATAATATTATCTAATAGCTGACCCTGTACTTCGTAGTATTCTAGGATGCCAATAGTTTATTTATGTATATTGTGTATACTACGGCTTGATCATGGGCAAATTTCATGGCCTTAACATTCATACCATTGACTTTGATACCTCTATTACAACTCCGTTGTCCAGTTCTTTACTGTTGTCTTCAGCTGGTCGACATCTTTCAGCTGTTAGAAACTGAATCACCGTTCGTCGATCAACTCTAAATGGATTCCATATCACCTGCGCTATGTTTTCAACGGTCTGCTTATGAAATTATGAGTCGGAGGATAATGAAATTTTGCAAGCTTAACGGTAGGTATGTGATGTTTACATCTGAAGTGACGCCATCATGTGTATCACACTTATGTTCACTTGTTGCAGTTCGGTCCTGGTTCATTTGAACACGCCTCGTATTTCAAACCAGACACGATGGGATTTAAACTGAATGCGCAACTCATATGCCATTGAGACTGCTTTGATTCAGCTTAACAATTATCCCAACAACAGATTATAGGTTTTCGTGCGATACAAATAAATGTAGGTAATTGCACTTTGACGGCAATGGGACAAAGGAAACGAAATAATTTATTATGCATAGATTTATAGAGACACGCATATAAATAGGTCAAGTTATAATAACATGAGTCAATTGATGAGAATAAATAGTGGCACTATCTAACTATGTATAAATGTTAATCAGATGGCTATGGCAAATTCCGTACATCTAGTACTAATGTAACTGCATTAATGCTAATCATATGTTTATAGGAAATGTGTATGTAGTACTAATATGACTATGCAGTAATACTACCCACATGGTTATGATAAATGTTGTGAATGTAGTATTAATCTAACTTTGCATTAATACTAATTAAATGGTTATGGTAAATGTCGTATGTGTTGTGCTATTCCAACAATGAATTAATACTGACCAGTTTTGATGGCAAACGTCGAAATTATGGCAAAAATCAGTTTTGGTAATCATTACTAACCCATCTGCATATATATTTCCTGTTTGCATATCTTTTAATTTCAAGATAACAAATAGTTTTTATTCTGTTTTATGCGGATAAAAACAAATTTAGTTAACGATTCATTGACGTTACGGGCTCAAAGCTTTCGTCAGAGACAAAAAAACGTGGAAAACAACTAACAAATCTTAATGAAAAACAAAACATGATGTAAAAGAAGCTGTTTACTTTGCTAGACTGTGACTGTACCGTAGATGTGTGTGTGTTTTTGTGTGTGTTTGTTCTTGTTTTTGTCCTTGTGATGTCATTAAGCCATTAAGTTGTATGGTTTTGTTTATCGACTTATGAACTTCAATATAACTGTAGCTTCAGTTTATATATATATATGTGTTTATGTTTTTTATTCCTCCTTTACCATTCCGTGGCAAGAGTTTCACATGGTCACAAATAGAATGAATAATAAATGACCATTTGAATGGACTAATGTGTTAGTTGTATTCTAATGCTGTCTTACAACTGTTTATGTACCCTTATTGTGTGTATCTGTTTTTTGTACCTACTTGCCTTAAGCCCCACTAATAATAATCCACCCGAGTTTGAAATGGTCCCGGGATCAAGATGCTGAGCAGCACATTAGCTGCAGTGGTCAGCGACCCACAGCTGACCGCCAGCATCAGGGCCAGCGAACCATAGCTGCAAAGACCCTTCTACACCTCCACGCAGTGATCCTGGATAACAGGCTGCAGCAGGGCAGACTGGCTAAGGAGAAGGGATCGAAGAGGGAATGCTAACCCGGTACTCAAAAAATGCTTGCTGAAGGATGTGTTGGACCGAAAGGTGCAAATATCGCAGTCAAGCTGTAAACTACGACACAACGCATTCCGTTCTCTGGACTACATTCTGCTACTTAAGCCCTTTCAGGGTTTGGTAGCGAGAGATTAAGAACGAACGAAGAAGAAGAAGAAGAAGAAGAAGAAAAAGAAGAAGAAGAAGAAGAAAAAATGGTCCCAAGCAGGACGTTCCGCTCTGTCAAATGACAGTTCTACTGCCTATGTGTGTTCCCGGTGTTATGTTTTAGTGTCTAATATGCAGTTATGATAACTTTCTACGTGGCTCTGTGTTCTTTCCTTCCTCGTCTTTAAATCCATTCCCCAGAAGACCACACGAGTTTCAAATGGCCCTTTAACTATTAATGTCTACCAAAGTATTGTTTCCGTTAGATCTCTCTCTTTCTCTTTCCCAAACTCTCTCTCTCTATATCCCCCCTCTCTCTCTATCTCTCTCTCTCTCTCTCTCTCTATATATATATATATATATATATATATATATATATATATATATATATATATATATATATATATATATTACGATTCTTTTTCTCGAAAGTAACATTACGGCTGTTTAAAAAAAAATAACATGGCCACTTACGATATATTTTATTCCCCTAAATCTAACAATACGACTGTTTCTCACCAAACAAACATTATAACTGCTTCTGCAGAAACTAACATTTCAGATGGTCTTTGCATGAACTCTGAACTAGAGCATTTGAAGTGGCCATTAAGTGGTAAACGTTTTACATAATGAAGCTGCTAGCTCCATAAATATCACTATTGGTCGCCTTTTATGACATGCTTGGAAGGTTACAGTCGCCCTCTTTTATTAATTCCGAGTACCTGTTTGGCAGATATATATGAGAGAGCGGTTTGAAATGTTTTATTCGTCCAGCGTCGTAACTATGACAACAGTGCTTAGAGCCACGTGATACATATTATAAAATAATCTCAATTGTAATGACTATAGGGGCATGCGCCTGGAACGTGAAGCATGCATACAGCAAAGAGTAAAATGGCGGCCTACATGGAAATACTTTTGAAGCAAGGTGCTAGGATTGAAATTCTGACAGCTGAAGGTTGTGTGCCCATGATGCATCGAAGAGGAATGGAGGTGGGCACGGGCTATAAAAGGCGAAAATCCAGCCACGACGAACCTGTATGACCATACTCCTATCGGACGACCGATCCCAGTTGTGGGTGCACAACACCAAGCTAGCGTGGACGAACTATTTAATTTAAGTTAATCGCGATGGCAAGCAGAAATGTTTCGCCGTAATGCTTTTGATTGATCAGGTTCATCACATTATCCATGCCATGCTTGAGTACAGGAAAGTGTGTGCAAGATTGGTCTCTTGCTTGCTAACACAGGATACGAAACAGTGCCGACAGCAGGTGTGTCAGGAACTTCTAATTCGATATGGACACACAAAGCGATGCGTTTATTTGCCGAATTGTCACTGGAAGCGATTCATGGTCACATCATTATGACCCAGTGAACAAGCTTCCAGTTTATGGAGTACAGGCGTAAGAAAGCACCTACTCCATAATATTTAAGGTCATCTCGGAAGAGAAGGTGATGATCATTCTCTTCCGAGACTGCGAGGTCATTCATTATCTACACTGAATTTTAAGAACTCGGCAATACCGTCAACTCCAATCTATACGTGAAACCATTACATAAACTTGGAGCATAATTGATGCAATTATGTTTGGACTAGTATGTAAACTCCAGCACGACAATGCTCGCCAACACGAGTTGACAAACAATGGCTGCATTAGAGCGTCCCAAGTTTTACATTTTACCGCATCGATCGTGCATTCCCAATCTGGTACCTTGTGGCTTCTTCCTTTTCCCGAATCTGGAGAAACACCTCAAGGGACACCTCAACGCTTCTGGTGAGGAGGTGCACAAGAAGCTGTGCGTACCTGGTTTCGGGAGAAGACGTCTGATTTGTTCATACACGACATGCAACAGGTTATGCATGGTTGCGCTTGTGTGGACCGGGATGGTGACTATGTTGAAATATAATGAGACATGACATTTCAAGCTTTAAGAAAATGTATCGCCCATGAGTAAATCTTGCACAATAATTAAATGATCAAGGGTACGGCGTGGGCTAGTGGTTAAGTGACACGGCTCACAACCAGAAGGTGGTGGGTTCGATCCCCATACAACACCGGCCGTTACCCCGGGGAAGCAAACCCTTAGAAAATGCAGGAGGAAACAGACCCTTACATAAAATGAATGCTGAAGTCGGATGCACTGGGCCGACAGGCGCAAAATAAAAACCACAGTGTAACGCACACCACCTTGGGGAATAGGGAAATAAGGCGAACGCAAAAATAAAAATAAAAATATATTATCTGCCCAAAGACTAAAACTTTTCACATTGGTATATGTACATATATAAATATATATATATATATGTATATATATATATATTTATATATATATATATATATATATATTTAAATATATATATACTTGGGATACTTGGATTCCTGGTATTCAATCAGGCATGTGAATGTATGTTGGCAGATAGCCGAAGGCTATCCGTAGTAGATATTCTAAAAATTTCCTGCGGCTTACTAAGCATAGGGGAAGGTATAACTAATTTGGGTTCATTTTGTAACTATAATTTTGTTTGTTTTGCCCAGGCACCGATCGTAAGCCTACTCGTTCCGATTTTTCTGCCAACGGATTTTTAAGGTGCTCGACACTGAACACGGGAGTCCGATCTCACTAAACAGAGATCAGGGGAACTTTAACTGGAAGAACCCCGTGGAAAAACACCTGGTCTCCACCGTGATTCAAACAAGCGACCTCCGGCACCTGAGGCGAATACCTTACCTCGAGACCACTGAGCCCAATATATATATATATATATATTTATATATGTTTATGTCACGCTCAAAAACTGAACGAAAGGTCTGAATTATTAAACAAACCCTTCCACCATGAGCGTATTGGAACCATGCCTATGACAACAGCTTCACGCTCTTTTGTAGCAGCTGCTAAATAATGTCTAACTTTTAAATTCAACACCTGCCAGGAGCTAATGTCCTAGGAAACACCTAAGGGCGTTGTTCTGAAGAAATGAAGTTTCTAAATGTTATGTATTGTAACGATGAGATTGTGGAAAGAGCTCTTGTTTCGCAAGGTACAAGTAGACAGTTCTTTAGTTGTTAAATTCTTCCAAGACGAAAATAGGTACCTGACTTACATTTAGAGAATGAAATTCAAGACTAGGATGGGTACATTTAGAGAATGCAATGCAGCGAAGTTGAATGCTGGTCACAAATACCTTAAAAGTCTCTAGCACGTCATCACTTGTTGGCAGTATCTGATATCAAACTACATTTGAGTAATGTTAATAAGTTTTCAGATATTGTCAGATCTACCAATCATAGCTATAAATAACGCAGTTCTTTGAATAGTTAAGGGTGTATAAAAGTACTATCCTCCAACATACATTTGATTTAATTTAGAGTTTGATTGTTCTTTTGATTATCTTTTTAACACATGACTTCTGTAGACTTTTCCAACATTATTACTTCCAAAAGTACTACTTCCAACATTATTAATTCCAACATCACAACTATTAACATAAGTACATCCAACATCACTGCTTTCAACAACATTTCTTCAAAAATAACTAGATTCACCATTACTATTTCCAACTTTTCTCTTTTCAACATTTCTACTTAAAACTTTACTACTTCCATAATGACTATTTCCAACATCACTATCAGTGCCAAACATGGTCTTTGTCAAGGGCGTGCGAGAGCTGAGTTTTGACTTGTGAAATGAAGTGTTTGAGGAACGTCATCGGTGTTACAAGAAGAGACAGATGCGGAATGACGACATTCAAAGTATGGTCGGCACTACGTCTTGTGCCGAATACATTTCCAGACAGAAAATAAGTTGGTTTGGTCATCTCATGAGAATGCACCCTCATCATCTTCCACTGATGGCTTACAATGCTGGTAGTCGTGCTACAGGGCAAGGGGGCGGCCGCGAGGTAGGTGGATAGATGACATTAGAGTGATTGTACAATGACAAGGGCTCACATTGACCGACGCAACGCACTTGGCGCAGGATAGACGACTCAAGCTCCACACTCCGCTAAACGGCACAAGTGGAAAGAAAACTAACTAACTACTTCCAACATCACTACCTCAAAAATCAATATTTACAATATCAGAACTTCCAACTTTTCTACTTCCGACAGTACTACTCCCACCATTACCACTTACAGCATCACTATTTCTAACAGTATTACTGCCAATAGTTCCACTTCCAATTCCTTTTCCAACAGTTCCTCTTCCAACGGTTCCTTTTCTAAAAGTACTGCTTACAATAGTTCCTCTTTCAACAATACTACTTCCGACAGCTCCTCTTCCAACAGTACTACTCCCAAAAGTACATCTTCCAACAATATTGTTTTCAACAGTTTCTGTTCCAACAGTACTACTCCCAAAAGTACATCTTTCAACAATATTATTTTCAACAGCTCCTCTTCCAACAGTACTACTCCCAAAAGTACATCTTCTAACAATATTGTTTTCAACAGTTTCTGTTCCAACAGTACTACTCCCAAAAGTACATCTTTCAACAATATTGTTTTTAACAGCTCCTCTTCGAACAGTTTCTTTTCAAACAGTACTACTTTTAACAGCTCCTCTTCCAACAGTTTCTTTTCAAACAGTACTACTTTTAACAGCTCCTCTTCCAACACTACTACTCCCAACAGTACTTCTTCCAACAATATTGTTTTCAACAGTTCCTCTTCCAACAGGTCGTTTTCCAACAGTTCAACTGCCAACAGTTCCTCTCCAAATTTTCCTTCTCCAACAATTCCTCTCCCAACAGTACTTCTTCCAACAGTTCCTCTTGCAACAGTTCCTCTTCCAACAGTACTACTCCCAACAGTACTACTCCAAACAGTACTACTCCCAACAGTACTACTCTCAACAGTACTACTTCCAGCAATATTGTGTTAAACAGTTTCTTTTCCGACTGCAAAGGAAATCTGACTGGAAGCTGGGCTAACGTGACGCAGAACATTATTTGATATGGACACAAAAATGCCACCAAACCAACCCGCCTCACAAGCATGTACCACCAGACATCATAGCTTCATATTATGAGAATAACAAACAAAAGCATGAATTGAATGTATTAAGGATTCATCCCAGAGACATAGATGCATATAACAAAGACCGAACAAATTGGAAAAGCAAGCAGATATCCAGATTACACATCCCCATGGCGTCTAACGACATAAGTAAGCAAATGAGATTTAGCAGACGAGATGACTGAAGGTACATCAACGACATTTACCGCACTTTACAATAAACAAACGTTACTGCTGAAAGCAAATTTAGAGAACTCGAAACTAAAACGGAAAAATCATTATAATTACAATTGCCGTTAAACACAACATTCTTTTTTTAGATGTAAAAACTAGAATCTTAAAAAACAGTTAACCTTTGTAACTGGCCTTTCTCTTTTTTATGTTTGTGTGTCATTTGCATTGGTCATTGTTTTGTTCGCCGAGCGTCATGACACCAAACGGTTTTACGAGGCACTGAAAGCTCTCTACGGCCCGAAGCCCTCTGGTAACACTTCAGTTCGCAGGGCGGATGGGGCACTGAAACAGATCAGGTTCAGATTCTAGACAGATGGGCAGACCACTTCTGCAAAATACTAAACCACCTATCGTCCATAAAGGAGTAGGCCATCCAGCGAATGCCGCAGGTGCAACTGAACCTGATGCTGGATGAATTCATCACTGAGGAGAAAGTCGACAGGGCAATCAGTTCACTATCTATAAGAAAGGCTCCAGGAGCGGATGCAATACCAGCAGTGGTATATAAGACAGCTGGCCCATGCCTGACCAGAAGAATCACTGAACGCTTCTTCCACATGTGGACTGCAATTCCGCAGGATCTAAAGAACGCCTCAGTCGTTCACCCGTACAATAGAACAGGTAACCAGCAGGAATGCGACAATCATCATGGAATAGCAGGTAAGATCCTAGGGGGCTTACTTCTAAACAGGCTCAACAAACACCTTGATCAAAGCCACCACCTCCCAGAAAGCCAATGTAGATTCAGAGCCGGAAGAAGAACAGTGGACATGATTTTTGCCGCTCGCCAAGTACAGGGAAGTGTCGGTAAGAAAAATCCTGCCCTGTACACCACATATGTTGATTTGACAACGGCATTCGATACAGTAAACAGAGAAGGGCACTGGGTGATAATGTCCAAGTTTGGCTGCCCCAACTAGTTCATACTATGGTGAAACATCTACACGAAGGCATGCGTGTTGTGTACTAGACAGCGGTGCAATCTCTAAAACGTTTCTAATATAAAACAGAGTAAAGCAAGGAAGTGTACTCTTATTCTTCTTCTTCCTCTTCTACTTCTTCGTACGCTGTCAGACGTCATCCTGTATTTTTTCGAAAAAAGCAGCGCTCATCCTGAGGCTGTCGACACTGCCACAGAGCTTGTATAGTGTTGCCACTGGTGATGGCCACATGTGCTTTCTCTGATTCTCATATGTCGGGCAGTTTTGCAGCAGATGTTCAGCGGTCATTTTCTCGGTACCACAAGTGCATTCGTCAGTGCCGCCTATCTTAAATTTATTGAATAAGTGATACCTAAGTCTATTGTGGCCTGTGCGGAGTCTGAAGACCACGACCTGCTCTCTTCTGTTCAACTGGTAATAGGCATCGTTTTTTTGTGTAGCCAGTATGTTCTGTTTCCCATTTGGTCATGTATCTGGCTCTAATAAGCCTTTTAGACTCTTCGTAGGTCACACTAGGATCTGGTTGTGGTAGCCTTGCACCTTCTTTTGCCAGTCTGTCTGCCTCCTCGTTGCTTTGGATGTTACAGTGGGATGGAACCCACTGTACCACTACTCTTTTTGGTGCGGACTGCTGGCATAGTTGACAGAGTACTGCTCTTGCATCATTAAGTTCAGTATTTTTCTGGCTTTTTAGTGATGTGACTACGGCCAGGGCATCTGTAAATAGGACTATATGGCTTTAATTTCTTTTGCCTGTCACCATTGCTTCTACTGCTGCCCTCAGTGCCTCTGTCTCCGCTCTGAAATTGCTTGAGTATTTTCCAGTTGCCACTGACAGTGTTATTTGTCTACCATTTGGTAGGCTCAGGAATACCCCTGCCCCTCCGTTCTGTGTTGTGTTTGTTACAGAACCGTCGGTGTATGCATGGGTCCAGTCCATGCTTGGGTAGTTTTTCGTTATGTACCTCAGGGTTATGTCTCTTCTTTCTTTTTCAGTCTGGCTGTTCTTGTTTCCAATACCTGGTATATTTTCTACCACCTCCGGAAGTATATGCTTCCTTCAGGTAGGTTTTGCGTACAGTAGGGATGGGCTTTGGTGTTTTAATGTATTCATAGGGTCTTCGCTCATCTTTGCTTTGGCTATTTCTGCAAAGTTTCTCTACTTTAGTTTCCCATTTCCAAATCTATTTAGTCTCTGATGCATTGGAAGTCTGTCAGTCTTCTTAGTTTCTCTGCTTGCTGCTGGGCTCTGCAGTCTCTTCTATCGGTCATGGATTGCAGATTTGTAATCTTTTCAAGTACTACAATTGGCGTTGACTTCCTGCCTTGGTTTTGGAGTTTGCTAACTTTATCAAAGTTCGCCTTTGCTGCTATTGTCCATGCCGCAATGCCATACTCGAGAACTGGTCTCACTCTTCCAGTGTACAGTTTCTTTAGTATACTTTTGTCTGCTCCCCAGCATGTGCCAGGTAGTTTCCTCATGATTGCCATTCTTTCTCTGGCTCTCATTCGGTTTCTCTAGATCTGACTTTTCCATGTCATGCGCCGATCAAATGTGACTCCCAGATAGTTTGTCGTTTGGCCGCAGATATTGGCCGTTAAGACTTATTTTGGTGTTCTGGGGTTTGTTTGAAAGCGATAATATTTTCCCCATTTATTTTGACCAGCCATGAGTTCGCTCACTCCTCCAACAATGTTAGGGCCTGCTGCATCCGATTGCTTGCTATGGTGAGATTTTTTTCAGAGGTCCACATAGCCAGATCGTCTGCAAACATGGAGCTGTGGACTCTTCTTAGTATTTTCTCTGTGATGTTGTTTATAAACATTAGGAAAAGTGTGGGTGACAGTACTCCCCCTGTTCAAAATGATGTTTGCGGCCACGATGACAAACGCCTTCAGATCACTCGAGCTTGGGATGCCCATAACGTACCTCACGAATGGCAAACTACTCAATCAGAGAAAAATGAAGGAAAAACCAAAGTGGCTGGCGACATAATCAGGGAACTTGTATTTGCTGACGACTGCCCTCTGATCCGCAAATCATAAATGAACATGCAGGTTGGAATAGACCGGTTCTCGGCCACATGCACACGCTTTGGCCTATCCATAAATGTCAAACAGGTTATGTACCAACCAGTACCAAGCATGCCGTACACAAAACCGGAGACTACAGTCAGCGGGCAGGCGCTGAATGTCGTAGACAAATTCACGTATCTGGGCAGCACGCTGTCGAGATCTGTCAGCCTAGACGATGAGATGGCAAGCAGAATAGCAAGGGCCAGTAAATCCATTGGCAGAATGGGCTCGATAGTGTGGGAACGTCGTGGCATTAGCGTCAAACTCAAAGTATACCGTGCTACCATCATTCTAACCCCACTATACGCCTCCGAAAGCTGGATTGTATAGTCTGGACATGCAAGGAGGTTAAACCACTTCCACACAGGTTACCTGAGGCAAATAGTCCACATCCGATGGCAAGATCGTATCACTGACATCGAGGTTCTCTCGAGGGCTACATTCCCAGCATCCATGCATTGCTAGAAAAAACACGACTAGGATAGGCCGGACACCTCGTCCGTATATCAGATGAAAGGCTCTACGGCGAGCTGAGAGAGGGATGACACAAGAGAGGGCACCCAAAGAAACGTTTTAAAGACGGTCTGAGGGACTAACTGAAAAGTTGCCAGATAGACGTCGACACCTAAGAATGTCTTGCGCAAAAACAGAATTGACTGGAGAAGCACATGCAAAGCGGGGGTAGCTACCAGAGAAGACCACCGTGTTGTGAAAACTCAGAGCAGACGCGAGACCTGAAATCACGATCAGCGGGAACTCCAACACCTTCTTACAGACCTCGGGTGCCCGTTATGCAGCAGATGTTTTTGTTTCCGCATTGGCCTGTTCAGCCACATGCGCACCTACTCCCAACAGGGAAATCTGTGACAAGGATGATGTCGGCGGTCCTCATCGACAATGATGGACAGCTATTATTATTATTTATTATTTTGTCCAGTTCCATCATGTATCCCAGATAAGAAGTGTGAAACCTATCAAAACATGCAGTGACAGATTATGCAAGGCCAAACAAGCGAAGCGAAAACTGTGTTCCTGTTAATGGGATCCTATCCTGTCTACACATGCTTATACTTAGTATCAGAAAATATTTGCAGTGGGAAAGTATATTTGATTATAATCACTTCAGATACCTAAGCTACAGAAATGTAGGTCGTAGATATCTTGTGTATTTATTATGACTTCAATTATTTTCCAACGAAGCATAGAGCTACCACTGTAATTGACCGTTTTCTTAACAATTGCACGTCACAAGCGACGTGTGCTCTCATATGTAGGTAAAGTCTATCCCTGGCACAGTAGACATGGATGTGAGGAGCGGCTGTGGGTGTTGTTGTGCGTTATGTTCTTTCTGGCGGTTCACCTTCTTTGATGTATATGATTGCACTTTTTGTTTCTGTAATACGCAGTTTCACATGATGAGGTTGCTAGCCCAAGGTGCAACACACTTTAGTTCCCTTTTACGCTATGGTTAGAAAATTACAGTGGCTTATTATGTGATTACACAATTCAACATAAATCGTTTATCACAGTTCCACACATATCCTTTAATACTTCAATGAACTCGCGATATAAAAACATTCCCATGTAAAGAAAAAGTAGAAATAATATTCCGTTTAACTGCACAGTGCCATCCGAGTGATCCACTAGGGTCGTTATGTATGACTACCACACGAATAGCATAGCACCACAACCCCATAGAAAACATCTCGTAAGAGGCGACTAACTGTATGACATGGTATAACTTATTATCTTTCTCTCTCTCTCTCTCTCTCTCTCTCTCTCTCTCTCTCTCGTTATCTTCCATACCAAGTTATTCTCTCCCTCGTTATCTTACGCACACCTTATTTTCCCTGTATCTTCCGTAGTGAGTAATTTTATGTCTCTCTCTCTCTGTCTCTCTCTCTCTCTTTTCCCCACTCTCTCATTGTGCCTTCCGTAGCAGGAACTAAGAGTCAGTCATTATTACTGCCCCGATTTAAAAATCCACAGATAGCCACAGCAAAGCCCAATTAATTGTCTCAATCACCATTCTCGTTCTGGAGAATGTTATTGTGTAAACAAATAGGTAACGAAAGATGTTTACGCACTCCACTGATAATATGCCTCATTTGTAACAGCTAGTATGCATGAAAATGAAAGCATTCCCTCTTAACAAAATAAACTCCAGCATCCTAGACACGAATACATAACTTAACAATACTTAATTTCTCAATATCATGCATCGAGATCGTTTTTGGGACATTAATGCGCGAGGCAATAGGATTATAGATCACACGTGAATATTGGCTGTAGTTCCGAAAATTGAGTTGATAAACAAGTCATAATAAGAGAGATATGGCAGAATGGTTTTCAGGATGTGAAAGTAATGCAGTTAGCTGCCGACGTCATCGCCTGTCTAGAACCACGGATAAGGTAAACATAGTGTCACATAAAACTCACTGCTGTCGGTGATGAAGTGTTACTTAGTTAAATAGTTTATTTTTCATCAACGTGTGTGATTGAGCGATGTTGGGAGCTTATTTCATCTGTTCAGGTCTAAATGCATCGCAAGCTCGTGACGATTCAAGATCGTTCTCAAGACGTCTGTCCATTTACCGCAAGACTTCCATTATCCTCTTTAGAAGTTTTGTATTGTAAGCTGTCAGTAGATGGTTATCATGAAGCTTTATCATTAGATGACCGAACTATTGTACTTTCTGTCTGACAATCTTTCCAGTCACGGGGTGGTTACAATTGATTTTGTAAATCGTCATTGCGCAACTTGTCTCTCATGGTGACAACGATGACCTGTCTCAAACATCAAACTTCATAACTAGGAATTCTACTCTTACGACCCTTGGCAAAGACCTGGTTTGGTACTTGTAGAACAGAGTCGACATAAAAAATGCTGCATAACAACTGACGCTTTGTCGCCAAGCTGATATCTGAGTCTTAGTCTGTATGTACATCTACAATGGCGGTAGCCCTTGTGCAGGTCCAAGTGCTTGTGCGAATTAGTGGTAGTCGGTGGGTGCATTCCTCTGCTTAGCGTGCTGGGCTCGAACAGTGCTGCATTTTATGTTTTCGTGCTGGTCCCAGCCCAGTTTCCAGTCGGTTCTGCCTCGGGCACGGGTTGTCCAGCTGATGTTCAGACGCTTAGGTAGTGGAGACAATTGATAAGTCACATCACATTTGTTTCTATCATCTAGTCTCAATTTCCTTGTCAAGCCTTCCATCCGTTGAAAAAATACTACCCAGATAGCTGAACTCATGCGCCTGCTAAACAGCAATATTGTTTACATTGACGATGAGTGGACCAGATGTTCTGCCAGTATTCACAGTCTCATTTTTTGACGGGCTGATTCCCATATGATATTTTTCACCGGTTGCGCAAAGCGCTGTCAGGTGATTTTATAGTCTAGTTTTATTTCGCACACGTGGCTCTTGCCAACAATATAGAGAAGTTCGTGTATTGAGTAAGGTTATATATTTCAGGCATTTCAATCTGGTTGACTTCTGTTGTGATATTGTCAATGTTGTTGTTTAATGATAAAAATGAGTAAGTTTACTTTTTTGTGCGCCCTGAAAAAGGTGTTACGTGCCAGGTTGCAGCAGCTTATCTCACACCTTTTAGCGCGCTTATGACTATGTGCCATGTTGCTATGCTTGGTTTCATCTGCGTGACGCTCAACACTACAGAAAATACGTCGGTCTTCACCTCGGTATCCAGACTGAAACAATATGTTCCCAGGGACCACTACATAGAAATGAGATAGGGTCTTGTTTACATGACTCTGAATAACATTGTCTGATCAGTATATTTTGCCTGACCAGACATAAATCTAGCCTCCCCTATTGTCCCTGTACATGTTGAACAACATAGATGAAAGCACACATTCCTGGCGTACGCTCGTGTTTGCCTTAACATTGTTTTTTTTTATACTATCAATTACTTTATCAGGATTTTGATTCATGAGATATGACCCTCTCACACATAATCAAGTAGCTTATATTGAACTCCATTAGCCTCTGATGCAATCCATCGGGGATTGAGTGGTAAGACCGTCGGCATCGGGTGCCAGTTGTCGAGTGTTCAAAGCACGGTGGAAATCGGGATCTTGCCATGTAGACTTTCTGTTATTTCCCCAGAAATCTGGGTAGTAGAAATCGGACGCCCCTGGTCAGTGACGCGCACATTAACAATCCCTCGGCAGTTGGAAATTGAAAAGAGAAGGCTTAGCGGCCGCTGTGCGGGCAAAATGCAAAATCATGTTAAAAATCTAGCCAATCTATTACGTGATCCTATCCGGTGCTACGGAGTTCGTGCATTGTGCTGAGATTCTCCAAACAATTTGGAAGAACAGAGCACATGGCTTAAATCATGGTTAAAACCATTACAATGACGTTGATTCTTCGATAAAATTAAATTAAACTATAATCCGTAGGTTATTGCTACTTATTCAAACAAAATGTCGTTTCAGATTAATAACAGCAATATCACGATATTTGTCAAGTTCTCTTATTCATTCTCTAAGTTTTCTTCAAGTGAAAAGTACATCAGTGAATGCCACAACTTTACAGAATCAAAATTGAGTTTGGATAGCCTAAGGTTCTATAAATGTACATATTCTTTGTTTACGTACTTTCCCACACATTTTCACTGGTTCCCTGATTGTTGTGATAGGTAGTAGAGAAGGAGGGTAGTTGTATTCATAGTTGCTGTTCTTGGCATTAGACAAGCAGGGTCGCTGAATCTTAATGTGTTGTCACTCCTTTGTTCATGTGGTGACATGCAGAGATGGTCGAGTATCACTATCCGGCAGCTCAACTTATTTTCGTTTATTTAAAATTCAGAAGTGTCTCATTTTTCCAGCGACATCATTTCATTATTATTCCGTCAAGGGTAGCGCCAAGCGCCACTTTGACTCACTTTTGACGACATATTGTGATTCTATCAGCCATCAAATATCCCCCGCAAATGGTGGCCATACAGATGGACAATTGAGAATTAATTAGATAAACACCAAGTATGGGTATTGTTGAAATTTTTCAATAAATAAAATAACATGTGTTTCATACATGCGCCACATCATTGCTTCCTTAATTCTCTGCATTGCTTTATGCTCGACTACTGTTGGTCAATGAAGGCAGATATTTACGTAAGCAACAAGTGTTTTCAAAAGAGTATTTTCACTAAGAGTTGATTGTCTGATATGGTGTGTTGGGTTTTCCACGTACTGTTATCTCAATATTGATCGTTCTCATTGATTGTTGGTTTTGATTGTTGTAGTTATAGCAGCAGAAGAGAATACTCGCAAGCATCACCTTGGAGAAAAGAATGGAGGTACAGACCAGAATGAGAAGGGTCACTTAAGATTTCAAGCAAATCGCCAGAGCAGCAAAACAGCAGATGTGGGAGACATTTACGGAAGCAGGTGGCGGGAAATTACATAGGATAATGAACCGGAAGGTGGACACAAGATGCATTGTGTGCATGAGATTTGAGTTGGGACAGGTGCTGACTACTGACAAACAGAATGAAAAGGCCTTTTTTGACAGGTACCTTCAGCAGACTCACCAAGACGACATAATTCAACTCAAGGTTCTTGTGACAAATCTAGGAAAAATGGAGGATGAGCACGACCTGATTAGTGTTGAGCAGGTCAGACACTCCAAATAGAGAGCCTCGGACAATTAACCTAGGCCTGGTGAGCAGGTCAGACACTCCAAATAGAGAGCCTCGGACAATTAACTTATGCCTGGTGAGCAGGTCAGACACTGCATATAGAGAGCCTCGGACAATTAACCTAGGCCTGATGAGCAGGTCAGACACTGCATATAGAGAGCCTCGGACAATTAACCTAGGCCTGATGAGCAGGTCAGACACTGCATATAGAGAGCCTCGGACAATTAACCTAGGCCTGGTGAGCAGGTCAGACACTCCAAATAGAGAGCCTCGGACAATTAACCTAGGTCTGATGAGCAGGTCAGACACTGCATATAGAGAGCCTCGGACAATTAACCTAGGCCTGATGAGCAGGTCAGACACTGCATATAGAGAGCATCGGACAATTAACCTAGGCCTGATGAGCAGGTCAGACACTGCATATAGAGAGCCTCGGACAATTAACATAGGCCTGATGAGCAGGTCAGACACTGCATATAGAGAGCCTCGGACAATTAACCTAGGCCTGATGAGCAGGTCAGACACTGCATATAGAGAGCCTCGGACAATTAACCTACGCCTGATGGAATACGATACAACCTGCTGTAAATGTCGACCTCAGAAAAGGTTTACACAAATATTACATTTTTTCAAAATAGTAACAAAATGTTCCTGCATTACACCGCATGAAGGTCTTCATCGAGCGCTAAACAAAAAATTACGGGGAAAAGAATGCAAACGAACTACGCAAAACCAAATTGAAAATACTGTACTAATAGTTTGAAGCCAGTTTCCAAGCACAAGATGAGAACAGCTTTGGTATGTACAATACGTGTTCAAATGAAACCGGACCAAACTGCACTAAATAAACATACGTACGATGCTCATGATGACGACACTTCTGGTGTAACAGCACATGCCAACCGATAAGTTTGCAAAGTTTCGTAATCCTCCGACTCATTGTTTCCTCAGCAGAACTGGACAACGATGTTTAAAGTAGGACGTGAATTAACAAAAGATCTTCTGAGACCAGGTCAGGTGCATACTGTTGGGTGAGAAGATCCTTTATTAATTAACTCACGTTCTTCTTTAAACATCGTTGTCCAGTTCTTCACTGTTGTCACCATACACTGCCTGCATCTTTATATAAATGTCAACTGGTCTTCATCCTTCAGCTGTTAGAAACCGAATCACCACTCGCTGATCACCTTTGCGACCGATTCCGTATCACCTGCCATGCTTTCAACGGTCTTCTGAGAAAACTATGAGCGAAGGATAATGAAATGTTGCGAACTTGACAGTTAGTATGTGCTGTTTATACCAGAAGTGATGTCATTACGCGCATCGTTCGTATGCTCATTTGGTTCAGTTAGGTATTCTTTCATTTGAATTCGCCTCGTATGTACACACGAACACGAGTACCTGTAGGAACGTCACGGTAACTTCCTCAGCCTCGGGGTAAGAAACATGGCTTATGTACACCCACGCTGCCCCGAATGCGATCAACACATAAATCGTGTTTTATTGCTTTTCCAGTTCAGACAGGGATATCTCTGTGTTTGCTTTCCCAGTTCAGACAGGGATATCTCTGTGTTTGCTTTTCCAGTTCAGACAGGGATATCTCTGTGTTTGCTTTTGCAGTTCAGACATGGATATCTCTGTGTTTGCTTTCCCAGTTCAGACAGGGATATCTCTGTGTTTGTTTTTCCAGTTCAGACAGGGATATCTCTGTGTTTGCTTTTCCAGTTCAGACAGGGATATCTATGTGTTTGCTTTCCCAGTTCAGGTAGGGATATCTCTGTGTTTGCTTTCCCAGTTGAGACAGGGATATCTCTGTGTTTGCTTTCCCAGTTCAGACAGGGATATCTCTGTGTTTGCTTTTCCAGTTCAGACAGGGATATCTCTGTGTTTGCTTTTCCAGTTCAGACAGGGATATCTCTGTGTTTGCTTTTCCAGTTCAGACAGGGATATCTCTGTGTTTGCTTTACCAGTTCAGACAGGGATATCTCTGTGTCTGCTTTCCCAGTTGAGACAGGGATATCTCTGTGTTTGCTTTCCCAGTTCAGACAGGGATATCTCTGTGTTTGCTTTCCCAGTTCAGACAGGGATATCTCTGTGTTTGCTTTCCCAGTTGAGACAGGGATATCTCTGTGTTTGCTTTCCCAGTTCAGACAGGGATATCTCTGTGTTTGCTTTCCCAGTTCAGACAGGGATATCTCTGTGTTTGCTTTCCCAGTTCAGACAGGGATATCTCTGTGTTTGCTTTCCCAGTTCAGACAGGGATATCTCTTTGTTTGCTTTCCCAGTTCAGAAAGGGATATCTCTGTGTTTGCTTTCCCAGTTGAGACAGGGATATCTCTGTGTTTGCTTTCCCAGTTCAGACAGGGCTATCTCTGTGTTTGCTTTCCCAGTTCAGACAAGGATATCTCTGTGTTTGCTTTCCCAGTTCAGACAGGGATATCTCTGTGTTTGCTTTTCAGAGGAACAGCAAGGCCATCACAGTGGATTAACTTTCGGGAAGACCTTAGCAGCATTAGTTTTTTTATTTGTATCAGATTTTGAAGACATTACCACATTTGGATCATGTACTTTTCTGTTAGTTTATTACCTGTTTTGTGTAACAAAAGGCCTATTATATGTTCTCCATATATTTGTTATGTCTTAAACAAATCACACTTGAATTCAGGTAATACACAATATGTACGTCTCTTTCTCCTTCTCTCTCTCTCTCTCTCTCTCTACTTTTTATACTCCTTCTCTGTCTCTATATCTCTCACACATTAAATCTCTGTCTGTATCTCTATCCTCCTGCATTCTTTGTTTTTACCTGCCTCTTTGTCTCTCTCACTGGTACTCACTCCCAATCTTTATCTGCCGCTGTATGCCTCTTACTCTTGTTGCCCTCTCATTTCTATACACATATATATATATAACGCGAGAGATAGAGAGAGAGAGAGATAAAGAGAGGGATACAAAGAGAGGGAGAGAGAGAGAGTGAAAGAGAGCCGTGCCATTTTCTTGTGTGACACATTTGTTTGAGCACACTTCGTCGACCTGATATTTCTTGCACTTCTGCGCTCAGGTATTTAGTCATGTTAAAACTGCAGTCTCGTCAGTAGAACGAAGTTCACAATCTTTTCCAGTTCTGGACGGCAGCTCCATAGCTTCTACCTCAGCTCTGTTCAGTCTGACCAAGTTTGGAGTCATATGACTGTGTGGACTCGGCAGTTTTGTTTGACATGTTCAGGTGTATGGATTCAGGCTGCAAATAGATATTCGTTTGTGTAGGATTTCTTGAGCCAGTAGACGTGACATAGTAGTTCACAGTGATCTGTTCTCAGTTGGAGCAGGGTAGTTTGTTGATGTCTTTTGGGTTGGTGGATTGCTTTAGAACTATCATTGACATTCATCTCTATATCTCATAAGTTGTTGCAATAGATGCGAAATATATTATTAGTCACTCGGCATGGAATGTATGGATGCATTGCTTCACTTCTCTACCAGCTCTAGTGGGGTCATCGGTTATCTCATTCCCCGTAATCCCATAGTTACAGGATAAACACTGGAGGACAGCCTTTGAGGTTCTTTGGAAAAATGTTTAGTTCTGTTCTTATTTCCGGAAGCATGTATTCATTGCTGGTTTTGTGTAATGATTCAAGTAGGGACCTTCAGTCATTAAGAGAACAATCTTGGATGGTGTTTGCTCATTGGATATGGCAAGGATTCTCAGTGCCTGTAGAAGTGCCACGGATTCTGCCTTAAAGTTAGAGATCTTCCACCTTGGAAAGAGTCTTAACCATAAATTCTCAATCAGAGGATATCAGACCTTCCGTCTAGATAGAGAAGGCCACAAAGGAGGGGTCCTGATACTGACCAGAAACTGCATACCGAGTAGCGCGGTATCTGTCAATCACACCGGACAAGCAGAAATTGTAGGAGTGGACATAATGGCTCAAGAGACGAAGCTCCGCATTTTCAATCTGTACGGACCACCAAACAGAGACCTATCGCTCTCGAGTATGGAGGTCAGAGACTCCAACTGCATAGTAGTTGGAGATTTCAACAGCCACTCGGAGAGATGGGGATACTCTGACACAGACAGCAGAGGTGACGAAGTGGAAGATTGGGAGATAGATGCAAATCTCTCCCTAATCAATAGGCCGGAGGATAGCCCTAGCTTCTACTAAAGAACATGGCATACCACCTCGACTCCAGATTTGGCCTTCTCCACACAGGACATACACCATAAAATAGACCGCCAGGTGCTAAACCAACTGGCAGGTAGCGACCACAGGCCGATCAGGCTAACCATTGACATGGAAGTAGGCCCACAGGAAACAAAACCGCTCCCACGTTGGAATTACAAACGAGCGGACTGGGACAGATTTGCAATCCTGACAGATGGGCTGTGTGAAACCATCAACACACGAAACACCAAAATGAAGCCCATGGTAGAGAGCCTAAGCAAGGCAATAATGCAAGCCGCCACTGAAACCATCCCAAGAGGAGCTAGGAAAAACTATAAGCCCTACTGGAATGATGAGTTGCAGAAAGTGGAAGATGCAGTAACAAATGCTAGGAACATGGCAGAGCGAGAAAAATCCATGGAGGCAAACATCGCCCTCAAAGCCGCAGCGGCGAAGTACAAACACACTCTCAAGCAAACAGCAAGAGAAAGCTGGAAAAATAAAACGGAAAGTCTAAACCTGGACAAAGACGGGAACAAGCTATGGAAGCTAGTCAGAGCCATGAACGACGAAACCCCGTCAAATAAACAAATTACTATCAAGCAGGGCGAGAACTTGATCACAGGTAAGAAAGCCGCAAACGCCTTTGTCGATCACTATGCCAGAGCAAACCACATCGAGGTCCCTGCAGATAAGCATACAGACATTAGCGAAGAGCTAAAGGGACACGAAAACATAAATACGGCTCCCGAAGAGCACATGATGGCCAAACTAACAATGCGCGAAATGGAAGAGGCTATGAGAACGCTAAAGAAAAGGAAATCTCCCGGAAAAGACGGGATAACAAACGAAATGCTGATGGGGCTGGGCCAAACAGCGAAGAGGAAACTACTATCAGTCCTGAACCAAAGCTGGAAAAGGGGTATTGTACCCCAGGCGTGGAAAGACGCAATACTGGTACCAGTACCAAAAACAGGAAAGGATAAAACAGATCCAAATGGATACAGGCCCATCAGCCTACTGAGCTGTGTCGGCAAGCTGATGGAACGGATGATAAACACCAGACTGATGTGGCATCTGGAAGAAAAACGAATACTAATTCCACAGCAAGCCGGCTTTAGACAGCACAGATCCACTGAGGACCAGGTCATCCTCATAGCCCAGGAGATAGAAGATGCCTACCAGGCACAGAAACACACAGTAGCTGTTTGGGTGGATCTGGAAAAGGCATTTGACAAAGTCTGGAAGGACGGACTTAGAGTTAAGCTCAGAAGAAGTGATGTCTGTGGGAAGATGTACAAGTGGATCAACCACTACCTCAAACAAAGAACGGCCAGAGTCCAAGTACAAGGGCAGATGAGAAAAAGGTGACACTCGAG
The DNA here is from genome assembly GCA_036924085.1 of Ariolimax columbianus. Lineage (NCBI taxonomy): Eukaryota > Metazoa > Mollusca > Gastropoda > Stylommatophora > Arionidae > Ariolimax > Ariolimax columbianus. The sequence continues at coordinate 115,676,585 of JAVGWX010000001.1, read as the reverse complement.
CAGGGAGTACCCCAAGGGGGAGTATTGTCACCCACACTCTTCCTGGTATATATAAACGATATTACAGAGAATATACCAAGAAGAGTCCATAGCTCAATGTTTGCAGACGATCTGGCTATGTGGACCTCTGAAAAGAATCTCACCATAGCAAGAAATCGGATGCAGACGGCCCTAACATCGCTGGAAGAGTGGGCGAACTCATGGCTGGTCAAAATAAACGAGGAGAAAACCACGTGCACGATATTCTCGCTTTCATTAAAACCCCAAAGTACCAAATTAATTCTAAATTGCAAAATCCTGCAGCCAAACGACAACCCAACCTATCTGGGAGTCACATTTGATCGGCGCATGACATGGAAAAGTCAGATTGAGAGAAACCGAATGAAAGCCAGAGAAAGAATGGCAATCATGAGGAAACTTGCTGGCACAAGCTGGGGAGCAGACGAAGGCTTACTATAGAAACTGTACACTGGAAGAGTGAGACCAGTTCTCGAGTATGGCATTGCGGCATGGATAACAGCAGCGAAGGCGAACTTCGATAAAGTTAACAAACTTCAAAACCAAGCCATGAGAATCATAACAGGTGGCATGATGTCAACGCCAATTGTAGAACTTGAAAAGATTACAAAACTGCAATCCATGACCGATAGAAGAGACTGCAGAGCCCAGCTGCAGTCAGAGAAACTCCGAAGACTGACGGACCACCTAATGTACCAGAGACTAAACAATTTGGGAAATGGGAAACTAAAGCGGAGAAACTTTGCAGAAATAGCCAAAGCAAAGATGCACTAAGATCCCATAAACGCACTAACAACACCAAAACCCATCACTACTGTACGAAAACCTACCTGGAGGCAGGATATATTTCCAGAGGTGGTAGAAAATATACCAGGTATTGCAAACAAAAACTGCCAGACTGAAAAAGAAAGGAGAGACACTACCCTAAGCTTCATAACGAAAAGCTACCCAAGCATGGACTGGACCCATGCATACACCGACGGTTCTGTAACAAACACTACACATAACGGAGGGGCAAGAGCATTCCTGAACCTACCAAATGGCAGACAAAATAACACTGTCATTCGCTACTGGTAAGTACACAAGCAATTTCAGAGCGGAGGCAGAGGCACTGAGGGCGGCAGTGGAAGAAATGGTGACACACAGTGAAAATGAGAGCCATATAGTCCTGCTGACAGATCCTCTCGCCGTAGTCACAGCGCTAAAAAGCCAGAAAAACACTGAGCTTAATGACTTAAGAGCAGCACTCTGCAAACTGTGCCAGCAGTCCGCACCAAAAAGGGTAGTGGTACAGTGGGTCCCGTCACACTGCAACATCCAAGGCAACGAGGAGGCAGACAGACTGGCAAAAGAAGGTGCAAGACTACCACAAACAGATACCAGTATGACGTACGAAGAGTCAAAACGGCTTATCAAAGCCAGATACATGACCAAATGGGAAACCGAACATACTGGTTACACCAAAAACGATGCCTATTACCAGTTGAACCGAAGAGAGCAGGTAGTTGTCTTTAGACTTCGCACTGGCCACAACAGACTGAGGTACCACCTATTCAACAAATTGAAGATAGGGTGTACCGACGAATGCCCGTGCGGTACTGGTAAAATGACCACTGAACATCTGCTACAGAACTGCCCGACATACGAGGATCAGAGAGAGCAGATGTGGTCATTACCAGTGGAACTGCAAGACAAGCTCTATGGCAGTGGCGAGAGCCTCAGGATGACCGCCGCTTTTCTCGAAAAAATAATGGTTACTGTCTGACTGTGTACGCAGAAGAAGAAGAAGAAGAAAAAGGAAAGAGTCTTCCTCGCCGTGTAAATGTGCGCTCATTCCCTGGTGCTGCGTTTTTTTTCAGTCATCTCCCGAGCCACTGCATTTACTTTGAGAGGGATATGATGGACTTTTAGTTCAACGGATCTCTAAGATAATTGATATATTCTAATGGCAATAGACCGGCTCCTCATGTTGGTTAACATTTGCACTTCTGAGTTTTTGTTGAGGAGGAGGTTTTTGTGGCATCGATGCAGATGTTTAAAGGTGTGACGGAAGCTATTTCTGAAGCATGACGCTTGAATAAGTATCTTGATTTGTTGAGAGTTGTCTTCATGGCCGTTCGTAGATAGGCAGAAACATGACGTCTCTATCCTGAATTAGGGCTTCGTTGATTTTTGCTTGATGAACATAGGATATATATATATATATATATATCATCATCGTGATAATGTAGGATTTACTTTACAAAACGTTGCTTTTTTTACAGCTCGTCTGAAAGAAACACGATATCTTGCCAAATCTTCATCCTACTTCAAAGTAATGCCCAAATATTTCTTCACATCTTAACTTAACGTCTTTATACTGGTTTAGAAGACCCTACAGAGTCTGTATACAACCAGTTACATTTACATCACCCTGCTCTAAAAGCTATGCGCATCCAGTTTATTCTTAAATGCATTAACTGTCCCTGCCTCCGCTACCTCCCCTGGCAATGCATTCCAAGCAGACGCCACTCTCTGACTAAAACAATATTTCCTAATATCTAATCTGGACCTCTCTTTAGTGAGCTTGTAGCTATGCCCTCGTGTTATTGTGGGTGGTTGTATTTTTAAAAAAACTTGTTATAGTCTAATTTATCCATTCCTCTGATCATCTTATAAACCTGTATTAAGTCACCACGAATTCTTCTCTTTTCGAGACACTATAGGCCGGTTTTTCTGAGTCTTTCCTCATAACTGTAATTCTGGAATCCCACTATCATCTTTGTCGTTCTTTTTTGTATTCTTTCCAGCATATTTATATCCCCTCTATGATAAGGACTCTACACCTGTACACAGTACTCCAATCTAGGTCTAACTAAAACTTTATACAGTTTGACGATCACTTCCTTGCTCCTATGTTTAATATTTCTTTTTATCATACCTAACATTGCATTTGCCGTTTTCACTGCTACCTTAACTTGCTCACTCACCTTTCCTGTATGATCTATTATAACCCATAGGTTCCTTTCCTTATCTATCTTTCCAATATTGTTTTCTCCCATTCTGTAATTATTGTTCCATATTGGATCTACCCATGTGGATGACTGTACATTTATCTACATTAAACTCCATTTGCCAGCTTACAGACTATTCTCGAATTTTATCTAAATCCGACATCAATATACCCACTTCCGCTTTAGATGAGACACTACTGCATAGTTTTGTGTCATCAGCAAATTTTGCAATCATGGATCCCATATCAATGTCCAAATCATTTATATATATCAAGAACAAAATTGGTCTAAAAAACCGAGCCCTGTGGAACACCACTTTTCACTTCACACCACTCAGAGTACTCTTTATTTATGCCCACCTTCTGCCTTCTTCCCGTTAACCAATTTTTGAATCCATTTGGCAACTTGCCCACCTATTCGATGTGATTTTAACTTTCGAAATAATCTTAGTGCCATCGTCTTCTTGGTGTTTCACTGCCTCTATTGCCAGTCACCATACCTTCCATTACCGTTCTCTCAATACCGTTGCTTGTTATGTGACAAAAGTATTTTTATTTTGCATTCATGATGGCATTTTTGAAGCAGTTTTCTTCTATGCCCAGCTCTTGTAAAATTTTTGAATGATTCTTTTTTTGTGCATTGTATTCTTAGGACTATTCTATAATATTTTAACTCGAAGGACTTGATTCTCTTCCTGGAGGTAACAAGAGGGCAAAGCTATAAATTAACTAAAGAAAGGTCCAGATTAGATATTAAGAAATATTTTTGTAGTCAGAGAGTGGTGAATGATTGAAATGCATTGCCACAGGAAGTATTGTAGACAAGGACACTAATATTTTTAATAACAGACTGGATGCGCATAGTTTATAGAGCAAAGACATGTAAATGACACTGGTTGTATACAGACTCTGCAGAGTCTTCTAAACCAGTATAAAGACGTTAAGTTAGGTTTGGATAACTGCCAATGTTTTACAGTCGTATGCTGCCAATGTTTTACAGTCGTATGCTGCCAATGTTTTACAGTCGTATGCTGCCAATGTTTTACAGTCGTATGCTGCCAATGTTTTACAGTCGTATGCTGCCAATGTTTTACAGTCGTATGCTGCCAATGTTTTATAGTCGTATGCTGCCAATGTTTTACAGTCGTATGCTGCCAATGTTTTACAGTCGTATGCTGCCAATGTTTTACAGTCGTATGCTGCCAATGTTTTACAGTCGTATGCTGCCAATGTTTTACAGTCGTATGCTGCCACTGAAAAAAACATAGGCTCTCAACATTTTCACTATTGTTGGTTTGCTTGTATTCTGTCGTAATTTCCTTAGGTTGTGTTGAAAACAACACAGCAGACGACAACAAACAAGACTACGCACTAATCTCGCATCGATACGTGATTATTCCAACCAAAGAGAAGGCTACGCCCCGCTCGGGTAGAAACATGCAAAGACACATCACTCAAAGATTGAAAAAAGTAGTAATGCTGCTACCACCTCTTAGGGTTAAATAAAAGACGAGAGAAATTGATATCTTACTCGATGTTAGGGAAGACATAACAACTACCGAGGGAATTGGCTACACATGTAAGTGACATCTGTTCAAGTTAATTCTTTGCCACATTAATTGCCAACGAAAGTGCTTGCAAGAACACTAGATTTTTATTTCTTTTACTTTGTTAACATAGAGAATTCGAGAGAGAGAGAGAGAGAGAGAGAGAGAGATCCACATATATATATATATATATATATATATATATATATATATTTATATATAACATCATTAAGCTGCAAGTGCCGGCTCAGTCTCTTTGATGTCGTATCAAACGCGGTAAATGCATGTAATTGTCTATTTGCAAATCAAATTAGCTTAATTTGCTTTACATGTCTGAGATCTGTTACTAATTAAGCATTTTTTTTTTTTTTTTTTTTTTTTTTTTTTTTGCGTTCGCCTTATTTCTCTAATCCCCAAGGCGGTGTGCATTGCACTGCGTTTTTATTTTGCGCCTGTCGGCCCAGTGCATCCGACTTCAGCATGCATTTACTAAGGGTTTGCTTCCCCGGGGTAACGGCCGGTGCTGAGATGGGGATCGAACCCAGCACCTTATGGTTGTGAGCCGTGTCACATAACCACTAGGCCACGCCGTCCCCTTTAATTAAGCATTTAAATATATCTATTTATTAATCCATCCATCAATCCAGTCATCTATCTATCTATCTATCTATCTATCTATCTATCTATCTATCTATCTATCTATCTATCTATATATCTATCTATCTATCTATCTATCTATCTATCTATCTATCTATCTATCTATATGTATGTATGTCTGTCTATCTGCCTGTCTGCGTGTCTGCCTGCCTGCCTGTCTGCCTGCCTGTCTGTCTGTCTGTCAGTTTGTCTGTGTGTCCGTCCATCTACCGGTCGTTCCGTCCTTCCGTCCATCCATATGTCCATCTATCCATCCATCCATCCATCCGTTTATCTGTTCATCTGTCTTTCTGTATGCCTCCACGTCGAACTGATGGCCTGCATGTCTGCATGTGCGCCCGTATGTCTATCTGTCCGCCCGTTTGTCTGTTTGTCCGCCTGTATGTCTGCCTGGTTAGATAACTGTTTACATGTTTGCTCATCTATAAATTTACTTAAGGATACATTCCTCAAACATTTGCAGTCTGTTACTTAGAATATCCTCTTACTTTTTCTCATACTCTAATATTTATTCTTTCTCACTCTCTCCATGTCTCTCTTTCTTACATACTCACAATCTATCGTTCTCACATATGCACATATATAGTTCACCCCTTCACGTACATGAACACGTATTTCCTTCAGACAAGCATTTTCTACCACTACAAACCGAAATCACTTAACAATAAACACAAACTCTCTCTCTCTCTCTCTCTCTCTCTCTCTCTCTCTCTCTCTCTCTCCCTCACACATGATCTACTGATACAAGCTTCAATCAATCAATATTAAACACTATCTCTCTCTCATACTCACACACATACTCTACCTCTACAAACCAACGAGGCATGTTTAAATGAAACCGTACCAAACTGCAACAAGTGAACATACGTACGATGCGCGTGATGACGTCACTTCTGGTGTAAACAGCATGTACAAACAGTCAAGTTTGCAAAATTACATTATCCTCAGACTCATAGTTTCCTCAGCAGACCGCTGAAAACATGCGGGTGTGATACAGAATCCGTTCAGAGTTGATCAGCGAGCGGTGATTCGGTTTCTAACAGCTGAAAGATGTCGACCAGTTGACATTCATCGCAGAATGCAAGCAGTGTATGGTGACAAAAGTGTGTCCAAGACAACAGTGAAGAACTGTACAATGAATTTAAATGAATTTAAAGAAGGACGTGAGTTAACCCAAAAATATGCGCCTGACCTGGTTTCTATAGATCTTTCATCTACACCCGTCCTTCTTTAAACATCATTGTACAGTTCGTCACTGTTGTCGTTGACACACTTTTGTCAACATACACTGCCTGCATTCTGCGACGAATGTCAACTGGTCGACATCCTTCTGCTGCTAGAAACCCAATAACCGCTCGATGATCAACTCTGGACGAATTGCGTATCACACCCGCCATGTTTTCAACGGTCTGCTTAGGAAACTATGAGTCGGAGGATAATGAAATGTTGCGAACTTGACCGTTGGTATGTACATTTTACACCAGAAGTGAGGTCATGATGTGCATCGTACGCATGTTCACTTGTTGCAGTTTGGTCCAGTTTCATTTGAACACGTCTCGTATATAAATCAGCAATACTGTCTTTCTTTCTCTCTCTCTCTCTCTCTCTCTCTCTCTCTCTCTCTCACACACACACACACACACACACACACACACTCTTTCACACATGCTCAATCACAAAAACTGAAAGCACTCAACAACAGATACGTTCTCTCTTTTTCTCTATATCTCTCTATTTCTCTAACACACACATGCTCTACCTCTACAAACGTAATTCAGTCAACGATAGATAAGCACTGTCTCTCACTCTCGTTCTCTCTTACGCCACCATTGTTCTACCTCTACAAAACTTAATCATTCAGCAATAAACCCACACACTCTATGTCGCTCTCTGTCTCTATTTCTCTCTCTCTCTCTCTCTATCTCTATCTTTCTCTGTCTGACCCAATAAGCAAATACCAATATACCTCACACCCTCTTGCACACAAACCAACAAACATTATTTCTACCACATACAGAAGCTCTCCCCTACACACCAACATCTCTTAAATCATTTACACACATCTCTCTAACACACACCAACACCACCGTGTTCTGTCACATACACAGTTTCGCACCTCTCCCCCCACCCACGCATTAATTTAAAAAAATAAAGATCCCGTCACGCCATGTTGCGTAATAAATATGGTGTTAGGCTCCTATTACTTTGACACCCATGGCACTTAGTGGAAGATGTGGTCAGCATCACGCCGGTCGCCTTTACTTCCCGGACTGAACCGGTACCCATTTAAGGCTGGGTTGACCCGGGCGTCATTACGATCTGGAAAACCATTTCCGCCTCAACTGGGGAATGAACCCAGGACCACTCATTTGCGAAGACAGCGCGCTAACCACTGCACTACGCGGCTCCCATCCCCACATTAATCCCGCACATTTTCTATGTCATGATAAACTATCTCTTCCCCACATATTTACACACACATTTCTCTACACATACTCAATTCTCATCTGCTCCTCCGTCAAAAACACCACACCATTATGTTCGCACATACACACATACGCATATACACATGCATATATATGTTAATTCATAGCTAAAGAACAGTCGACCGACCAAACCTGAAGTACCCAAATGTGTATAATCAAGGCATAAAGGTATACCTCTGACATTATTGGAAGACGACGCTGCAGAACGATCCAAGTGTAGATGAACCCCCGTTAACAGCCACCGTGTGCTGGGTGAAGGAAGCTCTTGCAACATTATGAAGTGAAACGAAAACGCCGGAAGGAGAGAGAACAACTCCAAGGTCGCAGGATCATACTGTCAGTCATAACGGAAAGGGGGATTATATATATATTTGTGTGTGTGTGTAACTTTCATGCACACACACATACACACACACACTGTCCCCCTATACCTCTCTTCCTCACAAACTATCACTCCTGTCACACACACACACGCACACACACGCATGCATTCTTTTCAAACTTACCAACACCTATCTCTCTCTCTCCCACACTCACACATCTGCATATTGATTCCCACACAGATCAATACCCCTTTTCTCTCACACGCATACCCCATATCTCTCACACACAGACAATCTCACTTACACACACTCACGTTAACAGCCTTTTTTTCTCCCACACTTATCTATTTCTAACGCTTGTTTTGTTCCTTTTCATTCCCTTCTGGTCTTACTATTTCTTTCCTCTTCTCCTGAAATAATAAACACAATTGATCCTGTCTCACACGTGGATTTATCCCCTTCGCGGAGCACTCATATATACAATCCTACCACACGCACTAATCGCTTTTACAGCCTCAGCTGTCGTGAATATATTTTTTTTAAAGTGCCACACGTGACTAAGTAAAACACCCAGACAAGTTGGTATCCAGGGAGGACCTCATCGATTCTTAGAACAAATAATTCTTTCATCACTACTGTGACCTTTGTCTTGCACGCGTGAATTTCAAGTTCAAACATTTTTTGGCACATTTTTACCGCCAAATTGGTCGTTAGCTCGTGGGTCGTGAGAATAGTAGTATTCCCAGCGTGCTATCAGAAAATATCTTATTTGTGTCTTTTGTTTTTGTCTTCTTCTTTGTCCTGTTTTCGTCGAAGGTCGATAAAAAATGAGGATTCCATTCACGCGGAAGGAGTAAAGTCATTTGTCTGTTACATTTGTTTTCATTAACAGAGAAGTGTACGCGTAAACACGTTCGCGAATATACAATCAAACACTGACACACACGCACACACACACAAATAATCACACACTCACTGAAAATGCCTGGGGGATGGCGGGGGCTAGTTGTTAAGTGACACCCATCCCGAAGGTGCCTGGTTCGATTCCCGTCATAGCAACGGCCGTTACCCCGGGGAAGCAAACCATTAGAAAATGCAGGAGGAAGCAGACGCTTACATAACATGCGTGCTGAAGGATGCACTACGCCGAAAGGCGCAAAATAAAAATCACAGTGCAACGCACACCGCCTTGGGAAATAGAGAAATAAGACGAAAGAAAAAAAAAATTACAATGACACACTCACATGAACCCAGTCCATGAGCCTTCTGATAAGTTGTACAATGTACTACAATGAAGACAACTGTAAATGTATACGTATATGTACATGCGAGGGACAGTCATTTAAGTAACATGAATTTTATTAATAACTTGTTTACAAGAGTATGAATCAGAAATTGTTTGTGTCATTTGTTCGACATAGTCCCCCTTGTCTGGCAACACGCTTGGTCTACCTGTCGACATAGTTCCCCTGACTGGCAACACACTTGGTTCACCTGTCAACATAGTCCTCCTGACTGGCAACACACTTGGTTCACCTGTCGACATAGTCCCCCTGACTCGCAACACGCTTGGTCTACCTGTCGACATAGTCCTCCTGACTGGCAACACGCTTGGTCTACCTGTCGACATAGTCCTCCTTGTCTGGCAACACGCTTGGCCTACCTGTCGACATAGTCCCCCTGACTGGCAACACACTTGGTTCACCTGTCGACATAGTCCTCCTGACTGGCAACACGTTTGGCTCACCTGTCGACATAGTCCCTCCTGACTAGCAACACGGTTGGTCCACCTGTCGACATATCCCTCCTGACTGGCAACACGGTATGTCCACCTGTCGACATATCCCTCCTGACTGGCAACACGGTTGGTCCACCTGTCGACATATCCCTCCTGACTGGCAACACGGTTGGTCCATCTGTCGACATAGTCCCCCCTGACTGGCAACATGGTTGGTCCATCTGTCGACATATCCCTCCTGACTGGCAACACGGTTGGTCCATCTGTCGACATATCCCTCCTGACTGGCAACATAGTTGGTCCATCTGTCGACATATCCTCCCTGACTGGCAACATGGTTGGTCCATCTGTCGACATATCCCTCCTGACTGGCAACATGGTTGGTCCATCTGTCGACATAGTCCCCCCTGACTTGCAACACGCTTGGTCCACCTGTCGACATATCCCTCCTGACTAGCAACATGGTTGGTCCATCTGTCGACATAGTCCCCCCTGACTGGCAACACGCTTGGTCCACCTGTCGACTAGCTTGTAGATGCCATCTAGAATAAAGGTTTTCTTGGTGTGGTCATTAACCAATTTTTACACCGCCTCCGTGACCTAGTTGTCATCTGCAAACCTCTGACCCTACAACTGTTCTGCTAATGGAACAACAGATGAAAGTCTTATGGCGCCAAGTCAGGACTATGTGCTGCATGTCACAAGACCTCAACTTTCAAAGCACGAACTGTATACATTGTATGCGCAGGCGTATGTGGGCTTTCGTTGTCGTGCATTAGCAATACTACTTGTGAGAGCAGCATCCGGTGTTTCCATTTTTTTACGAGCTTCAACCTGCTCAATAGCATGCCACTGTATTGGACACTAGTCACCCTTCCACCCCTATTCTGGAAATTCACCAATATAGGGCTATTGCCATCTCAAAAGATTATCATCATGATTTGCCCAGCGGGAGCCTGTTTCTCGATTTTTTTCTTAGCCTGAGGCAACGGGTGTCTCTTACTTCCTGGTTCGTAATGGTGCTCCCAAGACGTGCCTCCTGTCACAATTTGATTGATAAGAACATCTCCTTCACGAATTTGAAGGTACAGATGCTCCTGACAAAACGTATATCGTGGACAATTGTGATAATTTGATAACTCCCTTGGACCCAATCTTCTTCTACCCACTTTCCTTAAACTGAGGTCATCATTTACAATTATGTGCATAGCGCATTGGTTCTTGTTTAAGTCTACGACTATTTCATCATTAATGACTCCCTTGTTGCAATGGACTATTGGTCTCCCACTTCGGGGTCAACCAATAACATTTTGTCTTCCGTTTTGAAATCGTTCTACTCATTCATACACTATCCCCTGACTCAAACAGCTGTCTCTATACTCATTATTCATAATTCTGTAGATTTGGCTTGGCTTGGCTTCGTTCGTTCTCAATCTTCTGCTACCAAACCCTGAAAGGGCTTAAATAGCAGAATGTAGTCCAGAGAACGGAATGCATTGTGTCATAGTTTACAGCTTGACAGCGATAATTGCACCTTTCGGTCCAACACATCCGACTTCAGCAAGCATTTTTTTAGTACCGGGTTAGCATTCCCTCTTTGATCCTTTCTCCTTAGCCAGTCTGCCCTGCTGCAGACTGTTATCCAGGATCACGGCGTGGAGGTGAAGAAGTGTCTTGACAGCTCTGGTTCGCTGGCCCTGACGCTAGCAGTCAGCAATGGGTCGCTGACCACTGCAGCTCATTCGCTGCTCAGCATCTTGATCCCATTCTGTAGATTTCACACCACACATAGAAAAAAAAAATCCAAACCTGTTCCACGGTGCAAGTCGATGGTGTGACCACCATCTTGTACTGTAAATTGCGCATGCGCATACTGCTGGATCACAACAACCCATACATGAGGAAATGCCGTAGAGTCAGTTAGCGCCCTGAAATAAGATGTTCCGTTGTACACACTCCTCCATGCACTTTATAATAAAACTGTTTTCTTAATTACTATAAATAGATATATGTCGAACTTGAATTTTCCCGGTTGCAACGAGTGGATGTTAAACGTGGACCACCACCGAAACACTTAAGAAAAAGATTGAATCATTTGAACTACAAGACGGTGCTCACAATCCCGTGGATAGCGAAAGGAAAAATGCAGATATCCTAAAAAAAACTAGATATCGACGAAAATTGGTAAATAAACAATATCTTATCCCGGAAGCTTAAATATTTAGGCCACATTAAACGATAAAATCGTCTAGAGAGAATTATACTGGAGGGTGTGGTGTCTGGAAAACAGGAAAGAGGAAGACCGAGGAGAAGATGGACACAAGACATCAGGGAGGTGCCGAAGAAATCGATAGTTTTACAACTTACAACTCAACTATTGTGAGAATGACGTTCTGAAAAAGACATACTACATGATGATGATGATATGTATAAATATATAGGGACCGGGATCATTCAGGCGGTTTTGCTATCTTCTTCTTCTTCTGCGTACACAGTCAGACAGTAACCATTATTTTTTCGAAAAAAGCGGCGGTCATCCTGAGACTCTCGCCACTACCATAGAGCTTGTCTTGCAGTTCCACTGGCAATGGCCACATCTGCTCTCTCTGATCCTCGTATGTCGGGCAGTTCTGCAGCAGATGTTCAGTGGTCATTTTACCAGTACCGCACGGGCATTCGTCGGTACACCCTATCTTCAATTTGTTGAATAGGTGGTACCTCAGTCTGTTGTGGCCAGTGCGAAGTCTGAAGACAACTACCTGCTCTCTTCGGTTCAACTGGTAATAGGCATCGTTTTTGGTGTAACCAGTATGTTCGGTTTCCCATTTGGTCATGTATCTGGCTTTGATAAGCCGTTTTAACCCTTCGTACGTCATACTGGTATCTGTTTGTGGTAGCCTTGCACCTTCTTTTGCCAGTCTGTCTGCCTCCTCGTTGCCTTGGATGTTGCAGTGTGACGGAACCCACTGTACCAATACCCTTTTTGGTGCGGACTGCTGGCACAGTTTGCAGAGTGCTGCTCTTAAGTCATTAAGCTCAGTGTTTTTCTGGCTTTTTAGCGCTGTGACTACGGCGAGAGCATCTGTCAGCAGGACTATATGGCTCTCATTTTCCCTGTGTGTTACCATTTCTTCCACTGCCGCCCTCAGTGCCTCTGCCTCCGCTCTGAAATTGCTTGTGTACTTACCAGTAGCGAATGACAGTGTTATTTTTCTGCCATTTGGTAGGTTCAGGAATGCTCCTGCCCCTCCGTTCTGTGTAGTGTTTGTTACAGAACCGTCGGTGTATGCATGGGTCCAGTCCATGCTTGGGTAGCTTTTCGTTATGAAGCTTAGGGTAGTGTCTCTCCTTTCTTTTTCAGTCTGGCAGTTTTTGTTTGCAATACCTGGTATATTTTCTACCACCTCTGGAAATATATCCTGCCTCCAAGTAGGTTTTCGTACAGTAGTGATGGGTTTTGGTGTTGTTAGTGCGTTTATGGGATCTTCGTGCATCTTTGCTTTGGCTATTTCTTCAAAGTTTCTCCGCTTTAGTTTCCCATTTCCCAAATTGTTTAGTCTCTGGTACATTGGATGGTCCGTCAGTCTTCGGAGTTTCTCTGACTGCAGCTGGGCTCTGCAGTCTCTTCTATCGGTCATGGATTGCAGTTTTGTAATCTTTTCAAGTTCTACAATTGGCGTTGACTTCATGCCACCTGTTATAATTCTCATGGCTTGGTTTTGAAGTTTGTTATATTTATCGAAGTTCGCCTTCGCTGCCGTTGTCCATGCCGCAATGCCATACTCGAGAACTGGTCTCACTCTTCCAGTGTACAGTTTCTTTAGTATGCCTTCGTCTGCTCCCCAGCTTGTGCCAGCAAGTTTCCTCATGATCGCCATTCTTTCTCTGGCTTTCATTCGGTTTCTCTCAATCTGACTTTTCCATGTCATGCGCCGATCAAATGTGACTCCCAGATAGGTTGGTTTGTCGTTTGGCTGCAGGATTTTGCCATTTATACTTAATTTGGTACTTTGGGGTTTTAATGAGAGCGAGAATATTGTGCACGTGGTTTTCTCCTCGTTTATTTTGACCAGCCATGAGTTCGCCCACTCTTCCAGCGATGTTAGGGCCGTCTGCATCCGATTTCTTGCTATGGTGAGATTCTTTTCAGAGGTCCACATAGCCAGATCGTCTGCAAACATTGAGCTATGGACTCTTCTTGGTATATTCTCTGTAATATCGTTTATATATACCAGGAAGAGTGTGGGTGACAATACTCCCCCTTGGGGTACTCCCTGCTCGAGTGTCACCTTTTTGCTCATCTGCCCTTGTACTTGGACTCTGGCCGTTCTTTGTTTGAGGTAGTGGTTGATCCACTTGTACATCTTCCCACAGACATCACTTCTTCTTAGCTTGACTCTAAGTCCATCCTTCCAGACTTTGTCAAATGCCTTTTCCAGATCCACCCAAACAGCTACAGTGTGTTTCTGTGCCTGGTAGGCATCTTCTATCTCCTGGGCTATGAGGATGACCTGGTCCTCAGTGGATCTGTGCTGTCTAAAGCCGGCTTGCTGTGGAATTAGTATTCGTTTTTCTTCCAGATGCCACATCAGTCTGGTGTTTATCATGTTTTGCTATCCAATCCTGTCGTCCTTTATTTTTGAGGCACGGGTCTTGAACGAGACTGTGATTTTGAGATCTGCACATTACTCAAAATGATCACATGACCCATGATGATCACATGACTCAAAATGATCACATGACCCAAGATGATTACAAGGCTCAAGATGATCACATGACCCAAGATGATCACATGTTCAAGATGATCACATGACTCATGATGATCACATGGCTCAAGATGATCACATGACCCAAGATGATCACATGGCTCAAGATGATCACATGACCAAAGATGATCACATGGCTCAAGATGATCACATGACCCAAGATGATCACATGATTCAAGATGATCACATGACTCAAGATGATCACATGACCCAAGATTATCACATGACTCAAGATGATCACATGACCCAAGATGATCACATGACTCAAGATGATCACATGACCAAAGATGATCGCATGACTCAAGATGATCATATGACCCAAGATGATCACATGACTCAAGATGATCACATGACCCAAGATGATCACATGACTCAAGATGATCACGAAAGATTCGCTCTGCAAAGCAGAAAAATCAAGTACCAGTTGTTGCTGCTGTTTCCCCCCCCCCCCCCCCCCAATAAATGTAGACAATCTTTTCATACCGATGAAAATCATCGGGGTGTTTGTTGATGCGAATGTGACTGAGATAATCCACTTGTAAATTGCATAACCTTGGATAGTAAAGGTTATGGATTGTCGCTTTTGCAGTTTACATCGGTTAATGTACTTTGTTAGGACGCAGTAACAAAGTTTGGATTCATAAAGACGCAGTTCTTAATATATTTTGAGGCAATTAGTGGACGTGTCAGCAACTTAGATTTGCATGTGAACTGTTCTATTCTGATTCTGACGATTCGAAGAGATTAACTACTGTTAAGGGCTTGAAAAAATGATATAACAGGAAACTAGTAAAAGTTGTGAATGGAGCTGCCTGCCTCACCATGTAAAAACCATTATTACAGACATCGAAATACAAACAAATGGATTCATAAGTGCTAAAAGCTGGTTAAGGTAAGCCACATCTAGTGTTGGAGGCGTGCGCCACCATCTGGACTGAAGGCCAATTTATTTTGATGATATCGTCACCAAACGTCATGCATGATGTTTTTGTTCAGTTTGTTTAGCTTTTTCTCGTTTGTCGCTTTACCTTTTCCGGTGACCCCGATCTACTTTCCCAAGATATCGTGATTGATAATTTCATCGTTAGTATCATCGCTTCTATAATGTACGACAGCTGATCTGTGGTCCCGAAACAATACATTATATCTTAGTTTAGATCAATAGAGCTGCGGCAGTAAAGTGGTTACTTCCCTGACTGCCAAGCCGATCGATGTGATGGATTTGGATATCATATCCATGATTGCAGAATTTGTGGATGACACAAAATTATGTTGCAGGATCTTTTCTCCTACAGAAATGGATCTATTGAGATCAGATTTAGCTATCAGTCATAAATGGTCTGTGAGCTAGCAGATGAAATTTAATGTAAACAAATGTACAGTCATTCACATGGGAAGATCAAACATGAAATATAATTACATAATAGGAGTGAATAATATTAGACAAATAGAAAAGGAAAAGGGCATATGTGTTTTAATAGATCATACGTGTAAGGTGCTAGAGCAAGTCCATGTGGCTGTGAAAAAGGCTAATGCAATACTTGGTATGATTAAAATAAATATTTACACATAGGAGCAAAGTAGGGAAAGTCAAAATATGTAAATCATTGGTGTAACCTAAATTGGAGTACTGTGTTCAGGTGTGGAGTCCTTAGCACAGAGTGGATTTAGACATGATAGAAAGGATGTAAAGAAGAGCTACAAAAACTATCGTGGGATTCCAGAATTATAGTTATGAGGAGAAACTTAGAAAAACTGGTCTGCGGTGTCTAGAGAAGAGAAGAATTCGAGGTGGCTTAATACAGGTTTATAAATTAATCAATGGAAAGTATAAATTTGACTTTAACAAGTATTTCAAAGTTCAACCGACTACAGGAACTAGATGGTATTCCTTCAAATTATTTAAATGCAGGTTCAGATTGGATATTAGGAAACATTTTTTTTAATCAGAGAGTCGTGAATGCTTGGAATGCATTGCCACAGGATGTGGTGGAGGTAGAGTCAGCTAATGCATTCAATAATATATTGAATGATCACAGTCATTTTTAAAATGGAATAAACTGGTTGTATACAGACTCTGTAGAGTCTCTAAACTAGTATAATGAAGTTAAGTTAAGTTAGTTTAACTACACCGGAAGCGTGACCCTTCTTCTCTGGATCTGTTCCAGATACTAAACGCACCATATCTGCGCCTTTTTCTCATGAGGTTGTTTTGTGGTTCTCAATTTGGTCGTTATCGAAATTATTATTTTAAGACAAATAGGACACGTATGCAAACAACCATAAGGAATTATACAATGGGATTCCAAGGACTAGGAAGCAACTCGACCATATACTTGTGAGGTCTCGATCGGGTTACTTCCTGTCGTGTCTGTCGCATTACTTCCTTTCGTGTCTGTCGCGGTGCTGAGGCCCCTGCCATCACTGACCATCGCTTGCCGATGAGCAGGTACTCCATCAGCCCATTTTCCCCTCCAAAACCTGTGCCGACCCCTAAGTACAATATTCAGCGAAGTCCGCATTTGACTCGGTTGATCGGCTGGCTTTATGGAAAGCCCTCCAGGGAATGGGCACTCCACCCCCTGTTGAACCTGATCAAGGAGCTACACAAGGACACCGGCGCCAGAATTGGCACTGTCTCTGACAGATTCCCCACGCCTTCTGGTGTCAGAAAGGGATGTATTCCTGCCCCTTATCTATTCTGCCGGGCAGCCGACTGGCTAATTGACCGCCTCAGCGCTCATCAGGAGGGTACAGCTATTGATCAGTCAGTCTTCACAGATCTCGTTTCCGCAGACGACGTTGTTCTATTCAGCACAAGCAGATCTGCGCTGGATCGTTCTCTGGAAATGTTAGACAGTGAAAGGCCCTCCCTAGGCCTGTCTATATTCTGGGCCAACACCAAATTTCAGAACCTCATTTCCGACACAGCACTGTAGGGTATTGAAACTCAAGATCACACTGGCGAGGGCACCAACTAATTCATCTATCTCGGTAGCATGATATCCGATGGGCGCAGCGGTCCCGATATGTAAAGGTGGACCGGACTAGCTGCGTCCGCTATGCACGACCTCTGACGTGTGTGGAGTAATGGCAAGATCTCCCTTGGGACAGAAATCAGGATCTACCAGTCCTGCGTGGTACCAGTCCTTCTTTACGTCTCCGAAACCTGGACATTGCTGAAACATAACATGCCGAGACTGGATGCCTTTCATATACGCAACCAACGGAGTATCCTGGGCATCCGATGGCATGACTACATCCGCCCCCTTCCTAATCTCGGAAACACTTGGCAGGTGCCGAGTTTCTTTGTTCGGTCATGTTGTACGACTAGACCAGGAAACAAGTCGTTCCTCAGCGCCAAAAGTCTCGCCCCCGACCGGCTGAAGGCACAGACTGCTGGAGGCCGTCCCCGAACAGTATGGCTCCAGCAAGTAGCAACGTCCTCCTACGCCATGGACGAGGCCTGGAACCACGCTACATCTGTGGGTCATGGATGTGGTCGACCGACGCAACGGGCCCCAGACGACTAAGAGAACAATATTATCATTATTTTTATAGCTATTACTTTATCTCATCATTTACATATACTGCTGTTACTTCAACTACAACTGGGTCTAACTATTTGACTACCATCCACTTGATGGTGTTATTATTACTCTAGTACTTCTAGAAATATTGACCCGAGTGGTTTCTAGGGCAGACAGAATACATCCACGGCATTCTTGCATTGAATGTCGTAAGAGGCGACTAAAGAGGTTGGGCAGAAGGCTGGTTGCATCATCATGTAAAAGCTATTGCTATGAAAACGCATGACAGACTATAGGAAACCGGATTTTCTGACTAAGCCAAATTCAGTGTTGGACCTAGGCATCGACAATGTATACGACGGGAAATGAAGATGACAATTATTACAAACTTTTAACTACTACAATTAAAACTTCTACTTTTATTACTGCTACTACATCTACTACTATTGCTACTACTACTACCGCTACTACCACCACTATTACTACTACTGCTATTACTTCTACTACTACTACTACTATTACTGCTTCTATTACCACTACTACTACTACTACTACTGCTACTACTACTGCTATTACTGCTTCTACTAACACGACTACTAATACTACTGCTACTATTACAACTAAAATCAATCATCCATACCACCAATAATTCCCTTATACTTTCACTATTTTAACTTTTCAATAAGTATTTACTATAGTAAAATTATTGGCATCATCACATAACAGAGGTTACGAGCAAGATTAATACAAAGACATATTTGTATTGATTGTGTTTAAAACGCACTATAGAGAAATGCATTATAAATAACAACGACAATTGCATCACAGATGAAACGGGAAAGAAGATTGCACCTCCATACAACGTCTAACAGATATGGCACATACAATAAGGATGAAGATGATGATGATGATGAGATTGCCATCATGAACACTACAGCCGTCATCCCTTATACATTTACCAGCGCTCTGTCATCATCATCATCATCATCATCCTCTCAAACTTCACCTGTTACTTCCCGTCAAGTACTTGCACGAGGTCACTAGATGACGACTGTTAACGAGAAAAACAACGACTCCTTTTTGCTAACCATTTCAATAAATTGTGCACGTGTCCCAAGCTGTGAATCATCACAAACGCCTTTAAGCATAACATATTTTTATCTTTCTAGTTCGAAGACAGGAACATCTGGACTTGGGAAAACATATGTTCATGTTTAATGGCACCACAAAACTTGATTTTTATGAACAAGTAAACAGA
The DNA here is from genome assembly GCA_036924085.1 of Ariolimax columbianus. Classification (NCBI taxonomy): domain Eukaryota; kingdom Metazoa; phylum Mollusca; class Gastropoda; order Stylommatophora; family Arionidae; genus Ariolimax; species Ariolimax columbianus. The sequence goes on along the minus strand of JAVGWX010000001.1, from coordinate 115,657,270 downwards.
TGGGTAAAGTGAGCAAAGATCGTATTATGAATATCCTAGGACTTTCTGTGTGTGAAAGTCAATTCTACTTCCCAAAAGGACACTAGATGTAATCCAAAGACATACAAATTCATCAACAGCTTTGTTGTTTTTGTTCTGTTTTTCGTCAAGTTTTTTTGCGCTTGCTTTCTTTCCTAAGGCATAGCACGTTATGATATTTGTTGCGACTTAAGGCCAGTGCACCACAATTCAGCTCGCATTATTAAAGTGGAATTACTTCCCATACCTATACTATTTTGCTAATCCGAACATTTGAGCGGTCGGGTTGTGCTCCGTGCCGCACTAAGAACTTAGACTTAGCATTCTACAAGCTTTCAACCCCACAACACTACAATTCCTACTACACTCTGCTCAAACCACCCCCATTTCTACCTTTAATTTGTTAAATTTATGTCAATTTAAAGGTGGCCATGATGCTAACGTCTGGTCAGGCAAAACACACTGATCATACGATGTTAGCCAGGTTCAGGGGAAGTATACTGGTCAAGACCCTCACCTGACCTCCTCGTTGGTTGTCCTGAAAACGCTCTGTTGTCGAAGACAACAGTCTGGCTAACAATGTGAGATTTGACGTGTTCCCCTTAGTAGTGAGCGAATCACAGATGAAGTCAATCATAGCACAACCGCCTGGAGTACCCCGGTCCACCGTCATGAACACGCTCGGGATGTGAGGAAAGCTACTGCAACTTGCCACTTAACGTTATTTTCAGGGAGCACAAAAGAGTAACCTACTCATTGTGGACAATCGCAAACCACAACAACCTGTTTAAAGTGAGTCATCCTGACCATTTGCAGAAAAACGTGTTGTCATTTCTTGCCACTTATTTTCTTATTGACACTATATTGTACATGTCAAAACGATAATTTAAAACTCGCATTAAACGTGATTTGCATATTTTAAGAATTTCTTTATTCGCTTGTTGCTCTCAAACGTGGAAGGGGCATGAAACAACGGACACTGAAGTAAAACTGATGTTAAGCAATAGGTAGGTAGGTAGATATGTATATATGCAGGTAGGTAGGTAGGTATGTAGGTAGTTCGCTTATGCACCAAGTGCTCATCACGCCAACCGTCTATGAGGATATGAGGAATATAAGTCGCAGGCTGCATGCAATGAGGATTCTTTTTTTTTGTTGGTGGGGGGGGGGGGGGGTGTGGTGGTGTCCGATTTGACGTATTTAAATTGTGCGATGACGACCGCGGAAGCAATACCACGATGGATAAAGTGGCTTTCCATCGTTGGTGTCCATGTCCTGCATTAAAAGCTAATGGGCGGAGGCATCCTCGGTTGTGCGAGCCAATTTTTAAATAAGGTAAAACGGCGACCGTTTAGCATAGTGAGTTGAAGGCCTGTCCGTCGATTGGCTTCGTCGCTTGAGACCAGGACGTACTAGTGGATCGTACGGACTTAACACTGGCTGCCCATGTGGTAGGCTTCAATGCGCTTCTGGTCGCTATGTAGAGTAGTCCCGATTTTATAATCGTTCAGCCGAATGGGGACGGCACATGTTGTGTAAATTTGTAACTTCGTTGTCAGTAAAAGTCTGCTGTTTCAGGTCGTTCATGGAGACGGCAGCCAGACCTACTCTTCGAATGATGTCGTTGGGGCTGTGTGCAAAAGTTTTGTTTACTGCCCAGGTAAATGAAATCCTCAATTGTTGCCATTGAAGATAATGTCTGCTGCTCTTGGATTTTACCGAATGTTTTGTTTTGTAGTTTATGTCCGTGAACTGCTGAGGCCTAGTCATGATGCAGGATCTTCTAGGTGGTCCAGTGGTTTTTATAAGTGCCTGAGAGTAGGGACGCCATCTACCTAGTCCAGGTCGGTCACACTAAGCTGCTCGAAGGCGACTCCTGAGTTGTACATTACCAGATGACCGAGAATTCAGTTCATGACACGGCAGAACAATGCAGGGGCTAGGACACATTACTTACGTACACTAGACAATGTAGTGAGCATGTCCGAGAAATGGTGGCCCTGGCTTACCTATTATCTAGTGTTGCAGTAAAGCTGATTGATTAGCCATGGTTATGTGCCGTTAAAGTGATAGTACTCGTGGAAATGATGTTACACTTTCTGATGAATTGGAGCTGCGTAGTGAGATGTGAGATTGGATCGTCCCTGCTAGAGAGATAGCTAAAGTCGCTGGAATCAGAGCACACAATGACATCCAGTATGTTGTTGTTTAATGCCCGCAATGAGTATGTTTGTTTAGTTGTGTGCCTTAAAAAGGGCGTTACGGGGTGGGTTGTAGTTACTTTCCTCACATCTCGAAGGTGCGGATAAAGGAAGGCCGTGGTCTTCCATGTGGTTGTGCAATGGTTGGCTTCATCTGCGTGTCACTCACTACTACGGGGGTATCTTTCCAACCTCCAATATGGCTTGACTTGGCTTTGTTCATTCCCAATCTCGCCCTACCAAACTCTTAAGAGAGCTTAAGTAGCAGAATGTTCTCCAGAGAACCGAATGCGTTCTGTCGTAGTTTACAGCATAACTGCGATATTTGTACCTCTCGGTCCGACACATCCGACTTCAGCAAGCATGTTTTGAGTACCAGTTTCTTTTCGAAAAAATACAGGTTGACGTCTGACAGCGTAGGAAGAAGAAGAAGAGTACCAGGTTAGCACTCCCTCTTAATCACTTCTCCTTAGCCAGTCTGCTCTGTTGCAGTCTGTTATCAGGATCACGGCGTGGAGGTGTAGAAGGGTTTTGGTATCTCTTATTAACTGGCCCTGACGCTAGCAGTCAGCTATGGGTCGCTGACCGACTCAGCTCATGCGCTGCTCGGCATCTTGATCCCCAACCTCCAATATGAGAAGAAAGACTGAGGCTTTGACTTAAGCCTTGAGATGTCAACAACATGTATAGAGTCTTCAGTCGCACACGTGTTTGTGTAGCATTTTAATCCTAGGATATGTTGGAGATCAACGGCAGTGAAATAACTTGACACCCTGGTAAAGGAAACGCATTGGTTATGAAACCAATGGACATTGATAAGTGGAGAACAATAAATGATGATCTATTAGAGGAAAGTACGGTAATTGATCAACTAACAATCATGGGAGATTACATAGAGCATGTGTGGGTCAAACAAAACGGGCTCCTAGGAGAACACTGTAGAGCCAATGATCAAGAGGAACCATCAGTATCCATAGCAACGTTATTTACTGATATAGAAGGAGCACCTATACGTCTGCCTTGAGTGCAGTGACTTTAATCTACAAAAAATATGTTTAAAAATACGCGTTGCAACTTTGATTAAATTATTAACAATCGATCCTCATTCCCTTTGCTGTAGTCAATCCATTCCTTACAGATATATTTACTCACATATTTATTTATATTAATACAAATATGTTTTTTTCCCCCAACTTGTGTGTACTAGTGTCGGTATATATACTAAGATTTGTAAAATCAATAGTTATAATCTGATGTCTAACAACTAGTTTTCAAGTAAGCTAACTAAGGGATTGCAAGCATGAAATATAATATCATCATCAGTCCCATAAACTAGAAGGTCGTTGAGGTACCGTCATTATAGTTTGTAGTACTAGCTCCCGCCATACAACAAAGGTATATCTTGGGCCGCTACACACCTGACGGAGCCCATCTCTCGCCAGGTGACAGTTTATTATAGTCGTGTCTAAATTTCATACAACCAAGCTGACACTGTCTTCAGCGAGGGCGAAGGACGCCAATCTCGGGAAGCTCAGCCGTGTGAACAAGACCGTGAAATATGACACATGTTTAAGCGTAGTGACCAGGATAATATCCACTCCAGGATAAACGGACGGACGAAAACACAAAATGAACGAATCAACCAGTCCAAATGCAAGACAACAACACGTTCCGTGAACACAAGTGTAAGTCGTCGACTAATGTGAATTCCCGGCAAATCCATGGTCTGGCGGCATCCATAATGAATTAAAACGGAAGAGCGTGGTAGACCCGCAGCCAGTTATGGCGCCATCTTTGCTGCTCATATACTATAATTTAAATGCAAATGCCGCCGTCCATCGCAGACGACGATGGCATAATTTATTTGCTAGCGATGTTTTGAGTAAGGATTAATTATGCTACTTTTTATCCTCACTTTCTCGTCTCGAGCCGCCGACCCCAGTGGCAAGTGACAAGACGATTAGGGGGCCACTACGAAATGCAAGGGACTCCGCATCAAGCACTTGTGAAAAAGACGGTGGAGTCCGGAGTCGAACCCACAACACCTGTTCACGAGGCAGACGGCTTAAGCACTTCGCCACGGAATCCTCATAATATAATATACAGTACAGTAATACAGCATCAACATATGATGATGCCTTTTATAGATGATACTTTTTATGGATGAGGCGTTTTATGGATGATGCGTTTTATGGATGATACGTTTTATGGATGATACGTTTTATGGATGTTACGTTTTATTGGTGATACTTTTCATCGGGGCACTCCCTGTTCCTTTTCTAATTAATATGAAGCCACGTTGATAAGCTGCTTCTGCAACTGGTTTACGTGACAAGTTGTCTAGTCTTCTTTAGCTATAATTTACGACATACTTAGTAGCTCACACTGTTCCTTTTCATCCAACCCTGGTTACAGCGCACTTTCAGAACATGAAAAAAACACGAGTACTGCATTTCAACACGGCGACTCTAAGTGACAACTCTGTCTTGCTTAACGGTAAGATGAATGAGAACTTTAAATACATTTATTCAGGACTCCGGGATGCATTAATTTTCTAACTTGTTCTGCATTTCATGATAGTTTGATTCGTCTGACACACCCTGAATTTTGTGTAGCATAACGAGGAGGCTCTTCACCCATAATGTGACTGAGTGGAAGGAATAGGACCACTGCAACCTTCCAGCTTGTCGTAAAAGACAACTAAAGAAGATTGTGCATGGAATCTGCAAATGCATCCACGTATATGTAAAAGCGTCACTATTGAAACTACAGGCCATAAACGGATTGTAACGCTTCATGAGGACGGAGAAAACGGAAGAAAAAGTCGATCAAAGCTTTTATGTCCACGGGTTTGTAGCAATGTCGATCATACTTACTATTGTTATATATTTATTTCTGTTCTATTTTCAGCTATTCGCTGTAGACAACTGCGTGGAAGACTGGAGGATAGCAATATCATGGCGCCGAACACTCCAGCTTTTACTCGAATTTGCTATCTGCGCCGTTCATCCGATACCAGGAGAGTTTACCTTCATCTGGTCGGGTACCCTGGCCAAAAACGACGCACCATTCCAAAACGAGGTCACGATGGACGTGGTCTTGTCAGTCCCCATGTTTCTGAGACTTTACCTCATATGTAGGGTCATGTTGTTGCACAGCAAGCTTTTCACGGATGCCTCTTCCCGAAGCATTGGCGCGCTCAATCGCATCCATTTCGACACCAAGTTTGTTCTGAAGACACTCATGACAATTTGTCCTGGAACAGTACTTCTAGTCTTTATGCTCACCCTTTGGATTATTGCGGGATGGCTTGTCAGGGCTTGTGAGAGGTAAGGTTGCAAAGCATAGATTTCACCTTCATACTTGTTGTACATAATGTATATTGTTGTTGAAAATCACTTGTACTCAGTTAATTAAATCTTGACGACTTTTCTTCCAATCAATCACAACATTTTCAGCTCCTATAAAGCATATGTATTTAACAATTGCATGCAAGTCATCAAATCCTTACCTATCCACATCAATTGAAGTATTAACGTTTTTTTAAGCTTAAAGTTTCTACACTAAGGAGTAGCCAGTCCCAACCCCAACCCTCATTAGTCGTCTATTACGACATGCCTTGCTGGTTGAAATGTTACTTTTCTTTGCTTTCCTTTCGGGCTCTACTAATACTTTGGTAGTCGTTTCTTTGGTAGCGAGATTCAGTTTTTTACTTGCTCCCCGCGACTTACTTGATAAAGTGGGCCGTGAGATTCCTCGCCGTAACGAAATACTTGGCTCCTCAGTAAACTTATATCTGTGGGGATTACAGTGTTATTCCTCCCCTCCTTACTGTGTCATGGCTTGTTTCCAAAAGCTTTACAAGGACGTGAGTTGGGGTCTTGATCAATATATTTCACTTGACCACATGATGACCAGCTTCATAATATTATGTATACAATAGATGTCACTGCACTCCATAAGACCTTTAGGTATTCAGTCATTTTCTCGTTCTCTATCACTGTCTCATTTTCTAGCAACAATTGACAACTGGTGTTGGTATTCACTTGTTGTACACGTCATGTATCATTCGCTAAGGTGCATCTCTCTGCTCAATCCACGTTTATTTTCAAGCTCCTGCCATTTGTGAATATTTTAGTTAGTTGCCCGTCGCAAGAGATGATAGCTACATTATCACAAGGATTTTACCTTAATGATGCACGAAGCGTGTTCAAATGAAACCGAAGCAAACTGCAACAACGGAACATACATACAATGCGCATGATGACATCACTTCTGGTGTAAATAGCACATACCAACCGCCAAGTTTGCAAAATGTCATTATCCTCCAACTTCTAGTTTCCTGAGCAGACCGTTGAGAATATGGCGGGTGTGATATCGAATCCGTCGAGAGTTGATGAGCGAGCGGTGATTCAGTTTCTAACAGCTGAATGATGTCGACCAGTTGATATTCATCGCAGAATGCAGACAATGCATGGTGACAAAAGTGTGTCGAAGACAACGGTGAAGAACTAGACAACGATGTTTAAAGAAGAACGCCAGTTAACGAAACATCTTCCGAGACTAGGTCAGGTTTCATTTGAACACGCCTGGTATTTTGATCTGTACTTGGATTATGATGAGCAAGAAAAGCGCTGTTCATTGACCTCACTCCCTGGTCCCGAGTTACCTTCGACCAGTGGCAAGATATAAATCAAGAAGAATTTGGGTAACTCAGGACGCAGGTATTGTGGTCCCATCTCCCTTGAGAACAAAAGTCACTTGAAAACGAGCGAGATTCGATTGCCCACAGTTGCCGTTCATCGCTTTGCGAGACGAGGCCTTACCTCTCGTCCACAGCTGCTCCTAGAAGACACTGCAGAGTCTGCAGACAACCAGTTTCTCATTCCAGTCGTGTAGTTTTGTCACAAAGTGACCAGCAGACGATTGGATAGTTCATGCCCCCCCCCCCCCCCCCCCAATCCTCCCGAAGTTTTACTCTCACAGTCATGCTGACGCTCGAGGGGTCTGGGCCGATGTATCTTTGACCATCTCTTTCATGATCAGAGAGCCAGTACTGATCATGGTCGTTGCTTTCACCGGCTGCAGCACCATACTCTTTGCCTTCACTTCCTGCTGTTTACTTGTGAATTGACTGCTCCTTGAGAAGAACACTAATGAGGATGCTTGAACGTGAATTTAAGAACGGGGTGTGTAAAGAAAATGCAAGTACTGTTGACTGCAGGGCGATAGTTGACTTTGTTTGGGAATATCTAATCTATCGTTTGATGCATTCTCATCCAAATGTTCGATTTTAGTAACCTCCCACCTATATCTATATCTAATGTCGCATACCCCTCATGACCAGGACAGTAGATCCACTTGTCCTTTAAAAATTCAGTCCTCTATGTTTGCTGTTCACTAATGGAGTACCAACATTTTTGCACATTACGAACACATTTTGTTTTGGAAGGGGAGGGGAGGGGAGGGGGGGGGGGGGTTGTAACTTGCATGATTAATGAAGCGATCTTTCTTAGAGTGTGTCTATTTGTTCACGTCCAATGCCCATGTGTAGGCTTATTATAAAGTGCTAATCAGTATTATTATTTCATGTCATTCTATGTAGCTATTCATTTCTTGGATTTTGTTTTGTCCTATATCGGCTATATGTTTTGTTCTATATCGTCTATATGTTTTGTCATATATCGTCTATATGTTTTGTCCTATATCGTCTATATGTTCTGTCCTATATCGTCTGTATGTTTTATTCTATATCGTCTATATGTTTTGTCCTATATCGTCTGTATGTTTTATTCTATATCGTCTATATGTTTTGTCCTATATCGTCTGTATGTTTTATTCTATATCGTCTGTATGTTTTATTCTATATCGTCTATATGTTTTGTTTTATATCGTCTAAATGTTTTGTCCTATATCGTCTATATGTTTTGTCCTATATCATCTATGCGTTTTGTCCTATATCGTCTATATATTTAGTCCTATATCGTCTATATTTTTTATTCTATATCGTCTATATGTTTTGTCCTATATCGTCTAAATGTTTTGTCCTATATCGTCTATATGTTTTGTCCTATATCATCTATGCGTTTTGTCCTATATCGTCTATATGTTTTGTCCTATATCGTCTATATATTTTGTCCTATATCGTCTAAACGTTTTGTCCTATATCGTCTATTTGTTTTGTCCTATATCGTCTATATGTTTTGTCCTATATCGTCTAAATGTTTTGTCCTATATCGTCTATATGTTTTGTCCTATATCGTCTATATGTTTTGTCCTATATCGTCTATATGTTTTGTCCTATATCGTCTATATGTTTTGTCCTATATCGTCTAAATGTTTTGTCCTATATCGTCTATATGTTTTGTCCTATATCGTCTAAATGTTTTGTCCTATATCGTCTATATGTTTTGTCCTATATCGTCTATATGTCAGTTGTGCCTGCTGCAACAATACAATGACATTGACATTCTTATGACATTCTTATTCTCATAGTGTGCCTTGTTAAATGTCCTGTCACCTTCTAATGAGGGGCAAAGCAGCTTATTATTTGTGTCTTGTTTCTTGTTATTGGTGTCTTGTTTAAATATCTTCAATACGACACACTAGGTGGACCCCAGCAGTCGCCTGCAACCGTTCCCCCTATTTAACTAGATACCTATTCGAACATTTTTTTAAGTGGTACGTTCAGTTGCAACTCATTTTACATAACGAGGTTGCTAGCCCCAAACACAGCACCCTTTTGCCACATTTACGTCATGTGTGGAATATTAAAGTTGGACTGTTAGTTACTCAACTTTCCCTATTATAATGCTTTTGTTTATTTATCCGATTGAGTGGCTGGTCGTTCTGTGCCTTGTTAAGCGTAGTGTCACATCTACATACGGTTCCTTAACAAGAAGCCTATATGCAAGCATTTTCATTGATGGTTTTAAATATCAGTGGTTTACATGAATGATGAGGCTGCTATACTCAAGCACAGCACTTGTTATCCATCTTTTACGACAAGCTTCAAATGTAAGTGGTTCTGTTCGTTCGTCTATGTTTACCACTTGAGTATGTTTGTTTATTGAATGTCTGTAGTGTATCTAAGTACACCATTTTGGTTGCATGTATCACATAATGTACCTTACTTACTGATACATACCTCGTAAAAACAAGTTTTATATCTTAAGATTTTCATATCACAGACGCCTGTGTGAGGTGTTACTGTTTTACTATATAACTGTGAGCTATATCTTTCGAATTTGAAACCCACTAACTATACTAAAAAAGAAGACAGATACTGAAACAAATTACGTTCTTCTTCTTCTTTTGTCCTACTGCTCTTGTCACGAGGCGCCCCAGAGAGGCGTCATGCGTAGATATCTTGTTATTGTTAGATCGGAGGTTTGTGCTGTCGCCAGGTGTAACTTCCTGTGTGTGTCAGAGACCCCATCGATCAACCGACGTCGAGGTAGGCCACTTGGTCATAGACCGGAGACTTGGATTTGATATGCTTTCGCTTCGGGCTGGTCATAGTGCATTCTGACTAAATAACTAGGCCTCTTCATTTTTTTGGGCTTCAATTTAGGCCCTAACGGATTTGTCCCCACTATCTGTCTCAGCGTGGTGTTGTGGAATCAGTCACGGATCGTCTTTCTGGCTGCACTTCTCACACATCGCATCTCACAGCTCTGGGTCTTACGCTGATAGGTTGCTAATAAACACCAATAATGACACTGGAAACACAATGTATGAATAGACAGTGTATTTATCAGCCTCCTCTTAGCTGAAAGAAACACTCAAGGGTGTTTCAAAATTAGTGCAATTACGTAGTGGACACGAAAGAGTAAAGAAATCGAGGCTAATAGAAAGAAGAGATATTGAAATGAATTTATAACTTAACTAAACCAAACGTCTTTATACTGGTTTAGAAGAATCTGCAGTCTGTTTAAAACCAGTTTAATTTACATTACATTCTTAAAAGCATGAACTGTCCCTGCCTCCACTACCTCCCGTGGCAATGCATTCCAAGCATTCACCAGTCTCTGACTAATAAAATATATCCTAATATCTAATCTGAACTTCTCTTTAGTTAATTTGCAGCCCTCTTGTTCTTGTGGGTGATTGTATTAAAACAAATCTTGTTATAGTCTAATTTATCCATTACTCTGATCATCTTATAAACATGTATTAATTTACTTCGAATTCTTCTCTCCTCTAGACATCGTAGGCCGGTTTTTCTGAGACTTTCCTCAGAACTGTAATTCTGGAATCCCACTATCAGCTTTGTCGCTCTTTTTTGTATGCTTCTCAGCATGTTTATATCCCCTCTACCGTAAGGACTCTACACCTGTACACAGTACTCCACTCTAGGTCTAACTAATGCTTTATACAGTTTGACTATCACTTCCTTGCTCATATGTTTAATATTTCTTTGTATCATACCTAACATTGCATTTGCCTTTTTCACTGCTACCTTAACTTGCTCACTCACCTTTCCTATATGATCTATTATAACGCCTAGGTCCTTTTCCTTATCTTTCTTTCTAATATTGTTCTCTCCAATTCTGTAATTATGTTCCATATTGGAACTAACCATGTGGATGACTGTACATTTATCTAGGTCCCTTTCCTTATCTATCTTTCTAATATTGTTATCTCCCATTCTGATATATGTTCTTTATTCTAACTAATCATGTGGATGACTGTATATTTATCTACATTGAACTGCATTTGTCAGCTTACAGACCGTTCTCGAATTTTATCTAAATCCGAACTCAATATATCCACTTTTGCTTTAGAGGACACTACTGCATAGTGTTGTGTCATTAACAAATTTTGCAATCATGGATCCCATATCAATGTCCACATCGTTTATATGTATCAAGAACAAAATTGGTCCCTAAACCGAGCCCTGTGACAATCCCCTTTTCACTTCACACCACTCAGAGTACTCCTTATTTTTGCCCACCCTCTGCCTTCTTCCGTTAATCAATTGTCAATGCATTTGGCAACTTCCCCACCTAGTCCATGTGGTTTTAACTGAAAATAATCTTTAATGAGCTACTCTATCAAAGGCTTTTGCAAAATCTAGATAAATAACGTCCACTGGCTGCCACATCTATTGTTTTAGTAACCTCCTCCATGATTTCTAATAGATTTGTTAAGAATGTTCTCCATCTAGTAAACCCATCCTGACTATTTCTGATTAGATTAAACTTGTCTAAATGCATTACAATGTTTTCTTTGATTATTGACTATAATAATTTACAGACTATGCTTGTTAAACTCACCGGTCTATAATTTTCTGGGTCTGATTTTTTGCCCTTTTTGAATAAGGGGATCACTCCTGCATCTTTTAAATCCAGTGGAACAATCCATTTTGCAAATGATTGAGAACATAATATAGTCAATGACTTTGCTAGTTGGTCTCTAATTTCAATCATAAATTTTGGATGAATACCACATTGACTTGGCCATTTATCCACTTTCAACATCTTCAATATTTTTTAAAAACCATTTCCTCTGTAATACAGATTGATCTTAATCCCGCTGTATCCATGTCTCTTTGAAAAATATCTATAGGTTCTGGGATCTTGGAGCAGTCCTCTTTTGTGTAGACTGTGCCAAAGTACTGATTGAGTAGATTAGCTGCCTCCCTATTCTCACTTATTATTTTCCCTGTACTGTCTATAAGAGGGCCTACTTTGTCTTTAGTTCTTTTTTATTTCTAACATAAGAGAAGACACTTTTACTATTAGTCTTGATCCTCTGAGCAAGTTTTTTTTCAAAGTATTTGTGCTATTTTATTCACTGTCTGAGGTTTGTTCTGCTTGTTCAAATATTTTGAAGATGTTTCTTTTGATTTACCTGCCTTTATATATTTTTTCCATGCTTTATTTTTAGCTCTTCTACATTTAACTACAAATCTAGTTATCCACTTTTTACGCTTGGGGCTTACCTCTCTACATGGAACACATTTCTCATTAGCGTTTCTAGAACTGTTTTAAAACTCTTCCACTCTTGTTCAACATCTGTTCCTCTTACAATATCTTTCCAGATTATGTGGCTCGCTGCCTCTTTCATCCTCTTAACATCTGCCCTAGAGTAATCGTATGTTTGCGTGTTTATGTTTACTTCTTTCCCTGCAATAAGATCCCAACGGATGATTTGATGGTCACTTGAGCCAAACAGTTTCCCAACTGTAACGTTTTCAATCATATTGTTCTCTGTAGTAAAAACCTGTCGAGTGTATTTTTGCCTCTTGTGGCTGCTTCTACATGTTGAATTAAAAAATTGTCAGTTATGCACTTAACAAAAGGTTTCGACTTTACAAGTGCTTCTGCTATATCCCATTTTATTTCTCGTTAGTTTAAATCCCCCCATTAATAATAATTTCCCTTCACTTACCTTTGCTATGCTACTAATCAGTTCCTCATCTTCCTCTTTTTGACTTGATGGACATCTATAGCATACTCCAATCACTGTTTTTTCACCTCCACTTTCTATTTCTGCTCAATCATAAATTGTTCTTACCACATGATAAATCATATTTGATCGTTATATTAACAGAATTTATACAGTATAATAAAACGCCACCCCCTTAGCCTTGTCTCCAAACACCCTATCTTTTCTTAACATTGCCTATTTGAATCTTTACAGTGCGTTCTGGCAGGTCATCGATGGTGTGAAAATATCAGCGATAGTCAGTATTTAACAATGTTCATCATTTAGTTTACGACCAAGGTTCTCAAGTATCATGTTTAGTTGACAAAATCCAATAACTGACAACTTTTCTGCAGCGAGGTGCATTCATCACCTTGAGATGCTGTGCTCGATTCAAGAGTTCATATTACTTTTCTGCAGTATTTTTATTACTGCTTAGAATCAACGTCAATGCACCATTCGTGCTGTCTCACTCAGAAAATGGTAAATGTGTTGTTTGGTGAAGGTGTATATTTGTTTGAGTTCTGAAATTGTCCATGTCTGTGTGATCGTTGCCAGTTCTTTGTATTTAAACGCAAATACTCGAAGAAACCGAATTCACTTTCTCTTGCAAACTGTATCAGCATGTCAGGGTGAGAAACGTACCTTCAGCTCTTGTGTAACCAGTATCAGCAGGCCTGGTGAGAAACGTACCTTCAGGTCTTGTGTAGCCAGTATCAGCAGGCCTGATGAGAAACGTACCTTCAGGTCTTGTGTATCCAGTATCAGCATGTCTGGTGAGAAACGTACCTTCAGCTCTTGTGTAGTCAGTATCAGCATGCCTGGTGAGAAACGTACCTTCAGCTCTTGTGCAACACGTATTGCTTAGGTAAACGTCAGGCCACGTTTGTTCATACTTTTATAAATACATTCTGTCCATCTCCCTCTTGATGATGTAACATAAACGTAACCTTGTTACTAGTTTGAGTACACGGTGGAAGGAACCGAATATATCAGACCATTCGTTTTATGTCGTCCATTTGGCACATATTATGTAGGCTCTGTGCTGGCTAACATCTAGAAGCCACTGTTAATTCACAGCTGTCTGAATATGTGTACTTGCGTAGCTGTAATGCGTTTCTTTATGCTTCTTAGAAAGAGATCAGGCATAAATAGAAAGGTATACACTGATACATGTCTGTTACAGATAGTCTATATAACAGGGCTTGAAAAAGCGCTCGTCTGCTTGTCTGTGACGAGTATAAACATCTGGTTCACGATTAATAAAAATCAGTTTTGAATCGTTAATTACGTTTTGAATCGTTACTACATAACGGCTCTCGGATGATTATTAATGTTATTACGGTTCGAGAAGATTGTACTAAAGCTAGTTTAGGATCGTGAATCTAAGTGAACCTCCATTACCACAATTTAAACCTACTAAAGCCATCAATAAATGATACTTTAGTGCTAAAAGGACCAAGCCTGTTCAAGGACATAAATACCATCCCTATGACAGCAATGCATTTTTTTCTTAAGAAGATATAGTTTAAAACTGTGTAAGTAATACAACAAATGTTGGTTTAAGGTAGGGATTGTTATGTAGAAATAAAAGTGTATTAGTGCCTAGTTTAAATTTGTTAACATAAATTGCATGACTGGGGACATTTTTGAATGACTGGTGAGCCCCCTAAAAAAATTGTCACGCCCTGCTAATAAATATAAATGAAAGTCAAGTGATCCGCCTAGATAACCAGTGCTCGGCACATTGCCCAACTATGATCACGGTTAATGACAGAGTCCCAGGCAACATGCAGGGTTGATGGAGTGGATGGTATGATTTCATGAAGGATGCAGTTTTTCACCCCTTCTGGTTTCCAAGGAAAGACTTAGAAGCCTTCGAGTTCGGGCACCTTGAGAGGGGCGAGCCACGACGCCGACGAAAAGGATGCAACGCCTATTTTAGTATTGAAAAAATGATTTCGAGTTGTATCCATGAAATCAACAGGCTAAGCAGTGCATGAGCTGCAGAGATCAGTGACCCATAGCTGACTGCTAGCGTCAGGACCACCGACTCATAGCTGACTGCCAGCGTCAGGGCCAGCAACCATTAGCTGACTGCTAGCGTTAAGACCAGCAACTCATAGCTTACTTCTAGCGTTAGGGCCATTTGTTAAGACATTTATACACTTCCCCGCGATAATGCTGGATAACAGACTGCAACAGGACAGACTGACTAATGAGAATGAATTCTTATCTTCTTCTTCTTCGTACGCTGTCAAACGTCAACCTTGGAGAATGAAGCAAAGAGGGAAGGCTAACCCGGTACTCAAAAATGTCTGCTGATGTCGGTTGTGTAGGACTTAAGGTGCAAATATCTCAGTCAAGCTGCAAACTACGACACAATGCATTCGGTTCTCCGGACAACATCCTGCTACTTGCAAATGCCTTTTCAGGCCTTCGTAGCGAAATATTGAAAACGAGGGAAAAAGAAGAAGAAGAAGAAGAAGAAAAAGAAGAACAACAAGAAGAAAAGTTGTGTTTGTTGGGAGGCTTTTGGGTCAGGTATTAAACTTGCCAGAGGACTTCGAGGGCACCAAAGTTGTTAATGTGGCAGTTCTCGATCTCTCTGTAAGACATCACAGGTCTCGGAACCTTACAGGAGGACTAGAATAACACAGGTTGTATAGAGGGGCAGCTTGGTACCCACGAAGAGCCAATACTGGGACCAGACTGTGTGCAGTTAATTCATAGATGATACCGCAAGGTCGATATACCGACTGATGTCCGGCCCACCACGTAGGATTATAAGTCAATGAGATATCCATGTAGAGGATGTCCTCAGTGGAAGCTCTTCAGCTGGTTTTGATGGAAAAATAAATGAATAGATTTTTAAAAAAAGATTGAGAACGAAAAGATCTGCAGACAGTTTGAATATGTTTATTTTTTCACATATTCCCCAGTTGTCTAGTTGTCATGTGCCAGTTATCTCCCCTCCAGTTTTTATCGAAATGCATTAAATGCATTTTTTTTCTTATTCTTTGTCTTAATACTTAAGAATATTTTAAGTTAGTGGGATAGGAGACTAATGTCTGTTTAGATAAAACGTACTGATCGGACACTGTTAGTCAGGGTAAGACAAAATATACTGATCGGACAATGTTAGTCAGGTTTAGGCATAACATACTGGCCAAAACACTCAATTCACTTTCACACAGTTCTTGCATGTTTCCATGACAACCTGGCTAGGTGATGGGAGATCGAAGTGATTCCTGTAGTAGTAAACGATATGCACCTGAATTCACGCATAGCAAAACTGCCTGGAGGACCCTGCTCGACCTTCATCAGTGCACTCGGGAACCCACAATTTAAGGCCCATTTCAGTGCACACAGAAGAGTTACCTAACTCATTATGGGCATTTATCAATAATACATGTTAAGTAAGCGTTATTTAACATTTATTGTTAAACGTTTCTCTCCGTAAAAAGTCATTCTTTCTCTTGTCTAATTGGAGCGTCACATATGGGCACTAAGCTAGGGAAGTGCACTTTTCAACCTAGCTATAAAGAACGCTTCTAGCAAAGGGTATGAAGCTGGTGCTGCTAATGACATTCGTACACTTTACGACTTTCTTTGGTGGCATGTTACAGCAGCTCTTCTCAAATCATGATGCGCATTTGAGAAATTTAAATAGGTACATCTAGATGTAGTGCAATGCGAGGCTCGTCAATAAATACATCACTATGGGAAACACAGTGCTGATTCCTACCTCATCAAAGAAAGATTGTTTCATTAGAGAACCCAGAGTATTTATCAGTATGTTGCACTTTACCTGGACTAACATAGTTTCATCAGTTTTTGTCGTGTTAGACGTTGCTCCCATCTTCTCAGGTATGTAGCTAAAAACACACCTTCACTATGTCTACGAACTCGGATGTTGTGGTTGGTGAGAATGGTGAATTTGGTCCTCAGACCCGACCGCCATTGTCTTACCAGCTCAGTGTCTGACTGGCAGTTATACAAGGGATGTGATCAAGATGCTGAGCAGCGCATGAGCTGCAATGGTCAGCGACTCATAGCTGACTGCTAGCGTCAGGTTCAGCGAACTAAAGCTGCCAAGACCTTACTACACCTCCACGCGGTGATCCTGGATAACAGGCTGCAGCAGGGCAGACTGGCTAAGGAGAAGAGATCAAAGAGGGAATGCTAACCCGGTACTAAAAAAATGCTTGCTAAATTCGGATGTTTTGGACCGAAAGGTGCAAATATCGCAGTCAAGCTGTAAACTACAACATAACGCATTTCGATTTCTGGACTACATTCTGCTACTTAAACCCTTTCAGTGTTTGGTAGTGAGAGATTGAGAATGAACGAAGCCAAGCCATACAAGGGATGATCGAAACGTTTTACACTGTAGTATTTAGAAGTCAATGCACTTAGTTGGAAATCGGTGTGAACTTTAGTCCTTCACAATGCAAGACGATACACTTCTCCCATCTATTATTCACCTTCATTGTTCCCTGATTGCAGAACTGATCCGTCTGGGCCTAGAATCACGTCTCCAGTTCAGGAATTAAGTCCTGAATGTCAGAAAAACGTGCGAGTATGGAATTATTCGCTATCCAACATATACACTGGACGTGGCACCTATTGACTCTTCTATTTTTCAAAACATGAAGAGTTCTATTCACGGACGTCGTTTTTCTGACGCCCATGACTTGATTAATGAAGTGGAGACGTGGTTCCGGGCCCAGACAGAGTAGTTCTACAATCAGAACGTCAGGAAGATGAAGAAAAGATGACAGAAGGGTATTCCTTTCCAGGGTGAACGTTGAGAGTGGCTATAGCTCACGCCAATTTCCAGATAAGTGGCTTGATATCTTCATACAAAAGTGCGAAACGTCCTCGTAGTTTTGGTCAGTTACACGTTGCTTCATCGCATTTATTTCAATGCAGTTTAACAATACTTGACACCATTTAATTAAAATAAGGCGAGGCTGCAGCGGTTCTGTGGATGTGTATAATGGGAAAAAAACATGAAAAAAAACTAGTAAAAGTTGATTAAGGTTGAGCTTAATCAAAATTTAAAAATGGGTATGGTCAGATACCGCACCGAGACGAGAACACAAACAAAACCTACGTTACGACCAATAGGCCTTCATCAGGGACAACAACACTGAACTAACAAATCAACAAATAAGAAAAAATGGTCAACTCATCTGTTTCAGGTGGGAGACGCTTTCAGTCTAAGCGACCTGTCGTGCCAAGTACTCGATAGAAACTGAAATAGGAGCGGTCAAACAAAAAGTGGCGGAATATGCCTGATAAGCCAAGCGTGGCCAAATAGTGGTCCAGATAGGAGAACAATGAGAAGGCAATATAAGCCGGGAGGGCGTGATATTGATATAAGAGAGGGGGGAAGAGAACTGATGGAAGAATGGGAGAGGCGGGGGGGGGGGGGAAGGAAGACAAATAGATGGGGGCCAGTGTGAGGGTTTAAGAAAAAGTATGGAAGATATTTATACCATGTGGTTGGAGACATCCCATACTAGAGATAAGTCTGTTCTCAAGGGCGAATCGATGACGATCGTCAGAGAAGCACGAAACTAGACCAGTGACACTGACGTCAGCCATACCCCGGTGCTCAGGACCATTGAAGTGGCTGGCAATTGGGGAACCAGTGCGGTTGCGGATGTCGTTGAGGTGTTGGCGGAAACGCTCCCGTAGTTCCATACCAGTTTCCCCAATGTAAGTCATACCACACTGGCGGCAGA
Organism: Ariolimax columbianus; assembly: GCA_036924085.1. NCBI lineage: Eukaryota > Metazoa > Mollusca > Gastropoda > Stylommatophora > Arionidae > Ariolimax > Ariolimax columbianus. Next base: position 115,638,867 of record JAVGWX010000001.1, on the reverse strand, counting down.
TGATGGAATAGATGAGGTTACGAGATTTGCATGTGAACCCCTCTTTGATGAAGAATTCAGCCTTAGGAAAGGTAATGGAGCGAGAAAGGATGACATGAGGGCAGGTAACACAGCCACGTGAATTTTTGCACGGCCTGGTGCCTGGGAGGCTATGAGGGCTGGTGTGTAGGCGACTACTGACCAGCAAGTCCCTCAGGTTCCTGTCACGCTTGTAGGCGACAAGGGGAGGATCGGGAAAAACTTCGCGAGTGGCAGGATCAGAGTGAAGGATAGGGAGATGGCGGAATAGGATATCCCGGACAGAGACGCTGTGAGGGTGATAGGTGAGGACGAGTTTCACACGGTCAGAGGGAGGACGGCGGGTGGGAGTGAGGGAGTCTTGGCGGGAGATAAGAAGAACCCGCTGAAGAGCGGAGGAGAGAGTGGTCTCAGGGTAGAGTCGCTTGCGGAAGAAGTCAAGCATCTCGTGGGCCCTGAGGAGGAAGTCGTCGTCATCCTGACATAGGCGTCGGAGGCGGAGGAGTTGGGAGAAAGGAAGCGAATCGCGGCACGATAGGGGATGGGAGGAAGTGTAGAGGAGGTAGTTGTGAGCGTCAGTGGGTTTGTAGTAGACAGTGGTGGAGAGGCCTGAAGGGCAGATAGAGACAGTGATGTCCAGAAAGTGGACAGACGTGAGGGAAATGTCAGACGTGAACTTGATCGAGGGATGGAAGTCGTTGACAAAGTCGATAAAGTTGAGGAGGTCCTTCTCCGACATGTCAGTCATACCAATCCCATCGTCGATGTATCGATAATACATCAAAGGAAAGGGGCCCTGGAATTGAAGCCAGATCAAGTGTTCCAGGTGACCCATGAACAGGCATGCGTAGCTGGGGCCCATTCTGGTGCCCATAGCCACACCGCTGATCTGGTCGAAGAACTGGCCATTGAATTCAAAGGTATTGAGAGTAAGAACGAGTTCTGCTAGACGGACGATGGCAGACGTGGAGATGGATGGGTTAACCCTTCGGTCAAGGAAGAAACGGAGGGCCAATAAACCGTCAGAGTGGGGGATCGAGGTGTACAGTGTCTTCCAACCTATGGTGGAGAGTCTTCCCACATTTCTTAAGGACACCAACCACGCCTTAACCACTTTCTCTACCATTGTCCTCTCCCCTGACCATACCTATCGTCTCTTCCTACTTGATGTCTGTTCACTGTACACCTCGATCCCCCACTCTGACGGTTTATTGGCCCTCCGTTTCTTCCTTGACCGAAGGGTTAACCCATCCATCTCCACGTCTGCCATCGTCCGTCTAGCAGAACTCGTTCTTACTCTCAATACCTTTGAATTCAATGGCCAGTTCTTCGACCAGATCAGCGGTGTGGCTATGGGCACCAGAATGGGCCCCAGCTACGCATGCCTGTTCATGGGTCACCTGGAACACTTGATCTGGCTTCAATTCCAGGGCCCCTTTCCTTTGATGTATTATCGATACATCGACGATGGGATTGGTATGACTGACATGTCGGAGAAGGACCTCCTCAACTTTATCGACTTTGTCAACGACTTCCATCCCTCGATCAAGTTCACGTCTGACATTTCCCTCACGTCTGTCCACTTTCTGGACATCACTGTCTCTATCTGCCCTTCAGGCCTCTCCACCACTGTCTACTACAAACCCACTGACGCTCACAACTACCTCCTCTACACTTCCTCCCATCCCCTATCGTGCCGCGATTCGCTTCCTTTCTCCCAACTCCTCCGCCTCCGACGCCTATGTCAGGATGACGACGACTTCCTCCTCAGGGCCCACGAGATGCTTGACTTCTTCCGCAAGCGACTCTACCCTGAGACCACTCTCTCCTCCGCTCTTCAGCGGGTTCTTCTTATCTCCCGCCAAGACTCCCTCACTCCCACCCGCCGTCCTCCCTCTGACCGTGTGAAACTCGTCCTCACCTATCACCCTCACAGCGTCTCTGTCCGGGATATCCTATTCCGCCATCTCCCTATCCTTCACTCTGATCCTGCCACTCGCGAAGTTTTTCCCGATCCTCCCCTTGTCGCCTACAAGCGTGACAGGAACCTGAGGGACTTGCTGGTCAGTAGTCGCCTACACACCAGCCCTCATAGCCTCCCAGGCACCAGGCCGTGCAAAAATTCACGTGGCTGTGTTACCTGCCCTCATGTCATCCTTTCTCGCTCCATTACCTTTCCTAAGGCTGAATTCTTCATCAAAGAGGGGTTCACATGCAAATCTCGTAACCTCATCTATTCCATCATCTGCCGCCAGTGTGGTATGACTTACATTGGGGAAACTGGTATGGAACTACGGGAGCGTTTCCGCCAACACCTCAACGACATCCGCAACCGCACTGGTTCCCCAATTGCCAGCCACTTCAATGGTCCTGAGCACCGGGGTATGGCTGACGTCAGTGTCACTGGTCTAGTTTCGTGCTTCTCTGACGATCGTCATCGATTCGCCCTTGAGAACAGACTTATCTCTAGTATGGGATGTCTCCAACCACATGGTATAAATATCTTCCATACTTTTTCTTAAACCCTCACACTGGCCCCCATCTATTTGTCTTCCTTCCCCCCCCCCCCCCCCCCCGCCTCTCCCATTCTTCCATCAGTTCTCTTCCCCCCTCTCTTATATCAATATCACGCCCTCCCGGCTTATATTGCCTTCTCATTGTTCTCCTATCTGGACCACTATTTGGCCACGCTTGGCTTATCAGGCATATTCCGCCACTTTTTGTTTGACCGCTCCTATTTCAGTTTCTATCGAGTACTTGGCACGACAGGTCGCTTAGACTGAAAGCGTCTCCCACCTGAAACAGATGAGTTGACCATTTTTTCTTATTTGTTGATTTGTTAGTTCAGTGTTGTTGTCCCTGATGAAGGCCTATTGGTCGTAACGTAGGTTTTGTTTGTGTTCTCGTCTCGGTGCGGTATCTGACCATACCCATTTTTAAATTTTGATTAAGCTCAACCTTAATCAACTTTTACTAGTTTTTTTTCATGTTTTTTTCCCATTATACACATCCACAGAACCGCTGCAGCCTCGCCTTATTTTAATTATATATATTATTTGTACCACCCTTGCTGCTACTACTCGTTATCTTGTGTCGTCTTACCTTCCATATTCACTATATCATCGCCATGCCTTCCTCCAAATTCATGACCAATTTCTTCCGTTCTTTCATCATTAGGGCTTTCGGCCTTCTCCCCCCTGACCTCTCCCGTATTGCTACTGACTTCGCTCTTGTTACTCTCAAGATTACCCGATTTACTTGCCACCTCAATTTCATTCGCAATTGTCTCCGCTACAACGTTCTTCCTCGCGGGTTCACTTCCAAGTTTCACCACGCGGCGGGCTCTTTAAGCCAACGTGAGCTCCGCCATCTTGACCATGCAGATAGGAAGTGTGGCTTCCTGCGTATGCGCTGTATCGCATCCAGCTACGATAGACGGCTCCATGATCTTCATTCCTCCCAATCTCATCTCCTGCACTGTTTGCTAGCTCTCTCCACCCAGGACTACTTTTCCTATGCTGTCATCCGCTACATTATTCATACTCTCAATCGTCAGTTATACGACTTCTTGTCTGCTCGCAAGAAGGACAAGCTTACTCGTCTCCGTCCTCCTACCCCTCCTTCCTCCTCGCCCACTGATTCTCGCCATCAAGTGGTCTGTATCCCCTCTGATCTTCCTCTGACTGAGAGTGAAATATCAGTTCTCAGCAAAGGCCTTAACTTTGTCCCCCTCCAGCCCTCCATTGACCAATACTCTGTTCTCAAGGATGTGCATGCCTATCATCGCCGCCTACGTCTTAGACAATGGTACCAAAACAATCCCAACTCTTGCTCTTTTCCTGACCCCGATGACCCTTTCTCCAGCTATTCCCATCGTAAATCTGACTGGACTCCTCCTCCTGGCCGATCCCGTGCCTTAGACCTCTATATTAAAACTACTCTTCGCGATATCAAGGCCTACTGCCCTCGGCGCTTGCGTTATTCGAACATTTCCCATACCGAGGCCTGTGCTCTGGCTAGCCTTAGTCGGCGTAGGGATCTCGTGATTAAACCTGCTGATAAGGGGGGAGCAGTGGTGGTTTGGCGCAAGGATTTATATGTTCAGGAGGGCAGTCTTCAACTATCTGATCCTTCTTTCTATAAACCGCGCGCCGATGATGCCACTGTCCGTTTTAACAAGGAGGTCTCTACCACCATCCTTGATATGACCAAACGACATCTCCTCCCGAAGAGCGCTACAAACCTCCGTATCTTTGACAGTTGTCTGGGTAAGCCTTCTTTCTACATGCTGCCTAAAATTCATAAGCCCGACAACCCAGGTCGCCCTATTGTCTCTGCCTGTTCCTGTCCCACCGAACTGGTATCAGACTTCCTGGATAGTGTCTTCCAACCTATGGTGGAGAGTCTTCCCACATTTCTTAAGGACACCAACCACGCCTTAACCACTTTCTCTACCATTGTCCTCTCCCCTGACCATACCTATCGTCTCTTCCTACTTGATGTCTGTTCACTGTACACCTCGATCCCCCACTCTGACGGTTTATTGGCCCTCCGTTTCTTCCTTGACCGAAGGGTTAACCCATCCATCTCCACGTCTGCCATCGTCCGTCTAGCAGAACTCGTTCTTACTCTCAATACCTTTGAATTCAATGGCCAGTTCTTCGACCAGATCAGCGGTGTGGCTATGGGCACCAGAATGGGCCCCAGCTACGCATGCCTGTTCATGGGTCACCTGGAACACTTGATCTGGCTTCAATTCCAGGGCCCCTTTCCTTTGATGTATTATCGATACATCGACGATGGGATTGGTATGACTGACATGTCGGAGAAGGACCTCCTCAACTTTATCGACTTTGTCAACGACTTCCATCCCTCGATCAAGTTCACGTCTGACATTTCCCTCACGTCTGTCCACTTTCTGGACATCACTGTCTCTATCTGCCCTTCAGGCCTCTCCACCACTGTCTACTACAAACCCACTGACGCTCACAACTACCTCCTCTACACTTCCTCCCATCCCCTATCGTGCCGCGATTCGCTTCCTTTCTCCCAACTCCTCCGCCTCCGACGCCTATGTCAGGATGACGACGACTTCCTCCTCAGGGCCCACGAGATGCTTGACTTCTTCCGCAAGCGACTCTACCCTGAGACCACTCTCTCCTCCGCTCTTCAGCGGGTTCTTCTTATCTCCCGCCAAGACTCCCTCACTCCCACCCGCCGTCCTCCCTCTGACCGTGTGAAACTCGTCCTCACCTATCACCCTCACAGCGTCTCTGTCCGGGATATCCTATTCCGCCATCTCCCTATCCTTCACTCTGATCCTGCCACTCGCGAAGTTTTTCCCGATCCTCCCCTTGTCGCCTACAAGCGTGCCAGGAACCTGAGGGACTTGCTGGTCAGTAGTCGCCTACACACCAGCCCTCATAGCCTCCCAGGCACCAGGCCGTGCAAAAATTCACGTGGCTGTGTTACCTGCCCTCATGTCATCCTTTCTCGCTCCATTACCTTTCCTAAGGCTGAATTCTTCATCAAAGAGGGGTTCACATGCAAATCTCGTAACCTCATCTATTCCATCATCTGCCGCCAGTGTGGTATGACTTACATTGGGGAAACTGGTATGGAACTACGGGAGCGTTTCCGCCAACACCTCAACGACATCCGCAACCGCACTGGTTCCCCAATTGCCAGCCACTTCAATGGTCCTGAGCACCGGGGTATGGCTGACGTCAGTGTCACTGGTCTAGTTTCGTGCTTCTCTGACGATCGTCATCGATTCGCCCTTGAGAACAGACTTATCTCTAGTATGGGATGTCTCCAACCACATGGTATAAATATCTTCCATACTTTTTCTTAAACCCTCACACTGGCCCCCATCTATTTGTCTTCCTTCCCCCCCCCCCCCCCCGCCTCTCCCATTCTTCCATCAGTTCTCTTCCCCCCTCTCTTATATCAATATCACGCCCTCCCGGCTTATATTGCCTTCTCATTGTTCTCCTATCTGGACCACTATTTGGCCACGCTTGGCTTATCAGGCATATTCCGCCACTTTTTGTTTGACCGCTCCTATTTCAGTTTCTATCGAGTACTTGGCACGACAGGTCGCTTAGACTGAAAGCGTCTCCCACCTGAAACAGATGAGTTGACCATTTTTTCTTATTTGTTGATTTGTTAGTTCAGTGTTGTTGTCCCTGATGAAGGCCTATTGGTCGTAACGTAGGTTTTGTTTGTGTTCTCGTCTCGGTGCGGTATCTGACCATACCCATTTTTAAATTTTGATTAAGCTCAACCTTAATCAACTTTTACTAGTTTTTTTTTTCATGTTTTTTTCCCATTGACACCATTTAGAAAAAAGATACTGCTACTTGCGTCTTAATTCACACCAAACAAAAGAAATATGTATCTTTAGCATCGGATTTGATGTAAAAATACGTTTCATGCTCTTTAATGCTGGTATACATACCATCCCCCCCCCATCCCGCCATTCCCTTTCCCTCGTTCTGAATGCCGCCCATTTCTCTCTGTCCATCCTCTGTTCTTCAATCTCATAATCTCCCTGCCCCTTTATGTCCCTTATTTAACACACCAATCTCCTCCCTATACAAGCCACCAATTGTTTCACTCTACAAACCCACCAATCCCTTCCCTTCACAACCCACCAATATCTTCCCTCCACAACCCACCAATATCTTCCCTCCACAACCCACATATATCTTCCCCCCACAACCCACCAATCCCTTCCCTCCACAACCCACCAATCTCTTCCCTTCACAAAACAACAATCTCTTCCCTCCACAACCCACCAATCCCTTCCCTTCACAACCCACCAATATTATCCCTCCACAACCCACCAATCCCTTCCCTCCTCAACCCACCAATCTCTTCCCTTTACAAAACAACAATCTCTCTCCTCCCCAACCCACCAATCCTTTCCCTCCAAAACCCATCAATCCCTTCCCTCCACAACCCACCAATCCCTTCCCTCCACAACCCACCAATCTCAACCCTCCACAACCCACGAATCCCTTCCCTCCACAACCCACCAATCCCTTCCCTCCACAACCCAACAATCTCTTCCCTCCACAACATAACAATCTCTTACTCCACAACCGATCAATCCTTTCACTCCACAGCCGACCAATTTGTTCACACACCCTCTCGTTTCTTGAACCTGTCTGCCACTTCAGCTGTTCATCTCTTCCCCCACTCATACCCACTCATCTCTGTATAGCTCAAACCGTCCTTCTTTCCACTTACCTTCGTTTCCCCTTCAATCCGCCATGTCCTCCCTTCTTCAACCCACACGCCTGTTCGTCCCTCACTCCGCCCATTCCCCCGTCCCACTTAGCAGGAAAACTCGCTTTGACGTTGCTTGTTATTTCCGCAGCCCTTGACTGCTGCGTGACGGGCTGGTTTCTGCGGCGAAGCAAATAACTCTGAATCAGTGCGTCCTAGAGCTTTGATACGAAGTTTTCTGTCTCGCGCTGATATCCTTGCAATGAGATTTTTTGGTCTTTCTATGTTAACTTAGATGTTTCGCCTAAGGCAATTGTCTTTTATGTCCAATAGATACAATTCTGGGATAGTGGTGGGGTGTCCAAATAACATGTAGCCAGCAATGTCCTTTGGATCTTACAATGTTGCTGGGGTACGCGGCAATATCCGGGATCATTCTGAAAGTCGTCAATTCTTTGAAACCCTCGTCTCTGTAACACCCCCATTGCACTCCTACCCTGTCCTGTAGAACAGTACATTTACGCGCCTCATCCCATCCGTCTTTCAGCCCATTTAATCTTTCCTGAGCCAGCAGATCCTTTCTCGCAAATCGCCATTAAATTTCCCTCAATCGCACCTCACCAAATCGAAGCTCGCATCTCTTCTCGGCCTGCAAGTCCTTTCCCCCAAACCAGTTTTCTCTTACCTCTCCGTCCCTCCCTCTCCCCCAACCGAAGCTCTCATCTTTTTTCAGCCTGCAAGTCCTTTCCTCAAAACCACCCTTCTTTTACTCCTCCCTCCCCCACTCTCTTCCACCATCAAACCTCTCATCTCTTTCCCTCACACTGCAAATCTCTTCGCCAACCCCTCCTACCACTCTCCCTCTTCCAAAATCACCAATCACTTCCCCTCTGATTTCTCTTTCTCCCCCTCCTGCACTATACTCCTCAACTCATCCATTTCTCCCCATCAATCATTTAATCTCTTTATCCCGGCTATGCATTGGGTCATTTTGAAAGTTGTTTTATTGAAAAAAAATGTCTCCTCTCGTGAGAAAATCAACAATCTTACAGTGCTATGCACTTACACATAATGCTTAAGAAAATATGAAACAAGAATCCTCTCATATGTTCCAATGAACTCTGGATAAGGATCTGATGAGGAATATAAAAATAGTCATTGGAGTTCTAAATGTCAAAGTTGGAACAGACAATCACAATTATGAATTTATTATGGACAAAAATGGCATGGAAAATAGGAATAAAAAATTGCGAAAGCTTTAACGGCTGCTATGAATTAAGTGATTTTGTGATGGTAGACGCCATCTTGGCACACATCTCGTACAAGTGTAATTAAGGTCACTTGTGTTCACCAGAATAGAATACCGACAACAAATTGATCATTTCACAATACATCGGAAATGGTGACGCTTCTTGCATGACGTGAAGGTAAAAAGAGGGGAAGACGCTCGTATCGGATATGACAGCAAAACACAAATACAACACACAAAACCTATCAAATAGAGACACCAAGGCTACATTAGAACTGTGATATTATGATGAGATTTGAAGTTCTTGGGAGCCTAAAAGACGAGACCATAGACAACCAGCGATATTACAGACTGACAAAGTAACGACATAGGAACCCCGCTAAAGGCAAATTTAAATCCATCAACAAAACTCAACATATTATACATGAGAACATGCAGGACCAGATGGAGTCTCCACCCCCCCCCCCTTTTTCCTCCTTTACCAAAAAAGCCACGAAAGCGGATGTCTCAGTCATCACAGAGTGGGCACACCAACTCTACAAGAAGACGTGGAAACAGGAGATCATTACAGAAATTGCCGTAGAAAGGGATTCTGACTTCATTGGGTAACTGGCGAGGAATAAAACTCTTGGCAGTAATTGGACAAGTCCTGACCAGAATAATGTTTGATGGCATAAACTTTGCTTTTGAAGCTTGCGAGAAGAACAGACAGGATTCTGAGCTGGAAGACATTGCGCAGATCAAATATCAACTTTCACAATTATCATAGAGAATTACAAAGAGTGGCAGCCACCTTTAATTATCAATCTTATAAATTTTGGAAACGGTATTTGATAGTACACACGGAACAGTAATTTGATAAACACTAAAACATGGAATACTAGATACATGAATAAGAATTTTAAAATATTTCTACGAACATATAGAATATTCCACAAAGGTAAATTATCAGACCCATTTACAGTCAAAACTGGGGTCAGACAAGGATGTCGACTATCTCCAACAATCTTTATCATGGTCATCGTCTGTGTGATGCGGCGATCAATAGAACAACAGAGGATAGAATAACAGAGGGTAAAACAATAGAGGGTAGAACAACAGAGGGTAGAACAACAGAGGGTAGAACAACATAGGGTAGAACAACAGAGGGTAGAACAACAGAGGGTAGAACAACAGAGGGTAGAACAAGAGGAATTTAATAGACATGTGATAGGCAGATGGAAGACCTCTATTGTGCAGATAACATATGTATGCTGGTACATACAAAGGACACGCAAAGAATGACAATTACACTAACTTTTAAATCAGAAAGATGAGATTGCAGATTAGAGTTTAAAAGGAATGAAACACATGATAATAAATAACAAAAAGATCCAAAAACGCCAGAAAATCGAAGAAGTGCAACATTTGACCTATTTGGGAAGTAATACTGCAAATGAGAGAAGAACAAACCAACATGTGTGCGCCAGGATTGGCAATACTAGATTTGCTTTTAACTTTTCTGCCAATCTGGAGCTCGGGGAGCATTTCCATGACGATTAAGATACATCTGTTCAGCACGAATGTAAAGTAGACTCCGCTATTTGGTTGTTAGACATGACATGTGACTAAATGCCTTACATCCAGACTGCAGCCTTTCGTTTCATATGTCTTTGTCGTATATTTCACGTTTGATGATGTGAGGTTATGAAAAATACAGACCTGTAGAAAAGAGCACAACAACAACCAATACAGCAGGAAATTGGGAAGAGGAAGTGGAGATGGATAGGACCTACTCTCAAAGGAGGGGGGGGGGCGGCATCAAGGTGATGAGAAGGGCTTCAGCTGTAGCGGTCAGCGAGCCAGAGCTGACTGCTAGTGTCAGGGTCAGTGACCCAGAGCTGACTGCTAGTGTCAGGGCCAGCGACCAAGAGCTGACTGACTGCTAGTGTCAAGGCCAGCGACCCAGAGCTGACTGACCGCTAGTGTCAGGGCCAGCGACCCAGAGCTGACTCACTGCTAGTGTCAGGGCCAGCGACCCAGAGCTGACTGACTGCTAGTGTCAGGGCCAGCGACCCAGAGCTGACTGACTGCTAGTATCAGTACCAGCGACCCAGAGCTGACTGACTGCTAGTATCAGGGCCAGCGACCCAGAGCTGACTCACTGCTAGTGTCAGGGCCAGCGACCCAGAGCTGACTGACTGCTAGTATCAGGGCCAGCGACCCAGAGCTGCCAAGACCTTTGCGTCAACGTGGTGATCTTGGATAACAAGCTGAACATGGCAGACTGGCTAAGTAGAAGTAATCGAAGATGAAAGGATTACCCGGTACCCACAAATGTCAAGTTGAAGTCGGTTGTGTCGACCGAAACGTGCAAATATCGCAGTCAAGCTGTAAACTATGACACAACGCATTCCGCTTTGCGAACTACATTCTGCTACTTGCAAAATCAATGTCAGGTCGTAGTATCAGGGAATGAGTTTGACAACGCACGACGACAAAGAAGAAAATGAAGAATTAGAAAAAGAAGAAAGAGAAGAAGATGAAAGAAGCCAGGACAGTATAACTAGACATGCACTGGATTGGATTTTACAGGAAAATAAACGAATGGTAACGTCAAGAAACATCTGACAACGGTTGAGGGAAAGCCATTTCAATCGGGGTTCCATGGGCGGAAATCAAGAAGGCAAACAATTGCAACTGGCTGAGAGCATGTGCTGCGGCCTTATGATCCAAGGGAAACCAGACGTATAAACGATGTGTCTTACGAAAATACAGTAAAAGGCAACTAGAACGGATTCTTGAAGTAGCAACCTCATATGAAACCAGCTTTCTATGTAACCGTCAGTACAAGTGCACGGATGCAGACCTCATATAGAACAGAATGACAATAATAATAGTGCCAAAAGTCAAAAAGGTTCATGTCGAAGACTTCAAACTCTTGAGGTACATAATGGCTTCAATGGTCAAACTGCAACCTTCCATCTACTTTCCTTCTGAGCGCTTCACTGTGACTATTTGTTTCTTCTGCAACAGGCATTGTGCTTCCACGCACTCTCTTTTTCCCATTGTACTCCAAATCAGTGCATGCCTGGCTTATATTGTTAATGTTTTTCACGAAGGTCAAGCTATCCATTTTCACCATTTTTTCGTAACGTCCAGCTGCATTGGTTGTTGTGTTCATTGATTGCTGCCCTAGTATTCATTTGTTACTACTTCTGTCAGTTTAAACGGAGTGTAAGACAAGGCACATTAAAAGAATAAAATAATTTGCATTCTTGATATGGTACACTCGGGCTACATACCACGTTTAATGGCCGTCGAATGGACTAAATTTTTTTTTTTTTTTTTTTTTTTTTGCGTTTGCCTTATTTCTCTAATCCTCCAAGGCGGTGTGCCTTGCACTGTGGTTTTTATTTCGCGCCTGTCCGCATAGTGCATCCCACTTCAGCATGCATTTTATGTAAGGGTCTGCTTCCTCCTGAATTTTCTAAGGGTTTGCTTCCCCGGGGTAACTACCGGTGCTGTGATGGGGATAGAATCTAGCACCTTGCGGTTGTGAGCCGTGTCGGAGTGAAGTTTGAATCCCATTCAACTCTGGAAAGATGGACTTAGAGTCAAGCTAAGAAGAAGTGATGTTTGTGGGAAAATGTACAAGTGGATCAACCACTACCTCAAAAAAAGAACGGCCAGAGTCCAAGTACAAGGGCAGATGAGCAAAAAGGTGACACTCGAGCAGGGAGTACCCCAAGGGGGAGTACTGTCACCCACACTCTTCCTGGTATATATAAATGACATTACAGAGAATATACCAAGAAGAGTCCATAGCTCAATGTTTGCAGACGATCTGGCTATGTGGACCTCTGAAAAGAATCTCACCATAGCAAGAAATCGGATGCAGCAGGCCCTAACATCGCTGGAAGAGTGGGCGAACTCATGGCTGGTCAAAATAAACGAGGAGAAAACCACATGCACAATATTCTCGCTTTCAATAACACCCCAAAATACCAAATTAAGTTTAAATGGCAAATTCCTGCAGCCAAACGACAACCCAAACTATCTGGAAGTCACATTTGATCGGCGCATGAAATGGAAAAGTCAGATCGAGAGAAACCGAATGAGAGCCAGAGAAAGAATGGCAATCATGAGGAAACTTGCTGGCACAAGCTGGGGAGCAGACGAAGGCATACTAAAGAAACAGTACACTGGAAGAGTGAGACCAGTTCTCGAGTATGGCATTGCGGCATGGACAACAGCAGCAAAGGCGAACTTCGATAAAGTTAGCAAACTTCAAAACCAAGCCATGAGAGTTATAACAGGAGGCATGAAGTCAACGCCAATTGTAGAACTTGAAAAGATTACAAAACTGCAATCCATGACCGATAGAAGAGACTGCAGAGCCCAGCTGCAGTCAGAGAAACTCCGAAGACTGACTGACCATCCAATGCACCAGAGACTAAACAATTTGGGAAATGGGAAACTAAAGCGGAGAAACTTTGCAGAAATAGCCAAAGCAAAGATGCACGAAGATCCCATAAACGCATTAACAACACCAAAACTCATCACTACTGTACGAAAACCTACCTGGAGGCAGGATATATTTCCAGAGGTGGTAGAAAATATACCAGGTATTGGAAACAAAAACTGCCATACTGAAAAAGAAAGGAGAGATACTACCCTAAGCTTTATATCGAAAAGCTACCCAAGCATGGACTGGACCCATGCATACACCGACGGTGTGCCCGAATTATTGATCAGGGAAACTTCTCTGCCCCCTTTACTGTCACCAAACATGCATGTATGCTGGCTCCGGTTTTTTTTAAATTTGATTTTTCTGCCATGCTGTGAAATGCATACAGCGATTTTGACGTCAGAGTTGGGATTCACTACCGTAGTGACGTCGGACTATTAAATCTGAAACGGTTGAGGGCTAAAACCAAAATGTACAAGTTATCTGAACGTGATTTACTTTATCCGGAGTACTGTGCATTAGATTCACATACGGAGGGTGACATGCAATAATGCATGGAGCGGTTCGCCACAGATTGTGGAAACTTCGGCCTCACCATCTCTAACACAAAAAACAGAGGTTCTACATCAACCGGCTCCAGATGTAACCTATTCAGAGCTTTCAATCGTGGTATTAGGCGTTTAAACAAGGGATCAGAACAAACAAAAATAAAAGTCTTCAGTGTAGTTGTTCTACGTACTCTCTTATATGCGTGTGTGACCTAGACCGTCTATAGTTGTCATGGCGATAAACTACTTCCACTTGCACTGTCTGCGGAAACTAGTGAAAATTAGATGTCAGAATAAGGTGTCAAATTAAGGTGTGTAAGCACGATCAGGCACGACAAGGTGTCAAATTCAAGGGTGTAAGCACGATCGGGCAGGACAAGGAGTCAAATTCAGGTGTGTAAGTACGATCGGGCAGGACAAGGTGTCAATTCAGGTGTGTAAGCACGATCGGACAGGACAACGTGTCAAATTCAGGTGTAAGCACGATCGGGCAGGACAAGGTGTCAATTCAGGTGTGTAAGCACGATCGGGCAGGACAACGTGTCAAATGCAGGTGTAAGAACGATCGGGCAGGACAACGTGTCAAATGCAGGTGTGTAAGCACGATCGGGCATGATAAGTATTTACACCATGATATGTGCAGCCCAGTTGGAGATTAGCTGGCCATGTATGACAGATCAACGTCTACCAAAGGAGCTGCTCTATTGTGAACTGCCAAATGACAAGAGAGCAAGCGGTAGGCAGCGGGAAAGTTACGGGGGTCCACTTACGAGATCGCTGATTCAGTGCGGAATGAACATCAATCGTTCAGACTGGCTTTCAAACAAACCCCAAAACACCAAAATAAGTCTTAACGGCAAATACCTGCGTCCAAACGACAACCCAAACTACCTGGGAGTCACATTTTACCGGCGCATGACATAGAAAAGTCAGATCGAGAGAAACCGAATGAGAGCCAGAGAAAGAATGGCAATCATGAGGAAACTTGCTTGAACAAGCTGGGGAGCAGACGAAGGCATACTAAAGAAACAGTACACTGGAAGAGTGAGACCAGTTCTCGAGTATGGCATTGCGGCATGGACAACAGCAGCAAAGGCGAACTTCGATAAAGTTAGCAAACTTCAAAACCAAGCCATGAGAGTTATAACAGGAGGCATGAAGTCAACGCCAATTGTAGAACTTGAAAAGATTACAAAACTGCAATCCATGACCGATAGAAGAGACTGCAGAGCCCAGCTGCAGTCAGAGAAACTCCGAAGACTGACTGACCATCCAATGCACCAGAGACTAAACAATTTGGGAAATGGGAAACTAAAGCGGAGAAACTTTGCAGAAATAGCCAAAGCAAAGATGCACGAAGATCCCATAAACGCATTAACAACACCAAAACTCATCACTACTGTACGAAAACCTACCTGGAGGCAGGATATATTTCCAGAGGTGGTAGAAAATATACCAGGTATTGGAAACAAAAACTGCCATACTGAAAAAGAAAGGAGAGATACTATCCTAAGCTTTATATCGAAAAGCTACCCAAGCATGGA
Source organism: Ariolimax columbianus (assembly GCA_036924085.1). Lineage (NCBI taxonomy): Eukaryota > Metazoa > Mollusca > Gastropoda > Stylommatophora > Arionidae > Ariolimax > Ariolimax columbianus. The sequence goes on along the minus strand of JAVGWX010000001.1, from coordinate 115,623,825 downwards.
CTGGACCCATGCATACACCGACGGTTCTGTAACAAACACTACACAGAACGGAGGGGCAGGAGCATTCTTGAACCTACCAAATGGCAGACAAATAACACTTTCATTCGCTACTGGTAAGTACACAAGCAATGTCAGAGCGGAGGCAGAGGCACTGAGGGCGGCAGTGGAAGAAATGGTGACACACAAAGAAAATGAAAGCCATATAGTCCTGCTTACAGATGCTCTGGCCGTAGTCACAGGGCTAAAAAGCCAGAAAAACACTGAGCTTAATGACTTAAGAGCAGCACTCTGCCAACTGTGCCAGCAGTCCGCACCAAAAAGGGTAGTGGGTCCAATCACACTGTAACATCCAAGGCAACGAGGAGGCAGACAGACTGGCAAAAGAAGGTGCAAGACTACCACAAACAGATACCAGTATGACGTACGAAGAGTCAAAACGGCTTATCAAAGCCAGATACATGACCAAATGGGAAACCGAACATACTGGTTACACCAAAAACGATGCCTATTACCAGTTGAACAGAAGAGAGCAGGTCGTTGTCTTCAGACTTCGCACTGGCCACAATAGACTAAGGTACCACCTATTAAACAAATTAAAGATAGGTGGTAGCGACAAATGCCCGTGCGGTACCGGTAAAATGACCGTTGAACATCTGCTGCAGAACTGCCCGACATACGAGGATCATAGAGAGCAGATGTGGCCATCACCAGTGGAACTGCAAGACAAGCTCTATGGCAGTGTCGACAGCCTCAGGATGACCGCCGCTTTTTTCGAAAAAATAATGGTTACTGTCTGACTGCGTACGAAGAAGAAGAAGAATCCTATTCAACAATCTATTCTTGGAAAATGAAGTCGTTAATCAACATTAGACCAACATAGCTATAAGCAAATGGAATTGTTAATCTGATATTGCCGGATTCGTGTGTTCTTACATTTGCCACAAACAGGTAGAAATGTACGCTTTTTTACTTAGCTGAGCCAAATCTCTTGTGATAATTTTGTGTGCATTAATTATTCTCGTTTCTTTTGTTGCTGTTCCTGTACATATTCGTGCTTATGTGACATCATACATATATCATTTGAACAATGAAGATCTCCGAATTGTTTATCAAATGTCCGCTGTATTTGTTGTCAGATATTCTGTCGATGGTCGCATTCCCAATCTGTAATCAAAAGGGAGATCATTCGATGAAGAAGTCATCGCTGTCTGATCCATTACTAATTGCAAATATGATCACACAATTTGTCTTCGTAGAATATTGTTCTGGCCTCTTCATAGAAATTTTGTATTATTTATATAAATGGCTCTTGTATTTCAGAGTGTCTCAGTGTTTCCATATTCCTGCGCTGTCTATTCGATCAAATCCCTTTTCAGAGTCTACAAAGTACATGCATAGATATGTTTTGCTATATGACAATTCCGACTATTTTATCTGTTATTGATTTCGTCATGATATATGCTTGTTCTTTCAATTATCTGTCAATTATTATGTTCTTTTATTATTGTGTATGTTTCCGTTATTAACGTATACATAAAAAAAATACATCTATTGTTTCTAATCGGAATTACCAGATATAGTAACAAGGCAGTTCTATGGGCCCCCTTTAATTTGTCAGCTGATCTACTTAACAAAATTTTAAGGGTCCTTTTTATGCGCCATTTTTCAGTATGAGGGGCACACCAGAGAATTGATCTTAGATCGCTCTGCTGGGCAGCCAGTACACTAACCACTGCCCCACTGCGGCGCCCTATTAACTATGATATTATTGCGAGGGGGGGGGGGCTTCAAATAAACACCTTCAAAGTGGGATATAAATTAGAAAAGATGCGTTTTATATTGTGACTTGTTAAAATGGATCTAAGGATGTCAATAGTGTCATTCACGTGCCGTTACGGAGCAGACCAACAAAATGACGTCATAATTACAGCTAAAAGATGTCCACCTCGCTACTGACATGCACCAAAGAGGAGCAGTGTTCTATTATCCGTTATTTGAGCAGCGAAGGAGTAAAACCTATAGCCATTAATCGGCAAAGGAAGGTCCAGTACAGTGATGTATAACTTTCCCTTCAAATGGGTATGAGTGAAGTAGAAATTCCTACAACGGCGTGCGTTCTGAGAAAGACTGTTCACGACCGGGTGAGTCACACCGAGTAGTGATCCTATAGTCGATTGCTGCCGTAGACAGCCTCACACAAAAACAAAAATTCCGATTGACTGTTAATGAAAAGCATGCATCACCGTACCGGATTTTCATTCACTGATGAATTTCTTTAGGTATCACCTCTTTCCTGCTAAAAAAATAGCTTAAAATAGAGGCGGCTCCTATTTCGTGCCTGTCAAAAGTAGGGCGGCCATCTTTCAACTGCAATTATGACGTCATGTTGTTTGTCTGCATCGTGATGGCACTCTTGACATCCTTACCAAACATATTAACCAGTTAGAATATAAAGGCATGGCTTATCTAATTTCTATCCTACTTTCAAGGTTTTCATTTGATGACACCACGTATATGTTTTCAATAATTCTAATTACAACAAGGCACTTTTGTAATAAGTAGTGGATCTAGGGATAACTGCTATGAGTCTAGGCTATTGTAAAAATAACAGCAACAAACATCACAAAGCCATGTATTTGTGCAGGACTCGGTGTACATAAATACCAAACATCTTTAGGTATCACGTTTGTCAATTTAAAACAACAAACCGTCCATTGTTTTTATTTCACTGACAAAAAGAAAACGTTTTATGTATGATTTTTTAAATATAATTTTCAATTGTGTCTGTGCATCGGCCGTTAAGCCTTCTCTTTTTGATTTCTAACTGCTAAAGGATTTTTAACGTGCTCGACACTGAATACAGGAGTCCGATCTCACTACCCAGAAATCAGGGATTTTTTGTACAATAACATCCACGTGATAAAATTCCGGTGTCCACCGTGATTCGAACCCGCGACATCAGGCACTCGAGGCGGGAACCTTACCTCGAGGTCACCGAGTCCCCTATGTATGATCTTTGCATTTTATTTTCGAAAGTTGCAAGTTGAGTGTGAGAAAATGTAGATCAGCTGTACATCAGTGATACTTTGGTACTCATTTGACTAGATTCAGAAATTTCAATTTTGCATTTTAACGTTACTGGACGAAATGGGTTCATTTCCAGAGTGCATCAGAACTCACTTTATTTTTTGTGAATTACGTTGTTTATGTTCTAGTGCATTAGAAAAGAGTCTTTATGATCTGTATTGTTATTCTGATTATAATTTTATAGTCATGAATGTCTATCTTATCATTAATAGTTGGAATGAGTCGTCTTTATAAAACGTTTCTTGAATCACATCAAGCACTTTTATAAAACAGAATTTGTATCTGATCAATTCAAGTTGTAATGAAGCACTTCTTCTTAATTTTATTAGTACCTCATAAATTCAAATTGTAAGGATGCACTTTTACATAACTGTATTATTATCTCATCAATTCAAGTTGAAAGGAAACACTTTTACATAACTTTATTAGTACCTCATCTTTTCAAGTTGTAAGGAAACACTTTTACATAACTGTATTATTATCTCATCAATTCAAGTTGTAAGGAGATACTTTAATAAATCATGTTGTTTGTCTGTCCTCTACAGTCCTTCGAGTGCCACGTAATCACTATGTCTGACTTATTTTCACTCAACCAGGAAATATCTCTAATATACATTGTTCTCCGGCTATTGAAAACGTTTTCAGCTGCAGCCCATATCCATTTGCCTAACATACCACTTTCCCTCTCTTTATCCCATTCAGTGTGCCTGATGTTGTCTTTTCTTTCACCTTTTGTTTAGTTCTTCCTAACCTCATAGACATCTTAATATGCATCATCTTGCGCAATAATGTGTCTTCAGGAATCCGGTTGCTCGCGCGGTTAGCTTTTGTTTATTTTACGTGAACCAATATCTCTTCATCCAGTCCTTTATCTGCGGCACAGGCGGTAAGTCTATCGACACGCAGACATGTAAACAGACGAACTGACAAACTACTCACGCACACACATACCAATGTAAACAGCCCCGATATGCTCACCTGCTCTTAACCCAGATATTAACACGGTGCACTGAGGTTGGTACGTCCGGGGAGGCGGAAGGGAATACACGTGTGAGTGACGGCAAATGGAATTCTTTGGCAGTCATTGCCGGCTTGAATAATTGCGATTAGTTGTCATTGTTCAATGTTGCAGCTTTTGTGAGGAGTCCTGACCGAATTAACGTTTTCCTATACTGTTGTTTTTGCTGTCTTGAATTCTAGAAGTGTTGTTGCTGCTGTTGCTTCCTTGACTTATTTAACTGTTGTTGTTGTTGCTGCTGCTGCTTCCTTGACTTATTTAACTGTTGTTGTTGTTGCTGCTGCTGCTTCCTTGACTTATTTAACTGTTGTTGTTGTTGCTGCTGCTGCTTCCTTGACTTATTTAACTGTTGTTGTTGTTGCTGCTGCTGCTTCCTTGACTTATTTAACTGTTGTTGTTGTTGCTGCTGTTGCTTTCTTGACTTATTTAACTGTTGTTGTTGTTGCTGCTGTTGCTTCCTTGACTTATTTAACTGTTGTTGTTGTTGCTGCTGCTGCTTCCTTGACTTATTTAACTGTTGTTGTTGTTGCTGCTGCTGCTTCCTTGACTTATTTAACTGTTGTTGTTGTTGCTGCTGTTGCTTCCTTGACTTATTTAACTGTTGTTGTTGTTGCTGCTGCTGCTTCCTTGACTTATTTAACTGTTGTTGTTGTTGCTGCTGTTGCTTCCTTGACTTATTTAACTGTTGTTGTTGTTGCTGCTGTTGCTTCCTTGACTTATTTAACTGTTGTTGTTGTTGCTGCTGTTGCTTCCTTGACTTATTTAACTGTTGTTGTTGTTGCTGCTGCTGCTTCCTTGACTTATTTAACTGTTGTTGTTGTTGCTGCTGCTGCTTCCTTGACTTATTTAACTGTTGTTGTTGTTGCTGCTGCTGCTTCCTTGACTTATTTAACTGTTGTTGTTGTTGCTGCTGTTGCTTCCTTGACTTATTTAACTGTTGTTGTTGTTGCTGCTGCTGCTTCCTTGACTTATTTAACTGTTGTTGTTGTTGCTGCTGCTGCTTCCTTGACTTATTTAACTGTTGTTGTTGTTGCTGCTGCTGCTTCCTTGACTTATTTAACTGTTGTTGTTGTTGCTGCTGCTGCTTCCTTGACTTATTTAACTGTTGTTGTTGTTGCTGCTGCTGCTTCCTTGACTTATTTAACTGTTGTTGTTGCTGCTGTTGTTGCTTCCTTGACTTATTTAACTGTTGTTGTTGTTGCTGCTGCTGCTTCCTTGACTTATTTAACTGTTGTTGTTGTTGCTGCTGCTGCTTCCTTGACTTATTTAACTGTTGTTGTTGTTGCTGCTGTTGCTTCCTTGACTTATTTAACTGTTGTTGTTGTTGCTGCTGTTGCTTCCTTGACTTATTTAACTGTTGTTGTTGTTGCTGCTGCTGCTTCCTTGACTTATTTAACTGTTGTTGTTGTTGCTGCTGTTGCTTCCTTGACTTATTTAACTGTTGTTGTTGTTGCTGCTGCTGCTTCCTTGACTTATTTAACTGTTGTTGTTGTTGCTGCTGCTGCTTCCTTGACTTATTTAACTGTTGTTGTTGTTGCTGCTGCTGCTTCCTTGACTTATTTAACTGTTGTTGTTGTTGCTGCTGTTGCTTCCTTGACTTATTTAACTGTTGTTGTTGTTGCTGCTGTTGCTTCCTTGACTTATTTAACTGTTGTTGTTGTTGCTGCTGCTGCTTCCTTGACTTATTTAACTGTTGTTGTTGTTGCTGCTGTTGCTTCCTTGACTTATTTAACTGTTGTTGTTGTTGCTGCTGCTGCTTCCTTGACTTATTTAACTGTTGTTGTTGTTGCTGCTGTTGCTTCCTTGACTTATTTAACTGTTGTTGTTGTTGCTGCTGCTGCTTCCTTGACTTATTTAACTGTTGTTGTTGTTGCTGCTGCTGCTTCCTTGACTTATTTAACTGTTGTTGTTGTTGCTGCTGCTGCTTCCTTGACTTATTTAACTGTTGTTGTTGTTGCTGCTGCTGCTTCCTTGACTTATTTAACTGTTGTTGTTGTTGCTGCTGCTGCTTCCTTGACTTATTTAACTGTTGTTGTTGTTGCTGCTGTTGCTTCCTTGACTTATTTAACTGTTGTTGTTGTTGCTGCTGCTGCTTCCTTGACTTATTTAACTGTTGTTGTTGTTGCTGCTGCTGCTTCCTTGACTTATTTAACTGTTGTTGTTGTTGCTGCTGCTGCTTCCTTGACTTATTTAACTGTTGTTGTTGTTGCTGCTGTTGCTTTCTTGACTTATTTAACTGTTGTTGTTGTTGCTGCTGCTGCTTCCTTGACTTATTTAACTGTTGTTGTTGTTGCTGCTGCTGCTTTCTTGACTTATTTAACTGTTGTTGTTGTTGCTGCTGTTGCTTCCTTGACCCATACTGGCTTAGAAAACACTGCGGAGTCTGTATACAATTAGTTTAATTTACATTACCTTGTTCTAAAAGCTATGACCATCCAATGTATTCTGAAATGCATTAATTGTCCCTGCCGCCATTACTTCCTGTGGCAATACATTCCAAGCATTAACCACTCTCTGACTAAAAAAATATTATCTAATATCTAATCTTGACATCTCTATAGATAATTTGTAGCTATGCCCTCCTGTTTTTGTAGGTGGTTGTATTTTGAAAAACCTGTTCTTTTAGATGGTTGTATTTTTGAAAAACTTGTTCTAGTCTAATTTATCCGTTCCTCTGATCATCTTATAAACCTGTATTGTCCCCTTGAATTCTTCTCTTTTTTATTGACATTGTCAGCCAGTTTTTCTGAGTCTTTCCTCAAAACTGTAATTCTGGAATCCCACTATCAGCTACGTCGCTCTTTTTAAAAATTCTTTCTAGCATATTTATATCCCCTCAATGATAAAGACTTCACACCTGTACACAGTACTTTAATCTAGGTCTAACTAAAGCTTTATACAGTTTGACTATCACTTCCATTCTCCTATGTTTAATATTTCTTTTTATCATACCTAACATTGCATTTGCCTTTCTCACTGCTGCTACCTGAACTTGCTCACTCACCTTTTTTTTATTTATTATTTTTATTGATGTATTTGCATCACTAGTTTCTACTTGAAGAGGCGCGCTTATTCCACCCAAGACCGTAGTCAATTGGGCAATATTAAGACGCATACACCAGTGCTTGGATGCATGTGTGCGTCTGTATGTACTTATGCTAGGTTTATGCGCTCTCAGAAGCGAGCCCAACCAAAGTGCAATGGAAGGGCCTCACCCTTAAGCCGCGTGTGAATGTTGTGCAAAAGTGTGATTGTTGGACAGAGTAAAATGAAACAGTAGTGTGTGGAAAAAAGAGAGGCAGTGTGTATTAGGCTCACTCACCTTACCTGTATGATCTATTTATAACCCCTAGGTCCATTTCCTTATCTATCTGTCTAATATTGTTCTCTCTCATTCTGTAATTATTTTCCATATTGGATCTACCCATGTGGATGACTGCACATTTATCTACATTAAACTCCAATGGCAAGCTTTTGTTTTGTTTTTGTTTTTTTTGTTTGTTTGTTTGGTTTTTTTGGGCCTATTTCTCTAATCCCCAAGACGGTGTGTGTTGCACTGTGGTTTTTATTTTGCGTCTGTCGGCCCAGTGCATCCGACTTCAGAATTCATTTTTATGTAAGGGTATGCTTCCCCGGGGTAACGGCCGGTGCTGTGATGGGGATCGAACCCAGCACCTTCGGATTGTGAGCCGTGCCACTTAACCACTAGGCCACGCCGTCCCGGATTTGCCAGCTTATAGACCATTATTGCATTTGATCTAAATCAGACCTTAATATATCCACTTCTGCTTTAGATGAGACACTACAGCGTGCGATTGTATCATCAGCAAATTTTGCAATCATGGATCCCCATATCAATGTCCAAATAGTACATCAAGAACAAAATTGGTTCCAAAACCGAGCCATGTGGCACTCCACTTTTCACTTCACACCACTCAGAATATTCCTGATTTATGCCCACCCTCTGCCTTCTTCTCGTTAACCAATTTTCAATCCAACTGGCAACATTTTCACTTATTCCATGCGATTTTAATTTTCTGTATAATGGTTGATGAGGTACTTTATCAAAGGCCTTTGCAAAATCTAGATAAATAACATCCACTGGCTCCCTCTTACTGTCCTGACTTCTATAATTGTTGTTGTAGTTGTTGCAGTTATTGCTGTCTTCATCTTTACATTTGTTCATGTTTCTCCAGTTGCTTACTTGACTTTTTCAATTATCTTTGCTGCTGAAAGCTGGATTGATTTATCATTGTTCCTGTTGTGGTTGTTGTTGCTACCTTGACTTCTATAATTGTTGTTGTTGATGATGCTGTTGCTGTTTTAACTATTATAGATGTTGCTGCTGTGGTTGTTGTTGCTACCTTGACTTCTATAATTGTTGTTGTTGATGATGCTGCTGTGGTTGTTGTTGCTACCTTGACTTCTATAATTGTTGTTGTTGATGATGCTGCTGTGGTTGTTGTTGCTACCTTGACTTCTATAATTGTTGTTGTTGATGATGCTGCTGTGGTTGTTGTTGCTACCTTGACTTCTATAATTGTTGTTGTTGATGATGCTGCTGTGGTTGTTGTTGCTACCTTGACTTCTATAATTGTTGTTGTTGATAATGCTGTTGCTGCTTTAACTATTATAGATGTTGCTGCTGTGGTTGTTGTTGCTACCTTGACTTCTATAATTGTTGTTGTTGATGATGCTGTTGCTGCTTTAACTATTATAGATGTTGCTGCTGTGGTTGTTGTTGCTACCTTGACTTCTATAATTGTTGTTGTTGATGATGCTTTTGTGGTTATTGTTGCTACCTTGACTTCTATAATTGTTGTTGTTGATGATGCTGCTGTGGTTGTTGTTGCTACCTTGACTTCTATAACTGTTGTTGTTGATGATGCTGCTGTGGTTGTTGTTGCTACCTTGACTTCTATAATTGTTGTTGTTGATGATGCTGTTGCTGCTTTAACTATTATAGATGATGCTGCTGTGGTTGTTGTTGCTACCTTGACTTCTATAATTGTTGTTGTTGTTGATGATACTTTTGTGGTTGTTGTTGCTACCTTGACTTCTATAATTGTTGTTGTTGATGATGCTGCTGTGGTTGTTGTTGCTACCTTGACTTCTATAATTGTTGTTGTTGATGATGCTGTTGCTGCTTTAACTATTATAGATGTTGCTGCTGTGGTTGTTGTTGCTACCGTGGCTTCTATAATTGTTGTTTGTTGTTGCTGTCTTAACTATTATAATTGTGGCTGTTGTTACTTCCTTGATTTCTTTGATTTTTGTTGCTGTGCTGCTGTCCTGGCTTTTATATTTGTTGTTGTTGCTGTCGCTGCCTTGTTTTTATAATTGTTATTGTTGTTGCTGCTTTGTCCTCATTGAATTTTGATGTTTGAAATGTTACTCCAACTGTGGTCTGTACTCTTTGACGAGTTATCTTTAGTAGCGTGTATCATGGCCACTTTTATATCCAGGTGGGCGCTAAGGATTGTAGACAAGTGTGCTCCTATCTGAAATTATATTTACGATTCTCAGAAGGATCACTATTAATAGGGTTACAATATCGATCAGAAGCTTGTTGACCAGGCTGTTATAACCCATCTGTTTCCAGGTTAAATGCACGAACATGTGATATGATTTTAGACAGTATGTTGCACCTGATTCTAACTCTTCGTGTCCATTTTTGTAATTGTTATCTGCTATGTTATTGTTGCCCAAATCTACTCGTGCTGAAATCACGTTTCTTTTGATAGCAGGTTACAGTGGCTGTTCGTATATCTCGAGTCATAATTGACTAGGTGGACACGGGTCCTTGTTGCGGTAGTGCAATTCGACGCTCCCCCGGTAAGCTCACCACTACAGTGCCGATCTTCACCTCATTGACCAGACTGCTGTGACAAATTGTGAGGACTTCATCCGCATGTTTCACCTCACTTTTCTTACCCTTTGCTCCCTTTGTAGTTGTTAGCTAGTATGTTCTATGATCATTGGTGTACGACTGATTTAGTATTAGGTTCCAAGCAAAATTATGTTTTTCGACAACAAAATACATCCTCTTCGCTGCGTCCGCAGCGATCTCTTACGTTCGATGTCCCCGCTTTGATTCACGCGATTTCTGTAAACTGCTATGCTTCTTCGTGTAGATTTTCTACTTTTCTAGTCGCTTGCATTTATAATTTAAACCAACGACTGTTCATTTATTCATTTCGCTCCCCGCAAAGCATATGAACAGCACTGTAGAAGGATTCTACTGGAAGCTTGTGCTAAAGTACTTTTGCGTACTTTTGTAGTATTGTTTTTTTAAAATCAATGTATTTGGCGAGATTATATTGCTAGCCCCATGTTTTTAGTTGCATTTATGACATTTGTGAATGCAAAGTTGGTTTAATCATTACTGTCAGGTAAGTTGGGCGAGGTACAAATAGGTGGTAAATCATCAGTGGATAAATGTGAAGGTATGGTTAGGAGGTAGATGAAACACACAATGAGACGTGTGGTGGAAAATAACTTAGGAAAATGTAGAGCAGGAATGAGATGAACGAAAGTTTGAGGTAAGTGTACGCTTTGAATATTTGGATGAAAGAATGAGAGAGAGAGAGAGAGAGAGAGAGAGAGAGAGAGAGAGAAAGAAAGAGAGAGAGAAAGAGAGAAAGAGACAAAGGCAGAAGCATAAATACATAAATAGAACAAGGCAGATAGGGGGAACATATAGCGAGAGAATTCTTAAGTGTTAAATTCAAATACATATATGTATATGTGTGTGTTATATGTTTACAAGGCCAGAGTACTTCTGGGCAAACGAAATACAATCGAAGTAGGTCAGAGAAGACGTCAGTGTTACAATGTTACATCATCATCGTCAGGTGCCTTGCGGTTGGGGTTGGCGAATATGGATCCTCCACCCGCTTCTATTACGTGTGTCCTTAACCAACTCTGTTGTTGACTATCGCCCGTGCCATTCTCTCAAGTTGTTCAACATATTTTCTCTCTGCCTTCCTTTGTCTCTCGTTCCTGCTATTTTTCCCGTTGTCACAGCGTGCTTCAAACCACCTCTTCTCATAACATGCCCGATAATAGATGATTACCTTGTTTTGGTCTTTGCAACAAGTTGTCTTTGTGTTTGTTCCTCGTTTGCTTGCTGATTGTCCATGATTCACTGCCATAAGTCAATACTGGTTCCACATAGGATCTAAGGACTCTCTTTCTCAGTTCCAGCGACAAGATTTTGTTGTACAAGATTCCCTTCAAGGTCTGGAAGACCAAATTTTGCTTAGGCTATTCTGCATTTTACATACAAATGTTACATACAATGGCAATTAGAAATAATATAAGAGGCGTGTCAAAATGAATCCGGACCAAACTGCAACAAACGAACATACGTGCGTCGTGCATGATGACGTCAATTTTGGTGTAAACAGCACATACCAACCGTCAAGTTTGCAGGCAGTGAATGGTGAAAAATGTGTGTCGAAGACAACAGTGAAGAACTGGACAACGATGTTTAAAGAAGGACGTGAGTTAACGAAAGTTCTCCCGAGACCAAGTCAGGTGCAAATTGTTGCGCCAGAAGATGCCGTCGACAAAATTGATGCAGCAATTCGGGTGGACCGTCGACGGAGCTTACGTTCGCCACTCATTTGTCACCATACACTGCATGCATTCTGCGATGAAGGTCAACTGTTCGACATCCTTCAGCTGCTAGAAACCAATTCACCGCTCGCTGATTAACTCTGGAGGGATTTCGTATCACAACCGACATGTTTCCAACGGTCTGCTGAGAAAACTGTGAGTCGGACGATAATGCAATTTTGCAAACTTGACGGCTGGTATGTGCTGCTTACATTTAAAGTAACGTCATCATGCGCATTGTACTTATGTTTACTTGTTTCAGTTTGGTCCGGTTTCATTTGAACACGCTTCGTAGATGCATACAGAAGGTTATGGTTGTTACAAAGAAGACGCAGTTATTTAGGAGGAATTATTTGAGACTTTATTGAACTGGTACTCAGCGTTTTGTAAAGTCGGGGCAATCAATTTGATTTATTCTTCCTTATCCCTCGTTATCTATGTCATTGATTTATTTGTAGTTTGGTAGTCTAGAGCTTATTGCTACCGATTAGGATCACGGATCATCGGCCTTGACAATCATCGGCCTTGACAATCATCGGCCCTCAAACTCGGTCAGTGCTGGGAAGTCAAATGGTGGTCTGGAGAAAACAGAGACAAGAAATGAAAGGATGGATAAAACAAGTGATGATTACAAATGAAGAGAAGGAACGCAATTTGTTGAAGGTACTTGAAGGTTTTCATTAACCTACTTGGCCGACGGTCACTAACGGCTTATTAATATCAGAGACTGAGAGTAATTGTAAAAGAGAGAGTGAAAGAGAGAGCGCGAGAGAGATAGAGAGAGAGAGCTAGAGAGAGAAAGACAGAGCGAGAGAGAAAGAGAGCAAGAAAGAGCCAGAGCAAATGAAAAAGATGATAATAAGAAAGAAGCGTGCAAATGAGAAAGAGTGTGAGAGAGAGAGAGATCGAGCGAGAGAGCAAATGAAAGAGATGATAGCGAGAAAGAGAAGCGTGCAAATGAGAGATAGAGAGAGAGAGTCTTAGAGAGAGAGAGAGAGAGAAAGAGAGTTCGTAAGTGCTTTTTTGTACGAGAGTACAATGGGGAAAAGAAATTATTTAAACGTAAGAAAGATACGCTGCAAGCGTTTTGTGCGGTCAGATTACAATTGGAATTGAATATACAATCGAAGTAAGAACAAACGGTAGTAAATACTTTAAAGAGTCATACAATACATTCGACAGATACACAATAATACAAAGTACTTCAACACTGATCGGGGCTTGAACCAGCCCGGCTGTCGCATTGTCCAGAAAGTGAACTTTCTTTTGGTATAACCCAACGTAATAGATTTGTGGTTGAAAGACTTCACCAAAACCAAACAACTTTACATCCCACAAATTATTATATGAAACAAGATTGTAAATGAAGACAACAATTTCCGTTCTTATCCATTATATAGCGACACTCGTGTGTAAATGGATACGATGTGGATTTGTCGATCCACCTCCTCGTTAACCAGGCTGCCATGAAATTCATTAGGTTGCCGATGATAATGTGATGAAGGTGGCTAATAAGAATGCGTTGAAGGAGGCAATTAAGAAATAGTTGAATGGGGTTAGTATGGGATTGGTGGGGGAAAGGGGGGGGGGGTAATTAAAGTGAAGGTGGTTAATGAGAATCATTTGCTAGTGGCTTTTGAGAATAACTTAAAGGTGGCTACTACGAAGTAGTAATAGTTGAAGGTCACGAATTAGAATTAAATTGGCTAATGATAATTATATGAAGGTTGTTGAATGAGTTGAATAGGGTTAATGATGTTTAGTTGAACATAGCCTATGAGGCTAACTTACGGTGGTTAATGAGAATATCATGAGACTAACTGATAAGAATACCTTGAAGGAGACCAATGAGAGAGTTAAAGACAGCCATTAAGAATTAGTTGGAGACAGTTAATGAGAATAATTTGAAGGTTGATCCTTCATTTCCTATGCCAACAAACATAACACATGACAATGTTGGTAGTCTATGATGTGAGTACAAGTCATAAACGTTACAGCGAAAACGGATATTTAATGTTGATGTCCACTGTAGCGTGCAAGTTATGGGTGAGCACAATTAAATACTAAATCTTCATTTCTGGAACAAAACATAACCCCGAAGTTCATAGAGAAAAACTACCCAGACACAGTCTGGACCCATGCATACACTGACGGTTCTGCAACAAACGCAACATAAAATTGACTGAGGTGGTGGTGGGGTTGGGGGGGGGGGGGGGGGGGAGTATGCCTGAGCCTAACACACGGTAGAAAGATAACTCTGTCAGTGGTAACTGAAAAATTCTCAAGCAGTTTTGGAGCAGAGGCAGAGGCATTGAAAGTAGCAGTAGAAACAAGCCTGACAGGAGAAAGCAATGACAGCCAGATAGAGGCTCTGTCCGTGATTACAGCACTAAAAAGCTAGAACAAATTCAAAACTAAATGACAAGATCAGTACTCTCTCAACTATGCCAGCAGTCGACACCCAAAAGAATGTGGTACAGTTGGTTCCATCCAACTGTAACATTCAAGGCAACGAGGAGGTAGACAGACTAGCAAAAGAAATTGGAAGGTTACCACAACCATATTATAATGTGACCTACAAGGGCCAGATACATGGCTAAATGGAAAACAGAGCATATTGGCTACACAACAAATTATTCTTGTTACCAGTTGACCAGAAGAGAGCAGGCTGTAGTCTGCAGACTCCACGCAGACTGAGGTGCCATCTATTCAATAAATTGAAGATAAATGCTACTGACGACTGCACCTGTGGTATAGAGAAAATGACCCATGAACATCTGCTGCGAAATTGCCCGACATGAGAGGAGCAGAGAAAGCATGTGTGGCCATCACCAGTGCCAACATCTTGTTAAGCTATATGGCAGTGTCGACAAATTCAAGTTGTCTGACAGCGTACGAAGAAGAAGAAGAAGAAGAAGAAGAAGATTTCTGAAACAGAAGCAAACCAAACAGTAGTAGTAGTTTCATAATTACAGATAAGATTCTTCCTTTCCGTACTGTCTGTATGATTTGTATCACTGTGATTGTTACCTATGCTGCTGTTGTAGATGTTTCGTTTCACTATCACACTTTTATACTGTCCAACTACTCATTAGACCTTACAAAATTATTTAGTTCTTGTCATCTATTTTATCTTTTCTCCGTGACAAAGACCTTCAGATTGTACCGTATGCTAATGGCTTTTTGTGTTTGTGACCACGCCGAACTGATACATTTTTAAGTTTAGTTTAGTTTAGTTTAGTCGAATAATCAACATCATTGCACACGTTTTAACGCAAACGTGTTCTTTTATTCTACGTATTTTGGGGGAGAATCTCAACACAATGCACGAACTCCCAAGCATAGGCGAGGATCCTGTAATAAATTGGGTAGATTTTAACATCATTTTGAATTTTGCACGGAAAGCGACCGCTAGGCCTGCTCTTTTTGATTTCCAATAGCCGAGGGATTTTTAACGTGCGCGAATGAGTCGAGCGTCCGATCTCTACCACTCTGAGATCCGAGGAAATACCAGAAATTCCACCTATATTAACATAATAACCCCATACTTTTTGGAAGGTGAGTGCTGTTCTTCTCAGTCGTTTATGTTTGTTTGGTGGTCTTTGTGTAAAATATCATGCATTTAATGTGTGTACCTGAAGACTTTCTCTTTGTTTATTTGAGGTGCAAACAAAATTCGCTAGTTCGCTTGCACAAATACTTTCTGTACTTCGTGTGGCTGCTTTAGATTGTATATTCTTGCACAAATCCAAGGTCGGTTCCTTGTTCCGTGCATTGCATTCTTGCATTATTTGTTTGCCGTTAGCATGTATATGTAATAGTAATGATGGCTGTTTTGTATTATGTACATGTCTCTATCGATTTTCTTTACGAATGTGTAATAGCAAAGCATTGTGGGAAATGTGGGACGTTTACAACGCATTCCTGAAAATTGTCATTTAATGTTTGTCATTATTGACTTGTGCTCAGAATATCGTGTATGTCAGATAGATAGAAAATAGAGACAATGAAGCAAAAGCAAAAATAGACAGACACACTATTTGTCTTTTTCTGAACATAGAAGGATAAATCGATTATTAAAAGGATAGCCAGAAACATGAAAACAAACATGCAAACCTCCACACGAGTTCACACGCACGCACACACATACACACACATACACACACAGATACACAAACACACATGGACGCACGCACACACGCACGCACGCCCACACACACATACACACACATATATACACGCACATACACACACACATACACAAACACACATGGACGCACACATGCACGCACGCCCACACACACACACATACACACATATATATTAATATATATATATATATATATATATATATATATATATATATATATATAAACACATACATACATTCATATATATATATATATATATATATATATATATATATATATATACACATATACATACATTCATACGTTACACACATGCATACATACAATCATACACCTACACAAATACACATCTACCCACCTACCCCTATCCTCACCAACACCCCTACACAAACTCACACACACACACACATACACGTTCAGACGTACATACATTTGCGCATACACGCATTCATGTATTCACACATACAAACACACAGCGCATGTATGCATACGTGCATACATACATTCACACGCACGAACATATAACCAGACAGACGGACGGACGGACGGGAGATATATATATATATATATATATATATATATATATATATATATATATATATATATATATATAGACGAGGGATCTACGAATGTGCTGATGGTGGATGGATGGATTGTTGATACATGAATTAAATACGGATGGACAGACAAATAGACAGACGAGTCTGATAGATAAATGGATGGGATTTAGATAAATTGCTTGATGTGAAGAGCATGAATTACACTGGATGGGTTAATATGGTTGGGTGGATTGTGAGTCTATGATGGATAAAGTATTGATTGGATTTTTTTTAAATGACGGTGGGTAAAAGTTCGAATTGACGGACAAAAAACTATGTATATTTGATGAATGGATGAATAGATTACTAGATGATTTAAAAAAAACAATGATTCAATGGTTCATTGGTTCGAATATTTAGATGAATGGATGTATTTGTTGATATATTGGATGATGAACAGATCCATTGGTATACACATGGGTAGATGCATGGAATGATTGATGTTTGAGTATATGCATGGATTGATTGATTGATTGTTATGTAGGTAAATGGACTGGTATTTTACCATTATAGATGATGGATTTATATGGATAGGTAGATAGATAGATGAAATGATTAATGAAGGTATTGGTAAGTGGATTGATGGGAGAATTGACGAGCTGATGGATGGATGGATCTTTGGGTGCACTAACGGATGTTTTGAAGTACTTATGTTTGAATAGATAAAACGATGCATTGATGGATGGTTTGATGGATGGATGAATGACTTTGTGAATACAATAATTAATGGGTTATGATTGCTAGATGATTGAAATAAGAACTGCATGAAAAAATAGATGGATACACGGTTGGATGGATGGATGAATAGATAGATGGGCGTACATGTGCACGGATTGGTTGAAGAATGGGAGGGTGGATTCATTGATGGATTGATGGATGAATGGACGGATAAATGGGTGGATGGATCGATCGATAGATAGATGGATGAATGAATGGGGAAACGGATGGACTAATGATCATCTTGTGACAGTACAACCAATGAACATCTGAATGGACATTATCTTTCTTTTATAGATACAAATACAGTCACACAATATCTTCATCACACACAAAGGTATTCTTCGTTGATGTGGAAAATTGATTACAATTATTTACTGAAATCCTAGTTCACTGCCTGATTACTTAAACAACCCGTTCTCTTCGTTACAACCTCGCTTCAATTCATTGGACTCTGGTACATTGGAATACACATTTACTGCGCAGCAATTTAGGATACATAATTTATGAAACGCACTTGATAATACACGTACTGCGTCAAATTTGATCGTGCACTGTATTTGTTTCTGCCTTACTGAATACCAGGGATAGAGACTAACTCTCTGTTTTATTCATGTCAATGGTTATATACGATGGGGATTCTAGTCTTATGCTCTACCTTCTTCAGTCGAGTTTTACGATATGCTAGGAAGGTTTCAGTGGTCATACTGTCGGTATTTGTGGAGTGCGTAGCCTCGTTGACAATGAGCTGGCTTGCTAAGACTGGGATTACACCGTGCCATGATTCAGCCACGTACGGACAGAACAAAATCCGGGCGTGGTTTATTCCTGGTACGACCACTCCTCCAGTCGACCCTACCTATAAATGGGTACCAGTTGGGAAAGGCATAAACAGTAAGTAAGGGAACTGGCCATCCCACCTCACATAGGCTGCCGCTTAGTTCATGAAGAATTTATCTTCATCCCTGACGGCAATTGTTGCCATTCCACATTTTTCCAATTGCTGGGGTAGTCGAGGGGTTTCAAAGGCTGAGGACTACAGACCGCTTCGCCACTGCTGTCGCCACCTCGTGTGCCGGCTATGTTTGTTTATTTTACCCCCAACAGAATAATAACATATGCCATACCAGGGATTCGAACCACTACCATCCTTGTCGGCAAGCAGGCCTCGAAACCATTCGGCCACTCGCTCCTCACTTACCAAATAGTAGGTAATGTTTATCTTGAGGATAAGAAGACGAAGAACATGATGATGAAGACAAAGATGGTCGTCGATTCGGTAACAATGTGTTCGTATGGCTGTTGTAGAAATATGATTAATAGACACATTTTTTGTCAGACTACAACTGTCAAACGTATACAACTCAGCCTAAACTTGATTTGAAGATTACTAGGATTTCAGAAAAAAAAAGTAGACATTCTCACATGCATTGTTTGGGGAGCGGGCTCTGAAACTGGTGTTGGTAGTGATCATATATATATATATATATATATATACCAGCGGATGTCATTGAATTTCGTGGCCTTGACATTTAACCGTGTATTTATGTGCGCCAAGGGCGGTCTGGGATTAGACGAAAAACTTGTGAGAGTTGCGGAGGTTGCATGAAACGAGCAGAATAATAGTAGAGGTGATTGGGGTGAGTTTTGTGGATGCGAGCAGCGTACACAGACACGTTCTTGTATGTCAATGTATTTGTGTACATATACATGTGCGTTTGTATAATTGTTGCTATGTGTTTCTTTGTTTATATCTAGGTACATATTACTTTGAATTTGTAATTATGTATGCATATTATGTGTCTCTGTAAAACTATGTGTATATGTGTTTCCATACATTTTCTCACATAAAGTAAACACGAACACATGAACACATATATACACAGATGAAATATGAAACACATGTATGCAACACATACATATTGCTCCGAACATTTCTACATTGTCTCTGTGTACGAGGCGTGTTCAAATGAAACCGGACCAAACTGAAACAAGTGAACATACGTACGATGCGCATGATGACGTCACTTCAGGTGTAAACAGCACACACCAACCGTCAAGTTTACTAAAATTGCATTATCCTCCGACTCATAGTTTCCTCAGCAGACCGTTGAAAGCATGGCGGGTGTGATACGGAATCCGTCCAGAGTTGATCGGCGAGCGGTGATTCAGTTTCCAACAGCTGAATGATGTCGCCAGTTGACATTCATCGAAAGATCTTCCGAGACCAGGTCAGGCGCATATTGTTCCGTTAACTCATGTCCTTCTTAAAACATCTTTGTCCAGTTTTTCACTGTTGTCTTCGACACACTTTTTTTCACCATACACTGCCTGCATTCTGCGATGAATGTCAACTGGTCGACATCCTTCAGCTGTTAGAAACCGAATCACCTCTCGCTAATCAACTCTTGACGGATTCCGTATCACACTCGCCATGTTTTTCAACGTTCTGCTGGGGAAACTATACAAGTGTTAGTCTGAGAATAATGCAATTTTCCAAACTTGGCGGATATGTGCTGTTTACGCCAGAATTTACGTTATCATGCGAATTGTAACTTGTTGCAGTTTGGTCCAGTTTCATTTGAACACGTCTCGAAAATATGAGTTTGCATTAGCCTATCTTTGTGTCATTGCATAATATTCGTGTGTAGTCATTTATTTAACTGTGTGCTCATTCATACTCTGTAAATATGCTTCGTACATATCACGCTTTCTCTGTCTCGTTTCTTGTGGTCAGAGGGTGCTAAACCTAAAATCAACAAAATAATGAAGGTTCAGTTTGAAGGCAGTTGTTGAAGTCAATAGAGAGTGTATAAATGGATAGAGGGATGTCAACACGAAAGACAGACGTCGTAGATGAACCGCGGCATGGGAGACCAGCGCAGCGACCGTGACAACTGACGCAGTGAAACAGCAGATCGACTAGCTAGTTCGATAGGCGAGTTTCTTATTGATGAACTAGCATTTAATTTCAAAATGAGTCACGACGCTGCACACAAAATCGGCCATAGGAACGTGTGCAGCAGATAGGTACCAAGGCAGCTGACAATGAGATAAAAGAGACGGTGGAAAATTTGTTAAAGGTCACACCAAAAGCCTTTTTGCTAGAGGGCATCCACAAGCTAGTAGAGAGATAGACAAAGTCAATTGCCAGGCACGGTGACTATACTGAACAATACAAAAAAATGTATGGTTCAAACTCTTGTAAAAAATGTCTTAAATATAATTATTGTTACTAAATGACTGTTTCAAGTTGGGGTGGGGTGGGGTGGGAAGGGGGAAAGCGAGGTCTGGGCTGGACGTCTCTCTCGTTAAAGGAAAGGGAAGCGTCGGTTATAGTATCTCATTTCCAGGTGTAGAGATCTACGCTGGATTCACTGTTCGGCTTGACGGGCACGAGTTTCCATTCCAATAGTCTCCCACATTATTGTTTCCCCATCAGCACCTTCATGAGGGGATCCTCTTTCTTACAGAGCCTGCTGTAGGGGGAGACAGAGTACCCGGCGGTATAACTGATGGGACACATTGGGTTCATTATCCTTGGTTGGCAGCCAATATAAGAGAAGGCAAACTATGATTCGGGTAACGAAGCTCGTTAGCCTGTTCAGGCATTTCGCCTAGGAAATGGGGAACTATTATTTTAAACCCACAAGGGCCAGGGAGTGCTAGCTAGTCCTGGGAGGATGAGAGCATCCTCGGATGTCTCTAGTAGCTAGCATCTGTGGGCAACGACTCCACTTCCTTGTGGAAACCTCGGGAGAGGATAGGGTTACGGGAGTAAACCCAGAAAGAAAATCCGGAATGGTAGCACCTAAGACAAATGGTTTCAAACATTGCGAACACATGCTGACGTCTCCTACAGCTGAGCTGGTGCCAAATTGTCATGCATTGCATTTCTTTGGATTAAACCAGCGAGGCCGAGACTCAACGCCCAAGGTTACACCCTGGAGAACTCACAGGACGCACGCACATTGTCTACAAGTACTGAGACGCCCATACTATGTCTCGTGTTTGTGTGTGTATATATATGTGTATATAATAATAATAATAATAATAATAATAATTCGTCCATCGTCGTCGATGAAGACTACCAACATCATCCCATGTTATAATGCAACTAGTGTATATGTGTGCGCTCATGACTGTTCAAGCCAAGAAAATAAGAATGACCAAATGATATGTATTTCAAGACAGGACCAACTTGGACACTGGTAACACAATTTATGAATAAACAGCTCTTTTATCAGTTTCCTCTTAGTGTAAATAAATGCTCTATGGTGTTTCAAAATTGGTGTAATTTGATAGTAAATGCTGTTCACCTTTTGAATTATATGTGCGATCTCTGTCCACTGTGTCGATGGGAGGAGCATTTCACAGATTTACTATCAAATAATAGACAGGAAATAGAGAGTCAGGTTCCACAAACAAGAGATAGAGGATGTGGGAGAACTGTTGCAGTCTGCCTTCAACGTTGAGATGATACGTAACTCTCTCTCTCTCTCCCTCTGTCACACACACACACACACATGCACATACACACAGTCACACACAAACACGTGTGCGCACACACACATATTTATATGCCTCTCTATCCATAAGTATAAATCTGTTTGAATTTGGGCCAATGTGCTTATTTATATCTTTTGTTATATTTCCATGTGTCTATATGTTCTATGCTTGCCCTTTCAAGGAGATTATGTATCTACGTATGCGTCTTCATACCTCATTGATAAATCTATGTTCCATTGCTGGCTATTTGTATGTGGCTAGCCTTCTCTGCGTGTGAATGCATTTATGAAAGTATTAGAACATCATATCCCGGCTTAGCCGAGCAAATAACATTATTAATTGTATAACATGCGATAGTTACGTCAAGTTCAAATAGTTAATTGAAATAAGTTGCGCTGATCGCTACGATATCGCAGGATTGAGAGTTGAAAAAAATGTTACTTTGTATTTGAATCGGTGCCATTACAATAATCACGCTATATGACTTATTCACTTAAGACATGCAAGTCCGTCAGAACAATCCTGCATTCAATTGAGGGTGTGGTAAAACTAGAAGAGGTGGACATAGACAGAAACGGACGATATGGTGAAATGAAAATGTGAAGGCGGCAATTAAAGACAAGAACATGTCTCTGATAAGGAGACTAGACCAAAGGCCTGTGTGTTTGTATACGTTGAGATAGAGAGAATGTTCTTGCCAGTACTATGGGAGGTACTGAGAGAGCTATGTTCAACATCTTACATAGATTTTTACAGAAAAGTTCGCGCTTTACGGTTGAGAGATTAACATTCCAGTCCTTATACAGTGGTAAATGATAGAGAGAAGAAACCACTCTATATACCTGAATGGAGAAATATGGGGGTGGGAGGGTTTAGGGGGGAGTTATTTCACAGACATACTTGTCCAAAGTGCACATACAGATGAGGGTATATAATTTGTGCAAGATTGTTCGTTGGTACTACCCCGAAATATATTGCACATAACGACAGATTAATACTCAAGCAAGAAGTCAGGGAGGTCATTAGACGAAGTCCTAACTACATGTGGAGACAATAAATCGCCAGATGCATACAAGTCTGTCACGATATAGAGGAAAGGTGGCTCACAGAGATCTTTAATCAGTCGTGAATTGAAGTGACGGTGCCTGGTGATTGGCAAAGAGAGGGGATCATACCTATTGGAAAAACAAGGGCAGCAAGAAAGGATTGGAACTTGTATAACGGCCTATCACTCCTTAGCCAGGACGGAAAAAATGTTTACAGGGGTTCTTGAACAGCGAGTTCGAGCTATTGTAGAGCCACTTTTCAGTTTTACAATCATGATTCCGTAAAAACAGAATGTACAGATGCTATATTTACGCTCAGACAGTTAAGTAAAAAGAACATGATTCTTCTTCTTCTTCTACCTCGTTCGTCTTCAGACCTCAACTTCAATTACTCTAACGAAGGCAGCTGTCGACTAAAGGCTCTGTACACTTCGGTACATCTTCTCGTGGAAGGACACTGGCTGTTGCCAAATGCTACTTGTTTTGTCGGTATACAGTGGACAGAACTGCAAAATATGTTCTGCCTTCATGGGGGCTGTGCCGCAAGTCTGTAGTGCCAATCTTTAACTTGTTGTACAGATGACATCTAAGTCTGTTGTGACCTGTGTGTATGCGGAGAATTATCACCTGTGGTTTCGCCTGGAGTGTTGATGGTAGGCATCGTTTTCTATGTGGCCAGGGTGGTCTTTTTTCCATTTTGCACTGTACGTTGCCCTGATGAATGCTTTAGTCTCATTGTATGTGATATCTCTATCACTCTGCTGCATCATTCCTCCTTCTCTGGCGATTCTGTCCGCCTCCTTATTGCCTAGAATGTCGCAGTGGGCTTGTATCCACTGGACTGTGCTTTTTTTAAGCACTGGGACAGGCGTTCGAGCGAGTCCCCACACCGAGTTCATTTTTGTGCTGGGTCGTGAGCGCCATTAACACTGCAAGGGCGTCTGTGAAAATGACCATTTGCTTTTTTGCCTGCTCCTTATAGTCAATAAGGGATTCAGCTGCTTGTCTCGGGGCACTGGCTTCGTCACTGAAGTATCTGCAGCGTATCCCAGTGGCAAATGCTGCTGTGTATACTTTGCTTTTTAGTTTTATAGTGACGCCTCCTTCCCCGTTTCCAATGGCATCTTTGGCTGACCCATTGGTATAGGCGTGTGTCCAGACTGTTTGTGAAAATGTTTGGTTGATATAATTTGTAACTATGTGTTTTTTCAGTTCCTCCGTATGTGACTTTTTGTCTTCGATGTTGGGAATATTGCATATAATATCATGGAAGGGTCTTCCTTTCCAGAGGCAGCGGATGGAGCATGCTGGTATTGGTTTTATTTTTTCGTTTAAAAATGCAGCACTGTTTTTAATCTTAATTTTTCTTTAATCTAACTTTTTTAGCCTGCCGCGCCGCAGCGCATTTAGTCTGGTGCATCGGATGGTCCATGATTCTTTTGAATTTTCCCGCTTGCTGTAGGACTCTGGTCTCGGCGGTCTTCTATTGGCTGTAGCCCAGTCATAGCTCCTAGATCTTTTATTTGGGTGGACTTCAGGGCTCCTGTTATCATGCGGGCTGCTTGGTTCTGGATGTGCCCTATTTTGTCAAAGTTTGATTTAGATGCCGTGGATCAAACTGCAATGCGGTATTCCAAAACTGGTCTCACTCTGCCTGCGTATTATTTCTTAAGATTGATTCCGTCAGCCCCCCTCCCCACCCCCCATGTAGTACCAGCAAGTTTATTCATGATGAACATGCGTAGCCTCGCCCTATCTGGGTCTTTAAGGCCAATCAGTCTCCTGAGCTACACAGGCAAGCTCATGGAAACAATTATAAATACCAGACAGCTGGCACTTCAAAGAAAAACAAATTATCATACCATAACAAGCAGGCTTCAGGCAGCACAATTCCACGGAAGATCAAGTAATCCACATTGCACAATAAATCGAAGATGTTTTCCAGGAAAGAAAACACACTCTGGCTGTATGGGTAGACCTGGAAAATTCTTTCGACCAAGTATGCAAAGACGGGCTGCGTGGAAAAATGCTGCAATAGGGAGTATGCGGAAAAATGTACAAGTGGATCAGTAACTACTTAAAAAATAGAACAGCAAGAGTGCAGGTTCAAGGATATACCAGCAAAAAAAGAAACCATGGAACAAGGTGTTCCCCAGGGTGGTGTCCTCTCCCCTACACTCTTCCTCATTTACCTAAATGATATTGCCAACAAACCACAAAAGTACCCTTTATTCTCTCTAAGCTGATGACCTGTCCATGTATACTACTGAAAAACACATCACTACAGCCAGCACACGAATGCAAGGCTCTGTGGCACCCTCGAAAGATGGTGCAAGACCTAGTTACTAAAAATAAATGAGCAACAAACGACACATACCATATTCTCCCTGTCAAACACACGGCAGCAAGTAAAACTCCAACTTAATGGAAAAGAGATATTGCTAGGTAAGGCTCCAACCTTCTTAAGAGTTTCCTTAGACCGACGTCTGACCTGGCCAAACACATATGATTCAATCAGAAACTCCACATGGCCTTCATTGATCAGAAAAAGACATTAGACCGCGTAAACTGATCTAAGGAATTGGAGGAAATAGATGAATACAGTGTGGATGGTCAATTACTGGTTGGAATTCATGCCGTCTTGGTAAACAGCGAAGGTGCAGTATGAACATATTGTAACAGATCTCTGAACCAGAAATTAATTGATCTACAAGTTTAAGAACCATGACAAGGCGTTCGACCTTGAGTCGGCATTAGAACCTTTGCGGTTATCAGGTAATAAAAGTTCGAACCTTTCTGGTTAGAATGTCAGAGCTTAAAGGTAAAAAAAAGAACGATCTGCACACCTTGTCTGTCGCAACAGTTCCAGTTAAATGTAAATTCTACATCTGTTAGTGAAGGCAAACGACGAGCAGCGATAGAGAAACACGTGATTCACGCAACAGTCCGAACGGAAACCTGTGAACGAGCTCAAACATTGGAAATAACGAAATACCTAGATCGACACTTCTGTCGTGGCGATCATACAAAAAACGATTCGAGTGAATGATGTTTTATGGTGTAGATCTTTTTTGTCTCGGTCGGTTGTGTAGACTTAATGATGATTGGTCGGAGTCAATAAAGCGTGTCTGCTAAGAACGCCAGCAGAAGCCCCGAATGAGAATTATTGAAAACGATTCATTCAGAGAGAGATGATTGAAGACGAATCAATGAGAGATAATCTTACAAAGATGCATTCAGAGAGAGATGATTGAAAACGAATCAATGAGAGATAATCTTACAAAGATGCATTCATAGAGAGATGGTTGAAGACGAATCAATGAGAGATAATCTTACAAAGATGCATTCAAAGAGAGATGATTGAAGACGAATCAATGAGAGAGAATCTTACAAAGATTCATTCAAAGAGAGAGGATTGAAGACGAATCAATGAGAGATAATCTTACAAAGATGCATTCAGCAGTGTCAGCAGGCAGTCTTACCGGTGATGGAGATTCAGAGATGAAGATGAACCAAAGTATGTTCTGAATTATTCAAAACTATTCATCCAGGAATAGGCATATATACATTTGTCACAAGTAAGTTCATAACTTTAAGACATTCTTTCATTTAGAATTGAGGAAGCGGTCAGATCTCACAGGACCAGAGCAGAAGCAGATTATTTCCAAGCTCGACGTAAATGGAAAGTGCCAGTTGTGATCATTGCGTTAAGTAGAAACCTGCAGAAACACTGCAGGGTCTTTGTAGATTTATATCGTCACATTCATATTTCATCTATCAAGTAGACGAACTGTGCGCTAAAGTGCAGAGTAGTTTAGAATTGACAGAATTAAAGTTAGAAGCAATATACGTATTCAGAGCTAGCGATATACTGACGAGGATCGAACAGTTGTTATGGGTTGTTATGTAACAAAAATAACACGTGCATTTGCATATGCATATGTGAGTCAATAGCTGGATCAATGATAAGGAGAGGATGAAGGGTTCAATTCAAGTTTGCTTCCCATGTTTCTGGGAAAACAAAGATGTGCTTTCTGTTAAGTTTAGTTATTCTAAGTGTGCCACGGTTGTGTAGAAATCAGTGTGATAACAGCAGATATAGATATCAGGCATTGTGCAGGTTGGCAATTGAGTATGAGCTCTATTGCACTTTTACATGCAATAGCATTTGCAGTAGTGTTAGGATTAAAAAGATGTCAGGTGTGCTGAGAATGCAGTAGATGTGAAGGTTTGCTGCATTTTAGATTATTTATGGTCCCAGTGACCAGGGTATTTAACGTAAAGAGAAAACGTTGATGCACATATATTTCATTGCATGTTCTATGATGCCGTGTGCCAATCAATAAAACACAGGTTTTATTTAGGTTGAATAACAATTTGAATAGAAGTCATTAGCATTGTCATACTTGATTTTACTTAATGCTTCCGTGACCAAGGATCGACAAGAACAGGTTGAAAAGAAGAATAGATGTGTCTCTAGGGTTGATCAATAAGGAACAAGTGTTGTGTTGTAGGGTATATTACAACATACCGGTATGACAAATTGGTTTCCAGTGCTTAGGGGTGTACGACATGGATGTGTTCTTTCTCAACTTTTATTCAATATTTAAATGGATAAAATCACACAGTTGACTAACCCCCATGAGAAGTCCCTAAACGAACTTCTGTTTGCTGATATCGTTTAATAAAATGGAGAAGACCTGCTATACCACGTTACCATTCTCAATTTCGCGTGTGACGAAAGTGACATTAAGTTTCTACAACAGTGACACAAATATCAAGCAAGTAAGCGAGTTTACATACCTCGGTATTATGTTCATTGATAACGAAAGAGTTGACACAGAGATCGCACATATAATTCAAAAGGCGAACAGTATCCACTATCAAATTGCATGTATTTTTAAACACCCTAGAGTGTTTTTTTCAACAAAGAGAAGGCTGATAAATACACTGTTTATTCCTACATTGTGTTAACAATGTTAATCTTAGCCCTTCTTAGAAATACATAAGAGTAAGATCCAGAGCTGTGACATGCACTGTGTGAGAAGTGCAGCCGGAAAGACAATTCGTGCCCGAATTCGCAACACCATGTACATACATACAATCACACGCACGCATGCACACACAAACACATATATACATAAATATGTGACAGTGTTACTGTCAGGCACGTGTCAAATGCAGTGTCAGCTGCAAATATCATATGTCAGTTATACGTGAATCGGGCGTGTATGAAATCTGGGAGATATAGCTTCAGATTTGGCCACTGAGGACTACCAATGACTTAAACAATGTACGCGTGTTTTGGCGCAGGTCTGAGAGAGTTCAGGCAAAGTTAAAAACATCTGCCAATTTTAACAAAATCGGCAATAACTTTTTCATTGTTCAATAATAGGACAGGAGAACTAGAAATTATTTTAATTATTATCATAATGCTAAATATAAACCGTGTAAGTTTCGGAAGGTGCGAGTCAATTCAGAAGGACGAGGGAAGAGTTGGCGAATCGCTAATGTTGTAGTAGTTAACAGAAACAGAATAATTTGGTACTTTGGCTACTCCCACGTGGTAGTGTCCATTGTGACACAAACAATTCATAAGGGATTTGAGCTACGTTTGATTTGGTTGCAAACTGTCATAATCAAAATTATAGGGGACACGATAGCCCAGGGAAGTTGAAAGAGAATCCCCAAATGGGGAACAGATTGGCAGATGATGCAAGTCAAGCAATAACACCAGCTGCGACCTGTCAACGGCGTTGCGACAGAAGTACCTCGTGATCATTCTCCATATTGATACGGGAGAGGTTGGGGCTGGGCATAAGGAACATAAGAAACGGATACAGACTGATGCAAGACAGAGTTTAGACAGAGCTATCTATGAGGTTTTATAGGTTTTACACTGTGAATCATGAACATCGCACAATATTGCCTGATGAAATTGACGGTGAACCAACCCCGGTGACTGACAGAGAATTGACTAAAGTAGAAGAAATTTAGCTGTGGATTTTACGGACATCCGCTCTTATGGATCCACTGGAAATGACCACAAACTAAATACAATCTAAGACGGATACTTAAAGAGCGATCCAAATCCGAAAGTAAGCGTCAAGAAAGTGTACCAAAAACTCTCTAGGAGGCACGCTCACAAATCCTGTGCAGGCAACCTTTAATTCCACAGCGAAGACCATACGGATGGAAGACACAGACTGTCAGAGAAGGACGAGTCACATAAACCACGATGGAACACAACGACTGAAGAAATTATATATTTTAATTCTAATTGAAATTGTTTGATTTTATAGTAATAAAAGATAGAACATGGTCACAAATCCGGAGATTCAAGCTGGTTGTTAAATATATATTTTCAGAAAGACAAGTTAATGACTAGTTAAAACATTGATTAGTAGATCATGTTGTAAATGATTATACAATGTAATCAATGAATTTCCATGTGTTTTTATATTGAAAAAAGACGTTTTAGTGTGTTATGTGTTTTGTGTTGGTAAACTGGTTGAAGAAACATAAAGTAGAACTGTTACACATATGCACACACGCACACACCCATACATGCACATACATACATACATATACTCATACACACATACATAGATACATACATAGAGACATATACAAACATATTTACACATATACACGCATATATACATTTACGCACATATAAACACGTATACACACAAACACACATACATCCATACATGCACACATATATACAGGCAGTAACACACATATACACACATACATAAATACATACATACACACACACATACACATCCACACACACACACACATACACACATACATGCCATGCACCACTGACATCAAGGTATTGATTTATTGTTTATGTTTGCCTGAAATGATGAATAAATATAGGGACCTCAAAACTCACACCATACCAAACGTTGCATGAAGCCAAGTTAACGGACCAAAGCCGAAATTCAAATATTTTAGATTAGGCTAGCGCGGCCACAATAGACTGGGCTAACTGGTTGACCATTTGTGTATATACATTGTTTAACGTAGGGACCATGTCACTTCCTTGTGCCAGTCCGTTCTTCTGGTTACGACATCTGCTGTCTTAATAAAAAAAAAATTCACATTGAAAACATTTTGTAGAAAACACTTGATTACCTGAGTTAGGCGCCAGATTAAAAATTAAATGCGTTCAGTTTGTTTGTAACTTTTTTTTTTAGCTCTTTAGTCGACCTGTACGTCTACTGTGGTGGGTGCACTTGTACAGATCGCAGCTCTGGTATGAGCTAGATGAAGCCGGGGGGAAGACTTCCTGCTTAGCGGGCTAGGCTCGAGCTGCTTATTACTGCTCTGCGTTGTAACAAGTGCATGGTGGTTAACCGATGTGCGATCCATTTTAATAGACTCAAACACTAGAACAAAGTAGGCTCGTAGCCTGTATAGCGCCATCTATGCTGCTCTAAACAAACCACCTAACCATAGCCGGTGTTAGACCATATCACACAGTTAATCGCCTCTTACGACGTGCTCTCTGTGGTGCAGTGATGATATTCTTGTCCGTGTCATTCACATGGACCCTGAAGAACCACTAGGGTTTTGAAAGGGAAACACATTATTTTGTCCTTCACTATTAAAATTTTCCATTTATTAATTTTTGTTGTGTAAACACATGGTATATATATCCTTCACTATTAAGGCGTTTCATTTCCTATAAACGTGTTTTACTTGGCTGTTTTTATTTATGGGGAAAAGGGGGTGGGGTGGGATGTGGGGGGGGGAGGGGGGGGGGGGTCTTTGGGATCGGTTAAAACATTTAATTTTTCATTCGCTACCGAATTGTTTTATTTGTTTTATTGTAATCGCCACAAGTGGTGATACTCGACATTGTGCTTCCAGTAGTGGTGATACTCGACATTGTGCTCCCAGTAGTGGTGATACTCGACATTGTGCTCCCAGTAGTAGTGATACTCGACATTGTGCTCCCAGTAGTAGTGATACTCGACATTGTGCTCCCAGTAGTGGTGATATTCGACATTGTGCTCCCAGTAGTGGTGAAGATCGACCTTGTGGTCCCAGTAGTGGTGAAGATTGACATTGTGGTCCCAGTTCCAGATGCGCTAATACACTTTGGGATGTAACATCAACCATTTCCATCACGCTCCCAGAGACGATTCTCCAAGAATGAGATATAGTGTCACCGTCAGAATTACAGCAAAGACAGCTTCGAAATATCAATACACTATTTTTCATTGTTCATTCTTTAAAATGGACAGGTTTTGGTAACAAACACAGACTGTTTAAGCAACATTAATACACAAATAAAAGTTACAGCTGGTAATCCTATTTATATTTGTTCAATGAAGAAAACATATATAATTAAATACACTTTAAGGTATGCACATATATAAGGTTTATATTGTGAGTCAGGACATGCAGGGTGAAAAGAAGTTCTTACAACACGTAGAAATGAAGCAACAATTCCTAAAAAAGAAAATAAAAACAACAACAATCCAGTTGAGAGTTACCACTACAATGGGAACATTTGTTACATTCTATGAGGGACATCTAATTTTGTCGATGGATCCCGATTTATTGAAATGATAAATAACACGCGAAATAAAATGTAACAGCTAATTCAATTCATAGCAATAACATTTACGAGATATTTATAATAAAATATACTTTACGATCGTTTCATAAGGTGTGTTTTATAGTGTGACACTTATTGAAAGGAAAAATACAGAAAACAATGAAGATATATGGTTTTCCTTATGTTGACATGCTAATCAATACAAGCGCATTTTTCAGATCGGCATCGTGACATAAAGAAATTAGTTCGATTCTGCATCCAGCCAATGCTGTGTTAATGTGGCAGGCGCATAAATCCGGGAAATAGTCCCTGTTGTACGAGGCGTGTTCGAATGAACCGGACCAAACCGCAACAAGCGAACATACGTACGTTGCGCATGATGACGTCACTTCTGGTGTAACCAGCACATACAAGGAGTCAAGTTTGCAACATTGCATTATCCTTCGACTCATACTTTCCTCAGCAGACCGTTGAAAACATGACGGATGTGATGCATAATCCGTCCAAAGTTGACAAGGGAGCGGGGGTTCTGTTTCTAACAGCTGAGCGATGTCGACCAGTTGACATTCATCGCAGAATGTAGGCAGTGTATGGTAACAAAAATGTGCCGAAGACAACAGTGAAGAACTGGAGACCGATCTTTAGAGAAAGACGTGTTGCAGATTGGACCAGTTTCATTTGAACACGCCTCGTATATCTACGCTAGAAGAATTCTAAAATGTCAACTCGACATCACATAAATATATTCGTGTTGATGCTGGTATCAGCATTAGCTTGGGATTTGGAATTAAGTTAGCACGATATGTGATGAGTCGCTATCACTATCTAGTTCTCATTTATCCAAATATTCTGTTCAGTTATTGAATGAATGCCAGAAAGGAAAATTATTCGTAGCTATTGTGAACGCAAATTGACTGTCAGTTCTTGAAGCACGCTCTTGCGCACGTACACACATACACACACAAACTCACACACATACACACACGGACGAAGGCACGAACCACACAACACACACGCACTCATGCATACACCACACACACTCTCACATACACTATCACAAAATATCCCATACACTTTTACGGACGTACACACACATATATATATATATATATATATATATATATATATATATATTCTACGCTAATACAATCAGACTCTAGTCGACGTAGCTGTAAATGGCCACTTCGTTCTCTGTTAGAGAAGTAAAGACAATGTCGAATGGAACGTTGCATCCCATAAACACGATGCGGATTTCTGCTATGAGACTGCCTTCACTGTGTCCTCTTATGTTAAGTAACACCATCATTTCGGCACCGCAGGCAGATCTATAGGTGCGAACTTTTTACTGCAATGTTGCAAAGTGTAAGGATACATATACATCATTTTACTCGCCATTTGCACGCCCTTCTCACAGATACCGCTACCTGATCCTTCGACATTTGATTATCAACTTCTGGTAGCATGTAGATTGTCTTATCTGCAGTGACGTCATATAATAGGTGGCCATTGGTTGATTCAGTACGTCCCTTATTTCTATATCGATTACAAATATTCTCACTTGTTATGTTCTTGAAGCCATCATATGAAGTCTCGCATTGATATTGTTCTATCTCATCGTTCGCCGATGATCTAACGTAAATTTATATGTACTACATTTCACAGTTGTACTGAAATATCAGCGTCGATCTCTCCGCACATCCGCTTTTTCCGAAAAAGTCTATTTATTCGAATGAACTTTCTAGAAATCGCTTCTGTTCCTAGCCTACCTGAAAGGCAACAGGTGTTTTGATTATCCTAAGGAATTACAATGTATGGTCTATAACGTTATCTACCCGGATCATTCTGATTTTACGGCACCTTTCCCCTTCTCCTGAACGAATAGACAGTCAAAAGATTGGTTTCGACACTCATAAGCGG
Organism: Ariolimax columbianus; assembly: GCA_036924085.1. Taxonomy (NCBI): domain Eukaryota; kingdom Metazoa; phylum Mollusca; class Gastropoda; order Stylommatophora; family Arionidae; genus Ariolimax; species Ariolimax columbianus. The sequence goes on along the minus strand of JAVGWX010000001.1, from coordinate 115,590,583 downwards.
TGTTTTTTTTAATATCTTGGAAGTAATTAGTTATACATGAGAGATAATATTTGTTTCCAGCCTCAGCTATGACAGCATAATATCTCCTTCATTGATGGAAATGGCAATTTGGACTTGAAAGTGGGCCCTCACAAGTCGCCCAAGCCTAAATCTTTCAAATGGTGAAGATGGCAGGGCTCATTTGAAAAATATCCCTAGAGCATCTTATTTTTATTGTTCTCTTTACGTTTATGAAGTTAGGACAGCTAAAACAGTTAATACAAAAATCAGATCGTGATGTAATCGTTGCGAATCAATGCGCTCGTAGTGGAACAGTATTTTAGCTGACACAATTCGGGAAGTAGTCCTGTTATTCCTGCGCCGAAAACGACAACTAATGTTGATCTTAGGAGAAATCCTAAAAAACCCTATTTCATGTCCACGCCGCGCACATGAAACAAGATGTGCTACATCGGCCTGGTCATCGAGAAATTGTTCGATACTTTGATTCCTATAGTGGTGAACTGTCTTGGAAGTTTGACATTATGCTACAGCCAAGTCTGGCTTCAGTACGCAACGGGATATAAGAATGGACTTTGTGACCAGAGAAACATTTCCAAGAGTGTTTAACTAAAATGCTTAATAAAGTGTAACAACAACACATTTCTTGTTCAGCACAATGCCAAAATGTTAACATGACATCGCAGTTGTCTGTTCTAATCTAGATGCAATATTGTTATGGCGATACCTAGTTAAAACACGACGAAAGCCTAGAGTGAAACGGAAAAACAAAACAACCAAGATAAGAACTCGTATACCTCTGGGATAAGTAAATTGGCTGCCTTAAACTGTATCCTGAATCCGTCATTCTCACATTAATTGACAAAATGATATCAGAGACCGTCTAAACGCTAGCACAATACCAGCACTATGAATGAATATAAGAGACCGTCTAAACGCTATCACAATACCGGCACTATAAATGAATATCAGAGACCGTCTAAACGCTATCACAAAGCCAGCACTATGAATGATTATCAGAGACAGTCTAAACGCTATCACAATAGGGCTGGCCCTATGACGGACGATGTTATCACAACAGTCAATCTCTTGTCCCACATTTGGTAAATTTCCATAAGGGAAAGAGCAAATTACCACGCCACTTCCGTTCCAACTTTCAGTTCTCTGCCGTGTTCAACCATCACTCGACTATCGCTTGGCCATCACTCGACTATCGCTTGGCCATCCCTCGACTATCACTTGGCCATCGTTCGACTATCGCTCGATCATCGCTCGATCACTAAAGGGAATGGGGAAAGTGAGCTAAATAGCGGAGTTCTTCCCATTAAGACGTCGCTCTTCACCAAACTCTGCTACCTCCAAATCCCTGGAGGGGTCAAATAAAAAATGTTGGTGTGAAAAGGAAGGGACTTGATTAAAATAAAGAAGATTGCACCAGGGGAACGAAATGTCACCCGAAGACTGGTCCACGATCGTTTCGAATTCCTCTACTTCTTTTTTGTATCCCTCTAGTTCTTTTTGTATTTATTTTTTACATCTCATTTACATTTTTACTAGGCATTTTTGTAGACTCGCAGCAAAACACACTAGATTGAACGTAAAATGTTAGATGCGTCTTTGTGCGTGATTCTCAACTTTCCGTGAGGTAGGGTGACACTCACCCTTCATAGCCGTCTTTCTTCACTTACCATTAATGACTCAAGCAATAATTTTCAGCTGGGTAGGCTGCAGCACTGCCCGGCTAGGAAACGTCCATTTTTTAGAAGGTAGCAAGCGGACAAACACATTACATGGCATTGGGCCGAAAGGCGAGAACCAGGATGCAGCTGGATCCGTAAGAACTACATAGTAAGGAACAAACTTTGTCCCCTTCTGGTTTTTGTTTCTTTAGTTCTGTCGTCTGCTGTTATAGAAGCAGCAGTATCAGCTACACATCTGCATTTGGTTTTCGGGACTTAAATTTTCATTATTTTTGCATCAATATAAAACACACTGTTTATTGCATGGATTTTGTAGACATTGTTTGAACTCAAAGGTTGCAACATTAAAATGCACACTTACATCAACTCAAGTGAATCTTTCTGTCTACGGACAGCTATTAGAAACAAGGTGAACACCTACAGATCATGCTACGTCAACTCAAGTGAATATTTCTGTTTACGGACAGCTATTAGAAACAAGGTGAACACCTACAGATCATGCTACGTCAACTCAAGTGAATCTTTCTGTTTATGGACAGCTATTAGAAACAAGGTGAACACCTACAGATCATGCTACGTCAACTCAAGTGAATCTTTCTGTTTATGGACAGATATTAGAAACAAGGTGAACACCTACAGATCATGCTACGTAAACTCAAGTTAATCTTTCTGTTTACTTACAGCTATTAGAAACAAGGTGAACACCTATAGATCATGCTATGTCAACTCAAGTGAATCTTTCTGTTTATGGACAGCTATTAGAAACAAGGTGAACACTTACAGATCATGATACGTTTTCCAGTTTATTAAAGTCGAAACATAAATTTCACACACATGACATATATCCCAGTCATTCTGTAATCTTCAGTTCAGTTCAGCTCATACCGTAACCCATCAGGTCGTTGGGGCACACATGAAGACACTCCCAAAAGCCCACGCCATTCCTTCTCTGTCTGTCGCCGCCTGACGTATCTCACCGGGACAAAGGCCTGACCACTCAGTGATGTTGTCCACCCATCTCTTCCTTGGACGTCCTCGCCCTCTCTGTCCCGGTACGGAACCAAAGAGTATCGAGTTGGTAATTCCCTTGCACCTCGCGACGTGCCCGCACCAGGCCATCTTTCGTCTTTTGATAGCTGTGAACAGATCTTCAAAAGGACCAATAGCGTCTTCAACTCTCTGACGAATTACTACGTTCGTGACACGATCTTTATATGTAACATTTAGGAGTTTTCTATAGCACCTCATTTCCATTGCATGTGTTCTGCCCTGGATATCTGCTGTAATGATCCAGGTCTCGCAGGCATACAGAAATATTGATAGCACCAAAGAGCGCATTAGTCTAACTTTTATGCCGAGGGCGAGCCGCTTGTCTTGCCATATAGGTTTCAGCCGAGTCAGCGCCGCTGTTGTTTGTGCTTTTCTTGCAATTACCTCTGGCTTCGATCCCTCTTCGCTGATCAACGATCCCAGATATTTGAAACGTTTTACCACCTCAAGTTCCTGCCCATTTGCCTCTATTACAGATTTAAATCCTGTTATGTTATTGTCGCATGTGTGATTCTTAGGCTTGAAATCACCCGGAGGCGCCCATCTCCTCTCCAAGATGCGGTGGGCCAACATCTGCATTTAACCTGGAGGAGCCCGTCCCCCCAGGCGAGCCATTGCTTCGTTAGCCTAGAGCCTCGTGGTTCTAGTTGCCCAGTGTGTACCCCGAGGAGGTGAGGTTGGCTTGTGAGCTCACTTAATCGGCAGGCTACTAATTTCTCTTTTCACTCTTCCAAGGAAGAGCTAGCCCACCTCAGCGTCACTGGAATGTGGTGCCGAGCATGAGCACACCTTACACACCTTTAATCTTACAAGCACACTATTAGAAACATGCATCACACACATACACACACACATTCATACACACAGATCCATTTATACACGTTTACTGGCAAATAGTTATAAATAGACAAAGCAAACACACATTTACGACACACATGTCAATCAATCTTCCCACTCACGTAAAACCTGCAATGTCCTCTTCGTTATTGGCGAACTCTATCAGACGTGTAACTTTTCTGACTTGATTATTCCGACAGTGTTCATTTATTGGATTCTGTTACAAGGAATACAAGTTCCAGCAAATATGCCCTTTGCCATGAAAACCGTCAGCAGATTCCTTCTACGTTTCTTTGCTCTACTTGTTTTTTTTTCCATTATGTTCGGAAAATAATAGTTCATCGATGCCATTCAGGGTAAAAACGTTGTTGTCTATGTTTTATGTTTCTAAGAATGTGTTCTAAATAATATATATGTTAGTGTTTTCTGTAGAACACCCGAGTGGTGTGTCGGGGTCTTTGTGTATAGCAAGGACAAGAATAGCACCACTACCTCACAGAGAACATGTCCTCAGAGGCGTCTGTGTGACATGACACACTACCGGCCATTGTTCTGTTGTTTGTTTAGAGCAGCATAGATGGCGTCTAATAGGCTGCGGGTCTACTTTGCTCTAGTTTTTGGCTTGGCTTTGTTCGTTCTCAATCTCACGCTACCAAACCATGAAAGGGCTTAAGTAGCAGAATGTAGTCCAGATAACGGGATGCATTGTGTCATAGTGTACAGCTTGACTGCGATATTTGCATCTTTCGATCCAATATATCCGACTTCAGCAAGCATTTTTTGAGTACCGGGTTAGCATTCCCTTTTCGATCCCTTCTTCTTAGCCAGTCTGCCTTGCTGCAACCTGTTATCCAGGATCACCGCGTAGAGGTGTAGAAGGGTCTTGGCAGCTCTAGTTCGCTAACCCTGACGCTAGCTATGGGTAGCTAACCACTGCAGCTCATGCGATGCTCAGCATCTTGATCCCTGCTCTAATTATTGAATCTTAATCTTAATCTTAATAATGGACTCGCACATGGGTTAACCACCCTCCGTAAGCACTTGTCCCAACGCAGCGGAGTATTTAGCTGCTCGAGCCCATCCCGCTAAGCAGGAAACCGTTCTCCCTGCTACATCCAGCTCATACCAGAGCTAGAACCTGTACATGGGCATGTAGAAGTACAGGCCGACTAAAAAATTAGAACTGTAGAACTTTATAGTAAAAACAAACTAAAGTACGGGTCTGATAAAAGAACTACACTAATCGTTGTTACTTTCAACTGACAACAATACCATCTACCATCATTTAATCTGACCATCATTTCACATATCATCTCATCTAACATAATTTAATATAACCACGATTTAACCTAACTATCATTACATCTACCATCATCTAATCTACCATCATCTAATCTGACCATCATTTCACATATCATCTCATCTAACATAACCTAATATAACCACGATTTAACCTAACTATCATTACATCTACCATCATTTAATCTACAATCATCTCATCTGACCATCATCCCATCTACCATCATCTAATCTGCCATCATCTCATCTGACCATCTTTTCATCTAACCATCATCTAATCTATCATCATCTTATCTGCCGTCATATAATCTGTCATCATCTCATTTGACCATCATTTCACTTGACTATCACGTACACCTACCTCGTCCGATGATTACCTCATCTGACCATCATCTCACCCATCTCCTCTTCATTTACCATAATTTTCATCGACCATGATTTCATCTACCATCATCCGAACTGACCAACAGTTCATCTACTCCTCTAACCATCATCACATCTACCACCTGCTCAATTGACCATCATTTCAACTGATCATCATCTCAAATGACCATCATCTCAGCTGACCATCATCTTATCTACCATCATATCATCTTACCAACTCATCTAGTGCATCATCATCTACCCTCATCTAATTTACAATCGTTTAATCTACAATCCTCTCATTTGACCATTGTTCCACCTGACCATAATTTCATCTGACCATCATCTTATCTGACCATCTCATTTGACCATCGTTCCAACTAACCATCATTTCATCTGACCATCATCTCAACTCACCATCATCTCATCTATCACCATCATGGAGATGCGCAATCTTCATCTATGATGAATCTTTACGTCCGCAATTTTCAATCCATACCTTTTTTGTGTTATCTTTACAATCTCCCGTTCATCTTTTTCTTTTAGTATTTTTGCTCCTCTGTGTCCCAGGATCGTCATGTCCTGCCTGACATGTAGCATATGTATGTGAGTGGGGTATCTCCTTGCTCCTTTTATTTTCTCGGTTCCTCTGCAGTGATGGTACGCCTAGCATTCCCCGCCACCTGGGAGGTTGTCACAATAGGGCAGAGGTGCAATGTTCGTTGGCCCGCATCTCTTCTGCGTCCATTGGTATGACTGATAGCAGACAGAGGTAAAGAGCGAGGCAGGAGTGCATTTAACCAGGGGACAAGCCTGGTCATGGCACGGAGATGTTGTTCGCCTGGTGTGCGGACATATCTCATGATCAAGGGTTGAGACTCAACAGTTCGCAGTGAGGTGGCTGCTCTACTGCTTACGACACCCCGAACGAGAACTAAGTCATCTACTAGTGGTTTCACACCTCAACGCCGAATGGGGTGAATATCAAGCAGCTTCCCGCCCGCTTTGATTGGCGGGACGGCAGAGACCTCTTTCTGCGGCTCGACAGGGTTGGGCTGAGACGCAAGCCCCAAATCCCAACCATATCGTAGTCTCCCGTCGCAGTGGTGCTGAGATTCAGGGCGGGATTCCGGCTTAGAGGCGTTCGGCCGTAATCCCTCAGATGGTAGCCTCGTACCATTAGCATATCAGCCAGGCACGTGCACCAAGTGGCAGAGTTCTGCGATTCCTCTCGGATTGAGCGGGATTACCGTAACAACTGTCATTAGTAGGGTAAAACTGACTTGGCTTCCGAGGGTCTAATACCAGCACCCGTTCACTATTGGACCCAAAGAATCAAGAGAGAGCTATTGGTCAGTCAATGACCAAGCGTCTGAAATCTGCGATTCCTCTCGGATTTAAAAGGATTACCGTAGCAACGTCCTGTCATTTGTAGGGTAAACTGACCTGTCTTTCGAGGGTCTGAATCCAGCACACGTTCCCTTTTAGACCCAACGAAAATGCTCTCAGCATGTCATTCATTACAGTGTTGGAGTGTTGAGTCAAATTAAGCCGCAGGCTCCACTCTTGGTGGTGCCCTTCCGTCAATTCCTTTAAAGAACACTGGATGTGAGCCAGTCGAGCAATCGAGAGACTAGCCCCAGATTTCCGAGGGTCTAATTCCAGCACACGTTTCCTATTAGACCCAACGAAAGTGCTCTTGGCCTGTCAATCATTACAGTGTTGGCGTGTTGAGTCAAATTAAGCCGCAGGCTCCACTCCTGGTGGTGCCCTTCCGTCAATTCCTTTAAGTTTCAGTTTTGCAACCATACTTCCCCCGGAACCCAAACACTTTGGTTTCCCTGAAGCTGCCCGCAGTCATCGAAGCAACTCCTGCCGATCGCTAGTCAGAACTACGACGGGATCTGATCGTCTTCGCGCCTCTGACTTTCGTTCTTGATTTATGAACACATTCTTGACAAATGCTTTCGCGGCGATCCAAGAATTTCACCTCTAACGCCGCAATACGAATGCCGCCGTTTGTCCCTGTTAATCATTACCTCCAGTTCCGAAAACCAACAAAATAGAACCGAGGTCCTATTCTAATATTCCATGCACCACTATTCAGGCAGACAATGCCTGCTTTGAACACTCTAATTTTTTCAAGGTAAATGCGCCGGCACCCGGGACGCTCAGCGAAGAGCACCCGCGGGAGAGAGCCGGCAGACGGTAGGGCAGGAGACAACGGGCAGTGAACCGGCGCGAGCCGGACTGCTCGCTTGCGCCTGAGATCCAAGACATTTGATAGGGCAGACATTTGAAAGATGCGTTGCCTGCACATGAGGCAATGCGATCAGCACAAAGTTATCCAGAGTCACCAGTGGGGACGCCGCAACTCAGCGATGAGAAACGACGATTGGTTTTGAACTAATAGAAGCGCTCTTTCCTGCGAGGGTCGGACCTTGGTAAGCATGTATTAGCTCTAGAATTGCCACAGTAATAACAGTAGGATCGTGTCATCTAAGGAATCTCGACTGATTTAATGCGCAATTCGCGGTTTCAGTGAGACAGTGTGAACTTAGACATGCATGTCTTAATCTTTAAGACAAGTATATACCTACTGGCAAGATCAACCAGATATCTGTCGGAGACGGACGAACCACACACACCGGTCGGCGAAGGATGGATGTGTAAAAAGCCTCTCTATGACGGCCGCAGGGACCGACTGACGGACGGTTGTTCCGTCCCTCACTCCACCGACCTAAGACCGCCTAGCAGGCAGGGGCCCCCGTACACACACCAACCAACCGACCGGGCTCGCTCGGGGAGGGATGGTAGCGCTCTGTGCAGAACGGATCCCAACGGCCCCGGCTATGATTTTCACTCGGACTGGAGACGATTTTTGCCTGCCGGCCTGCCCTTCTCCGACCGGTTGATTGGGCGAGGACAGGGCCTGTAGACACGATTCCTGCTTTCCATTTGCCGGCCACAAGCTCATTGCGAGAGAAGGACCTCAGACGAGTCGCTAGCCTTCGACGAACCACACGGACTGACCTCAGACGAGTCGCTAGCCTTCGACGAACCACACGGACTGACAAAGCTTCTTGATACGGACTACAGTAACGCACCTTTACCATAGGTACGACTCCACCAAATTGGTCCTGCTAGAGTGCCGTGGAGAGGCGTGCGAGCTTGGTAGGTAAGCCCGCACTCACTCCGCCTGGCGAGACTGAGATCTCTGTACGAACACTGGATGCGAGTCAATCGAGCCACCGAGAGACTAGCCCCAGATCATCGTATGTCTGATCCATTTAATACCAGAATATCAATAACACGAATCTCAATGGATTCACTTTCTACTGGATATATTCACTACTCTCAGATTCTTACAGTGAACTTGCTCTGATTTCAAAAGCTTCTCAATTTACATGTACGAATTAAGAACGTTTTCTTAGATTGATCGCACAGTTTATTACTCACAAACATAGATATGTCAGCCTTCATGTTATTACCTACACATAGAGTTGCATATTTAAACTTTACTACACAAACATAGATGTATCATCCTTCATTTTACTAACTGTACGCGTAGAGTTAAGTGCCTGAAGTTTACTATATACAAACTTAACTTAACTTAACGTCTATATTCAGGTTTAGAAGACTGCGTGAGTCTGTATACAAGCAGTTTCATTTACAGTACTTTGCTCTAAAAGATATGCGCATCCAATTTATTCATAAGTGCATTAACTGCACCTGCCTCCATTACTTCCTATGGTGATGTATTCCATTAATTCACCACTCTCTGACTAAAATAATATTTCCTAACATCCAATCTGGGCGTTTCTTTAGTTAATTTGTAGCGATGCCCTCTTGTTCTTGTAGGGGGTTATATTTTGAGAAACATGTTAAAGACAAATGTATCTGTTACTTTGATACGACATACGACATAAAATTGAATGTTTACAGTTAGCTACCTAAGCACAAAAAAGGTATATATCCACAGCCGACTTACCGGAACACATTTGTTTTATGCAGACAATCACATTGCTGACCAGTTTTAACGATGCACCTCACTTTTACACACAAACTAGAGCGGTTGATCGATGTCTGTCTTCCATTTGAGCTCTTCATTATTTTATTTTTAGCTTCATTACGGATAATCCCAATATGATTATCAAACATTGTCTTCCATCTACTTCCGCTTTTAATATTGGCAATCCATATTGCAGGTGATACGTTCTTTAAAGAATCTGGTGCCTTGTTTTATACCGACTCCTCTTTTAAAACAACAAATACAACACAAACTGTGCAGACTTTCGTAAATGGACGCTATTTCCCAATAGAAGTACTGAAATGGTATGATAAGATCACTAATGTGGAACTTTTTGAAAAGAATACGGTAACAAACAGTAGAGTGAGTGTTTAAGAGAGGATATAAACGAGGAAGAGTAAACACATTAAGGAAACAGGCAAATATAATTACAAAGCGTAGTCGGTTTTACTGGTCATGGTAATAGAAGGAGACTGGACAAAAACATGTTTGGAGTAGAGAGGCCGAGGCGGAAATGAAAGAAACTAGGAAGATGTGAAAATAAGTAGAATGGATGACTCAGGACATAATTACTTAGCGTAGACCTTTGCTCTACCCTGAAAAGCATTTGTTGTGAAGCACATTACGTGTCCTTGGTTTCTTGTATCCGTTGTGCCATACTTAATGGGGCACCTGGTGTAGAAGAGGAGACGAATAACGAAGATCAATAATGACGACCTAGTGAAATAAGCGGATGAGGTACTTGATGATGATGATTACTATGATGGTGATTATGATATAAATAATTATAGCATTGCTGATAAGGATTTTTGCATTGAGGATAATACTTGGTTATTATAATACTTAATCGTTGTTCTTTCACCGGCGAGTGTATGTTTGATGATAATACTATCAGGGATAGTTTAAAAATATATATAATTAAAGTTAGCAATGAGATGTGAATGGTTCGGCTTCTTACACAATCAGGCGTTAAATTGAATAGAATCTAAAATGTAGCACTGAATGAGCGTATAGCAAACAGCGGCTCATAGCTTGCAGCTTGTATCAGGGAACCCAGAACTAAACCAAGACCCTATTTCGCCTCCTCAGGATAACTGTCTGAAACCATATAGTCTGACTAAGAGATTAGGAGAAGAGAAGGGAAGACAAATCCAGCCCCAAAAATGCCTTGCTGAGTGAGGTCAGATGTATCGGGCCGAAAAGCGCAGATAAAGCAGTATGGATGAAAACTATGACACAACATCCAAAACGTCTTTTTCAGGATAAAGAAGAAGATATTTAAAGGAAGTAGTGGTCAGCATGATGGTACAGGTGATGAGTATATATACTTTCACTGGTCATCTTATGCTAGGCTCTTTTTTAGACGTCGAGGGGTCAGTTTATAAAGACCATACTAACTTTCATTTAATGATACTCCAATATTAGTAAAAAGAATATCACTATTAAAAGGTGATTGATTATTACTTTGAAGGCGAATTAATTATGATTATAACGATATTTATGAGTAGGATACATTACAATTTCCATTCTGTTCAGATGAGCGTTATCTACACCATTGCTTCTCAAACATTTTTACATTGACGACCTTTTGGATTTTTTCACGACCCATCACTCGATGCCATAAATACTATTGGTACTAACACTGTATTACCATATATACCAAAGACAATTTTATAAATGTTGAAAAAATACAGAAAACAATTACCTTGAGTGGGATGGTTATGATTGTTTATTCTAACACACTAACTCAAATCGAGGCTTAATATTCGTTACTGTTTGTCTCATAGCAATTTCGATGTTCGTAAAAGGTTAGCAGTACTTTGTTTTAAGTAACGTCAATGTTGAAAATGCTGATTCACACAAGCAGGTGGTAATAAACGTTAGAATAGCTGTCATCGCTAATTCAAATGGTATAAGAAATTCTGATTTATTACCATGCCAAAACCTGTTTATTTTTGTTTCTTGAAAATTTCAGTTTGAGATTTGAACCACATGAAAGTTCTACAAATTGTTCATGAGCTTTCAACGAGATGTGTTTCACTTTTCCATTTCCATGGTTAAGGGTTTTGAATCCAAACTAACTGATTCTTATTCCGATACAAACTATTCATGAAAATTATTTTTCAAGCATACCAAATTATCAATTCTGATATTCTTGATCAAATCAAAACTAAACATAACATCAACAATAAAATCCTCTGTACATGAACAGATTTCAAATTAGTCATGCTCCACTTTATGTTTCCATACGTTTCATTCTTTTAAAGAAAGCCTGAACTGCATCTTTCTTTCAGTGTCAAAATATTCCTGTTCTCCCATTGGAAAGATATTAAGTGCGTCGAGTTTCTCAAATAAATCTGACAGATAGCATTATTTCCACAGCCAATTTTCATTGTGATTGAAATCGACATATTCGGAGTTATTTTCAGACAGAAATAGTATTATTTCCTTTTTAACACTAATACCGGTCTCAAAGCACGTCTGTTTGACAGTCATCACACTTCTATATCCAGTAAATGTAGGCTGAAATTGGATTACATTTAACCACATAAATTTGCAAAAAGTGCTGGGTGATTCTGATACTGCATGGTCTATAGCTGCAGCACTATCTGCTGTCGTAGTTTTTGGCAAATGTAACCACATATTCTGTCTCTCGGATTTGGCAAGATTTGTTTTTCATTTTGTTACAATTTGGCTCTGAAATGATGGAAGCCAATAACTTGTCACAGTTAATTTAATCTCTCGTCCACAACAACTTCGTACGCCGGAGATACTATAAGACCACTGCACAACTTATCTTATTCCGCCATCTCCCTATTCTTCACTCTGATCGTGCCACTCCTAAAGTTTTTCATGATCCTCCCCATGTTGCCTACAAACCAGACAGAAACCTTACACACTAGCCCTCATAGCCTTCCAGGCACCAGTCCATGTAAAAATAAACGTGGCTGTGTTACCTACCCTCATGTTATCCTCACTCGCTCCATTACCTTTCCCAAAACAAAGTTCATCATCAAAGAGGGATTCACATGTAATTCCCGTAACCTCATCTATTTTATCATCTGCCGCCAGTGTAGTATGACATACATTGAGAAGACTGGTATGGAACTATGTGAGCCTTTTGGACAACACCCCAATGATATCCGTAACGGCACTGGTTCCCCAATTGCCAGCCCCTTCAATGGTCCTGTGCACCGGGATAAGGCTGATATTAGTGTCACAGGCCTAGCTTCTTGCTTCTCTGACACCGGGATAAGGCTGATATTAGTGTCACAGGCCTAGCTTCTTGCTTCTCTGAGGATCCTCATCGATTCGTCCTTGAGAGCAGACTTATCGCCAGCATGGGTGTTTCCAACCACATGTCGTTAATATCTTCCATACCTTTTCTTAAAATCTCATACTGGCCAACATCTACTTGTGTTCTTCCCTCCTCACCCTCACTTATATCAGTCTCAAATCCCGTCTTAAATCACTTTCTTTCTGTTCCCTAGTGGATCACTATTTTGCCTTTTCCGCATTTGGTCGCCACTGGCTTTTCAGGCCCTTCCCCACCCACTTCTTACACTCTCCTGGTCACCTTATCAGACCACTGTCCCTCATTTAGAGCCAAGCCTTCGACTCACGATATAGACACTATCTCAGATAAGTACACCATTTCTTCCTTATATGTTGACATCCCCCATACATATATTAATTCGTTCTTCTATGATTTGCTAAACTAAACAACTTAACACTGTACAACTAAACAACTGAACAATTAACAAGTACTCCGAACACGAAACACTACAAACTATTACTAAGACCGTTTTACGTGGCACAACTATTTTGTAAAAATCACAAACTATTGCTAAGAAGGTTTTACGAGGCACAACTATTTAGTAAAAATCACAACCTATTACTAAGACCGTTTTACGCGACACACAACTATTTAGTAAAAATCACAAACTATTACTAAGATCGTCCGTACACTGCACGACTATTTAGTAACGCGAGTTGGTAAACTGTTGTGAAACTCAACAGGTTGTTAACTAGTTGATGCAGTGTTCTGTTGTCAAGAAGGTTACTTCCGTTTCTCGAAAATGGCGCATCTTTCACACTGAGTCGAGTTCCACTGACAACTGCTTCATTAGCTCCGTACCAACTTGCACGGATTAATTACCTAATTATTTATGAAACAAAATGTTTCAAATGTTACCTCGACTCTTAACAATATTTACGCGATCCCCACAGGGCTCGCGTCCCCTTGTTTGAGAAGCCATGATAACGATGTCGATAATGATGGAGCCAACGTTGATAACTAACGCCTTTTCGCGATAGTAGTATCCAGTTGATTCTAGCGTCCACATTTCCCGTCTTGACACGCTTGTCTAATCCTCTGTAAATTGGTGCCTGACTTACAATAAGGAAAGAAAGACAAAGTGGGGAGATAATGAACTGGTAATTCTTACCTCAGGAACAAAACTGAGATCCAGTAAGCCAGCTCACATAGCAATGGTTGCTTGCAGGACTGTATTGACCGTTATTCCATTGTTTTTCTCCAGACATCACGAAGCTGAGCACGCGAACATCCTCAACTCCATGTGGATGATTGCAATTACGTTCCTCTCCATTGGTTATGGAGACATTGTGCCTAATACATACTGTGGTCGGGGTATTTCCCTTTCTGTGGGAGTCATGGTAAGTCACGTCAGTTTTGGAGCTGATTCTTCCTCTTTATCTACCTTTTTTTATTTTTCATCTTGTAAACGCTTTTGTTCTTTTATATCATCATGTTCTTCACTGATTTTTATTTTATTCCTCGTCCTCTTCTTATTATTGTTCTTCTATTTCTTCTTCATCTTATCCACTCTTTTCTAATTCATTTTTGTATGTTCATTCTCTTACACCGCCTGCTTCATCATCATCATCACCATCTTCTTTTCTTCTTTTTCGAATCTAATTTCCGCGAGAACTAGTTAATTCACTATTGTATTCATACATCATTTATCAGATATTGTTTCTGGAGCTTTCTTTCCGTCCTACAAAACTGCTCAGAACTCAATAGGTTATGAAGACATTAGACCGTGAATAGGGACGTGCAAAATAACAGCGCTGATGAGTCAGTTACTCTTGGTTGTTGTGTATACTCTTCAGTTTTTCATATCAATTTGTTTACCTATGTAATCTGTCACTTGCTAGAAGGCAATCATCTAAAGCATTCACTCTGCTATATTTATCATTTCGCGATCAGTCCAATGTAAATAACATTTATTGTTTCCATTTCGTTAAACTACTTGATTTTGATGTGAGCTTTCGTAGGAAACCAGCTGATGTTTCCTGTCTTGAACCAAGCGTGTTGTTTTGTTCTGTTGTAAACCCATTTGGTTTATCATGTATGTTATATCATTTCTTTAGATGCCATATTACTATTACTATGTATGAAGATCTTCAATGTTTGTAAATACGTAGATTGATTTCATCGGATTCCTTTATACCTAGATTACACACATTGTATTTTCTTTCTTACTGCGTATTTGGCACATCAAACTGTTATGGCGATACGTATGATTATATAATTTCTCATTATAACTATCCTGGCGACATTAACATTTTTAAGAGTATTTTTGTGTGTTTTACACGCTATTATGTTCTTTGTGTCTTTTGATATGGAGCATGTACCCAATTGGTGGCAGTGGTGTGGTAAGAATATAAGGTTGGAGTCGCTTAGTGCCAAAGCTGATATTTTAGTGTGCAAGTAATGTTAACCCAAACAACAAGGTTGGAGTCGCTTAGTGCCAAAGCTGATATTTTAGTGTGCAAGTAATGTTAACACAAACAACAAGGTTGGAGTCGCTTAGTGCCAAAGCTGATATTTTAGTGTGCAAGTAATATTAACCCAAACAACAAGGTTGGAGTCGCTTTGTGCCAAAGCTGATATTTTAGTGTGCAAGTAATGTTAACCCAAACAACAAGGTTGGAGTCGCTTAGTGCCAAAGCTGATATTTTAGTGTGCAAGTAATGTTAACCAAAACAACAAGGTTGGAGTCGCTTAGTGCCAAAGCTGATATTTTAGTGTGCAAGTAATATTAACCCAAACAACAAGGTTGGAGTCGCTTTGTGCCAAAGCTGATATTTTAGTGTGCAAGTAATGTTAACCCAAACAACAAGGTTGGAGTCGTTTAGTGCCAAAGCTGATATTTTAGTGTGCAAGTAATGTTAACCCAAACAACAAGGTTGGAGTCGCTTTGTGCCAAAGCTGATATTTTAGTGTGCAAGTAATGTTAACCAAAACAACAAGGTTGGAGTGGCTTAGTGCCAAAGCTGATATTTTAGTGTGCAAGTAATGTTAACCAAAACAACAAGGTTGGAGTGGCTTAGTGCCAAAGCTGATATTTTAGTGTGCAAGTAATGTTAACCCAAACAACAAGGTTGGAGTCGCTTAGTGCCAAAGCTGATATTTTAGTGTGCAAGTAATGTTAACTCAAACAACAAGGTTGGAGTCGCTTAGTGCCAAAGCTGATATTTTAGTGTGCAAGTAATGTTAACCAAAACAACAAGGTTGGAGTGGCTTAGTGCCAAAGCTGATATTTTAGTGTGCAAGTAATGTTAACCAAAACAACAAGGTTGGAGTGGCTTAGTGCCAAAGCTGATATTTTAGTGTGCAAGTAATGTTAACCAAAACAACAAGGTTGGAGTCGCTTAGTGCCAAAGCTGATATTTTAGTGTGCAAGTAATGTTAACCAAAACAACAAGGTTGGAGTCGCTTAGTGCCAAAGCTGATATTTTAGTGTGCAAGTAATGTTAACCCAAACAACAAGGTTGGAGTCGCTTAGTGCCAAAGCTGATATTTTAGTGTGCAAGTACCCAAAAAACAAAGAGAATTAAGAACCTGCTGTATTGATTAAAAAAATACAAGGGACTTTAGCGAGCAGTTCCAGAAGTAGATCGTCATGTATGGACGCATTACACCTGAAGCAATTAAACCTTGTGGGAAATCGTGACTGAAATGGATAGAGAGAATCTTTACACAAGCACATACAGATATATGGGAAACTTAATTATTAGAGAGCTTCATATGAAAATCTGTAATTTTATTTAGAATATGTAGAACACCACTGCATCATTGTCTCGCAGTAGTCTCCATTGCGATCGATAAACGCCTCACAGCGCCTAAAAAGTGCATGGATTCCTCTAGAAAACAAGGTTTTGGGTCGTGTCTCCAGTAACCCATGCCCCACCTCTTCATCTAACTTGCATCGCCTATGAAAGATATGCTATGATAAGTAACACATTACAGGCATACACTGTAATGGTTAGCAGGAAACCATATCTGCTAAACATAAGTGTAAACTATTACAAACTTAAGAAACCCCAATACTTCAATTGCCTGTGAAGTATTTTGACACATAGGTCTTCTCTCTTCCATAAATAGTGTTCCAGTATCAACATTTGAACCTGCTTTTTTATGACTATTTGAATATGAAGTTTCGTAGCAACTGGCGTAAACATCGATGTCTCACAATAACTGATTGTTCTCGGTGTTCGCTATTAATTTCGTTGTCCAGTGAATTACGCATGAATCTGTCAATGTCGAGAAACTTAAGTGTTGACGTCAGCTTTTCGAAGTGAGCCCCACGCTTTTCGAAAGAAGTCGCGATTTTTCGAGGGTTTTTACTACTCATATGTAATAAATCAATTATTATAATTGTTAATCAATGTTCAATTTTATTATATTCCGTATTTACATTGTCAATCAAGTGTGCTACGGAAAAATAATCTTCGAAGATTGATTCATTTGCGTTTTCGCCCCATTACTGAAGCATAGTTACAAAAGTACAGTTGGTTCCCTTTGCCCTAACACCTTTAACGGAAGCCAGTAACCGAAAATGTGTAGTGACGGTATCATAGCAACGTTTTTACATAGCTAGCCCAAACACAACCATCTCTAGTCGCCTATTACGATATGCTTGGAAGGTCACAGTGATCCCATTCTTTTCAACCTCTCTATCACTCGGGCATATCTTCAAATAAAAGCGTTGCCTAAATGGGAAAAGTTAAGAATCGATGAACTAAAGCAGAGGTCGTTAAACTGTTCAATACTAGGACCATTTTGTAGAGCTGACACATGTACGTTGGCCAAAGCAAAATAGTCAGGCTTATTGAAAAAAATGACGATTTATTTGTATACTTCTGTGGAGGCAATCAGTATGACAAAGCTTCGTTCGTTTTTGTATCCTAATGTGACGTGCATTTACTATTTGTTTGCATCTTACGGCCCAGTTCATCCGATGTCAGCACGCATATAACATGTGGTTGCTTCCCATAGTGGCACAACCTTGCTGAGTTCGAACATACGCATGTTTGGGTTGTGAGCCGTGTCCTTAAACACTTTGATACGCAGACATCACCCCTCCCCCCAAATCCGCATGACATGATTCAGAACAAAAGATAAATATGACAATTACTTAGAAAGGATGCCATTTTTACACGGTGAATGTATACATAATGCGTTAAAATGTCGTATCTATCAAATGTTCTGACGAAAGACTTATTAGTTTCTTCTTCTCTTCTTCTTTTGCGTTCGGTTTCGTATGCTCGTTTTATGCCACTAGATGGGCTGCCTCCATGAAGTGACACGTCAGTCGCAGGTCCTCAATGGTTCCCCACAGTTTGTCTTTTATGTTTCTCTCCTCGGGCCAAGTCTTCTCGCGGGAGTCTTGGTGCAGTGGACATGTTTGTAGGATGTGTTCTGGAGTCTGTGGTCCTCTCTGACATGTACACTGTGCAGTCTGTGCTGCTTTCATTTTATGCATGTGTGCATTTAGTCTGCAATGACCTGTTCTGAGGCGCAAAATTGTGGTATACTGTTTCCTATCCAGTCTATTGATTGGGTCTTGTTGGTATTTACTGTTTGTTCTCTCTATCCACTGTTATTTATATTTTTTTTAATGTTTGCCTTGACTTCTGGCAGTGACACTGGGTGGGTGAATTGTTCTCTTTGTCTTCCCTCCCTGGCTAGCCTGTCCGCCCATTCATTTCCAGGTATGCCGCAGTGAGCTGGAATCCACTGGAGGGTGATTTTATTGTGGTCTGAGAGTTTGTTTAGCTGGCATATCAGTTCCCTTTCCTTACTATTTCGTGGTTCTCTTTGTGTGGCCTGCACAATATCTATGCAGTCGCACAAAAACACTATTTTGTTATCCCTTAACCCCTTTTCAGCAATAGTTTGACTGCTTCAATTATTTCCTGTTGCTATGTACTTAGATTTGTCGAGGGCTCCCGGCAGCACTTGCTTTTTCTAAAACGGTTCCATCCTGTAGAATTATGACGAGTCCCGCCCCTCCTTTCCTCAATACTTCCTCTGATGATCCATCTGTGTAGATGTGCGTCCGCATGGGTTGAGGATAAGCGTCTCCAATATGCTTTAGGGTTTTTTCTCTCAATGCATGGTCTGATTCTTCCACCTTTCTATCGATACCTGGTATTTTCACTTCCACCATGAAGTTGGGCTGTTGGTCTGTATTTTCATATACTTGTATCATTTCCCATGTCGTTGAACATTTTGATATGATGTCACTGTTCCTGGCTGTAAGGGCTTTTGGTAGATGATTGAAGCTTGCTCTTTTTATGCGGTTTTTTGTTAATTCATTGACTTTTCCCTGCATTGGATGTTTATTCATACGCTCGTATTTTATGTCAGGTTTAGTATTTTTCCTTCTCTGAGCTCACCGAGGCTCTGGAGCCCTGCTACAGCTTCGAGTTCTCTAATTGGGCTTCGCAGACCTCCGGTAATAATTCTGAGTCCGGTATTCTGTGCCTTGTCTAGTTTCTGTAGGTTGGTCTTTGCCGCTGTTGCATAGGCACCTATGCCATATTCCAGTATTGGCCGTACGTATCCAGTGTAGACCTGTCTGACTGCGTTTACATCCGCGCCCCAATTTGTCCATGCCAGTTTTTTCATCAGCGTTAGTCTGAGTGTGGCCTTCTTTTGAGTATCCTCTATGTGTGGGCCCCATGTTAATCTTTTGTCATATCTCATTTCTAGGTATGTAGGATTGTTTTCTCTAGGAAGTAGGTTCTTTTCTAAATATAGGTTGATCTGCTCTGGCTTTGTAGAGAGCGAGAAGATTGTTGAGAGGGTCTTGCTTTTGTTTATTGTGACACCCCATGAGTTTGCCCATTTCTTTACTGCATTAATTGCTTCCTGCATTCTTGCTTTTGCGGTTCCAATGTTTTCTGCCTGGGTCCATATGGCCAGGTCATCCGCATGGAGTGCCTTGTGGATGTGTGGTCTGAACTGTTTTGGCAGATCATTAATGAAGAGGATAAACAAGGTAGGGAATAGTGACTCTCCCTGGGGAACCCCCTCATGCAGTTTGACCACTTTTCTCCTGTGTTCTTCCAGCCTGACTCTCACACATCGTGAGTGGAGGTAGTCTTTGATCCAGTCAAGCATTTTCCCCCTTATTCCGCAGCCCGCTAATATTAGCATTAGTCCTTTCAATTATTAATTTGACAGCAGATACAACAGCGGCCTTGGATTATTTGTATTTGCTAAAATGTTACCTGAAATTAGATTTTGCCCAAGATCGTGGAATGGAAACTAAACACGCCTCAAGAAAGAATATCCGTTAAACAATTCAAATAAATGAACAACAACAATACATGAAACACCCTTTCAATACAAGTATATAAAAAGCGTCAGTGAGAATTACAAAACAACAAAATAATTATTTACCAGGATTCATGGTTCTTGACTGTTTGTCAAGCCACAGCTTCAGACACACAATAAAAAAAGCAGAAATAGACAGTCGTATTGGCAGAGCTGCTGGTACATTTGTTCCCATCACAACACACATTTTTTAGAAAACCGGAAACTTACAACTAAAAACAAGGCCATGGTTTATAGTACATGTGTTGCCAGCAGGCTCCTATAAAGCAGTGAAAATTGGGCAACATGAAACTTGGGCAACATGAAAATTGGGCGACATGAAACTTGGGAAACATGAAAATTGGACAACATGAAACTTGGGCAACATGAAAATTTGGCAAAATGAAACTTGGGCAACATGAAAATTAGGCAACATGAAACTTGGGCAACATGAAAATTGGGAAATATGAAACTTGTTCAACATGAAACTTGGGCAACATGAAAATTGTTCAACATGAAACTTGGGCAACATGAACATTAGGCAACATGAAAATTGTGCAACATAAAACTTAGGCAACATGAAACTTGGGCAACATGAACATTAGGCAACATGGAAAGATGTGCAGCATGAAAATTGGGCAACATGAAACTTGGACAGAAATGGTTGTTGTTGTTGTTTAATGCCCACAATGAGTAAGTTTACTCTTTTGTGTACCCTGAAAAGGACGTTATGTGGCGACTTGTAGTAGCTTTCCTCACATCCCGAGGACAAACAAAAACAAAAGCTTAACCCCTCCCATCTTCGTCCAATGCCAGCCATTGTTTGAATGACATAGAGGGACAGAATGACGAATGCAGAGGTGCACTCTCGCACCGGTTTCCCAAGCATGTACACGCTCTAGAGTGCGGAAATGACCATGACTTAGTCGTGTTCGTCGCACGGAAGATGGTCACATTCCCACAGATAGTCTCTGTGGCCAGTTGAAGAAAGGCCAAAGCACGGTTGGCCGACCACAGTTGAGGTTCAAAGTTGTGTGTAAGCGGGACATGAAGACACTGGACATGAGTCTGGCCTCATGGCAAGACGAAGCTGCAGACTGATCTAAGTGGAGATGCATCCCGAAGAGCCACGTCATGCTAGGTGAAGGTAAGTTCTTGCAAAGCGGAGAAGTGAAACGATACCGTCACAGGGAGATAGAAAACTCAAATCCTCGTGATGATAGATACCAATCGACGGTCGCATAATACTATAGTCATTCATGGCTGACAAAGGCTACTACTATTACTACTACTACCACAAGCAGTACGTGGTGCAGGGCTGACTATTTTGTGCTGATTTACAGTTTGGTGTAACCGACCTACTGCCTTTGTAATGCACACTTTGGTGAGAACTCCATCGGTGAATGACTTGCTTCTTTTAACCAACATATACATATAAGCTACTTTGTAACTGGCCTTGGTAAATGTTTCACTGTCAGTATCTTTCCTTCATTAAACAAAAAGAGTTTGGTGAGAAAAGAAACTGTGTCCCAGGGATTTAATTTGTTTACTTAATTAATTTATTTTCTAAATTGATGTGAGCCAGATAATATTTGTTGGCGGGTTACAACGCCACATTTTACATCCCGAGACGTACACGAAAAAGTGGGCCAGGGTCCCCATGAACGTAGTGTAATGCATGGCTCCTCGGTAATCTCACCACAATGGTAAATACAGGTCGATCCCTACCGTGCTAGTCAGACTGCTGTGACAGCTTGTTTCCAGGAGGAAGTTAGCTGGTGTCTTCATTAGTATGTATGGTTCACCTTGTCATGCTGTTAATCTTGGCCCATGTTTAAATAGTTAGTGGAATTCGTAATGGAAACATTTGTAATTATATTGCGGTCTTCTTTCTTTCTTTCCGATTTTCCTTTTATGCCTTTCAGCGTCAGGTTATGATGATATCTGTAGAACGAGGCTGTCTGTCTGACTCATGGACAGTAGCATTTACTGCCTCATACATTTCTGTAAGCCACGTTTTCCGTGGTCTGCCTTTGGTTTAGAACCCGGTGTCTCTAAATAGCATTTGTTGTGCGGAAGGGGAGGGGTGGGGGTATTGTATGGTGGCAGTCTTGTACCGTGGCCAAACAGTTTTAGTTCTTGTCTTTCAATGTAGTCTAATACTGGTGTTGTTCTCACTAGTCTCCTGATGTCATCGTTTCTGATCATGTCTCTCCTTGTTACGCCCACTATTTTCGCAGGCATTTAATTTATGTTGTTACGATGCAGCGTTTTCACATTGATAGCATAAAGTTATAATTATACTACATTATAATTAAATTGCGGTTAACAGAGTAACACATTACTCAATTTATTTTATTCAGACAACATAGTCTGCACATTCTGAGGTCAGGGGGAAATATGTATTTTCTATTTAATGAAAAGGAACCGACTGGATGCAACAATGAATAACTGTATTTCTTCTTGATTCCGTTAACCACTAAGCATGGGACTACAACTATAGATGGCCCGACACAGAACACATTGAGTGTCTGCTCTTGCAATGATTGCTTTTGTAGCAATTTATTATACATAATGATGTAATCAGCGCTATGCACAACCCACTTTTGTCACAGTAAAAGACCCCAGGAGCTAGACGATGAAGTAAATTTTAGTATTACTAGATGATTTAGTTTAATGTACATGGAACTTCAGATATAACATGATGATAAATAAGTTATAGGCAATTTATGTTATGTTTCTACTAGCAAAATCATCATTAAACGCATGAAAACATAATGGTCATATTCCACACGTCTAGCACATGACAATTATGAAAATATAATTTCACGTGATCCAAAATTGCATAATTCATAATACAACATCTATTTCAACAAAATATTGAATGATTATCTGGGTATCCCAAATGTAAACTTGTAACATATTTGTGAATGCATAAATAATTAATTATTTTAAGTTTGCATCGCAATTATTAACGAAAAAAATCCACTTCCTCCGATAACAAGGTAGCGGAAAATTATTCGACTATCTATTTTCCTCCTCGAGTGCGCTATAGCGAGTTTTGTGCAATAACGAAAAAATCAATCCGACTTCAACACGATTTTTTTAATGGCGCTACTGTCCACAGGGGTACGTTCTTGATGTTTCAAGAATCTTAACCCAAGAAAGTTTGAATTGTGTGCAAACCTACCTGGAGGCAGCATATATTTCCAGAGGTGGCAGAAAATATACCAGGTATTGGAAAAAAGAACAGCCAGACTGAAAAAGAAAAAAGAGACACAACCCTGAGGTACATAACGAAAAACTATCCAAGCATGGACTGGACTCATGCATATACCGACGGCTCTGTAACAAACACAACACAGAACGGAGGGGCATGGGTATTCCTGAGCCTACAAAATGGCAGAAAAATAACACTATCAGTGGCAACTGGAAAATACACAAGCAAATTCAGAGCGGAGGCAGGGGCACTGAGGGCTGCAGTAGAAGAAATGGTGACAGGCAAAAGAAATGAAAGCCAGAAAAATACTGAACTCAATGATTTAAGAGCAGTACTCTATCAACTATGCCAGCAGTCCGCACCAAAAAGAGTAGTGGTACAGTGGGTTCCATCCCACTGTAACATCGAAAGCAACGAGGAGGCAGACAGACTGGCAAAAGAAGGTGCAAGACTACCACAACCAGATTCTAGTGTGACATACGAAGAGTCAAAAAGGCTTATTAGAGCTAGATACATGACTAAATGGGAAACAGAACATACTGGCTACACAAAAAACGATGCCTATTACCAGTTGAACAGAAGAGAGCAGGTCGTGGTCTTCAGACTTCGCACTGGCCACAAGAGACTGAGGTACCACCTATTCAATAACTTGAAGATAGGTGACATTGACGAATGCATTTGCGGTATTGGGAAAATGACCGATGAACATCTGCTGCAAAACTGCCCGACATACGAGGATCAGAGAAAGCAGATGTGACCATGACCAGTGGCAACACTAGACAAGCACTATGGCAGTGTCGACAGCCTCAGGATGACCGCTGCTTTTTTCGAAAAAAAAAAAGGTTGACGTCTGACAGCGTACGAAGAAGAAGAAGAAGAAGAAGAAGAAGAAGAAGAAGAAGAAGAAGAAGAAGAAGAAGAAGAAGAAGAATTGTCAGCTGTGCCCCTAATCGCTTCGGCATGCTGTCCCACAAATAATAATATGCAAGAGCGCATTTCAACTTGAAACTCCTTGCTGATGTATATACATACGTACAAGCTCGGACGGTCGATATCACATCGTAAATATTGCAATCAACCTGGCGACTATACGGTTTCACAGGATCTCTACCATCGAATGTTAGTAATATTCGTAAGATCCCAGATGGCATGGGCTAGACACGATCTTCACGCAGACATGATGGTAGATATTCTCGTACCGCTAAATTCAACACTGCTTCGTCTTTTTTCATGAGAAAAAAACATGAAAAAAACTAGTAAAAGTTGATTAAGGTTGAGCTTAATCAAAATTTAAAAATGGGTATGGTCAGATACCGCACCGAGACGAGAACACAAACAAAACCTACGTTACGACCAATAGGCCTTCATCAGGGACAACAACACTGAACTAACAAATCAACATATAAGAAAAAATGGTCAACTCATCTGTTTCAGGTAGTAGACGCTTTCTGTCTAAGCGACCGGTTGTGTCAAGCGCTCGATTGAAACTGAAATAGTAGCGGTCAAACAAAAAGTGGCGGAATATGCCTGATAAGCCAAGCATGGCCAAATAGTGGTCCAGATAGGAGAACAAAGAGAAGGCAATATAAGCCGGGATGGCGTGATATTGATATAAGAGAGGGGGAAGAGAACTGATGGAAGAATGGGGGAGGCGGGGGGGGGGGGGGGGGAGGAAGACAAATAGACGGGGGCCATTGTGAGGGTTTAAGAAAAAGTATGGAAGATATTAATACCATGTGGTTGGAGACAGCCCATACTCGAGATAAGTCTGTTCTAAAGGGCGAATCGATGAAGATCATCATAGAAGCACGAAACTAGACCAGTGACACTGACGTCAGTCATACCCCGGTGCCAGGACCATTGAAGTGGCTAGCAATTGGGGAACCAGTGTGGTTGCGGATGTCGTTGAGGTGTTGGCAGAAACGCTCTCGTAGTTCCATACCAGTTTCCCCAATGTAAGTCATACCACACTGGCAGCAGATGATGGAATAGATGAGGTTACGAGATTTGCATGTGAACCCCTCTTTGGTGAAGAATTCAGCCTTAGGAAAGGTAATGGAGCGAGAAAGGATGACATGAGGGCAGGTAACACAGCCACGTGAATTTCTGCACGGCCTGGTGCCTGGGAGGCTATGAGGGCTGGTGTGTAGGCGACTACTGACCAGCAAGTCCCTCAGGTTCCTGTTACGTTTGTAGGCGACAAGGGGAGGATCGGGAAAAACTTTGCGAGTGGCAGGATCAGAGTGAAGGATAGGGAGATGGCGGAATAGGATATCCCGGACAGAGACGCAGTGAGGGTGATAGGTGAGGACGAGTTTCACACGGTCAGAGGGAGGACGGCGGGTGGGAGTGAGGGAGTCTTGGCGGGAGATAAGAAGAACCCGCTGAAGGGCGGAGGAGAGAGTGGTCTCAGGGTAGAGTCGCTTGCGGAATAAGTCAAGCATCTCGTGGGCCCTGAGAAGGAAGTCGTCGTCATCCTTACATAGGCGTCTGAGGCGTCGGAGTTTGGAGAAAGGAAGCGAATCGCGGCAGGATAGGGCATGGGAGGAAGTGTAGAGGAGGTAGTTGTGGGCGTCAGTGGGTTTGTAATAGACAGTGGTGGAGAGGCCTGAAGGGCAGATAGAGACAGTGATGTCCAGAAAGTGGACAGACGTGATGGAAATGTCAGACGTGAACTTGATCGAGGGATGGAAGTCGTTGACAAAGTCGATAAAGTTCAGGAGATCCTTCTCCGACATGTCAGTAATACCAATCCAATCGTCGATGTATCGATAATACATCAAAGGAAAGGGGCCCTGGAATTGAAGCCAGATCAAGTGTTCCAGGTGACCCATGAACAGGCATGCGTAGCTGGGGCCCATTATGGTGCCCATAGCTACACCGCTGATCTGGTCGAAGAACTGGCCATTGAACTCAAAGGTATTGAGAGTAAGAACGAGTTCTGCTAGACGGACGATGGCAGACGTGGAGATGGATGGGTTAACCCTTCGGTCAAGGAAGAAACGGATGGCCAATAAACCATCAGAGTGGGGGATCGAGGTGTACAGTGAACAGACATCAAGTAGGAAGAGACGATAGGTTTGGTCGGGGGAGAGGACAATGGTAGAGAAAGTGGTTAAGGCGTGGGTGGTGTCCTTAAGAAATGTGGGAAAACTCTCCACCATAGGTTGGAAGACACTATCCAGGAAGTCCGATACCAGTTCGGTGGGACAGGAACAGGCAAAGACAATAGGGCGACCTGGGTTGTCGGACTTATGAATTTTAGGCAGCATGTAGAAAGAAGGCTTACCCAAACAACTGTCAAAGATACGGAGGTTCGTAGCGCTCTTCTGGGGGAGATGTCGTTTGGTCATATCAAGGATGGTGGTAGAGACCTCCTTGTTAAAACGGACAGTAGCATCATCGGCGCGCGGTTTATAGAAAGAAGGATCAGATAGTTGAAGACTGCCCTCCTGAACATATAAATCCTTGCGCCAAACCACCACTGCTCCCCCCTTTTTAGCAGGTTTAATCACGAGATCCCTACGCTGACTGAGGCTAGCCAGAGCATAAGCCTCGGTATGGGAAATTTTCGAATATCGCAAGCGCCGAGGGCAGTAGGCCTTGATATCGCGAAGAGTAGTTTTAATATAGAGGTCTAAGGCACGGGATCGGCCAGGAGGAGGAGTCCAGTCAGATTTACGATGGGAATAACTGGAGAAAGGGTCGTCGGAGTCAGGAAAAGAGCAAGAGTTGGGATTGTTTTGGTACCATTGTCTAAGACGTAGGCGGCGATGATAGGCATGCACATCCTTGAGAACAGAGTATTGGTCAATGGAGGGCTGGGGGCGGACAAAGTTAAGGCCTTTGCTGAGAACTGATATTTCACTCTCAGTCAGAGGAAGATCAGAGGGGATACAGACCACTTGATGGCGATAATCAGTGGACAAGGAGGAAGGAGACGAGTAAGCTTGTCCTTCTTGCGAGCAGACAAGAAGTCGTATAACTGACGATTGAGAGTATGAATAATGTAGCGGATGACAGCATAGGAAAAGTAGTCCTGGGTGGAGAGAGCTAGCAAACAGTGCAGGAGATGAGATTGTGAGGAATGAAGATCACGGAGCAATCTATCGTAGCTGGATGCGATACAGCGCATACGCAGGAAGCCACACTTCCTATCTGCATGGTCAAGATGGCGAAGCTCACGTTGGCTTAAAGAGCCCGCCGCGTGGTGAAACTTGGAAGGGAACCCGCGAGTAAGAACGTTGTAGCGGAGACAATTGCGAATGAATCTCTTTTTCGTCTTTTTTCGAATCACTACTCCAAAAGCATACATCCTATAAGGACACGATATTTCGTTTCATGGATCAGAACACAACCAAGCTGAGGTTGTTAGCCGAGCAACTAACGTCTAAGCCCCGCCATCCTTCTTTATCAGTCTTTCGTAACACTGTCAATGTTTTTAGTTAACCAGTCTCCTGAATACCGTCAACCTCATTTGAATTACAAATACGCATTGGAAGCCAAGAACTTGATATATTCACAGATGCCGGAGTAGTCGTATCCCTTATTATTGGCAGCGACTACAGCCTGGTGCGTGCACGCCTCAGCTCCAACCTTAGCGAGGCATGAAAGTACGCCACCTGCCTACACTTTAAACTAACATCAGTTAGAACGTTTGCAGCGTGAGAAACATTTAAAAAACATAGACAGGACTATGAAAACCACATTTGCACCATCATGAACATACAAAAGGCAGACAAAGTCCTGCGCCAAACCATGTAACAAACCGCATCTCCCCAACCACAAACAGCATCCTCGACCAGAGCCACAAAAATGGACAGAACACAGGCAGACATAAAGATGTTAAATACACTCAGCAAACTCTTGTGTCGGCAATAGATCGAGGACGACCATGCCAGTTTCTCCAGGCGAAGACACCATGCAGCCGCAGAATCCCGCAGAAGTATCAAGTAAAAATAAACGCACCCTTATTGAGCAGCAGCGCGTTGTCTTAAAGCTGGAGACTGACCTAGAATGACCTCACATCTGCATATATAAAGGGCCATTCGGGGCTTCTGCACAAACACATTCAAGTCATCGATTCCTCCTCCTCCTTCTCCCACTCCCATAAATAACCAAATCACCGACACTTCCCTCACTACTTCCACCCTTCCTGACCTACGAGATACGAAGTGCTTTTGAAAGTATGACCTCTGGAAAGTCTGTAGGAAATGACGAAATGTCAGTAAACTGAATAAACATCATTAAACGGATGTGTGCCCACCATCTCTATCCAGCTCTTATCCACTGATTCACCCGTTTACCGGATGTGAAGGACATTCCATCGGGCTAGCGACAGTAGAAAACTGTCTAACTATGCACGAAAGGAGACAAAGAGGACCTTTCTAGCCACCATCCTATCACCCTCCTCTGTTCTGTACACAGAATTCATCAGATGGCTCCTGGCGAGGATTAGCAACACATTCGAGGAAGACCAGCCCATAGAGCAGACTGGATTCAGACGCACCTATTGCACGCTGGACTACATTGAAGAATGTGTTGGTGCAGGAAAAATTGATATCAAAATAAATAATAATTTACTGCAAACCATGCAGGAAGTAAAGGGGGGAGAGGGTGGGCAAGTTGTCACAGATAAACAGCGCTCTATGTGGAAAGATAACATCAAGCGATGGACAAGTCTGGCCCGACCTTCAATGTAGCGATGGCAACTCTGAACTGAGCATAACTCAATTATGAGTCCACTGTGCGTATCGCGTTCAACAATCACAATGTTAGCACGCAAGCTCACCTTGGTGTTCTACGTTCTGTTAAATTAGACTTACTTTGTAGATGATCAAGCCATTGCTTGACAATAGAATCTGAAAATGAAATGCTTGTTAGTGTATACCGGGCAACGCCTAGTGATAAAGTTGGTTATGCTATCCTTTCTACTAGCTATACCAACTTTTACCTGGGTGATACCTCTGATCGAAATAAAAGACCAACCGAAACCTTCTAAGAAAATCATAAACAGCGACTAAAAAAAGTGCACATGGGAACAGCAACCTCAACGTTCAAAATTAAGTGCTGCATAAACGCCCACTGTAGGAGCGAGCCTATGTTGCGTTAATCCAGGCTTCATGTTTAGGTCTAAGATACAGTAGACGACAGATGCATGATATGAGAATGGTAAGGAGAAACGAAAGAAAATATTAAGTTATTCGTGCTTTATTCTGGCACTCTCTGACTTTTGCAGGTGGCGTCAAAGTGTCTCAATTGGGATTTCCCAATTTGCTATTCATTAACAGAGAATGCCCCGCTGATGACGACTTAAATGAACATTCCAGATACGCCTTCAAACCTGTCAGTCTTTGATTATTGCTTTAGTAGAAAGGATAAAACGTAGAAAGTTTAGATTAATGTAATTGAGTATCTACATAAATCAATATTTACTAATCGCAAAATAATTTTCTAGCAATCTGGGTTCCATCATTATGGTTCATATCTATGTAAGAAATATAGTGTACATTTAGATAGGACGTGTGATACCAGACACTTCGAAGTGCAATGCAACAAGAAGTACTCTGATCATCAGCAGTTTCTCAACCACACCTCGATGACGTGTTGTGGCTCTTTAACTTCTTAACACTCATATCCCGGAAGTTAAACTTCGGTCATGTTTACCGAGTGCCTACTCATGTTGCCTTAAATGCAGTACCATGCAAAGAGTAGAAGCTGGATATGATATACGCCTAGGACATCAACGTCCAATTGTCATCTCACATGGAAACATCAGGAGAAGAGAAAGCTAAATATACTTAATAATACACTGAGAAGATAATGTGAAAGGGAACTAGAATTATATGGTTGCATTTGGCGTAGCCCAGGACACTGGTAAGGCGAAGTGTGGTCACAGGTCTATGTAAAGGGAAGAGAGACACACTTTAATGGTGATGATGATGATGATGGTGATGATGCAACATTAAACAACTTGATATTTCGATGCGATATTTATATAATTTGTTGCACTAAGTGTATTGTTCGTTATAATTATTATATGGTTTTGTGTAACACCTGTATAGTTCGATACAATAATTATACAGTTCAATACAATAATTATACAAGTCGATACAGTAATTATGTAATTCAATACAATCATTGTATTTTTCTATACAATAATTATATAGTTCGATAATCCAGTTATTTAGCTCGATGGGCTCTAAGGTAGCTTATGGGACAAGTACAATCAACTAAGTGCATCTCAAGTCATCGCTACACAATTATAAACAGCAGGCTGTTTAACGAGGTAGCGATTGCAACTATTGGTCTGTTGTGATGGGCCTTACATTAGACTGCAGCGGAAGCGATGCGATTATGATAGAAGGGCCGCTGGGAAGAAGCGGGTAAGATTTGCCAAAAGTAAAGAAATCATAAACAATTAGCTTTCAAAACAAACAAATCAAAAATGAAGTTGGATACAAACGACCTCAACTATGAGTGTTTCAAGTATTTGTTATTAGAAATCACTGATAAAGTACAGCTAATTTACGAAAGAAAAATGAAGAATTAATTAGACAAATTATCAAATTTATATCTGCTAGAAATGGCTACTTCAAAGTAAAGCTTAGATCAACCATGCTAAAAGATGATACAAAAGAAGTCAAGTTACCGTAATTTATCCCCTTTTACTGAATACATAATTTAGATTTTGGGTCCAGTGTAATGCTATTTATATTATCTGATTTGTTGATTACATTTAGGGCTGCCAGATTAGGTTGATATATCTGTTGTCTATCGCAGAGAAGTCACAAAACCTCCGGCATACCCAATTGTAAATATGTATGCTTAATCTCTTCCATAGCTTGCTATTGGTCAGACAATTAGAAATAGGACTAGTCACGCTGCTTTTTTCTTTTACTAAAAGCCAGGTGTAATAAAGACTATAACACTTCATCCTCTACTACATTATATATTACTGGACTAGGCTGTTAATTAGCTTGACGTCCAGCCTTTGTCCTTTTTATTTAACAGTATCATTGTTCTATACATAATACAGATCAATCGCACTATAATATTCAGACCAGGAAATTGAATCTTCATTGTAAACCATTATTGCTGTTTCACTGTATGTTACGTCATGATTGATTGATTGATCGATTGATTGTTAACTACCTTCAACGAGGCACTGTCGTCTATTAAATAAGGATAACTAAGGATAACCTGCATATTATATAATAAAGTAGTCATTATGCCAGTTATGTCATATAGAAGCGAATGATGTCTTAGTCTTAGTCAACCGGTGCATCTACAATGGCGTTAGTTCTT
Organism: Ariolimax columbianus; assembly: GCA_036924085.1. NCBI lineage: Eukaryota > Metazoa > Mollusca > Gastropoda > Stylommatophora > Arionidae > Ariolimax > Ariolimax columbianus. The sequence continues at coordinate 115,559,147 of JAVGWX010000001.1, read as the reverse complement.
GTGCAGGTCACAACTCTTGTGTAAGTTGGTATTAGTCGAGAGCATCTCTCTGCTTATCGGACTGGGCTTGAGCAGTGCTATGTTTCGTTGGTTCTATGCTGGTCTCATCTCGGTTTCCAGTCGATTCTTTCTCGAGCACAAGTTGTCCAGTTGATGGCTAACTTGTTTGTTTCAGGATCACGAGTGCTATGCAGCTCGAGAAAATCTTTCGCTAACAACTGCGATACGCCGCAACACTCATATTATGTATTATTCGTAATTACAAGTCGTCAGTAGCTTATAGAGGCAGTCTTCCAGTCATCCCATTCATCATATTGGCGCAGTCCCACCGATCATGTCGACATCACCTTCATTACATGAATGGAAGTCCTCAGTCGCATCTAGAGACAGTTTTCCAGTGATCCCATGGATCATATTTGACGAAGTCTATCCTGATCACATCGAGACCACTTTGATCTTCCTCCGACAAAGAGGAACAAGACCACGGACGTGATACTTGGGTTTAGAGCCTACGAACTTCCCCATCAGCGACAATCCGCAACAAAGTTCGATCACAGCACGCCAGATTAAGAGAGGAGAAAGAACTGGGCAATAACTCTATCGATAAGGTTAGGTTTAGTGGTAGGAGTGTTTTAGATAAGCGTGTGAGAAAAAGAATTTAAGTTGTTAGAGATTTATAGTTGGAAGTGTTACTGGAATAAATACTCTTTTGTATCGTGTTTATATTTAGTGTTACTTGAATTTGTTTAGAGTGAGAGTAGAGTGCAACAGAATAGAGCAGACCGCTTTACCGTCTGCGACGGAGCTCGATCGGCTCTGGTACAGGTGAACCAGGGTTCTCCAGGCGGTTGTGCTATGCTTGACTTCATCTGCGTGTCACTCCCTACTACGGAGATCATATCGATCCCTCACCTCGTAAGCCAGATGGCCATAAGAACAACCCGTTTCCAGGTAGCGCTACTAGGAAGTCGAAGTGAGGGTCTTGGTCAGTATGTTTTACCTGACCCTAACTAACATGTCTGACCAGTATGTTTTTGCCTGACCCTAACTAATATGTCTGACCAGTATGTTTTGCCTGACCCTAACTAACATGTCTGACCAGTATATTTTGCCTCACCATAGGTAAGTCTTCCTCCCCACAACGATTTGATAAGATACGTATAGAAACGATACAGAGCTATACAATATAAAAGTAACGACAACATTGGCGATATCGAGAATAATTATAAAACACACTAAAAATGCATACATGCACCTTTGTGTAAAACAGGCCAGAAAATAGCGAATTAGAACAACTAATAACATCTTTTTAACATCCAACTTTTGCATCTATATATATATCATCATCATCATGTAGCATGTCCTTTACAGAACGTCGCAACTGGTAGCGTTTTTGTTGCCAGCACATTTGATCTCCATCTTTGTTGCACTAGGATGTAATCTATTTGGTTTCTGCTGTTGCCATCAGGGGAGGTCCACGTGTACAGTCTTCGTGGATGTTGTTTGAAGAAGGTGTTGACAATGGAGAGGTTGTTTTTTCTGTGCAGAATTCAACCTGTTTTTCTCCTCGCTCATTTCTGTGTCCCAAACCAAAAGGTCCTCGAACACTTCTCTCCTCTTCGGCTCTTTCCTCTCCGACTTTCGCATTTAAATCGCCAATGATGACCAAGATGTGTCTTTTTTCAACTTTTTCCATCGCTTCTTGCAAGGTGTTATAAAAATCATCCATTTCACAATCGTCTGCTGCTGATGTTGGTGCATACACTTGGATTATTGTTAGATTTCTAGTCTTTTTCTTTAGTCTGATTACAATTATTCGGTCGTTGACTGGATTGTAACCGAGTAGTGAAGGTGCTGTCTTCTTTGACAGAATAAAGCCGACCCCGCTTTTTCCACCTTTGTCCGTCCCAGAGTATATAAATGTTTCTCCTGAGGAGCTGGAACAGTGCCATTGACCGGCCCATCTATGATCAGAGACTCCAAGAATCTCTATCTTGGTTCTCTCCATTTCTCTTCCGATCATGAACAACTTGCCCTGGTATAGGCTCCTGACTTTCCAGGTGCCTATTCTTAGTTTTGTTTTTAGTCCCATTTCAGAGTTGTCCACTGTAATGCTGTCAGGCTTTAAGCCGTCATCTCTATTACTTGTACTGACTCTGAAATCGGCCTCTTCCCCAGTTGGCGTCGATGATCTGCCTGGCCTGAGGGCCTCGCCATCAGATCTTTGAGTTTCGTTTCTCTCGACTGTCATAAGTTTCTTGGCATTTTACATCCAGTAGTTTGCCATTGCTTTCTGGACGTCGTTCTGGCCGCTTACCAACTATGGTCTCTGGTGCGCCCTTAGCCCGATACCAGGCGTTTCCAGCTCCCGCTTTCAGAGTCGTTGTCGCACAGGTCGATCTTCCGCCTCGTCCACCAGCAGCTGCGTGTACTTGTCAGGGGTGGACTCCCCTTCTTGTAATTTCATCCACGTAGTTTAGCCGGCCAGTCAAAGCCGTTGCCCGGGGGGTGGCGCTGCCGTACACAGGCAGACTCTAGAAGCCATACGTGAGCTAGACAGAAGCGGGGGAACCAAATAAGATCCTGGCCATCAAGGATGTGGCTGCCTCTCACCGTGAGGTGCTATCCCTTACACACTTCTGCCCTACCCCCTGCATATATATATATATATATATATATATATATATATATATATATGTGTGTGTGTATATATATATATATATATACACACACACACATCAATACCACGCAGAGCGTTCAACTCAAGACGGGACTTTTTTAAAGAAAAAAACATTTTTTCTTTCATAAAGATAAATTGCTATTATTTATTTTTCGATGTAATCACCTGCAACGTTTATTCACTTATCCCAGCGTTTAAGTAATGCTTGAAAAGCTTCAGTGTAGAGAGATTTGCCAGTATGTCTGAACTAATCTAGGATAGCCTGTTTCACTTCATCAATGATGAAATGCTGACCTCCAAGGAATTCTTTTAGGAGTCAAAACAGGTATAAATTGCTTGGAGTCTAGGCTGTAAGGTTAATGGGACAATACTTCCCAGCCGATTTGCTATAGATAGCACATAGTGCGGTGAGCCGTATGAGATCGAGCGTTATCTTACAAGCGAAAGACGTCCTTTTTTGATCAAACCAGTCCGTTTTTCTTCTGCAGACGGTTATGCACATCACTCACAATGCGCATGCACTGTTCACTGTTGACAGTGACACCACGGGGTAGAAAATCGACATGAATAATGCCAAACGTGTCCCAGAAAACATTCGCCATCACTTGACCTGCAGACAATATTGTCCAATATCTTTTGGGTTGTTGTGATGCGTATTGTTCCACTACTTGGATGCTCGTTTCGATTTAGGAATATAATTATGTGCTCAAGTTTCGTCACACATAACGAAGCGATCCAGAAAGGCATGCATTTCCATATCAAATCGTTCTTTCAATTCATTTCAGGCTTGAACTATTCTTAGTCGGTCAAAAGCGGAAAGCTGTCTTGGCACCTAACGAGCACTAACCTTCCGAAAATGAAAATGCACATGAATAATAATGTTCACCGTACCTAGAGAAAGACGTGCCTCTTGCGCAATTTCGTGACAGGTTATGCGTCGATTTTACATCATAAGGTGTTCCACAATCTAGATATTCACATAAATGATTGTGGTGGGTTGAGAACTACCACAGCCGGGATCATCACTCATGGATACCTTCTCTAAAACAAATGACTTACTTACTGTGGCAGAGTGTCTCATCACAGAAGTATTTTTGCAGTCGCCTTCTGTAAATTTCCGCAGGGTTCGTGTCTTCTTTTACAAGACACTTAATTACAACACGCTGCTCCATCCAAGCATTAATAGTGTTCTCTGCCAATTGTATGTATCTGTCCTGTCATTACTCCATGACAAGTGGGCCACCTAGCAGTAATAGTACACACATTCCCCTTACTAATGATAGTAGTTCCAGCACGCTATACCCAATTCAGGTAGAACTAGAACAGAGAGTCGTGGTTTGATTTGAACGCTCCTTGTATATGTTGCAATTCATCCTGAACTGTGAGATTTATTCGCAGTAGACAGTCAACATCTCCACGATCCGCTAGCACTTGGTGGTCATCCATCACTAAATTCGCCTTGACATTCTAGAATTTCGCAGATGTTTCCTTCTTGGCAAGTTCAGACAAGCGATTAGGGAAAGTTGTGCATGCGCTTGGTAACCTCACTATTTAAAAAAATGTCAATGTGAAAAATGGTACCACATAAACGGTTTAGCATGACCAGTGGAGCGAAAGCTTGTCGCATCATGAATTGAAAACAAGAAACAGGTAAACAACCCACGATACAGGACCTTCATTCACCGAAGAATGTCTATAGGTTTTACTGTTTCGCTGCTAAAAGAACGTATAATAGAATGCTGCTCACCAATAGGTGCTTGTCAAGTGTGGGCCTCTATTGTAACTAACCTCCCAACTGTATCAGAAGTTGCCTTTCCCTGTTTGGACATGTTGTCCGACTGGATCGGGAAGTTCCATCTTACCAGATCCTTCTCGAGGCAGCTCAGAGTGCTAAGGGTATCCAACAAGATGGCTTAAAGCGCAGACGTAGCCGTCCCCGAAACACGTGGCTTCAACAGATAGCAACTCGCTGCACCGTGATGGCACCTGTATGACAAACTTGACACCCTTACCAACCATATTAACAAGTTACTGTACACCTGCAATGGTAATTCGAGCTGACAGGCGATTAACTATAGACAGTGTGGAAACTGAAATATGGTGCTCGCATGGTGCATGATCGATTTAATTTTCAGAAGGTGTGAACCCTGAATACTGACTGACAACACAAAATGAACGAATGGGCGTGTCCTTGAAGTATCTCTGTTGGTGTGCAGATGAATGAGAAGACATACTGAACAGAATTGTACTGAAGTCGAATCATGCGTTAATCACCAATAACTCGAAATCAAAGCGGACTTCAATGAAATTGAATTATCGTTTTGCACATTCTGCCAAGGAATTCAAGGTTGCGAAATCAGCAGAGAAGTCTATGTTTACATTGTTTTGAGATTCTTATGTGTGCTGTTAACCAATATCCAGAAGAAAGGGGATGAAATGAATTAAGTTCCGTACTGTGAAAGAATCTTGATGTTGGATGGCACAAATCGAAGAAAACATTCAGGACTGCTGACTAGAGGAGAAAAATTCCACCATGACAATTCCAGACAATATACAGATCGATTAATCCATGAGAAAATTGATTAACTAGAGTGGCAACATCTTCAACGACCACCTTACAGCCCCGCCATAGCGTCGAACAATTTCCACCTGTTTGATGCACTAAAAAGCCTTCTCTGTGGGAGACGTTTTGCTTGTGTGACGAAGCGATTGAGTGCAAATGTAGTTAAGACTTCAGACCAAAGACTTCTATGACGCAGGTTTTGGTGCACTAATTAAAGGATGAAACAAGAGTTGGTGGACAGTATGTTGAGATGAAATGGACAATGAAAGTTTTATAATATTTGGTTCTCGGCTTTATATATCATTATTTTTTTTAAATAGTCAAATGTAACCTATTTACTGACAGCCCTCGTATATTTTATGACCATACTTTATATATGTGTGTGTATATATATATATATATATATATATATATATATATATATATATATATATATATATAAATATATATATATATATATATATATATATATATAAATATATATATATATATATATATATATATATATATATATATATATATGTCACACGGTGGAGGACCCAAGGAATTCATCAATCTCGATAGCATTTCATCGGATGGGCGAAGCGGTCCAGATATTTCAAGCCGAATCGAACTAGTTGGAACTGGAGGTAATGATTAACAGGGACAAACGGGGGCATTCGTATTGCGGCGTTAGAGGTGAAATTCTTGGATCGCCGCAAGACGAGCTACTGCGAAAGCATTTGTCAAGAATGTTTTCATTAATCAAGAACGAAAGTCAGAGGCGCGAAGACGATCAGATACCGTCGTAGTTCTGACCATAAACGATGCCGACTAGCGATCCGCAGGAGTTGCTTCGATGACTCTGCGGGCAGCTTCCGGGAAACCGAAGTGTTTGGGTTCCGGGGGAAGTATGGTTACAAAGCTGAAACTTAAAGGAATTGACGGAAGGGCACCACCAGGAGTGGAGCCTGCGGCTTAATTTGACTCAACACGGCCAACACTGAAATGATTGACATGCCGAGACCACTCTTCTGGGGTCTAATATGGAACTGGTGCTGGACTTAGACCCCCAGAAATCTGGGGTTATGCCCCCTGTGGCTCGGTTTTGTCTGCATCCAGTGTTTGATAAAGGAATTGACGGAAGAGCACTATCAGGAGTGGAGCCTGAGACCTAAGTTAACTTACCACGCCAATACTGCAGAATGACTATCAAAAAGTACACCTTCGTAGGGTCTAATAGAGAACATGTGCTGGAATTAAACCCTCGAAAATTTTGGGGCTACCCTCTAAGAAACTTGATTGTCTCGCTAAGGGAATTGACGGAAGGGCACCACCAGGTGTGGAACCTGCGGCTTAATTTGACTGAACACGCCAATACTGTAGAACAACTGACAAATCGAGAGCACTGCCGTTTGGGTCTAATAATGAACGTACGCTGGTATTAGACTCGCGGATGACAAGTCAGCTCTCAAACACTCAAATGAAAGAACGCTACGGAAATCGTGTTTTAACTCCGCAGAAACCGCAGATTTCAAATACCTGGTCATTGACAAACAAAAGCCCTCAATAAATTCGTCTGACCAAATAGTGAACGGGTGCTGGAAATAGATCATCCGAAGACAGGTCAGTTTTACCCTACAAATGACAGGGCGCTGCTACGGAAAACTGGCTCAAATCGAGAGGAGCCGCAGACACTTTGGTTCACGTACCAGGCTGATAAGCCAAGGGCGCGAGGCTACCATGTGGGGGATTGCGGCCGAACCCTTGTAAGCCGCAATCCCGCCCAAAATCTCAGCACCACTGCAATGGGAGGCTCCTACATGCTCGGGACCTGGGGCTTGCACCCCAGCCCTATCAGGTAGAGCCACAGTAAGAGACCCTTGCCGCCCGCAAATCAAAGCGGGCGGAAAACTGCTTGATACTCACCCTATACGGTGATGGGGTGCGAAAAACACCAACCAAAGACTTAGTACCTGGTCGGGGTGTCGAAAACAGTAGAGCAGCCACCTCACTGTAAACTGTCAAGACTCAACCACTGACCATGAGAGTTGTCCGCACACCAGGCGAACAACATCTCTGTGACATTACCAGGCTTGTCCTCTGGCTGAATGCACTCCGGCTACGATATCTACCTCTGTACGTTATCAGCCATATAACTATCATACTGGACGCAGAAGAGATGCAGACCAGCGGACATTGCACACCTGCCCCACTGTGTCAACACCCCAGGTGGCGGGGAATGCTAGGCGTACAATCCCTGCATAGAAGCCAAGAAAATAAAGGGAAAAAGAGATACCCCACTCACATGCAAATGCTACGTTTCTGGCAGGACGTGACGATCCTGGGATACAGACACACTGGACTGCCTCTCTTCCGGGTAAACCAGTCCATCTCATATATCACATATCATCATTGCACCCTATAGACACGAGTAGTGAAGACTCGATAGTCTGGTAAGACAACTTCCATAGGAGAGAAAACTCTGATCGTAAACAACTGCTGCCTTGCAGATAGGCGGGGGACAGCCAAAGGCTAAGGAGGGCATCCCTACAGAAACGCCTGTTGAAATCGGATGCACGGGGCCGCAAGCCTAACAAAACAGTGCAACGTAAATCACAGTATGATGGCAGTACAACCTATTCGAAAAACGTATGGCGCTCATCCTGAGGAGACCCGCCAGGCAGCGATAGCGCCGGGCCTCACGCCTCGAAGGGGCCCACCCTTGACTACTGGTGGTCACCCACCCATGTGTCGTGGAGTCAAGGCACATGGCTATGGGGCAACGTCTATTGGCCAAAACCTCAAGACCCTCAAAATACTACAGTGGAATGCGGAGGGAGTCATTAACAAAAAACTTTCCCTAACACACCACCTGCATGAAGGTAAGATTGACGTGGCATGTATCCAGGAAACGCACCTCAACAATAACCATAAATTCTCAATCAGAGGATACCAGACCTTCCGTCTAGATAGAGAAGGCCACAAAGGAGGGGTCCTGATACTGACCAGAAACAGCATACCGAGTAGCGCGGTACCTGTCAATCACACCGGACAAGCAGAAATTGTAGGAGTTGACATAATGGCTCAAGAGACGAAGCTCCGCATTTTCAATCTGTACGGACCACCAAACAGAGACCTATCGCTCTCGAGTATGGAGGTCAGAGACTCCAACTGCATAGTAGTTGGAGATTTCAACAGCCACTCGGAGAGATGGGGCTACTCTGACACAGACAGCAGAGGTGACGAAGTGGAAGATTGGGAGATAGATGCAAATCTCTCCCTAATCAATAGGCCGGAGGATAGCCCTAGCTTCTATTCAAGAACATGGCATACCACCTCGACTCCAGATTTGGCCTTCTCCACACAGGACATACACTATAAAATAGACCGCCAAGTGCTAAACCAACTGGCAGGTAGCGACCACAGGCCGATCAGGCTAACCATTGACATGGAAGTAGGCCCACAGGAAACAAAACCGCTCCCACGTTGGAATTACAAACGAGCCGACTGGGACAGATTTGCAATCCTGACAGATGGGCTGTGTGAAACCATCAACACACGAAACACCAAAATGAAGCCCATGGTAGAGAGCCTAAGCAAGGCAATAATGCAAGCCGCCACTGAAACCATCCCAAGAGGAGCTAGGAAAAACTATAAGCCCTACTGGAATGATGAGTTGCAGAAAGTGGAAGATGCAGTAACAAATGCTAGGAACATGGCAGAACGAGAAAAATCCATGGAGGCAAACATCGCCCTCAAAGCCGCCGCGGCGAAGTACAAACACACTCTCAAGCAAACAGCAAGAGAAAGTTGGAAAAATAAAACGGAAAGTTTAAACCTGGACAAAGAAGGGAACAAGCTATGGAAGCTAGTCAGAGCCATGAATGACGAAACCCCGTCAAATAAACAAATTACTATCAAGCAGGGCGAGAACTTGATCACAAGTAAGAAAGCCGCAAACGCCTTTGTCGATCACTATGCCAGAGCAAACCACATCGAGGTCCCTGCAGATAAGCATACAGACATTAGCGAAGAGCTAAAGGGACACGAAAACATAAATACGGCTCCTGAAGAGCACATGATGGCCAAACTAACAATGCGCGAAATGGAAGAGGCTATGAGAACACTAAAGAAAAGGAAATCTCCCGGAAGAGACGGGATAACAAACGAAATGCTGATGGGGCTGGGCCAAACAGCGAAGAAAAAACTACTATCAGTCCTGAACCAAAGCTGGAAAAGGGGTATTGTACCCCAGGCATTGAAAGATGCAATACTGGTACCAGTACCAAAAACAGGAAAGGACAAAACAGATCCGAATGGATACAGGCCCATAAGCCTACTGAGCTGTGTCGGCAAGCTGATGGAACGGATGATAAACACCAGACTGATGTGGCATCTGGAAGAAAAACGAATACTAATTCCACAGCAAACCGGCTTTAGACAGCACAGATCCACTGAGGACCAGGTCATCCTCATAGCCCAAGAGATAGAAGATGCCTACCAGGCACAGAAACACACAGTAGCTGTTTGGGTGGATCTGGAAAAGGCATTTGACAAAGTCTGGAAGGATGGACTTAGAGTCAAGCTAAGAAGAAGTGATGTTTGTGGGAAGATGTACAAGTGGATCAACCACTACCTCAAACAAAGAACGGCCAGAGTCCAAGTACAAGGGCAGATGAGCAAAAAGGTGACACTCGAGCAGGGAGAACCCCAAGGGGGAGTATTGTCACCCACACTCTTCCTGGTATATATAAACGATATTACAGAGAATATACCAAGAAGAGTCCATAGCTCAATGTTTGCAGACGATCTGGCTATGTGGACCTCTGAAAAGAATCTCACCATAGCAAGAAATCGGATGCAAACGGCCCTAACATCGCTGGAAGAGTGGGCGAACTCATGGCTGGTCAAAATAAACGAGGAGAAAACCACGTGCACAATATTCTCGCTCTCATTAAAACCCCAAAGTACCAAATTAAGCCTAAATGGCAAAATCCTGCAGCCAAACGACAACCCAACCTATTTGGGAGTCACATTTGATCGGCGCATGACATGGAAAAGTCAGATTGAGAGAAACCGAATGAAAGCCAGAGAAAGAATGGCGATCATGAGGAAACTTGCTGGCACAAGCTGGGGAGCAGACGAAGGCATACTAAAGAAACTGTACACTGGAAGAGTGAGACCAGTTCTCGAGTATGGCATTGCGGCATGGACAACAGCAGCGAAGGCGAACTTCGATAAAGTCAACAAACTTCAAAACCAAGCCATGAGAATTATAACAGGTGGCATGAAGTCAACGCCAATTGTAGAACTTGAAAAGATTACAAAACTGCAATCCATGACCGATAGAAGAGACTGCAGAGCCCAGCTGCAGTCAGAGAAACTCCGAAGACTGACGGACCATCCAATGTACCAGAGACTAAACAATTTGGGAAATGGGAAACTAAAGCGGAGACACTTTGCAGAAATAGCCAAAGCAAAGATGCACGAAGATCCCATAAACGCACTAACAACACCAAAACCCATCACTACTGTACGAAAACCTACTTGGAGGCAGGATATATTTCCAGAGGTGGTAGAAAATATACCAGGTATTGCAAACAAAAACTGCCAGAGTGAAAAAGAAAGGAGAGACACTACCCTAAGCTTCATAACGAAAAGCTACCCAAGCATGGACTGGACCCATGCATACACCGACGGTTCTGTAACAAACACTACACAGAACGGAGGGGCAGGAGCATTCCTGAACCTACCAAATGGCAGAAAAATAACACTGTCATTCGCTACTGGTAAGTACACAAGCAATTTCAGAGCAGAGGCAGAGGCACTGAGGGCGGCAGTGGAAGAAATGGTAACACTCAGTGAAAATAAGAGCCATATAGTCCTGCTGACAGATGCTCTCGAAGTAGTCACAGCGCTAAAAAGCCAGAAGAACACTGAGCTTAATGACTTAAGAGCAGCACTCTGCAAACTGTGCCAGCAGTCCGCACCAAAAAGGGTGGTGGTACAGTGGGTTCCGTCACACTGCAACATCCAAGGCAACGAGGAGGCAGACAGACGGGCAAAAGAAGGTGCAAGGCTACCACAAACAGATACCAGTATGACGTACGAAGAGTCAAAACGGCTTATCAAAGCCAGATACATGTCCAAATGGGAAACCGAACATACTGGTTACACCAAAAACGATGCCTATTACCAGTTGAACCGAAGAGAGCAGGTCGTTGTCTTCAGACTTCGCACTGGCCACAACAGACTGAGGTACCACCTATTCAACAAACTGAAGATAGGGTGTACCGACGAATGCCCGTGCGGTACTGGTAAAATGACCACTGAACATCTGCTGCAGAACTGCCCGACATACGAGGATCAGAGAGAGCAGATGTGGCCATTGCCAGTGGAACTGCAAGACAAGCTCTATGGTAGTGGCGAGAGTCTCAGGATGACCGCCGCTTTTTTCGAGAAAATAATGGTTACTGTCTGACTGTGTACGCAGAAGAAGAAGAAGAAGAACTAGTTGCATCTGGTTTGCACGAATACCGACGTGAATGAAGTAGCCGCAAGATTTTCTTTTAAACAAAATTCCGCATCTACCAGTCTTGCTTGGTCCCCGTCCTACTTTACACGGCCCCGAAACCTGTGCATTTCTAAAACAGGACATCGAGACTAGCCAATACCACCTTTATATGAAAAGCTTAAGCAGAATAAAGCACAGAAGTCGTGACGTAGACAACAGATGTCCATGACAAGTTTTCTGTCGGCGATCTTTCAATTCATTTCTGTGTTCTTACCTCACTAGAACGTTTTCATAATTTAACTAAACGTCGCTAGTATAATTGAGATTTGTCTATATTTAATCGAAGTCGTCGTTGACGATGTCTGATCATTGTGCTGTCCCGGAACGATGCACAGCTTCGAAAAGATTGGATAAGATTACGACTATAAGCAGAGACTACTTCAGTCCAACTGACAATGACAGAGTGAGTCAAATGTTTTAACATATTTATTTGCTCAATTCATTTTCAAGTAATTATCACAAGGTGTATCTACTTGAGTGGGAAAGCAACAGTTATACAATTCGGTCAATTCGCTGTGGGTGACATGAATAGAATAAACAAATATAGGAAAAAACAGACAGGTCTAGTAACGAAATAGGGGATACATTGATCCAGTTCTGTAAAGGGGACAAGCTTTATGTATGCAACATTTGTGAATTTTTTTGTTAGGATGAAGGCTTATGAGAAAAGGATTTAGGAAAAATGTTAGGAAGATAATGGTTGAGCACAATAAGACACGTAGACGAGGTAGGTTAATGAAGAAATGGGAAGCGGTTGGTTAAAACCAGAGATAGCAAATTATATTTTATGAGGAAGATATTTCAAAAGAAGTGGGCACAATATGTCAGTGAATTATTCCATGCAAACAAAGTAGACAAGCCACCGGTACAGAATAATGAACGACTAGAAATACTAAAATCAGAGATGGAGAAAGCAAAGAATTTTCAGGAACATGATGACACAGGGACCTGATAAATATTGATATGAACAACACCAGAAATAAAAAATATGGATTAGTGATCAACATTAGAAATATAATTTTTATTCGTTCTTTATGTATGATTATGCTGAAATGTAGACAATGAATAAACAGTTTAAGAGAAGAATTGATGCCTTTGAAGACCAGAGACAGAGACTGTTGGAAATCCATTGCAGTCGATCTTCTTAAATATGTTTTGTAACTGTCTGGACAAATGGAGGGCCAGCAAGTATACAACATGAGTTTTGGCTTGATAAATATGTTATTCTTTAAGACACACAACACATGCAGTATTAGCGCTAACCTCATATTGTGCAGAAAAGTTGGGATTTTCATATATTTTAACAGGAAGAGTTCAAACAAATGCCCTGGAACGTAGGTTTGAACAGTTTCGCCAACTTGCTCACTCGCAGTACTTAATTTCTTTACCACATGTCTTTGAGACGGAATGCAAACTTCGCATGCAGAGTATTGACCCTCTGATAATACATTCAGCAAAGTATGGGGAATTTCATGTTGATGTAGATCAAAATGAAGTTGGTGAATTTAGCAAAGATGAATCACTACTTTTCTGGGAGGGAAAAATAATTGTTACTGAGGATGATTTGCAGAATGCCATTGATTTAATCCATATTTTAACATATATCACAGCATAGCGTACATTTTCTACTATAAAGAAAATGAAATGCACTTTCTGTAAGTTGTACTTGAAATGTTATGATATTGACATGAATGTCACACAAAGCCAATTTGAGCTAACACAAACATTTGACAGAGGAGATCTTCTGTACCCACAACCTGTTGTACTTGACATTGTTATACATACATATATTCAAAAACTTGTTTCTCTTGATTTTGAAAAAATATTTTCAAATGTAATCAATCAACAAAATCTTGTAATTACTTTTGTAACAAAAATACTCAGCGAAAATGAAATATATATAAGCGGCGATTGTGCAGAAGGGCGAAGCATTGACTTAGTCATAAAATATCTCGTTATGGCAGCCATAAACACATTTATTTATAACTATTGCAAAAGAAAAAATTATACAAAGAATGAGCATGCACAGAAACGAAATATTCAAAGTGTGAAAAAGTGAATTAGTACATATGTATTTATGATAATAATCTCTCAATAAAACTATAAATACGTTGGTTGTGCTCAGAATTACCCCACAAGAGAATTTTCTTGTTTGACCTAGGTCTTCAATTTGTCAATGTGTTTTAAAACCATTATCTTTAACTACCTGTGTTGTAAAATAAAACTAAAGTACTTGCAATAATAAAGCTTGGTCTTATATGTTATTATTGTTATTTGCATTCATCCAGTGGTTTGAAACGTTGCAGTGTGAAGACCTGATTTTATGTTTAATTATAGACAAGATTCGTATTCAAGTTGCTCTTGATATCAAGATTATGAAAAATTATTGTTTCTTAAAAATCGATTAAGTTTCCATGTCAACTTTGCTGGGATTAACTTAATTCTTGCAAGTAAATAAAAAATAGTAAATACAAGTATTATTAACATCGAAATAAAATATGCATTTCTATATTCCGCTTTCAATTAAACAAGTCATATGACAACGATACGCATCGAAATAAAATATACATTTCCAATATTCCTCATTCAATTAAACAATTCCTAAGGCTACCATACCGTTTAATGCGCTTCGCATAAATACTGTAACCAAGATCCACTCTCCGTGACATCATGACATGGTGCTTAGGCTTTATATGTAGAGGGTTTTGGGCTAGCGGCCTTCCATAGGCGTCACCAGGGGCGTATCCTGGACATCCGATAACATGACTACATCCGCAACGTGAATGTCTCTTCTAAGACAGGCCTCCACTAAATCTCGGAAACTCTGGCCCACACTGAGCGTCTGCGTATGTTTGGTCAAGTCATCGGATAAACCTAGAAATCCCAGCCGGAAGATACTTCACAGATCGTTTCTCAGCGCCAAAAAGACTTCACCCGACCGACTGAAAGCGCAGAAGAGGCCGTACCGGCACAATTTGGCTCAAAATGTTAGCAGCCTCTTCCTTAGCTCTGGACGAGATCAGTAGCCGTCCCGCAGCAGTATTTCACAGATATGGTCGATCGACGCAACTGCCTCATGCGCATAAGCGAACGTATTATCATTATTATTTTTACTAACACTACATTGTAATTTTATTATCATCTAACATAAACTATAATGCTTTTGTAAATGGTAGACATACAATACATAATTTATAGCTCAACCCATTCTACCCAAAAGGGGATATGCTACTTATAGATTGTCCTGTCGAAAACGTAAATTCGTATATCACGAGCTCTCATTCAATTAATCGGGGGATCTCACGGAGGATAACAGCAGGCTGTCTCAGCTTCAGCTGTATACCCATAATGCAACAGACGCCTTCAACAGTGTGGTTATTCCAGCCATGGACTGCGAGGTGAGTAGCCTACGGAAAGCTGATGCAGATAAACTTAGCGATGGTGCGAAGAACATTGACGATTTCCATTCGGGACCAAATTCGCGACGCAGAGATCAGACGTCGAACTTTTTTCTCTGACATTATAAATGTCACGCTGTTTCGAAAATATAGATGGGCCGGCCATGTGGTACGCATGTTGGTTAACAGATGGACAGGTAGAGTGACGTCGTGGCGGCTATATAACGAGCAGAGGTACATATAATTACGAGCAGAGGTACATATAACAACGAGCAGGGCTACGTATAACAATGAACTTAGGTACGCATATAACGAGCAGAGGTACATATAACAACGAACAGGTATACATGCAACGAATAGTTCTAGACAAACAACTAACAGTGACCGAGTAAGATACTTAGAAATATAGACAACAATAGGGTTACGTCTAGTAAATTTGTAACAAAAGTAACGACACCGAGGACAAAAATAGTTGTACAAACTGGGCATGACAAAGTATAGGTTGACGAAAAAATCATCGAACGGGATTATTTGCTCTTCGAAATCATGAACATCTACTAGAAAGCGCATTATTAAATTGTATGTCGGGGATTAGATTCCGTGGTAGATACCACTTCACGTGAATGGTAGAAGATAGTATATGAGGCACGACTGAATCCAGACAGCGACATAACGTTTTGGGTATTCATGATCGAAAAGGTCTTTCAGAAGAACACATAAGTACTATGACCAAGAAAAGACCATTAATACATGAGCAACTGTTCGGTTGGAAATTTTCATTAGAACAGACAAGCACTAAGTCCTTCTAAAGACCAGCTGATCACAGAACTAGCGTATCATGTTATGATTGTGTACTGCTGAAATAAGTAGTCCGCAATAATAACGACTGAAGATAATCCATGATTAGGTATTGTAATCGATCCACATTGTAAAAGCAATAACAATCCTTCAGGAAAGCCTGTCCACAGTTGCTGTGTGCGTGCAAACATCAATATTTTCTGTGGGTTCAACAAGTTTGAGGAGCTAAGTGGTTAGAACGCTGGATTCTCATGGCAAAGGTACCGAGTTAAGTCCGATATTTCGACACGCTCCAGTCTATCCAGGTACAAATGAATACATTGGTTAAATAAGTGTGCTACATAAATGCAGCAAATAATTGAGATGATCACACCACCTAAATACATATTAGACCAAGTACAATGACATCAATGCTTTATTATCACATTTTCCTTTTACGCCATCGGGCTGCAGTTCTACAGGCCATATGCAGCGGTACGCATGTATGTATGTACGCATGTATGTATGTATGTATGTATGTGCGCATGTATGTATGTATGTATGTATGTATTTATGTACGCATGTATGTATGTATGTATGTATGTACGCATGTATGTATGTATGTATGTATGTATGTACGCATGTATGTATGTATGTATGTATGTATGAATGTATGTATGTATGTATGTATGTATGTACGCATGTATGTATGTATGTATGTATGTATATATGAATGTATGTATATATGTATGTATGTATGAATGTATGTATGTATGTATGTATGACTGTATGTATGTACATACGTACGTACTACCTACCTACCTACATACCTATCCTACCTACTTGTCTGTCTATCTGTCTGTGTGTGTGTCTGTCTGCCGGTCGGCCTGTCTGTCTTATCTATCTATCTATATATCTATATATCTATCTATCTATCTATCTATCTATATATCTATCTGTCTATCTATCTATCTATTTATCTATCTATTCGATCGCCCGCCCGTTCGTTCGTCTGTCATTCTGTCTTTCTGTCTGCCATACACAAACATACGTAGTATATAGTCATCTGTTTGTATGTATGAATCTATGTTTTGTTCAGTTTGACTATCACTTCCTTGCTCCTATGTTTAATATTTCTTTTTACCATACCTAACATTGATTTTGCCTTTTTCACTTCACGTGGACTTGCTTATGCACTTTACCTGAATGATTTGTTAAAACCTCTAGGTTGCTTTCTTTTTCGATCATTCTAATATTGTTCTCGTTTATTCTGTAATTATGTTCCCTATTGGATCTACCCATGTGGATGACTGTACATCTATCTACATTAAACTCCATTTGCCAGCTCACATATCATTCTCGAATTGTATCTAAATCTGATCTCAATACTGCTGCTTTAGATGAGACACTACTGCATAGTTTTGTGTCATCTGCGACTTTTGCAATCATGGATCCGATATCAATGTCTAAATCGTGTATATATATATCAAGAACTAAATTGGTCCCAAAACCGAGCCCTGTGGCACTCTACTTTTTATTTCACACCACTCAGGGTATTCCTCATTTATGCCCAATATATGCCCTCTTCCGATTAACGAATTTTCAATCCATGTTGCAACTTGCCCACCTATTCTATATCATTTTAACTGTCTAAATAATCTTTGATGATGTACTCTAGCAAGGACCTCTGAAAAATATAGATAAAGAACATCCACTGGTTCCCCTTTATCTATCATGTTAATAATCTCCTCCATGAATTCTAATTGATTTATTAAGCACGATCTCCCTTTAGTAAACTCATGCTGACTATTTCTGATTAGATTAAACTTGTCTGAATACATTACAATGTTTTCTGTGATTATTCACTCTAACAATTTGCATACTATGCTCGTAAGGCTCAGCGGTCTATAATATGCTGGATTTTTATTTTTGCTCTTTTTTAATTAGGAGATAACTCCTGCATATTTCCAATCCCCTGGAACAATGCCTTTTGCAAGTGATTGAGAACATAATATAGCCTATGGTTTTGTTAGTTGGTCTCTAATTTAAAACTGCAATTGTGGATGAATAACATCTTGACCTTAACATTTATCCACTGTCAACTCCTCCAATTTTTTCAAAATTATTTGCTCTGTAATACATATTGATCTGTATCCCAGTGTATCCATGTCTCTGTGGAAAATATCTTTAGGACCTTGGAGCAGTCATATTTTGTATAGACTGTGCCAGAATACTGATTGAGTAGATTATCTGCCTCCCTATTCTCACTTATTATTTTTCTTGTGATATCTTTGAGAGTGCCAACATTGTCTTTCGTCCTTTGTTTATTTCTAACATAAGAGAAGCAGCTTTTACTATCAATTTTGCTCCTATGAGCAAGATTTGTTTTCGATTTCTATTGTTGCTGCTTTATTCACTTTCTGACATATGTTTTGCTTGTCCACATATTTCACGTATATTTATTTTGATTCTTTTTCTTTCTATATTTTGTCCATACTTTATTTTTAGCTCTCCTACATTTAGCGACACATCTAGTTATCCACGTTTTACGATTGGGGTTTACCTCCGTAGAGGGAACACATTTCTCTTTTGGCTTTCCTAGAGCCGTTTTGAAATTATCCCACTCTTGTTCAACATCTGTTCCCCCGACACTATCTTGTCGATTATGTGGCTCGCTGCCTCTCTCATCATCAAACATGTGCGTTAGAGTAGTCGTATTAGTGTGTGCTTATGTTTACTTCTTTCTTTGCTATTAAATTCTAACGGATGATCTGATGGTCACTTGAACCAAACAGTTCCCCATAGGTAACATTTTAAATCATATTTTCCTCTTTAGTAAAAACTAAGTCGGGTGTGTTTTGGCCTTTGGTAGCTACTTCTACATGATGAATCAAAAAATGTATCTTTTAATGCACCGAACAAACGGTTCTGAAAAATCGTATGAGATAACCACGGTGGGTTGGGCATGAGGCTTGCTACTCTATCCTGTTGGAACTTTAAGCACGTAACAAGTGAAAAGACATAGGCTTGTAAACATTTGATGACTAGGTATATTTTTGTTGTGTACCTTTGCTTCATTAGGTGTTTAAAAGTTTAGGATTGAACTGATACGTATATTTTGAAAACTTCTAAAATATTTCCACTTCGTTGAACAAATATTGGTATAGTTTCTATGCACGAAATCATATCATTGTTTCTTATTGCTGCTTCTTATTTTAATTACATTTTTTGTTGTTGTTATGGATCAAATCGTGTACGATTACTTCACTTCAAATACGTAAATTAATGACATCTCAACAGTGTTTGTAATCATATTGCTCTGTAATATAGCAAAAACGAGTAGCCTGAGTATTTTTTTTAACCATACCCAGTTCAAGTTTGATCATTAATTAGCTGTAAAAAAATTAAACTAAATAGGCCAATCAGAACAGCATCTCCTAGAAATTTTCTAATTATGTATTTTATTTGTACGAACCGACCTTTTAATTTCCGATACCTGATAATTAAATCAAATAATTTGAAAATATAATTTCAGTGTAATTATTCGAGTTTTACTAAATTCCTTAAAATAATAAGAGGACAGCAGCTATTTGATTTGCAACTTAGTAATTTAAGTTAGGAAGAACTACTACGACCTTGACGAGCGCTTACTGTCACTTCTCTGAGGACTGAACTCTACATTTATGTGTTTCTGATAATTACAGAATGACTCCAACGTGCATCACGTCATTACACATTTAAGCGGATCTAAGAGCTGCTTATGGCAAGCGTGAGTCATGACAGCTTCAGAAGACAGCTGCAGAATTCTTCATGTTTTATAAGCCTTTTTTAAACGTCAGATTAGATGGACAGATTGGGTATAATATAGCATGCACGCATCTACAGTATCGTTAAACTCAACGAAGAAGATACGATAATTGTTGTCCGGGGTTGAAGCGTTAACAAATTCACTGTAACTCATCTGTTTATGAGGTTTGTAGCCTCACAGGTTATTTTTTTACTAACTTTAAGCCATGTACGTGTTTACAGCTAGGTAAACTGGAGAGTGGCAATAACGTGAGCTGAACCGGGTAACTTTGCAGTGACGACCAAGCTCTCTACCACTCTGCTTCTCAGGCTATTAATGTTACAGGAAAATTTATGAAGTAATAACGACAATGACTATGAATCTGGCTGAAGTAATTACGACAACGAAATTGACCAAACTAATAACCACAATGACTACGAAATTGACCGAAGTAATAATAACTCCGGATGTGAAACTATTTGAAGTAATAATAGCAACGACACAAGGAAATAACCAAATTAATAATAACAACGACAAGTGGAACTAACCAAATTAATAATAACAACGACAAATGGAACTAACCAAATTAATAATAACAACAAGTGAAAATAGCCAAATTAATAATAACAACGACAAATGAACTAACCAAATTAATAATAACAACGACAAATGAACTAAACAAATTAATAATAACAACGACAAATGAACTAACCAAATTAATAATAACAAAGACAATTGGAACTAACGAAAATAACAATGGCAAGGACAAGTGGAATTATCCAAAGTAACATTGACAATGCAAATAAAATTATCCAAAATAACAATGGCACGGACAAATGAAATTAACCAGCTTAATAATAATAATAACAAGTGAAACTAACCAAAGTAATAACGATAACTATAAGTCGAACTAACCAAAGCAATAATGACAACGAAATGAGGAACTAACCAAATTAATATAAACAAAGAATAATGGAACTAATCAAAGTAATAATAAAAACCACAAGTGGAATTAACCAAGGTAATAACGACAACGACAAGTGGAATTAAACAAAGTAGTAACGACAAGTGGAACTAACCAAAGTAATACCGACAACGACAAGTGGAACTAACCAAAGTAATAACCACAAGTGGAACTAACCAAAATAATAACGACAAGTGGAAGTAACCAAAGAAATAACGACAACGACAAGTGGAACTAACCAAAGTAATACCGACAACAACAAGTGGAACTAACCAAAGTAATAATCACAAGTGGAACTAAACAAAGAAATAACGACAACGACAAGTGGAACTAACCAAAGTAATACCGACAACAACAAGTGGAACTAACCAAAGTAATAATCACAAGTGGAACTAAACAAAGAAATAACGACAACGACAAGTGGAACTAACCAAAGTAATACCGACAACAACAAGTGGAACTAACCAAAGTAATAATCACAAGTGGAACTAAACAAAGAAATAACGACAACGACAAGTGGAACTAAACAAAGAAATAACGACAACGACAAGTGGAAGTAACCAAAGAAATAACGACAACGACAAGTGGAACTAACCAAAGTAATACCGACAACAACAAGTGGAACTAACCAAAGTAATAATCACAAGTGGAACTAAACAAAGAAATAACGACAACGACAAGTGGAACTAACCAAAGTAATACCGACAACAACAAGTGGAACTAACCAAAGTAATAATCACAAGTGGAACTAAACAAAGAAATAACGACAACGACAAGTGGAACTAAACAAAGAAATAACGACAACGACAAGTGGAACTAACCAAAGTAATACCGGCAACAACAAGTGGAACTAACCAAAGTAATAATCACAAGTGGAACTAAACAAAGAAATAACGACAACGACAAGTGTAACTAACCAAAGTAATACCGACAACAACAAGTGGAACTAACCAAAGTAATAATCACAAGTGGAACTAACCAAAGTAATAACGACAACGACAAGTGGAACTAACCAAAGTAATAACGACAACGACAAGTGGAACTAACCAAAGTAATAACCACAAGTTGAACTAACCAAAGTAATAACCACAAGTGGAACTAACCAAAGTAATAACGTCAAGTGGAACTAACCAAAGTAATAACGACAACGACAAGTAGAACTAACCAAAGTAATATCGTCAAGTAGAACTAACCAAAGTAATATCAACAACGAAAAGTGTAACAAATGGAACAAACGGTGGGTTTGAATCATTAAGTCCCTTATTGGGACGAAGAGGAAACTAGTCTGACAACGGTATCCATAGGCATGTTGTAAATGGTAACTAAAGAGGGTTGTACATGGGTTGTTATTGTTTAAAATAACAATTGTATTTCACTTACGTACTCTTGACGACTTTCATTGGTGGCATATTTTAGTGACTCTCGTCACATCCCGAGACGCACTTGAGAATTGAATCAAGATCCTCCTTGATGTACCTCACCGCGAAGCTCTTTAGTCAGTCCACCACTTTGGGGATTAAAGTGCAGATCCGCACCTCGTTGGCCATCCTGACATGAAACATCATATTTCTAGAGAGAACTGTCCGGAAGCGAAGTGGGGGGTCTTGATCAGTATGTTTCACCAGACCTTGACTAACATAGTCTGTTCAGTATTAGTTTCACCTGGTAAGTCTCCTGTTCCCTCTAAATGACCTAGCAAAATCATTATGTAAAATACCATTTTACATAAATCACCGCTGGTGCTTTGGCACCAGCTCCAGGCTTTCTCTAAGGAAACATCTGCCGTGGAAGTATTTTGCTTTGACGAGATAGAGATTAAGAAGAAGAAGAAGATGCTTAAGGAGAGGAAGAAGAAGAATTAAAAACACAGGGAAATATGTAATGTTGGAGGTGTTAACAAAATGTAAGTTAACCTTGTTTGCGTGCCATATTATTGTGCAATAAATACTTGGGTGAAACCGAGTAAATAACAATTAGACACATCAGCGGTGCAAGCTTGTTTTTACATGCGGATACGGGAGGCTAAACTAGATTTAGAAATCTCGCAAAGTACAATTGAGACATTACAAACCATCACTTCAAAGTGGCACACATTGCTACGATTTAGACTTCCCCTGGGGTGGGGGGGTGGGGGGGGGGGGCTACAGCAGTGGGAAACTCAAGCTTCACAAGGACCGAAAAGTCACAAGAAGAAGAACTGTGGCAGATATAAATACAAATATATACGTCATGTTGGACATAAAACAAAAATTGATGTCATGTTTGAACAAGTATAGTTGAAAATGTCAAGTGCAGGTATACAGAAGTAAACATGTCACGAGTGAATATAGTAAAGGAACATATAGCGTATGAAATAACATCATAGGTCATGACATACCGTTAGAACAAACATATGTAGGGTAGATTCCGTGGGAAAGTGGTTAAGCCGTCGGCCTCGTGATCAGGTGGTGTGGGTTCGACTCCGGACTCCGTCGTCTTTTTCACGGGTGCCTGATGCCCCCTCCATCTCGTAGTCGCCCCCTAGTTGTCTTGTCCTTGACTTGCCACTCGTATCGGGCGGCTCGAGACGAGAGACTGAGGATAAAAAGTAGCGTACTTGCTAAAGTCCTAAAAATAACGTTAACAAAATGAAATATGCCACCATCGTCTACGATGGACGGCGGCCTTTCCTTTGCTTATGTAGGGTAGACATCTGTCGTTAGAATAAACATAGGTAGAACAAACGTCGTTGGAACAAAAAATACTTATGTCATTCGAACAAATAGAGATGGACATGTATAGTTAGGACAAATAGAGATATACATGTGTAGTTAGAACAAACAGAGGTAGAGATGTGTCGTTGAAACAAACGGAGGTAGACATGTGTCGTTGGGACAAACAAAAATAGAGATGTGTCGTTGGAACAAAGAAATACTGATGTCTTTAGAACAAACAGAGATTGACATGCATAGTTAGGAAAAAACAGAGATAGCCAAATATTGTAAGAACAAACATAGAAATTCATATGTAGTTAGTACAAACAGAGATAGACGTGTATCGTTAGGACAAACATAGGTAGACATGTATCGTTAAAACATATATGCACATGTCTCGTTAGAACGAAAAGAGTAGACATATATCTTTAGAACAAATACGAGTGAAAATATATCGTTAGAACTTCTTCTTCTTCTATCAACTGTTGTTATGATTCGTTCCCGGTTCATCAAAGAGAATGTACGTTTCAAGTCTTCGCAGCTCCCACACATCCTTTTCAGCATTGTCGCGTCCCTGGGCCAAAACTGCCTCTTTAAGTCTTCATAAGTGAGGTAGTCCTTAAGTGTGTGTTCTGGTGTTTCATTGCACGTGGCAGTGTCTCTAAGATCCCTTCTATCTTGCGTCTTCAATGTGCCGTTGTGAGTCTGAAGATATGTGTCTGCCCATTTCTCCCGTGTTTGTCTGTGCTGTAATTTCCTGGCTTGTACTTTGTGCTTGTACTTTGTGTGTAAGGTGTGCTCATGCTCAGTACCGCATTCCAGCGGCGCTAGGATCGGCTAGCTCTTCCCTGGAAGAGTGAAAAGTGAAATTAGTTGCCTGCCGATTAAGTGAGCTCACAAGCCAACCTCACCTCCTCGGGGTACACACTAGGCAAGTAGAACCGTGAGGCTCTAGGCTAACGAGGCAATAGCTCGCCTGGGGGGACGGGCTCCTCCAGGTTAAATGCAGATGTTGACCCACCGCAGCTTGGAGAGGAGATGGGCGCCGCCAGGTAATTTCAAGCCTAACAATCACACATGAGGACAAAAATGAAATCTATTATACTGGATCGGTCGCAGCCCGGGTCAACAAGGACCGTGCCTGCCGTCCCACACCAGGGCAGAGGTATTAAGTGTGCAACTGGTGATACCATACGACTCAGAAGAGAGGATTTCATTCTGGGCACTTGGAATGTTAGAACTCTAAGTGCAAGTGGGAAAATAAAAGAACTGACCCATAATATGGATAGATACCACCCAATTTCGGAGAACACACCACACAAGAAGGTCACACGTTTTATTACAGTGGAAGATCTGACAAACACCTTCATGGTGTCGGAATACTGGTGCACAAAGACACATCATGTTGTGTATTGGGTTGCCGACCAGTATCAAACCGATTGCTCAGTATACGACTAAATGCAAAGCCCTTCAATGTCACGGTGATACAATGCTATGCACCTACCTCAGATTACGAGGACAGCGAGGTTGAGAGCTTCTACGAGGAATGGCAGGCTTTTGTGAACGAGGTACCGAAGAAGGATATACTGGTGGTACAGGGAGATTGGAAGGCCAGAATTGGCGAAGACATGGTACGTGACTGGAAAGGCACATGTGGAGCATATGGAAATGTGACCACGAACGATAGAGGACTGAGACTCCTGGAATTTGCGTATTATAATAAACTAGTAGTAGCGAATACGCTGGGCCCACATAAAATGTCGAGACGGGGGACGTGGCACAGCCCAAATAGTACGCTTCATTGTCAAATTGACTATATTCTGGTCCAAAGTAGATTCAGATCTAGCGTCAATAGCGCCCGGACAAGAAGTTTCCTAGGGGCCGATATAGGGAGCGACCACGACTTAGTGCTGATGACCATGCATCTCAGACTAAAGAAAGTTCTGAAAAGAGAGATAACTAGACTGAGATTTGACTTGGAGAAGTTGAAGTACCCGGATATAGTGGAGACCTTTAGAGCGGTGATGGGGGGGGGGGGGGGGGTGAAGATTCGCACCTCTCTTGGTTCCTAACGAGGAGGCAGATGTTGAGACGATGACTGAAGCCCTGAATTCGGCATTAATCTCCACGGCATCTGAGGTTCTAGGTAGGTGCAGGATTAAGAAGAAAGCATGGATCACGAGTGAAATACTGGATCTATGTGACAAGAGACGACAAATGAAGAGAGCGAAGAAAACACTAGATGGGATTCAGCAATATAGAGAGATAAACGGTAACATAAAGGCCAAGATGAAACAGGCGAAGGTGGAATGTGCAGATATCGAACAAAATCTAGGAAGAAATTATGCCAAGTGGCATATAAATTAGTCAAGGACTTAATAAGGCCTGTACAAAGTCGAAATACAACGATTCAGGACAAGAGTGGGAAATGTCTCATAGAAGCTCAAGACATTCGTGAACGATGGACAGAGTACTGTTCGGAGCTATATAAGCATGACGGTCGATGTGACCCAAGAAATGCAATGTCTTCTGAAGTGAGTCTGATTGTGGAAAATTAAACGATAATAAGGGAAGAGGTAAATGAAGCCGTGAAAATGCTGAAGAGAAGGAAGGCTGTAGGTGGGGATAATATCCCAGCAGAGCTCCTACAAGTGGGAGGTGAGGCAACAATTGATACACTGACATACATCTGCAATATAATTTGGCCGACAGGAGAGTGGCCCACCAGCTGGACAAAATCAGTAATTATACCACTGCCTAAATCAGGAAACTTAAATATGTGTCAGAACTATCGAACAATCAGTCTGATAAGTCATCCAAGTAAAGTTCTCTTGAGAATAATACTTAACAGACTGAAACCACAGGCAGAGAATATCATTGCCGAAGAACAAGCGGGCTTTCGAGCGGGAAGGAGTACCACCGAGCAGATATTTAATCTTCGGCTAATGAATGAGAAGTACTCAGAGTATAAACAACAACTCTACCATGCCTTCATTGACTTTAGAAAGGCGTTTGACAGAGTGTGGCATGCAGCGCTGTGGTCAACAATGAAGTATTATAAGTTCAACAGTGATATTGTGAGGGTAATTGCAAACCTTTATGAGCAGGCGACAAGCGCAGTCTAGGCGATTGGTTCCGTACAACGGTTGGTTTGAGACAGGGATGTATACTCTCCCCAACACTCTTCAATATATTCTTGGAGAGAATGATGGAGACGACCTTAAACGGACATGGTTAAACGCACAGTTAAAATAGGTGACAGGCTTATCACAAACTTCCGATTTGCTGATGATATTGATGTATTGGCAGGCCCAGAAAGGGAACTCCAGGAGTTGATTGGTAGATTAGATAGAGCGGCCCTGAGTTTTGATATGGAAATAAATGCAGATAAAACAAAGCTCATGACCAATAACATAACAGGGTTTAAATCTGTAATAGAGGCAAATGGGCAGGAACTTGAGCTGGTAAAATGTTTCAAATATCTGGGATCGTTGATCATCGAAGAGGGATCGAAGCCAGAGGTAATTGCAAGAATAGCACAAACAACAGCGGCGCTAACTCGGCTGAAACCTATATGGCAAGACAAGCGGCTCGCCCTCGGCATAAAAGTAAGACTTATGCGCTCTTTGGTGCTATCAATATTTATGTATGCCTGCGAGACCTGGACCATTACAGCAGATATCCAGGGCAGAATCCATGCAATGGAAATGAGGTGCTATAGAAAACTCCTAAATGTTACATATAAAGATCGTGTCACGAACGTAGTAATACGTCAGAGAGTTGAAGACGCTATTGGTCCTTTTGAAGATCTGTTCACAGCTATCAAAAGACGAAAGATGGCCTGGTGCGAGCACGTCGCGAGGTCCAACGGAATTACCAACTCGATACTCTTTGGTTCCGTACCGGGACAGAGAGAGCGAGACGTCCAAGGAAGAGATGGGTGGATAGCATCGCTGAGTGGTCAGGCCTTTGTCCCGGTGAGATACGTCAGGCGGCAACAGACAGAGAGGGATGGCGTGGGATTTTGGGAATGTCTTCGTGTGTGCCCCAACGACCTGATGGGTTACGAGATGAACTGAACTGAACTGAACCTTGTGCTGTTATCATAATTCCGCCCTCATGGATCGCATTTGAGTGCCCTTGCTTCTTTGTAACTCTGAATCTGTGGGCCGCCACTTCCGGCTTTTGCGAGCTATCTGCGTTCTCGTATCCAAGGATCCCACAGTGTGCCGGAATTCACAGTTGTGCTAGATCTGTTTTTTTATTGGGATAGCAACCCGATGTTATATTTTATTTAGTGTTAGAATATCTCTTGCTTGATGTTTGGAGTACGCACCTTGACTCTATTAAAATTATTTTTTTTTTGTAGTTTTGTTTTGGCTGATACAAATCTGGGTTGTTGCATATAATGAGTTTTTTTGTAGTTGCGTTTTGGCTGATACATATCTGGGTTGTTGCATATACAGCTGTTGTTTCAGCTCAGAATTTGATACAGGTCTCTCCTGCTGGTATGGAGTGCTTTTCTATGTCGCTGTTGTAGAGTGTCATGTAGATTTCACTGCCTTCCCTGTATGAACCCTCAGTGGCCGATCCATCTGTGTACATACTTGTCTACGAGTTGCTAGGGTACTGTTTTTTGAGTTCATGTAGAAAGCCTTATAACAACAATAGGTAGACAGGTAAACTCATAACAAACATATGTAGAATTGCAACGTTAGAACAACAGAGTTAGTTAAGTAAGACAAGAACAAAAAAAAGTAAACACATAATGTTAAATAAAAGACAGATCCACCATCTACGAGCTGCAATGTCCGTACCATGCTGACTGGACTGTTCCATAACCTGTGGGATATAAGCAAAACCCGGAAGACACGCGTATCTAATGACAAACTGAAAAGACTGGATGTGGACATTGCAGCACTTCATGAAACTCAATTAGTGGGCTCGGATCAATGAGTAAAAAAGACTACGTATTCTACTGGCAAGGGAATGACTCCAACGGAAATAAAGAACGCAGTGCAGGCTTTGCAATGGATTATTCCCCAACACATATGGTTAAACCAGGAGAACATTGTTCAGAGCGCAAACATTCACCTCGTCTATATACCATAGTAGGTCCGTCACTCTTGTCAGTGCATTTGCACCTACCTTGCGCTCTACACTTGAAAACAGAGACGAGGTCTGTGATTTTATCAGCAATTATTAGAAGTATCCAGAACAGTTGGTTCTATTAGGAGTTTTCAAATATAAAGTGGGTGCTGTTCATGACTCGTAGCCTTCATGTCTTGGCAAGTTTGGAGTTGACAAAATTAATAAAAATGGTCAACGGCTAGTATAGCTGTGTGCTTACCACGGGCTTTAGGTGACCAACTCCGATTTTCAGATCAAACCCCAACAAATGGTATTGTAGATATTCGCTCGATCAAAGTCTTGGCATTATCTTGATTTAATTCTTGTCTGAAATTATATCCTCAAATATGTGCTCCTGACGCCCTCCTATCATAGTGCAGACGGCAGCATCGATCATTCATTGATTCACAGTAACATCAGATTGCAACCAAGAAAGTTCCAGCCCATACGACGCAAGAGAAATCTACTCCCAGACGTAATTAGAAAATCAGTCATTGCGTTGATCAACAAGATTTCACAATCTTTTGAAGAAACTCTCACTATCCCGTACCATGGCACTACTGTTACAGAGACCTTGCAACATCTCCGAAATGTCATCCATAGCACTGCACTTGCCTCATTCGGAATAAGAATTGTTAAATGAGATTAATGTTTTGAAGCGAAAGTGAAGGATATGACACCCGTCACTAAGGACAAGCGCGATGCTTTGAATAAATACAATCAGATTTCAAGTGCAGGAATTCTGCACACCAAGAAGTCCACCAGAAGCCAGGTTCAACAAACACCTCGTCGTTGTACAATTGAGTATTGGTTACAGCTCAATGAAAATATGCTGACTGCAGCACAAAGAAAGTTGTTCAAGTAGTCATGTGACGATACAATAAACACAGACAACTCTGTTGCAGACCAGTGATCCGGCAGAAGATAGATGAATGACGTTGTTATTGAATGGGCACAATTAGGAGGATTACTTTTTTATGCGCCGGAAAAAAGACCGTAAAGTGGCGGATTGTTGTGGCTTTCCTCACATCCCGAGCGTGCAGGTGAAGGTGAACCGAGTTCCTCCAGGCGGTTGTGCTATGCTTGGCTTCATATGGGTGTTGCTCACTACTACGGGGATGACACCGATGCATCACCTTGTTAGGCAGACTGCTTGAAAACAGCCCGTTTCCATGAAGAGCTACGAAGAAGCCAAGGTGAGGGTCTTGTCCAGTATGTTTTGCCTGAACCTGACTAACATGTCTGATCAGTATATTTTGCCTGACCAGTCGTTAGTCTTCCTTCCCATGAATTATGTTAAATCCCATATTAACAATATGCAGAAGTTGTATAAGTAAGAGAGTGAATAAAATAAAGCGGTGTACAAGTGAGAGCGTCTATACAGAGTTGAAACAAATAGAGCATTAAGTGGGTTGTGATTAAGTGAGTTGTGATTAAGTGACTCGGAGCACATAAACAATGTGAGGAAGATTGATAAAAGCAATCGAGCTATCAATCGGGGCCTACAATAAACCAATGAGCGGCTGACAGACGCCAGTTAATCGTAGACAACTGCTTGTGTCAGTGCAAGCGAACCAGAACTTTCCAAGACCACGTAGTCCCTTCAAGTGGCGGCCCTGGTATTGTCTGACTCAAAGTAAATGGCTCACAAATTAATGGATTCCCAAGAATGCTGTCCTGAAACCAGATATGTCGGGCCGAGAGGCTCATTTATCGCAGCATTCGCTGTGAACTTGACACAAAATCATGACGAAGACCAAAAAAGACGAAGAAGAAGATGATGATGAAGGAGAAAAAGAAGAAAAGTTAACAAGTCATATATTCATTCATAGTCAATACATTTTGCATTTGTGTAAGTAAGTTGCATGTCCTTTTGGAGAACATCGCTTCTCACAACTGACAACCTGTTTGACTGTAATACGTTTATTGGCAGGTTGCGGTACGGTAGTTTGCCATTACTCTGCGAACGTGGAGAAGCCATCGCACCGAGAAAAACAAAACCAATGTCTGCCCAACTTGACACGGCGGGATTGGAACCCCATGAGTTGAGATTGTGAAACATACTTTTTAACCCCTAGACCACGCACATTTTTTCTCTACTTATTTTACCAATCTTTGTTATTGCTCAATTATTCTGAGCAGGGCATTACGGTCTCTCTATATTTAGTCCAAAGTCTCGTAGCAAGGTTTTTCTGCTTCTTTCATGTAGAAATGCCTACTTCTCACATTTGGCATTAATATAGACACCATCCCATCTCCTCCACGCTCTTGAAAATCTTCTTAAGTATTAATTGGGCACTCAATTTATTTTACAACACGCAACTTAGCTCAGGAATAAACCCAGATGAACTAGGGGAAAAGAACCTGTCGTGTGACAGGATTGCGTGCAGATACCTCTAAGCTTTACCTTGTTAAGGATCGGGTAATGTACAGTGAAAACCGGGATTCAGGAACCATTATCTAGATGCGGTGTTACATACAGTGCAAATGAGAGTAACCCAAACGCGAGTCAGTACAACAGAAGACAGTTGTATCGTATTCAAATAAATGCTTAGGGCGGCAGATGTCCTCGCAAATAGTTGAATATACTTAGTCATATCTTTTTCTAAGGATTATTTTTTTTGATCGTGTGCCAAGAGCACATATAGCTTTGACTTGAATCTTACAATCGGGTACAAATTGTAATACTTTGTAAAGGAGATGTCCGGTTAGCTGATATTCCGAAAGATGTCAATTTCTGAGAATCGAGCGCGCTACCGGAAATGATAAAATGTGAGTTTCCGTGGTATATATTCCTTTTCATTTGGTATTCAGTTCCGTTGCTTAGCAATGATCTAGGTACAGGTACAAATATATTATAACCTGATAGATTTAGACTAACAGTTTCAAGAGCATAAAGCAGGAGCGGAAGCTGACAGCAGAACGTAATGCTGCTGGTTATTCGTGTCAGTAATATCATGATAAAATAGCATGAGGAATATTATATTACGGAACTCTTAAATTATGGATAATTTGTGAGATTATCGTGTGCTTGTTTTGGGCGGTACCGCGACTCGTTTGGCCCTGGTTATAGGATCATATTGTGCCTGACGTCTTTGTTTATATCGTAGCTCTGGTTTTATTATAAAGCGTTTTGTTACGTCTATAAAGTGGTATTTTCGCCTCACTCTCTTCCTCTCTCTTTCTTCATCTCTCTTTCTCTCTGTCACACTTTCTCTCTCACACCCATTGTCTCATGCATTATGGCTACATCCGCTCCCATATTTGTATATCTATCACAGTTACTGACCTGTTAGGTTACAGACCTGTTAGAGAAAGGCGATATCAATTTAAAAGATAAAGGTATACTACACTTTTTCACTGCTGTTGTTATGCTTAGTTTCTTAATGTCATTTGTGTTGGTCAATGCCTTGACGAGGTTCTTTTAGTTTTAACCAATATTTTGATTCACATGCCCTTAACAGTTTATACATAGAATCAAGGTATTCAAACAAGCAGACGTATGTCTGCTGCGAGGTAGGCGAAGTCTGTCTTTAATACGTTTTTTTGCGATTTTACATTTTGTGGCTTACTAGGTTTGGGGGAGGGGGTGTGTGGTGTGGGGTGTAGTGGGTGTACTGGTAAGGAATCTCATTACTTTTCGAAAGTTTTTGTTTTGGTAGCGGCAAACAGCCGTTTCGTGTTTTCGTTAGTTGCAGACAAGCACATGGACATAAACGTCCATCAGGTTTTTGCCTGAGTAGAGGCTAACAGCCGTTTCGTGTTTTCGTTAGCTTCAGACAAGCCCATTTATATAGATATAAACGTCCATCAGGTTTTTGCTCAACGTGTTCATTATTTATTAGTGAAAAAATATTAGTAAAACTTGCTTAAATTCTTGAATATTTGTTTTCAATCAGGCAAGGTTGTCTGATGGCATGTAGACAAAAGCTGAGGTGAATACCTATCTATCTTTTGCCCACGAGTACCATGGCCGTCAAAGGCGTAGTGCAGATCGTCTCCACATCTCATTGGCGGGTAAACACGCGGGTGGTTGTAGTTGTATGGCCACCAGAAAGATACCTATCTTTACTTTTGCAATGACGTAGAGGCGACCTCATTCCGGAACTCAGTTTGGTAGAAGATGTCTGTATTTCAGATGTGGTTTCTTTGTGAGATTTGTAGGACTCTTCGCTTAATTGTGGTTTCAGTAATACTGAGCTTTTGTTGCGTCTGATTTGCGTAGACTCAAAACCTCACACTCGTATACCATTGCTGGGATAATCATGCTATTGAATGTGTGAGCCTTACCCTTGATGTCCGTCATCTGCTTGAGTATCGGTTTAATGCGGTTGAAGCTAAGCCAACATGCCGCTTTCCTGCAATAGATCGATTTACTTATGGTGTTAATTTCCTGTCCGAGGTAGACATGCGCATTGACATTTTCAGTAGGCTCATTTTCCAGTTGCTGTTTCCTTAGTAGGACAGAAGGTTCTCAGTAGAATAGAAATTGAGTCTTCTTTAAATTTTTGTCAAGTCAATCGCCTTGTCTGCTTCATTCAGCTCTCAAAGCAGGGGCTGAAGATCACAATGGCGTCTGCAAAATGAATGTGATGAGAGTATATCATTATCTGTGTTGATACCTCGATCCTAGTTTGGGAACCTACAAAGTTCTTCACAGGCCACTGTCAACAGTTTTTGGGGAGATGGCATCTCCTTGTCGTACTCCTCGGTATAAAGTTATGGGGAGTGGCTTGTGGAAAAGTGTGATCTCAGTTGGGCAGCCCTTGTTGTACTCCATGGTATAAAGTTATGGGGAGTGGCTTGTGGAAAAGGGTGATCTCAATTGGGCAGCCCTTGTTTATCTTCTTCTCTGTAAGCTGTGCACACTTTTCTTCGAAACCTTGGTTCCTCAAGGCAATTACTGCATTTATTATCTGGATATCAAGGGTCTTTTCGCATTCTACACATACAATGCATAGGGCATATGGACTCCCTGCGGTTTCTCCATCAACTGCTTCATTGTGTGGAGTTGGTCATTGGTTGAGTAGCCCTTCCCAAAACCTGCCTGTTTGTTTGTATAATGATTTTTTAGAACAGTTTATAAATAGTTGATAGCAAGCATTGGCTACTAGTTCTCCAGAATTTGTCTGTCCCACTTTTTGTGGATGAGCTTGACTTATACCTCTTCCATTAGTCTGGAGTTTATCTTTTCTAAAGGCAGATGTTGAAAAGTATGGACATCTGGCAGGCAAAGGTATTTCTGCCAGCCTGGAGCATTTATGTAGTGATTCTGCAAAGAACAGCCGATTTAATAAAATAAAGATCCCATCAAGTCATGCAGCACATAGGAAATGTGGTGGTAAGCCCATTTATCTTGTAATCCACGGCACTTAGTAGCTGATGTGGTCAGCATCAAGCCGGCTACTTTTACTTCCCGGACACAACTGACGCCAATTTAAGGCTGGGTCGACCCGGGAGCCATTGCGGTCTGAAAAAACATTTTCGCTTTAACTGGGAAATGAACCCAGGACTCCTTAGATGAGAAGCCAGAGCGCTAACCACGGCGCTACGCTGCTCCCAATAGCCGATTAACTGACTTTAAATGTTGGGTCGCTTTATATACGCGTATATAATAGTAATAGCAATGAAAATAATATTACTAAAATGTATAACAATATACAGCACAGTCTGTGCTAACTATAAACGTTTTAAAATCATGTTTTCGTGATTAGAGCGCCAGTAAATGACCTTCCGTAGAGCGGTTTTCATTAGATCACGAGAATCTATTGCTCGTCGCCGTCGTTGTGATATAGTTGTATATGTAAGGAACTAATTTTTCTTCATCTTCTTCTTTTTGACTTCCTTTTCTTGGTCTTCTCCTTCTTCTTGGTTTTTTTCATAAAAGGACGTTATGTCGTAATTTACAGCGAGACCTCGATATCTGCGCATATCGGCACATCATAGTTTTTAAAAACAAATCTGGTTTGCCTATATATTGCGATCCGTATTCTCTTATCCAGACGGCGCTAGTTCAGCCTGTTTCCAGAGCCGCCTATTTGAGGGGACATATGGTTTTGTACATCTCTAGTTTACTGACTTTGATGCAAGCAGCTATCTATGAGTCGCCCGCTGCTGTCCGCTCACAAAAACCAATTAGCAGCTGTTATCAGGAACACAAACAAACAAGACTCAAATCCAGATAGAGCTTTCTAAAAAAAATAAATCCCAAACAGACAAACTCTGAAAGTCGCCGTATCGAGAGGTGGCACGAATTGGTGCAGGCCCCAGAGATGGAAATTCGAGAGGAACCTTCTCCTGGACGTCATCTACCATTCACAACATGGAAGTCGCTGAAAAGACTCCGAACTGCTGCATCACGGTGCAAGAGGAATATGAAGCGATGGGGATACACATATGATGACACATGTAATTGTGGCGCAATACAGGACCTTGACCACTTGATGACCTGTCCCAACCTCCAGGAAACATGCAATTGGTGCGACATGCTTGAGGCAAATGACAAGGCAATCCATGTCGGTGAATACTTGATGCAAGATATATAACGTGGTGCTTGGATCCGGAAACAACATCAACAACGCGGGCCAATTGTGTTTGCATTAACACATGTTTATATTTGTAAAAATTGACTGTACTCGGCATCCATTCACATACCAGAAAACTAATATGTATAGATAACATTGGGCCGTACTAATCAACCGTTTCGGAGCTTGTCTAAGCTAAGACGTTATCCTACATGCCTCTATCTCTTCTGCGTTTCTGCACAAGGTTTATACGCTAGTGTGGCTGATATTGATTTGCTAGGATACACACACAAACATATATATATATATATATATATATATATATATATATATATATATATATATATATATATATATATATGCACGAGGTGTGTACAAAAAGTATCCGACCTTTATGATGGACAGGTAAAATGACTCACCTGGAGGTTTGAAACTCTAATCACCTTTAAAGTTCTCTAATTCGGACTCCCCACACTCCTCGCGGCGAACACGCCATTGCTGTAACCCTTTCAGGAATGTCTTTTTGGGAATGTTGTGCAGCTTGGTTGTCATATTTTGCATGTCTTCTCGTGATTCAAATCGGGTCCCTTTCAGCTGCATGTTCAGCTTGGGGAACAGCAACAAATTTCGAGGAGGCATGTTGGGAGTTTGGCGAAACAGATGAATGTTGTGTTTGGCCATGAACGTCTTATTCGGATGAGAAGAATTGGCCGGGTACGTTGTCATGATAGAGCTACCGAGTTCCCGTTATCGACAGGTCCGTTAGTTTGTGTCGCACAACATCAAAATGGTCAAACACAACATTACACTGGTTCGTCAGGCTCCCACTCCCCCGACATGAGTCCTGGTGATTGTTTTACTGTTCCCCAATCTGAACATGCAGCTGAAAGGAACCCAATTTGAGTCGCGAGAAGACGTTATGAGGAATGCTGTATTCCATTCCCAAAGATACTTTCCTAAAATGGTTCCAACAAAGGCGGAACAGCTGATAGAAGTGTGTGAAGTCCCAAGGCGAATTCTATGAAGGAGATTAGGCTTTCAAACCTCCAGCTGAGTCATCTTTTTTTCCGGCTCAATGATTGGATACTTTTTGAACACACCTCTTGTGCGCGCGCGTGTGTGTGTGTGAGTGTTTATATTGTTGTTGGTGTTGGTTATGTGGTTGTTGTTCTTGTTGGGTGTTGTTGTTTGAAGCACTCATGAAGAGTTGAATTCAGTCTTGACGACCTTTCTAAAGTAGCAGGCTAGAGTTTATCGTCTTACAATCCGAAGTGAAGTAGTACCTTGTTGTGCAATGCACAGTTTCTCAGTAAGCTCACTTCTATGGAGATACCAATGTCGTCCATACATCGTTTGACACAATCCGTTTTCTTGGAGCACGATCGCTAACACGACCTGATGCTTGACTGTTTGCTCTTAGCTCTCCATTAATGTATATGCAAGGTTAGTAAGAAAACAAAGAAGGCATTACAAATTCGTCATAAAACAATTTATATCTGACGATATACTATGAAAATTCGTACAGGTGTAGTTGTTTACTTTATGTTTTAATTGTCCATGTATGCGTCATTTTTGGATTATGGTATCACGAGATCCATCTGTTCCAAAATGACGTTCACTTCAGAAAAAAGATACGCATATGTTTTTCCGAAAAATTAAGAATTTATGTTCGAGACGACTTGTTATTTGTTTCGGGATATAAGTTGTTAGCGTGTTGATTTAGTCAAACTTTTGTGACAGGTTGATTAAACTTGTTCGGCCAAACATGTGCAAGGAGTAGAATACTAAGACTTATGCGCACTGACCAGAGCATTTCCGATGTGCAATAGTTGGTCTAAAGACAGGTAGATAGCTCATCCTACCCATAGTTAAATTTCAGGTTATTTGAACATTTCACTGTAATAGATTCGAAATGTAATCAAAGATATTAAGAAACCAAAATTAGAAAAACAAAAACACTGAGAAAAACTGATATAATGGAAGCAAACAGAATGACATGACTGGGCCATCGGGATTGTTGCTAAACAGAATTTCACGACATTGTAAATCTCATTTGGTTTACCAATGAAAAGTTATTGACCGTTGTTACCACACCGTACAGTGAAAATGATCTCTTATATGCCAAACTCGGAATCTGCAAAGATGACGCTGTTGGTAAAGCAGTCTGCAGTGTCTAGAAAAGAGAACAATTCGAGAAGATTATGAGGTGATCAAAAGGAAAAATACATTAAACTTGATCAAGTTTTCCAATGTACAACCTACTACAAGAATGCAAGAACACATCTAGAAATTAATTTAAGATAGATCCAGATTAGATATTATGAAATATTTTTGTAGTCAGAGAGTGGAGAAAGCTTTGGAATGCATTGCCACAGGAAATATTGGAGTCATGGTCAAATAATGCATTTAAAAATAGTTTGGATGCTGATAGTTTTCTTATTAAGTGAAGTTGCAAAAAACTGGTTGTATACAGACTCGCCAGAGTTTTCAAAACCATGTTGAAGAAGTTAAGTTAAGCAAAGTAAAAAATTACTTTACTTGCACCCAACTTTCAGCAAATTGATTATGGTCTAAATCGCGTCTCTAGCAAAGGAGAAACTTGTTTTCCATTTATTGAGCCAGGTTTGAAAATAATCGTAGCCCACTACCGGGATGTCCTGCTGAATTCGAGCATTTTCAGACTTGCTCGGGAATCTGTTCATTTTCTTAACCATGGGACTACTGCTGATTTTATACATGCAACACTTTGGCCATGAAACAATGCGACAATCATGTTGACTATGCAATTTTGATCCTAATGGACACTCAATCTTTGCTGCTTTAAATAAATGTCACTATACCACAATCATTATAGCAATCGTCCAATGCCGAATGCATGTGTTTCAGCAGAAGGAAGAAACGTTGAATCCTAAACAAAATAGCCAACATTTGTGTTGACAAATTATATCCACCTGAACGAATTTACATTAAATTTCAATTAATGATAATTTTAAGATGAATCTGTACTGGTTTATTTTCTTCCTATCCACTTCTACGTAGAGGTGGAAGTTAACTTGATTTTTTACACTGAGGAACTAATGCTGGGACTAGCGAGACTACACTCCTCAATCATAGCAATCATTCTGGCGAACCCCCGCAACAGAATTCACGTGATAGTAATGATAGAAAATGGTAGTAATTATATCAGTAGCAGACTGTTGTTTCCGCCCGGATGTCCAGCGGACACTGCGGTCCAGCTGACCCGGATATCGACCCATCTTGTATTCCGTTACTTACGGGCTAAGTTGTCAGTATGAGAATGTGATATGTCTCGTCAATTTTAAGCATGGTGAAACCCAAACCACTGATTTCCGGAAAAACAAAACAAAAGGTACAGATGGCTATAATTGAACAATAGTTATACTAAACACATCACAATCTAGGAAAATGACAATAGCCATGAAGTTCACAACTTGATCCTACCTCTAAAATATGGTATATAAAAAAACTCTACAATAATAAGTTCACGAATTGATTCCACCTCTAAAATAGGGTATTGAATTAACCCAACTATCATTAAGTTCCAGACTTGATTTCAGCTCTAAAATAGCGGACACAAATAGCACTACAACAATGTTTTAGGCGTGATCTCACCTCTAAAATATTACGTGGAACTCAACACAGGTGAGATTTAAATAGCAAAAAAACAGAGAGTAACGACAGGAGAAATCATAGCTGGAAATTGACACGTTTGAGACAGTAGCATAATACAAATAAATACCCAGGAATCATAGTTGGGGAAGGGAGAAAAATAAAATACAAAAAGCAAAAGAATGCACAAACAACATCAATTTTCACATAAGCGAAGCCAATATGCATATATATATATATATATAATGCTGAGAACTAAAGCCAAATGGATGCAAATGTTAATTATTTATATAAATCCATATTTGTATGCAACATGGATGCATATGTAGATTTGGAACGCAAAACCCACACATTATAGATGTGATATTTCAGACAGATTATTGGATATATCATCTTTCAAATGTAGGCGGGTTACAGAAATTATCAGCGTCCATACTGTTTGTATTTGATTAAATGTTCTGAATGGATCGACATGGAGAACAGAAACGTACTGATTAATTTCACAAGTTTTCAACACAAGAAACAGTATCTATTATTATAAGCTTTTGTCAAGATATTTACATTTTTTATTAATTTTTGTTTGTTTGTTTGTTTGTTGGTGTTTGCCTTATTTCTCTAATCCCCAAGGCGGTATGCGTTGCACTGTGGTTTTTAGTTTGCGCCTGTCGGCCCAATGCATCCGACTTCAGCCTCCATTTTATGTAAGGGTCTGCTTTCTCCTGCATTTTCTAAGGGTTTGCTTCCCCTAGGTAACGGCCGGTGCTGCGATGGGGGTCGAACTCAGCACCTTTTGATTGTTAGCCGTGCCACTTAACCACTAGGCCACGCCGTCCCCGTCAAGATAGATAACTGACTGAATTTTAAGTGCATTTACGAAATTATATGTTTATATTTCTTAGTCGCACCTCTTATACCTTATTGTGTGGTTGTTTGCCAAAAAGATCGCTGTCAAACTTTCTCTCTGTCAGACTTGTACTCGATTGTTTAGACACACAACAGATTATTCTGTTGTGTACAAAATGATATATTTTGTTATATTTATTTACAGGGAGCTGGTTGTACTGCTCTTGTTGTAGCTGTGATTGCCAGGAAACTGGAGCTGAGCAGGGCAGAAAAACACGTGCATTATTTTATGATGGATACACAACTTACAAAAAGGGTAAGCATATGAAATTATTTCTTTAGAAAGAACATTCATAGAAAATAGTTGTCCTCAGATCACACGTGGAGATAACATTCATAGAAAAACCCTGTCCTCAAATCACACGTAGCGAAAAGATTCATAGAAAAACCCTGTCCTCAAATCACAGTGGCGATAAGATTCATATAAAAACCCTGTCCTCAAAACACACTTGGCGATAAGATTCATAGAATAACCCTGTCCTCAGATCACACTTGGCGATAAGATTCATAGAAAAACCCTGTCCTCAAAACGCACTTGGCGATAAGATTCATAGAAAAACCCTGTCCTCAGATCACACTTGGCGATAAGATTCATAGAAAAACCCTGTCCTCAAATCACACTTGGCGATAAGATTCATAGAAAAACCCTGTCCTCAAATCACACTTGGCGATAAGATTCATAGAAAAACCCTGTTCTCAAATCACACTGGCGATAAGATTCATAGAAAAACTCTGTCCTCAGATCACACTTGGTGATACGATTCATAGAAAAACCCTGACCTCAAATCACACTTGGCGATAAGATTCATAAAAAAACCCTGTTCTAAGATCACACACACGTGGCAATTAGATTCATAGAAAAACCCTGTTCTAAGATCACACACACGTGGCGATTAGATTCATAGAAAAATCCTGTTCTAAGATCACACACACGTGGCGATTAGATTCATAGAAAAACCCTGTTCTAAGATCACAAGTGTCGATAACATTAATACATCTCCATGTGCTCTAATTGTTGAATATTGTGGCAGATGCAATATTCTTCTTTTCTAAAAGCATGTATCAGTGAGTGATGTCACTGAATATTTAGGTAGGCTTTTATCAGTACATTAAGCTTCGGGCTTTTCCATTGCTTCGCTTTGGGGACTATTTATAGCTAATTTTCAAAAACAATCGAACTAAGCTGAATTAGCTCTTTACAAATTGAATTGTGTATGGTATCAGGTTACAGTGGCTCTTCTAAATTCACAATAGTGACTTGATGAGGTAAATCGGGGTCTGGTTGGAAAGAGTACAATATGAGTTTTCAGAGTAAGCTCACATTTGTAGGTATTACAGTATCGATCCCCACCTTGTTGTCCAGGTTCTTTTGACATATTCTGTGTCCAGGAGCATGAACTGAGAGGTAGGATCTTGACCAGTATGTTTCACAAGACCATATTTATCTTCGCTGCTTGAGAATTAAAAGAGACCACCGACGTCGGTGATAAAGTAGTACGTTCTCAAAATGTATCTTCTAGGCATCCGATCATTTCAGGCATGTTACAAAAAGTCTATGTTCACCTGATTTGTAATACGTGTTGACATCTGGACGGTCTCTGTTCTAGAAATGTAAGGTGGACCAAGAAACGATTGAAGACGGGAGTTCTCTATTCTAGAAACGTAAAGTGGACCAAAAAACACTTGAAGACAAAAGCTTTCTGTTCTAAAAACGTAAGGTGGACCAAGAAACGATTGAAGACGGGAGTTCTCTATTCTAGAAACGTAAGGTGGACCAAGAAACGATTGAAGACGGGAGTTCGCTGTTCTAGAAACGTAAGGCGGACCAAAAAACACGTGTTGTTTTTAAAAATTACTTGGAGGAAATCTCGCTGTTCTAGAAGCGTAAGGTAGACAACAAACGATTGAAGAAGGAAGCTCGCTGTTATAGAAACGTATTTGTAGGTGAAAATACA
Source organism: Ariolimax columbianus (assembly GCA_036924085.1). Classification (NCBI taxonomy): domain Eukaryota; kingdom Metazoa; phylum Mollusca; class Gastropoda; order Stylommatophora; family Arionidae; genus Ariolimax; species Ariolimax columbianus. Next base: position 115,517,587 of record JAVGWX010000001.1, on the reverse strand, counting down.
CCTGAAGACGAGAGCTCCTTGTTCTAGAAACGTAAAGGTAGACAAAAGAATATTTGAAGAAGGGAGCTCGCAGTTCGTGAAACGTAAGTTGAACCAAAACCAAAATTGAAGAAAGGAGCTGGAACCAAGCATAAAGTAAACTGGAGTTAGATGGAAATAGTTGGAACAGATGTCTTAAGAATGGGCGACTTTGTGTGTATTTCATGTAGATCGGTGCTCCCTATGGAACACAAATGGTTTGATGGATTACTTTTTTGACAGACAATTGTGTCACTTTTCGTATTATTACGTCAGGGATCATGATGCTGAGCAGCGCATGAGCTGCAGTGGCCAACGACCCATAGCTGACTGCTAGCGTCAGGGCCAGCGAATCATAGCTGACTGATTGTGTCAGGACCAGCGACCCATAGCAGACTGATTGCGTCAGGGCCAGGGACCCATAGCTGACTGATTGCGTCAGGGCCAGCGAACCATAGCTGACTGATTGCGTCAGGACCAGCGACCCATAGCTGACTAATTGCGTCAGGGCCAGCAAACCAGAGCTGACTGATTGCGTCAGAGGGGGCGACCCATAGCTGACTGATTGCGTCAGAGCCAGCGAACAATAGCTGACTGATTGCGTCAGGGCCAGAGACTCATAGCTGACTGATTGCGTCAGGACCAGCGACTCATAGCTGACTGATTACGTCAGGGCCAGCGAACCATAGCTGACTGATTGCGTCAGGGCCAGCGAACCATAGCTGACTGATTGTGTCAGGGCCAGCGAACCATAGCTGACTGATTGCGTCAGGGCCAGCGAACCATAGCTGACTGATTGCGTCAGGGCCAGCAAACCAGAGCCGGCAAAACCCTTCTACTCCTCCACGTGGTGATCCTGAGTAACAGGCTGCAACAGAGACGACTGGCTAATTTGAAAGGATCGAAGAGGTCTGACTAAACCAGTACTCAAAAATTTCGGTTGAAGTCGGATGTGTTGGACGAAAGGTGCAAATATCGCAGTAAAGCTGTAAACTCTGTAAACTACGACACAGCTCATTCCGTTCTCCGGACAACATCCTGCTTCTTGCAAAGCCCTTTTCAGCGCTTGGTATCGGGAGTTTGAGAACGAACGAAGATGAAGAAGAAGGTAACGTTATATATCTCCACTTGAAGTCAGACAAACTACCATTGTCGGTCCGTGGGAACACTTGAATAAGCATGACACAGTGCTACAGAAACCGCAACTACAAGAACACGTTTATGCTTTTTGCGTAAGGTGACCAACATCACTGATGGCATATTTTTCCAAAGGTCAAAATAAATCGATAAGCTGCTTAAAATACAAACATGATCATCACATTGATTTCGATAGCTGAGACCCAGCAGTGGAAGAGAAAAAAACTAATCCTTCGTTACGACCAAAAAACTTCGTAATATACACATAAAGAAAACAAAAAACAGGTAAAATTCATAACGTGAGTTAAATAGATCAACAATCTACAATCATCGTTGTTGTTGCGATGATTATTTTAGTCTCTGGCAAAGACATTGTGTTGCAACTTTGGTTTCGTTTTTATTTCCTGTTCTACTTTGTTGTCTGAACTATATGTGTAAATATGAATATCGCCCTGTTCTACTTTGTTGTCTGAACTATATGTGTAAATATGAATATCACCCTGTTCTACTTTGTTGTCTGAACTATATGTGTAAATGTGAATATCACAATGTTCTACTTTGTTGTCTGAACTATATGTGTAAATATGAATATCACTCTATTCTACTTTGTTGTCTGAATTATACGTGTAAATGTGAATATCACTATGTTCTACTTTGTTGTCTAAACTATATGTATATATATGAATATCACCCTGTTCTATTTTGTTGTCTGAACTGTACGTGTAAATGTGAATATCACTATGTTCTACTTTGTTGTCTAAACTATACGTGTAAATGTGAATATCACTCAGTTCTACTTTGTTGTCTGAACTATACGTGTAAATATGAATATCACCGTTTTACTTTTTTGTCTGAACTATACGTGTAAATGTGAATATCATCCTGTTGTCTTACTGGAACGAAGACAGGAGACATAGAATATGCATGTTAAGCCATAAAAGTAATAAGCGTAGCAACTCCTGGCGAAGTGGAGAAAGTCGTAGCGACTTTCTCAAGTCATGTACACATTCACCGTAGTGTAGTCTGCAGTGGAAATCGAAAAGCCAATCATGCCCCTTACTTCGCAAGGTGTATGCACTCTAACCGTTCTACAATGTGCACGCTCAATAATTACGTGGGGAATATAGAATTTATATTTAGATAAAACAATAATTTGTGTTTTAGCTGGTTGTACCATGCCCTTCTGTAGTATCTATTACAGTTGGCCATGGTTGTACTCGATCATTGAATTCTCTCATATATTTCTTCCTGGTTATTTTATATAACATTGTTGTTATGACATCAATCATTGTATTTGTGCCACTGTTGGTACTATTAATTAATTATATGTGAGCCTACATACTGTTGTATGTATTTCTGTAGTCTATCAACCGTCTTGTCCTTTCAGATAATTTTAATGAAATAGTTATGACATTAACTATTTATTGAATTTTCCCATTGCTAAACAGCTGATGGTTTTTGAATGAGAGAAACAAATCCTGTCACTCTCGACAGTCGTCAATTAATGGGCAGTTGATCATTTAGTGGACAGTTGGTCAATTAGTGGACAGTTGGTCATTCGGTGGACAGTTGGTCATTCGGTGGACAGTCGGTCATTCGGTAGACAGTTGGTCATTCGGTGGACAGTCGGTCATTCGATGGACAGTCGGTCATTCGGTGGACAGTCGGTCATTCGGTGGACAGTCGGTCATTCGGTGGACAGTCGGTCATTCAGTGGACAGTCGTCATTCAGTGAACAGTAGGTCATTCAGTGGACAGTCGGTCATTCAGTGGACAAACGGTCTTTCAGTGGACAGTCGGTCATTCAGTGAACAGTTGGTCATTCAATGGACTGTCTTAATTTAGTGGACAATCGGTCATTCAGTGGACAGTCGGTCATTCAGTGAACAGTTGGTCATTCAATGGTCTGTCTTAATTTAGTGGACAGTCTTAATTTAAGTGGGTAGTACTACTTCAGTGAACATTCTTCATTCAGTGAACATTCTTCATTCAGTGGAAAGTCGTCATTCAGTGGACAGTCGTCATTCAGTGGATATCCTGAATGTAGAGGACAGTCTTAATTCAGTGGATAGCCTTAATGTAGAGGACAGTCGTCATTCAGTGGATAGCCTTAATGTAGATGACTGTCTTCATTCAGTGGACAGTCGTCATTCAGTGGGTAGCCTTAATGTAGAGGACAGTCGTCATTCAGTGGACAGTCGTCAGTCAGTGGATAACCTTAATGTAGAGGACAGTCGTCATTCAGTGGATAGCCTTAATGTAGAGGACAGTCGTCATTCAGTGGACAGTCGTCATTCAGTGGACAGTCATCATTCAGTGGACAGTCCTAATTCAGTAGACAGTTCTCATTCAGTGGACAGTCTTAATTCAGTAGACACTTGTCTTTCAGTGGACAGCCGTCATTCAGTGGAAAGTCGTCATTCAGTGGGCAGTCTTAATTCAGTGGACAGTCTTAATTCAGTGGACAGTCTTAATTCAGTGGACAGTCTTAATTCAGTGGACAGTCTTAATTCAGTGGACAGTCTTCATTTAGTGGATATTCTTTATTTAGTGGACATGTTTCATTCAGTGTTCATGATATGAGTTACCACTTCTCCTTTGAAAACATCTCAATCCTCTCTGATCTTCGAACCCGTACCTTTAGACTGAGATGCACGTGCTCTAACTGCTCGGCATCGCGCTCCTAGCTGTTAGTAAATCGCATAGACTGTCTTTATAAAACGTTGGGTACTGATCAGTTTTGATCGCGTTCTCCAGTTAATGTTACCATAGAACATTCATGTCAGTGAATGTTTGTAATTGTGTAAGAAATAAAATGCATAAACTCTATGTAACAATTGTTTTATAATATTGTTAGTAGCTAATTATCGTGTAATTGTCAGTCAGACAACTATTCATATTGTCTTCTAGTCTCGTTATCACTCTAGTCGCAGCGTAGTGCCGTAATTTCGGTTGCCTTATGTTAGAAAAGCACTGCTTGCTTTTGCGTTTGTGGTTTCTGAAGCAATTTGGGTTATACCATGCACAACTTTCTTTGGTCACCATTTACGACATTTATTGGCATATTCTTTCTTTTCAATGTAATCGAGCGCGGGATTTAGTGGATGAAAAATAATCGTATCTTTTCGGATTAATCCAGGGTTGGATTCCAAACGAACTGATACTACTATTATTGGTCAGTAATGGACAAACTCCGAGTTGTTAGCTTGGAAAGCTGAAATCTCTACTAAACGAAGATGATATTTGCCCAGGGCAGACATATTCCATTCAGTTATATCTTCCCAAGTCTACGGCGAGATTCTGTACTATTCAGCATTCCATACCATTTCCAACGGGCTTCACGATCCTGGAAAATGTTTTAGTACAATTCTACATCCTCACTTGACCAGAATCTCAAATAGAGCAGCGGCCAAATCGATTCCAAGTTCAAATATTCCGGTGAAATATTGACTTGTCTGAAGAGAGAAATGAAGAAGAGAGAAAGAGAGAGACAGATATATAGAGAGTGAAAGAGAGGAAGAGAGGTTGAAATATAGAAAGAAAACGATTGAAAGTGAATGTCATTATATTTACTTCTTCTTTCTTGTTCTCTAACATTGATATGGTCACAAGCGTATGCCATAGAAATATGAGCTTCCTTCGCTGGTGAATGTGATGAATAAACACAGATTGCCTTTCCTAACAGATTCGTAGTTATAGAATGTATTCATAGTTCCACATCTGACAGATTCCCTTACAGTTGTTTTCAGCGTTAATATAGGGTCTGTAAACTACCTACGTTACCCACATGGTTGTGTGAATAGTAGTCTACTATAACATTTGCATAGATAAAACAATTACAGATACATGCATATATAGAGCATTCAGAAATATAACATACATGATTTTCGATTTAGGGTATACGGAAATAGGTTGTATAGATATGTTATATACAACGATTGACTGGACATAAATAGAATATGCGGAGGTAGGATACACGCAAATATGACATACGAAAAAGAGAATACACAGATAGGATATTCTGAAAAAGGATACACGACATAGCGAATACATAAATATGATATACATAAATAGGGTATACCAAAATAGGGTAAACACAAATAAGGAATACAATTATAAGGTATACAGGAATAGTCCATTTATAAATAAGGTATACAGGAATAAGGTAGACAAAGATACAAAATAAAGAAATACGGTATACAAAGGTATAGCATGCATTAACGGAAAATATGGAAATATGACGAAGGTATATGTGACAAGCTGATAATGCAAACAATAAATAGATATGTAGAGATAAACGTACATAAATAGCTGTTCACCACTCGGATATAAATATTATATTAAGAAATAAATTGCATATGCAGTTAGTGAAAGTAATGTTTCGACATCCAGAGGTAGTGCACGCAATGAGAAATGTAAAGATTCGATGCAGAGAAGTTAATAATAACATAAATAAGTAGGGTTCTGTAACTGCATCGTAACAGGAAAGAAGAAATGGAAACTACGTTACGATCACAATGCCTTCATCTGGGAGAATGAACAACATAAATGAGATTAAGGTCAGGTCAGGTCAGGTTTGGTCATCCCGTAACCAGTGAAGTCGTTGGGGTACACATGATGACATCCTCACAACCCCACGCCACCATTTTCCGTCAGCGGCTGCTGCCTGTGCCTTTTCTGCTTGGAGATTGGTCCATTCTTTTATGTTGTCATCCCACCTATTTTTGGGACGGCCTCTTCGTCGTCTGCCATTCACCTTTCCGTGCAGGAATGTATTTGCAAGACCATTTGATCTCGATATGTGACGGTACCAAGCGAGTTTCCTTCTTTTGACAGTTGCCAAGAAGTCTTCAAAAGGCCATATTGCTATTGTTGAGATTATGAGGCAATAACAACACAACAAATAGTAGCTGCCGTAAAATTAACTAGACAAAAATTGACTGAAGCTCCAGCGATACTGACGGCAAAAAAATGAAAATAACATGAACAGGAAAGGATAAGTAACCACACAGGAACAGAACCGAAAAGAAGTCTCGCTACAGACGTAATGTCTTCGCCAAGGACACAAAACAACAAGCATGAGATTATGAGAAAGTAAGGAAAAAACATGCATGAGATTATGAGAAGATAAGGAAACTTCTTCTTCTTCTTCATCGTATTTTTTTTTTTTTTTTTTTTTTGCTTAAATGTTTGCCTCACTAGTTTCTACTGGCGGAGGCGCGCCATTTTCCACCCCAGACCGTAGTCAATTGGGCGATATCAGGACGCATAAACCAGTGCTTGGATGCATGTGTGCATCTGTATGTACCTATGCTAGGTTTGTGCGCCCTCAGAAGCTAGCCCAACCAAAGTGCAATGGAAGGGCTTTACCACGAGGGCGCGTGTGAAAGTTGTGCAAGGGTGTGACTGTAGGACAGAGTCAAATGAAACAGAGTGAGGTGAGAGGAGAGAGAAGGGGAAGAGTGGCCCTCAGGGTGAGCCTCCTCATCTGTATGAAAGTACGCAGTCAGACAGTAACCATTAATTTTTCGAAAAAAGCGGCGGTCATCCTGAGGCTGTCGACACTGCCATATAGCTTGTCTTGTGTTGCCACTGGTGATGGCTACATCTACTCTCTTTGATCCTCGTATGTCGGGCAGTTCTGCAGCAGATGTTCAGCGGTCATTTTACCAGTACCGCACGGGCATTCGTCGGTACCACCTATCTTCAATTTTTTGAATAGGTGGTACCTCAGTCTATTGTGGCCAGTGCGAAGTCTTCTTCTTCTTCTGCGTACACAGTCAGACAGTAACCATTATTTTCTCGAAAAAAGCGGCGGTCATCCTGAGACTCTCGCCACTACCATAGAGCTTGTCTTGCAGTTCCTCTGGCAATGGCCACATCTGCTCTCTCTGATCCTCGTATGTCGGGCAGTTCTGCAGCAGATGTTCAGTGGTCATTTTACCAGTACCGCACGGGCATTCGTCGGTACACCCTATCTTCAATTTGTTGAAGAGGTGGTACCTCAGTCTGTTGTGGCCAGTGCGAAGTCTGAAGACAACGACCTGCTCTCTTCGGTTCAACTGGTAATAGGCATCGTTTTTGGTGTAACCAGTATGTTCGGTTTCCCATTTGGACATGTACCTGGCTTTGATAAGCCGTTTTGACTCTTCGTACGTCATACTGGTATCTATTTGTGGTAGCCTTGCACCTTCTTTTGCCAGTCTGTCTGCCTCCTCGTTGCCTTGGATGTTGCAGTGTGACGGAACCCACTGTACCACTACCCTTTTTGGTGCGGACTGTTGGCACAGTTTGCAGAGTGCTGCTCTTAAGTCATTAAGCTCAGTGTTTTTCTGGCTTTTTAGCGCTGTGACTACTTCGAGAGCATCTGTCAGCAGGACTATATGGCTCTCATTTTCACTGTGTGTTACCATTTCTTCCACTGCCGCCCTCAGTGCCTCTGCCTCTGCTCTGAAATTGCTCGTGTACTTACCAGTAGCGAATGACAGTGTTATTTTTCTGCCATTTGGTAGGTTCAGGAATGCTCCTGCCCCTCCGTTCTGTGTAGTGTTTGTTACAGAACCGTCGGTGTATGCATGGGTCCAGTCCATGCTTGGGTAGCTTTTCGTTATGAAGCTTAAGGTAGTGTCTCTCCTTTCTTTTTCGGTCTGGCAGTTTTTGTTTGCAATACCTGGTATATTTTCTACCACCTCTGGAAATATATCCTGCCTCCAAGTAGGTTTTCGTACAGTAGTGATGGGTTTTGGTGTTGTTAGTGCATTTATGGGATCTTCGTGCATCTTTGCTTTGGCTATTTCTGCAAAGTTTCTCCGCTTTAGTTTCCCAGTTCCCAAATTGTTTAGCCTCTGGTACATTGGATGGTCCGTCAGTCTTCGGAGTTTCTCTGACTGCAGCTGGGCTCTGCAGTCTCTTCTGTCGGTCATGGATTGCAGTTTTGTAATCTTTTCAAGTTCTACAATTGGCGTTGACTTCATGCCACCAGTTATGATTCTCATGGCTTGGTTTTGAAGTTTGTTAACTTTATCGAAGTTCGCCTTCGCTGCTGTTGTCCATGCCGCGATGCCATACTCGAGAACTGGTCTCACTCTTCCAGTGTACAGTTTCTTTAGTATGCCTTCGTCTGCTCCCCAGCTTGTGCCAGCAAGTTTCCTCATGATCGCCATTCTTTCTCTGGCTTTCATTCGGTTTCTCTCAATCTGACTTTTCCATGTCATGCGCCGATCAAATGTGACTCCCAGATAGGTTGGGTTGTCGTTTGGCTGCATGATTTTGCCATTTAGGCTTAATTTGGTACTTTGGGGTTTTAATGAGAGCAGTGCGAAGTCTGAAGACAACGACCTGCTCTCTTCTGATCAACTGGTAAGAGGCATCGTTTTTGGTGAAGCCGGTATGTTCAGTTTCCCATTTGGTCATGTATCTGGCTTTAATAAGCCGTTTTGACTCTTCGTACGTCATACTAGTATCTGTTTGTGGTAGTCTTGCGCCTTCTTTTGCCAGTCTGTCTGCCTCCTCGTTGCCTTGGATGTTGCAGTGTGATGGGACGCACTGTACCACTACCCTTTCTGGTGCGGACTGCTGGCATAGTTGACAGAGTACTGCTCTTAAGTCATTAAGCTCAGTGTTTTTCTGGCTTTTTAGCGCTGTGACTACGGCCAGAGCATCTGTAAGCAGGACTGTATGGCTTTCATTTTCTTTATGTGTTACCATTTCTTCCACTGCCGCCCTCAGTGCCTCTGCCTCCGCTCTGAAATTGCTTGTGTACTTACCAGTAGCGAATGACAGTGTTATTTTTCTGCCATTTGGTAGGTTCAGGAATGCTCCTGCCCCTCCGTTCTGTGTAGTGTTTGTTACAGAACCGTCGGTGTATGCATGGGTCCAGTCCATGCTTGGGTAGTTTTTCGATATAAAGCTTAGGGTAGTATCTCTCCTTTCTTTTTCAGTCTGGCAGTTTTTGTTTCCAATACCTGGTATATTTTCTACCACCTCTGGAAATATATCCTGCCTCCAGGTAGGTTTTCGTACAGTAGTGATGGGCTTTGGTGTTGTTAGTGTGTTTTTGGGATCTTCGTGCATCTTTGCTTCGGCTATTTCTGCAAAGTTTCTCCGCTTTAGTATCCCATTTTCCAAATTGTTTAGTCTCTGGTGCATTGGATGGTCAGTCAGTCTTCGGAGTTTCTCTGACTGCAGCTGAGCTCTACAGTCTCTTCTGTCGGTCATGGATTGCAGTTTTGTAATCTTTTCAAGTTCTACAATTGGCGTTGACTTCATGCCTCCTGTTATAACTCTCATGGCTTGGTTTTGAAGTTTGCTAACTTTATCGACGTTCGCCTTTGCTGCTGTTGTCCATGCCGCAATGCCATACTCGAGAACTGGTCTCACTCTTCCAGTGTACAGTTTCTTTAGTATACTTTCGTCTGCTCCTCAGCTTGTGCCAGCAAGTTTCCTCATGATTGCCATTTGTTCTCTGGCTCTCATTCGGTTTCTCTCGATCTGACTTTTCCATGTCATGCGCCGATCAAATGGGACTCCCAGATAGGTTGGGTTGTCGTTTGGCTACAGGAATTTGCCATTTAGACTTAATTTGGTGTTTTGGGGTTTGATTGAAAGCGAGAATATTGTACATGTGGTTTTCTCCTCGTTTATTTTGACCAGCCATGAGTTCGCCCACTCTTCCAGCGATGTTAGGGTCTGCTGCATCCGATTTCTTGGTATGGTGAGATTCTTTTCAGAAGTCCACATAGCCAGATCGTCTGCAAACATTGAGCTATGGACTCTCCTTGGTATATTCTCTGTAATGTCGTTTATATACACCAGGAAGAGTGTGGGTGACAGTACTCCCCCTTAGGGTACTCCCTGCTCTAGTGTCACGTTTTTGCTCAACTGCCCTTGTACTTGGACTCTGGCCGTTCTATTTTTTTGAGGTAGTGGTTGAATCACCTGTACATTCTCCAACAAACTTCACTTCTCCTTAGCTTGACTCTAAGTCCGTCTTTCCAGACCATGTCAAATGCATTTTCCATGTCCACGCAAACTGCTACTGTGCGTTTCTGTGCCTGAGAGGCATCTTCTATTTCCTGGGCTATGAGGATGACCTGGTCCTCAGTGGATCTGTGTGTGGTAAGGAAACAAGATGCATGAGATTATGAGAAGGTAAGGAAACAACATGCATCAGATTATGAGAAGGTAAGGAAACAACATGCATGAGATTATGAGAAGGTAAGGAAACAACAAGCATGAGATTATGAGAAGGTAAGGAAACAACATGCATGAGATTATGAGAAGGTAAGGAAACAACATGCATGAGATTATGAAAAGGTAAGGAAACAACATGCATGAGATTATGAGAAGGTAAGGAAACAACATGCATGAGATTATGAGAAGGTAAGGAAACAACATGCATGAGATTATGAGAAGGTAAGGAAACAACATGCATGAGATTATGAAAAGGTAAGGAACCAACAAAATTGAGCAATCGTATATGCATACTTTGACAATATGACATAGAAAATTTCGAGATAGGCTAAGCATTTAAAAGGACACGGTTTTAAACACCCATTTGGTATATCCTACGACAACAGCACAACAGAGAAAATACACGCAAGAGAGGAATACAATAAACAAAACCCAATGCATTAATTTAAGAGTGCATTTTAAGCTAACATAAAAAATAAAAACACGACAATAGAGGAAACGTGTTTTTATGGCCGAAACGTCTGGATGTAATCACGAAGAATTAAAAAAATTGGCATTTACAACACAAGTATGCTGTCTGAATGTAGGCGAGTGTGGTTATTCCAATTATAAATTGGATATAGCGTACAATTATGCACCAAAGAGCTTATAATTAAACTTGAACTATCACCGGAGTATGCCACGTCGGCTGGCGTAGGAGTTCATATATGGATCTCCACAACTGGCAGTCCTGTATGTTGTTTATCACCGATCGGCCTTTGCGTCTTTGCCATCTGTGACACAATTTCTCTATTTCTTACAATGACTCTTTTTCGTCAGTTGTGGGCGTTGTCACAGTGAGAGGGAATCTTGCTTTTCTTATAATATATGCAAGAAATGTTATTGATTCGTTATCATGCTGTAATTACCCGTTCTGATGCGCGTAATTCCCTGTTATACTGCTTTAATTTACTTCAACTTGCCTCAAGCACTCTAAGCTATGAATAGGTAGGCCTGCCTCTACTTCTCTTGCCTCTGAGATTCCAGAACAGAGACTGTTCTGTAATGATGTGAACTATTCCTTAATGTATTATTTATTCAACATCACCGCCTCCTCTTTTTTTCATGTTTCGCTTATTTATGTCCAGTTCTCTCCTACAGATCCACATTAGTATTGTTGTCATAGAACCTCAATTCCTCTATTCTCTCCTTGTAACCATGTATCTGTGCTGTTTTGTTATTTTTTTTTGGGTCGTCCTCTACGTTTCAGAACCACACATTATAACTTTCAAAATGAAATTGAACATTTTCATGATGGATAAAAAATCTGTTCATTTCAATATGTTCTCCAGGTCAATCTAAACACGATTCCCATTTGGTGTTCATATTTCCGTGCCTCCCGTTTCGTCATTATTGTCACCAATATACACGTATGAGCTGATATCTTGTAAGATGATGGCACCTAACACAATTTCATCATCGGTAGTTGAATTGTTTCTTAACACCCTATTTTAGCTCTACGTATTTGCAGATCAAGCAGACTTATTTTATTTTGCATTTGACTATGGATATGGGACAGACGAGTCGAGTCATCGACAAATGTCGAGTTTATCAAGTTGCTATTCGACTTCCATAACATACCATCACCATTGTTTGAGGATATCGATTTCACAATGGCTAGCAGAGAGAGAAAGAGAGAAATGATGCCAATATCCATCCCTGTCGAATGCATCACAACGGGTTCAGAAAGACAATGCAGAACACGACATCTCCTATTACATACGTCATGAATTATAAAGTATTATTGATTTTTAGACGATGTTGATTCCTCTGGCATATTGAAAAAAAAAAAATATGTCTATCTCGAAATGGTTCTACGAATGTGTTTGTATATGTTTGCAATACGTCAATAGTAGTGACAATGCATATTAGAGGTTTAGTTCATTTGGTGGAGAGAGAGGGCTGCACTTTTATCTGTCATTATTTATCTGTCGATGTGACAGTAACCAGACTTGAAGCATTCACCACAACTGTCGTTACACTCTTTGATCAGGTATTGATTGTCCATGAATTATCTCGCTTTCAAATATCAGGAATGACTCTAGGTAACGTTTGACAACTCGTCTTCTGACTTCAATTGTACTGTATGTAATTATCATCATTAAGTGTCCTGTAGAATGGTGTTGGTGATCATGAACCTTTATTTCCTCTCATCTTGTGTTACATGTATCCGTTCATATCGAACCACTAATAAGGGCATTTGTGATACATTTTATGTTTTGTAGGCCAATGATGAAACTAGGTATAAACAATACGGTGGTGGTTTCCCGTTGCCTTCCGCAGGCAGTCTTTGATAATTCAATGATTCATCTGCAACGGTTTGGTCATAGTTGCTATTCTCTGAGATGAACTGTTTTCCTAGGCCCCATCTACCTAGATAACATAACTCACACAATAATACCAAATATAATCTAAACATGCATACTATGTACATACAGATTTCTAAAAAAATGTAAAATAGCTCGATATTTATACACAAAAATCCCGCCAGTGCATTAGTATTCCAAGTGCAGGAGCAGCGCTATAGCTGCCTGACTGTCAACCCACAGGAGGTAGTCTAGCTATCCAGACATAATATGATAATGTGCGCAAACCAAAATTATATATAATGCCTTTTATTTTCTTGGCTGCAGTTTATATTTAAAATCTTGTATTCTTCATTTTCGTGCTACATTTCTCATTTAATGCTATTTGTTGGCGAAGATATTTAACTTGAATGATTTACAGCATCTAGTAAGCCATTATTTCATACCATAATTGTTTTTTTAGGCTGAGACTCGTGTATATTGCATGTCACCTTGATATGTACCATTTCCGAGTTCTGTGTTGTCACTTAATAGCGAGTAAATGGAAACAATGTATGTTGTGTCCTCCTACTGATATTTGTGCCACTGTTTTAGTCTTAGATGTACCTACATACTAATTATTAAGACTATAGCAAGTTGTTTTTTTTAAAATACAGCCGCCTACAAAAACAAGAGGGCACAGAAACAAATTAATTTAAGATTAGATTAGGAAATATTTTTTTTAAATCAGAGATAGGTGGATGCTTTGAATGCATTGCCACGGGAAATAGTGGAGACATAGTTAGATAATTAATTCTAGAATAGATTAGATGAGCATATGTATTTTTAGATAAAGTGAATGTAAAAGAAGTTGGTTGTATACATACTCTGCAGTCTTCTAATCATTATAAAGACGTTAAATTAATTATATCTATAACACTATTATCTAAATTTTTTTGTGGAAAACGTTAGCGCTTGAGTGCCAGTGTAATCAAATGTTCCATACCTGGTACCGACCCTCTTTATTCTAGCTTACTGCAAATGGCTACTTGAATTACAGTTAAAGAAGGCAAGAGTATGGAGGGGGGGGGGGGGTGGGGGGTGGTTGGGGGATGTCTGTAGTGTGATGGAGAATAATTTGTAACTCCCACTTGAGAATAATATGTTTGTCAGTACAATTAATTATCTAATATGTGATTCCCACCCACCGGCTGCTACGTGACTGCTTACCTTTTCCTATCTTCTTCATGCATGTATTGTTCAATACGTGCGTTTCTCTATTGTTATTATAACCAAATTATTCATCACTATACGACATTGTAGTTATTATTACATCAGTTATTTGGGGCCGAAGAATAACATCACGACCAGGTGACAAATACTCATGAAGACCTCACCTGTCTACGTCACGTACCTGGAAACAGACTGTGTTAAAGGAATCTGATTAGCCGACACTATAAACCGCATACTTAAAAGCCTCGCGTCCATCGTCTCTAGCGCGTCTCTGGATGTAGGATGAGCGACTATAACTCGCTACCAAAGAAAATTCATCAACAACAACACCAGTTCTAACTACAACCAACATATCTTTGATGCCATCGAATAACATAAATATTATTGTTTCAGCTTAAAAACGCTGCAGCAAACGTCCTGCGAGAGACTTGGTTGATATACCGCTATACAAAACTCGTTAAGAAAGTCAATGTCAGCAAGGTGCGGACACATCAAAGAAAGTTCCTGCAGGCCATTCACAGGTAAGCACACAATCAATACTGCTGCTCATACCTACATGAAGATTCTACTTTCCTATACATAAAGAAACTACTATTTACTTCCATCAATGTTACCACGATGCTTGTCTGGAGAATGCAATACTGGTGAAAATAATTTAGTCGAGGTACTGTAGAAAAACTTATCGTAAATGATGTGTGAAATATAAAGTTACAGATGTGTGTTACTGTCATCTTGTTATACAGACTATTAAACTTGATTTTATTTAAACCATTTTGGATAAAATAAGGAAAACATATATGGGAACAATGAAGCAATGTTGCTACATCTTATTTTTCTTTTACTTCAAATACCCTGTAAAACGAGCCATGTACCCGTCTTGATTCCCTTGACTGCCCTGGTACACCACTTGTTATATCCATCCCAAGTTTCACCCATCTTCAAAGGTTTCTGATGATAGCTAATCACGTAATGCTGCATTTCCTTACTGCACAGACAATTCGTTGATTTCATGACCTGTCCACTCGTACCCTAGAGCCCACTCTTTGGATTCACCCCTGTCCTTCCTAAACAGCGACTACCAACTCTCCTGTGCCAATCCCCATTACAGTACCGGATGCTGTCAGATTAACTGCCCCCTGATACATGCCTTTTTGACTGGTTATTGCAACCAATCCTCATCAACATGTCTCCGTCTCCCAACAACAACTGGTAATCTAGCTATCTTATTTTTCTTCTTCGTATGTTGTCAGACGTCAACTTGAATTTGTTCGAAGAAAGCAGCAGTCATCCTGAGGCTGTCGACACTGCCATAGAGCTTGTCTAGTGTTAGCACTGGTGATGGCCATATGTGCTTTCTCTGGTCCTTGTATGTTGGGCAATTTTGCAGCAGATGTTCAACGATTATTTTCCCTGTACCACCGGTGCATTCTTCAGTAGCACATATCTTCAGTTTGTTGAATAGGTCCTTTAGTCTGTTGTGGCCTGTGCGGAGTCTGAAGACCACGACCTGCTCTCTTCTGTTCAACTGGTAATAGGCATAGTTTTTTATCTAGCTTATGACACGAGAGAGTCGGCTAAGACCGTAGCTCGATTTGGTTCCTCTACTAAACACCCCAATCCCCTTCATGTCAATAATATTTAGAACAACCGTCTTCCAAGGAGTCTACCTAACTTTGATGACCTCCAAATTTCGCGGTAATAAACTCTACCTAATAAGAATTGATCACGAAAGACAGTAATTGATGCCCTTTATGAAGTTAAATTTCCCTTGATCTCCTAATTTCGTACAATGAAAAGTTACACTTTACGAACAAAAGCAGGTTTTGTAGGGAATGGCTTCGTTTTGGCTTCGTTCGTTCTCAATCTATCGCTACCAAACCCTGAAAAAGCTTAAGTAGCAGAATGTAGATTAGAGAACGGAATGCGCTGTGTTGTAGTTTACAGCTTGGTTGTGATATTTGGACCTTTCGGTCCAACACATCCGACTTCAGCAAGCATTTTTTGAGTACCGGTTTAGCATTCCCTCTTCGATCTCTTCTCCTTAGCCAGTCTGCCCTACTGCAGCCTGTGATCCATGATCACCGTGGGAAGGTGTATAAGGGTCTTGACAGATCTGGTTCGCTGGCCCTGATGCTAGCAGTCAGCTATGGGTCGATGACTGCTGCAGCTTATGCGCTGCTCAGCATCTTGATTGTAGAGAATGAGTGAAATACAATTAGATTTTGTCTGAACTCTCGATTAGGCATGGTTTCCCACTCATACTTGTGCCTTCCATATGTCTGGTTTAGAGTGACCTATTTAATATATTTCGCTAGTTTGGTGTGACTTTAAGAGACGGCCGTCGGACTCATCGGGAATATACACACGAAATGTCACATGTATAGCCCAACTAAATTTCAAAACTTATCAGCACTAATATTGTTCCAAGGTTTATAATAAATCCATACATCATCCACTCAGAAATAAAACAAAATTCAACCAAAAGTGCACGGGCTTTGAACAGTTATGTCAGCCTTCGGTGCGTTCCATGTGTAGTTAAAAATGGTGTCACCAAGTACATTAGTGTAACAGATCAAGCAAAGGAGATTAGAACCTGGGACGTATTCTCTGTGGCCAAAAAGTACCGGGAAGATATTGGTGACAGTGGAGAAAGCTAGGATCAACAAAACGCCATCTTCAGATGCCTTCAGATATATATATATATATATATATATATATATATATATATATATATATATATATATATATAAACATGAATGGAAAATATATTTCATATAGACAAGATGATCCAAGAGCATGGCCATATGTGTTTGAGACTGCTACCTCACCATTCATACTTTAACCCAATTTAACTGGTTTGAGAAAAATAAAAGGAAGTGCCACCTAAATCATATCAAAATGCGTTTGGTAAATTTAATGTTGTTAGTCTGTTAATAATGTTCACTTAGGCGTCAAAGGCCCGTTGCGATGATTGACCACTACCAAGTCCAACTACTAAGAATTGTTCATGCGTAGTGTGTCGACCGAAATCTCTCCATACTCCCCAGATAGAGCCCGGTATTCCGCAGCTTCGGGATGAAGGTCGCAAGGAGGCTGCTGGGAAAGTATAACCAATTTTCTTTCAAATGCAACTTGAATTTAATATCTAGCATTAGTAGTTTTTAAGATATAAACTGTCAAATACGCCCAGGGTCAGTCCCAAAAAATGAATAAGAAATTCAAAATGGCTGCCAGCTATTAGTTTCAAATTACTACTCCCCTAGAATTTAGTTATCAGCAAACAAAAAGGGGTTTTCAAGCTCATTTAAAGAAATATAATAAAATGCACGTGGCAGGATATGTTAGTCACGACCTTAGTTCCTACAAATTGTAATTTTCAAAGAAAAACAGTTTTGTGAGAAATTTGAAAAATGGAATCATGTCGTGACACGAAGATAAGAAAGAAAGTTAACAGGAAACTTAAGTTCTATGGTGATAGGTATACCGAAAGAGTAGAAGTCGAACTATGCGACAATTTAATTAGCGGACTGTAGGTTAGGCATGTAATTACGTTCTGGTAAACTTAACATCAACATCGAATATTTTAAAAGTTCACTATCCACGCCCATTCGGCCAGAAATAAAGTGATGGAAATTGTATGACCTTGTGAATCAGATTTAATTTTAAGTGAAGATGACAATGTTCACGAAGAGTTCGATGGAAAGCAGTAGAATAGTTGGCATTTGAATACTAAATTTTATAAAAAATAGTTACATAACTTTTTGTCACTTTTGTTATACCAATGCACAATTACTAGAGACAAAGAGGATAGGCCTAGGCAGTGAGTTTTGAGTTTCTTTGTAGCAGAAACAATTTTAATATACATCATTTTCTGCATGCAATCAAATATGTGTGGGTAAATGTGTATGAATTCAATAAATAGGTGGGCTGTATTAGCATGCATTGAGATGTGTTAGAGGTAGGCTTGCAGACTTGCAGATTAGAAAAACAGCCACAACAAATGGTGTCCATATAAGAAAGCTGCATCAGATTAAACTGTTCATACAAACACACTAGTAGCCTACCTGCTGTTCTTAGTTCTAAGTCGATCTGTACTTCTACAGGGGAAGATAATTATGTGCAAGATCCAACTCTGGCATGAGCTGAATGTAGCTGGGAGAAGGGTTTCCTGGATAGCGGGCTAGGCTCAAGCAACTTAACACTCCGCTGCGTTGGGACAAGCGCTTACGGAGGGTGGTTAACCGATGTGCGAGTCCATCTTAATAGACTCAAACACAAGAGCAAAGTAGACTCGCAGCCTGTTAGACGCCGTCTGTGTTGCTCTGAACAAATCACCTAACCATGTCCTGTGGTATGCCATGTCACAAAGCTAGTCTTACGACATGCACTCTGTGAGGCAGCGGTACTATTCTTGTCTTTGTAATACACAAAGATTCCGTCAACAACTGTTGTTATAGCTAATATAAAACTAGTATTTTAGGAACAATGATAGGAATGAACTACTAAAAGGTGTCTTGAAGGAAATACACAAAATGTAAATGATTGACTGAACAGTGCTATCTTGAAATTATGTCCCAAAAATTATGAATCATTTTCTAACTATTGTGAAAGCTCTTGTTGCTATTGAGGTTTCTGTTTAAAATGATGGGACAAAATCTATGCAGGCAATGGAAGAAATGGAATTACATACTTGCAGGTATCTGAGAGAGTCCTGTGAACAAAGGAATATTTTGTCGTAAAAAATGAATTCAGAGGAAAGCTATTAAGGCATCCTATGATACAAGGCATGCAAAAGGGAGGAGGAGATTTGTACTGGATGATTGGCAGGCAGTGACTGACGTGTTTATATATCAGGTTGGAGGTCATTGATAAGAATTAAGTTATTTAATCATCAGAAAATGGAAAAACATAGTGTCCTAAATTTTTCGTCGAAAACCGTAATGTACAGACGGCTTGTGGGATAACTTTTGTGTTTTTAAAGCAATTGTCCTGCAAATTTGCACCTATATTCTAGATAATTACGGCTTAGTTATCAACTATGGAAATGAAGCTATCTTACAATGTGTAAGAGATTATAATTTGTAGTATCACATTTGTAAAAAAGATTGAGTAAATATTTGAATTTTCATGAAAATACAAACGTAAAAGATGTAGCTTTGACTGTAGTCTACAATGAAGGCATAAGCTTGAACAGTATTATTATAAAAAAGGAAGTGTATATGATCAAAGACACAGGAGAAATTACATTCAGAGTTTTGTTGCTTTTTCTAATAAACATTTTAGTATTTTATGTTTAATTATAATATTTGGAATGCTACATTACATCAAATAATATCATGATGTAGGGTGGTCATCTTTACATCACCTGCCCAACTTATATATGGATATATCAATTTTTAATAAAGTTACAACAATTATAAAAATAATATCTTTCGTCAGGTGGTACTCCTCAAAAGACAAGGAGCAGTTGAAAAAAATAACGTTCAAACTATGCAATGTGAAAGAACTAAAGAATGCAGCCTTCTCAAAGACAGACAAATATAATTGAACTAATTGTGAGGACCATGTCTTGAATGAAGAAGAGGGCTATTGAAAAAAGGTGGACTGTCGTTCTTTATTAGGAGAGCAGTCATCAATGTGTTGGAATCATCCAACTATGATTAGGTGAAAAATTAAATTACATGATTGCTTTCCAAGAAATAGACGTTTCAATCACATTAGCAAAACGGTCCTATTCAGGGCCACCTCAATCAGCTAGAAAATGGATCTCAGAAATGAATTACAACCATTTATTGTTTGCTCCAGCATCTATCTATAAAACTGAACCAATCCATAAGAAGTATGCACTTTTTATGTTCTATATATCGCGTGTTTTTACATTTTCACACCATTTTTCAATAACATATGCTCAGTTACTTCATACAGCTACTAAAACACATTTTGCTGCATTAGAAAAGGGCATTATGTGGAACTTAATGTACAAAATTTCATTAGAATCGGAGACACGCCTATTCCTAAAGAAAGACAATTTTTTTTAATGTACAGTAAATTATTTTCTCAAGAAACACGATAATTCCTTTGATAACAAATATCAACGGAACTAGCGACTTTAAGAAAATGGCACTGCCTGATACAATGTAAATTATAATGTCATTATGAAAAGATAAGTTGAAATGCAAAAAATTTTAAAAATCACGGATATCGGTGTAAGGGTTATTGAGATATTAGGCGGCAATTGACAGCAACCATTGTGAAACGGACAATAGTTGACACATGACAGTTTCGTCATTTAGTCGTCGGTCAATCAAGAGGGTTTTCCCGTGAATCCGACCATGGTGTGACCATGACCAGTGGTTTAAAAACAAAACTTCCAAAGAATGGTCACTCTCTAGTGACCTTGTGTCAGAATAAAGACAATTTTGCCTTCAATGGTGAATGAGTGTTATTGAATTGCGTAATTAATAAATGTTATTTTGTACATATTTGTTTTACTTGATATTAAAAATATTCGCTCTGCTGAATTTGGTGAAACAAATTTCTTGTATTAATTATTTAGGTTAAAGACATTTCTATTAACTTGAAATGGGTTATCTGTTATAATGTGGCAAGATAATGAGCACTGTTAAGGAAAAAAACCAGACCTGAAGCTATCCTGGCCAAGCACGAAGTTACGAACATCACAAGTTTTGAATTTCTCGAATCGATTACAACCAACAATAGAGATTGACAAAATGAAGTAAGAAAGGCTAAAGCACTGCAAAGGTTATCTGAAATGAAGAAAAGAAAACAAGAAAGTTTACTAACAAAATAGCATAAATAAAGATCCAGAGAATTTGCAACTCCCAAGTGGCGACGTGAGGATAGGAACATTGTCAACAACACAAATAATAAGGAAGATGATTACATCCGTCTGCCTGGAGTCAAGATGCAACCGTGAATGAGCTGACAGCAGCCATCGACTCATAGCTAGTTACTTCTACCAGGATTAGCGAACCATAGCTGGCAAAGACCCTATTCCGCCTCAAGATGGCATCCCTGTACAGAAGCTGCACTAGTGTAGTCTGGCTAAGGCATAGGGATCGTAATGGGAAGAAAAACCTGGAACTCAAAAATGATAACTGAAATCTGATGTGTCAGGCCGAAAGAAGGAAATATGACAGCCTTGCTGTAAACCACGACAAATCAACAAAATGTCCTTTTCATGACGAACACCAAAGAAGAACAATCCTTCGACGTAAAATACTACTGGAAATTTGCTAAAAATACAATGGAAAGTGAGAAATAAAAACTCATATCATAACGAAGCTTGATATACTCGTATAACACTATTGCCTGGTAAAAAAAAATTCGTATTTGTAACCAATATACATTAAAGTAGCTCTGAAGATGGCGGGGACAGATACGAGAACGATGGCAAAAGATCGAAAGGCTTACAGATCGGCTGTTTCACAAAGTACATGCTACATGGCTTGGCTTCGTTCGTTCTCAATCTCCCGCTTAAGTAGCAGAATGTAGTCCAAAGAACGGAATGCGTTGTGTTGCAGTGTACAGCTTTACTGCGATATTTGCACCTTTCTGTCTAACACATCCGACTTCAGCAATCATTTTTTGAGTACCGGATTAGCATTCCCTCTTCAATCGCTTCTCCTTAGCTAGTCTACCTTGCTACAGCCTGTTATCCAGAATCACCGCGTGGAGGTGTAGAAGTGCCTTGGCAGCTTTGGTTCGCTGTCCCTGACGCTAGCAGTCAGCTATGGGTCGCTGACCACTGCAGCTCATGCGCTGCTCAGCATCTTGATCCCAGACATGCTACATGATGATGATATATCAATTAGAATACAGGTTTTAAATTTGGTATCGTATGGATGTCTAGGTTCGTTAATAGGTTGGGGACTATTTTTAATGTCTACTTTTATGGGATGTACTTTCCCCTAGCGGTTTACACAAGGGATATATGTGCGACAAAGACGAGAGAAGGACTTCTGCTAAACTTACGGCATATAAAGCCATTGGTGTGGTCAACCTATCTGGGGTAGAAGACTCGAACATGTGGTGGCGCACAACACGTCATCATTCCCAGGTCGACAGCCTAGTAGCTAAAATATTTCTTGGTTTGGAACAAGCTCTGGAAATAGTATCCTATATATAAACGTGTGACGCATGAATAACTTATTTTGCTAAAAATCAGAAGAGGGCGCAGAGAAGAAATAACTTGACATTTCTTAGTCTTACTAAAATAGTTCATACCTAATATATTTTTCAGCTTACGAAGAGTCAAGATGGATCAACGCAAATTGACAGAGAATCAGAGCACGCTGGTAGACATGGCGAAGGTAGGAAAATAATATAGTTGTTGCACTTGACATGTTCTCATTTATTCACTTTGTCTGCTTTGGTATAGTTGTCATTTCTTTGGAAATCCCATTCTTAAACGTGATCCCTGTTTGCAGTGTGATCCATTTGTACGGTTTACCTTGCTCCTGTTTTTCCATGTGCACATTTTCTTATTTCTCTTTCATGCAAGTTTCCCAAATTCTTCGTTGAAATAGAATGCACTCTGTTGTGATGGCTGACTTGTTTTCAGAAGTAAAACTTTCCTGAGACTTATTGCACCTGTTTTTGTCACACGCACTGGTTGTTTGTTTAATCTCTTTATAGACATTGTTATAAGGTTTTTCGCAAATATGAAATGTTGCCATGACATCAATGTCAAGGTCGTCTCATAGTGGATACTACTGTCGGGGAAGACGTGTTACATACTTATTTGTACTAAGTAACCAGTCCAATTCCTTACCTTTAATAACTAAAGTTATGAACTTATTTATAGCTAAGTAGACTGGAGCGTATCGAAACGGATAATGAAACTCGGTATCAGTGCTGCAAGAAGCAAAAGCTATAACAGATACACTGCTCAGACTCAGGCACTAATGCACAAGCTAGATAATTTGATTTAAAATAAAAGAAAATGTATCATCAATTTGTTAAGGCAAAATGATTACCGCTAGTGAATTTAATTAATTTTGAAATAAGCTAACATACCATTTGGTCTTGCAGGACATATTTCATATGTCTACATCTGTTTTTATAAATGTTAACTAAATACAAACAATTTTTTGCATTGTATTTTTCAAGTTTGTGAAACAGAACAATTAAAGAAAAATAATTCGAGGTCTCATTTACATATTGCGTTTTTCTTGTAAACATGAATTGGAAGAGTAGAACACCATTTGGAAAGGTAGTGAAACTTTCAATTCACAAGTCGGTTAAATGTATGCCAAGGTTTGAGAATAAAAATAAAGTAAACTGAAACGTCTGTATACATTGACGCAAGTAAATTAGGCATTGCAAATAATAAATATATGACACTAACAAATTATATTTTTTAATCGTCCAAATATCCTCACAATAGAATAACATTAACAGCAGTAGCGTAGAATTTGTCCTCTTCAGAAATGGATATCGATCCCTAACGACAGAACAGGGGCAAATCAGTATTTACCGTTTATAAATTAATTACATGCGTAGTAGAATATAAGAAATTTAATTTAACCTATTTACATTAATTGTATTAATAGCACTTAGTATTGGAAGTGTACATTAAATTAGCACAATTCACCTGGCTACGACGCAGGGAATGCGAACAAGGAAACTGTGTCTTTAACCAATCACTGGTGTTAATTAAAACACAAAATTGGAAACGAGAGAAAATTAACTTTCCTAAACACTAGTGGTGCGAGAACAACAACACATACATAGTGTCTTTCCCTAGCCAATGATGTAACACCAATACATGGACAATAAGAACACATACATAGTGTCTTTCCCTAGCCAATGATGTAACATCAATACATGGACAATAAGAACACATACATAGTGTCTTTCCCTAGCCAATGCTGTAACATCAATACATGGACAATAAGAACACATACATAGTGTCTTTCCCTAGCCAATGATGTAAAACCAATACATGGACAATAAGAACACATAAATAGTGTCTTTCCCTAGCCAATGATGTAAAACCAATACATGGACAATAAGAACACATAAATAGTGTCTTTCCCTAGCCAATGATGTAACATCAATACATGGACAATAAGAACACATAAATAGTGTCTTTCCCTAGCCAATGATGTAAAACCAATACATGGACATTAAAAACAAACATAAATAGTGTATGTCGCTAGTGAATGCTATAAAACTGCGTACGATGAAAAAGAATGCTATAAAACAACTAAATGGACATTAAGAACACATAAATAGTGTCTTTCCCTAGCCAATGCTGTAACATCAATACATGGACAATAAGAACACACAAATAGTGTCTTTCCCTAGGCAATGCTCTAGCATCAATACATGGAAAATAAGAACACATAAATGGTGTCTTTCTCTAGCCAATGCTGTAACATCAATACATGGACAATAAGAGCACATAAATAGTGTCTTTCCCTAGCCAATTCTGTAACACCAATACATGGACAATAAGAACACATAAATAGTGTCTTTCCCTAGACAATGCTCTAGCATCAATAGATGGATAATAAGAACACATAAATGGTGTCTTTCTCTAGCCAATGCTGTAAAACCAATACATGGACAAAAGAAACACATAAATAGTGCCTTTCTCTAATCAATGATATAAACACTAATAAATTAGCAATAACAACAAATAAAGTGTCTTTTCCAAGCCAGTTCTATAAAATCAAATAAATGGACAGCAAGAACCAATAAAGAAGGTCTCTGCCTAGTCAATGCTATAAGCACCAATAAAAGTCAACAATAAAAACACAAAGATTTGGATAATAAGAATAAGCACATTGTACGTGTCACTCGTTAAACGTATAGATACGAAGAAATGGAGAAAATAAACAACGAGTTTGAACATGTTTTCCGTCAAGGATATCAACACTAGTACATGAAAAATATGAACAAGTTGTTTGAACTTGTTTTCGGTCAACGATATTGACAACGTTCCATAGAGAACACAAACAAGAAAACTGTACCTGTCTCTAGCTGAAGGCATACACACAAATACAGGTGCACTAGAACAGGCAAATACAGGTGGACGAGAACAAGCAAATACAGGTGGACTAGAACAGGCAAATGCAGGTGAACTAGAACAGACAAATGTAGGTGGACTAGAACCGGAAAATACAGGTGGACGAGAACATACAAATACAGGTGGACTAGAACATACAAATACAGGTGGACGAGAACAGGCAAATACAGGTGGACGAGAACAGGCAAATACAGGTGAACGTAACAAGCAAATACAGGTGGACGAGAACAGACAAATACAGGTGGATTAGACCAGACAAAAACAGGTGGACGAGAACAGACAAATGTAGGTGGACTAGAACCGGAAAATACAGGTGGACGAGAACATACAAATACAGGTGAACGAGAACAGGCAAATACAGGTGGACGAGAACATACACATACAGGTGGACTAGAATATACAAATACAGGTGGACTAGAACATACAAATACAGGTGGACGAGAACAGGCAAATACAGGTGGACGAGAACAGGCAAATACAGGTGAACGAGAACATACACATACAGGTGGACTAGAACATACAAATACAGGTGAACGTAACAAGCAAATACAGGTGGACGAGAACATACAAATACAGATGGACAAGAACAGGTTAATATAAATATTCGTTGATTCAAACACCAATACGGAGAAGATAAGAAGAATAGAAATATAACGCTCGTGTCTAGACCAAGCTGTTTTTCAAAAAAAAGGGGGGGATAAGATGGACTTAAGCACTTTACCAACTACACTATTGCATGGATAATCAGCATTCTTCGGTGAAATACGTTCAGAGGACAATGGCTTGCATAATGAAGCTAGAGGAGAGACAATGCATATGTACTCGAAGAGGAACACAGGAAATAAAAAAAAAGCATACAGTTGAATTGATGGCTTTCCATCGAGATAAAACTATAAAATAGAGAAGTAACATTAATGTTACTGATTACTTGTTATACAATCCGACAGTACTACACTCCGGACAGACATAGATACGCGATCTCTTGTGAGCATAATGTAAATGATATTGGTGATGGGGATATGGAAACGCCGCTGTTTATCCGCACATCTGATAAGTGCTTGCATGCGTCCATTGATTCATTCCCTTCGATCGTTTCCAGACAACTATAAACTCAGGATCACCGAACCGTTGACTTTGCTATCGCCATAAATCACGTCATAGTAAGGTTATTTCAATATTTCCTCCACTTTAGTATATGTAACAACCAAGCCCGCACAACATTTTTCTCTTTCCAATGACGCCTTGTTAAGCGGCACGGCAAATCCGTAAACGATTCTGAAAGCTCGAGGCCCTTGAAGACTTGACATAAGAAACTATTTCATCGTATATAGTCTTACTTATTGATATTTCCATCCACCTGTGGAGTTAAACGCTCCGGGGAGCTTAAGCTGTCTTTGTTGGGCCACACATGTTGCATCAGCTATTGTAAGCGCGTGTCGCTGAAAGATTTCGTTTATGTCATCAATCCATTGGCCTTAAAGTCTTTCTCGTACGTTGTAGTCAGATCTTCTTGCGTTGTAAAATATCAGGGTAGTTGATCAGGTTTGATTCTAATTCAAATAGCCGAATTATCGAATATTCTGCGTTCATATGAATTGGGTAGCTCTGACTATACTTCTAGCAACATATGTTCTGAAGTTATCTCTCCCGATGAAACCAATTACTGTTCTTCTATAGTTCAGGCTAATCGTTGTAAATTTAGTTTTGTATGCCTTAGATATGGACCAAGTTTGACATTGGTAGCACATAATTGGTATAAGTATACAATTTACCTTTTTGTTGCAAAGCTGCTGGGCGAGTATTTAAGTAGTGGTGACAGTTCCTAAGTCACATCACAGCCTGTCATCTGGATTCGCTTTCTCTCTCAAGCCTTCCAGTTACCATACAAATTTCTTCCAGGTAATTGACACCCGAGTCTGTTACAGTTTGACATTATTTACACGTATGTTCAGTTGACCTATTTTTTGCTAATGTTCATAAATTCCATCTTCAATGTGCTAGTCTTCATATTATATCTTTGCCGGCTGTGTCAAGTGCATTAATATGATTTATAAGTCTACCTTTTGTGGTCAGATGATAGGTTGTGTCCGTTTGCAAGGAGCAGTTCATGTATTCATAATGGATTGTATTCTTTGCGTCGCGTGTTGAAGTCCACTTCTGGTGATGTCATCGTTTGGCTTCTATTGTTATTTATTTCCCTGTAAATGAAGAGCAGCAATGATTAAAGCACACATTCATTTCCTTCTCTGTGGTTATTTCAAAAGTATGCGCGATTCCATCAGCTTTTATGATTACATTTTCATTCAAATGTGTGGTACAATATTTTCACAGTATCACAGTTGTTCTTGTATGTCATAGTTTTCTAACATGTCCAGGGTTTTAGTACATCAAAAGTCTTCTTCCTATCTATACATGTTATGTTTAAATGCATGTCATATTTCCAGGCTCACCAATCGGTCTCATTATTTGTTCAAGAAAAAGGGTAGGTCTGTATGTAGGTCACAAACTGATATACATGGCTCAAAGAAGTAGTTCGTAGATTCCAAGTTTCTAAAGGTGTTTTTTGGTGTTAGTATCTTGAAGTGTGATATGGTAGTTTCTAAGGTTTTATTTGTTGGTAGTTTCTAAAGGTGTCACTTGGTGGTAGTTTCTAAGGTGTCATTTTGTGGTAGTTTCTTAAGGTGTTTTTGATGGCAACATTATCCGGTAGCTTTATAATGACTTTAGGAATCAGACGCAAGGTGTAGCATGCACGTCGTCCGTGCTCACAGAGTGCTCAGTCAGATATCAGCGTTGTGTTGTACGTTTTTATTTATTTGCCAAAACGATTTTCAGAAAAGGATATTCATAAAGAAATGCTTCATGTTTGCAGTTAGAAGTATTTGTCACGTAAAGCAGTACTTAACTCGGTAAATACATTTTCTCAAGGTCACTCAAAAATGCTGATTAAAAGTTTGAATTCGTAGTTTTGTTCAGATTTTGCACTCTGTGCACGGCGGGTCGAACAGATGATTCGAGCTGATAGGCCGTCAGCGACAGTGTAGCAACTGCAATAAAGAGTTTGCATGGTTTAGCTTACAGCATAATGCATCATCGATTAAATTTCACGAAAGTGTCCTCAAGGTGGTGACCTAGACAACTAACTGAAAAACACAAAATGAAATTAATGGGCCTGTCCTTGCACATATGAAGTGATAAGGTATATGTATCAATGTTGATGACAATTACGTTGCGAAATAAGGGACAATGTAGGTGCAATAATATATGGTGTCCATGTTCGTAAATCGTATCGTTTCCTTATAAAGACCATATGTGACCTCAGTACTGACTTTCCTTACATGCATTTTTCCTAAATAACATAGTAACAATAAGATTCGTTATGTGTTACAGTTTCTTTTACTGCTTATTTTCTTCTAAATTAGTATTATTGTTGTTTGTTGTTTGTTGTTTGTTGTTTGTTGTCAATCATCTGGTACTCCTCGTTCCTTCAGTGCTTTTGTGAATTATCTCTCCAGCCACAACGTTTGAGAAAAAGCAAACGATTCTCAAACTGAAACAGGTTTTATTTGTGGAGTCCTTCAGACCTAGTGATTTGAATATATTCCACACTTTTGTGTTAGCTTCTTTTCTCATTCCCTCATTCCGCTATCTTTTCCCGTCCATTTCTCTTTCTTTATGTATCTCTCTTTTAATTGTATTGTTTATTCATTAGCTTAAATGCCAATACCTTTGTATATATGTGTCTCGTGATATATTTTTTGTCTATTAAGTTTTGATTTTGTTGTTTTATTGATGAGTTTGTTCATGTTACGTCTGTTTTTGTCTGCGTGCAATCTTATTAGACATTTCGTATTTTGTCTACTCTAGTTCATAACTGACATTCCGTTTTTAACACTTTCCTCTCACATCCTGGTATAACAGAAAACGCAAGCCGCTTATTTTACATAATGTCTTATATTTTTTTGCTTCGATTTGTTAGATGTTTTCATTCGTTCTTTGTTTTGACGAAGGCGGTTTGGCCATACCGTTTGTCTTGGATTATTGTCCTTACTGATTAGATCACTGATCCACTTCTTAAATATGTTTATATCGACTATTAATCTTCAGTATCGCTACAGATTCGATCTATTTATGTGCTATGTACTTGTAATTATTAAAGATTACCTCCTCCAAATAAGTCACTGACTGGTGGAAGGAAATACACCCACATAATTGAACCAATCAGACTGGAAATGCACTTACATAATTGAACGAATTAGATTAATAGTATTCTGAAAATAGCTCCATACAATCAGATATTCCAAAGTTAACAATAATTAAGGCTGTTATATTATTTCATCACTTTCAAAGTTATTTACAAGCTCTTCTGAACAAGCCTTACAGCCAACCACAATAGATGTGTTAGTCAACTCTTGCATCATTTTATTATCAATTCAGCCAAAGGAAATCTAAAATCTTCGGCTTACACAGCACTCTTGCTAACTAACAAATACGATCATTGCTGTTATCAGTTCTGTGGTTGACTTTCGCAACCACGTTGTTAAATCTTCTTTCGTTAGCCCTACGTGTTTTTATGTAACCATCTGTTCCTGTTATCTAAGTACCTTCTTAATGAAATGTTAGTATCCCATGCCACGTTAGAGGGTCACAAAAAGGTGTACTAAACGTTCTTTTTGTGCTGCTTACATTGGCTCCATTTTTTTGACATCTTCATGTGCATTTTTATGACTTATTTAAAAAGTATTCGTTAAAAGAATACTTTTTTATTGACGTTAAATCATTTAAGTTTTACACTCTGTCACTATCATATCATTAGTATTTCATGCTTCTTGTTAGCAATTTTTGTTATTTAGTCTACATTTCTAACACTTAACAAATTCTTTGTATTATGACGATCAACGAATATTCAGTGCATTCTCTTAACGTATCCATTACGCTTGTACTGTGCAGAAAAATAAGATAATTTGATAGTAGCTGTTTATAAATCTCATATTACGACCACCAAGGGATATTTCGAGCATTCCCATGATGAATCTAACCATGCTGTACAGAAATATATGATCATGTATTGTAAAATGTCACGTGAATTTGTGGTTCGCATGTTTTATTTCCTAGTTTGGTTTCAATTATTGCTGACATCCTGATTATTTTAGCATATTCAAATTCTAGTCTTTACCCTTTTTATCTGAACCGCTGCATCATTTTGTTTTATGACGATACTGTGAATGACTTTTATTTTATTATAAGATTTAAACAGTAACCCGCTATCTACAAATATCATGCTGAAGTTGGATGTGTCGGACTGAAAAGGTGCAGATATCGCAGTCAAGCTATAAACTACAACACATTCCGTTTTCCGGACTACATCCTGCCATTTACAAAGCCATTTTCATGGTTTGGAAGCGGGAGTTTGTTGAGAACGAACGAGAAAAGAAGAAATACTAGTGTCACTTCAACCTTAAGTTGACAGCGTTGATAAAATGGCAATCTGAAACAGCTCGTTAAAATAGCCTAGAAAAAACACACACGTTAGCAGAAGTTTGACATTTTGGAGTCATGAAACAAGTTCCATCACGCCTTTACAAATACAATTGCTGAAGGATCTAAACTCTTGTTCGAGTAGGGAACCGGCTCTTGCAAAGAGATTACCTCCTCATGCAATACTATATATACAGTGGTGCGTATGACTATCTGGTGTATTTGAGAACTAGCTACTGATGTATGCCTATCTTACATCTCTATTCCAGTATTAGTTACTTCTTTTCATTCCACCCCGCATACCCTAGTATGTACAGGCCGACCTTTCTGTTGTTCGTTCGCCTTTTAGTTTCTACAGGATTGGATATCGGGCCTCATTCTCGACTTCCTCAGTCACCAATTATAACATACCTAGCAGGTTGCGTCTAATTATTGTGTATTCTCTGATGGAACATGATAACACGCTGGCCACACGTATTACTGCAATGACATAAGTTAGAAATTTAAAGTCATTTCAATCAGCCGATGTGAATCAAAGACTGATGTCTAACGAGGTCCCGAAATTTGAGCAACGAATAGTATCGCTGTAACCTGTCATACATGTCGCAGAATATCACTAATGAGGGTTAGGCATGGCGGTGGTTGTCCCTTCCTGTTGAGACTTTAGGATATTACAACTTAAACTGATATAGACAGTACGATGCTTGATTACTTGGCTTGTATTAATTGAAATAAATATGCTCCACAGGGAGCTGAATAGGTTCTAATTGATTGGCATAAATTCACATCGGTATTAGCTTTCTGTAACACGCAAACCATCTAAAAAGTACACCATTTTAGAATACAATCTCGTTTTTACAATTTCCTAAGCAAACCCTCAATAAAAACCTTCCACTTGGTGGGGAGAATAGATTTTCAACCAACAGACGCTAAGCATGGATACCATATGACAACCTTTTAAAAGATTTTCTCTAAAGAATTCCGGTTATTTAACTAGTAAAAACGATGTATTTATACATTAAATTCAGTTCGCCGACAAATTGGTAAAATGAAAGTACAGTATTCCCCAATGGCACTTTTCTATATCGATTTTGGACTGTTATTAATGCGTATATGATGTCTCAAGAGGACAGTAATATTTTATTACACTCCTTGCTACAGTGCTGACTGCGTAAATGGCAAAGTGTTCTTCCGCTACTTTCTTAGATAGGGCATAGTAGACATTGCTTCCAACGCTCGCTACATGTGTGAAAAAGGGGACTGTTTTCTAGCCCTGACTACATACTTGAAATAGGAGACCTTTTTCTTGTAGTAGATACATACATGAAATAGCAGACGTTTTTCTTGTACTCGATACAGACATGAAATAGCAGACGTTTTTCTTGTACTCGATACAGACATAAAATAGCAGACGTTTTTCTTGTACTCGATACGGACATGAAATAGCAGACGTTTTTCTTGTACTTGATACAGACATGAAATAGCAGACGTTTTTCTTGTACTCGATACAGACATGAAATAGCAGACGTTTTTCTTGAACTCGATACAGACATGAAATAGCAGACGTTTTTCTTGTACTCGATACAGACATGAAATAGCAGACGTTTTTCTTGTACTCGATACAGACATAAAATAGCAGACGTTTTTCTTGTGCTTGATACAGACATGAAATAGCAGACATTTTTCTTGTACTTGATACATACATGAAATAGCAGACGTTTTTCTTGTACTCGATACATACATGAAATAGCAGACGTTTTTCTTGTACTCGATACAGACATGAAATAGCAGACGTTTTTCGTGTGCTCGATACAGACATGAAATAGCAGACGTTTTTCTTGTGCTCTATAATAAAGGTAAAGGAAGTCCTCCAGCAGACTTAACCGCTGGTCAGGAATAAAGTAAGTGTTCTTTAGTTTACTGAGCCTCAGCTTGTTAAATTGGATGGCCAGTTCCCTTCCTCGCAGCCTGAAAACAACGGGGGCCACTCTTCCCCTACTCTCTCTTCTCACCTCACTGTTTCATTTGACTCTATCCCACAGTCACACCCTTGCACAACTTTCACACGCGCCTTCGTGGTAAAGCCCTTCCATTGCACTTTGGTTGGGCTAGCTTCTGAGGGCACACAAACCTAGCATAGGTACGTACAGATGCACACATGCATCCAAGCACTGGTTTATGCGTCCTGATATCGCCCAATTGACTGCGGTCTGGGGTGGAAAATGGCGCACCTCCGCCAGTAGAAACTAAGGAGGCAAACATCTAAGCAAAAAAAAAAAAAAATTCCCCGCAGCCTTTTCTTTCACTAACCGTAAGTGAGGTACCCACTTACAGCTTGTTTGACTGGAGCTGCAGTTAGTAGGAGTTTAACCCCACACCTGTGCCATGAAAAGCGAGTGCTTTCCAACTGCGCTAATCTGTACTCAATAAATGAACAAGCAGTTGCATTTCTTTTACTCGGTACAGCCATGAAATAGCAGCCGTATTTCTTTTACTCGGTACAGCCATGAAAAAGCAGACGTATTTCTTGTACTTGACACTGAAATGAAATATCAGTTGTATTTCTTGTACTTGATACTGCCATGAAATAGCAGTCGTATTTCTTGTACTTGATACTGCCATGAAATAGCAGTCGTATTTCTTGTACTTGATACAGCCATGAAATAGCAGTCGTATTTCTTGTACTTGATACTGCCATGCAATAGCAGTCGTATTTCTTGTACTTGATACTGCCATGAAATAGCAGTCGTATTTCTTGTACTTGATACTGCCATGAAATAGCAAACGTTTCGTTCACTGTGTGAAGGTGAAGGTAATTTATAGCAAAGACTTCCGGCTGGGATGAAGAGACTGAGACTTAACCGAATCAGGTCTCTTCATGTTGTAGAGATTGTTGGCTAGTTTCATTTCTTGTTACTTAAGTTCAAAGAATAGACCTTTAGCAGCAGTATTTGTGTACCATAGACATGCCCCTGTAGACTTATCTTGTGGTCCGTAATCAAATGAAATATGATTCTGTTTTTCCAATACACATTACCAGTGCGAAATAGTAGGCTTTCTATTACTGATTGCTGCAAATATTTTGCCGAACCTACGTTACGACCAAACCGGACTCCATCAGGGAAAAGACAAAATAAATGAAAACACATAAGAAATCGTAGCGACAACGATGACTACAGATTGTAAAGATACGTATCAAATATTTGAAATTCAAAACTATTCATGGTGGTAGATGAATATAACTGCAATCAGTTGATGGTTTCATTTGTTTTTGTTGTTGCCTCCCGATGAAGGCATTTTGGTCGTAACATAGATTTCGTTTAGTTTTCTTCCGACCGGTGTCAAATCTATACTTGCTATAATAAACTCACAATCGCAGATCCAATGTAATAATAAGTAAGTAGCATATCCTTTACAGAACGTTGCTTCTTACAACCACCACTTATGTGGCTGTTATAAGTTACTTGGCAAGTGTGCATTAATGTGCTTTTACTTTCAGTACGAGGAGAACCAATCGTCCGAGAACAAAACCCATTGTCTGCCAAACTGGTCACTGTTGGAATCGAACTAGGTGCGTTGGTATTGTGAAAACCGAGCGAGATTCACCCATAGGCCACTCAGTATTCTAGATCCAATGTACTCAATTTAATATATATATATTTACATTGATGTATGGGAAGGAAGACTGACGTCTAGTCAAGCAAAATATACTGATCAGACATGTTAGTCAGTGTCAGACAAAATATACTGGCCAAGACCTTCATCTCTGCTTTCTCGTAGCCCTATCTGGAAACGGGCTGTTTTCATTGCAGCCTGGCTAACGAGGTGAGGGATCGACGTGATCACCGTAGTAGTGAGTGACACGCAGAAGAAGCCAAGTATAGCACAACCGTCTGGAGGATCCCGGTCTACTCTCATCAGCACGCTCGGGATGTGAGGATAGCTACTGCAACCTGCCAACTAACGTCCTTTTCAGGGCACACAAAAGAGTAACCTGCTCCGTGTGGACATTCGCAAACAACAACAACAACAACAACAACAACAACAACAACCTTGATGTATTTGTTTACAAACAATTTCCTTTTATTATCTTAGTCAAAGGGTGTTCTGGTACAATAGTGGGAGTGAAGAGTGATCAAGGTCAGATGAAGCATTCTAAATAGGAAACCACCTCAGGTTGTGTCACAATAGTCTGGTCAACGAGATGAGAATCACCAGTTGAATCCCCATAGTTGGGAGCTTACTGAGGAACCTCGCATTGAACTGCAGCCAAGAATACCTAGATCCACTTTCTCTTCGGGTTGTAAGAACAGCCACTGTAACCTGCCTCCGAAGTGGTATCATCACACGTTAACATATAGCTTAGAACAGCAACCACATTGCGGATAGACTTGGTATTTGTTCAATTGCAAGATTTGTTTGCACATCTTGATGCAGACCTTGAATGTGACATTTGTATACCATAATCCATAGGCAATGGAGACATCATGATTTTCATAAATATACACTTGTGAACCTTGACTGTATAATCTTGTTAATGCACTTATGGCACCTTATTTTCGCACTATTTATTCATGTAAAGATTACAGCCTCCAGACATGGAGTTGTCGTTCTCCCTTGGGAGAGCTCTTTAAAACCGGAAATAAAATCTAGCGTAACAGTAGGAGGAAGTATGATTCATTGCAGCCACCAGAGATCAGCTAGTTCAGGAGTTTCGAACTTTCGGCAGTCTAGTGCTCAATGTGATGATGATTGAGTTTGTGATGTGTGATAATAAGCTGGACAAGTATGTATGCCATTATGTACAGTCAAAAACCTGATCAAAATGATTGCAAAAGAAAAGCATGGTTTAAGTTAAGCGGTACCGCTTAAAAATGTTGAATGTTGGTATAAAACGAATATTACGAGCTTTCTTTGTCTGTGTTCTACGTGACTGGAATCAGCAGAACATTTTCAGACCAGAACGCCTGTTAAAAACAATATTGGAACAACAAAACAATCATAAGAACTGAATAGCCAATTATACACA
The DNA here is from genome assembly GCA_036924085.1 of Ariolimax columbianus. Lineage (NCBI taxonomy): Eukaryota > Metazoa > Mollusca > Gastropoda > Stylommatophora > Arionidae > Ariolimax > Ariolimax columbianus. The sequence continues at coordinate 115,482,120 of JAVGWX010000001.1, read as the reverse complement.
AAAAACGATGCCTATTACCAGTTGAGTTGAACAGAAGAGAGCAGGTCGTGGTCTTCAGACTTCGCACTGGCCACAACAGACTGAGGTACCACCTATTGAACAAATTGAAGATAGGTGGCACTGACGAATGCTCGTGTGGTACTGGGAAAATGACCGCTGAACATTTGCTGAAGAACTGCCCGACATACGAGGATCAGAGAAAGCAGATGTGGCCATCACCAGTCGCAACACTAGACAAGCTCTATGGCAGTGTCGACAGCCTCAGGATGATCGCTGCTTTTTTCGAAAAAATAAAGGTTGACGTCTGACAGCGTACGAAGAAGAAGAAAAAGAAGAAGAATAGCCAATTAGTAATCTTTGAATTTGTTATTGTATTCAATGTGTTTTTTTCACTTAACTGCCAGAGCTGAAAAATTACATCAGTACATCCCCCTGCTTTTCTGGAACCATGGTTGTAAAGCTCTGAGCAGCGGCTCAACAATATCTCGAACAAGTTGCTCAAGAACCCGTGCGAACATGTTTTCAACATGGCTAAAGAGAGGAATGCCCCTATTCCCTATAGGAGCTGGATTCTTTTCTGCTCTTCTTGATTTTACAAATATGTACCACCACCGCACTTTGCCAATCACCAGGTACCTTCGTTACAATCGCCGCCCGATTAAAGATTTTTGCGAGCCATCCTATCCCTACATTGTGTCAAGCTTTACTGAATACGTCAGGCATACTATTTCTACGAATTAGTGAAAGCATCAACATTTAAAATTGCTGCCTCCTACTTGTTCTTTGGAGACGAGTTCTCAAATTAAATTGTTTCATATTTTTGCAAGGTTTCAAATCACATTGAATGTATCTCAAGGGCACAGGTCGTTTTCACACTGTTACATTAGTTGCTACCAGTTACCTTTACAAACCACGGGTATGCAAAGAATATGCCATTGTTTTTTAACAAGCATGTTGCAACAAGCGATTAAACAGGTTGATCTGATGGAAGACAAGTTGATCATGTAAAATCATTGGTACTGAAACCGTTGCGTGCAAATGTTGATATATATAATTATGTAATGGAGCGAGTTCTAGTAGTGGCCTTATGCGTCGACTGGAGCATAAAGGATAATATTATAATGAATGACTAAAAATCATGCACTATTGAAACCATAGGATGTAGAAAACAGATTATAGAAGTCATTTTTATTTAAACCATAGATTATTGAAACAATAGATTATAGAAGTATCTGGGGCTAGTCTCTCGCTGAAACGATTGACTCCAATCCAATTTACGTACAGCGATCTCAGTCTCGCCAGGCGGAGTGAAAGCGCGGGGCTCGCAAAACAACTCGCCCGCCTTTCCCCGGCACTCTAAGGGGAACAAATATTTTGTGGAGTCGTACCTCTGGAAAGGGTGCGTTACTGTGATCCGAATGGAGAAACTTTGTCAGTCCGTGTGTGGTTCGTCGAAGGCTTATAGCCAATCTCGACATTTTGTCTCGCTTGTGGTCATTCTCTCGCAAAGAGCTAGAGACCGGCAAATGGAAAGCAGGAATCGTGCCTAAAGGCCCTGTCTTTGCCTGACCAACCGGTCGGAGAAGGGCAGGTCGGCAGGCAAAAATCGTCTCCAGTCCCAGTGAAATTCATCGCCGGGGTCGTTGGGATACGTTCTGCACAGAGCGCTGCCATCCCTACCCGAGCGAGCCCGGGTGGTCAGTCGTTCAGTGTGTGTGTGTACGGGCCCCTGCCAGGTGGTCATAGGTAGACGCAGTGAGGGACGGAACAACCGCCCGTTCTGTTCGTCCTGGTGAGGCTTTTTACACATCCATCCGTCCGTCCATCCATCGACGACCGGTGTGTGTGGTTCGTCCGTCTCCGACAGATATCTAGTTGATCCTGCCAGTAGTCATATGCTTGTCTCAAAGATTAAGCCATGCATGTCTAAGTTCACACTGTCTCACGGTGAAACCGCGAATGGCTCATTAAATCAGTCGAGGTTCCTTAGATGACACGATCCTACTTGGATAACTGTGGCCATTCTAGAGCTAATACATGCTTACCAAGCTCCGACTCTCGCGGAAAGAGCGCTTTTATTAGTTCAAAACCAATCGTCGTTTCCCCTCGCGGGGTTGCGGCGTCCCCACTGGTGACTCTGGATAACTTTGTGCTGATCGCATGGCCTCATGTTCCGGCGACGCATCTTTCAAATGTCTGCCCTATCAAATGTCGATGGTACGTGACATGCCTACCATGTTTGTAACTGGTAACGGGGAATCAGGGTTCGATTCCGGAGAGGGAGCATGAGAAACGGCTATCACATCTATGGAAGGCAGCAGGCGCGCAACATACCCACTCCCGGCACGGGCAGGTAGTGACGAAAAATAACAATACGGGACTCTTTCGAGGCCCCGTAATTGGAATGAGTACACTTTAAACCCTTTAACGAGGATCTATTGGAGGGCAAGTCTGGTGCCAGCAACCGCGGTAATTCCAGCTCCAATAGCGTATATTAAAGTTGTTGCAGTTAAAAAGCTCGTAGTTGGATCTCAGGCGCAGGCGGGTGGTCTGGTTCGCGCGGGTTCACCGCCCGTTGTCTCCTGCCCTACCGTCTGCCGGCTCTCTCCCGTATCATAACAGGAGCCCTGAAGTCCACCCAAATAAAAGACCTGGAAGCTATGACTGGGCTACAGCCAATGGAAGACCGCCGAGACTGCAAAATCCTACAGCAGGCGGAAAAATTCAAAAGAATCATGGACCACCCGATACATCACAGACTAAATGAGTTGGGACGCGGCAGGCTAAAAAAGCAAACAGTTTTACAATTCAGGCAACAGAAGAGATTAAAAACAATGCTGCACTCTTAAACGAACAAATAAAACAAATACCAGCATGCTCCATCCGCTGGAAAGGAAGACCGTTCCCTGATAGTATGTGCAATATCTCCAACATCGAAGACAAAAAGACACAAACAGAGGAACAGAAAAAAACACATAGTTACAAATTATATCAACCAAAAATGTCCGCCCACAGCCTGGACGCACGCCTATACGGATGGCTCAGCCAAAGATGCCATTCGAAACGGGCGAGGAGGCATCACTATAAAACTAAAAAGCAAAGTCTACTCAGCAGTATTTGCCACTGAGATACGCTGCAGCAATTTCAGTGCCGAAGCCAGTGCCCTAAGACAAGCAGCTGAAATCCTTATAGACTATAAGGAGCAGGCAGAAAAGCAAGTGGACATTTTCATAGACGCCCTCGCAGTGTTAATGGCGCTCAAGAACCAGCACAAAAATGAACTCTGTGCTCTGGCAGACTCGCTCGAACGCCTGTTCCAGTGCTTCAAAAAAAGCACAGTCCAGTGGATACCAGCCCACTGCGACAGTTCAGGCAACGAGGAGGCGGACACACTCGCCAGAGAGTGAGGAATGATGCAGCAGAGTGATTCAGAAATCACATACAATGAGATTAAAGCATTCATCATGGCAACGTACAGTGCAAAATGGAAAAAAGACCACCCTGGCCACATAGAAAATGATGCCTACCATCAACTCTCCAGGCGAGACCAGTTGATAATTCTCCGGCTACGCACAGGTCACAACAGTCTTACATGTCATCTGTACAACACGTTCAAGATTGGCACTACAGACCTTTGTGCCTGCGGTACAGCCCCCATGAAGGTAGAACATATTTTGCAGTCCTGTCCACTGTATACCGACAGAAGAAGTAGCATTTGGCAACAGCCAGTGTCCTTCCACGAGAAGTTGTACGGAAGCGTACAGCTGTACGGAAGCTGTACGGAAGCGTTAGAGTCATTGAAGTTGAGGTCTGAAGATGAACGAGGAAGAAGAAGAAGATATAGCTTTTTTCTTTTTGATATAATTTTAAAAAAATTTATTTAGTTTCTTCTCTTTGCGCGTTGGTTCCGAAAATGACGTCGTGTCATAGTTTAAAGCGGGTGTGATAGCTGCGCCTTTCAGCCCGACACGTCCGACTTCAGCACATGTTTCGGACAGGGCACGCCTTCCCTCTGTAAATAGTATTATCTTAATCAAACTAAGCAAATTCACCATGTTTCTAAAACTGCCATTTAGAGATGCAATAGTGTCTTGGTCAGCATTGTTTCGATGACCATGGTGCATGAAGTCAGATACTGGTCACTGACTGATGTCAAGTCAAAACTGCTGCATTTTCGGCCCCTAAATTTAGTTTGAAAAGTTGTTATCAGCAGTATTCAGAAATTAGAACTCCGAAAAAAAAATCTTTGTCTAAAAAACAGAAATTTGGCAGAAGAACACGTTTTCCTAGATTCAATTATTTGTACATAAACGTAAAGAAAATGTTCAATTCTGAAGATGTTTTCTAGCAATGGTGGTGCCGGAAAAAGGACGTAAATGGCAGCTATGATGCTTTAACTGACAAACAATTTACAAAGGATGGCAGTTATGAAACTGACACAAACATTTGTCTATCACACATTTGCTACAAACAGTTCAAAATGTAGTGAGATACGACGTCTCAACAACTATCCTAGTTCGAAAAATAAGAAACAAGGAAAATTACTATATTTATACTTTATCTTATCCACTAATTCTATTTATTCGTTTCAAAGGAAAAAAAAATAAATACTGTTCTTGTTATCTCCATATTTCTCCTTCTCTGTGTCTCTGTGCTTCTCGCATTCTGTATATGACCTTCCACCGATTTTCCCAGTATCATCACAAGATTGTCTTCGCGATCCGAGCTACGCGCTTATCCAACCGTTCTTAAGCCTACTTGTTATTCCCAAATTCCGCGAGCTGTGTAAGGCCGTTCTGCTCCTGAGTTTTAAAAAACAACACGACTTGAAACGTAAATAAATGCCACGAAATTATTTGTCCGTTTTTATGTTCGAAGTCCATCTGGCGTCGACAAATATTTGCAATAATCGTTACATTCTTTTTCTTGTTCTTTTGAAGAAGAAGACGAATGTAGCAATTATTGCAAATATTTATCGTTACATTCACAGACACAAGCACGTGCATTCGCAAAACAGACCGAGAACGATGAAGAAAATGACATTCGGTTTTTAAAAACACAGCACAAAAACCAGATAAAGTGCATCTCGGGAGGTTTTGATCCAATTTGTTTTTAATATGGTAGAACCGCCGATCTGAAAGATAGAAGAGTTTTAACGTAAGTTAAGCGTATCATTTGTCACGGCTGGGCAGTAATGAAGTCACAAAAACGCCAAGTTTGTGCTACACTTTTGATTAAGACCCTACCATGTCACACGGGATGGATATGGTAATTCTCAATTGAAGATAATCTTGTATCTGTTAAATCTTCTTATTTTTATTTTGGTCAATCGTTCTAAAATTCCAACTATGAAGCCCTGAAAATATGTAGTCCGGATAACGGAATGCGTTGTGTGGTAGTTTACAGCTTGACTGCGTTATTTGCACCTTTCAGTCCGACACATCCGACTTCAGCATGCCATTTTTGGGCACTGTGTTAGCCTTCCCTATTCGATCCCTTCTTTTTAACCAGTCTGCTCTGTTGCAGCCTGGTAACCAAAAGAATGGTCTTGACAGCTCTGATTCGCTGAAGCTGACGCAAGCAGTCGCTGACGGCTACTGCTCATGCACAACTCAGCATCTTAATCACATTATTTAAATCAATAACATGTCCTTAATTTTCAAACCATTTTCATAGCTGAAGTATTGCTCTTCCTCTTGTTCATTCATAGGCGTCTCAGTCTTTTCAGACTATGCGCGTGGCACCGTGAGAGTAGCCCCTCAGAGCGAAAATCTGGGCGCTGAATGTGCAGACAATGGCCTGCACAAACTGCAGGATCGCCATCTCCGTCTCGCTGATGTAATCCAAAGGAATGCAAAGCATGACAATTTGGCACCGGTTATTCTTGTTAAAGCTACCTTAAATAATGCATGTTATATTTTCTACAAATGCGGTTATGTCTACGTCTAGAATCTTGGTGAGCAGAACATATGCACTAAATATATTGGTTATGACAACCTTAAGAGATGGATCCCTGAATTTATACTTAGGGGAAAAATAGTAGGGTAACTATAACTAAGTATATCATAAAAAGCAACTCAGTAGCGATGTGCATGGTATTGACAATCTCATCTTGTAAAACAAAGTGCTGTAGAACTTACTTTTACCAGAACCGATAAATGCTTATCATTACTCTTCCACTATAGGCTGATTTCTACATGCTGCTACTGGACTGATAACAAACTAATATACATATGATAACCTATGGGAATGTTTCAGACAGGACATGTGTTGTGAGAGATAATAATAATAATAATGTTCCCATAGGCATCTTATGCCCGTTGTCTCGAACGATCACTACCATGTCCAATTGCTGAAGCTTGTTCATGCGTAGTGTGTTGATAGACATCCCTACAAACTCCTCCGTTGGAGCTGATTACTCTGCTGCATCGAGATGAGGACAGCGAGGAGTGTGTGTTGGACCAATGTTTGGGACAGGCTTTCTTTGTCCGTTTTTGACTCCCTGTTTTTTCGCGTTCCACCACTGTCCTCTGGATTGTGTCAATCTTCGGGTTAGCGTGGAACATACTGTGCTGAGAATACAGGGTTGGGAGAGGTATCGTGTGACCTCCGATTGAGGTGCTTAGTAGGAAGGTGGTTTCAGTCCAAGCAGGAAGACTCATAAGTAGTGATAACCTGGGTTGAAATCTGGGGTGCAGTCAAGCGGAACGTTGAATGCCACCTTGGACTGGTTTCCCACGGCCTAATTACGGCCAACTGTAATAGAAGGCTATCAGACTCATCGGGAAAATACCCCTGAAACATCATATGTATAGATAAAATAAATTACAAAACGCATGAGCACTCATATTGTGCCAAAGTTTATAGTCAATCTATGTATCATCCACACAGAGAGAAAAAAGAAATTAATGGTGCAAAACACAACAAACCACTGTTGAGAGTGACCCTTTCACAGAATCCTGCCCTGAAATAAAATTAATGCTCATCTTATTTTCTTTATTTATGGTATAAAACAACCAGCGACCCAGATGAAACCAGTTTTTGAAATGATTGCCCATTTCATGACAGTGAATATTATTGGAAATTATGTTCCCCGTGTTTAATTAAATAATTCATATTCAACCCAAGGCGTACAGTTTATGAATAGTTATGTCAGCCTTCGGTGCGTTTCATATCTAGTTTAAAATTGTGTCAGCAAGTACATAGGTGTAACAAATCAAGCGATAGAGGTTATGGCCGGGGACTTATTCTAAGGCGCCAAAATAAATACTAGGGAGGTATTGTCAAGTGTGGAGAAAGCTAGGATCATCACAACGCCATCACCAAATGCCTCTATATGCATATATATATATATATATATATATATATATATATATATATATATATATGTATATATATGTATATATATATACTTACATATATATATGTATATATATATATATATATATGTATACATATATATGTATATATAAATGTATATATATATATATATATATATACATATATATATATATAAATATATATTATAGGGCGGCAATTGATGGCAACCATTGTGAAACGGATAATAGATCACACGATAAAGTTTTGTTATTTAGTCATCGGTCTTTCAAGAGGGATTTCCTATTGTCCAAAGGGCTATCTAAAGCAGGCAATGGCTTAATTCAGGCACAACCGCATCAAGATGCAGCATAACAAACAGGACAACCGATAGAAAGCACATACATTCCACAGAATAAAGTCCAAATACCACCTGGTGTCAGTTATATGGCAGATGGAATAAACCAAACTTTCTCAAACGCTTTTCGTGTAGTATCAATGGTGTGGTCTCAGTGAACACCAATCATTCAAACGATTATATCTACAGATCAAAGAGCGTTAGCGGCATAATTTGACTGTAAACATAATAAACTAATAATAATCATCAATTTATTTTAAGTTAATCGAATATACGATATATCAGCACACTGATAATGTTTGTTTTGTTTTTTTGTTTGTTTTGTTTTTTTGCGTTCGCCTTATTTATCTATTCCCCAAGGCGTGTGTGCGTTACACTGTGGTTTTTATTGCGCCTGTCGGCCCAGTGCATCCGACTTCAGCATGCATTTTATGTAAGGGTCTGCTTCCTCCTGCATTTTCTAAGGGTTTGCTTCCCCGGGGTAACGGCCGGTGCTGTGATGGGGATCGAACCCAGCACCTTCTGGTTGTGAGCCGTGCCACTTAACCACTAGGCCACGCCGTCCCTCTGATAATGTTGAATATTTCGTCTTAGATCATTGGTCAGAGACAGACAAAGCGATCCGAAACGTTCTTGCGTTATAGCGTCTTTAATTAAGTTCAGCGTCAAACTGCTTCTCTTCACATGGTCAGCAGCCATCCTTCGCAAGTGCCTAGCAGTAATTCATGATTTCTATTTCTACTTGTACTGTTCTGGCCAAGTTGCCTTAGGTCAGATTATCTGTAACCTTTTTTATGAGGTGAATATCATCGCAATTCTGGAGATCTAGTCATGTTTATCAGGCCATGTTTATCCAATCCGACTAGTCATGGTGGTGTACATGTCTTCTCGGTTTGCTCTAGGCAAGCATATCTCGATGGTGATGGTATTTGGCGAGAAATCTTAATAACTCTTTGATAGACATGTTGTATAGTAGCATGACAGTTGTTTCTCTCCCAACAACCCGCAACATACAGAATCACAGGGAGTATGAAACTCTTGTATTACTGCGAATACTTCCAAACGTTGCTTAAGCAAGAAATGCTATTGTGACTTTATTGATTTGGCTTAGATGTCTTTACATGTACCGATGTGTGATGTAATTGTGTTATTGATATTGGAAAATGTATCCGTCGTCGCTAAATCTTCAAGTTGGATAGCAAACGGTATCAATCACTATAGAAAAGAAATGTATTCTAATAGCTGTCCATCGTTGTCGATGAGGACCGCCGACATCATCCTTGTAATAGATTTCCCTGTTGGATGTGGGTGCGCATGTGGCTGAACAGGCAATGCGAGCACGAAAACATCTGCTACATATCGGGCATACGAGGTTTGTAGAAGGGGATGGTGTTCCCGCTGCTCGGGATTTCCGCGTCTCGCGTCTGTTCTGGGCTTTCACAACACGGTCATCTTCACCAGCAGCTACACCCGATTTGACTGCGCTTCTCCAGTCAGATCTGTTTTTCGCAAGACATTCCCATGTGTCGATGTCTATCTGGCAACTTTTTAGTGAGTCCTTCAGACCGTCTTTAAAACGTTCCTTTGGGCGCCCTTTCTCGCGCCATCCCTCTCTCAGCTCGCCGTAGAGAAGCTTCTTTGGGAGCCGCTCGTCTGACATACGGACGAGGTGTCCGGCCCATCCTAGTCGTGCTTTTTCTAGCAGTGCATGGATGCTGGGCATGTTAGCCCTCGAGAGAACCTCGATGTCAGTGACACGATCTTGCCATCGGATGTGGAATATTCGCCTCAGGCAACCTGTGTGGAAGTGGTTTAACCTCCTTGCATGTCCAGAGTATACAGTCCAGCTTTCGCAAGCGTATAGTAGGGTTGGAATGATGGTTGCACGGTAGACTTTGAGTTTGGTCATGACGCTGATGCCACGACGTGCCCAGACCATCGAGCGCATTCTACCAAAGGATGTGCTGGCCTTTGCTATTCTGCTTGCCACCTCATCGTCTAGGCTGACAGATCTCGACAGCGTGCTGCCCAGATATGTGAATTTGTCTACGGCATTCAACGTCTGCCCGCTGACTGTAGTCTCTGGTTTTGTGTACGGCATGCCTGGTGCTGGTTGGTACATGACCTGTTTTTTTGGCATTTATGGTCAGACCAAAATTTTCGCATGCGGCAGAGAACTGGTCCATTCCAACCTGCATGTTCAGTTCTGAGTTGCTCATTAGAGCGCAGTCGTCAGCAAATACAAGTTCCCTGATTATGTCGCCAGCCACTTTGGTTTTGGCCTTCATTCTTCTGGAATTGAGTAACTTGCCATCTGTGCGGTACTTTATGGGTATTCCAAGCTCCAATGATCTGAAGGCGTCTGTCATCGTGGCCGCGAACATTATGCTGAACAAAGTCGGGGCGAGTACAGATCCTTGTTTTACTCCGTTTGAAACTAGAAACGTTTTAGAGATTGCACCGCTGTCCAGTAAACGAGCACACATGCCTTCGTGTAGCTGTTTCACCATTGTTATGAACTTGTTGGGGCAGCCAAACTTAGACATTATCATCCACAGCCCTTCTCTGTTTACTGTATCAAATGCCTTTGTCAAATCAATAAATGTGGTGTACAAGGCCTGATTTTGCTCTCGACACTTCTCTTGTAATTGGCGAGCGGCAAAAATCATGTCCACTGTTCCTCTTCCGGCTCTGAATCCACATTGGCTTTCTGGGAGGTGGTGGCTTTGTTCAAGGTGTTTGTTGAGCCTGTTTAGCAGTAAGCGCGCTAGGATCTTGCCTGCTACGGAGAGTAGCGATATTCCACGATGATTGTCGCATTCCTGACGATTGCCTTTTCTTTTGTATAAGTGAACGATTGAGGCGTCCTTTAGCTCCGGCGGAATTTTACCTTCAGCCCACATGTGACAGAAGAGTTCAGTGATCCTTCTGGTGAGATATGGGCCAGCTGTCTTATATACCTCTGCTGGTATTGCATCAGCTCCTGGAGCTTTTCCTATAGATAGTGAAATGATTGCCCTGTCGACTTCCTCCTCAGTAATTACTTCATCCAACGCCAGGTTCAGTTCCACCTGCGGCATTCGCCGGATGTCCTCTTCATTTATGGACGATGGGTGGTTTAGTATTTTGCAGAAGTGGTCTGCCCATCTGTCTAGAATCTAAACCTTATCTGTTAGCAGTACCCCATCCGCACTGCGAACTGGAGTATTACTAGAGGGCTGCGGGCCGTAGAGAGCTTTCAGTGCCTCGTAAAACCGTTTGGTGTAATGACGCTCGGCGAACATCTCAATTTCGTCAGCTCTTTTGCTGAGCCAGGAGTCTTGCATCTCTCTAAGCCTGGTCTGGACAGCTTTGCGAGCAGTATTGAAGGCAGCTTTTGCTGCCGGAGATGGTGTGTCCCTCTGGTATTCCCTGTGCGCTTCATGTTTTGCATCGAGAAGGCCCTGTATTTCTAGATCGTTCTCATCAAACCAGTCCTAATGCTTGCGCGTGAGTGGGCCAATGTGTTTAACAGCTGTATCGTAGAATGTGTTTCTCAATGATGCCCAGTTCTTTTCGATGTCGTTCTTTTCAAAACGAAGATCAGACAGTCTACCCTCAAGCTCTTCCTGGAAGTCTCCTCTCGTAGGTTCGTATTTCAGCTGAGAGACATTTAGCCTCCTCAGTGGTTTCTTTCCCTGGGGGCGCCTTTTGGGCTGGATCTTGAAGTTTAGCTTGGCAATGACAAGTCGATGGTCGGTCCAACATTCTGCACCATACATGCTCTTCGTTACCATAGCATCCGCTCGATCCCTACGTCTGATGATAATATAATCAATGAGGTGCCAGTGGCGGGACCTTGGGTGCATCCATGTGGTTCTATTTCGGACAGGTAGTCGGAAAGCTGTGTTTGTAATGAATAGTTCATTTGCGGCACATGTCCTCAGAAGGAGCAGTCCGTTACTATTGCATTTTCCGATACCATGTCTGCCAATGGCCCCCTCCCAGGCTGTATGGTCTGTGCCAACCCTAGCGTTAAAATCACCGAGGATGACCAGTTTGTCAGATTTGGGGACTGCAGCGATGAGCACCTCAAGGTCCTCATAAAACGTATCTTTTGTTTCCTGAGGATTTGTCATTGTGGGTGCGTATGCACTGATGAGTGTTGCATGGCGCCCTCCTATTAGGGGGAGACGCAGTGTAATCAGGCGGTCATTAATTCCTCTGGGCATGCTTGTGAGCTTGTCGACCATGTTGGTCTTGATGGCAAAGCCAACTCCAGCTTCACGGCGTTCTTCTTTGCTGCGGCCGCTCCAGAAGAAAGTATAACCAGCGCCTTCTTCTGTGATCTGCCCTTCCTCTGCCAGTCGTGTCTCGCTCAGGGCAGCTATGCAGATGTTGTATCTAGCCAGTTCCCTGGCGATCAGTGCTGTCCGTCGTTCGGGTCTGTTTGCTTTGGTGTTGTCCAGTAGCGTGCGGACATTCCATGTTGCAAGCGTTATGGGTAGTTTTCGTGATCGTTTTCTGCCTGTTCCGCCGCTGCATTTTGGGGGCCCTGCCAGTTGCGAGCTCCTAGTCAGGGTGTGATATGAAGGGTGATGTCGTGAGTTGCGCAATGTGTTTATAGTGAGGGAGATGTGCGCAGGATCTTCCTCACTCTCTCGTCCAGACTCAACATGTTCTAGAGGCAAGACATTGTCAAGTCCTCTAGTATGGTGTCAGCGTGTGCCTCATTATCTCGGTAGCCCTTCCCTTCTCTTTTATCGCTGGGGTGGAGCTTTGAGGTATCCGTTTCTGAGTGCATTTGTTTGTGTATTCTTCTTCCACCTCTCGTTCCTCTGGTCTTCCGCCTTGATTGTATACGTGTGAGTTCCGATGCCTCCTCGATTAAGTGTATTTTCAGCACACGCAACAGATCAAGATCTGAGTTTGAAGGGACGTAGTGTGCTGATCGAAGCGCGATGAGCTCCTTTCTGAAGTACCGTATGTTTGACGGGGTCAGGATGACCTCCTTCGTTTCAGTGTTCATACTTCGTTATCTGGGTTACGATACAGCACAGAGCGACACTAGCTTTTGACCGGGTCAAGTTTCGGCCACGCTTTGTCCAATCGAAACTGTACACATTAGTCTACATTTCACTACTAAAAATACACTGTTATATACTTCGTTGCATCACTTCTTTCACATTAGTATGCTTAATTTACAAGTCGGCACGTTTATATCCAGGAATCACGTTAATAGTCCGAGAGTTATCATAGAAAACACAAACAAAACACCGTTTTATCAAGAGGGAAATCGACTGCGACCATGTCCGGCGCCATCTTGACCCACGGTTGTATTTTAGACTAATTAATTTCATACTGGTCCACAGGACTGCTCCTTATTGACCTACAACTGCAAGCTAAGTCTTTGATCCGGTTTGTTAAGTTTTGTTTTTGTTTTTATGAAAATGATTGTTATTTCATTCAACTATCTATGCTAGAGACGTTTCTGGGACCCTTAGATGCCCCGTATAAAACAATTCGACAAACCCAAAACTAGACAGCTAAGACACCATAATGGCACATGTTCTAATATCCACCTTTCTCGCATACGAGGGGCTTTCAAATCAAACCGGGACTTTTTTGTAATAAATAAAAAATTTCAAATAATCAAAATGCCATTTATTTTTTTGATATAATTTCCTACAACTTGTATACACTTATCCCAGCGTTTAATTAATGCTTGAAAAGCTTTAGCGTAGATAGATTTATCAGTATGTCTGAAACAATCTAGGGCATCCTGTTTCACTTCGTCATCAGTGTTGAAATGCTGGAGATTGCTTGGATCGAGGTCTTGGCGGTAAGGTGGATGTGGCAATACCTCCCATCTGAGTTGCTGCAGATGGCATATAGTACGGTGAGCCATATGAGGTCGAGCGTTGTCTTGCTGCAGGAGAAGGACGGGATCATCACTCACAGATGTACGGTCATCTCTAAAAAGTTAACAACATTCAAATGTCTTACTGCTCTTGAGAGTCTCATCTGTATTGTGATTGAAGTCTTCTGTACATTTCCACATATTTCCCGCCTTCTTTTACAAGAAACTTCATCACAACACGCTGTCCCATATAACCACTAATAGTGTTGCTAGCATGTTAATGTATGTCTCGTGAGTGGCCCATAGCAAGGGACCACCTAGCAGTAAAACAGCACAAGTGCCCCTAACGAATTATAGTAGTCCCAGCACGCTATAACTCTTTCAGGTGGAACTAGAATAAAAACTCCCAGTTTGATTTGAACGCCCCTCGTAAAATATATTTCATCTAATAATGGTCTACCTCCCACTGAGATTAAACCTCGTAAAGATAACTAAGGCTTAGCAGAAATGTTGCTGAGACTGCACGAGTGATTACAAATGTTGAAGAATTTCATGAATTACGGAAGTCCTTTTATGTACCAGCACAGTGATCTTCAGAGGCGTATAATTTATGTTTGTTTGAAATCAACTTGTTGGATTGGTAAGTGCTTTTATCAGTAGGAGCTGGTACATCAATAGACAATAGCTTTGTACATGCCCTATTATTACAATTCTTTGTTCTGCTGCATTCTCATAGAGACACTTTAACAGTTATCGGCAATCTGCAACGAATATATTTTTATTTTATACGGTATTTAATCGTATTTGTCTCCATGATAAACCGTGGTTCACATATCTTAGAATTATGTACAATTTATAGTTAAAATCTATCCGAGTGGTAACTGTTAGGGTTTTATAATGACAGAGCCCGGAATATAAGTACTGGCACGTTGAGATCATACAGTAAGAGTCGATTAACAGTGCCGTCTAACTAACATCTTCGGGGGAAAGACCCTGACATTACACCTCTGACACTCAAATTGGACAAATATATGCTTGTTGGAGAGTAGTTTGTGTGTTTAAAAGAACGCTCTAGAAACATCAATAGTATTTTTGAAACAGTCCAAAGAGCGAATATCTAGTTATCCGGAGATAAGAAAGATTAGAAGAAGAGGAAGAAAAAGATTAAGAACAAGAGGAGAAGGAAGAAGATTAAGAAGAAGAAGAGGATGATGAAGTTTAATGAGGTTACTGTCAATAAGTGTGCTACCTTGCTGAATCCCAGAACGTGCATGTTGTTCCATAAAATCCAACACAACGAATTATGGTCTTATTGCTAACCATTAATGACTTCTGAACTTGGTTTTTGGCCCAGGATATAGATAGGCCAAGAAAGGGCGTTTCGCTATCTAGGATCTCCAGACCTCTCTGCAGTGCATTATTGTCTATGCAGAACAGAACAATGTTATCCGTATAAGCGAGATCGGTGATGATTATCTTGTCGAAAGTGATACCCCTTTAGTGTGTGCTGAGGTGGTCAGAAAGTCAGTCGATGACCCAGCAGAATAGGTTGGGGGAAAGACCACATCCCTGCCTGACACCCGAAGTAGTGTGGAACCATTTTCGACACATCAGCCCAGGGTATTGAAACTCATGGCCACAAAACCGATGGCGCCGAAGAATTCACCTATCTTTCCAGCATGATCCCATCTGATGGACGCAGCTGTCTCGATATTTCAAGGTGGATCTGACTAGCCGCATCTGCTCCGACTTGTATGGAGTACCGGCATGGTGTCCTTTAATTTAAAAATATTCATCTACCAGCTTTGTGCCAGTTCTACACTACGTCCTCTTTGTTTGATCATGTCATACGGCTGGACCAAGGTTGCAATGTTGGTCAAGAAGACACTTCATAGATAGATTCTCAGTGCCAACGCACTTCCCCCGACCTGATAATACGCAGAAGAGGCCGTCCACATACATTATTACTTCGACAGATAACAGCATCTTGCTCAACTCTGGAGGAGGCCTGGACCAGTGCCACAGCAGTGATTCATGTATGTGGTCAATCGACGTTACAGGCTTCAGACGCCTAAGCGAGCTTATTATTATGACTTACAACTTCGTGTTTTCTCCTCTACCCTAAATCCCCCCTTCATCCCCCATCCTCCCATTCTTCTCAAATGCTGGAAAAATAGTTGCATTTACAACGACTCAGTGGCATACTATTTATGCTGGCAACGCATTACTTCTTTGGGATCTTTTTAGCTCCGGTGTACTATGAAGTTTACCTATAATTCATATCACTACGACACCACAACCCCACCCCTCCCCCTTTTTCCTATACTTGCCGTCTGTTACTTTTTGCCCCACTGTTATTTTACTGGTGACTTAGTTCTGTTAGTTCCCCCTTAGCATCCAGTCCTGGACGTTTCATGTCCTTTTAGTAATATGTCTCTTTGTGGTAAACCTTATATTTCTTTACTGCTTCACTACCTTTAATTCACCAGTATGATTGTTCTATTCTTCTTCTTCTTCTTCTGCGTACACAGTCAGACAGTAACCATTATTTTTTCGAAAAAAGCGGCGGTCATCCTGAGGCTCTCGCCACTGCCATAGAGCTTGTCTTGCAGTTCCACTGGTAATAACCACATCTGCTCTCTCTGATCCTCGTATGTCGGGCAGTTCTGCTGCAGATGTTCAGTGGTCATTTTACCAGTACCGCACGGGCATTCGTCGGTACACCCTATCTTCAATTTGTTGAATAGGTGGTACCTCAGTCTGTTGTGGCCAGTGCGAAGTCTGAAGACAACGACCTGCTCTCTTCGGTTCAACTGGTAATAGGCATCGTTTTTGGTGTAACCAGTATGTTCGGTTTCCAATTTGGTCATGTATCTGGCTTTGATAAGCCGTTTTGACTCTTCGTACGTCATACTGGTATCTGTTTGTGGTAGTTTTGCACCTTCTTTTGCAAGTCTGTCTGCCTCCTCGTTGCCTTGGATGTTGCAGTGTGACGGAACCCACTGTACCACTACCCTTTTTGGTGCGGACTGCTGGCACAGTTTGCAGAGTGCTGCTCTTAAGTCATTAAGCTCAGTGTTTTTCTGGCTTTTTAGCGCTGTGACTACGGCGAGAGCATCTGTCAGCAGGACTATATGGCTCTCATTTTCACTGTGTGTTACCATTTCTTCCACTGCCGCCCTCAGTGCCTCTGCCTCCGCTCTGAAATTGCTTGTGTACTTACCAGTAGCGAATGACAGTGTCATTTTTCTGCCATTTGGTAGGTTCAGGAATGCTCCTGCCCCTCCGTTCTGTGTAGTGTTTGTTACAGAACCGTCGGTGTATGCATGGGTCCAGTCCATGCTTGAGTAGCTTTTCGTTATGAAGCTTAGGGTAGTGTCTCTCCTTTCTTTTTCAGTCTGGCAGTTTTTGTTTGCAATACCTGGTATATTTTCTACCACCTCTGGAAATATATCCTGCCTCCAGGTAGGTTTTCGTACAGTAGTAATGGGTTTTGGTGTTGTTAGTGCGTTTATGGGATCTTCGTGCATCTTTGCTTTGGCTATTTCTGCAAAGTTTCTCCGCTTTAGTTTCCCATTTCCCAAATTGTTTAGTCTCTGGTACATTGGGTGGTCCGTCAGTCTTCGGAGTTTCTCTGACTGCAGCTGGGCTGTGCAGTCTCTTCTATCGGTCATGGATTGCAGTTTTGTAATCTTTTCAAGTTCTACAATTGGCGTTGACTTCATGCCACCTGTTATAATTCTCATGGCTTGGTTTTGAAGTTTGTTAACTTTATCGAAGTTCGCCTTCGCTGCTGTTGTCCATGCCGCAATGCCATACTCGAGAACTGGTCTCACTTTCCAGTGTACAGTTTCTTTAGTATGCCTTCGTCTGCTCCCCAGCTTGTGCCAGCAAGTTTCCTCATGATTGCCATTCTTTCTCTGGCTTTCATTCGGTTTCTCTCAATCTGACTTTTCCATGTTATGCGCCGATCAAATGTGACTCCCAGATAGGTTGGGTTGTCGTTTGGCTGCAGGATTTTGCCATTTAGACTTAATTTGGTACTTTGGGGTTTTAATGAAAGCGAGAATATTGTGCACGTGGTTTTCTCCTCGTTTATTTTGAGCTATGGACTCTTCTTCGTATATTCTCTGTAATATCGTTTATATATACCAGGAAGAGTGTGGGTGACAATACTCCCCCTTGGGGTACTCCCTGCTCGAGTGTCACCTTTTTGCTCATCTGCCCTTGTACTTGGACTCTGGCCGTTCTTTGTTTGAGGTAGTGGTTGATCCACTTGTACATCTTCCCACAGACATCACTTCTTCTTAGCTTGACTCTAAGTCCGTCCTTCCAGACTTTGTCAAATGCCTTTTCCAGATCCACCCAAACAGCTACTGTGTGTTTCTGTGCCTGGTAGGCATCTTCTATCGCCTGGGCTATGAGGATGACCTGGTCCTCAGTGGATCTGTGCTGTCTAAAGCCGGCTTGCTGTGGAATTAGTATTCGTTTTTCTTCCAGATGCCACATCAGTCTGGTGTTTATCATCCGTTCCATCAGCTTGCCGACACAGCTCAGTAGGCTGATGGGCCTGTATCCATTTGGATCTGTTTTATCCTTTCCTGTTTTTGGTACTGGTACCAGTATTGCGTCTTTCCATGCCTGGGGTACAATACCCCTTTTCCAGCTTTGGTTCAGGACTGAAAGTAGTTTCCTCTTCGCTGTTTGGCCCAGCCCCATCAGCATTTCGTTTGTTATCCCGTCTTTTCCGGGAGATTTCCTTTTCTTTAGTGTTCTCATAGCCTCTTCCATTTCGCGCATTGTTAGTTTGGCCATCATGTGCTCTTCGGGAGCCGTATTTATGTTTTCGTGTCCCTTTAGCTCTTCGCTAATGTCTGTATGCTTATCTGCAGGGACCTCGATGTGGTTTGCTCTGGCATAGTGATCGACAAAGGCGTTTGCGGCTTTCTTACCTGTGATCAAGTTCTCGCCCTGCTTGATAGTAATTTGTTTATTTGACGGGGTTTCGTCGTTCATGGCTCTGACTAGTTTCCATAGCTTGTTCCCGTCTTTGTCCAGGTTTAGACTTTCCGTTTTATTTTTCCAGCTTTCTCTTGCTGTTTGCTTGAGAGTGTGTTTGTACTTCTCCGCAGCGGCTTTGAGGGCGATGTTTGCCTCCATGGATTTTTCTCGCTCTGCCATGTTCCTAGCATTTGTTACTGCATCTTCCACTTTCTGCAACTCATCATTCCAGTAGGGCTGATAGTTTTTCCTAGCTCCTCTTGGGATGGTTTCAGTGGCGGCTTGCATTATTGCCTTGCTTAGGCTCTCTACCATGGGCTTCATTTTTGTGTTTAGTTTGTTGATGGTTTCACACAGCCCATCTGTCAGGATTGCAAATCTGTCCCAGTCGGCTCGTTTGTAATTCCAACGTGGTAGCGGTTTTGTTTCCTGTGGGCCTACTTCCATGTCAATGGTTAGCCTGATCGGCCTGTGGTCGCTACCTGCCAGTTGGTTTAGCACCTGGCGGTCTATTTTATGGTGTATGTCCTGTGTGGAGAAGGCCAAATCTGGAGTCGAGGTGGTATGCCATGTTCTTGAATAGAAGCTAGGGCTATTCTCCGGCCTATTGATTAGGGAGAGATTTGCATCTATCTCCCAATCTTCCACTTCGTCACCTCTGCTGTCTGTGTCAGAGTATCCCCATCTCTCCGAGTGGCTGTTGAAATCTCCAACTACTATGCAGTTGGAGTCTCTGACCTCCATACTCGAGAGCGATAGGTCTCTGTTTGGTGGTCCGTACAGATTGAAAATGCGGAGCTTCGTCTCTTGAGCCATTATGTCAACTCCTACAATTTCTGCTTGTCCGGTGTGATTGACAGATACCGCGCTACTCGGTATGCAGTTTCTGGTCAGTATCAGGACCCCTCCTTTGTGGCCTTCTCTATCTAGACGGAAGGTCTTCTTCTTCTTCTTCTTCTGCGTACACAGTCAGACAGTAACCATTATTTTTTCTAAAAAAGCGGCGGTCATCCTGAGACTCTCGCCACTACCATAGAGCTTGTCTTGCAGTTCCACTGGCAATGGCCACATCTGCTCTCTCTGATCCTCGTATGTCGGGCAGTTCTGCAGCAGATGTTCAGTGGTCATTTTGCCAGTGCCGCACGGGCATTCGTCGGTACACCCTATCTTCAATTTGTTGAATAGGTGGTACCTCAGTCTGTTGTGGCCAGTGCGAAGTCTGAAGACCACGACCTGCTCTCTTCGGTTCAACTGGTAATAGGCATCGTTTTTGGTGTAACCAGTATGTTCGGTTTCCCATTTGGTCATGTACCTGGCTTTGATAAGCCGTTTTGACTCTTCGTACGTCATACTGGTATCTGTTTGTGGTAGCCTTGCACCTTCTTTTGCCAGTCTGTCTGCCTCCTCGTTGCCTTGGATGTTGCAGTGTGACGGAACCCACTGTACCACTACCCTTTTTGGTGCGGACTGCTGGCACAGTTTGCAGAGTGCTGCTCTTAAGTCATTAAGCTCAGTGTTTTTCTGGCTTTTTAGCGCTGTGACTACGGCGAGAGCATCTTTCAGCAGGACTGTATGGCTCTCATTTTCACTGTGTGTTACCATTTCTTCCACTGCCGCCCTCAGTGCCTCTGCCTCCGCTCTGAAATTGCTTGTGTACTTACCAGTAGCGAACGACAGTGTTATTTTTCTGCCATTTGGTAGGTTCAGGAATGCTCCTGCCCCTCCGTTCTGTGTAGTGTTTGTTACAGAACCGTCGGTGTATGCATGGGTCCAGTCCATGCTTGGGTAGCTTTTCGTTATGAAGCTTAGGGTAGTGTCTCTCCTTTCTTTTTCAGTCTGGCAGTTTTTGTTTGCAATACATGGTATATTTTCTACCACCTCTGGAAATATATCCTGCCTCCAAGTAGGTTTTCGTACAGTAGTGATGGGTTTTGGTGTTGTTAGTGCGTTTATGGGATCTTCGTGCATCTTTGCTTTTGCTATTTCTGCAAAGTTTCTCCGCTTTAATTTCCCAGTTCCCAAATTGTTTAGTCTCTGGTACATTGGATGGTCCGTCAGTCTTCGGAGTTTCTCTGACTGCAGCTGTTCTCTGCAGTCTCTTCTATCGGTCATGGATTGCAGTTTTGTAATCTTTTCAAGTTCTACAATTGGCGTTGACTTCATGCCCCCTGTTATAATTCTCATGGCTTGGTTTTGAAGTTTGTTAACTTTATCGAAGTTCGCCTTCGCTGCTGTTGTCCATGCCGCAATGCCATACTTGATAACTGGTCTCACTCTTCCAGTGTACAGTTTCTTTAGTATGCCTTCGTCTGCTCCCCAGCTTGTGCCAGCAAGTTTCCTCATGATCGCCATTCTTTCTCTGGCTTTCATTCGGTTTCTCTCAATCTGACTTTTCCATGTCATGCGCTGATCAAATGTGACTCCCAGATAGGTTGGGTTGTCGTTTGGCTGCAGGATTTTGCCATTTAGGCTTAATTTGGTACTTTGGGGTTTTAATGAGAGCGAGAATATTGTGCACGTGGTTTTCTCCTCGTTTATTTTGACCAGCCATGAGTTCGCCCACTCTTCCAGCGATGTTAGGGCCGTCTGCATCCGATTTCTTGCTATGGTGAGATTCTTTTCAGAGGTCCACATAGCCAGATCGTCTGCAAACATTGAGCTATGGACTCTTCTTGGTATATTCTCTGTAATATCGTTTATATATACCAGGAAGAGTGTGGGTGACAATACTCCCCCTTGGGGTACTCCCTGCTCGAGTGTCACCTTTTTGCTCATCTGCCCTTGTACTTGGACTCTGGCCGTTCTTTGTTTGAGGTAGTGGTTGATCCACTTGTACATCTTCCCACAGACATCACTTCTTCGACGGAAGGTCTGATATCCTCTGATTGAGGATTTATGGTTATTGTTGAGGTGCGTTTCCTGGATACATGCCACGTCAATCTTACCTTCATGCAGGTGGTGTGTTAGGGAAAGTTTTTTGTTAATGACTCGTTCTATTCGAATATTACATTTATTTCATTGCCTTCTCTCTGATTTATTCATCTTAATATTTGGTCACCTTTTTTATATGTATTTTTATTCCAAGGCTATTTATTATATGTAATTAGGCGTGTCTGCTAATTAATCAAAATCATTCTTCAGCTTAACTAACAGCAAATATATTCTTATTATCTTATTTTCTATAAATTCTCGAATAAGCAAATTAATAACACAGAAGAATTGCGCCGGAGCAAAGAGAAAACAAGTATGAATCTGGAGTGGTGTCAGTAGCGACTTTGCAATACAATTCGATTCGTCTGAGCTCTTCTGGGAGGTTGGATCTTGAAATGCATCTTGCATAATACGGATCTTTCGCTCCCCCCCCCCCCCCCTATTAATATATATATATTTATATATATATATATTTATATATATATATATATATATATATATATATATACTATATATAAAATATTCTTAGCCTTCTAAGTGTTGACGACCGAGTTATTGATCCGATAAGGGCGTGAAAGTTTCCATATCTGTCAAATAAATTGTACGTTACTTACGATAGCAATGTCAAGCAGTTAGAAAGAGAATCGGAATCAAGATGCTGAGCAGCACATGAGCTGCAGTGGTCAGCGACCCATAGCTGACTGCTAGCGTCAGGGCCAGCGAACCAGAGCTGCCAAGACCCTTCTACACCTCCACGCGGTGATCCTGGATAACATGCTGCAGCAGGGCAGACTGGTTAAGGAGAACGGATAGAAGAGGGAATGCTAACTCGGTGCTCAAAAAATGGTTGCCGAAGTCGGATGTGTTGAACCGAAAGGTGCAAATATCGCAGTCACAGCTGTAAACTACGACACAACGCATTCCGTTCTCTGGACTACATTCTGCTACTTATGCCCTTTCAGGGTTTAGTAGTGGTAGATTGAGAACGAACGAAGAAGAAGAAGAAGAAGAAGAAGAAGAAGAAGAAGAAGAACAAGAAGAAGAAGAAGAAGAAGAAGAAGAAGAAGAAGAAGAAGAAAGAGAATCTTTAACTCAACTTAATAAGACAGGGGACCAAGCATTGCAAAGTCTTAAATCCAGTTTCTGTTAATGGACTACATTTTAATTTAACAAATTCAGATCTTTTTGTAGGTTTATCACGAGTAGCAACATCATCATCACGTAACAAGTCCTTTGCAGAACGTCCCTCTCATAACAGCCGATCTGTAAGACACTCGATTCCGGGCCAGATCACCCGCCTCTGCTCCTGTCAGCCACAGAGCCTCTGTAATGTATCTGTCCATCTTTTCCTCGGCCTGTCTGAGCCTCTTTTGCTAGGTACCAGACATTTCAGTACTTTTCTTACTAGACCATTTTGACGTTTGATGTGGTCGATATTTGCTAATTTCCTATATCGAGCTCGTGTAATGCGTTTTTCTGTTTCATTGTCCATGGTATTTAGAGTACCCTTCTGTAGCATTTTAGTTAAAAGGACTACATTTTAGTTTGAAGGACTACATTTTAGTTAGAAGGATTACATTTTAGTTAGAAGGATTACATTTTAGTTAGAAGGATTACATTTTAGTTAAAAGGATTACAATTTAGTTAGAAGGATTACATTTTAGTTAGAAGGATTACATTTTAGTTAGAAGTATTACATTTTAGTTAGAAGGATTATATTTTAGTTAGAAGGATTACATTTTAGTTAGAAGGATTATATTTTAGTTAGAAGGATTACATTTTAGTTAGAAGGATTATATTTTAGTTAGAAGGATTACATTTTAGTTAGAAGGATTATATTTTAGTTAGAAGGATTACATTTTAGTTAGAAGGATTATATTTTCCACCGTACGG
This sequence comes from Ariolimax columbianus, assembly GCA_036924085.1. Classification (NCBI taxonomy): domain Eukaryota; kingdom Metazoa; phylum Mollusca; class Gastropoda; order Stylommatophora; family Arionidae; genus Ariolimax; species Ariolimax columbianus. The sequence goes on along the minus strand of JAVGWX010000001.1, from coordinate 115,458,781 downwards.
TTTATGTGGTATACCATGTCCAGCATCCGCATGAGCCATTGTAAAAATGCAAGACCTCAGAATTTGTATTTTTGTCGTTCTGTTACTGTTCTGCAATACTTTTGTTTCATTTTAGTTAACCTCTGCCATGGCCATTTTTCTCTCTATTTCTTTTTGACAATCTCCGCTGTTACTTATAGTCGGACGGAGATCTTCAAAACTCGTGAGGTTCTGAACTTTTTGCTTCTCTAGGATAGCTTTAAGGTTTGTTTTCACATTGTCAGTGTTCATTGCCTTCGTCTTGCCAGTGTTTATAAATAAATGCAGTTCCTCGCTGTGTCGTTTGACCGACATGATCATCTGTTCAATCCCCGCCAGCGCTCTTCTTCGGGGACAACTGTACCATCTGCATATCTTAGTCCTGGTATTTCATTACCGCCGAATGTTAACGGATTGAACTTGACATATCCTTTGTCAATCTTGACATATCTCATTATGTTTCCTGCATAGATTTTGAACAGTTAAGGGAAGATTATGCATCATTTTCGTACTCTCTTGTGCACCTTGAACCAGTCTGATGACTCTCTAGCTATTCTGACCGATGCTTCTTGTCCCCTATGCAATGAGTCTATCTGTCTAACAGGTGTGCTGCAACCCCATGTTTGTCATGATTTCCCATAGCTTTTCGTGTAAAGCCTTGGTATAGTCTATGAAGCAAGTGTTTAAGTCGATATTGAACTCTCTGCATTTTTAATAATATTTCGCATGTTAGGGATATTTTCCTTTTTGCATCTGCCTTGTCGAAAACCTGCATGAGCCATTTGTACTTCCTCTCAGATTCCGTAATTATTTGCAGGAGGATTTTGCTAGGATGACTAATTAGAGCGGTGGTGCAGTACTTAGCGCATTGCTTCAGATTGGCCGTCTTTGGTAGTTGGATAAACACAGATCGTGTACATGCAGTTGGCCATTGTTGTGCTGTGCCATATCTTCTTGCATAGTGACCTTGACGCTGACCTTTCCGCCATCGTGCATGAATGCAGGCGGTATATTATCACATCCCTCTGACTTTCCTTTTTTTCAAGCCGTGTAGTACTAACTTGGCTTCATCAATCGTAGGTTCCGGCTCTATGTCTTGGATCTTAGACGTTATGTTGAGAATAGCCAGACTGAAAAAGAAAGAAGAGACATAACCTTGAGGCACATAGCGAATATCTACCCAAGCATGGACTTGACCCATGCATACACCGACGGTTCTGTAACAAACACAGTGTTGCAACTGGTGATGTCCACATGTGCTTTCTCTGGTCCTCGGGCACATGTGGTACAGGGAAAATGACCGCTGAACATCTGCTGCAAAATTGCCCGGCATACGAGGACCAGAGAAAGCACATGTGACCATCACCAGTGCCAACACTAGACAAGTTCTATGGCAGTGTCGACAGCCTCAGGATGACTGCTGCTTTCTTCGAACAAATTCAAGTTTACATCTGACAGCGTACGAAGAAGAAGAAGAAGAAGAAGAAGAAGAAGAAGAAGAAGAAGAAGAAGAAGAAGAAGAAGACGTTATGTTGGAGCTTCCAGATATGTTGTCACACATGTCTCTGCAATATTGCTTCCATCTCTGGAGATTATCCCTGCTCTTCGTTAGTGTACTACAATAATCAGTGTGTATTATATACAGTGACAGTTTGAACTCGCCAGTGAGTCTTATGATTTATTTGAACTTGTCACATTCCTTCCTTTGTCTTTGCAACTCTTCTATTCTGTTGCATGTGTCCAAGATATGTTGTTTCTCGGCCGTCCTAATCTCTATTTTAATTGTCCATGTGTAGTTCATGTAAAAGGCAGTATTGAGCAATCATAAATGATTGGTTTAGCTTTTTTATTTCACCTTTGAGTAGCACCATCTGTTCTGTAATATAACTCCGATTTGTGGGCTGTTTTGTAGGTATTATGCTACGTGACGATGGGAAATAAATATAATTTGCCTGTGGCGCAAACTCCTCTGGTGTTATATCGCTCTGCACTGCCATAAGTATCTCGAATGTGTTTTGTACTTCTATGGAGTACTCCTGGGACATAACGCTGAAGTCATAGCGTAATTGCCTAGTGCTTTTCTGCAGCATTTTCAACCTTTATATTGATGTAAGAGACAAGTCAACACCTTGTAGGGTCTTCAAGGATGATACTCCTGGCCTTCATCATTGTTGCTTCATAATTTAGTCTATTTGGTTCGCACAATTCCCATCTCATGAATCTCGAGTGATATACTCTTCTATGGTGTTGCGTAAAGTGTGTCTTTGTGAATTCCATTAGTTTATCTCCTGGTTCGTTTCTGTGCCTCAACCCAAAAGGTCCCTGTACTATGTCTTCTTTCTTTGCTCTTTCTTTTCTAGTTTTGCTTCGAAAACGATCATGTCTATCACTAAGTCTCAGTCACTTTCTGGATAGTCCTTTGTAAATAAATTATAGAACCTATATCTTTATCGCCTGTTATCGATGAGTAAACATGTACTGCCGTAGTGGTTTTGCTTTGCCTCGTCAACCTGATCGCAAGGACATGGGATCATTGGCGATGTTGTAACTGAGCAATGATGAAGCACCTCGTTGGCGATGTTGAAACTGAGCAATGATGAAGGACCTCGTTGGCGATGTTGTAACTGAGCAATGATGAAGCTGCTCGTTGGCGATGTTGTAACTGAGCAATGATGAAGCACCTCGTTGGCGATGTTGTAACTGAGCAATGATGAAGCACCTCGTTGGCGATGTTGTAACTGAGCAATGATGAAGGACCTCGTTGGCGATGTTGTAACTGAGCAATGATGAAGCACCTCGTTGGCGATGTTGTAACTGTGCAATGATGAAGGACCTCGTTGGCGATGTTGTAACTGAGCAATGATGAAGGACCTCGTTGGCGATGTTGTAACTGAGCAATGATGAAGCACCTCGTTGGCGATGTTGTAACTGAGCAATGATGAAGGCCCTCGTTGGCGATGTTGTAACTGAGCAATGATGAAGGACCTCGTTGGCGATGTTGTAACTGAGCAATGATGAAGCACCACGTTGATGATGTTGTAACTGAGCAATGATGACGACAAGTGTTGATGATGTTGTAACTGAGCAATGATGAAGACAATTGTTGATCATGTTGTAACCTAGCATTAATACAGACGACCTTTGCAAAAAAAGAAAACCAACTCCGCCCTATCCGCTCTTTTTGTCCCCCTAAGGATATGCTATCCACCTGTCTGGATGTTGAAGTGGCCTTGACTAGCCCATCTGTGCTGAGACTCCCAATATGTCTACTTTAGTTCATTCCATTTCCATCTTCTTCTTCTTCGTACGCTGTCAAACGTCAACCTGTATTTTTTCGAAGAAAGCAGTCGTCATCATGAGGCTGTCGACATTGGTGATGGCCACATGTGCTTTCTTTGGTCCTCGTATGTCGGGCAGTTTTGCAGCAGATGTTCAGCGGTCATTTTCCCGGTACAACAAGTGCATTCGTCAGTGCCACCTATCTTCAGTTTATTGAATAGGTGGTTCCTCAGTCTGTTGTGGCCTGTGCGGAGTCTGAAGATCACGACCTGCTCTCTTCTGTTCAACTGGTAATAGGCATCGTTTTTTGTGAAGCCAGTATGTTCTGTTTTTCATTTGGCCCATTTCCATCTAAAACATGTGAATTTTGTCTTGGTAGTCTCAGCGTGTTCCAAGTTACAATTCTTTATTTCTTACTAATGTTTAGACTGTAATTCTGTCAAGCTGTCTGTCGTCACCCCTGTGACATATACTTGGTCTCATTCAAAATACGATTACCTGATCTGCATACATGGGTGTCTTTGAGTTGCTTTAGTTTTGGCTGTCAAGGTTGTTTTTTTTAGAAAATAATATGGTGGTTTTCCTTTGCCTTCGACATCAAGATGACGGATTTATGATCTCCGTCTACTGACTGGCTGTCGGGGCAAGAGAGTGACCTTCTCTGTTCATTCGCAAAGCTGTCCACATATATTTCAGTACGTACCCTCCCTAATAGCGTTCGCCGAACACTGATGAACGGTATCTTGAATGTTGTGGTACACCTCTCGGCCAATCAGACCATGGCCTTGATGCAGTCTCGTGTTTTAACATGATGTGTTCTCTGGACGAGATCTCAATGAGAATCGAGACATGTCCACTGGCCAGATTCGGGGGGAGAAGGAGAGAAGGTGTGGCAACATTGGCGGAATATATTGGAGGTCCTGCTGTGCTAGAGGTTTCTGAAGTGCTACCTCAACCACCCATAGTTTAAAATTCTAATCCCCACGGACCTTGGAGGCTTCGTTTTTTGGCGCCAGTTGTCCGTCATTCGCCAGACCCACGTTAGTGCGAGTAAGTGCAACTGGCTTGACTGCAGGCATTTCTCATTGTTTATCACCCCCCTCCCTCACCCCACCTCTTTCTCCCCCCTCCACCCCCCCCCCCTTCTCAAATCACAAGGAACAGAAACATTACTTGAGACTTTAAAAGTTACATATGGAAATCACTCTTCCCTCAATTTCTGCAATCAAGCGCGAACAAATACACACACTCAAATGCGCATGTAAATATATATATATACAATTATATATTATATAATCTTAGTCAACTTAGACAAAGAAGGGAACAAACTATGGAAGTTAGTCAGAGCCATGAATGACGAAACTCCGTCAAACAAACAAATTACCATCAAGCAGGGCGAAAACTTGCTCACTGCAAAAATAGCCGCAAACGTCTTTGTTGAACACTATGCCAGAGCGAACCACATAGATGTCCCTGCAGATAGGCATACGGACATTAATGAAGAGCAAAAGGGGCACGACAACATCAATATGGCACCAGAAGAGCATATGATGGCAAAACTAACAATGAACGAAATGGAAGAGGCCATGAGAACATTAAAGAAAAGGAAATCTCCCGGAAAAGGCGGGATAACAAACGAAATGCTGATGGGGCTGGGCCAAACAGCAAAGAGGAAATTACTATCAGTCCTGAACCAAAGCTGGAAAAGGGGTATTGTACCCCAGGCATGGAAAGACGCAGTACTTGTACCAGTACCAAAGAAAGGAAAAGACAAAACAGATCGAAATGGATACAGGCCTATCAGCCTACTGAGCTGTGTCGGCAAACTGATGGAACGTATGATAAACACCAGACTGATGTGGCATCTGGAAGAAAAACGGACACTAATTCCACAGCAAGCAGGCTATAGACAGCACAGATCCACTGAGGACCAGGTCATCCTCATAGCCCAGGAAATAGAAGATGCCTACCAGGAACAGAAACACACAGTATCGGTTTGGGTGGACCTAGAAAAGGCATTTGACAAAGTCTGGAAAGATGGACTTAGAGTCAAGCTAAGAAGAAGTGAAGTTTGTGGGCAAATGTACAAGTGGATCAACCACTACCTCAAAAACAGAACGGCCAGAGTCCAAGTACAAGGGCAGATGAGCAAAAAGTTGACACTTGAGCAGGGAGTACTGTCACCCACACTCTTCCTGTTGTATATAAATGACATTACAGAGAATATACAAAAAGAGTTCATAGCTCAATGTTTGCAGAAGATATGGCTATGTGCACCTCTGAAAAGAATCTCACCATAGCAAGAAATCGGATGCAGCAGGCCCTAACATCGCTGGAAGAGTGGGCGAACTCATGGCTGGTCAAAATAAACGAGGAGAAAACCACATGTACAATATTCTCGCTATCAATCAAACCCCAAAACACCAAATTAAGTCTAAACGGCAAATACCTGCTGCCAAACAACAACCCAAACTACCTGGGAGTCACATTTGATCGGCGCATGACATGGAAAAGTCAGATCGAGAGAAACCTATTGAGAGCCAGAGAAAGAATGGCAATCATGAGGAAACTTGCTGGCACAAGCTGGGGGGCAGACGAAAGCATACTAAAGAAACTGTACACTGGAAGAGTGAGACCAGTTATCGAGTATGGCATTGCGGCATGGACAACAGCAGCAAAGGCAAACTTCGATAAAGTTAGCAAACTCCAAAACCAAGCCACAAGAGTTATAACAGGAGGCATGAAGTGAACGCCAATTGTAGAACTTGAAAAGATTACAAAACTGCAATCCATGACCGACAGAAGAGACTGCAGAGCCCAGCTGCAATTAGAGAAACTCAGAAGACTGACTGACCATCCAATGCACCAGAGACTAAACAATTTTGGAAATGGGAAACTAAAGCGAAGAAACTTTGCAGAAATAGCCAAAGTAAAGATGCACGAAAACCACACGAACGCCCATCCCTACTGTACGAAAACCTACCTGGAGGCAGCATATATTTTCAGAGGTGGTAGAAAATATACCAGTTATTAGAAACAAAAACTGCCAGTCTGAAAAAGAAAGAAGAGATTCTACCCTTAGTTACATAACGGAAAACTACCCAAGCATGGACTGGACCCATGCATACACAGACGGTTCTGTAACAAATACAACACAGTACGGAGGGGCAGGAGCATTCCTGAGCCTATCAATTGGCAGAAAAATAATACTGTCATTCGCTACTGGAAAATACACAAGCAATTTCAGAGCGGAGGCAGAGGCACTGAGGGCGGCAATGGAAGAAATGGTGACAGGTAAAAGGAATAAAAGCCACATAGTCCTGCTTACAGATGCTCTGGCCGTAGTCAATGCACCGAAAAGCCAGAAAAATACTGAACTTCATGATTTAAGAGCAGTACTCTGTCAACTAAGCCACCAAGCCGCACCAAAAAGGGTAGTGGTGCAGTGGGTTCCATCTCACTGCAACATCAAAGGCAACGAGAAGGCAGACAGACTGGCAAAAGAAGGTGCAAAACTACCACAACCTGATACTGGTATGACATACGAAGAGTCTAAACGGCTTATTAGAGCCAGATACATGGCCAAATGGGAAACCGAACATACTGGCTACACCAAAAACGATGCCTATTACCAGTTGAACAGAAGAGAGCAGGTCGTGGTCTTCAGACTTCGCACTGGCCACAACAGACTGAGGTACCACCTATTCAACAAATTGAAGATAGGTGGCACCGACGAATGCCCTTGTGGTACCGGGAAAATGACCGCTGAGCATTTGCTGCAAAACTGCCTGACATACGAGGATCAGAGAGAGCAGATGTGGCCATCACCAGTGGCAACACTAGACAAGCTCTATGGCAGTGTCGACAGCCTCAGAATGACGGCTGCTTTTTTCGAAAAAATAATGGTTACTGTCTGACTGCTTACGAAGAAGAAGAAGAAGAAGAAGAAGAAGAAGAAGATATAAGCTTAGTGCAAAGATCAGGTGTCAGTTAAAATATAGAGATGCATGCAATTATCTCACGCTGGTGCAGGTCACACCTGATAATTTGACAAATCTAAGAATAGATCACCGCTAGATAAGATACGACTAAAGCTGTTCGTGCTGTAGGCTGCTTCTTATCAACATTCCTCATTCGCCGTGTCTTGTCTGCAAAGAGGTAATCTCTCCCGCTTGTATAAGATTCACCTGTTCGCTGACCAAACTCTAAACATAAATCTCGTCTTGAGAACAGGGATACAGGTTATATCTGTTAAGGAATTCTATTATACTAACTCACAAATCGTTTCACTAGATACATAATCTCGTAACTTGGTGAAATCACAATTTTTTTAATGGCTACATTCTGAAGAGAAATAGAATCTTGGGGACGTGAAATCGAAATATATTTGTATATATTTTTGAAAGAGTGTCAATTACAATTTATCGCTCATAGATTATTAACATCATATCACCCGCCCCCGTATATCGTTATAGGGTGCACTGGGAGGTGTAATCTTCGTTCGTATGCTTTCTAAGTGGGCGTTGAAACGTGTAATGATTGCCTAAGTTTCTTTAACTCCATCAATTGATCGTTTAAGTAGGCATGCTCTTGCTCTGAATCCCTGCTGTCTGCTATAGTTGAGTAGCTGATATATTTAGATACATTTTTTCAGTTCAGTTCAGTTCATCCCGTAACCCATCAGGTCGTTGGGGCACAAATGAAGACATCAAAATCCCACGCCAGCTCTCTCTGTCTGTCGCCGCCTGACGTATCTGACCGTGACGAAGGCCTGACCACTCAGCGATCTTGTCCACCCATCTCTTCCTTGGACGTCCTCGCCCTCTCTGCTCTCTGTCCCGGTACGGATCCAAAGAGTATGGAGTTGGGAATTCCGTTGGACCTTTCGATGTGCCCGCACCAGACCATCTTTCTTCGTCTTTTGATAGTTGTGAACAGATCTTCAAAAGGACCAATAGCGTCTTCAACTCTGACGGATGTCTACGTCCGTGACACGATCCTTATATGTAATATTTAGGAGTTTTCTATAGCACCGCATTTCCATTGCACGTATTCTGCCCTGGATATCTGCTGTAATGGTCCAGGTCTCGCAGGCATACAGAAATATTGACAGCACCAAAGAGCGCAGTAGTCTGACTTTTATGCCGAGGGCGAGCCGCTTATCTCGCCAAATAGGATGCAGCCTAGTCAGCGCCGCTGTTGTTTGTGCTATTCTGGCAATTACATCTGGCTTCGAACCCTCTTCGCTGATCAACGATCCAACGTATTTGAAACGTTTCACCACCTCAAGTACCTGCCCATTTGCCTCTATGACAGATTGAAACCCTGCAACGTTATTGGTCATGAGTTTTATTTTATCAGCATTTATTTCCATACCAAAACTCAGGGCCGTTCTATACAATCTACCAATCAACTCCTGGAGTTCCCTCTCTGTGCCTGCCAATACATCAATATCATCAGCAAAGCGGAAGTTTGTGATAAGCCTGTTACCTATTGTAACCGTGCCAACATGTCCTTTTAAGGTCGTCTCCATTATTCTCTCCAAAAAGATATTGAAGATTGTGGGGAGAGTATACAACCCTGTCTCACACCCACCGTCGTACGGAACCAGTCGCCTAGCGTTCCCTCTACTGAGACAGCGCTGGTCGCCTGCTGATAAAGGTCCTCATGTGTGACTCTTAGGCTTGAAAACACCTGGCGGCGCCCATCTCCTCTCCAAGCTGCGGCGGGCCAACATCTGCATTTAACCTGAAGGAGCCCGTCCCCCCAGGCGAGCCATTGCCTCGTTAGCCTAGAGCCTCACGATTCTAGTTGCCAAGTGTGTACCCCGAGGAGGTGAGGTTGGCTTGTGAGCTCACTTTAATCGGCAGGCTACTAATTTTACTTTTCACTCTTCCAGGGAAGAGCTAGCCGACCTCAACGCCACTGGAATGCGGCGCCAAGCATGAGCACACTTTACACACCAATACATTTTTGTCAATAGGACAAAACAATATAATTAACTATGTGAATGTTTATATATGTCATAAATGGTATTGTTACTGCTTGATGTCAGATGTCATCATGCCATGCCTTAATGTGTCTCTTCTAATGAAACTTTCCGACAAGCAACTCATTACCCATTATGTTTCGTTCAGTTGCTTTGGTGTCATTGAAAACGGTGAGTTGAAATGAATGAATATATTGTTGGTCATTTGTTTTCTTGTTTCCATTGGAATGTTTAGATACTTTAATGATGGTGATAGCTGGTGTGTTATACTGCTGCTTTTTGAGTACTTGCTCCTATCTCATGTCCATTATTCCGTTATATGTATACAAGCTTCATATATTTTTGAATCCGGAAACTTGATGAAGTTATGTCTTTTTGTGACTGCTTTCCTGATAGTTTTAACCTGGAGGTATTTCTCTCTCACCTGGACGGAACAACATCTGGGCCACAATCTGAACATCAGTTTTTAATTAAGCATAAAATATCTAAACAAAGTTAAATCTCCTATTGAACCATGGCTGTTAAAGTTTATGACACCATACGTTCGTGTTTGCTTCCAGGAACATATAATTCTGAAAATGAGTGTTTTCTTCTTCGTTGTTCACTGCGCGAATACCATAACCTCACTGATTAATTATTCCTCTTTCCATTTAAAGTAAATAATACGACAATCACTATAATCACAGCCCAACTTATCCTTCATGTGACCCTTGAAGTAAAGTTGACGTCCTTTTTCGTAAGCTTTTTATTTTTTTAAAACATTGTAGGTGCCCATAAAAATCAATCCATAACAATCTTAGGGACCTATGCTACTGTCAAATCAAGCGATTGGGAAATCTAGCACTGACTACATCTGACCCACTTCAAGGAAACCTGTATAGGAACATTATTCTTTCCTATTCTAACATAGTTTTTTTTGTTTTTTGTTTTTTGTAATTGTTGCTAGGATTTCCGACAAGGCTCCTCCGCCTTTCTAGCATCAATTACCTTTTCATCATAAATATTAGAACATCATTCCAAAGAACATGCATATCAAATTAAAAACATACTTGTTTTTCTTATCTCCTTATTAGTACACACATTTCTTTGTTCCCATTCCAGACCCCGGTAAAATACGATGGAACCAAACTGCGTTTTGTAAAAGACGACACAGAAGGGGTGTGTATGGGTGTGCCGACCAGGTGATATTAATCCAACTACAAGAGAGTTTGATTGCTTTGGCAAGAACGTTTAACTAGTCGAAATGCAGCAGTGGGCACATAATCTTAATTTTTCGAAAAATAAGTAATGATTATAATAGTTATTATTATAATGACTATTATTTTTATTATTAATACTATTATTATTGTTTTTTCTTGTTCGCTCACAAATAAGCACGAATCTTTAACTCATATACCTGATGGCCTGTCTCTTTCTCATGTTACGATGCAGTTGATCTCTCATAGAGGCTATTGTTGTTGTTGTTGCTAATGCCATTCCTACTGAAGTTGGGTGCTCTTGACGAATTTCGTTCGTAGCGGGGACAGTGGATGTCATCACATTTCGAGAAGTACTTCAGAAGAGACCAGCTTCCCCATAGATGTAGTGCAATTCAAGGCCTTTTCATTAAGTTCACCATTATGGTGATCTTAGAGTCAAACATCACCACGTCAGCCAGACTGTCATAAAACACACTGTTTCCAGACAGAACTGCTTGGAATTGCTGTGGTGTTTTGATCAGTATGTTTTACCTCACCCTGACTAAAATAATATGTTTGCTATATTTTGCCTGACCGGACGCTAGTATCCTCTCGAATAGGTTAAAAAAGGGAAAGCTGTCACGTTGCACTTGTAATGGAGCAGACAGACTTAGTTGACATGTACAGTTTTCTGTTTTAACCACATGGACACATCTTCCCACCAGTGGTCAGTTTGCATCTTAAATAAGTGTATTCGATTTCTTTTTGCCTATATATAGTACGATTCTCACCTACCTATTTACATATTCATCTAGCCCCTCAATGAACTGTTGTTTGCTGATGATCAGGTTACCTTTTATCAAAATGGAGAAGACATACAACACCACATAAACCTTTTCTTTTTCGCTTGTAACGAATTTGTCATGAAGATCATCATAGACAAGACAGAGTTTATGTTGATTTCATATGAACAATTGTAGTGAAGTTTCCACATCAGTGACATTGAAATGAGCAAGGATGAGAGTTCAAATACCTTGTGGTATGTTCACTGATGACGGCAGAGTGGACAGAGAGATTGCACATAGAATTCAGAAGGCGAAATTCACTATCAAATTGCACTGATTTCGAAACACCCTGGAAAGTTTCTTTCAACTAAGATACATGCACTATTTATTCCTACATTGTGTTAGCAATGTCAATTTTAGTCTTTACTACCAACTCATAAGAGTAAGGTCCAGTGCTGTGAGATGCGCTGTGTAAGAAGTGCAGCCGGAAAGACAAATTACCGAACCGGCAACATTACGCTGAGACAGACAGTGGGCACATTAGTGATGGATAGAAGTGACATTTTAAAGTGACATTTTGAAATCAATTAATGACCGTCTGCTTGATGAGGACACCGCAATAGATGAAGCAGCAATCTACAGACTGCAAAGTTTTGACATTAAACGAGGTTCGATCGGAGTGGGGCGTATGAGAGGACAGAGTGTACAACCAGCGAGCTACAGGGACTATCAGTATCCATACCTTACGCCATTTGATGAGAGAGACTGATCACCTATGAGTATGCCCAGAGTGCAGTGACGTCGATTCTTAGAAACAGAACAAGCAGAACAGACAGTGGGGACAAACCTAGTTAGTGATTACATTGATTCTCAACAACTCAAATTGTTTGGTCATTTAGTCAGAATGCATTATGACCAACTTGCATCAAGAGCATATCATATTGAGGTTTCCGGCCCACGAGTAAGAGGCAGACCATGAGGTCGATGGATCGAAGGTGTCTCTGACATTTCCAGGTAGTTACACGTAACGACAGCACACGTCTACCACTTGGCGATAACCAGAAATCAACGCGATCCAACTCTCTGCGACCCCGTATGGTAAGAGTACTAGACACAAGAAGAACAAGTAGTACGTTTCTTCTACCAACATCATCATCATCATCATCATCATCATGTGCCCATTGACAAGATGGCTATCATGGATTTCCCTCTATTTATATCACGTACGTTGTTTATCTACTCTGTTGTTGATCGTTTCCAGTGTTATTCATTCAGGGTGTATACCATTTTCTCTTTCTGTCTTCCTCTATCTCTCTTACCTGTAACTTTACTCGTTGTCACAGTATGTTCCAACCAACTTCTTCTCATTACATGCTCAAGATAGGATGACTGGATCTGACTTTTGTAAGGAATTGTCTTTGTACCTATTCTACTTCAAATAGCGCGTCGTTAGTCTCCTTTTAAGTTAATTGGAAATCTTTGTTAATTTGTAAAACTACATCCCCGTTGTTCCTAGTGATCGGTGTGCTTGTTTGTTGATTGTCTCTGATTCGTTTTATCAGACGCAATTTGAGTTTCAGATTGAGAGACAGAACAAATAGATTGAGAGTGACTATGACTAATTGGTTTAGAAAAACGTCTTGAAAATATCGATTTTAGTTCTGCTGGACTGTCAGTTTCGGTTTTAAATCCCAAACGGCATATAATAGATTATCTCGACAATAGTCTGCGCGTTCAAGTGGCCGAGCTATTGTATTCGTAACAAAACCATAAGGGTTCATGACCAGTACGTGGCAGAATCCAGTATATCTTTCTAGAAATGGGTACTTGAGTTACAGTTAATATAAGGGTGCGAGAAATTCAAGCTGGTCTGGACACTTGACAAAAGTTGAGATATTGTAACATGAAGTCTTTAACACTTCACTCCGACGGCAGGGACACATACAGAGTCATTTGATTAGTTCAGTCTCGCCCAGTAATCGAATATTCATTCTCCCTGCAAACCATTGCAAGTACACGTCTCTTACACCAGCTCAACAGAGTACAAAATAATGCCCTGCGGTTTTTAATGGTAACATGACAACATAGTATAAAATAATGCCCTGCGGTTTTTAATGGTAACGTGACAACATAGTACAACATAATGCCCCGCGGTTGTTAATGGTAATATGACAACATAGTACAACATAATGCGATGCGGTTTGTAGAGGAACCATGAAAACACAGTACAAAACAATGCCCCACGTTTTGTAACGACAGCATGAAAACAGAGTACAAAATAATGCCCCGCGGTTTGTAACGACACCATGAAAACAGAGTACAAAATAATACCCCGCGGTTTGTAACGACACCATGAAAACAGAGTACAAAATAATGCTTTCAGTTTTTAGTAGCACCATGAAAACATCACGGACATATGCATGTAAAATTAACACCAACATCGAACCTCTAAACCTAATGAGAGAATGATTAGTAGTGAAAACGCATGGAAGATATTTGAGAATGGACACTATAGAGAAGAATAGGAAAATAATAGTACATTGGCACCAAAAGCATATAAAAACGTCATCTTTTCTTAAAAATTGCACAAATACAAAAGTGCATTAAAGAACACCTACCAGAGAGCAAAATCATACGACAGCCATCAAAGAAGAACCATTTTGCTGGCAGGCGACTACCCTTATAGCAAGAACTGTACTCTATGATTCTTTTGCAGACAAGAACACCCTACGTTCTTTGCTGAAAACTATTCGTATCCACAAAACATCCATGCATACACAGATGGATCTGCTACCGTGGCTATCATCAACGCTCCGTATGACGCAGTAATTAAGTACCATTACATGCACCAAGAAGACCACACCGGTATCTGCGTTCCATGCAAGAGATCTGTTCCAAGCAGAAATAATAGCAACAGAAACATATCTACCCTGAATAATCTCACATTTTGAAAGTGGCAAATACAACCTGAGGAAATACTTGTATGTTAATGTTATCAGAGTCAAAATAAATGCTTCAAGTCTTTGAAAACAGAACATATCCCGATGTTGATGACATCTACAAATTAATTGAGCAACTTGTCCCATTTTACGGGAAAGGGACATCACTACCACAACCACTAACTAATATCACGTTATAGATCTATAGGCAGACCCTGAGAAACAACTAAAGACGAGAATGCCTAAATCAGTGGGCTGTCTACATTTCAGACATGCTTAAAATATTTCAAACATCAAGCAAAACCAGACCACAGAACCAAGCCAAGAAATTGAGATGAAACGAAGAGACCTGAGTTTGATCTTCCAGCCGAGAACAGGCCATGCCCCTCTCAACAAACATCTAAACAGGATAGAGCCAATTCGTGAACCAAGTTGCAGATTCTGTCAAAACCACGAGAAACCAGTCGAGCACCTCTTGACTCAGTGCCCAGGGCTTACTGACCTGAAAAACCGGCAGCTCCCACATCACCCCACCATACAATACCCCACCGTGCAGCAGCCCACCATACAACACCCCGCCACACAATACCCCATTATACAACACTCCGCCATACTACACATTACACTGTACATATCTCCACAACAACCGAGAAAGACATGCTCTTGTGTGTGTGTGGTTTGTGTGGGTGTTCTGTTATTTGGCTGTCAAGAGATACTAGCTTACAGATAAAAGGGATTATATAACCCTCGTTACCTAAATCTTAAACGTCTTGTTTAATCGTTTGTCTAGCACTAAGAGAACGCAGAGACACAAAGGTATTAACACAGGCAGAAATGTTCCTCTGCATGCCGAGCCATCCAATGAAAGACAGATTTCAGAATTTAGCAATAGGAAGACTGAAAAGAAGTAGTTTTTTGTGCACCAGGCGAAACGACTTCGCAGGCAAATTATGGATCTACCTGAAGTTGACATTCCCCTAAATTCTGTGCCAGAACAAACCTCTTGGAAAGAGGAGCATGTACTATCAGTATGCATTCAAACAAAAGTGAAAGGAATACTAGACAAGGATAAACAGAACAGTGTGCAAAATAGGATAGTGACCCTCAGTTCCCTGGGTCAAGAATACCCATAAGACCGCTTGATCAGAGTATACACTGATGGGTCAGCACAGAATGCAGTAAATAATGGCGTGGCGGGAGTGTAAATACAATACCCAAACAACATTAGGGATACAGAGTGCCAGCTGGAAAATTATTCATTAGATACAATGCAGAAATCCATGCAATGAAGGTGGCAACTGAGAAACTGTTGAACACCAATGTCAGTCCACAACGTGTGGTATTTCTGACAGATGCACAATCAGCACTCCAGGCACTGACATTTGAGAAACTGCCAGATCTACAGGCTTTACTGTCTGAATTGGGCAACCAACGCAAGATTTTCATATAGTGGATACCTTCTCATTGTGGAGTGCCAGTAAACGAGAGAGCAGACCGACTGGCAAAGGAGGTTGTTTCAGACGAGCCACCAGATGTGCCAGTCACATAACAACAAAAGATAAGGATGATCAAATCAAACAGAAAGCCATCAACGGTAACACCAGATATAGACACAATTTTAAAGCGACCGAAAGAAGAAGAATCGTTTGTCTTTCCTCGATAAGTTTTTTTTAGTTCGTTTTAGTTTTAGTTCGACCCGTTCTTCGTTAAGTGGTGGTCATCCTTGAGCGGTTCCCAACTCAGGTTCCAGTCGTTTCTGTCACGGGTGCGTGTGATCCAGTGGGAAATTAGTCTGTTTGTTGTGTGATCGTGTATGTTCTAATTATCTAGAAAATCTCACCAATTAGTTAAAGGCCGACCCCGAGATCTCTTTTTGTCGCGCAGGTACAACATGGCGGGTATGGTCCTCCATCATTCGTCTTGTCTACTAGCTGTAAGGCCTTCCCAGCGGTGTTTTGAGTGGTTGGCGTACTGTAGGACATCCTTGATGTGTGAAATTCTCCGGATGTCGCTATATTGTGTAGTTCGTTTTGCCACTGTTGGCTGAGTGTTATGCCCACCAGGTGTCTTTCAAGAGATGCGTGTGCTGTTCTCATTTGGCTTTCTCCTGCTTTCGTTAGAGACCAGGTTTCGCTACCATAGCAGAGTGCTGGTAGGACTACCTTCCACGATAAGACATTTTTAAAACGTAGAATACTGATGCAAGTATAAACATTTATAGCACTCACTCAAAAGACTTGATATTGAAGGATGGCCCAAGGTCACTTATCTGATTCAAATTAAATGTATATATTCCAGGGGCAGAGACATGTTTAGAGACACTACCGCCTGGACAATTTGGCACTTCATTTTAGAGTGATGCACAATTATTTACTTGATTACTTTATGCTACTTTGTGTTTCTATATTTGATTGTTATTTTTGTAAAGTTGGAAAGGGGTATGGTCAACTCTAGATTCTCTTTCTTCTTCTTTGCGTTCAGGATCTTTTGGGTCATGCTATATCTGCAGGCCAGTCACCATGATGAAATCTGTCACCAGGTCGGAGCGGCTGCCCCACAGCTTTTGTCTCAACTCCGCACTCTCTGGCCAGGTCTGGCATCTCATTACTACTCTGCCTTCCCCTGACTACTAGGTTAGCAGAGGCACCGGCTGCTTGGGTGGGTCCCCTCGAGGCTAGGGGCCCGGCACCGCTCCTCCCCGGTTGTAACTTATAGGAGCGACACCATGACGATAGGGTAGACTGTCGCATGACCATATCCTGTTGGTGCGTGTGTGCCCTGATTTTTCCCGGTTCCTGCGCCGTAGCTGACACACTCCGTCTTCGGCAGGTCGGGTTGAGTTTTCTGTTTTGGGTTGTCTCCCATAGCCTTTCCATCTCCCGATGGTACCTGCAAGGCAGTAGATTAGTTTGTCTACCGTCGTTTCCTTCCCGTGGCTAGAGCATATAGCAGCTCTTACCAGCTTGGTGTACCCGTCATAGGACACATGAGGTATTTCAGTGGGGAAAGCAGTGCCACCTGTTTTCTCATCCCATCCTGCTGGAATACACCGCCGGTTGGTCCATGACTGCTTATTCGTTTAGTTATTATACCTGGCTTATATCGCAGCTGACGCTCCATATCTGGAGGTCATTCCACTATCCGCCGTCTGGGGACGTGCCTTGTTGGGGTCGGTCGCTCATGTCCTCCAGGACTCTAGATTCTAAAGGAGGCCGTGGGAGGATGGGATGGGAGAGGGGTATCTGTTGGGTTGTTTTTTGGTAGTTGTCGTTGACAGGGCGGGTGGGGGGGGGGGGAATGTACTGAGGTGAGGGGTGGGGGGGGGAGTGGAATTGGTTTGCGTTAATATTGTATGTAAATTGTGAGAGAAGTTCAGAGCATATTTGGGGAAATCATACAGTTGTGATCTATTGAAGAAAGATAACCATTTTTTGGTTCGTTATTCAATAAAATGTAAACGTGACATCATAACATATACTGCTGTCGGGATGAAGTGTTAGAAATTCTGTGTTTTACTAGGTTGCATCATTTCCTAAAATAACGGGACCAGTTTTCTGCCTTGCCATCCTACCGACCCTAACTAAAATTCAGGTACCGATTAAGTAGTCATAGTATGATATGAGCCTATGAATACGGCATGGATCAGAATGCTATGAAAGTTGAAATAATGAAGATGAATAGGTTTCGCGGTAAACAGGTACCACAATAACAAAGGAATTTAGCTTTTCGGACATTTGAGAAATGAAACTTCTGACTTATCGCGGACTCCAACCATCGCCAGAAAAGATCTTCGAAAGCGGTGATTGGACCATGTCCTTGTGCACTAACGCAACACACACTAAACAATATGCCACTGATACCATCAGAACAACAATTTGATATACATTAACAACTGTCAATAACACAATAATACTGTTTCTCAAATGTTCAGTAAGAAGACGTTGATGACTAGAAATATATCTCTGCCACGGCAGAAAGGATCAAGCATGGGAAAGAACTTGGAACTGTACATAATCAAATTAAATGAATATTTATTTTTAACATACTTTGCAAATATCGACATCCCGATTGGGCTCCTGTTTGGTAAATTGCACCAATAACAGTAGTCCTTCGTCAATCAACCTACCGCCGTTATTGATTGTCTGTTGTCTGTATTTTACACTCGAATCGACATTACAAACCGCAATGCCAGCTGCCTTGTTGTTATAGAAACGTGTTACAACCATGGAAGTTGCGGCTTATTTCTGAGCGATATATTTAAATGCAATGGTCTATTACTTTCAGCTGAAGCATTATTTTAGAATGTAGCGGCAAATTAGCAGGTATACCGTGAAATATATAAACTGATTGAATGATTATAATGTGTCATACAGTACGGGAACCTATCAATATTCATATTAGCTAATGTGCCATGTCTACAACGAATATTAGCTACAATGAATCGTCAATGTCCTCTGTCGCTTGCCAGGTGGTGCAATCTGCCAGGATTTTCCCTTTCTATATTTGTTATGTTATCCTCCCATTTATAGCGTTGTTTATAGCTGGCTTATTTGTCCTCAACGTTTCTTGTCAGTATTGTTTTCAGAAATGTGATATGTCTTTTGATGGGACCAAAATATCTTTGCTGTCTGACTCGTTTATTGATTTTCGTTGTGCCACTGACTTCTTCAAGACTTCATTATGTCTTTTCATTTCTTTTCACGAGATGGGCGCTATTCTTCTATACATCCGCATTTAAAATTGATGAATTGTTTTCTACAATTGTTTATTCATTGTACATGTGTAGCAGTAAATAAGATCGAGTTACACACGTGTCACATATGGTCTAAGGCGTCTTCCAAGAGAAGATAAAGGTTCTTACCCTGCGGTCATATTTTAAGAAAACCTTCAATAGGGCATGAAGAGACGTACTAATAGCAAACATGAAGAGACGTACTAATAGCAAACATGAAGAGACGTACTAATAGCAAACATGAAGAGACGTACTAATAGCAAACATGAAGAGACGTACTAATAGCAAACATGAAGAGACATATTAATAGCAAACATGAAGAGACGTACTAATAGCAAACATGAAGAGACGTACTAATAGCAAACATGAAGAGACATATTAATAGCAAACATGAAGAGACGTACTAATAGCAAACATTAAGAGACGTACTAATAGCAAACATGAAGAGACATATTAATAGCAAACATGAAGAGACGTACTAATAGCAAACATGAAGAGACATATTAAAAGAAAACATGAAGAGAAGTACAAATAGCAAAACTACAACAACATATCATCAAGGGTATAATGAGAAAATGGACCATCTTGCACATCCGCAAATCAACGTTTGCCATGGACGGGTACACCAGCAAACAAACACACATAAAATAGGGAGTTTCCCAGGACTCAGATTAAAACAGATTCTATCATTCAGTTGTACGTACGGGTGAGCAGCACAGTCCTACAGTGCTGATATATGTTTAGGCAACTGTGAAATGAGCTCTGGTCCACGGAGACGGACCTTAATACAGAGCTATTCATGTACCTTGACGAACTCTACATCACGGCAATTTGTATCTACATAATTTAATTTCGCGTCTAGACAAAATAAAACAATGACGAGGGAGAAGAGGAAGAAGAAGAAGAAGGAGAAGAATAACAAGAATAACAAGACAGTCCCACTAAGTATTTACATTTTCAGCTGGGCTTTCTATTGCGTATTCTTCCTTAAAGTAAACTATTATATTTGTTCCGAAAAAAAAACACCACCTATGATTTAACTAAATAAGAACAAGTTGCCACTTGCACACTGGCGATAATAGACTGAAGGGTAATCTTTACAGCAAAATGAGCATTGGAACATATAGCTTGTGTCCGTTTGTTGAGCATGCCATGACTGCAAGAAAATATATCATTCAAAGCTCACGCAGGAAGTGAGAGAACAATACTGGCCTCGCAAGACAGATAAGAGATACATTCTTTCTGGAGATAAACACAGCCTTACAAACAACTGTGGTCTTTAAAAGAGAACCTGGGAACTCGATCTGATGAACCAAGAAGAAGAAGAGGAAGTAGAAGAAGAAAAAGAAGAAAGAAGAAGAAGAAGAAGACGAAGAAGAAGAAGAAGAAGAAGAAGACGAAGAAGAAGAAGAAGAAGAAGACGAAGAAGAAGAAGAAGAAGAAGACGAAGAAGAAGAAGAAGAAGAAGACGAAGAAGAAGAAGAAGAAGAAGACGAAGAAGAAGAAGAAGAAGAAGAAGAAGACGAAGACGGAGAAGACGCAGAAGAAGAAAATTTTTATTTGTAACTTCCACAATGTTAAATGTCTGAATTCTGATCTATCTATTTGAGAATTATTCGTGTATCTTCCTTTTTTACTTTCAGTGTGATGCCTATTTTAATCACTCCAGGATTGGGATTATCAATTTATGTCTACACCTGGATAAGTCTGTTGCCGCTATGACGCTATACTTGAATCCGTCCTTTATCATAATGCAATCAAACTGATTTCCTATTATCTCCTGGGCTTTCCCACATGTGTAATCTTAGAACTTGTGGAAATCATGTGTTACATACACAACTAATTGGTTTATCTCACAAAAACACATAGTTATATATATATATATATATATATATATATATATATATATATATATATATATATGTCTTTCCTTTTTCCTAATCTTTTTCTTGTTTGTTTTTTTCCTATTTTAGAGTTCATATTTCCTATTCCTATCAGAACAATAGTAGATTTGATTGGTTTGAGGGTCTGTTGTAAGTTCTCATAATATTCTTCCATTGGTGAATACGTTTATTAATTGAATGGTAATATCTAATCGCTTAGCACTGAACTTCATCATAATTATTATATCATTATGTGACCAATAACCACATATATATTTTTCAAGCTGATTTTGTCATCAGTATTCATATCCATTGTTCGGGATTTACTTCTCCTGGATGTATAAAATTATATTGTGTTCTCCTCGTTTGATACTGAATAAGTAAGGACAAATCAGTACTTGTACACATTCAATGATATGTAAAATGAAGAAACGTTGATAAAAAGTGGCAGAGAACAACGTGTATTTGGTAATTATAAAATAGATGTTAACTGTTACTGAGAAGTGATAAAGATGAATACTGAACTGTAATATGCGTGAAGCTGTTGTTTGCAAATGCCCACTATAAGTAGGTATACTTTTAGGGCGCCCTGAAAATGACGTCAAGTGGCGGGTTGCAGTAGCTTTCTTCACATCCCGCGCGTGCTGATGAAGGTGGACTGGGGTCCTTCAGGCGGTTGTGCTATGTTTGGCTTCATCTGCGTGTCGTTCATTACTACGGGGATAACGTTGATCACACACCTTGTTAGCCAGGCTGCCATGAAAACAGCCCGTTTCCAGGAAGGGCTACTAGGAAACCAAGGATGAGGAGGTCTTGGTCAATATGTTGTCTGACCCTGACTAATATGTCTGATCAGTATATTTTGCCTGACTAGACGTTAGTCTTCCTTCCTTATGCATGGAGTAAAACGCGATAAAAAGCAAGGTATGCAGTGCAGAAAAGGATGTAAATTAGCAGGATATAAACAGCTGAGATCCATATGAAACTCTAAAATTTAAAAAATGGGTACCAAGAAATGGATCTTCAACTCAGAATAAAGTCAGTCCTTCTTTATGGAAGGGAAACATTGCGTATGACTGAACCCATCTTTAAAAAAAAAAACAACCTTTAAGTCGAGGCTCAACTTCATCGCCTCGGGTTTTCCCCATTTAGCTCGGTCTCTCTTGGCAGATTCGGAAAAATTTACGCCATGGACCGACCGTCGTAGATCGAATTCGAACCCCAACCGTCTCAACACGAGGCAAACAGAGACCCTTTTTTATGGAAGACAAACATTGCATATGATTGAACTCAGTATAAAGTCAACCCTTCTTTATGGAAGAGAAACATTGCGTATGACTGAACTCAGTATACAGTCAACCCTTCTTTATGGAAGGGAAATGTTGCGTATGATTGAACTGAGTATAAAGTCAACCTTTCTTTATGGAAGAGAAATATTGCGTATGACTGAACTCAGTATAAAGTCAACCCTTCTTTATGGAAGGGAAATGTTGCGTATGAACAAATTTAATATAACAGATTTTAGGGCTTTATCAAGAAATCCCTGAGAAAGATTCTTGACCGGCTGTGATTTGAATAGTGATGCAAGCAAAAGCATTTTGGAGAGAATGCGACAAAGAAATGTGGAACAGGAGATCTTAGGAAGAAGGTGGCGCTAGATAGGCCACGCGTTATGAAAGCCCCAAACTTGTATAGCCAGGCAAACATTGCTATTTAACCTCCAGGTAAACATTGGCAAATGGAATGCCAAAAAATACAGGAGAAAACGCGTAGAGGCCACTCCAAGAAAAACGGGAAAAACTAGATGAAATAACTAACCGCGTCTGTTTAGAAAAGATGGGTTGATGGTTTGTGTTCCCTGAGATAGTAAGGGCGAGAAGAAGATAAACAGGCGAATACAAGCATCGGGTTGTACGAGGAGGAAGTAACATCGTGTAAAACATACTGTATTTTAAAGATCCCATCCGACCTTCTGAAAAAGTAAAACGTCTAACGCGGGCTTCCAACAGGGGTTAGCCCACTGGTTAATGGTAATAGGCAGGACAGTGATGCGGTCATACATACTGATGGTTTAGTATTATGCAGTGAGATTTATATTCGAGACGTATCTGTTAAAATGAGAGGTGGGGATGTTGCTGAGAGCGAGTAAAGCATCCAGAACAACAACCTCCTGTACGAGAATGGAGATAGAAGCAGTGACCTCAAATCAAAGGTGGCTGGCTGTCTGACGCCTGTTCATCATGCTGGACGCCCAGTCCTTACTTTGGAAGGTGCATCAAAGGCTGGATACGACATGATTGGAAGGCAGTTGTAGAGACATCAACCCTCCAATTTCCTATTTTTTGGATCTTTCCAGACAGAACACACGTTCTCCCTTCTCCCTTAGTCACTCCCAAATCTACCATCTTCTGCACATATGCATTTGTGTGATCCTATGTCTCTTTATCATTCTGTAAAGTGCCCATGACTACCCTTATATACTAAGCCCTGTCTCGTCATCACCGAGTGGTTCAGCACAACTCGTCCCGCCACTGCATCAGATCTCTCGTTGCCCCAGACGCCTACATGTCCCGGGCAGTTGATCCATGTGACACCTTCATACCAGAGTTATTCAGAAGAGAGATGCACTCCCTTCTTAGCATGCACTTTTCTATCTTACTCCTCCTTACCTTTCTATTTCCCGTTCTCCCCTAACTGGATCCCCCACGATGGCCACGTTTTCTGGTGTAGTGACAAATTAGGCTTGTAGCTGCACGTTTTCTGAAGTAGTGACAAATTAGGCTTGTAGCTGCACGTTTTCTAGAGTAGTGACAAATTAGGCTTGTAGCTGCACGTTTTCTAGAGTAATGACAAATTAGGCTTGTAGCTGCACGTTTTCTGGAGTAGTGACAAATTAGGCTTGTAGCTGCACGTTTTCTGGAGTAGTGACAAATTAGGCTTGTAGCTGCACGTTTTCTGGAGTAGTGACTAATTAGGCTTGTAGCTGCACGTTTTCTGGAGTAGTGACAAATTAGGCTTGTAGCTGCACGTTTTCTGGAGTATTGACAAATTAGGCTTGTACCTGCACCATTTCTGGAGTAGTGACAAATTAGGATTGTAGCTGCACGTTTTCTGCAGCCCCAGCCACCGTTCCATGTGTTTTGAGTGATGATGGCGCTGCTACCGGTTCCCTGTGTTATCTGCAAGTTTTGAGTTCTGTTTCAATATCATTTACAGTCATGACATATTAGTACATTTTACTATATACAATTTGAACAACTACATGTCGAATAAACTAATGTAGATGTCGTTTTTATTAAAAGGTTTCTTCTTTTATAGTGCACCAGTTTTGGGTCATTATTAAATTTAATATGCGTTCTTCTAAAATATAAATACAAATGTAACAAGCCTGATCAGAAAAATGTAACAATTGAAGATTAATTAATTTTGTTGTTTGAACTAATATTTCTGATGAGAAGAAAAAGATAAAAGTGATCACGATGGCGTAATGATCGAAAAGAAAGAAAAACCCTGCGTCTAATGTGGGAGCATCAATTTTATGACGACACGCAATACACCTACAATTCTCATTTCTAAAGCATCCACAGCAACAAGTTTGCTACTAATTCTATAATAGTTCAGCAACAAGTTTGCTACTAATTCTATAATAGTTCAGCAACAAGTTTGCTACTAATTCTATAATAGTTCAGCAACAAGTATGCTACTAATTCTATAATAGTTCAGCAACAAGTATGCTACGAATTCTATAATAGTTCAGCAACAAGTATGCTACGAATTCTATAATAGTTCAGCAACAAGTATGCTACGAATTCTATAATAGTTCAGCAACAAGTATGCTACGAATTCTATAATAGTTCAGCAACAAGTATGATACTATTTCTCGAAACCACGTAGGTCCCATTCCTCAATTGATTTTTTTTAAAAATTGTAAACAACAAAGTGAATTTCTTTAGACGTTGGATAGTAGCAGTTGAAAGTTATCAGACAGCTTACTTGTTACTTAAACAAAACAGAAGTCATTCGTGTATTCAGAGCTCGTCAATGAATACATCATCGCTGTCTTGGGCACTTCATCGGGAACTATTTCAGTGGTGTTGAACGTGACAATATATAAAGTATGAAAAACTTGCAACTGTCTGGAAAAGATTCATGGAATGATTTTCGATTTGACTGCAAACATTGAAAGTCAGGTACTTGAAGAATAGAAAGCATATCTCTTTTTCTGTTTATGGAGTTGGATGATTCGACTGTTTTAAGTGACACTGGTTATATCGAATTCGTGATACACTTTGTTTCAACTACTTTGACAATCTATGGCGAATATTCTTTTCAGTTAGTAAGTAGTCTGTGAGATCAAATGCGGAGAGTTAATTTGTTTGACAACTGTTGGAAACTTATGCAGTGGTTTTACCTAGGTTTCACACAATGTGTTTGTGTAGCAGCTAGCGGTGTGCATGTAAGGACTAGAAAGAACTGCGATTTTGTTAACCTTTTAAAACAACATTTCAAGAACTTCAAACCGATGACGTTTGTGTTCTGCCTTCCTGTCATTGTAATTTACAGGCAAAACGCCTTTGTTCAGCACTCTCAAAAATAGACTAGCTGAATACACTGATGAACACAGTAATTGAAATCGTGAATTATATTCGAAATAGCAGTGCTCTCATTCACTGACCGTTTGTAAAATCTTTGAAGGAACTTGCTGTTTGCGATTGTAACGGTGTCTCGCGTTACACAAATGCTCATTGGTCAAGTCGAGAAAGGTCATTGATTGGTTCGAAACAATGAAACAGTGTTCATTCTTCTTCGCCTTCTTCTTCTTCTTCTTTTTCTTCTTCTTCTGCGTTCGTCCTCAATCTTCCGCTACCAAACCCTGAAAGGGCTTAAGTAGCAGAATGTAGTCCAGAGAACGGAATGCGTTGTGTCGTAGTTTACAGCTTGACTGCGATATTTGCACCTTTCGGTCCAACACATCATACTTCAGTAAGCATTTTTTTAGTACCGGGTTAGCATTCCCTCTTCGATCCCTTCTCCTTAGCCAGTGTGCCCTGCTGCAGCCTGTTATCCCGGATCACCGCATGGAGGTGTAGAAGGTTCTTGGCAGCTCTGGTTCTCAGGCACTGACGCTAGCAGTCAGCTATGGGTCGCTGACCACTGCAGCTCATGCGCTGCTCAGCGTCTTGATCCCAGTGTTCATTCAAATCCAAGGCAATATATATATATATATATATATATATATATATATATATATATATATATATATATATATATATATATGCATACATACATATACACATGTATATACCAGTAGTTTGTTCAAGCGAATTTGATGCGAGCATGCTTTTATAGACTATCAGAAGGCGCTTGATAGTATAGATCGATGCATGAGACACTACGGGACACCGAAGAAGTTAATATAACTTATACATAATGTGTTGGAAAACATAGTTTGTAGGGCAGTACATGGGAGAATACTGTTCGACAGTCTTAAAGTATAAACGGAAGTGATGTCGGGATGTCTGTTGTCACAGTCTTCCTCCTGGAGCTGATATACTGGCTTGTGAAGATATCAACATCAGTATGAGAATCGATAGGCAATGATCAATGTGGTCATAGCTAGAGAACCTGGGCTACGCAGACGACTTGGTACTGCTGTCATATAGCCATAGCCAGACGACTTGGTACCGCTGTCATATAGCCATAGCCAGACGACTTGGTACTGCTGTCATATAGCCATAGCCAGACGACTCAAGAAAAACAAATGCGGTGAGGGGATATTCAGTCATACTGGGACTAAATATTAACATGAAGAAAATCAAGCGGTTTAAATAAACACTAAGCACAGTGCTAGTCATGCTTGTAGGTGAGACACTGGAAGAGGTGGACACCTTCACATATACGGGCAGTGCGTTAATTCCCAGAGTGCACAGTAGCATATGTACGAGCTAGAATTGTAAAGGGTAATGCAGCATTCAAGTTACTGAATAATATATGGAAATCCAGGGAAATAAAGTATAATACCAAGTTAAGTATATAATAATACCATTGGCTCATTTCAATGTCAAGTTAGTATTTATGGAGCAAAAACAATTACAGAGGAAACTTACGTCATTCGTCAATAAATATATACAGAGGATATAGATGTTGGCAAACTATGAGGCGGAATAAAGTCTTATGGAAAGGCTGCACTACACATACAATGAAGGAAAAAAAAACTTGGACAGGACACACGCTACCGAAATCATAACCAAACATGGCCATACACGGAATACACCGAGGGAGAACAAGAGGGGTATACTAAGAAACACATAGAGACAAGACTGAAAATGAATATCGGTCCCTGGTCCTCAGTTGAAGATAAGCAGAAAGAGCAGTTCAGGGCCGGATTTGTTGGAGGAGGGTTTGTCAATGACCTATGCCCTGAAAGAAACGATTCGTCATCAAATGAGGAATATACTTTTAGTCAATTGTACACAATCGTTTATTATTTTGCTTACTTGAGTTAACGGCCATTCAAATGTTAAAATTATATAGTATCACGGTTCAGCATAATATTCTTGCAGATAATGAGAGAAAGGTGGATGGATAAGTCACTTCTCACATTTTTTAACCTGTGCTATTCATGCAAGCCCAGAACCTGCTAAATATATAGTAGATATCTTGGTTTGAAGGACACTGTTAGAAACAATACATAGTTTACGAGGGTAAGTCAGTAGGTAGTTCATGAATGGCTATTTAAAAAAAGGAATGAAATACGAACTGAAACCCATTCATTTTGTCTTTTAAATGCCCCTTATTTCTCAACATAATTGCATCTAATAGTGACACACATCTCATCACTTTATTAGTGCACAACACCTGCAGCATTTCAGTAGTTGGTTGCTGTCTCAGTTACATTTGCACTTCATGCTCAACTTCTTCGTCATTTGCAAAACGACTACGTCAAGGTTGGCCCATACATTATGCTGTAAGTTAAGCTATGCAAACACTCTGTTATTGGCAAACACTCTGTTGTATGCAAACACTCTGTTGTAGATGCTACAATGTCTATAGATTATTGCGTGTCAGCCGGAATCATCTTCCTCAACCGGACCAATATGCTTATGCTTACCTTTAGAAACTACCAGCTGTCACATATCAGTTTTTGACCTGTTTTCTGACTTATCTTCGTATAATATAGTAATAAACGAGTAAAGAATTTATGACCATTGGAATCACAACAAGAACAGTAAGTAAAAGTGCAATTATTTTATTGGATGTGCAGAGGTAAAACCTGGATAACATTACATTATAACTGTACTTTTATGAGAAAAGATGACGTCACAAAAGATTCCTTACAATTTGAGAAGGCCATGAACCGATATAGTTATGGCTTTCATTTGAGAAGTCCATGAACGGATATAATTATTGCTTTCATTTGAGAAGGCCATGAACGGATAGAGGTAAAAGCTTTCATTTGAGAAGGCCATGAACGGATAGAGTTATTGCTTTAATTTGAGAAGGCCAAGAACAGAGTAATGGCTTTCATTTGAGAAGGCCGTGAACGGATAGAGTTATTGCTTTCATTTAAGAAGGCCAAGAACAGAGTTATTGCTTTCATTTGAGAAGGCCATGAACGGATAGAGTTATGGGTTTCAATTTAAGAAACCTAACCACATCACAAATGTTCACGTAATCGTTAACAACAAATATAAATCCACAGCTGACATCATTCTATGTTAAGAAGCTTATTTGTTCCGTTTAAAACAAATCGTGGCTCCATTTCTTGAAAAGCCGAACATATTTATAGCACAGTTTGTCACACTAAATGGTTTTTAATTTCATACTTTGTGCTTTCAATATGCTACTGATTTTCCATTTGTTATTGCCCCTAGCCATGTTGGGTTTAAACCTTTGAAAGCTTAACGTTCTGCCACTCTCTTCCTCTCTTTCTCCACCTCGCTCTTTCCCCTTTTTTTCTCATCACTGTCTCTTTCTCTCGTTCTTTATTTCTTTCTATCTATCTATCTTTCTCTCTTGTGGAAAAACGAAATTCCGAAACGCTAAGAAACTGAGTTAGTCTAAGAAGTTATTTAACCATTTGGAGATATTATTTAAAGCATCAAATACGGGTGGATCACATTCTGCAAAGAATAAGCCAACTACAGAGGAATGTGCATATGGTTTGTAAGCTAATCCTTGAAGCTTTGTTTTGTGTTCGAACATCCCGCCATTTGATCGGAGTGCAGCCGTTTACAATATAAAGTTATATAGGCCTGAATGTCGGCCGTTTGTTATGAACGACACACCCTAATGTAACCAAAAAGACTAGTTAAAAGAAATACCTTTAATAAAAGTGCACTAAACAACAAGAAGAAAGCTCGGGTAACTCAAATTGCTGCGGAAAACGTCACTGAAATAACGTACAACATGCCTTGGTACAAGCTACCTGTGTGGTCAGGTGCAGAAGTGAAAACTTTAATTCGATCCGAGGAAAGAACACTACATGGCATTTCTAGATAAGGAATCACAATTTGTCCCGTATTCAGTACAAACATCAACTAATTAGGGGCATGAGAGCTGACAGTTTTTTTTTTTTAATGGAGGCACATAAAAACACAATATCGACTTAATGCCCATGTACTTCTCTAGTAAGGACACTGGTAGTATTATGTAGAATTAGTCCTGGTGTGTACACATAGAGAGAAGCAATTTTGAATAATAGATAAACAAACAACATTGTCATCTAGAGACACACCGACATACATATTCATAACCATCTGTAGTAGTGTGTTCTTAGTGCTGCGCATGACAGCTTTAGGAGAGGCAGATTCGTTAGAGCGCTTGACTGCCGCATCAGAGGAACCAGGCTTGCTTACCAGTCTCGGCCAGCTTCTGTCTACCCAGCTGTATATGTATCCCACTCTCCAGTTATGGATGCCAGGACAACACGAAAGGGCCACAGTACATGTGATCAAACTGATATGATGAAATACCTAACACATAACACTTATAATAAAATATGAACAGTATGACTACAGTAAATGTACGACTTTGAACAGTATGACTACAGTAAATGTACGGCTATAAACAGTATGACTACAGTAAATGTACGGCTATAAACAGTATGACTACAGTAAATGTACGGCTATAAACAGTATGACTACAGTAAATGTACGACTTTGAACAGTATGACTGCAGTATCTGCGCTGTTGGACCTGCTAATTTTCATTTTGGTAAGTTTATTTTACTTGTTTTGAATATCCGTAGCCTTTGCTACCACTAGACTTCCTATACCGCTGTAGATGATTTGAAGGTTACTTTATTATTTTTAGAAAATAAAACACCAGCCATGGTTTTCTCTCTTCATCTAACCAAAGCCATATAAGAATCAAGGCATATGGTTTTCTTCGTTCATCTACTCAGAGTGGCTGATGAATTACCATTTATAACTATAGCTTAATATATCCAGAGCACTAGATCAGGAGGAATCAATACCTATAGTTTTTGCCATTCATCTAATACGATCCCTAGATGGATCACTCTTACAGTTTTTGCCATTCATCTAATAAGATCCCTAGATAGATCACTCTTATAGTTTTTGCCATTCATCTAATAAGATCCCTAGATGGATCACTCTTATATTTTTTGCCATTCATCTACTAAGATCCCTAGATGGATCACTCTTATAGTTTTTACCATTCATCTAATAAGATCCCTAGATGGATCACTGTTATAGTTTTTGCCATTCATCTAAAAAGATCCCTAGATGGATCACTCTTATAGTTTTTGCCATTCATCTAATAAGATCCCTAGATGGATCACCACTTATGGTTTTCTTACTTCATCTAACCCAGATCCAGAGATGAATCACGTTTTATGCTTTAGTCCTCACCTTACAAAGAGCTCTAGTGGAATCATCACTTATTGTTTTCGCCCATCATCTATCCAAAGCTATAGATGAATCACTGTTTATGATTTTCACCTCAACATATCCAGAGTCCTAGATGAATCACCATCTATGGTTTTCACCCATCTAACAAACCCCAAGATGAATCACTACCTACGGTTTTCACCCATAATCTTACAGAACCAAAGATGAATCACCACATATGGTTTTCACCCATCTAACAGAACCAAAGATGAATCACCACCTATGGTTTTCACCCATCTTCTAACAGGACCCTAGATGAATCACCTCAAATGGTTTTTGCGTTGCATCTAACCAGAACCATAAATGAATCACCACTTATGAATTCCGATGTTAATCTACCCAGACAATTTTACTGTCAGTGCGCCAGAGACTGGCTATCCCCCCACCCCCCTTCTTCTTTCAGTAGCAACAGTCGCACGGTGATCAGTTTTTGTCGTCTTCTCATTGGCTATGTGCTGAATTGGGAGCATATACAGATTTGAGAGCGTATTCCCTGCAATGACAGCATATAGGATCAAACTAAAATATACGAAATGCGAGCACGTCAAAAAAGCCTTAGGCACGGGATACGTTGACAATTGAAGATTAGTCTATTTGAGCTTCGTCTGGCCGTGGCTCCGAGTTCTGCGTACACGCTATTATACCGGATGACTGGTCTGCTTGAATTGTAAACATGTCAAGTCCAGTTTGTCAAAGTATTCTAATTAGCAATGAACTAATATCGTCGCAACTTAATGAAAGATAAAATTAATCTGAGTGAAAAAGAACAGATAAATTGTACACACGAATTAGAATGAATGCAATTAACGATAATCACAATGTTCTGTTTCTTACACCCCTGCAGGGTGTCCAAATAAACATATTAATGGTCTGTTTCATACATTTCTGCAGGGTGTCCAATTAAACATATTAATGGTCTGTTTCATACATTCCTGCAGGGTGTAAAATTAAACATATTAATGTTCTGTTTCATACACTACTGCAGGATGTTCAATTATATATATATATAAATGTTCTGTTTCATACACTCCTGTAAGATGTACAATTAAACCTATATTTTGGCAACAATATGAACAAAGTAAAAGGAACCGATACATATATCATAATAGGAATGCAAGATGACTCATTTAGGCCGGCTATTGCGTTAATAAATTTATGGAAAGCAAAATAAATTGTATTCAACACATTATTAAAATATATTCGACTCCTAAATATATAGAGCCAAAAAAATTACCGGAACGATACTGACCGTCATTAAATGAATGCTTGCACAGAGTGAAGGTATTTCCATAGTAGCTATACTACTGTTGGAATTGAAGTGGTTAGAGACTTGAGTATACGAAACCACAGTTTAAATTATGTATTCTGACCAGTTCCTTTCCTCGCTGCCTTTTACTTTACATGTCGTTAGCCAGATACCAGTTTACAGCTTTGTCAGCTAGAGCGGGATTGTGGTGGGAGTAGAACATTGGTGAAAAACGAGTGGTCTACTACTACACTTATCAGGCGCTCAAAGTAAGCGGACTCAAGTATTGGTGAAAAACGAGTGTTCTACTACTACACTTATCAGGCGCTCAAAGTAAGCGGACTCAAGTATTGGTGAAAAACGAGTGATCTACCACTACACTTATCAGGCGCTCAAAGTAAGCGGACTCAAGTATTGGTGAAAAACGAGTGATCTACCACTACACTTATCAGGCGCTCAAAGTAAGCGGACTCAAGTATTGGTGAAAAACGAGTGATCTACTACTACACTTATCAGGCGCTCAAAGTAAGCGGACTCAAGTATTGGTGAAAAACGAGTGATCTACCACTACACTTATCAGGCGCTCAAAGTAAGCGGACTCAAGTATTGGTGAAAAACGAGTGATCTACCACTACACTTATCAGGCGCTCAAAGTAAGCGGACTCAAGTGGTATAATGAGATTACTAATGTGGAACTGTTGGAAAGATTCAGTCAAACAGATGTGAAAGGAGATGGGAGTGTGAGATCTTGTCACTGATTAGGACAGGATTTAGAAATATAATTGATACAATTTACACGTGGATTCTGATCTGGAATATTCTGGGGAATAAAAATAAAAGTTTACCAAACCAGAGAAGTCAGTATGAGTCAGTCATTCATTGCATAGAGAAGATTTGCAAATTACTGGAACTGTTGCCAGGACAAGGGTAGTTCTCGTGTGTTTCGTAAAGACATATCATAGGAAATAGAAAGCCGGAAGATTGTAGTGATTGATAATAACGTTGCGTGACAATGGGCACATATGAGCGGGTCATCATACTAGGAAGTCGAGCTTGACAGCTAACTATTGATCAACCCTCTGCGCTCGAAATGAGAGACAAGACCAGCAGATACCTGAACCTAGTAAAAACATCTTGCAAAGCACAACCTGGAAAGCAGAAAATGGTAATTTAAGGCAACTGCGCCTATGTTATGTCCGATCAGTTATTGACTAAAACCTGCCAATGCAAACAACAGTGAGTAAAACATCCCAGAAGAAATTGGATTAAATGCAAAATCAAACTCCCGAGTCTATTTGCAAGTGCAGGAGAACCACAACAGCAGCTCCCTGTGACATTAATGTCAAAGTAGAACTTTTAGAAATGTAGCATAAACACGCAATTTTTAAGGCTATATACCAAAATGAGACAGGAACATGGAGATAGACAACTGGTCGTAAACCGGAAACTAATTAGCATATTAAAACAAAAGTCCCCATTACAAAGTACAATAATTTTAGGCATTTCCCACACATACGAGAAATAACACCAAAGTGGCCAGAACTTTATCCACGAAAGAAGTTAAAAACAAAGATAGTCATACCATTATATGGAAAGTGCAAGGGTATGTCAGTAAGTAGGTCACACATTGATATAGGATACATACAAATATAGTTGGAGATTTCTAAAAGCGTCATTTGATGGCAGCAACATCAAGTGTTGTGGTTACTGTAAGTGCCGAACGCTAAGTGTCGGATGCGAGATACAAATAAGTGGCCTCTGGCCCGTGCACAGAGTGTACAACCAAAGAATATCGTACTGTGGGGTGTGATAGTTTCATTATTTGATGTACTGGTCCCAAGAACTAATTTACATATACATGTGATAGAGCTAGGATTCCTTTCTGATTATATGTTAGCATTAAAACATTTAACATTTGACGTTACGACTTCAACATAGAAAAAATATTTTAAAAGTTGTGTGCGTTATAAAATAAGTTAATTCATTTATTTACAAAAGTATGTGATACAACATGGTTAAAGCTAAACTAACTAAATATCAATATACCTTTCATTCTCCGGGGATGTTAGCGTGATCGTGAATGGAATCTCTGGAAATATAAACCAAGTTTGGTAGTCTAAACTAATATCTATGACACTCTATACAACCTTGTTCTACACTGATTATCTACTATCTACTCTGTAGATACGTGTGCCCTCTAGCAGCTGGTAATAAAGCTGATCTCTGGAGGCAGTCGTTCCAGCACTGTGCGGAAATCAAAGGCAAAGGCCGCCGTCCATCGCATACGATGATGGTATAATCTATTTGCTACCGCTATTTTCAGTAAGGATTAACTGCGTTACTTTTTATCCTCACTCTCTCGTCTCGAGGCACCCGACCCCAATGGCAAGTTAAGGACAAAACTAGAGGGCGACTACGAGATGCAGGGGCCTCCGCATCAAGCACCCGTGAAAAAGATGGCGGATTCCGGAGTCGAACCTACACCACCTGATCACGAGGCCGACGGCTTAACCACTTCGCACGGAATATCTGTGCGAAAATAGTTGCATGCTATTATGGTGGGGCTGCTTCCTAAGGTTTCAGGTTACAACTCTATCGATCTGGGGTTATGACCTACCCCTCTGACCCTTCTGATTCAGAAAACGTTTCGATACAACCTGACATGTGCAGACTATCAAATCTGCGAGACTGCTCTTGTAGGTGCCCCTTAACACATTTTGTGTACGTCCAGACATGAGCCGCATCTGTCGCCCTCAACATATCACCCGATCTGATGACTGTGAAGACTACATGTATGCTTTCTCCAGATTCTGCCACTCAAAGTGAACATATTTCTTTCTCGTGTCACTTACATGGAGTCCTCCATTTGTATCAATGAGCAATAGTGCAATGCTCTTGACATGTGCTGGAATAACCTACCCCCGTTAGCTCTCGAATGATCTCTCTGTTTTTAGGGTTTCATTATATAGACCCATTTTAGCCCCACCTAAACCAAAATGGTGGTAGTTCCTAGATCCAGTCTTCCTTTGTACTTGATTGGTCAGTCGTCAATATTTAATTGACGTGTGATTAATTGTTGTCTAACTACTCCACCCCTGCTCTGAACTCTAGATACTACACTCAAAACGGTCAGACTGATGTCCCCTACCATTTGTTTAGTTCATCATTCTTCACGACACCCTGATCTCGATAATCGGGCAACGCGAGATGAACTCTGACTCGTGTTGTACAGAATGAGCCATCCTATCCCTAGCCCAACTAGTTTTAGCTCATAAAAATAAGCTGCTGCCTCTAATCCTTGTGTTTTCCTGGTTGCTTGTCCTGTTACATATCGCTCCCTGACACATAACCCTGTTACAGGTGTGAATAATTTTTTTTTCAAGGTGGGGAAGGGAGGGAGGGAAAGGGGTAAATGACTTTATGTGAAGTATATTACTATATAATTTCTTCATGATTACTGTGACAAATGTTTGTCGCCGAAGATGGTGCCTAACTGAGCCAATACATTTTCTCGTGGACTCTTACAAAATAGATTAGAAAGCAAAAAAGCCCTGGTCGTCCTGTTCATATTACACCAGAGGCGTATGTACTGCTGGTATGCCTTGAGCTGATAGACGAATTAGTAAAGCAACTGCAATATGGTGTTCGCATGGTTTACCATACATCGTGATGCATGGTCGATTGGATTTCTTGAAAATATCCTCTTAGGTCCTCACTGACTAAAGAAAACAAAAAGAATAATATTAATCTGCCCTTGCTGCCTCTCTGTCAGTATGCAGGATGATGATTGAACATGCTGAATAAGATTGTTACTAGGAAAAATCATGGGTGCATCCCTATTAACCAAAAGCAAAGCATGCTTCAACGCAATGGAAACACACTTCTGTTAAGAAATTCAAGGCTACGCTATCAGCAGGGAATGATAAACTTACACTATTGTTTGATTCCCACGGAACGTTGTTAACCAATTTCCACAAGAAAGTGACAATGTTACTGCTGTATGGTACTGTGAAGTTATATTGATGCTTCGGGATGTAAATCTAAGAAAACGTCTAGGCTTGCTGACTAGAGATGTATTGTTCCATCACGACTATGCCAGAACACATACGGCTCGATTAACTCATGAACAGATTGAGAAACTAGAGGTGACAACATTCATCTTACAGTTCCGACTAGGCCTAACCGAGTAGCACCTGTTTGGTGCACTTATAACCGACCCCGGCTGGAGACGTTTTGCGAATGACAAAGATGTTTGACGTGAAGTGCAAATAGAGCTGAGAAACAATCTGAAGATTTCATTACTGCAAGTTTAGATGCACTGATCCTGCCGAAAACAGATGTGTCGGGCAGAAAGGTACAAATATCACAGCCAAGCTGTAAACTAGCGACACAATGCATTCCGTTCTCCGAACGACATCCTGCTACTTGAAAAGCCCTGTTCAGGACTTGGTAGCGGGAGATTGAGAACGAACGCAGAAGAAGAAGAAGAAGACGCACTGATGAAGCGATGTGATAAGTATACCAATGTTGGCGCAACAAATGTAATAAATGCAATAATAATTTTTTTCAAGTTCACATCTCATTTAGTTTAGAAACAGAATAAAAGTCATTTGTGATCTATTTACTGACTTCCTCTTGTACAATGACAAAACAAAAGGAACCCCCCCCCCCCCCCCCCCCCCCCCATCCCAAAAAAAATACAACATTGCAAACAATAAACACCTGCAAAAGCACCATTATTGATGCATATACAGTCGGATCTGCTTTAAATACAACTATAAGCGATGATCTTACAGCTTTAATAAGGTACAAAAATGGCAATGCATTAGAACTTTGTGAGCCGTGTAGAGAATAATACAATAACTATCAAGCAGAAATTGCAGCAATTAACAGTACCGACATCCAGGTAACACTCAAACTGTCGCAACGAGGAAAACAGAAACCATTTGATGTTGTAGATGTCAATGATTAAAGCTTCAGATTTTACTTGGAACATACCAACAAACCAATGTCAAAGAAGTTATACAGTTGTTTGAGAGTATTGTCATGATACGAACAACACATAACTTCAAACTCACCCTCCAGTGTGTTACGAACAACACATAACTTCAAACTCACTCTCCAGTGTGTTACGAACAACACATAACTTCAAACTTTCTCTCCAGTGTGTTACGAACAACACATAACTTCAAACTCACCCTTCAGTGTGTTACGAACAACACATACCTTCAAACTCACTCTTCAGTGTGTTACGAACAACACATACCTTCAAACTCACTCTCCAGTGTGTTACGAACAACACATACCTTCAAACTCACTCTTCAGTGTGTTACGAACAACACATACCTTCAAACTCACTCTCCAGTGTGTTACGAACAACACATAACTTCAAACTCACTCTCCAGTGTGTTACGAACAACACATACCTTCAAACTCACTCTCCAGTGTGTTACGAAGAACACATAACTTCAAGCTCACCCTCCCGTGTGTACCACGGCACACATACAAATAATGAATTAAACAAACAGACAAACTAGCAAGACCAGGTGCAAGCACGGTTCAAATAAACACACAAGGCAGAATGAAGACAAGAAAACAGATACTTCAAATCAACTTCAAAAATGAATGGCTGAAGCGAAAGGTAGAATAGTCTACCGGGAACCTCTTGTATAAAGACATGATAAACCCAGACACAAATGAAAACATCAACAAGCTGCAACACAAGGAACGGATCAAAATCTTCCAATTTAGGACAGAACAGATCGGACTCAACAAATACAAAAAACAAGTTAGAACCTACAAACAGAACTAACTGTTGCAACTGCACCGATCCAAATGAGACTGCAACATGTAAAGTAAGTAAGGATCCCTATTTCACGATAGTGACATATTTGGAATATGGTGTTAGGTCCACATTTTTCTTAAACCAACAACAAACTGCGGACGATGTAGTCAACATCACGCCCCACCGGCCGCCCTTACTTTCTTTGATATTTCTTCAACCGAGTATCTTAGGCTGGTCAATATCACGCCCGCGGTACGCCTTTTCTTCCCTTGGTATTTCTGCTACTGAGTTTCATAGGCTAAGAGGACAACAGGATACCGTTCTATGGTTGGAAGAAAGCCCGTATGAGTTAGGGAGTGAACCCCTTTCGCTCAGCTGAAAGTCAGTGCACTTACCACTGCGCTACCTCTGCTTCCCCCGAGTAAAGTTATTACCGGCACAATAAAATCACTAACACCTTGTACAGCTCCACTCACCAGCAACAAAACGCCTGTACATTTCTTCAACTTGACATTGACCAGCTTAGCAGCCAGCTAAACAACAACATCACCTTAGTGACATTGCTATCTCCATCCACAACCCTTTCTAGCTGGCTCTTAGACAAGCTAAGAAGTTTACATTGGTTTTTTTTGTGGCTTTTTTTGTTGTATACTGAATTGGAACTCATCTAGATATGTCGACGTGTATTTTGAATAGTGTGTAATATTGTTTGTGTTCTGTGATTCTTTATGTACGTTTAGGGTGTCCCACTCGCTACAGTTCCCTGGTTTTCCCTTAAAACTTTTAAACAAATGAAAATAAATTAATACAATTTATCAGGAACATACTGTGAACCAGATGGACGACGAGGATGAACGCACTGGTTCTTTTCCGCAAGATAGTGATACTTGCCCCAGCTCAAATTTCAGAAAGGCTGAAACGCTTCCTTCTTTGAAGATCATGTAAATGACTTTGGTCACCTAGGTCGCCTGACCTTACCCTACCACATTTTTTCTTATCGGGCAAGCTGAAAGGGAAAGTGTTTGACAACAAGCCAAGGAATCGCATGGGACTGTATGAAAAAATTAGGTGGGAAACAGTCTATAACTCCTGATGCTTTGGTGAATACCTTCAGTAACATGGAGAGGAGTGTGCAGGCATGCTTTGATGCTAATGGTGACCACTTGCAACATTTAATATGAGCTCATTATGTTTCTCGCTCACCAAGGTATGTCCACTAATAGTAATGTTCGCCTAGGCATCTAGGGCCCGTTGCGTTGATCGACCACTACCATGTCCAACAGCTGAGGCTTGTGGCCAAACCTTGTTCACTGCCGAAGAAAAGAGACTACTGTGTCGGAGCCATGTAGAACGGGGACGGCCCCTTCCACCACTCTCCGGTGGGAGACCGTTGTTACACATAGCAGACCTGTACATTATCTGGTGAGCCGGTACTTCTTGGTTGTCGAACCCCGTGACCAAACAGAGATAGGCGGAGAAGGACCAGAGTGTCCGAGGTGGAGGGAAGACTCGTCTTTGCAGACACTTCGACATTACGGACTAGATCGAGCCACTGGATACCGAGGATGTGTCGCTGATTGTGCATGTGAAAAGCACCGAATCTTGATATGTCCTATTTAAGTAGGGTCCACGTTTTTGAATCATACAGGAAAGCAGAAAAAACACACATCTGATAAATACGAATTTTTGATCCGAGAGAGAGAGTCTGCAATTATTCCAAGTCAAATATTATTGAATTACGTTCATTGGTTTAAAAATTGTAAGGGCAAATCAGGGGCCTGTAGCCAGTAGGACACCCTGTAGTTTGCGCTTTCTTGCCCAGTCTGTGATCATAAATGTCAATAGCGTGCCAACTTCTTGACCTCATAAAATCACAATTCGAACTTAAATCCCTATACACATAATTTCAGTATGATTCTGGTCTGAGACGCCGGGGCTAAATACAATCACATTATTAAATTATTGATACACACAGAGCCAGGCGACCAAAATGATTTATTTGAAATCTCATTTTCCACTTCTTTAGTAATATCTGTTTACATGACATATATATTGCATACATGATATTCACTTATAATATAACAAGTTTACTCCAGAGTAGTCTACTCATATCAAGATGCTGAGCAGCGCATGAGCTGCAGTGGTCAGCGACCCATAGCTGACTTCTAGCGTCAGGGCCAGCGAACCAGAGCTGCTAAGACCCATCTACACCTCCATGCGGTGATCCTGGATAACAGGCTGCAGCAGGGCAGACTGGCTAAGGAGAATGGATCGAAGAGGGAATGCTTAGCCGGTACTCAAAAAATGCTTGCTGAAGTCGGATGTATTGGATCGAAAGGTGCAAATAACGCAGTCAGCTGTAAACTACGACACAACTACATTCTGCTATTTAAGCCCTTTCATGGTTTGGTAGCGGGACATTGAGAACGAACGAAGCCAAGCCAAGCCATATAATGATGTAACTTCTAATAGTTTCTCAAGTCATCTTCCTGTGCGAACCATTTTCTGAAGATTGTGATGAGATTATAAATTGTTTAGACACATCTCCCATTTTATTTTTTTTTAAATAATATAACAAACAAATCCCCACCAAACAAATATACGTTTTCAAGAAAGACATCTTCGATCTCAGGCTGATATACTCAAACATACTATATATATTTTAGCCACCTCAAATGAGTGTTTATCTAATTTCAATTTCCAGACAATAAATGATTAGTCAAGAATACTCACAAATATTAGCAATAGTGTAACAATCACACATTATATTTTAACCAAAGTTTAACAATCGTATAAATTCACTAAAGTTTGACACCGCAAATATTAACAAAGTTTAACACTTGAATCTTCGCAAAAGTTTCACAATCATAAACACTAGCAACGGTTTAACGATTACAAATGTTAGCAAATGTTAATCAATCATAAATACAAACAAGCGTTTAACAAAAACATGCATTAGCAGAAGTCTCACAATCAAATATACTAACAAATGTTTAACCACACAAATAGGCTTTGATGTAAACTAAATACGTCTTCGAGACAGCTGATCTACAATTCGTAACATATTAAATAATATGCCAACTTGTGACTTAATTCATGTTTATAAGATAATCAAAGGTAAGGATTCATTAGACCATAGATACAACTACCTACAAGAACAATAGAGCATAGCTACAAATTAGTTAAAGAAAAGTCCTGATTGGATATTAGGAAATATTCTTTTTATCATAGAGTGGTGAATGTTTGGAATGCATTGTCAAAGGAAGTAGTGGAGAAAAGAACAATTATTGCATTTAAGAATATATTGGATGCGCATAGCTTTTAGAGCAAGAACATATAAATGAAACTGGTTGTATACAGAATCTGCAGAGTATTTTAAACCAGTATAAAGACGTTAAGTTATGTTGTAGTCCCCAGTTTCTGGTACGTGCAAGTCATGACAGATAGCTTCACATGTTGTTACATTAGATGTGTCGTTTTGGGGAGATGAGACTAGCATGGTAAACATGCTGATCAGACATTTTAGTCAGGGTCAGGTAAAACAGACTCATCGGAAATGTTAGTCAGGGTCAGGTAAAACAGACTGATCGGACATGTTAAGGTCAGCCATAACAAACAGATCGGACATGTTGGTCAGGGTCAGGCAAAATATACTGATCGTACATGTTAGTCAGGGTCAGGTAAAACATACAGATCGGACATGTTAGCAAATCAGGTAAAACAGACTGATCGGACATATTAGTTCGGGTCAGGTAAAACAGGCTGATCAGATATGTTAGTCAGGGTCAGGTAAAACAGCCTGATCGGACATATTAGTCAGGGTCAGGTAAAATGGACTGATCGGAAATGTTAGTCAGGATCAGGTAAAACATACAGATCGGACATGTTAGTCAAGGTCAGGTAAAACAGACTGATCGGACATGTTAGTCAGAGTCAGGTAAAACAGACTGATCGGACATGTTAGTCTGGGTCAGGTAAAACGGACTGATTGGAGATGTTAGTCAGGGCTAGGTAAAACAGACGGGTCGGACATGTTAGCCAGGGTCAGGCAAAACAGACTGATCGGACATGCTAGTCTGGGTCAGGAAAAACATACTGATCGTACATGTTAGTAACGTTCAGGTAAAATAGCCTGAACGGACATGTTAGTCAGGGTCAGGTAAAACAGACTGTTCGGACATGTTAGTCAGTGTCAGGTAAAACAGACTGATCGTACATGTTAGTCAGTGTCAAGCAAAACAGACTGATCGTACATGTTAGTCAGGGTCAGGTAAAACAGACTGACCAAGACCAAACTCTCATTTCTACGTAAATCTCTCTGGAAATCGACTTTTCTCCTTGGCAGCCTGGCTAACGAGGTAAGGGGTCGACAAGATCCAAGTGAAAATGAACGACATACAGATTCAGCCAACCATATCACAACAGCCTGGACGACCACGGTTCACCGTCATCAGCATAGTCGGGATGTGAGGAAAGCTACTGCAACCCAACACTTAGCACCCATTTTTGGGGCACAAAAGAGTAAACGTAAACATTGTTGGCCTTAAAAACAACACAGCAACAATGTGCCAATTGAAGGATATCAATTGATGGATTGTTGCTATTTGTATCATAACATGGTGTATCTGTTGTTGCGGAAATGTGTTTTCTCATTATCTCTTGTTATCTTTCTGTCTATGCTATTTCTTTCTCTGGTTGTTTAGCTGTGTTTCCGATCTTCTTTGCATGTTGTCCAAGTGTGTAGGGTTTCAGTTTTCCTTTGTTGTCTGGAAGTATTAACTATACTTGTTTTCTTTTGTTGTCTAGTTATTATTTTGGTCATGTTATTTTGTTAACCGTTTATGGTCTTCAGTTTGCTTCTATAATTGTTGATATGAAGAGGGTTTGTGTAATCATTTATTTTGCTTAGTGTAATTGTTGTCAACTAGGTAATTTAAAATAATGACCAGATAATGGAAACGTTTGATTTAAAAAACGAATAAGATAGACATATATCGTGGGAAAATGTCTGGTACAGAAAAGGAAACAAAATTTCAGAAATACAGAAGAAATACATTCAAAGATGTTGAAAACACTAAAAGTGAAATAACAAGGAAAGGTCAAGAGGAATAAAGGGACAGATACCTAATTTATTTTAAAGCAAGTAAATCCCAAAAGTACATTTCTATAGAAGAAAAGCAAAACAGAATAAAGAAGAAAGCTAAAAATAAATATGCCAAAAATGGCATCCGAAGTGTAATAGTACCGGTCGGGGAGATATTTATGGTTGTGTTAACCCGTTTAGGTTAAACAGTTATTTCAGGAACCCACGCAGACAAAGGTTGTGGCCCCAAGAACACTCATTAAGCCAAAGCCATTGCTAAATAACCCGGAAACCGTGGCGTTTCATCTTCAGGACGAGCTCTAATGCAGTTTACTTGTAACAATATCCCTTTGCGATAAAGATTCATCAGTTTTAGGTCCCTGGAAAGAAAGCAATGAAGGACACTTATGACAGAGACTGTAAAGAAAACAATGATAGAGGCTGGAAGGTAAAAAAAAAAGTGCAGAGTTGATGAATGATAGAGACGGAAACGGTAAAATGAGATGAAGTAATTTGTCAGTCAGGATTACGGATGAGTTAAAAATTAAAATTGAGATGAGTTTGATTTTATTTCACAGGAGGAGGTTATGTTCAGAGCAATACATTATTCTATTTTTAATACAATGCCCATGAATCGAGCGATCGCGGTTCAGTCCCCAGTTAATAGGGTATTTTTCTTATCGCAAAATAGTTACTATGGTCGATACAGCACGATAAATGTTTAGCAGAATAATATGGGAAAGTTATGGCGGCCGGTGTGATGTTGACCTTTTCACCACTAGTGTTACGTTGCATTGGTCCAGGAAAATATGGGCCTAATACCATATTCCCAACACGCCAAACTGGCGTGTTAACGGTATCTTCAGTTTTTACAATAGACGGCGCCAGTTGGTGAAGGCGGTCGTGTCAGCTCGTAACCTTATGTTTGACTAGAGTGATTTCCCGACTGTGACAGCCAAGAATAGTTCGCATGGTGGTAACTAGGACATGTCGTAAGAGGTGACTAAGTGTGCGATCTAAACTCGTCAGAATAAAGACTCTCCAACTAGATTGAACACATTGATATTCGCTCAGTCCAACAGTCATTTGCTTGAAGGAAAACTCTAGAACAAAGGGAAGTATACTTTTGGGCTTGAAGGAAAACTATAGAACAATAGGAAGTATACTTCTGGGCTTGAAGGAAAAGTATAGAACAATAGGAAATATCCCTCTAGGTTTGGAGGACAACTCTAGAACTATAGGAAGT
Source organism: Ariolimax columbianus (assembly GCA_036924085.1). Taxonomy (NCBI): domain Eukaryota; kingdom Metazoa; phylum Mollusca; class Gastropoda; order Stylommatophora; family Arionidae; genus Ariolimax; species Ariolimax columbianus. Next base: position 115,414,705 of record JAVGWX010000001.1, on the reverse strand, counting down.
ATACTTCTCGGCTTGAAAGAAAACTTTAGAACAATAGGAAGTATACTCCTGGGCTTGATGGAAAACTCTAGATGAATAGGAAGTATACTCGAGGGCTTGAAGAACAACTCTAGAACAATAGGAAGTATACTTCTGGGCTTGAAGGAAAACTCTAGAACAATAGGAAGTATACTTCTGGGCTTGAAGGAAAACTCTAGAACAATAGGAAGTATACCTCTGGGTTTGAAGAAAAACTCTAGAACAATTTTCGTATGCACATGATAGAAACAAAAGAGTAAATAATTCGTGTTGCCACAAATGGGAATCAAAGAAAAAGAAATGTAGGGTTGGCTTACTACTTTCCATGATGTTTGTCGTTCGTCTACTGTGCATATTCTTCACTAATTGTGTATACTATCACTGTACATTTTAAGCGTTCCCATTAAAGAATATGATCTCCTTAGCCTACACAAATAAAAAGGTAAAGGTCTATTCACATAGCAAGCACTGCTGTCAGGCTTGACGAGGTAGACAGTTCAACGTACAAGAACACATCGTGTTTATGAGATGGAGTGTTCCTACACTATCCGCTCCTCACTGACTGTCCTTCCTTGACAGTATTCCTGGTACCCATTTTCAGCTTGGTCGAATGGACGGTACTAATAAAGTGAACTTTGCACATGAAAAGCGAGTGATCTATCGCAAATTTCATCAGACGATAGCTACTCTCCCATTCGATATATATATATATCTTTCCAATGAACCCTCTCAATCACATGACAAATATGTACTCTATTGGATGGCTGTCTCCAGTTTGGACGTCATACCGCCCCCCCCCCCCTTTCCTGTGAACTTAACTACAGATACATTAATAGAACCACTAGATCTCCATGCATGCTGATACACGCGACACAAGTAAGCATGGCGCTACGTCACCGCGAAAATCACTTAGAGAATCAACCGCAACAAGAGCAGACACAGTTTTAGGTGCAGTCTTCCTACAAGTACTTATCTGCAGGTGTTACTGTATATTTCGATAGGGGCACCATGGAGAAAACGGATGAGTTTCAACTCGCTGTTATATAACATGTTCTGTTCGTTGATGTTGTCATGTGTTACTTACGTGTTCTTTGTCCCTGCCAGAGGAAAGTAAAGACGTAACATATGTCTCATGTTGTTTATGGCATGGCACGATCATAGAATCATAATGTTTATATAAATGTGTCGTCTATTGACCTTCAGTACCGTTGTATCGCCTTCTGGCCTCATTACCTTTTTATGTCATACTGGCCTTCAGTACCTTTGTATCCCATACTTACATTCAATACCCCTCTATCCCCTACTGACCTTCAATACTTTTGTATCGCCCATTGACCTTCAGTACGTTTATATACCCTACTTACTCTAAGTGCCGCCGCACCGTTGGTTAATTTATTTATGTTGACATGTCAACCTCGGGGACACAGTTTGGCATTGGGCTTTTCATTTGTGTTTCGTGATTGGTTTCTTCCATTTTAAGATGTATGTCTAGATAGTTGATCTTATATGGTGAGCCACGGTTCTTCTCTTCATTCCAAGTGAAGCAAAGGATGGCACATACAGCTGGTTTTGTTGTTGTTGTTGGAAGTTGCACCTGCTGAGTTGGGTTATCAATTAAAAACGTTTCTTCAGTGGCGGGTTATAGTGATACGTCTTAATCTCGAAACATTTCTGAGAAAGTGTGCAGTGGTCATACTGTCTGTAGTACAATGCGAAGTTTCTTAGTAAGCTGACCATTGTGGGGAATACAGTGTTGATCCTGACCTCATTGACCACACTGCTGTGACACAGTCTTTTTGGAAGAAGCACGAATGGATTAGTCAGGACTTAGCTTGTTTCAACAAAGCTAGCTTCTTTACTTGTTGCCCATTTCCGATGACTTGAACTTGATTTCAAAAGTTTAAGGTTAAGTGCCATCGAAAATCGGCTGCAATGGTTCTTAAGTGCACTCTATCTCTTGCCCTAATGGTGTCATCTGACAGGCTTTTTTCAGTCCATCTCATGATGTGATTCACCAACTTAAAACGGTGTCTCCCTCTTGAATGACTGCCTTCCATCGTACTTTCGTGTATGGCTTCAACAAGGAGGTATGTCTTGATATATGGCCAGAATAACTTAGCTGTTTAACCCTAATTAAGGTCATTTATAATCATTTTTAGCCCCAATTTGTTCCAATATGTGATATCTTCTCTTTCCAAGAAATGCTAAACAATAATCTAAATACCTATATTTTAAAGGCTTCAATACTCTTTCAAAAGCGTATAATATATTTTAGTAATAATGATCACAAGACAAGTAGTTATCTGCTCTCTTGAAACATATATAACGAACTACAATAATATTTTGTTTAATATAAACATACAGTAGCCATCTTCCTCGACTTACAACAGGCCTATGATTGAGTACGGATAAAAAATATCCTGATAAAGATGACTGATGTGCGGATTAGTGGACAGTTGTGTAACTGGATAAAGTATTTCCAAATTGAGCGAGCAATCCAAAGATAAATAATGCGGTCTCTTCCAAGGAAGTTTGAAAAGAAGGCTTATCACAGGGCTGTGCTATGAGCTATACTCTTTTTCTTATTTACATCAATGACCTGGCCAACCACATCAAAACTGACAAAACCTCGTATGCTGATGATCTGGCAATATTGCAGTGCCATGAAGATGAATAAAGTGCAGTACAAAGACAAAATGGAAACCTGATAAGACAGCATGAGTATTGCCAAATGTGAAAGCTATAGATAAACTTTGAAAAAAAACGGTTTACACTATCTGCATCAAAATTCACAAAGTAGCCAAGTAAATTATCCGTCTGTAATTCGACAAAAGATATTTCCCAGAGACGAACAGTCACTCTCGACCGACAGCTCAGCCTCAAGACACATGTCCACAGTTTTTAAAATAATGTGTTGATGTGGCACGAGCAATTGGAGAAGTTCATTGGTACATTATGGGGATCAGACAAGGACACGCTTAGCGGCTTGTATCTCGGATATGTACGCTCTGTTTCAGAATATAGTAGTGCAGCTAGGACAACATGCTCATGGACTCATGAAGAATACTTGGTCAGAGTGCAGAACAAAGCCATGCGCCGTACAGTGGAAAAATGATGTCAATACCAACTGTTGCATGTGAAATTTACATTAATGTGGAACCCTTTGAGATGTGAAGAGACGAGACCGCTAAGGAAACTGATGACAGGAGTAAAAGAATGAACAAAGACTAACCTAATATTCAATTTGTAGAAAAACTGCAAAAATGCAGAGAATAAAACAAACGTCAGTCACCCATCATGTCAGTGAGATTGGCTTGGCTTTGTTCGTTCTCAATCTCCTGCTACCAAGCCCTGAAAGTGCTTAAGCAGCAGAATGTAGTCCAGAGAACGGAATGCATTGTGTCGTAGTTTACAGCTTGACTGCGATATTTGCACCTTACAGTCTAACACATCCGACTTCAGCAAGCATTTTTTGATTACCGGGTTAGCATTCCCTCTTCGATCCCTTCTCCTTAGATAGTCTGCCCTGCTGCAGCCTGTTATCTAGGATCACCGCGTGGAGGAGTAGAAGGGTCGTGTCAGCTTTGGTTCGCTGGCCCTGATACTAGCAGTCAGCTATGGGTCGCTGACCACTGCAGCTCATGCGCTGCTCACTCAGCATCTTGATCAGTGAGATTAAAGACATATATCACCTCCCAGACAAAGACAAGAAACATAGAGTAACAAAAAATGTACCACCACATACATGTCTGAAAATGCAAGAAACTAAAACAAAACTTACACATTATACAAGAAGATGTTCTGATCCAGTAAGTCTTATGTGAGCATCGCAAAATACGATTGACTACTCAAAATAATGGATACACGTATATACTGATGGGTCTGTTTTAAGGCCACCATTAAAGAGGAATATGGAGTCTAACAAGAGTATCCAAACAGAACATCTGATGACCTGTTGACAGATGTGATGAAACTGTTAGACAGAAGTAACAGCATTGAATGTAGCTATGTACTAGTTGAGGACTGTATTTGATGCCTTTACATCAAAAGCCAAAAGCATCGAAATCTTCATAAACTCATTATTTGCAATTCAACCTCTGGAAAATGATGGTCATTGTAATCGTGAATATACTCTAATATCATTAGATGTCAACCAACGTATCACTTCCTCGGAAATCAGAATAGTTATACAATGGATCCATATTCACTCAAATACACCTGGCAATGAATAGGCAAAAAGATTGGTTAAGAAGGGATTAAGTCAAGAACAACAATGCAACAACCCTAGACAGTCAAACAACTACTGAAATACAAATACACTCTAAACCAAATAACAAGAGAAAGCTGGAAAAACAAAACAGAAAGCCTCAATTTAGATAAAAATAGGAACAAACTATGGAAGCTAGTCAGAGCCATGAACGACGAAACTCCATCAAACAAACAAATTACCATCATACAGGGCGATAACATGCTCAATGGAAAAAAAGCAGCAAACGCCTTTGTTGAACATTATGCCAGATCTAACCACATCGATGTCCCTGCAGATAGGCATACAGACATTAGGGAAGAACAAAATGGGCACGACAACATCAATATGGCACCAGAAGAGCACATAATGGCAAAACTAACAATGAATAAAATGGAAGAGGCCATGAGAACTTTAAAGAAAAATAAATCACACGGAAAAGATGGAGCAACAAACGAGATGCTGATGGGACTGGGCATAACAGCAAAGAGGAAGTTATTATCAGTCCTGAACCAAAGCTGGAAAAGGGGTATTGTACCTCACCCATGGAAAGATGCAGTACTTGTACCAGTACCAAAGAAATGAAAAGATAAAACAGACCCAAATGGATTCAGGCTTATCAGTCTACTGAGCTGTGTAGGCAAACTGATGGAACGTATGATAAACACCAGACTGATGTGGCATCTGGAAGAAAAACACATACTAATTCCACAGCAAGCAGGCTTTAGACAGCACAGATCCACTGAGGATCAGATCACCCTCATAGCTCAGGAAATAGAGGATGCCTACCAGGAGCAAAAACACAAAGTAGCGGTCTGGGTGGATCTAGAAAAGGCATTTGACAAAGTCTGGAAAGAGGGACTTAAAGTCAAGCTACAAAGAAGTGAAGTTTGTGGGAAAATGTACAAATGGATCCGCCACTACCTCAAAAACAGAACGGCCAGAGTTCAAGTACAAGGGCAGATGAGCAAAAAGGTGACACTTGAGCAGGGAGTACCCCAAGTGGGAGTACTGTCACCCACACCCTTCCTGGTGAATATAAATAACATAACAGAAAATATACCAAGAAGAGTCCCCAGCTCAATGTTTGCAGACGATCTGGCTATGTGGACCTCTGAAAAGAATCTCACCATAGCAAGTAATCGGATGCAGCAGACCCTAACATCGCTGGAAGAGTGGGCGAACTCATAGCTGGTCAAAATAAATGAGGAAAACACAACATGTACGATATTCTCGCTTTCAAACAAACAACAAAACACCAAAATAAGTCTAAACGGCAAATACCTGCAGCCAAACGACAACCCAAACTACCTGGGAGTCACATTTGACCGGCGCATGACATGGAAAAGTCAGATCGAGAGAAATCGAATGAGAGCCAGAGAAAGAATGGCAATCATGAGGAAACTTGCTGGAACAAGCTGGGGAGCAGACGAAAGTATACTAAAGAAACTGTACACTGGAAGAGTGAGACCAGTTCTCGATTATGGCGTTGCGGCATGGACAACAGCAGCAAAGGCGAACTGTGGAAATGGGAAACTATGGCGGAGAAACTTTGCAGAAATAGCCAAAGCAAAGATGAATGAAGACCCTTTTAACGCACTAACAACACAAAAGTCCATCCCTACTGTACGAAAACCTACCTGGAGGCAGCATATATTTCCAGAGGTGGAAGAAAATATACCAGGTACTGGAAACAAAAACAGCCAGACTTAAACAAAAACAGCCAGACTTAAAAAGAAAGAAGAGATACAACCCTGCAGTACATAACGGAAAAATAACCAAGCATGGACTGGACCCATGCATACACCGACGGTTCTGTAACAAACACAACACAGAACGGAGGGGCAGGGGTATTCCTGAGCCTACCAAATGGCATAAAAATAACACTGTCAGTGGCAACTGGAAAATACACAAGCAATTTCAGAGCGAAGGCAGAGGCACTGAGGGCTGCAGTAGAAGAAATGGTGACAGGTAAAAGGAATGAAAGCCATAAAGTCCTGCTTACAGATGCCTTGGCCGTAGTCACAGCACCAAAAAAGCCAGAAAAATACTGAACTTAATGATTTAAGAGCAGTACTCTGTCAACTATGCCAGCAGTCCGCACCAAAACGAGTAGTGGTACAGTGGGTTCCATCCCACTGCAACATCCAAGGCAACGAGGAGGGAGATAGACTGGCAAAAGAAGGTGCAAGACTACCACGACCAGATACTAGTGTGACATACGAAGAGGCAAAAAGGCTTATTAGAGCTAGATACATGACCAAATGGGAAACAGAACATACTGGCTACACAAAAAACGATGCCTATTAACAGTTGAACAGAAGAGAGCAGGTCGTGGTCTTCAGACTTCGCACTGGCCACAATAGACTCAGGTACCACCTATTCAATAAATTGAAGATAGGTGGCACTGACCAATGCTCGTGTGACACCAGGAAAATTACCGCTGAACATTTGCTGCAAAACTGCCCGACATACGAGAATCAGAGAAAGCAGGTGTGGCCATCACCAGTGGCAACAATATACAAGCTCTAAGCAGTGTTGACAACCTCAGGATGACCGCTGCTTTTTTCGAAATAAAAAAAGGTTGACGTCTGACAGCGTAAGAAGAAGAAGAAGAAGAAGAAGAAGAAGAAGAAGAAGATGATGAAGAAGAAGAAGAAACAACTACTGAAGACTGCAAACAAAGAATTGTCGCTGAATAGATGAGCAATGGAGAATACTGGAAGATAAATCTACAAACATATGGTCATCTTAAAGACAACATCAGTAGCCTGAAAAGGAGAGACCAAAGCACCTTATTCCGACATCGTACTCAACACATACAACTAAACAGTCACTTGAACCAAATCAAACCAGAACATACTCCAGAGTGTTGTGAAACTTATGAGCATCATCTTTATTTTTTATGCTTCACGATTTTTAGGAAAGAGATTCTTCTAACGAGGCCTGACAAATGAACACTTTATACCCAACAAAACTATAGCTAACACACACTTGCAGATACCACTATATGACATCGGGCCAAATGTGCAGAAGCCCACATGTCGCTGGATCAAGAACAAACCAAACCAACCAACAACAGAAAAGAAACTGAAGTAACGGGCAGACAGGGAATTACCCACCGGATCTCAAGGTGACCGAAGCGCTTTCACACAAGAGAGAGAGAGAGAGAGAGAAAGTTAAGATACTAGACCAGCGGGACAACCCAAACAAAGGGATACAACTGCCCAACCTTTATTCATTCAACACTTGTGACTAGCGGATATAGACCGAGTTCCCTTAAGGCAAATGTATATGATCTATACTCAATGACTCCCTAACGTTCATGTCATCGGGCATTGACCCTACAGGCCTTAAATGCTAGTGCTGCCGGTAAGCAGACATGAAGAGTGATAGCTTCTATTAAAGAATGTGGTAAGAAAAAGAATATGTGGAAACATTGAGGCAGCAAATTGTGAACAAAAAATGCTTGTTAGAGTCAACGATGACAAGACAAGAATGTATTTGCACTCGGAAAACGCGTATAAGGAACAAGAGAAACGCAAGTAAAGTAATAATTAAAGTAAGAATTTGACAACAATTATTTTGCAAAATGAGGTTGCTAGTCCCACGCAGAACCCTCTACATGCCCCTTTTACGACAAACTTGGACGGTTACATCTGTTATACTGTTTTCACCCTGAGATTCACTGGGGTGTTACATCTATGTACTTGCTTTAATAATGTCCCCTGAATTACTGCCCTACAGCCATGCAAAGTGTATCTTTTATTTGAGATGGCCTGCGCCTCCACCTTCGTAATAATTAGGGTAATGGCTGTGTTTGTGCAATCTGCTACAAGTATACCAAATCTTTTCTGTAAATATTTACCTTTTTTTTGCTAATATTATATTTTTATTTTGTTCTTCTGAAATCTGGGAAACGAGCTTTGAACTTATTACTCTATCATATATGGCTAATTGTTTCTTGCGTTATCGTTAAAACTCATGGTTATTTCAGACAGACAAATCTTTGGACCTGTGTAAATAAATTCGAGTGGAAGGGGGAGTGCAAAGCCGTGGATAGGACAGTATTCTAGAAGTGTAGGACAGTATTCTACACTAGAAGTGTAGGACAGTATTCTACACTAGAAGTGTAGGACAGTATTCTACACTAGAAGTGTAGGACAGTATTCTACACTAGAAGTGTAGGACAGTATTCTACACTAGAAGTGTAGGACAGTATTCTACAGTAGAAGTGTAGGACAGTATTCTACACTAGAAGTGTAGGACAGTATTCCACACTAGAAGTGTAGGACAGTATTCTACACTAGAAGTGTAGGACAGCAACTACTATTAGCCTTTTACAGGAAGCTCTTAATGTTACGGTACCACTATATTTTAGTATATTCTTCTGGAAATCAATGCTGTGACCTTTTTTATTAAGACTGTATCAAAACTTGCCTAAAGTCATGCATGTATTATATTGCATCTGATTAGCATAACTGGTTAACAAAAAGTCTATCTAACCACATTAATATAACGGCTAACAATATGTCTATATAAGGTCATTAGTATAGATGGTTAACAATTTGCATATCTAAGTTCATTAGTGCAAAGGGTTGACAACATGTATATCGAACTCCATTAGTATATATGGCTAACGATATGATTCTCCGACTATACTAGCATAGATGGTTAGCAATATGTCTACCTAATTCCATTAGTATAAATGGTTAACAAAATGTACGACGTCATGTCAGTAAATAGGTCACACATGGTTGATTAAATAAACTAAATGAGATGCAGACCATTATTTTTTGGCGTTTACAATGTCTCTCAATTCTCAATAAAATGTCCACCAACATTAACATCCAACCACATCACTTTATCCCTGCTACAAAACCAACAGAAAAGAAATTTTGATCTGTTTGTCTAAGCCATATTTGCGTTTCAAATTCAACCCCTCCGTCATTCTCGATATGTCCCTCCGAGGTGGGTGTTTAGTGCACCAGCATGGTGGAAATCGTTGAGGCTGTAAGGTGGATGTTCAAGATGTTCCCACCCTAGTTGGTCAATTTTTGCCTGGGTTAGTCGGACAGTTTGTGGTTTGGCATTGTCGTGTTGGAGCAGCACTTCTCTAGTCAGCAGGCTTGGACGTTCTCTTCTTCTTCGTACGCAGTCAGACAGTAACCATTATTTTTTCGAAAAAAGCGGCGGTCATCCTGAGGCTGTCGATACTGCCATAGAGCTTGTCTTGCAGTTCCACTGGTGATGGCCACATCTGCTCTCTCTGATCCTCGTATGTCGGGCAGTTCTGCAGCAGATGTTCAGCGGTCATTTTACCGGTACCGCACGGGCATTGGACGTTCTCTTCGAATTGAATGCTTAAGTATCCACAGAACATCACATTCTCGGCTTACTTTGGGAAACTGCTTAACCGCACACCACGAGAATCTAAAAACATTGTAAGCATAACTTTCTCTGCTGATTTTGTAACTAGAATGGCTTGGTACAACGCGAAGAACGATCTTTCTATGACATTGATAAATAATGAAGTCTCTTCTAAAGAAGTTTTAGAGAAAGGCTTACCACGAGGGTTGTGCTTTAAGCTGCGTTATTTTTCTATTTACATCAATGGCCTGGCCAACCACATCAAAGCTGAAAAAAACCACGTTTGCTGATGATCTGTCAATATAGCAGTGTCATAACAGACGTCAAAAGCGCAATACAAAGTCTAAATGGAAACCTGATAAGACTGCGTGAGTATACTGCCAAATGTGAAAGCTGAAGATAACCTGTGAAAAAACTGTTTACACTATCTATATAAAAAGCCACAAAGTAGACAAGCGACGGGACACGGAAAAACAGGGAATTTGACACAGACAGACACGGACAGATTGACACAAACATTGGTTTAATATACCTCTCGAGGCCCCCGTCTCAAGGCAGCGGAGTAATTTGCTCCATCTGGGGAGTATGTAGGGATTTCGGTTGACGCGCTACGTATGAGCACAGCCTCAGAAGTTGGACATGATAGTGGTGGATCGACGCTGCGGGCCTTTGACTACGCGAACATTATTATTATTACATTCATTCACGTTTTGATTCTGGTTGGTAGTGATGCGCCCATGATTCGCCCCCAGTAACAACCCTGCTCAGCGTGTCTTCTCCTTCATCAGCATGCCGACAGAAATCCTGCAAAGATAAGCCCATTGGGTTCATTTTGTTTCCGTCAATCAGTTGCCTGGGTAACCATAGTGTGGACATTTTCCGGAATCACAGTCAATCATGTTCTATGTTCTATGTTCTATGTTCTATTTTCTATGTTGAAGGATTAATTATGAGAACACCCGATTGCATTCGCCGCACTATCTATCGGTACTCGCCTGTCAGCTCGAAGCATCGCCCTCATCCGTCTCAGAGATTCTCCTTTTATACCCTGAACAGGACGAGGTTGGGCTTCATCAGCAATTCTTTACCGTTCATGAGAAAATGGGTCGACGTAGTTGTGCACCGACCAACGTGAAAAGCACTTCTCACCGCTAACAGGAAATATTTTAGTTGCAGAAAGTTATATCTCTCCCCTTCCTCCCCCCCCCACCCCCACCCCAAACACTCAACAGCATTATGTGCTTTAATTGTACACTCGATGAGAACGGGCACCATTTCGTACCTTGGCTGCCCACGTACACGCGATATCTAGGTTCTGCTACCTCAGTTAAATACAAAGCTGGATATGGCTGTCACCTAGTAACACCTTCAGAAACAATCAACTACATTGTTCAGCTATACCATATCAGTTTGTGAGCTATTTACTCAATTGTACTCGTGTATTCAATTACAAATAAGCTACTTCTGACGGGATTAAAGTGGTAGAGTATTTGTTATTTGCATGAGGTCTTTTTTTTTTCTTCATTTTAGCGTTCGCCTTATTTCTCTAATCCTCAATGTGATCTGCGTTGCACTGTGGTTTTTATTTTGCGGCTGTCGGCTCAGTGCATCCGACTTCGTCACGCATTTTATGTAAGGGTCTGCTTTCTCCTGCATTTTCTAAAGGTTTGCTTCCCCGGGGTAAGGGCTGGTGCTGTGATGGGGATCGAACCCAGCACCTTCGGATTGTGAGCCGTGCCACTTAACCACTAGGCCACACCGTCCCCTGCATGAGGTCTAATTTATTGCCATTTAAAATTATCAGTTGTCTTCCACGCTGTCTTGCCTTAAGTGGTAAAAAAAACACATTTACAGCTAGGTGAACTAGAGCACGTAGAGACTAAGAAACATGATGTTATTTTTTCTTGACATAACCACCTACCATAACACCTAAGCCACTTCTACAGGTATAAAAAATGAAAATAGTGTACACATAATGTATAATTCAATAATTAACTACGTGCAGTAACAGACATGAACACAAAAACATATAAGATTGCACCGCATTAGTTACAAACACAGGCAGAACAAGATTGTACAAGTGTTGTTGCTGTTGTTGGTGTGATATTGTTGATGTTGAAGTTGTTGTTGTTGTTGTTGCTGTTGGTATTGCTGTTGCTGTTACTGATGATGACGACGATGATGATGTTGTTTTTGTTGTTGTTATATATGTTGTTGTTGTTGTATATGTTGTTGATGATGTTGTTGATGCAGTATTAACTACGTTCTGTACACAATATTAAAAGATATGCCGATGGTACAGTTTTGATGACAAATAGTAATTAAGAATTACAGGAACTTGTGACAACAATATACAAGATAAGTCAATGCAAAATGCGGGGCGAAAGGTCACTAACAACACCAGAAGAGACAGAATCACAAATATGAGTATTCGGGAGAAGGTTGGAACAATTCCCTGCCTACAGTACATAGAGTAACAGAGAATGACTTGACTTGGCCACAATTGTCCGAATGCAACCAGACCATATTTTTCATGCAATTTTAAACATCAGGAAGAAGGGCTAAGGTAGATCGAGAAAAAGGTGGATAGACAGCGTACAAGAGCCCTGTCGTTAAATATGGAAAAATGTTACATGGGTCATGAGAGAGGCGAAAGACAAATACATACTACAACACTGTGCTACAACACGGAAGAAAGTGAGACGACAATAGAAAAAAGAAGAAGATGAAGAAGTCAAGAGTTTGAATTAGACATAAACATAAAGAAAACAAAGACTATTATAATTGGGACAAGTGACAAGAAACCATGTATGCAGATAAAAATAAAATGTCAACTACTTGAACAGGTACAGAGTTTCTCCTATCTAGGTTAAATAAGAACGGAAGATGACAGCTGTGAAAAAGAAATAAGAAAAGGAATACATATGGCAAAGATGGTATTCGGCAACATGCGACACGTACTGACATCGAAACAGATAAATCACAATTTGAAAATGAGAATTGTCAGGTTTTATGCATACTCGTCACTACTTTATGACGCAGAAACATGGAAAATGAAAAACAATTTGGAAAAGATTATTGAAGCCTTCGAAATGTGGGTATAAAGAAGATTTGGTCGCATTCTTGGAAAAAGAAGAAAACAAATTTGGAGGTATTGACAAAGTTGGGGGTGAAAAAAAGAATTAATGATCGAAATCAGGGTTAGACAGCTACATTATTTTAGTCATATAACAAGACATAACTCCTTGGTGAAGACTATACTGGAGGATAGGGTGAAAGGCAGTCGTTCAAGAGGCAGACAACGCTTTAAGTGGGTTGATAACGTCGGGAGATTGACTGGAAAAAGACTCTCAGATTGCACCATTAGGGTAAGTATACTGGAGATCTATTGCAGCCGACCATCTATGCGGAGATGGCACTCTAACTGAACTTAACAAGGTCTTAATTGTTGGGATGTTGTTTGAACTGTTATTTTCTCACTGTTGTTAAAACTAACATAACCAGGTTACGCATTTGCAGTCATAGGAGCTGGAGCATGCTGCAAAAGTATAACAGTTGTTGTTTACCCCTGATAAGCAACGAATCGTATCGTTCTACCCCCATGTTATAAACAGTCGACAGAAAATAAACATGTTCAATAAAAATATATATACACAGTCGATAGTATGCTTGTGCTCCTCAGAAAGTCGGAAGGTTATGATTGAACAGCAGATATAGTTTAAACCACAAACATGCGCATTGTAAGGCTTTCTTCTGATCATATTGGAGAATAAGGCCACCACTACAATCACACTTGATAGTAGGAAGACAGGGGTCTCTTGCTGAGCTACATAGACGCTTGCCTCTCAAGAATCGAAATCGCGAAAAGGTGGGGAATCAAATCCCTTATTTTCAAGAGAGATGATTTCAGAGACTAGACATATTAGAGATTGGCGAAAAACTCGGGAGATCATGTTGCATTGTCCGTGTAATTTTCAGAAGTTTCAAGATTTGGGATTTACGATATTGTGACAAGAAACCGAATGTCAGTGGATGCCGTAAATCTGAACAGATGAAAATAAGCAGAACCGCCCGACTTCTGGAGAAACATTTTACAGGGCTATCGGAATGTAGGGGATGAGTTTTTGTGGCCACATTGTTACTGGAGATGAGAACTAGATTTCATACACAATTGTCGAAATAATGTAACAGTCGATGCAAAAGTGCAGCACCATTCACCGGAACTAAAGAAGCTTAAGCAAGCGCTTTCTACAAAAACAAAAAGAACATTGCCACTGTTTTCTGGAACAAAAATAGGGTCTTGCTTATTGATTTTCTTTAAAAAAAGGTATGACAGTAAATGGCAAGGCGTGTTGAGATTCGGACGAATCTTATCTGTTCAATTCAAAACAAAAGATGTGGGTTGCTGTCCTCCAAGATTGTTCTTTTGCACAACAATGCTCGACCTCACACCCTTAGGTGGAACTATTCAATTGTTGCTAGAATTTCAAAGGAACATTTTTCAACACCCGCCCTACAGCCCCAATCTCGTGCCGAGTGATTACCACCTTTTCATGTACTTAAAGAAGTGGCTTGGATCCCAGTTGCCTCAAACTGATGATGAACTGCAGACAGGCTTTAATAAAAGGTGCAAGAACCTGGCAGAATGCGTCTTAGACACTCGAATTAAGAACCAGGGGTAACGATATAATAAATGTGATGAAGTAAATAATGACTGTGTTGAGAAATACTTTAAGTGTATAGTTCACTTTAGGTTGCAATACATTATTGTTATCTTTGATGGGTTTCTACTTGTATATGTTTAATACTGGAACTTACTTTAAAAACGCGCCTCGCAAAAATTCACAGCTATATATGAGAGCAAACGGCAGAAGTCAAGAGGCTGCTGGTTAAAAAACCAGCCATATATATTAATGTGTGTGTATATCTATATATATGGGAGCTTTTTTGTTTGTTCTTTTTACAAATATAAGGCGTTCCATTATCTCAGCGAAATTGTGCGTAGTCACCTTTTAGACACATGGGACTTTACTGACTACATTTAGTACCCGACATATCTCTGCTTTAAACAAGATAATTACATGCGACTTTGTTAGCTAAAGCTGTGATCTACTGATCACATTTACTTGGGTGGTATAACGAGCAGTACATCGAGTGCAAGATTCCTTGTGATTTTCTCTGCATCGTTATTTTCACTCTTGACACAGATAACCTGCTTCCATCTTTTATGGTTGGGAAGGATGAATATGGAGAGAGAGGGGGGGGGGGGGAGGGATGTTGAAGAGTGACGAAATTGGTGGGGAGTAAGCAGGTTGATATAAGTATTTAATAGACTGTTGGTAGATTGACAGGCGGATGAGATGGCCTCAATGATGAGTAGGTTGATCGTGATGAGTTTGAGATAGAAGCGTTTGAACGTGAGAAATGATGAGTAGAGGGATTGTTTGGATTGGCGGAGAATAGGAGGGGTGATGGGCAGGTTACCAAGTGAGGGTATGGGTGCGGGGTAAGCAGGTAACACATGGGCCCTGGAAACACTTGTGTGATACGCCTAGTATTGACTTACGCATAATTAAATTAAATACACACATACATCCCCGTCGTCATGAGCCTGTAACACCAGATAGCAGTACTTCAGGGCAAGAGTAAGCCGAAAACAAATATGAATTGACAGGAAATATTGCAGAGGCATGGATTGAAATAGTAGCGGGCAAGAACATATACCGCGAAAGGAAATTGTCATTTTAAATGAATAATGATAAATGCGAAAAGAAGACACAGAAATACTTTACATTGTAAAAATATAAAATCTGTTTAGATCAGAGTGTATAATATCCATGACAAATTGTCTCCATTACAGACTATAACTGTACGGAAAACGAAACAATGCCAGACTTGTCGTCTCCAAAATGACACCTCTGCTACCCAGAAAGCCCAAATAAGCGTTCTGCACGTATTTTCAGTCACTGATTACGTCATTGGGTTTCCTTCCACGCTAAATCCCGGTATGAAGTTAAGCAGTAATGATTATAATAATTAAGCGTTAGATAATCATAGGTAAGATTTGAACCTTGGAAATGTAAGCTGAAAGCACGTGGCCATTTATTTTCCGTGCGTGTAACATGCCCCGTTAACTTCCATTCCATATTTAGAATCATGGCATCTGTCTTTTGCCAAATCACGTGTTTACATTTAACGTAAAAATGGAAGGTGTGATTGAACAGAATCACGAAAATACAATCACAGAAGTGACAGCAAATAAAGTCCTCCTCATGGGCAAATTGTGAACGTCCAATGTGGGTCTGGATGACTAGTGAAGCGGAAACATGCACGAACACAATATTTTTAGATAACTTGTTAATCAAAAAAGGAATGTATGTTATGTTCTTCTCTCTCTCTCTCTCGCTCTATCTCTCTTTCTCTCTCCCTCTCTCTCTCGCTCTCACACACACACACTCTGGCTCACACACTTTCTGTATTTGTCTGCGT
The DNA here is from genome assembly GCA_036924085.1 of Ariolimax columbianus. Lineage (NCBI taxonomy): Eukaryota > Metazoa > Mollusca > Gastropoda > Stylommatophora > Arionidae > Ariolimax > Ariolimax columbianus. Next base: position 115,398,582 of record JAVGWX010000001.1, on the reverse strand, counting down.
CTTTCATTATTCTCCTTCGTTCATTACCTCCTTTTTTCCGCGTCTGTTCTGTATTTTATTTACCCTCCACTGCTTCCCGCCCCCCGTACTTTCTCTCATCCTATGCTTCTCAATTATATCTATCTATCTATCTATCTATCTATCTATCTATCTATCTATCTATCTATCTATCTATCTATCTATATTTCTACTTATCTATCTATCTATCTATATATCTATATATCTATCTATCTATATTTCTGCTTATCTATCTATATATCTATCTATCTATCTATCTATCTATGTCTTTCTGTATGTCTGTTGTCGTTCGATCGATCGATCAGTTTGTCGGTATATCTCTCGGTCCGTCCATTCGTCCGTCTGTCCTATATATAATTCACTTTTTCATAAGTACAACAAATAAATCATGTTTTCGCTTACATTTAAGACATTTGTAATGCACGTTTTATTTCTTGTTTTGGGTTTCAATGCTTTCCTTCGATGAGTTTATGTCCACGATGCATGCCGTTTCTACATTTTTTTTTTTGGTGCGAACTTTTATTAATGTATGTGCAATTGATGTGTACGAGGCATTGCTTGTAGTAATTGTTATATAGAGTACATGCGTTTGATGTATTCATGTGTGAAGTGCATGCCTAAGCATAATATATACGATATGTTTGGATTTCTTTGAGAAAGATATAGACGTATTTGTGTCGTGTAACACATTTATTTGTGTGATGCATGCCTTTAAGAAATGTGTATTTGCTATGCATATCTGTGGGACATTATGAGGGGGTAATCCATGGCTTTGCAGAATGTATGTGCATGCCATTGAGAAGTAAACACAGATAGACAAAGTAGGAGGTACAAATAAAGATGTCAATATAAGAATACAAAAGGTGAGAGGAACTTTCATTGCATTGGTGGACTATGAATTCAAAAGAAGTTAAGTCCAACCTAAATATAAAAATGTTCAACTGCATTGTAAAGTCCGTTCTATTGTACGGCTCTTAAAAATAGAGAGCAACAAAAACAGCAACCAATTAGGTACTTGCTTTCTTAGATGGATGACTGCGCAGTAAATACAGATTGAAATAGTATGAAGAGATTACTAATGTAAAATTGTTGGAACGAACCAGATTTATCTCAGTGGAACAAGGCCTTTATGAGAAGGTGCTGGCGTTAGTTAAAATACACGTTAAGGAAACCAGTTGACTCCATTACAAAGAAAGTCTCTGTTCTTGAATCTCCAAGGCAACCATACCAAAAGCAAGAAGAGAGAAGAGGGCTTTGGACAGACATAAGGAAACAGGAAAGATATGAGCAGAGCTGGAATAAATTGCCTAGGACAAGAGGACTCGGTGTGTGTTTAGATATGTTCTGTTCTGCTTTTTAGAGGGCTGAAAGCATTTGATTGATTGATTGATTGATTTATCTGAGAAATAGTCGTACATGATATGTGCCCACCGTTAAATAAGTTATATTCATGTCTTTGAGAAAATTATATATTTAATTTTGAGGAATCTCTAGACACGTCTTTGAGTAGTTTTCAGACCTGCTCACGCTTCTGATGAACTCGTAGTTTTCAGACCTGCTCACGCTTCTGATGAACTCGTAGTTTTCAGACCTGCTCACGCTTCTGATGAACTCATATGCTTGATTTAATGATGATAATGGCAAATGCCATGTCCGGATCGAAGGGTGGCTGTAATTGATCTCTAGCATTCGATGTCTTTTGCATTTATGGTTCACTCCGACAGACAATAGTCAGTCCATCTATTGATGTTGTCTTCCCGCTTACAGCGCTGTCTTCCTCTTACCAACCATCCCTTCTTTTCCAGCATTATGTCGTGAATTTCTATATGTTCACAATATGTTATTTGCTTAAATTGTATTTCCCTTATTAATTATCTTCCCTTTCCCAATCTCTACATTATCTCCATATTCGATTGCTTTTCCTTCCATGGGATAGGACTCGCCCTTATGCGTACCCACATGTCAAAGGTCTCTACTGTATCTACAAGCAGATCGGTCATCGTCTTTGTTTCATCACCATAAAAGAAAGTGCGAATTTAAATAACATCTAACGACTCTCATTTTCAGTGTATTTGTTAATTGTCTGGATGTCCATATATTGTTGATGTTAAATTTGTGTTTGGCTAATCCTTTTTTTTCACCTCCATCTCAACTCATCTTTATGATCTGCCCAAGGAACAAGACAATATTTACTTGTTGCAACATCTGCCCGCTTTCCTATGATGTTCATTGTTTGACTTCACATTTGTTTTGCTAGTTATTAATTGTTGTGTTTTCCCATATCAATGTCCAAACCATATCCCAAGCTTCTGTTGTTGACTGTTTTTACAAGCTCCAACAATTCCTACTCACTATCAGCCAACACTACAGTATCATCAGTATAAATAATAATGTGAACTATCCTGCCGTTGAAATTTTTAGTCGTCCTGGCATCCTCTTAATCTGTCTTAAAATTCCCTGTGTTTATATATTAAATAGATAAGCTGATAATACACACCCGTCTCTGACACCTCTTTTTGTATCAATATCTGCATTTATTATTACACGATCGGATTGTTTCCACCTGTTCCATATATATGTTACTAATCACTCTGTCTTTTCCAACTGGGCCAATCACTTGACGGTATTCATCTAGATTGGCATGAAAGATTCATACATATGCTGTACTGTAGTCTATAAACCACATGTCAAATACCTTACTGATGTCTATAAAATACATGTAGATACATGTTTGCTAACATTCTTATACAAACATTTCATGATTCATGCAAGATCAAATCACAAAGTAACTGACATATCTTGTTTTCAGCAAACTAATAGTTCTCCTAGGGCGGGCTAGCCTGACATGTGACTTGAATATCTTCAACGCATGGATTTTGTTCTTTCTGCCTGGATTTGTGTCCACTTCACTCATCTTTTTCCCAGTTGTTGCCAGCCTGCGGTGATAGTCGCACTTCTGCTCTCCGATTGTCGCATTTGAGGTTTCGAGCCAAACTGATCGAACGGGCAAAGCAAAGAATCTGCATTACGCTGAACCTGATGATATGACAAAAAAGTCATAACCGGAAATAAGTCCCATGTTTACGTTTAGTACCCTGAGACAAAAGAACAGACATCTCAATGGGAAATGGAAGAGTCTCCGCGGTAAGAGAAAGCTAGGGTAGGCACGAACATAAGTGAAGGTCATGCTGATAAATTGGTTGGACCATCATGGAGTAGTCTATCACGAGTATACCACTAAGGGACAAATGTCAACAAGTGCAACTACCTGACTGATACGCGTCGCCTACATAATACAGTTAGATGCAAGAGACCACAACTAGAATGTCAACTAGCATATTCCTCAAGGCCATGCTCCTCCAGGCACGCGTCGCATCTAATCCATGAATGTAATCAATTACCTGCCCCCCCCCTCCCCTCTCTCCCGCTCTCTTGCAGATATGGCTCCGTGTCCTGCGACTTTTGAATTTTATTTTTATAAGGCTCAAGGAGTAAGTCAAAAGACGGGATTTCAGGACATAGAAGAAATCAAGACCAATGTAGATATTCTCATGATCGGGATCTCCACAAAATGACTCCCAGAAATGCTGTCAGCAGTTGGAGTACATGGGCGAAGTGTGTCAACTGAGGACGGGCCTTTTTCGAGGAGGGTTTGGGTTAGGGTTGGGTTTTGAATTAAATAGATTCAGCTAGTATGTTTGTGTTTTCGGCTAACCTCACACCGGTAAAAAAAATTATATTCATGACTCTAATTAGGGAATTTATTTGTAATCTTTTGATGAAATTATGTGCATGCCACGTCTCTTTTTTAGGCATTTATGTGCATGATACATAACACATGTAATTGATGTACAAGATGCATGACTTTGATTAACTTCTTAGTATAATACCCGGCTTTGAGGTACTTCTTTGCGTGATACGTAGCTTTGAGGAACTTCGTTGTATTGCGTGTTGGGGTACCAATAGACTTAATTTGCGTGTCTTTTTGTGAAATCTACTTCTATGACTTTGTAAAATGCATAAGCATGTTTATGTTCTTAGTCGATCTGTACTTCTACAAGAGCAGATGCCCCTGTGCAGGTCCAAGCTCTGGTATGAGCTGGAAGAAGCCGGACGAATGGTGTCCTGCTGAACGGGCTAGACTCGGGCAGCTTAATACTCTGCTGCGTTGTGACAAGCGCTTGCGGAAGGTGGTTAACACTAGAGCAAAGTAGACCCGCATCCTATTAGGCGCCATCTATGATGTTCTATATAAACCACCTAACCATGGCCGGTGTTATGCCATGTCAAACAGTTAATCTCCTCTTAAGACATGCTCTCTGTTAGGCAGTGGTGCTATTCTTGTCTTTGTCATGCACAAAAACAATGACAGACCCCTCGAAACGTATTTTATATGTGTGAACGGTATAATTTCTTTTTTTTTTGGTTTGTTGGTATGTCTTGTTTTAAATCTACATCTATCACTTTGTAAAATGTAAATGCATGTCTTTGTCTGACTGCCCTTAACGTTTCTAATCTGTAATATTAATTTTACTTTTAGTTTTGGTCATACATCAATTAAGGTGGTAAGTTGGTTTATGCAAAAATATCAGTTTAAAAACGCAGTGCCTCTTCACCCTCCATTGCTGAATGTAACATAGTGAATATTTTCTATGTGTAGTAACTTCCTAACTTCTGAGCTAGACCATCTGATCTACGGGCCGGTTAAAAGATGCATTATATCTAATGGAAAGAATTTTACTGAGAAACAATACTTTTGTTTAGAACTGATGACAGTAGCCAGGTGTTTTGCCTAAAAAAAGAATAGCTAACTTCCATAAGGCTGTTATTTAGACAGGATTTCCTTGTAAATAAGGAAGAATACATCTTCAATACACTGAGTCATATTGATCAGAGTTTTTCCGATATGCTTTCAGTAAATCCATATTTGCTTTGTGATAACGTTTCACTGTTCTAAAAACTCTTGAAGATTTAGAGTGGTCCACCTGCATGAGATTTTCCTGTAATTTCGTAATGCATTATACGGAATAAATAAAGAAATCATGTCTTTCATTTTACAATTTACCTTTAAAATTTAAAGTTTGCTTGCGTTAATTATAACAACAAGGCAAGTTTCTCTTCTACGCTCTAGCCTTCTCTTCTATTTATAAATTTGGTCAATAACCTGTAAAGTGCCCAGTGACCGTCTGATGGAGTCTTTAATGGCCGAAACAAACGTCAGCTAACAGACCCAGGTGTGAAGTCATCTTTCGTATGGTACACAAACTCTGGTTCATGATTTCCATTTCGGCATCAATGGTTCTTCCCCAAGTTGTCTTAGGTCGGGATCTAGTTTGTCTTTCTCTGAGGTACATGACATGGGGTTTCTAGTGATAATGTCATTTTTTAGCAATACATCGCATATCAAATTCCAGCATCAATGTGTTTTGTTTGTGTTCATATGTTTATGGTTCATCTGAGCAAGTAGTTTTTGATTGGTGATTCTGTCCATATGTTCATGGTTCCTCTGGGCAAGTAGTTTTTGATTGGTGATTGTGTCCATATTTTAATGATTGCTTTGCGTAAGCAGTTCTTAATTATATTCGACAAGAACATTCTCTGAATCTCTCTCAATACATGGTGTGCATGAGTAAAGACAATTTTGACCATTTCATGTTCCGTTATTCTCTAACAATCCGCACATACAGAACCACAAAAAATACAAAGCTCTTGTACATTTTTTTTGCTTGGTGTTTATGCACATTAAAGCTTATAGAAAAAGCCTTTTCTGTGTATCCGTTTCTTAAATTTAATTAAAATGGTCGCAGTAGTTTCCACATTAATTGTTTTCTTAAACCTTTCAAAACCAGGTTTACTTGTTTTAATGTCTGCAGTATGCTGCAGCTCTGGAAACATGCTTCATTAATATAGTCTTTCTGAGACAATAGGAATCGCATTAGGTAGGCAAATCAAGTATACCCCCCCCCCAAACCCCCCCCCCCCAAAAAAAAAAAAAGACTAGCTGAAATTGAATGTTTGGGACATAAAGGAGCAGAAGTCGCAGCCTTGCAGTAAACTACAACACAACGTCCATTTCAAGAGCATCGCAGAGAAGAAGAAGAAAAATAAGAAGGAGAAGAACAAGCAGATTGTGGAATTATTAGTTGTTTCTCCAATATATATTATCATACACAACATTCTTTAGAACCGTTTATTCGGTTTTCCTTTGTTTCCAATTCACCTCCGTTTTCACAAGTTTCTCAATTTCGATCGCCATCAGTGTAAAAGTATTGCAGTTAAATGATTTATCTTTGATGCACAGTCAAATGCACATATTATTTGGAAAGCCTGCAGTAACACACTCAGTCACAATGCTCAACTGGTCATGAATATGTATAATGTAATGGTTTGCGTACTTTCCAAGATTAATACCTTTCAGTTCATGTTGAACACTATAAACATATAATGAGGAAATACATAGTGGTGTTGTACACAAACAACCACCACATAACACATAGTTTAGTTTAGTCGAAGAATCAACATCATTACACACGGTTTAATTCATAGGTGCTCTGTTCTTCTCCATAGTTTTTGATAATCTCAGCACAATGCACGAACTCCGTAGTACCGACGTGGATCCCGTAATAGAATAGGTAGATTTTTAACATACTTTTAATTGCTGCCCGGACAGCGGTCGTTAAGCCTACTCTTTTAGATTTCCAACTGTCGAGGGAATTTTAACGTGCGTGACATTACACACTGGCATCAGATCTCTATAATAAAGACATCCGGGGAAATACTAGAAAGTCCAAGTGAACAAAATCCCGGTCTCCACCGTGTTTTGAACTTAGCGACCTCCAACACCCGAGGCCGACATCTTACCTCTAGACCACTCAGTTCCCACAAAACACATATTAAAGCATATATCACTAAGAAATTGTCAAACTACTGATTGTGAATCTTCTGAAACTGATATCGGCAACATATCGTTCATCTAGGCTCAGGCAGAATAACTGATGAAATGTAAATACCTGAATCTCAATGTATGTGCACAATGAAATATTGTTTAAGCAAATGTTAATTTATAAGTGAAGAAATTCGGTACTCAACGATATAAATAAATCTATTCATATAGCAATAGTTGCACCAGACACTGACAAGTGTACACAAATATCTGCCCGAGGACTGCAAACATGAATACTCGACGGGAGTAAAACAATTCAAATTAAATAGTGTTTTTCCCTAATAAAAACTGCATCCATCATTTATGATTACCGTGACATTTGCAGTGTTATAATTGATGCATTTAGGTCATGGAGCAAACAGTATGATGAGGATTTGTTGGGGCAATATTTGCAGAAAAAGTTGGAGATCGACAAAGTGTGTTTTCAGTAACGAACTGCGTTTAAGGTTACGTGTTGCTCTTGCGTGCTTGAAGACTATCTTTATGATTAAACTCAAACGAGGTTCTCTTGCGGAGCTCATGTCATCGTCTTATACAAGCTTGTTGGATAATGTGCTTGTTTTATAGAATAAATAATATGTTTATTTATGGAATTCATATTATGTTACGCGAGGGAATGAACAAGTGGATAGGATGCATGTTTCCTAGTTAGTTCGGTGCGTGCTCATACCATGGGGCGGACCTAAGAATGATATTACACTATTTTTATTTTTAAATCTAGGGCGGAATAAATACCAAACCTCAAAAAGTACAGAAGCCGCAGGGACAATCGACCATTGGCTACTCACTACCCAACACACCCTAACGGAACCCAACAACGGAAATAAACATCGTATTGATTAGGTGATTTTGGTGTATTTTAGAAGTAACAAAAGTTTAATTTATGGAATATGACCACACAAAATAGGTTTGAATATTGCAATAAAACAAAAACAATATGTTTTGTTATTGGAAAATACAATATTTACTTAGTGAAATATAACAATTACTTGTGTGTACTTATTTAAATACAGCATATGTGGGATATAGAAATATGTTTTTAATGGAAGAAACAGAAGTGTTTTATAAATATATAACATATTTTATCTTTATGTCTTTGAAATGCTCTGGTCCGATTTAAAAGATACGATTGCAGCGAATCTCTACTCCTTTTATAGTCAATCTTCTTGAGTTCATCCATTGGGGTTCTAGCTCCCCTGGTCACATCCGTCGTCCTTCGCCATGTATTCTCTTGTCTCTGTATTTTTCTTCCTCTATGTGTGTTCCAATACAGTGAATATCTGGGTATAGTGTTAGGTTCCTTCACGAGGTAGTGTTATAGCAGCCGCCACTTTCTGACCCCAATCTACAGCTGTTTAAAAAAAATCTATTATGTGAAATGTAAATAATCATTTCGTGAGGTATAGCACAGTAGAAACAGTAATCACATTCAAGAACAATGTTTATGTTACTCTATAAAAACGTGCGATAACTACTGTGGCTGGCCCATCATACGAAGAATGCTGAGGGAGAAGAGTAAATCAGGGACAGGTGAAACTTACTGATTACACCTCAGGTCATCATCCGAGTGCCTGGAAACAGACTGTGTCACAGCAGTCTGGCAAACGAATTGAAGATTCACAATGTAATCTTGTTAGTGGTGAGCTTATTGGGGAGCTCTTCAGTGCACTACGGTCAAGAGGACCTCAGTCCACGTTCTCAAGTACACCTAGAGATGTAAGAAGAGCATCTACAACCGGCTACGGAAGAAGCGTTGACAAGAGTTAACTCAACTCAGAACGCGTAGCAAGTTTCTTGTTTATCCATTATACCATTCACACGTTTCTCGCTTACCCATTATACCTTTCGCACGTTTCTCGCTTACCCATTATACCATTCGCACGTGTCTCGCTTACCCATTATACCTTTCGCACGTTTCTCGCTTACCCATTATACCATTCGCACGTTTCTCGCTTACCCATTATACCTTTCGCACGTTTATCGCTTACCCATTACACCATTTGCACGTTTCTCGCTTACCGGACCCATTATACCGTTTGCACGTTTCTCGCTTACCCACTACACCATTCGCACGTTTCTCGCTTACCGGACCCATTACACAATTCGCACGTTTCTCGCTTACCGGACCTATTACACCATTCGCAAGTTTCTTGCTTACCCATTACACCATTCGCAAGTTTCTCGCTTACCGGACCCATTACACCATTCGCACGTTTCTCGCTTACTGAATCCATTATACCCTTTTGCAAGTTTCTCGCTTGCCCAATACACCTTTAGCAAGTCTTTCGTTTACCCGTTTATATTTGTCGATTAACCTATGCAGGTATAGTAAACGTTTCAGGAAAGTTGATATTGCGCTAACATCATTGACTAATAATCAATTATAGCGATGAACAAACATATATGGACATAATGTCTTGTTGTAGTCTTTCATCGAGTAAAATTATGTTGCTATTTGTTTGTACACCTGCTCTTTCCATATCAAAAGGAGTTCATGTCGTGTTTCTTTTTGTGGGCCTTTGACTGCTACCTCCCTGCCTGTAATAAAACTGGTTTTCATTCTCATTTAGGCTTGCTTCTAGCCTGCAACTTCTCCGACTTTAGAGACACTATTGGTCACGACGTTTCACTGGCTTAGCGCTTATGGTAATTTAGAACATAAACTCATCTGCCCTGACAAGATGGTGACATGAGGCAAGAATTGCATTCATGATGTATCGATCCAATGGCCGTTTCCGTGGGAACAAAGATAGGGCACTGAGTTATATCAGCCATGTGCCACATTATTACTAATAGATGCGCTGAACAAGAAATACATACTGTATCAGAGGCCATACTATAAAGAAAGTACGAATTGTTTTGACACATTCTTCCTGCAAGCATGCCTAATGTAGTCAAAGAGTAACCTCTCTAAGAAGAATTTAAATATTTGCATAGAGAAGTGTGGGTTTTAAGTTACCACAAACACAACATAGCAGACTACGTTACGACCGAAAGATCTCGCTTTGGGTCTGTCAAACGTTGGTTTGTAATTGTACCCATGTAAAACTGACCCATACTTTATCTCTGTAAATATTTATATTTGACACAGGTTTCCTGCAGTCATTTGACTTTCATAGAATAAGAATACTTATTTACATAAATTAGAAATCAAATTTTATCGAGGCGTACAAACTTATAAAACCGAAATGGATACATAAAAAGTTGAATGAATTGTGTAGAACGATAAAGTTTGAGACAAAAAAAAATATTTATTACCTGCAAAAGACGTGAAAAAGTAAGCGTGAAAAAGTAAACTGAGTTAGACATCAGACTAAGCTACAAGTTTGTCAGCTCTCCTTATATGGCTGATACTGAATCACTTTACCAAAAATATTCCTTCAGAGTACTGGAATGGCAAGATCAGGATAAAAAACGGTGGTAATTAAACCATGAGAATGAATGCTAAAAGCAAGACAAGTCACATTGTAAATAACAACTGAACATGCATTTTCCCCGTAGCGTATCAATGGTAGAAATCTTAGATTATTATAAGTATGAATAAAACACATATGCCGTGTGTGTTTGTGTGTGTGTGTGTGTGTGTGTGTTTGTATGTTGTGTGTATATGTGTGTGTGTGTGTGTGTTTGTATGTTGTGTGTATGTGTCTTGTGTGTGCAGGTGTGTGTGCGTATGTCTGTGTTTCTACACTTTTAAATTCTTTTGTTCGTGTTATATCGTACTTAGACTAAGTTCAACAGGCATACATGATACAGCAAATGTTACGTTTCAATACAGTGGCTCCATCTACATTGTCAGATACATGGATATGAAGTTAAAAGACTGGCTAAAGGCGGAGGAAGCATACCAACACTGAAACACAAATAAAGACAAGGATAAAAATAAACTTCAAATACAAATGACACCGAGAACACCGAGGATGGGATACAGCAGAAGAATATAACTCCTTGTAATAAAAAGATCAAGTGATAATATCCAGAGTGACAAAGACCATTGTAAACTGACTAAAAATAAGATCCACAAACAAACAATTTGTCAAATGGACAGGTGCCCATGTGTGGAGATCAAACAATATGCAAAATCTGTTCTCTATGCCTGTCTGCTCCATGAAAGGAGCAGGATGACAACATGGCCCTTCCAAACTCAATAAAGAGATTCGCTAAATGGCGATGAGAAAAGCGTCCTTCATTAAACATCGTTGTCCAGTTCTTGCTGTTATCTACGACATTCTTTTGTCACCATACACTGCCTGCATTCTGCAACGAATATTAACTGGTCGACATCCTTCAGCTGTAAGAAATCGAATCACCGCTCATTGATCAACTCTGGGCGGATTCCGTTTCACACCCGCCATATTTTCAACGACCTGCTGATAAAACAATGAGTCGGAGGATAATGAAATTTTGCAAACTTCACAGTTGGTATGTGTTGGTTAGATCAGAAATGACGTGATCATGCGCATCGTACGTATGTTCACCATCTGCAGTTTGGTCCGGTTCCATTTGAACATGCCTCGTATAATTTTTAAAGTCAAGCAAATGTTGTAGCAAGGAAGATACTGTTGTGGGGGATAAAGTGTTACACATTTCAGTGAACTAAACCCCAACTTTTTAATGAGGTTGGACTGAGGCCATGTCACTTCTTCACTGCATGTCCTTTACTAACAGCAAACCAGAAACCAATTTACAGTTGGGCCGAATGCATTGCTCCCATAACTGGACTCGAACCCGGTGCGAGTGAGACGCAGGCTCTCTATCAACTACATTACTTATATCAATCTCCATATTTTTTCTGGTTGACAATGTAGCGATGGTGGGAATTAGTCACCCACTTCAAATCAGCTGTTGCATTAGTTAATGAACCCTCTATCACTTAATTCAAACCTCAATAACTATTACTGGATCATGTTACCTATCTTAAATCCTTCATACTGATATAAGTATTAACTGTTAATTTAGAAATATAGCTAAAACTACATCAACAAATTCAACAAAAAAACTGTAATCAACCAAATTAATTTAAGTTCTGAAATGGTGTTTTCATGAACAGCAAGAATGGACAAGATGCGTATACTAACTGTTCACGTGATCTTACTGTAAACATTTGAGAATTAGGTTTACAGCAATCAATTATCACGATTTTAACGAGTATTTAAACAACGTGACATTTAAACACCTCGGTCGATTTTAATCTCAGAAGGTCTACATTACAAGCCTTAGCTGGTTTTACAAACTTGCTCTTGTTATTTCTCACTCTTTTTGTTTACCTTTCTTCCTCTCTCGTTCTAACTACTGTTGTCACTGTTAAATTAACACTTTCTGTTAAGCAATGAATACAGAGAAACCTCTTTATGGTGTTCCCAGTATCGTGTTCAGTTTGTATATTTAACCATGTACCTCTTTTATTAATTCACAATGCATGTGTCTCTCCTTGTATCTCTCGTTCTAGATTCATCTATCAATCTATCTATCTATCTGTCTGTCTGTCTGTCTGTCTGGCTGTCTGTCTATCTATCTATCTATATATCTATCTATCTATCTATCTATCTATATAGCTATATGTCTGCTTGTATGTCTAATTATCCCTATATCTATATAATCCGTTCGTCTGTCTGTCCGTCTGTCTATCCGTCCGTCTCTCCGTCCGTTTGTCTGTCTGTCTGCCTGCCTACCTACCTACCTACCTACATACCTACCTCCTTCATTGCGTCTGCCCGTCATTCTGTCCGTATGTGCGTCTGCCTGTCCGAATGTCCGTCTGTCTGCCCCTATGTCCGTCTGTCTGTCCGTCTTTCCGTCTGTCTGTCCGTCCGTCTGTCTGTATGTCTCTCCATCTGTCCGTCTGTCCGTCTATCTGGCGGTCCGCATGTCCGTCTCTCCGTCTGGCTATCTGCCTGCCTGCCTGCCTACCTACCTACCTACTTACCCACCTGCTTCGGTGCGTCTGCGCGTCCTTGCACCTGTCTGTATGTATCATCATCATATAACATGTCTTTGCAAAACGTAGCTCTCATCACTGCCGGTCTGAAAGAAACTTGATCTCTTGCCAAATCTCCAGAGTCATGCCTTGCATTCCTTGATATGTTGGTACCATAGTCTTTTCGGTCTGCCTCTACCTTTTTTTTACCGTCATCAAACCTTCTATTACCATTTTTTTCAAGACCGCTGCGTCGTTTGATTTTGCCAAAGTATTTACATTTTTTGTTCATGATAGATTTGATGAACCATTTCTCTTCTGTACTCAGCTCTTGTCAAATCTCGGTATTCTTTATATTTTTCGGTCCATGGTATTCTGAGGATATTTCTTTAACATTTCTACTCGAAGGACTCGACTCTCATTCTTGACGTTTTTGGTAACTGTCCATGTATCGCAGCCAAATGCTACTACGGGAAAATCTCAAGTTCTCAAAAGTCACTTTTTATTGTTTGCTAGTATTCTGTTATAGTTACCTCAGGTTGTGTAGTTCTCTGTATTGCCACTGCAAATCTTCTGATTTTCTTTGAGCAGTCGCCATTGCTGTGAATTATCAGGTACTAGAAGTTTGTGACCTGTTCTATTTCCATATCCTCGAATTTAATGTATGTACTTGTAATTTTATCGGTGGTCATTATGTTTATTTTGTTTATCTTTATACAGAACGTATTCTCTTTGCTGGATCTGCTTACGACTGCAATTGGCTGCTCTACCCCCACTTTACTGTTTAATAGCATCAAAGTATCTGCGAATCTTAGCTTTGAGATCGTGTATCCGCCGATTGTAAAGAAAGAGTAACTTTCGATATTCTCATCCTTCCTAGCGTTTCTCATTAAGCATTATACATGCATGTTAAAAATGTATGTGGAGAAGATATATTCCTTCCTTACTCCCATTTCTACTTTGAACCAATCTGATGTTTCACCAGATACTTTGTCAGCATCTTGTTATTCATGATATAATTCGATTAGATAGAACAGATGTGCTGGAATTCCCATAACTGGCTTGATTTTTCTCTAAATGACCAATTAGATCTGACGCCATGTTACAGTATGGTATAACCCAGTATATGATGTACTATATAGTGAAGTTATTATTCTTAAAACCCTTACCAGTAACCCATCTGTACAGATGTCCTCTATTGGATTTGATGCATGCACCCTCTTTGGTTGAAAGGGAGCCAGAATAGTACTGCACAGCACTGCGGACACAGTATCGTACCTGGATTAAACTGCTTAATGGCGAGGAGGATTTCGTGTCAGGTTTGATCGGTTCAATGGGGGTCTACTTCTGTTGCTGCCAACCATTTTGGTATTTCAGTCTCTGATGAAAAAGAGATAAGAAATATGGTGAAGGAATTCAACCACAGTATAGAGAAGTCATCTGTGCCTGAGGACTGACTTCATAGCTATCTGGACGCACTGCCTAAACCTGGTAAGGACTCCACGCTTCTCAGCAGCTACCGAATAATCACCATACATAATGTATATGGTCAATTGCTCGAAAAGATAATGGCCAGGAAAATAATGGCCTACCTTAGAGCGAGAGCAGGTTCCGACACGCCAGGCAGCTGTAAAACAGGGAAGGAGACCTGGAATACCGCTGGAACTTTGGCATATGATGTTTACAAGGAGTTTCAGTCAAAGCAAGAAACAGTCGCGGTGGCACTCGACCTGGAAGACGCATACAATCGTGGCGATTTTAGGATTTTAATTACATGTTTGAAGCAGTGTGGTTTAAACATGTGGTTGGTTAGTTGGATATCAGCTGCCCTGATGGAAAGAACAGTTGCGCTACGCGTGGAATCGTGGACATCAGACCCGAGGTGAATATGTCCAGGACTGCCTCAAGTGTCTCCGCTCTCACCGGTGCTGTTCAACATCTACACAGTAAAAGTGGCCAATATTCAATCCACATGGACAGAGCGAACGTTGACATTTGCCGATGAAATCTTAACGTACAGGACTTGCTCAGACAGTCAAGAGTTGGTCAAAGACATCCAGGAAACTTTACAAGCAATCTAACAAAGGCGCAGCGCCTCAAGCTCCAAGATTAATCCGAACAACGTCTGCATGATGGAGTGCTCTTTGAATAATGCCATAGTAAAAGCTGAACTCCCAGACATCACTTTTGATGGTTGCGTCATTGACAGGTGTGACTGGTTGAAATATCTCGGAGTGACATTTGATCGCAGTCTCTATTATAATTGCCATATTGACCATATCGTACAAAGATGTAAGCGAGGGTTAGGAGCACTCAAGACCATGGTTGCTACCAACTTGGAACAACGCCTCCTGTTAATCCGATGTCGGCAGGTCGTGTTGTCTGTTGTCGATTACGGACTAGGCATCCTCACACTATCAAGAACACAGTGTGAAAGATTGGAAATTGGAACGCATACAAAATGAAGGTATGCGACTGGTTCTGGGCTGCACTAGAGATACCCCGAAAAATCAAGAGAGAGGCGTCATGGATGCCTCAGACAGAGACAACAATCGGACACGTCACTCCAGCTGACGATAACCAAAGGGGAAGAATGGGTCCACACTGCTTATAGAATTATAAAGTACCAGAGAGTCATCATAACCTTAGCCAAGGAATGTAGAGAATGGAGCGATTGGAGAGCAGAGCACGAGGTGAATCAGCTGATAACTGATAAGACAACGGAGAGGGATGCCGTCATTTACACCGACGTAGGGGGACGACGTGGCCTAGTGATTAAGTGGCACGACTCACAATCCGAAGGTGATGGGTTCGATCCCCATCACAGCACCGGCCGTTACCCCGGGGAAGCAAACCCTTAGAAAATGCAGGACGAAGCAGACCCTTACATAAAATGCATGCTGAAGTCGGATGCACTGGGCCGACAGGCGCAAAATAAAAACCGCAGTGCAACGCACACCACCTTGGGGATTAGAGAAAAATAAGGCGAACGCAAAACAAAAAAAAACAAAACCAAAAATTTACACCGACGGATCAGTGCTGCGAAGTGAGACATCAGGCAGGGGTTTCTCGGCTAGAGTGAGAGGATAGATCATTGCTGGGCCCAGTAGGGCATACATGTCAACAATCTCCAGTATGAGAATGGAGACGTAAGCAGTGACCTCAGCACTGAAATGGATATCTGAGACTACTATAACAAAGGCAGTCATTGTAACAGACGTGCAAGCCGTACTTCAGAAGGTACAGAAGGGATGGCTTAGATACGAGTGGATAGCAGCAGTTGAGTCCTCAAACGTCCAGGGGTTGACATGAATCTACTGTCCTGCTCATGCTGGGGTTCAGGGCAATGAAAGAGCTGACATCATTGTTTTATAAGTTCACATCATGGGCACATTAGTGATGGATAGAAGTGACGTTTTGAAATCAATCAATGAGCGCCTGCTAGATGAAGCAGCAATTCACAGGCTGCAAAGTTTCGACATTAAACGAGGTTCGAGCGGAATATGGCTCATGAGAGGACGGAGCAGGAGAGTGTACAACCAGCGAGCTACAGGGACCATCAGCATCCATACCTTACGCCATTTATGAGAGACACTGAGTACCTATGGGTATGCCTGGAGGGCAATAACGTCGATTCTTAGAAACAGAAACAGTCTCTGGGGAAAAAATGTCAGGAAAATACTGTCTGCTTTCATATTTGATGATTTGTATATCTGTTATGATGGTGTTGTCAACCCTTTTTTTTATAGAGTTAAGAAAACCTATCATGGGTTGAATAGTTTTATGGCACTTTATGAGGCTGCTGCTGGTTTCAGTCGTTCAGATCAGTCGTTCTTTAGCAGGAGAAGATTTTAACAAAATTTATTTCGCATAGTGCGTTCCTGTCCAATACTTCTCTGACCTTACGTTGTCTTCGCATGTCTGTTAGTTTCCTTGTCTGTTCTTTATACGTGTGCACATTTTGGATTTAGGAACCTTAGCTGTGTCAATGCATTTATTGAGTAACCTAACAAGAATATCGAAGTGATGTATGGCGATCAAGAGATTTGCCAATCCTGCTGCTTGATTTGATCTACAATCTTGGTACCTTTTAGCAGTGTTATGGCTCTGTATTTATGTTTTATAGGGTAGCATGGCAGGACTATTGAGGCTCTGACTAACATGGGGTCACTGTCTAAACTTTGTAACACTTCTACATTTCTCACAAACTTGATATCGTTGCATATTGCATAGTCGATATCCGCTTTGTGTTTGAGTTTGGAAAATGTCATGTTCATATTTTCTTGAAAGGTTTGTTGAAAAAAGTGTTCATCACAAACAATTTGTGGGTCTCTGCGAAGATGGCTAGACGTTCTCCTCGATCATTTCTCTGGTTATTAGAGACATTTCCAAGATTGTTCTCGCTTATTTATTTAAGGCCAGTTTTGGCACCGATAATAATATTTGTATAGGTAGGTAAGCGTAGGAGCTGTTCAAGGTCTTCATCAAACGACTCACCATCATTGTCATAACAACCACTATGGGAAAGATGGATGGAGGTGGCGTAACACTAGATGACGAGAAGTGAAGTGGCTTCTTCTGGCCTTGAACATGCAATTCCAAAGTTACATGCCGTGAGAAACTATTTTTCCTGATTTAACGTTTTGGCATGCTTGCTAGCAATGAGGAAACCGACACCTCCAATACGGTATTGCCCTCTCCTGCGCCTATATGTAATTCGTCGCCATTTTCGCATCATGTGCAATGTGAATCGAAATGGTATCGTTTCTGATAATCCGATGAAGTGATAACTGATGTTTTCCAAGCTTGTTGTTATTTAGTTTTGCTTAATGTAGTCCAATTCCGGTTTGCCGGTTGCAGGATATAATCCTAAACGTGATTGTTGTATTCTTGTCTGGGGAGGACACATCTTGTGTCGTGGACGGTCTATTTTCTAGACTTGTAGTTGGCTACAGGTAGTACCGAAATTCGATTTACTCCGTGCAGATCGGTAAGCATTTGCCGGTTTCCGGTCCACGAGCGAGGGGCAGACCTCGATGTCGGTGGATTGAGGGTGTCTCTGACACCCTCAGGAAGTTACCCCTAACGACAGCACAAGTCTCCCACTTAGTGTTAACAAGACATCTACGCATCTTGCATCTGTGCGACGCCGTATGGAAAGGGCAGAAGGGCAAAAGAAGATAAGAAGAAGAAGGATCGCTAAGCCCGTGGACGGTGAGAATAAAGCACTATCAATTGGCTGGACTTTTTTTTTTTTTTTTTTTTTTTGCGTTCGCCTTATTTATCTATTCCCTAAGGCGTGTGTGCGTTACACTGTGGTTTTTATTTTGCTCCTGTCAGCCCAGTGCATCCGACTTCAGGATGCATTTTATGTAAGGCTCTGCTTCCTCCTGCATTTTCAAAGGGGTTGCTTCTCCGGGGTAACGGCCGGTGCTGTGATGGGGATCGAACCCAGCACCTTCTGGTTGTGAGCCGTGCCACTTAACCACTAGGCCACGCCGTCCCCAATTGGCTGGACTTAACTTCCCATCTTTCCAAATTTGACGTGCGAACCGTCGCTGTTCATAAAAGAGTCATATATCTTATTGTGCACAGGACGTCTATAGGTGTGTCTATGTGTACCTCGCTGTTGTTGTTTTAATGCCCACAAAGAGCAAGCTAATTCTTTTGTGAGCACTGAAAAGATCGTCAAGTGCCGGGTTGTAGTAGCTTTCCTCATATTCCGAGCAAGCTTATGAAAGTACACCTTGTTCTCTAGATGGTCGTCATTTGTCGGACTACATCTGCCTGACACTCACTATGACGGGGATAATGTGGATCCACATCTCGTTACTCAGACTGCCTTGTAAATAGCCTGTTTCTAGGAAACGGGGCATGGAGGAGACAGTAGTCTTGATCAATATATTGCTCATGACCCTGATTCGGCGTCCTGATCAGTACGTTATGCCTTACTAGACTAGCGTCTCAGTTCCCCATTTATCGCGCTTAGACTGGGGATGTCATGGGCTTTTTCACAGTACGACCGTTTCTCCCAGTCTACTACTTCCATTCCTCTGTACTTTTTGTTTCAGCCATATTTGTACAGAACATATATCTTTATTATCATTCGTCTTCCACGTACATGAATATCCTTCTATAATAGAGATGAGGGTCGTAAAGTGCAAAATGGGTTTGCAATCAACTGTCAACTGAAATGGCATCTTTCATTTAATTTAAAAGTGCATTTGCTGTTGCTATGCTACCTCTTCTTTCCCAAATTTAAAACATGTTCCTTGTTTTATTTAAATTATCTTCTAAAAGCATTTAATGCTTGTTTGATTCCTAGAAATTACATTTGTTTCTTGAATACTATATAATGCAGATAAATTGACGAATTGTTGACATGTAGAGCCATAGGGAATTTATCCGTTTAAGAAAAATGCAGGTTATTTTGTATGTGAAAGTTAGTTGCCATTTTTAGTACGTCCAAGATTATGACAATATTGAAACGATTTTAGCATTGCAAGGATAAAACACTGGCAAGCTTCAATGTTTTTTCAGAAAAAAGCCTGTTCAATGCTTTCATTGCGAGAATAAAATGACAACTAAAATTCATTTTCGCATAAGGCACTTGTAAACGTCAATTGTCAGTCAGGAATAGAACACTTTAAAGTGTGTATTGCAAATCAGGAAAATGACACTGTTGAATTTGTATTACCTGTCCGGAAAAAGTAACTTTTAGATTTACATCGCTTGTCGAGAATAAAACGCTTACACATTGTCATTGTTGATCAGGGATAAGCACTTTAAAATTGCAATTACTTGTCAGATATGAGACATTTGATAACTTTCATTTCTTGACTGGAATAAAACACTGATAAACGTTCAAGCTGTGGCAGGAATAAATTAATTGTAAGTGTTATTTCGCGACAGAAATGAAACTCTTTTAAACTTTCCTTGGCCGCCAGAAATAAGCACATCTAAATGCCAATTGTCAGTTAGAAATAAGATATTTGACATCTTTCTCCCAGCAACATAAGACACTTTTCAACTTTTAAACTGTATCAGGAAGAAAGCAATGGTACACTTTTGCTCCACGACAGAAATAAAACACTTTTAAAACTGCATTACCTGAAGGATCAATGCACTTAAAAACGTTGATATGCAGAGAAATGGTGCTGTTAACTCTTCCTTGTGTGTAAATAAATATTGTAATTAAACTTTCATTGTGCAGAGAAAAGGTGTGGTTAGTCTTTCATTGTGTTTAGAGAAACATGGTCGTAAAATCGTTAAAGTCATCAGAGAAAAGTTGTAGTTAGACGTCACTGCGAGTAGAGAAAGTGTGCTATTAAACATTGAATGTGTGCAGATAAGAGTTGGGGTACCATTTTGATATCATATAGAGAAACTACACAGTTAATCGTTTATTGTGCCCAATGAATCGAAGTGGTTAAACTTATAATGTGTGCCAAAAAAAAGGTGTAGTTAATCTTTCATTATTTGCAGACAAAATGAGTTATTTAGCCTTCATCGTGTATTGGGAAGTGATATTCTCTTAAGCAGCCAGTTTTCTGAACTGAGGAGTAACTTTCCTTTTCTTTCAAAAGAAATATTGTTACGGATATGTCGCAATATATTCAACATCGCCTGACGCTAGATCCTTAGGTGCAAATCAAAGTACCAAAGAATGGACAATATGTGAACTGCCACGAACAGATTTTAAGCATTGCATAAACAAGTACAGAGAGGATACCTGTGTCGATATTGCAGACTAACGAAACATATTAGTGCACCTTAACAATCAAGCGGTCAGCGTCATTATAGATGGCTATGTTTGAACGGCGACCCAGTGGTCTCGAGGTAAGGTGTTTGCCTCGGGTCATGGAGGTCGCGGGTTCAATCCCGGTGGAAACACCGGGATTTTTTCACGTAGTTGATCCAGTAAATATTTCCCCTGATCTCTGAGTAGTGAGATCAGACACCCGTGTGCAATGGCGCGCATGTTAAAAATACCTTAGCAGTTGAAAATCGAAAAGAGTAGGTCTAACGGCCGCTGCTCAGGCAAAATTAAAGTTAAAAATCTACTCAAATTATTCTGGGAATTCTCGCCCCAAAGAGAATATGTCGCAAAACAGGGTACTGTGTGGTCATAGCAGCAGGTCTTGGTTAGTTGGTTAGCAGCGCGGCTTAGATGACGCCTGACAGGCTGCGAGTCTACCTTCTCTAATTTACGCTTCCACCTCCACCAGTTTCATAAATAGGCGATCGTTTATTCCAGGGACTATTTTACAGATGCTGAGATTGACCTGACAAGTCACCAGTGGCTTTTCACCTGCCAAAAAATATGAAACAAAGGAGGTCACACCTCCCCACGGCGCCTAAAGACATGTGGACTAAAGATAGATAGATAGATGGATAGATGGATAGATGGATGGATGGATGGATGGATAAGAGTAGCATCCTACAGACCTTAACTGTTAGCATTATCACATCTTATAGAAAAAGTATGTGTATTCAATCAATCGATCAATCAAAGCCCATCCAATCGATCAATCAAAGCCCATCCAATTGATCAATCAAAGCCCCTCCAATCGATCAATCAAAGCCCATCCAATCGATCAATCAAAGCCCATCGCTTCTCTCGGTACATAGGCTATTAACCACAGCTCGCTATGGGTTACTTTATCTGCCTCGCTCCAGGTGTAACTATTTAATCGTAGTTGTCTCTAACATTCTCTTCTCAGAATATTTTTAAGTCTACCTCTATTTCTCGTCCCTCGAGGATTCCAAATTAGAGCCTGCCTAGCTATGTTGCACCGTACCTTCCAAAGCGTTTGCCCATCCAGCCCAATTTGTTTAGTCTTTTAATAATTTGTTGTTAATAGTAGCTGTGCTTTTTTTATCCACGTGTCTTCATTCCTTATCATGTTTTGCCACTTGATGCCCATTATCCTTCTTTGCCCCCTGTTAACGAGTGACTGGAGTTCTTTTTTAATTGCTTTAATCGTTCCCTACAATTCGACTCCGTACAACACCACTTGACACTCGCGTTAAATATTCTTACGTTTGGTGTGAATCTTGTTTTTTATCCATCTTCACATGTTGTGTTGGGCCATAAATGCCATTCTTGCCTTTTCCATTCTAGTTTTTTCATCTCCATCTGTGTCAAACGTACTGCTCAAATAGGTAGAGACATACCCATCTTTCAATGGCTCTCCCTCCAGCATGATATATTCTTTGTTGATCTGGTTAATTTCAACGCCCTTGGCTTTCTTCATTTTGATATTCAATGCCAATTTATATGATAGTTCTTTCAATCTGTTCCGTATCTCTTACATTTGACTATGACTATGGCGAAAAAGTACCAGTTCATCTGCCTAATGCAGGTCCTCTAATTTTGACCATGGTGTTTACGGAATACCATTTCTTTGATCATCGTCTGATGTTTTCATTATCCAATCTATAGTAAAATAAAATCAGAAGGGACGAGAGGAAACATCCCTTTTCCATACTTGTTTTCACCCCGAAGTTGTCAGTCAGTGCTCATTAATGTATTACTCAGCTAACAATTGTATCTTTGTACATATCATGTGTGTAAACTAGGTACTTGTCTGGCATTCCAGAGCGTCTCAACAGTTATCAAATGAGTGTGTCGATCCACATTGTTAAACGGCTATTCGTAGTCTTTAAAATATGCGTAAAGAGATATTTTCTATTTAAGAATTTATTTTCCTATTTTAAGAAAAAAAGTAATTCATCTGGGTACGATCTCCCATGATAGAAACTTACCTGTTCCTCTCAGTGCTTTTTATCTGCCTCCTCTTTCAATCTGTCCAAGATGACTGTTTTGAATATCTTGCCTGGCACTAACAAAAATGCAATTGCCCTTTAAGTGTTCCAGTCTAGCAAGTATCCCTTCTTGATAAGCATAATCATATGTGTCAATATTTGTTCTTTGATGTTTATGCATGCCGGAACCTCTTTGTCAGTAGTGGCATATTTGTTTCTGTGCTACTACTTTGATGACTCGGGTTCGATAACTGTTGACTAAAACTTTATTATTTTTTATTTCTTCGATCTTATGTAATGCCTCTGCTGCGATTCATTCCTTGCGCTAAGTTTTTGGAATCCAAGAGTCTGTTCACATGTCTTATTCCATATATTTTTGGCCTTTTCTTACAAAACGTTAATGTCCATATCGTAGTCCCCATATACCTCTTGTAGCACATGGTACCTATTGTCCAATTGTATATTGTATTGTTTCCGTTCCTGATCGTGTAATAAATGTCCTTTATTTCTCGTTTGTCTTGTTCTTCGAACTGTGGGCTTTTTATATTGAGCTGCAAGATGCAACATGTTGTGATCTGAGGCTACTTCTGCAACTCTACTTACTTTTACACCGGGTAGTGAACTTCTGAACGCTTGCCTGACACTGTAATGGTCCCGTTGACTGATATTATGTGGTCTAGTGATCGACGTGTCGCCTTGTGCATATTTTTGTGTGGGCACAAATTTTCTCCAATTGAATTCAGCGCATTATAGCTATGCAAGCATTTCTCCCTTCTCGTTAATCTGTCAAATTTCTTCTTGTCTTCCCATAATCGATTCATAATCCAGGTTGTCTGCTCCTACTTTAGCATTGAAATCCTCCATCGGAATTATTACATCTTTCATTTTCTGCGTGTCAAGGACTTTTCCAGCTCATTAAACAACATTTTTTCTCATCTTCGGCTTTATTAGTTTGGGTCATAATCTTCTTGTTTTAGGACACGTTTGTTTTAATAATTAAATGGCTGATAGTCTCCTGCTAGATGAGCCACTTTAAAAATCATCAATGCCACTCCTATTGTGTGATGGACATATATTCTGTCGCTTTCCCACCAGTTGCTATTCTCATCTTTCCTGATTGTATCAATCCTTCAATCCTTGTTTGCATACTCCCAGGCCTGCCAGGTTGTAATTGATTATCTCTTTAGCAATGTGTACTGTTTGTCTTTCCTGGAATAATGTCTTACATTCTCTGTTGCTATTTCTCTATGTCGCTGTGGGCGTTAAGACGGCTTTTTCGTAAAGCTAGTGTAAATGTGGTTCTTGTTTCATGCACCAACAAAAAAAACACACAAGACAATGAAAATAACAAAATCAAACATGAAGTCAATTGGGCAGTAGACATATACAAATTGTTCTTTACGAAAATATAATTGCAAGTAAATAAAGTCTCAATACCCGAGTGATAGTGGTAGTGGAGAAAATAGGGTCACTGTAATCTTCCTATATATTTGTTACGGTGATTGACTATACAAGGTTGTACATGGAACTAGAAAGTTGTTCATTCAAAATCATGACTAATTAAATCGTCACCAAATAATCGGAAACAAGATTGTCCCGACGAGGTCTATTTAATCACAGTTCCTCGATTAACGTTGCTATGCCAACGATCTCAGTGCATAGCGAGACAACAGGAAACAATGTGACTGATAGACTATCAAACATTGGAGCCTCTAAACAATAAAAGGATTATCCAAACACTATTTACGTAGTTAAACGAATTCTTGGAAATAATGATATTGTGGATATTGGGGAATAGGTGGGCGACAGAGACATCGGATCGCAATGTTTTTAACGATTTGCCACTACCAAAATATAATTATGATATACATTTACTACACAGAAGAGATCTCATCACCTATCCGTTTGCAGACACTGCTCTCATCTTGATATAACAGTCAGACACCTTATCATTGAGTGCAAAGCGATTGCATCCATAAGGAGAAGATCTTCACAAGTGCCAACCGATAATCGCCAATACTCTGTATCGCACACTGGAACAATTGAAAAATATGTGTATTTATATACGAATGGTACTGGGCTGTTAAGAGCAGGCCTACTTATCAGCTGTGGAATGGCAGCTATAACAGGAGGATGTGCTGTAGTGGTGGGAAATGTTCGTCACAAGCATTTCCTACATGACAAAAACTGATCTATGAATTGCGACGCCAAATGGAAACGTCTGCCAATGATACAAACGTTTCTAAATATTCCTTCCTCATTTTGGCTCTACGAGAAGCTGAGAGACAAACAAGACGTATATCACAACGAATGTGAACAGTCAACTATTTACATTGTCAATTTTCTAGGAATCCCATCAGATAGTGCAGGAAATTCGAATAATTTCCTGACTCTAGTAAGAGCTCAGAATATCAGAGTAGCAGAAGAGAATGGTTATAGAGCTTGCCCCAGACCGTAAAACTGTATTGTGCTGATCGAATTTACTCTGTAGTCTACCCAGCTGTTTTAGTTAGATAACGCAAAGTAGCGAACACGTAAAATCGGTAAATCCAGCCTGACATAATAACAAGAAGGCTAGTGGAATGAGGTTTCAAAGGCTTCATCTCCTGCACGAATGTAAATAACGTGACTATGTCTTTTAACTATAATGACACCGACGAAAGCTCATTTTGATCATGTACAAATCTAATGGTGGTATCGTGAATATTATTTTAGAAAAGTAATTATATTAAATATAAACAAGCTTATAATTAAATTTGAAGTTCACGTTAACCAAAAGTGATTCAGAAAGGCAGAAAGAAACATGCACATAGAACCAAAATAAGAAATGATCATTAAGTGCGCGTATCTGCAATGTAATTTGAATGGGTTTTTTTTATGTGCCTGAGCACCGAATTCAATGTATAATTTGTTTCGGCAAAACAATATTTTTTTAAAAATATTTGTGTGTGTGTGTACAGAAAGCAACTTCTGTAAATGTCAATAGATAGTTGAAAAACAAGAAGTGTAACACATACCGCCTTGGGGAATAGAAATAAGGCGAACGCGTGCGCAAAAAATAAAAACAAATTAAGTTTAAAAAAAGAAACCCAGAAGCAGCGATGTATTATATTATAACACCAACAATAACTTTATAAAGCGATTCATCAACGTCTCGGTGTGTTAGTGTCAACACGTTGCTCTACTGCAGATAACAACATCGCGCTGCTATTTTTATATTTATTATCGTGGTTGCACCAATCATACTTCCCATTTGGTTAAAGTAATTAAATAAATCAAAGAAGTAGTTTGGATTTAATCAGTGAGTTGCATGCTTAAATAATATAGCTCCCTATGGACCATAAGATTACAGCTTTCATTCGTAACCGATTTATACTTCTTGATCGTCACCCTTGAAACTATTTACTTTAAGTTTCTTTCTGTATCGCTTGCTAAAAGTTGATCTTCGACTTCGCCACTGTTGTCTTTCCATCTGAGCCACTCACATGTCTAGCTGGCAAACTTTTGTTCTGATGTAGATCATAGCCATTTCTACTTTTTATTTGTTCATCTCCACTTGTACTGTTCAAACAAGCCTATGTTGTTTATTACTTTGAGTCAGCAAAAATAAAGTATGCGACATGTGTATGTACTGGTGAAGATCTTAGTATGGATGTGATACTTTTAGTTACATTTTATATTTTGTTATATATAAATTGGTACAGATTGAACATTTGTGTTGAATAACTAAGTTTTATTTTCTTGTTTCTTGTAAAGCAGATAACTCTAGATAGTATTAAGAAATCAAAATAAACTGCAAAAAATATGGCAAAATATACTATCGATTATTCAGTGATAGAGTCAAGCAGCTCAACATACATTACCAGTTCAGCTTGATCTTATGTATAGAGTACAGTTCCATAAGTTCTGAACACTGTATGTCTTTTCTGTACCTTTTAACTGTTTTCTTCGATAGAATCATTTGGATTCTTTGCTTCATTTACTTATAACCTACACAAATAATGTAACTTTTTAACTTAAAACTACCCATGCGCTTTGCGTACTGTTATTTAAAGTTCTATACTGTGAACACAAATTATCTTATTGTGTGTCATGGCATTGAAACTCCTCGATCAAAGTACATCTGTTTTCGTATACGTCTCTGAAGACGTGTTCCCACAATTGCAGTAAATTATCTATAAAACTGTTAAGAATCGTTGTTATAGTTATAGTCCCCTCATGTCTTCTCAGCAATTAGCAATCTTTGTTTTGTTTCTGAATACTGGTCAGATGATATTACATACTCTCTCCACTCCTTCTTTTTCTTTTTCTCGCTTTTATCTCCCATTCCTACATTTCCGCCGATGTACCATTTCTGTCTGATTACAATTACTCCTTTCAATGTTCATTCTTTCTATTTAGTCAAACACAAAGTCTATTTGCATTTGAAATATTAGCTACATACTTTGGATTTAAACAAATCTTCTTCTAAATATAACTTATTGTCGCTCCATTGCTATGTTTTCAGGCTTCCTAGACATGTCTTACCTTTCTTATTGTCGCTACAATGATTTATGTGCATTTCTACTTCTGTGGTATCAATTATCATGCGCTTTTGTATGACATTGACTGTTCTAATTTGTTCAAAATCTTCGAATTCTATCTTATTTGATTATTTCAACTATAATTAACAGTTTCTACTCTTTTTCCCTGCCTCAGCTACTTTAAATTTTAGTTTCAATAAAACATATGTATTTTTCTGCCTCCAGTTCTCTATTACTCAACATCTTTCTTCTGTTTCTAATTTATAATGCATGTTTGTTACCTGTCATGTCAATTGTTGATTCAATTGTCTATTTCTTTGTCTGTTCTCATGTACTCAAATATTAGCAACTTTTGTAATAACCACTACTTATCTAGTCTCCTCCATTTCAGATCCTTCCTGCGTTAAGTAAATCATTTTAAATCATAACTATATCGTAATGAAAGTTATGCTGAATCTAAGTAGGGAAAATATTCAATATTTTAATTGTAAACATATCAGCGGCAACCACAGCTAAAACAAGCATTTTTCCAAGCACTCAGAAAACATATACCATACAGAACAAAATGTACATTAATATTCGCTCAAGAATCGAACCCAGCCGGTACAGGTGACGGCTGCTGCACAGTTGACCACATTCTCAATCTCGTGTAATTCTTGCAGCGAGGCGTGTTATCACCTGGCATGGACCGCAGTGGTTCGATTCAATAATTCCTATTCTTTCTCTTTCTTTTCTGTCTAAACATGTTTCTGGGTGCCTGTTGAAATGCCTTCAATATTCGACCATGTCTCCGCAACGTTACTGAATGATCAGGCTCGTAACGCCTTGCATCTCCTTAATAAATCGTTAAATTATTATTGAAAGCCTTTAAGCATAGTTAATAATTCCAGTCATTAAGACAATAACAATATCGTATGATGATTGTGTTTTCCTCCAATAGAACATGTGTCACGCAGGTATTCTGCCTGTTCCCAGTGTGTATATCTCCATTCCTCACGTGATTTACCAACAGGTTCGAGAGTGTCGTTGTATCCTTACGCTTGTTGCCTGTGTCTTAGCAACTTTTATGTTATTACTTTGATGTATACTAATGTACTATCTACACAAAATGAGTGCCACGTTGTTGTCTTTTCTTAGTAGATTAAGGTGTTGCTTTTTAAACGCGTATTTTTATACTGACATTTCGTCTTGCATGCGCTTTGATGTCCTTTAGTTTAGAACATTATACATCGTGTTCTCCAACATTATTAACATTTTCGTGCATAACTTCTTGTTTAGGACATCATAATTAGTGTCTTTAAATTTAGAACATTATTACTTGTACCGTCTAGTTTATAATATTTGCTTGTATGTCAACATACAGTTATACGACTATCCTCCATACATCTAATTTAGAACGTTACGATTTTGATCTTCTAATTTACAACACTTTGTGTCTATTACAGTGTTCCCCAACCTTTCCACACCGGCAGACCGGTGAAAATAGGAAAAGAAATCTCGTGGATCATTGAAAATATGAAAAATATCGCGAACTAGTGAAAATATTAAACGAATTTTGAGGACCGATGAAAATAGGAAACTGTTAGCCCACAGCTATTTATATATATATATATATATATATATATATATATATATATATATATATATATATATATATATATATATATATATATATATATAATATTTGTTTTCCAGTTATTTTCACAATTGATATATTAATTGCATTTTGGGGATCAAGACGCTGAGCAGCGCATGAGCTGCAGTGGTCAGCGACCCATAGCTGACTGCTAGCGTCAGGGCCAGCGAACCAGAGCTGCAAAGTCCATTCCACACCTCCACGCGGTGATCCTGGATAACAGGCTGCAGCAGGACAGAGTGGCTAAGGAGAAGTGATCGAAGAGAGAATGCTAACCCGGTACTCAAAAAATTCTTGCTGAAGTCGGATGTGTTGGACCGAAAGGTGCAAATATCGCAGTCAAGCTGTAAACTACGACACAACGCATTCCGTTCATTGGACTACATTCTGCTACTTAAGCCCTTTCAGGGTTTGGTAGCGGGAGATTGAGAACGAACGAAGAAGAAGAAGAAGAAGAAGAAGAAGAAGAAGAAGAAGAAGAAGAAGAAGAAGAAGAAGAAGAAGAAGAACAAGAACAAGAAGAACAAGAATTGCATTTTGCGTTTGGACACCAGAGTGACATCTAAATAAAACTATCAGGTTTTCTTTTTCACGACGATTAAGCGCGCTTAAGTTGATGTCTTCCAAGAAGGGGTTAAGCTGCAATAACTTTCTCCGAGGACCGATAAAAAATATATGCAGACCGCCAGCGATCTACGGACCCGCGGTTGGGAAACACTGGTCTAGTATATACTATTTTCTAATGTCTCCCCTAGTTTAGAATTTTATGGACTGAATTCACTAATGTAGAACATTTTCTTTCGTTGACTCTGCTGCTACAACATTTTTCAATAATGTGATTTGTGTCCATCAGTTTAAACTTATGTGGTGTTCTCTATTAAATATAATAGTCATTTATATCGTCTAGCTTATGTAGGTATTTTACATAGCCTATAATTTAGATCATGTTCCTTCCTAGCCTATAATTCAGATCATGTTGTTCTACCTAGCCTTTGATTCAAATAATAATTTATTGTTGTCCAATAGTTTAGAACATTATACATTGCGTCCAACATTTGGCAACATAATTCTTTGTGTTCACTGGTTCAAAAGTTGTTAATGATATCCTCCATCTTAGAACATTTTGTGATGTGTCAAATCTAATAGTCTAGATTATTAACTAATGTGTCCCATAGCTTAGAATATGTCCCATTGTCTGCACATCTATCACATTTCCCATTGTGTGTATTAGTCTAGAACATTACCCATTAGTGTGTCGATTAGTCTAGAACATTACCCATTAGTGTGTCGATTAGTCTAGAACATTACACATTGTGTCCACTAGTTTTAGAACATTACCCATTGTGCCCATTAGTCTAGAACACTACAGATTGTGTGAACTAGTTTTAGAACATTACACATTGTACTCACCTGCCCAGAAAATTACCCATTGAATACATTAGTCTATACAGGGTCCACTAGTTTGAGAACATTACTCATTGTGTCCCCTGTCCAGGAAATGAATTTTTGTCGACTAGTCTAGAGTAGTATCATCTGTGTCCAGTAGAATAGAACGCTTTTTCTGTGTGTCCAGTAGACCAGAACATCATTTATTGTGTTCAATAGTTTATATCATTATGATCTGTGTCGATTAGTTTAGAGCACCATATGTTGTGTACACTAGCTTACTGTGTCCACTAATTGTAAATATTTATCTTTTTTGCCGTTTAGTTTAGAAGATTTCCTGTATTGCTAATTAATCAATATTTTTTTCATTGTGTCCACTAGCTTAGAATATTTTCCATTGTGCTGTGCTAGTTTTATTTTATATGTGTCCTTTGGCGTTTCATTCTATTTGATAGAAATATTTTATTGAAAACATTTTTCAATTACAAGTGTATGTCCACATACTGAGAACATTATAATTTGTTTATCCTAGTTTAGGTGTAATTTATTTGTTGTATTATGGACTTTAAAACATGTTTGATTTTACCTCTGATCTGAACATTTACTTGCACATACTCGAATTTAGCATATTTTACTTTGTGGTTTCAACTAAAAAACTAATTTCTTTTATCTCCACTAGTTTATAACCGATTGTTTACATGTCACGTAATTTTAAGTATAGTGAACACTTTTTTCATTTATTTACGAATTATTGTCCAAATACGATCTTTATATCGTATGATCAATTGTTTAATAGTATACGTTGCCTCGTCTAGTTTGTAAACATCACTTCTATATGATGTAGTTTAGAAATATTCGGTACTCTTTCATCTAATTTATAATTATTGCCGGGTATCATCCAGTTTAAAATACTAATCCTCTTGCACTGCATAGTATAACAGTTTTCTACGTGTCCTTCAGCTAAGAAACCCTCCTTCACAACCTCCATTTGAGACATTTTTTTGTTTTTTTTGCTCCTTCTTTATTATACTACTATTCTTCATAAACTCTAGGTTAGAATCGTTTTGTTGAGGCCTTTGTATTATATCATTTCTGCTCGGTCCCATCTAGAATAGAGAATGGCATATATATTAGAAATAATTTCTTTGAATCTTTCTTAATTTAAACGTAGTGCTTATGTGTCATCTAGTTTATAATTATTGACAACTTTCATCAAATTAATAATATTTATCTCCATGACGAGTTGAGAAATTTCTTCAGAAGTATAAAATTGCTCAATAATCTCATCAGAACGCTATTTTAGTTTAGACACATGTCTTTATGTCTTCAATTTAGAAACATTTGTCTATGCTTTTCTCTCATTTTGAACATTTTTCACACGTTTCCTAGTTTATGTTTTGATTATTTGTGTCCTCAAGTTTAGAAGTATAATTCTCGTTTTCGTATGACGGAGAATATTGTCATCAAAAACATATAGTTCATAACTATCGTTGTTTGTGCTTCATTCGTAATTTCTAGTTTAGAATTTAACTGTGTTGTATCTAGTTTATAAAGTTTTGCTTTTGTGTACTCTAGTTTCGAACATTTGCTTGCTGCCCTATAGTTTAGAGCTATATGTGTATTAGTATTTTAATCTAAAACAGTTGTCATTATTTTCTATAATTTCGGCAAAATCCTATTGTTTCCGCTAGTATCGAACATTTTCCATTGTGACCTCCAGTTCTACCTACTTCCTCTGATTATTGTGATCTTGATCCATTAAATTCTAACTAGTTTCCTCTCTTTCGTACGTCTAGTTTATAAATGTTTGTCTTTTGCATTTAGAACACACCCTCCTGTCTCCTCTAATCTACCAACCCTTCCACCCACGCGCCCTCCTAAAACATCATATATATTTTTGTCCACTGTAGCCTCTACTTAAGCTATTCTAAAGTCATCGAATTATTCGGAACATATCCTATCCCAATGTATACTTTACCTAATGAATATCTTCTCTATACGGCATGCCAGCCATAGGCTCATGTTCCTGCATATCAAATGAAATGCTAGTCACAATTCGCCACATTTATAATTTGTGTTATTTTTGAAGTGAAGATATCGTTTGTTGAATACGTTGCATTAACAAATAGGCATGCAGACAATCAAGTTTCATTTTTAAAATGAATATAAACTCGAAGATAGCATTTTATTTAAAGCAAATCTTGAAAGCACTCACATATTCAATATGTAAACACATTATACAATCAATCACTAACGACTTATCATGTTTGATAGTGAGACTGGGATCAATGAGCCAGAAACGTTCAGAAGGCAGAATTTGAAATCAGATTGTAAAAGGGAGGAGGGTTGAGCAGTCAAGCAGAAACGGATGTTTGCGATTGTCGACCAAGATGTGTACAAACAGCGAGCTACGTTATCCATCAACACTCATACTCTAATAGCGACAGCGTTTGATTAGCGTAGTGGTAGACAACTGGTCGGGAACTGCAATGGTATAGGGTTCATTTCCAGCTACGGCCCGCTCCAATTGATCCAGCTTTAAATTGGTACTTACCTTATTGTTCGGGAAGGAAATATAGCAAAGATGAGAACTATCTACCCTATTTAATAAACAAGCATCGGCTTAACACAGCGAAGTCATCAGCACTTCATCCTCGACAGCAGTGTCAGCTAAGGGACTACCTTTATCTTTATTGAACAGTAGAACATTTTTTTAAAACCATCGCAAAATGAAGACTTGAGATACCTGTTTGGCTGAAGTTATATGCAATGCTTTTCTTCTTGCTACTAGGCGCATCGTTCCGACTAAGCCGATGGAATTTTTACTTGCCTCTCTGTTGCATTGTGACATTGTTTCCTGAATGATGAATTGTGTCGTTTGAACTCTGAAGTGATGATACTTGTTTGTACATTTGTTGTTGATCTTTATCAATTGTTTTTTTCTACTAAATTTCAATGTTTCTATCAAAAAGTTCTTATAATTAAGCAAATATGCAAATCGTCGTTGTTATATGACGACATTTTATAACGTTATTTATGTCTAAATGCAAAATGTTTATAGAAAAAGCAAATATTTAGACTTGACTTATACGAACTGTCATTACTATACTATTCTAGGCTTAGTTTGTATCGTCTTGTGAGAAATAAACAATTAATTGCATATGGTCTAGATCATGGTCTTTTAACCCATGCTGGATCGCGAAGGGCATTCTGTTGAGGCGCCGGCTGAAATAGTAAATTTTTTTTTTAATGTTGATGTTAAAAGGAATTTTTATTTGTTATTATTGTTTTAACATTTGAATAGCAATATTATTTATAAATATCATCATCTGAAGGTGAAATAAAAGCAATTTGAAAGAAGAGATTTCTGGGTATCTCGAATCCCTGGAAAACGCTCCAATGTTACTTCCCTTAGATGACAGAAGAAGCAGCTGCACTTGTACAAAATCCGTTTTTTGCTTACCGCCCTTGATAAAGCCAGCACTCCAGATGAAATACAAAGTGAATTCTTGAATCTGTGTAATGATTCCTCAGCACCCTATTCTATGAAAAATCGCTAATTCAGATCTGGTGTGTAATGTATTAGTCATATGCAAATGTCACCAAGCTCGCGGTTCGAGCTTTACTTCCCCTTTGCTTCTAGAAATCTCTGTGAGAATAAACGCTTCAAATGTTCAGAATGACATAAGGTTGGCATTAACAAAACCCAGAATTTTGCAGTTTATTAACGAGTTACAATTTCAATCTTCGCATGAAGTATGATGTAAGTTAAAATTATATTGCATTATATTATACTGAATAATCTATTTGGGACGTGTTTTCATTTACTCTATTAAGAAACCTTTTTTTTAAAAAAAAAATCGGTGTCATTTTGCTTTTATAAAATAAGGTCTCGAATCAAGAAAGGTTAGGAACCGTTGATCTAGATCATGTCTCTAAACTGGGAAGGTGTTCATACCGCTATGGAGGTTTACATAAATACAAGAAGGTTTATAGCGGAGACGAGCGCTAGATTTCCTGCTCTCAAAGCTACAAACGTAACAGCCAATCATATTCTAAATTAGCTTCACCGCTATCACGAATCATTACTAAATCGATTGGCATTGTTAAAGCGGTCGTGTATGTTTAGCTTACAAATTGAGACATCGACAGCAAATATGGCTATTTTTACCCTCTGAAAACAACAAAATAGTTTATTTTAAAAAATTGTATATTTTAATATTTTTTTTTTGCGGTTAATTGTGTATTGATTCTGAATAAAAATTGCAGTTGAACAAGAAAATTGCGATTTAAAAAAGAGATTTCATCAGGACATTCCGAGTTTCTATGAATTTAGTAGTGACGCTACTAGTTTAGATGTTAGACTGACAGTATCGACACTTCGATATTTTAAAACCTTGTAATCGTATATTGCATTTCTGAAAGTTTGTAAATATATATTTGTCTGACGACGACATAACCTGGGAACGGACGATACATCGATCTGAAATTTCACCAGATATCGGAACCAAGAAGTGAAGAGATGGGCGAGAAGTATGCGGGCGTTGGGGGGGGGGGGTGGGGGGGAGAGGGGACAAGGATGACAGCAGAAGAAATGGTGAGTGTGTTTACAAAACTATATTACTTTCGGGGCGAAGTTGGATACTAAAACTAATATAGCATAAAACTGCGTGACCAAATATGTGATCTTACTTTTTCATCCAGACTAGAAATACGAAACACTGATGTAATAATGTCAGAAAGATTGTTGCAATGTAAACACATCTTCTTTTAGATACACGATGAGATTGCTAAACCAAATGCGCAGCTTTCCTTAGTCGTATTTTACAATATGCATGGATGTGCAGTAAGCATATTCGTTTCTTCCTCAGTAAGGGGCCGAGGTATCCAATCGTGGAAATAAAAACACATCGCCAGTAAAAGACAACAAGCATAACATGACATAATGGAGTTTATTTGATTGTTTGAACTGCATAAATACATATTTAGTATCAGCACAATCACAATATTATTAGCATTCCTAGAAACTATTGAGAGTGACATCGACGAACATTGGTTGGTAAACAACATCATATCCAGAAAACTGAAATATTTGGGTCACATCAAACGCTATAATGGCCTAGAGAGAACAATATCGGAGGGTGCGGTTCCTGAAAGGTGGGGCAGAGGCGGACCGAGAAGCAGATGGACACAATACATCACGGAGGTCCTGAAGATGACAGCGACGGAGGAGGGCATTCTGGCTATATATCGAGAGTCTTACAGATCGGTTGTTGTGAGAGCGACGTTCTGCAAAGGACAAGTTACATGATGAGCAACTATTGATTTGTGTAACTGTTCATAGCTAAATATTTTCTTGATCCCTGTTGTGGAAATGGAAAGCCATTGCTTGTAAAACATTCAGCGAAAGGCGGCTCGGATGTTGGAGGTACAACATGAGAGTCTGGCAAACGCATTGGACGGCTTCCAGGCGTCATTCGTTTGCCTCGGAGGTATCATATTACTGTTGCCGTTCTCCCTGAACCACCGTTTCGTCGCTAAATATCACCTGTATCTCGCCTTGTCTGCACATTTTCTCATACTTGCATTAAATATAAAATGTAGCAACAAACATAACTCAATGTGCCCATCAGCACGTTGTTTTCTAACCCTACAAAAGAATCGTATACCTTTATTTTCCTCATGTGTACCCTTCATTTTTGTGCTGCGTCCTTCTTTTGTATGTTTTCTAAGTGGTCTTTTCATTTATATTCAACCTAGCACACGAGCTCCTTAAAATACGTCCTTAAAACGACCATGAGTTAGACTGATTAAATAAAAATGTCAATAAACTGCAAAATCTCCAAGTTTATGAATACCAAAGGCAGATGCGACATTCACTGCAGCTGCATAATTAATGTTACTTTTTCATTACTTATGCCCACAAAATTTGATGTGCAGAGATGGCAATTGGTATAAGAATACTTGACTTATCATCGTCGTTAATACGTTGTTTAACGAGTACAAGTAGAAGGTGTTTATATAAATATGTTCACAGTAGAAATACAAGCAAGTTTGTTATAATTATCGTCATTTTTAATTAGTCACTTCTCATCTGGGTTGTCGCTGTTTAAAGCGATGAATAGAAACGGCGGGGGATCGAATACCACAGGTTTCAATACACTCCTGGTCTCAAGGGAGTTGAGAACAGAGCACCTGCATTTTGAATCACCTCCAGTCGTTTCGACTTATCGTCATGGCACTGATCCAAGGTAGTTCGGGACCAGAGAGTGAGGAGGATGACCAGCGGAGCTTCTTCGTCACTATAATTCAAATACAGCGAAATATACTCGAATTTTCAAAACAAAACCATTTCATGATGTAGCCATCATTGCTTGCGATGGACAACTTTCTTTGAGAGTGTTGAAGAATTTTCATTTACTTGCAATTGTGTGTGCAGTGAACAGGTGATTGTCCTGCTGTGTCTTTGCCAGATTGGGACATCTCCTTTCTGGTCTTTAATTGGGAATCTATTTAGTAGGCATTTATTTTCCTTGAGAAATTTTGCCCGGACAGCGGCAAACAGCCAACTCTTTCCGATTTTCAACTGCCAACATTTCTTTTAAGTGCACAGTGTGTACATGAGGCGTACGAGTGTATCGTCTATCTCCGATAGGACTAGACGACAATCTCATTTACCTTTTACCAAGACTAAGTAACGCCTGAATCGTGTGGAATTCGAACCACCCATCATTTCTCGCTTGCGTACGTTTGTGTCTTGAGACAGAACACCTTACGTCTCAGCTGTAACGATTTCTATCATAACCCTAATACTTCCATGTTCACTCCAGTCGGAGCACGTGGCTGACTTCCTTGCTTGGGGCCCCTAGATCAAAGCATTAACTAATATTGTAGAGTCAAAATGAGCTATTAGTCACATTCTTAGCTCAACAAATACACCTCACGTCATACAATGTTGACATGGCCATATCATTTGAAGTGTGCGTGACTTGAACGTTACAAAGGATGAACTTGCTAACTCAATGCCCAACCCTCCTTAGTCACATCTTATGATATGCATGATAGGTTTCAGTGTTACTATTCTTTACTTTCCTTTTCAGACCCCGGTAGCGCTCGAGTGTTAAAGTTCATCACTATGGCGGGCCAGTTCTTGTTAGAAAAGTCGGTCTCATCCTGCTATGACTCTGTCCTGAATTTATTCAATGGAAAGATTTAATGGAAGTGCAGTTCTATTCTATTCTTCTTCTTGACCAATCGATGATCTATTTACCACACATGTGGACAACTACAGGTTTGCTCCTTTGCATAAAACGTACATTAAACTACCTTTGCGATGTATTGTGATGGATGGTTCCGTATCAGTTCTGTGATGCATGCTAAAGTTGCTAGCTCTGAGCGTAACACTATTTGTCGATTATTTATCACGTACTTGAAATATTGCAGTTGTTAATTGTATAAATATTTGTTCCTAATTAATATAATCAAAGCGAAGATTGTACGCGTCATTACTTATGCCAATGTCAGTGAAGCAATCAATACTTACGTCACTTATGATTTTAGGATTAACAATGTTCGTCATAAAAATTATTTGTAAAAAGTTAGTTGCCCTTCGCAAGCAATGCTAGCAACATCATCAGACAGTTTTTGTCTTGATGATGTAACGCGATGTATTTGGATTACAGCGAGGAAAAAAGCTGCGCTGGTCATCAACCTCTCAATCTGGTCCAAAACTACCTTTGGCCAGTGGCAAGACATAAATAGAGACAACTGAAGGTAATTCAGGATCCAGGCACGCCGGTCCTACCTCCTTTCAGACGAGATAGTGATGTATCAGTTCCAGGACTACGAGTCAAAGCTAATTGTTCCATTTTTTTTCTTACTGTGAGAGTCTACAATAGAACTAAATACTAATTGGGACTGAAAATGAAAAAAAAATGGGAGATTAGTTTACATAATTATAGTTAAAGATGAAATAAAAATATCGACCGAAATGTATTATCAAGGACTGAAAAGACAAAAACAGCACTATCGAATGCCACTAAAAGATATGAGAGATTGTGTACATTCTTCCGTAAAGCACATCTATCTATGTTGCAGTGATCATTGTGTTAAATTACTGCATGTCCATAATTCACGTCCATATAGCAGGACAGATTAAATATAGCACATAAGAATGTTATTGCGTACTCCATGAAAAAAGACGTGTTAGTAAGAAATTTGGAATCAAGACGCTGAGCAGCGCATGAGCTGCAGTGGTCAGCGACCCATAGCTGACTGCTACCGTCAGGGCCAGCGAACCAGAGCTGCCAAGACCCTTCTATACCTCCAAGCGGTGATCCTGGATAACAGGCTGCAGAAGAGCAGACTGGCTAAGGAGAAGAGATCGAAGAGGGAATGCTATCCCGGTAATCAAAAAATGCTTGCTGAAGTCGGATGTGTTGGACCGAAAGGTGCAAATATCGCAGTCAACCTGTAAACTACAACACAACGCATTCCGTTCTCTGGACTACATTCTGCTGCTTAAGCCCTTTCAGGGTTTGGTATCGGGAGATTGAGAACGAACGCAGAATAAGAATAAGAAGAAGAAGAAGAAGAAGAAGAAGAAGAAGAAGTAAGTAAGTAATTTACAACAGATCGAATTAGCAGCGTCAAACACCAAAATTAGCGAAATTTCATCTTTACATATAACCTTATTGCATGGCGTAATATTATGTTCAGAACATTGCATGGCGTAATATTATGTTCAGAACTTTTGTTTAAAAAAACATCACCTTACGTAAAGAGCCAACCATAAGCTTTCAAATTCGTTTTAATGATGGCATAAATGACCTTCGGACAAGGAGCTTCCCGCCTGCGAAGTAGAGAGCTATTTCTCATCAAGACCTTCAAGTGTCGTGACAGAGCACCCACTTCCGGAGACGTGCAGATGGTTTCTTTATATTGGCCCAGATAATGCAACTTCAAAGATTCTGGGAATTTTGAAAAGTTAAAGATGAGACAGTAAGAGAATGATATAGGAAAGACACTACACACCACAACACACGTTGATACACACAAACATTTACACATGCATATATATATATATATATATATATATATATATAGCTTGACCAAAGCGCTCGTCTGATCGTCCGTGACGTGTAAAAATTTGATTTGACAAAAAATATCCTTTTTTAATTGGTAATTACTTTTTTTAATCGTTACCACATTACGACTCTTGCACGGTTATTAATTATATTATGGTTAGAATATATTATACATAAGCTAGCTTATGACGGTGAATATAAATGGACCTCCAATACTACAATTTAAGCCTACTAAAGCCATCGATAAATGGTACTACAGTGCTAAAACTACCAAGCATGTACAAGGATACATACGCCATACCTCTGACAGCGGTGCATTTGTTCTTCAGAAGAAATAGTCTAATACTGTGTAAGTCATACAATATATTTTGATTTAGTACGCATTGGTATTAAGAAATAAAGATGAATTAGTACCTAGTTTAAATTTGTTAACACGAATTGCATGACTGTAGTCTGACCATGCTGACTGGTGAAATTTTTGACTAAATGCTCTCCACTCCACACCACACCCCACTCTCTGCCCCCGGCCAAGGAAATGGGAAAAACCCAAGAATGATAAAGTGTTATAATGGCATCTTTGCCCAGTGGCACACACTTCATAACTGTACGCAAGACATATTAAACAGATATGTGTAAACATCTCGTATATGTCATCATTTGCCTGTCACGCTAGATGGTGGAGTATAGCTCCAACACTGCTTTTGGCATACCCTTCCCTTCGCTTAGGAAATCCTCAATCTAATCCTAATTTGCATAATGGTCTACAATGCGAGGTTGCTAGCCTCATGCACAACCTTACCTAGTCGTTTGTACGACACGACTGCGAGTAAACAGTGTCCCTATTACACATAAATCCATTGGCGCCCAGACGATTCCGTTGAAGTACGATCAGCGCCGCGAGCGACGAAGGAGATCTTGATTGGCTAATGAGGGAACGAATATCACAGTTCAGACTGAGTCTTAACACTTTTCAACGACCTTTAGATTATCAAACATTTGAAATGAGACAATATGATTCCCCTGGTTCCTACAATTTGAGAGTTGACTATTGTGTGTCAAGTGACGTGGAAAACACAATGGATGTGTGGTCCCTTATCTGGGACCGTCCACGGTTCGATTGAAGCCGCTTACATTACTTGCCCTGCTCGAGGAATTAAAGCTGCGGTCTGGTCAAGTCTGGGCTCATCCAAGTCACACCTGGTATCCCTGTCCAACTACTGACGCAGTACTCCGAGAAATCCTTGTCAGTAGGTTACTGTTGCCGGTCATTAATGAAGTGACACAACATTTGACTGCCTTTAGAGAGTCAAGAGTTTACCCTTGCGAAGTTTAATTTCTTCACTCTGACATCAGAACAATAGTTTGAGTCAATACCTGCCGTTGCAATGCGTCGTT
Source organism: Ariolimax columbianus (assembly GCA_036924085.1). Taxonomy (NCBI): domain Eukaryota; kingdom Metazoa; phylum Mollusca; class Gastropoda; order Stylommatophora; family Arionidae; genus Ariolimax; species Ariolimax columbianus. The sequence continues at coordinate 115,357,910 of JAVGWX010000001.1, read as the reverse complement.
TTAATGATACAGTTGGACTCCCCAGAACCATACCAGTTCTGAGTAAATAAGTCAAATTGCTATAAAAATCATCACTGCAAAAGTACACAGAGTGCTTTGGTGCAGTTTTCTGTACAAGGCCAACTGTTATGGTGGACCTATACTCCAGCTTGTGAAAAGTGTATACGTATATATATATGCATTCTTGCATAATGCGTACACATACATACATACATACACAGATATGTTCACATACATTAACATCCAGAAATTGACATTCATACAGACAAAATTATTTGTCTACATAATATGTACATACCCACGCGAAAACCATGTAGATGGAAACAGTTATAAATAAATAGACAATTACGTGCTAATAATAACCTCCATCCGTGGAAATTGCAGCCATTACGGCGTTGACAAAAGCTGACAGATAATTTAGGAACTGGGGCTATTTTGAGAAAATGCCGCGTATTGATTAAGTGGCGACGAGCAAGGATGTATGTTATCGACCCTTAACTCTTTGCATGAATGTAAAATTGTAGATATTTTCCGCCAATAGCTGCCTCAACATTGGCCGCTTCATGTGATTATGTGAGTATTCTAGGATTCAGATTACCTAAAAATCGTTTCGTGAGTTAGCAGTAATATTACGCTAGAGAATTCTAGATTTTAGATTATTATATTTTTTGCGGTAAAAACCAAAAACAATTACATACTATAACTGACATAATGATTTATAACAAACAACAGGAAGCTCTTAGTAAAGGTAAATACGATTTAATATGTTGGTAAAAGTCGTTTATTTGTTGTTCTGTGATCATGCAAATAATGTTACATACCTGAGAACGTTGTTTAGCCGTCAATACTTCATGTTTTATACATCTTCTCGACAGATGTGCGCGATAATGTTAGCCACTTCCTCAGGGCCAAGTGGGCCTTGAATTTGTTTTCCTTATTTCAACTTTTTATTTATTTTATATGGTTGATTTATTTGCGGCCAATACATTTGGAAAATTAATGTAGATACAGAAATATGATCCAATATTAAATACTGCCTACCAGGATGGAGTGTAAGAGACTGCATTGTACCAAGCCTTAATCGTTTTAGATGGTGTGGCCAATTTTCTTCCTCGCAGCCTTTCTTTTCCTATCGGTGGGGCTGACCAAGACCGTCCTGCAAGTCACTGGGCTTGGGAAGCGTGGGAGTGGTAGACCAAAAATGAGATGTGAGGGCAATATAAAAGAGGGGACGGGAAGGTCTATAGCTGAATAATACCCTGGCGAAAAATCGAGATGTATGGAGTGAACTGGTTCGACAAACTTTAATAACGGTGCCGCAACGACCTTCTTGGTTACGGGACTGATGATGTAGCGTGCCAATCTACAGCTGGGTAATCTGGTTTATGTCGAAACTAGGGACCCGTACCTTTGCTGTGAGTAGCCAATTGCAATAAGCAATGCTGCTCATATGTATCTAATATAATAAACCCACGTGTATTTGTCTACCAATTTTTTTTTTTAGATGGATTCTCATTCTCTGATTTTCTTACGTGCGTGGATCCTCAACTCTCTACTATGGAGGAATTCCTATAAAGCTGCACCCAACCAAGCATAGCAAATAAGGCAACTAAGCTTGCGGGGTAAAACTTCTTGATATAAAATAGTTAGATGCTGAAACCATTATTAACGATGGACGTGAATGTAAAAGTGCAGTTTAAAGAGGAGCAACACAATTTGAAGGAAAGATTACCTTATCGAACAATTTTCTTCTTAAGCTATGTTCATATACTTCTATGGGTAGTTGTTCTATCTTTTATATACCTGTGAGACCTTGACTATCTTTAGTCGTCATGATCGGAAAATTATATCACTTCCACATGCATTGCTTGAAGAAACTGAGGAATAGACGGCAGGACAAGGTGCCAAATAGAGATATGCTAGCGCGAACGTATATGTCCAATATACACACCATGAAATGTGTTGCACAGCTTAGATGGGCTGGTAATGTGATACATAAGTCGGATCAACGTCTACCAAAAGAGCTGCTCTAATGGGGACTGCAAAATGGCGGTGGTCAGCAGAAACGGTACAGGGACACGCCTAAGAAATCACTGATCCTGTGCGCTATTAACCATGATGACTAGGAGAGAATTGCCACTACTCGCCCAGACTGGCGAGGCACTATTGCGGAGTGTATTCAGAGACATGAGCTATCAAGAATAAATGAGGCTACACAGAGACGATTGCTTCGCAAGACGGTTTACATCAACTCTTCTTCAACCCCTGTGATATGTGGTGTTATATTTGTGTATACTAAATGTAACAGACAATTCCGGGCCCCGATTGGCTTATTTAGCCATCTTCGAACTCATGTAAACAGTGAATGTTGAAAAGTGATCCGCCACGATTACTACGGACAAACAGCAACATTTATATATTGTATTTATTCCATCTGTCAATAATACATATATTTATACTCTGCAAATACATACATGTATTTATATATGCACATATTAGGTATATATGTCTGTATACATCTGTCTATAGCGTATATGCTTATACTCTGTTTATAGTGGAAATGTCTCTCTCTGACTATATTGTATATTGTTATACTCTGTCTAACTATGTTATATGTTTATAATCTAATAATCTCTGTGTATATAATCCATGTGTATGTAATGTAGATGTTTTTACTCTGTAGAAACGTAATGTATATGTTCACATTGTATTTGTATGCATATATTATATGAATTTACGGGTAGATAATCGAGTACTTCTTTATTAGTACAGAACCTTATAGTCATTACTTGCACCTTAATTTCCTTCAAATTTGTATGCTGTTCGTGGATTGTCCAAGCTTTGTATTCATGTGAGCTAACGTGTTATACTTATTTATAAAATCTCTACCTGGATACTAATGATAGTGTTTGGACGCTGGCATGAAAAGTTGAAGTGTCGCGTGTATAATCAATATGATCATTCCGCTTGTTCATTGTGAAACGCATTTAGTGTGCTTCCACATTGGTCTAGAAAAGAAGCTAGTGTGTTCCCAAAAACACACTGTGCTACCGATAGCATAGCTTACAGAAGAGTCTTACAATCCGGACAAGGTCAGGTCGTATGGGATAGACCAAGCTGAGATACACGCCTCTTGCCGTTTAGACAGTCTGGGGGCGTGCACAGATTAAGGGAGGCATTAAAGACACGCGTGTTGAAATTGAATGCACTAGACAAGAGGACAAACTAAACAGTGCTGTGTAAGGTTTGGCTAATTGGATGCACTAGATAAGAGGACAAACTAAACAGTGCTGTGTAAGGTTTGGCTAATTGGATGCACTAGACAAGAGGACAAACTAAACAGTTCTGTGTTAGGTTTGGCTAATTGGATGCACTAGACAAGAGGACTTACTAAACAGTGTTATGTTAAGTTTGGCTTAGTTAGTATTTATTCATACTTACCTCATCACAAGACAGATTACATGGCAGTAAAACTTGCCAGATTGGATCTAGACATGGGAGAAAACGTCATAGTGCTAATACGGTTATTTTGTATATTAAGTAAATGAATAGTCGAGTGGTTTGAATGTAGTCCTTCTAACCATAGGGACATAGATTCCTAACTCCGTTTAAACCAGGTTTTTATTTTCTGAGTTCAAATAAAAATGATGTCCGTACATTTCGTGCCTGCTGTAGGGTCAGAACGTCTTTATTCCTTAACCCTGTTTTTAAAGCCTAATAGATCGTACCATGGGCATAAACAACGTAATGTTATAAATACTGTGTGAAACACGTGGGCGCGGATATATAACATTCAAGATAGATGTTTGAGCTAGTAGGTAATCTGATCGTTGACAGTGATAGCCTTGTCAAACTCGTATTTCTGGAGTCCCACTAAGTTGATGAATCCCTAGTGACAGCCTTCTCTTGCTTATTTACTATTGATGTCAAAACTGTGATTTGATTCCACGTGGCTTCAGTTTGCAAGAACACGATCCTATCAATGCTGTCAGCTAGAAAGTCAAGTGTCGTGTGCATTTTAGATGTATGCACATCTCATTGGAGCGTCTGTACAACCATGTTGCTGAATGCTTAATTCGCAGGGAAATGCTGCGGGATTGTCAGCCAACATCGATACGCTCCATTAAACCCAGCTGTAAAAAGGAACAGGGCTTACTATTTGTGAAGATCATATAGCGAAGAAAACGAACCGGCTATCACACCTCGTAGATAAGTTCAATGAAGGATTCAACCACTTCCTCTCCAACGACAGTGTTCACTTTGATACTATCTTTACTTTTCATCTCATTGACCATTACCGTCCTTCTAGATGAGATATTTCCATGACCTTAGTCTGAAGGCCTTAGGTTTCAGCCCTCTTAAGACCTTTGATGATTTTATTGCTTTTAAAATCTAAAATCTGGGCTCAAATAACATTCCAGGCTGTACTTATTGTTAGGCGTTCGTCCCAAAATGTATGTTGTGTTGTAGTTTACAGCGAAGCGACGATTTCTGCGCCTCTTGCCAAACACCTCCGGTTTCAGCACGTAATTTTTTCAGACTTGATTTGTCTTCCCTCTGTGACCCCGATTCTTTGAGCCACTACAATAATGAGGCCTATGCCAAGAAGACGAATATGTTCTCTATAAAGCTCACGAGATGCTATTTTTACATCTGCCCTTAAAGATGTCAGCCATATCTCTCGTACCAATGCCCTCACCCCTTAACGTGGTCATATTAAACTAATTGTTACTTTTCATCCTCACCTCCGCTGTCCGTGATATCTTATTCTGCCATTTCGCCATCCTACAAGTAGATCCTTCCTCAGATGTTGTATTTCCTGATTTCCTATCTGGTGGCCTACACGTGCTAGAAACTTGCATGACTTATGGTCAGAACGTACACACAAAATTCCACATTATGGACACCCGTGGCATTTTCTTTTGAAAAACAAAAGCATTTATGTAACGTGTCTCAAGGTTATCCAGATACTTCTCAATCAAATTTCCAATCCCTGCGACTCTCCTGTGACTAACCACTTAAATAGCTCTGAACACCATGGCGAGGTAGACATCAGTATCACTGGAATCGTCTCCCGCTTATCCGATGATCGACACCGGTTTGAGTTTGAGAATCGTTTGATTTTTCTTATAGGTTGCCTACAACTTCTTGGTTTAAATATATTCAATATGTTTCCAAAGGCATCCGTCCTCATTCCTTCCAATTTTCCTTTTTATTTTTATGCATAATATATTTTGTTAACGATAATTTATTTATGACCTACTTTAGATAGGCCGTCTGACATTGTACCGTGAATTTTTTTTATTTCTCTGTGTAGAGCATGGTTTATTATAAACCTTGGCACAATATAAGTTATGTTATTTAGTCAGCAGGGAATGTGGCGTTTCAAGTTGATTCCCCAGTGAGTCAGATGGTCTGTAGCAAAAGTAGGTTGTGGTTTATTCACTAATTTGTATACCTAAACTTTTGTATTTGTGCGTCTTCTGAAATGTGTTTGTTGTTTGCGGGTTGTTTTTTTTAATGGTGATTTATTCATATTTCGTCTGACTTTGCTCTTGTGTATTCATACTGACCATTTCTTACGTCCATTGTATTTCATAACTGATACATGGTGTATCCTACTTTCATGGCGCATCACGAAATGGTTGGTGGCGAACTTAAACCGTTCATTTTACATGTTTTTTTATTTGTTGTGATTTGTTAGCTGTTGCCGCTAATTGTTGTACCTTGACAAAGGCCTTCTGGTCGTAACGTAGGTATCGTTGTAATGTTTTCATGGTGCTATCACTGAGCCATTACATATATGTGTTTTTATTGACCTTTAATCTTCATTACTTGTGCAGCTTCAATCTATTCTATTTCTTTCTACGTGAAGTTCATACAGCCAAAAGTACTAGCCCCTTTCTTCCAATCTTTAATGATCCATCGATCTGGCTCAACTTCGAACCTGGAACTACAACTGATTCTCTCCGTCTGTTCACATTGTGAACCGAATTCTTGAGATCTGACAATGAGATGATAGCTGCTTTTGAATTCCCTTTCACTATGCCGTGGCAGATGTGTCTTCGTCTCCTTGTTTTTTTTCCCGTGTTTTTTCAATCCAGCGCATGTCTTGTTTTTCAATCCAGCGCATGTCTTGTTATATTGCCTGTCTATTTTCTAAGGTTATAACCATCATCACTTTCTCTTCCCACAACCCCACTGTATTTGGATTCTATCGTCTTCTATGTCACAGATCTGTGTTTGCTGTTACAGGTCATCGAACCAAGTGTACTACAAAGACAGCAACTGATGAACGTCTACAGTCTGAATGTCATACCAGTCACAAGTGAGGATTCCGAGCCATCGCAGCACAATGAATGGAAAGACTATCTGACATGATAAATCTTGCAAGATAATTTATAGTATCGCCTGTCATGCTTCATATTCCTTTGATACTTACTTTGAAATGGATCCTATCTCATCCCTCTTGCTTTTCAATAGAACATATGAACGCTCTAGATGCACATAAAACTGTGACTTGCCTTGACTTGATACTTTGCTCCTTTTCTGTCATTGGACATACATCTTTTTTTGCTTTTTGACAGTTTGTAGCTTTTACACAATGGGATCGTCTAAACCAACCATGACCAGTCATCTTTTTTTTTTAATTCCTGGAAGGTTACAATGTTACTGTCATTTGTTCCCTTTCGGACCCATGTAAAGGACAGGCGACTTCTCACCATGACATCATTAAGGACATGTAATATCAGGCACTGCTATCTGGGATAATGTGCTATAGACTTGTTTGTACTAGGCCTCAGTCTTTTTATGAAGTCAAACGGCCAGCCTCTTCATCACTGCCGTTACTTCTTTACTTGCTCAACTATAGACAAGGAGTCCATTTACAGTTTAGTCACCTGTTTCGTTTCCATGGTGTTGCCTTTGCTGTGGGAAACTGGCGTCTACCACTCTACACTGCACTATAATTAGTTAATGTCTATTGCTTCAAGTGTACGTACCCTTCATCTTTACGTCATACATAGACAGCGACCAGATTATTTCAGATCAACATGAAAGAGCATCACAGCGTCGTAAGCTGTCCAATACTTCTGTTCATATCTAATTTTCAATAGTGTGTCCTCCTTTTCTCCTTTTTGATATTTTATTTTCACGTCTCTTCATAACACATAGTATACCGTATAAAAACTGTTCACGTGTTTGTCACTAACTGCAGGAGCCTGACATAATATGTTTATCCTATCCTGAGTCGTTAAATTCTCGACTTATTTTGGGGGACAGATAAACCGGGAAATTATCAAGGCTTTTCTACGCATCTCACGGTCGATTATCACTTGATGTCAGTCAACATTATACATTCATCCATGAAGAACAATTAATTGTTTGTTAGGTTTGTGTGTATTGCGAATTCTTCTAGTAATCCAAAAAACCTGTTGTTTGATTTCATCTAAGCACCACAGTTTGTATACAATCTAGCAATAAGCGGTTGCTTGTTCTTATTTTGACGAATCTGGAATGTAAAATTCAAAAACGTATTTGTGAGTACCTGCAACTGTACTCTACGGCTACCACACATGGTGCTTCACTACATCCACCATAATTAGATCTTCTAGTCAGTTATCAAGAACACTTTATCAACCTTTATACCTATAAGTAACAACAGCCCACCATCCACCAACGGTTGAGCAATGAAGCTCTTGCAAGGATCACAAACCCATCTGACATTATGTCAAGCTGAGAGGGAGAATCCGTTCCTCAACCATTGCTGCTGTCTAGCCCCAGTCTGTAATTTTGAAGACACATAAAACGCTTTACAAGTATGTCCTACCGTTCTCATTCTTTGAATATAAACGATCACTATTCATTACTCACCATATTGTAATATAAAACGATGTGTGATACGCGGGTATGCGTTATTCCCTTTTCTGTTTAACATCTATGCAGACACATTTTTCATAAGAATTGAGTGGATACCAGCGCTGAACATCAATTAAAGAAGAATAAACAATTTGAGGCATGCAGATGACATAGCATTGTTTGATGAAAGTGAGCAAGAGTTTTAGGTATTGATGAAGACAGTCAAGAACAGAAATCAAGAATATGGATTGAACATAAACATTACGAAAACGTAAAGTGTGATAACTAGTAAAACAGGACGCTAAGCCCATTTAAACTTTAAAGTAAACAAAGAGATACTGGAACAAGAAAACCGTTATGTTTAGGTGTTATGTAGATTCATCTATACTTTACGGTACTACGTAAACATGGATGATAAACAAATAGTTAGAGGACGATATGGATGCCTTTGAAAAGCAGATAAATCGAAGAATGGAATTCCGTTGACAGCAAGCAGCATAACAAGAAATCTGTGACGAGATTAGTAATGGTCAAGAAAAAACTAAATTAGACAAGTCAAAAATATTAGACATATGACACGATGCACTGCCGAAAACAATACTGGAGGAAACCATACAAGCCAGGCAGGTTAGAGGAATTCAATTTTCCCGAATGGGAGAACAATATCAAGAATTGAACTAATAGCAGTCTGTTGGAGTGTACCATCGGGACAAGAAACTGAGTCTACTGCAGCCAACCTTCGAGATAGAGAGACGGCACTTGACATTCTCAGCATTAAACACTGAATCTACTGGATCAAGGTCATGCCACTAAAATTGCGTACAGCAACGATCGATCCAGTGACAATTTTGATTTACAATATAAAGAAATACAAGTTTAGAAGATCGGACGTAATTAGGCACCAGTCGTCAGTCTCAAGCGAAAGCGACTTTTCCTGGACAAAAAAAAAGGTTTATAATTGGATTATTTAGACATAATTACATAACGTGATTGATGAACAGGCGGCTTTACGTAATTACACTTAAACCTGAATATACGCTAGGATTGGTTTTGTCAGACACCTTTTGTTCACAACCTTACTGCAAATCTAACTTGGGGAAAGCAAATTAAACAAATGGGTTATCTACCAGTCATTAAGATGCCACAAATATACATGTCTATTCATTGTGTCTATTTTTATTTGTTCGGGATTGTCTTATTCCTGTAGTGCAGCTATAACGAGAACAAATCAGTAAATATGTTACAAATGATTACTTAAAATAAACAAATTAAATGCACTTACATTTTCTTTTATTTCTCAACATATTTTTCACTAATATTCATACAAAAGAATTGTACATTTATTCTATCATTTTATCAGTGTACCAAAACCTGTAGCATAGAAGTCTTTGGTCTGCTCTCTCTGTCACACTTGTACTTCATGTTTATACTCTTCCTTATTCCCGAAATGTCTCCCACCAAAAAGTGTGTTTAAGTGCATCAAACAGATTAAAATCGATAGACGTTTATTTGAGGCTGTAAGGTGAATGTTCAAGAAGTTGTCACTTTAGTTGGTACATTTTATTATGGATATATCGAGCGTTTGAGGCCTGACTTTGTCATCATAGAGCAGTACTCTAGTCAGCGGACCTGGTCGTTTTCTTCGAATTGCACCCTGAAGAATCAAAAGAACTCTACAATACGATACAGTATTCGCATTGTTTCTTTCCTACTGGAAATTGGTCAGCAGCAGGCAATGAGAATCCTAACATGCTGATGACGTAACCTTAAATTTCTTGACAGAAGGTGAAGAAGGATGTTTAGATTGCATAGAAGCCAATTTTTATTCTCGTTGATATTTTTGCACCCATGAATCGCCCCCAGTAACAATCCTGTTAAGAATGTCTTCTCCTTTATCTGCGTACCGACAGAAATGCTACAAGGACATGTCCATTTCGATAATTGTATATTCATCAGTCATTTGTCTGGGAATATACAGTGAGTACACGTTACGGAAATTAAATAATTCCTGCGTTACACTGTCCCATAAGCCATGCAAAATCTCTATTGCGCCTGAGTCGCTGTCCGTCTATCGTTATCTCCCCTACCTGAAGCACCGTCTATCGTTACTCGCCTGTCAGCTCACGTCATCGCTCTCACATACTGCACTGTCTATCGTTACTCGCTTAACAACTCGAGTCATCTCCCACACTTGCTGCACTGTCTATCGTTACTTGCTTGACAGCTCGAGTCATCTATCCCACACTTGCTGCAGTGTCTATCGTTACTCGCCTAACAACTCGAGTCATCTCCCACGCTTGCTTCACTGTCTATCGTTACTCGCCTAAAAACTCGAGTCATCTCCCATACTTGCTGCACTGTCTATCGTTACTCGCCTAACAACTCGAGTCATCTCCCATACTTGCTGCACTGTCTATCGTTACTCGCCTAACAATTAGAGTCATCTCCCACACTTGCTGCACTGTCTATCGTTACTCGCCTAACAACTCGAGTCATCTCTACCACGCTGTCGCCGAGTCTTGCAAAAAGCATTTCCTTTAGTGATCAGGATGCATTTCTCACCGTAAACAAGAATCATTCTTACAGGAAACAGGAAGCATTTCTCACAGTAACCGGGAAGCCCCTCCTCACAGTAAACAGTATGCATTTCTTACCGTAAACAAGAAGCGTTCTTACAGGAAACAGGAAGCATTTCTCACAGTAACCGGGAAGCCCCTCCTCACAGTAAACAGTATGCATTTCTTACCGTAAACAAGAAGCGTTCTTACAGGAAACAGGAAGCATTTCTCACAGTAACCGGGAAGCCCCTCCTCACAGTAAACAGTATGCATTTCTTACCGTAAACAAGAAGCGTTCTTACAGGAAACAGGAAGCATTTCTCACAGTAACCGGGAAGCCCCTCCTCACAGTAAACAGTATGCATTTCTTACCGTAAACAAGAAGCGTTCTTACAGGAAACAGGAAGCATTTCTCACAGTAACCGGGAAGCCCCTCCTCACAGTAAACAGTATGCATTTCTTACCGTAAACAAGAAGCGTTCTTACAGGAAACAGGAAGCATTTCTCACAGTAACCGGGAAGCCCCTCCTCACAGTAAACAGTATGCATTTCTTACCGTAAACAAGAAGCGTTCTTACAGGAAACAGGAAGCATTTCTCACAGTAACCGGGAAGCCCCTCCTCACAGTAAACAGTATGCATTTCTTACCGTAAACAAGAAGCGTTCTTACAGGAAACAGGAAGCATTTCTCACAGTAACCGGGAAGCCCCTCCTCACAGTAAACAGTATGCATTTCTTACCGTAAACAAGAAGCGTTCTTACAGGAAACAGGAAGCATTTCTCACAGTAACCGGGAAGCCCCTCCTCACAGTAAACAGTATGCATTTCTTACCGTAAACAAGAAGCGTTCTTACAGGAAACAGGAAGCATTTCTCACAGTAACCGGGAAGCCCCTCCTCACAGTAAACAGTATGCATTTCTTACCGTAAACAAGAAGCGTTCTTACAGGAAACAGGAAGCATTTCTCACAGTAACCGGGAAGCCCCTCCTCACAGTAAACAGTATGCATTTCTTACCGTAAACAAGAAGCGTTCTTACAGGAAACAGGAAGCATTTCTCACAGTAACCGGGAAGCCCCTCCTCACAGTAAACAGTATGCATTTCTTACAGAAAACAAGAAGTATTTTTCACAGTAAACAGGAAGCTATTCCATATGAAAATCCCCCCATCTCCCGCATCACACTCATCCAACGTTCAACAGCCCCCTATTCTTTGATTGTACTCTCTGTCGGCAAATGACACCACTGTGTATCTCAAATGCGCACGTAAATCCGACACCTATCGTGTGCTACCTAATGTAATCAAAGCTAGATGTTGCTGCCACCTAATTTAGAAACCACCAACTACAATTTCCAGCTATCCAGTATCAGTTTGTGAGCAATTTACTGACTTACTCTCGTGTTAGCTTGAACTTAACCCCTGGTGCTTAATTACGTAGGAACTTGCTCGTTTTTACCCAAAGTTGACACAGTGGCGAACCTGGCTGCATTATAATTTAGTGCCATGAATTTAATCTTGGTGGTACTATTATACTTCTCTAAAATTTCTGATCAACATTGTCATTTCAGTCTACCAATCCACTCTCACAACAAGAGAATGTCGTAACTAAGTTTCCTTCTTTGATCATAGTTATTTTCATCATTTGTTAGAATGTTTAATCTGGTTTTATTTGTGCTGTTCTTCGTCGCTGATGACGGCTTATGGTCGTAACGTATGTATCTTTTATTTATTTGCTCCGTCACGGAATATAAACTATACATGTCTATGTCTTTAGAATGTTTATTTTGACGTTAAATATCACAGCAGCCTGACCATATTACTTTTAGTACATAAATTGCAATTCTATGGTCACGTAGATTTTATTTATATCAAATGCCTTTTTCCGCTAATGTGTTCCCACGGTCCAAAAGTAAATAAAATCAATTAATATAAGACTGTAACCTGCCAGGCAAGTAAGAAGCGAAGAAATTGAGTTGGGAATGGGGTAGGTTACCTTATCAATTAGAAACTGTATGCCCCAACAAAAGGGAAAATAGACCACTATGATGTGGAAGTGACTAGGTCAAATCAGGAATATTTCTATAGAAGATCGTTGCTACACACACACACACGCGCGCGCGCACGATCACGAACAAATTATCGGCATCATTTATTGGTCTGATTCTCATTGATGCGCAGGGCTGCAACAGACGATCTCCACCTGCTCCAATTCCGCAATGACTTTTTGCATTCTGCCCAAAAGACCTCGATAGACCTTACTTCATCCTCGACAATTCAAGGACAGGTATTCATCTTCCGTCCCACTAGTATCTTTCCCTGTGTGCTCCAAACCAGTGCATTCCGGCTTTATCTGAGAGTGTGTCCTATCCATGTCCAATTCCCCCTTTCCAATCTCCAGCTGTATTGGTTGTTGTCATATGTGTTCATACAGATTTGTATTTGCTATTACCTATGACCATCTAACACGAAATTTGCGACGCTTGGCATTTGTTAACGAAAATCCAGTATAAATATGATATCTTTAATCAGATGACATGTATCAGAGTCATACGCAGGGCCACACACGCACATCCACAAACACACACACGCTCATACAGATTCTCACACATATATACACACACACACACACACACACGCACACAAATACAGACACATACTCATTTTAGTTCAGAGTTGACGTCTTAATGTGGTCCGCTTGGTCAAAAATGATAACGCTATTGTGTTATGGCCACTTCTTGTGCAAAATTTTAAAAACTATTTTGGTTCAGCAACTCTCGTTCTGTAAATGAAAACATTTTGAAAAAGCTTTCGATCTTTGAGAACGTGCCGTGCCTTTCATGTCATTCAGAACCAAGTGAATGTCAGGAACGTCTCAATAGCGAAAAGTTCAGAGCGCTTAATTCTGGTGTAAAGATACGGAATTTGAAGTCTACCGTCATGGCACGCGCTAGTCTATCAAGCAATACTATATTATCTATGCCACTGTTAGGGAACGACAGACAGCGTGGAATGAAATTACTAACGCTTCTATTAAACAAATCGGAGACCTAATACACTGAAACTTCCAACACTTCATCACGGACAGGTGTGTCTGATTTTAGACCACATTCATATATAAAATAAAGATGTATTTACAGGCGTATTCCAAACATTGACATACATAAATGGGTTTTTTTCAGTTAAATGTGTACATTAAAGTCACAAAAAGACACAAAAAGGTTGTGTTGACCACTAAATATAGATCTAATAAGTTATTTATTATATCTAACTATATTAACTGATAGAGAGAACGTATCGTTTCTAGATAAACTGATGTGTATATGTCAATGATCAGTTCTTATTGATTTGTTTCCGTTTTGTTTATGTAAATATGCAACTGAAAATATGAAAGTTACAGAAAGTAGACACTTGTATGAGTCAAATTATAATTGATGAAAGTTAAAAAAAAGTAGACACGTGTATGAGTCAAATTTTAATTGATGAAAGTACATTAAACTTTAGAATGACATATTTGAAAACTATTTTTAGTTTAATACTGGTCTCGCGAATACAGACTGTAAAAGCCAACCCGTGGATATTGGAGTTCGGGAACAAAAGAACTCGTGCTTGAAAGTACATTTGTAATAATTGTTTTGCTTCATCGCTGTCTCTTGCAAATGTCAGCCTCTAACTCTAATCTCTACTTGGCATATCCACAGACTCAATCCAACATCCATGAGTTGGTTATAGAAATGCATGGAAACCAAAAGGAACTAGAGAAACGAGTGAACAAAATAGAAGAAAAGTTGGCCCAGCTGCAGGTTAGTATACATGTCATTGGTGATTTGCGGGTCAAGGAGTTTCGAAGAATACTGGATAGAGGGTGGTATTAAACGGGTGGGAAATTGTTGGCATGAAGAATTTTAATTGAAAGACAAGATGATAAAGGCAAATAAAGAGGACGCCTGAAAATTGAAAATTGTGTGAAAAATATATTAACACATTAAATTATTATTTAAACAGAATGTAACAAAACAATATAAATGTAATATAAAGGTTCATTAGCATGTTTTTAAACCTACGCATACAATGTTATTTTAATTGCTGAAGTTCAATTGCAGAATTTATAGGGCCGAGAGATAAAAGTTGCTTGCCGTGGCAGACCAACCGCGAAATAAACAGATTATGTTTTTATTCTACTAGCTAACTGGAAGGTACAAGACAAAAATCAAGAAAAAATGCAATTATGTGTTTGTTAGAAATTGATAGGATGTGCGAATATTAATGACAGACTTGTCTTTTTTTATACTATTATCATCTGAATAAATTCTAGAGATTCGCCATTATTACCAATTGTAATGTAAACTAAACTAAGGTATGCAGCATTGTGGTCCGGTCTTACCAGTGTGGCTTTAATGTAAGAATTAACTTTATTGGGGATGTAAGCCCTTTTTATTAATCGAGAGACCTGTTACGTCTTCACGAGTTCATTCATTCACGAGAAGACTTCATTTTCTGCTGATATGTATATATATATATATATTGCTGGGTGGAAGTTATTTAGAAAAAAAGCAACCTTGACAAAGAAATAATCAAAGCAAAATACAAATCGCTATCAATTTGGCCAGGAAAGCCCTGAAGCTACTTATCCGACATGGATGTCATGTTCGGCAGCTTCCTCTTTTCATGCTTGGTAAACATGAAGACCGAAATAAAAGAAAAAGATAATAAACAGAGAATTTATTTTGTGTTTGTGCGTTTCTCAAATTCGAAAAATGGGAAATTGGTAAACTTTTGAAGTAAACCACATCTTTCTGTTTTTTCATGCTCTCACAATTAGTGAACAATGTGTAAATGTGTCTGTATTTCATTTATGTGTGCTCTTACATCAGAAATCGAAAAAAGGCTTTAATAAAATGACTGGCAGTTGTGGTGTGTTTAAGTAAGTGTTGATATTATAAACATTATAAACAGTTGTTTACTTATTTTCGAGCGTTTGTCACAATAAGAATGTGTGAATATCATTGTCGAAAATGAGTGACATTTGTAGCATAATTTCGGATTTTACGTTATTAGAATATACGAGTATTTTATGAATTGTCAAATAGATTAGATTTCTGGAATAAATTTGGCTTTTGCATTAAAATTTTTTTATATGAATATTGAAATTGACGATATTTCTTACATAATTTTGGCTTTAACAGTATTTTATTACATTTCATGAACAGCCAAAATGGTGACTTTTAAAGACAACTTTTGGTTTTTAAATAATCTATTAAATGAAAAGTCGTTGGTGACATTTCACCTATAAATTTGACTTCTAGAGAATTGGATTTCATTACATGAACAGTCACATTGTTGACATTTCTAATGTTCAATTGCTTTTTTAAACTTAGACTTTATAAACAGTAAAGTAATTGACATTTTTTTAAATTAATCGTGTGATTGTGTCATTTCGAATAATTAAAAAAACTTTAAAATGTGTAACAGCTTTGTTTTGCTGTAAAGTTGTATGAAAAAACGTAGGTAGAGCAACATAAGTTTCATTTCTGAGATTCATATAATAGACAAGCCTATTGTCATCATTAGATGAACCGCGCTTTTGGTACAGCTTCTGCGATACTGTTGATATCTACTCTGCATCAGCCATCAACCAATGAAATGAAATACAATTTTGATATGATTGGCAATTATTGTGTTGTTGTTACAAAGTGGCAAATAAATATTCTTACAAATTTCTAGATGGCGTAACGAGCTGTATAATGGGATTTGGTTTATTCAGTATTGTAGCTCATCGCTTCCTATTAACTTAACGTCTTTATAATAGTTTATACTACTCTGCAGAGTCTGTTTACAACCAATTTACTTTACATGCCTATGATCTAAGAACTATGCGCATCCAATATATTATTGAACACACTGACCCTGCCTCCATTACTTCATGTGGCAAAGCATTCCAAGAATTCACCACTCTCTCACTAACAAAATATTTCCTAATATCTAATCTGGACCTTCCTTAAACTAATTTGTATCTTTGCCTTCGTGTTCTCGTAGGCGGTTAAAGTATAACATTTCCATCATCTACATTGATTATTTTATAAACCTGTATTGTCATCTCGAATTCTTCACTTTTCTTGTCACTGTAGGCCGGTGTTTCTTAGTGTTTCCTCATAACTGTAATTCTGTAATCCCACTATCATTTGTGTATCTCTTCTTTTCATCCTTTCCAGTATGTTTATATTACCTCTATGATAAGGACTCCACACATGTACACACTACTCCAATCTAGATCTAACTAATACGTTATATAGTTTAACTATCACTTATATGTATTATGTATTATTATCATACCTACCATTGCATTTGCCTTTTTCACTCCCACCTACCTATACTCACTTACCTTATCTGTATGATCTATTATAGCACTTAGGTAACTTTCCTTTTCCATCTTTCTAATATTGTTCATAATATTACACAAAACAACTACGACCAAATAGCTGACACACAAAATAGCCCCCACAATACAGCTCCGACAAAATACATCACACACAAATCAACACCGACATAATACATCACACACAAATGAACACCGACATAATACATCACACACAAATCAACACCGACATAATACATCACACACAAATCAACACCGACATAATACATCACACACAAATGAACACCTACAAAACTGCTCACTCACAAAACTGATCACACACAAAACAACTCCTACAAAACTGCTCACACACAAAACTGCTCACACACAAAACAACTCCTACAAAACTGCTCACTCACAAAACTGCTCACACACAAAACAACTCCTACAAAACTGCTCACACACAAAACTGCTCCCTCACAAAACTGCTCACACACAAAAACAACTCCTACAAAACTTCTCACACATAAAACTGCTCAAACGCAAAACTGCTCACTCACAAAACTGCTCACACACAAAACCTCTCCTACAAAACTGCTCAAACACAAAAATGCTGACACACAAAACTGCTCACACACAAAACAACTTCTACAAAACTGCTCAAACACACAAAACTGCTCACACACAAAACTGCTCACACACAAAACTGCTCATACACAAAACTGCTCACACACAAAACTGCTCACACACAAAACAACTCCTACAAAACTGCTCACACACACAACTGTTCACACACAAAACTGCTCACACGCAAAACTGCTCACACACAAAACAACTCCTACAAAATAGTTCACACACAAAATAACTCCAACAAAACTGCTCACACACAAAACTGCTCACACACACAACTGTTCACACACAAAACTGCTCACACGCAAAACTGCTCACACACAAAACAACTCCTACAAAATAGTTCACACACAAAATAACTCCAACAAAACTGCTCACACACAAAACAGCTCACACAAAACGAATTCCTACAAAACGGCTCACGCAAAACCAACACCTACAAAAAAGCTCACACCCAAACCAAGTTCTACAAAACAACTCACACACAAAACAGCTCACACAAAACCCCTACAAAACAGCTCACACACAAAACAACTCCTAAAATACAGCTAACACAAACCAAGTCCTACAAAATAGCCCACTCAAAACAACTCCTACAAAATAGCCCACTCAAAACAACTCCCACAAAATAGCTCACATACAAACTAGCTTCCAAACAAAACAATTCCTACAAAATAGCTCACACGCAAAACAGCTCCCACACAAACTAGCTCACACACAAACCAACTCTTACAAACTAGCTCACACACAAAACAGCTCCGACAAAATAGCTCACATGAAACAGCTTATACAAAATAGGTCACACACAAAATAGCCCACATAAAACAGCTTCTACAAAATACCTCACACAAATGAAACAGCTTCACAAACTAAAAGCCCTCTATTGATACGTTCTGGCTAATATTGAACGGGTGCTGGAAATAGACCCTCGGAAGACAGGTCAGTTTTACCCTACTAATGACAGGGCGTTGCTACGGTAATCCTGCTAAACTCGAGAGGAGCCGCAGACATTTGGTTCACGTACTAGGCTGATAAGCTAACGGCGCGAGGCTACAAGGTGAGGGATTACGGCCGAACGCCTCTAAGCCAAAATCCCCCCCAAAAGCAGCTCAGCACGAATGCAAAGGGAGGCTTCGACATGGTGCGGACCTGGGGCCCCCGCTCCAGCCCCGCCCGGTCAAGCCGCAGAATGAGGTCTCTGCCGTCCGCTGATCAAAGCGGGCGGGAAGCTGCTCGATATTCACCCCATACGGCGATGAGGTATGAAACCATTTGTAGAAGACTTAGTTCTCGGTCGGGGTGCCCTAAGCAGTAGATCAGCTACCTCACTGCGAACTGCTGAGACTCAACCCTTGACCATGAGATATGTCCGCTACCCAGGCGAACAACATATCCGTGCAAGACCAGGCTTGTCCCCTGGTCAAATGCACTATTTCGAGAGGAATCACAGGTCGCTGACATTTGGTCCACGTGCTTGGCTGATAAGCTACCATCTGAGGGACTACGGCCGAACGCCTCTAAGCCAGAATCCCGCCCTAAATCTCAGCACCGCTGTGATGGGAGGCTACGACATGGCTGGGGCTTGCGTCCCGGCCCGATCGAGCCGCAGAAATGCACCTGGTAAAATGCACACCTGCCTCGCTCTTTGCCTCTGTCTGCTATCAGTCATCCTAATGGACGCAGAAGAGATGCAGTCCAGCGGACATTGCACCTCCTGCTCTATTGTGACAACCTACCGGGTGGCGGGGAATGCTAGGCGTACCATCACTGCAGATGAGCCGAGAAAATAAAGGGAGCAAAGAGATACCTCACTCACATGCATATGCTACGTTTCTGGCAGGACGTGACGATCCTGGGACAAAGTCACACTGTACTGCCTCTCTTCCGGGATAGTACAAACTAGTACATAGTCCATCATATCATTGCCAAGCCCTATAGACACGAGTAGGGAAGACTCGATAGTCCTGAAGACAACTTCCCAAGAGAGACAACTCTGACCAAAAACAACTGCTGCCTTGCAGTTAGGCTGGGGACAGCCAAAGGCTAAGGAGGGGAACCCTACAGAAACGCCTGTTGAAATCGGATGCACTGAGCCACAGGCTTAACAAAATAAAACAGTGCAACGTAAATATCGCTGTAAACAGCGTACGATGAAGAAGAAGAAGAAGAAACAGCTCCTACAACATACCTCTCACACAAAACAGTCCAAATAAAGTACGATCTAGCAAATCTATGCTACATTC
The DNA here is from genome assembly GCA_036924085.1 of Ariolimax columbianus. Lineage (NCBI taxonomy): Eukaryota > Metazoa > Mollusca > Gastropoda > Stylommatophora > Arionidae > Ariolimax > Ariolimax columbianus. The sequence continues at coordinate 115,338,270 of JAVGWX010000001.1, read as the reverse complement.
CATGCCCCACAGACAGTAGGAAATTTTTGAACATTGTTTTAGAAATGAAAGATAGAATGTAGCATATTATTCGTTTATAGATACTTTATCGTTAGCATTTAATAAAGGTAAACTATTATTGTATTAATATGTTCTATTTACCACTATTTCGCCACCATCCCATCTACCCAGCTAAAAATGGTTACATGACCTCGCTAAATCTGATATATCGTAGATAGAGATTACTAACACTTGGTCCCAGTCCTACAAGTGTTCTCTACGGGATTATTGTATCTTCATCATTTGACTTACTACATAACATTGTTCGTGATTAAGTTTACATTTATTATAACTTATTACACCTTCTTTCTATTCAGGTAAATTTGGATACTTTACCTGAGGTTATAGCCAGATCCATAACCCAAGCTACTATCCAGTACCGGCAGGACATCTCGGAAATGCGTGTTCCTGTGCCAAGACCTTTGTCTGATTTCACGGGACTCAGAAGGACAACCAATGCCCGTCAGCGAAGACCCTTCCAACAGCAGTTTTCCTTGAGGGAAGTGCCAATCTATGACAGGGGGCCTAGCTCAGGCAAAGAGGGGAATGCTGATCATGGCATTCATACACTGGAAGATGTAGATTCATTAACGTAGTTTAGGGAAATGTGAAGTAATAAGGATGCCAGAAAACCGTGTGTCGCTAAATATGTGACCAGCAAATCTAAAAACTAGTATTATCTGTGTCATTATTCCTTTAGGTCAACGATTATATCCCGAGGAATACAAACATAGTGTATGTCTGCCTATGGGGGTGGATTAGGCTACATCAGAGAATATATACGCTGTCATTCGATGATCTGCATCAATCCAAACGTGAATAACAGACATAGAGGTCTTGTCAGGTTGGAAATGTGTGGATCTAGGGATCTATTGTCCTGACCATGCTGGAATTTATAGCACTGAAAGAACTGCTGGTCTGGCCTCAAAGGCACTCATAGTGTTGACATTATATGTGGGAAAAGGTGACATTATGATACCATTCAAAAATCCCCCTCATAGATGATGACACTGGAATCCACAGACTGCAGAATGATGATATCAGATGTGGTGAGTCGACATTTGAGAGGTGTATAAAGAAACGGAGCAGGCATGTGTACAGTCAGTGAGCTATAAAAAACAAACACAATTCATTCAATTCGCGATTTGTGGGAAGGAGGCTGTTCACTTTTGGTTTGTCCGAATGTAAAGTTATGTTGATACTTTATATCAAAATAAGATCATTTAAATATGAAGTTAGTAATTACGAATATAGTTCAATCGCTTCATAATTTCTCAGGGTTAAGATTTTACAATGAACAAGAATTCAATCTCATGGTTAAGAAAAGGTATATTTAATTGTTATATTTAATGGTTAAATTTAATATTTATATTTCATAGTTATATTTAAAGTTAAATGTAATAGTTATATTTAATAGTTATATTTAATAGTGTTATCTGAAGACACCAAAAAAAAAGATGAAAGCATATAAATGGGCTATCAGCTGAACCACAACACAACTTTAAGAAAAATAACAGACTCATCAGGATATGAAATGTGCAGATGACATCGGCGATAAACATTTCATTTTATAATATTAGACAAGAGATGTGTGGATTAGGCGCCATCATCTTTCGCTAATTTTAATAATTTTTTCTGGCAACGGATAGACGTATCGAAATATAGACATTATGTGTCGCCGCGTGTTATTTAATAGTCTGTTTAAAACTACAAGAATGCAACGATACATTGAAGCTCCAGCATTAAAATGTTCAACATACATCATTAAACAACTAACAGTGATATCTCATAGTGCTGTCAGAAATTGACAGAACAATAGAAGCCAAGGCGTATCAATGAATTATCGTGTAACTGAAAATGTAAACATAAAATAACAACATATCTGCAAAATCATAAATCTAACAGTGATGCAAAGGCCCTGAATATACAACATCAAACAGATAATAGTGATGTCTTAAGATCATGAATATACAACATTATACAGCTAATAATGATGTCTTAAGATCCTGAATGTACTACATGATACAGCTAATAGTGATGTCTTAAGATCCTGAATATACAACATCATACAGCTAATAGTGATGTCTTAAGATCCTGAATATACAACATCATACAGCTAATAGTGATGTCTTAAGATCCTGAATATACAACATCATACAGCTACTAGTGATGTCTTAAGATCCTGAATATACAACATCATTCAGCTAATAGTGATGTCTTAAGATCCTGAATATACAACATCATACAGCTACTAGTGATGTCTTAAGATTCTGAATATACAACATCATACAACTAGTGGGTCAGAAGGCTCGATGAAACAGCTCTTGACTATGGTATGGAGATAAACGCTGGAAAGACAAAACTAATGACAAACAACGCTACGGGCTTTAACAGCAAGATAGAAGCTAACGGTCAAGAACTCGAAGTAGTTGACCGTTTTAAATATCTTGGGTCGATTGTCAGTGATGAAGGATCAAAATGTGAAGTATTGTCCAGAATAGCACAGCCAATAGCGTCGCTTGCACGGCTTAACAAAATCTGGCAAGATAAACGGTTAGCACCACGCACGAAAATAAGATTAATGCGTACACTGGTCCTGTCAATATTTCTCTATGCGTGTGAGACATGGACAGTTACAGCTGACCTTCAACGAAGGATACAGGCCTTGGAAATGAGATGTTCCCGAAAACTTTTTAACGTCACGTACAAAGATCGAGTTACAAACGAGGAAATCCGAAATAGAATTACAACGGCAATAGGACCTTTCGAAGATCTCTTGGCAACTGTCAAAAGAAGGAAACTCACTTGGTACGGTCACATATCGAGATCAAATGGTCTTGCAAACACAATCCTCCACGGGAAGGTGCATGGCAGACGACGAAGAGGCCGGCCCAAAAAGAGATGGGAGGACAACATAAAAGAATGGACCAGTCTCAGACCAGAAGAGTCACAGGCAGCGGCATCTGACAGAGACGGGTGGCGTGGGGTTGTGAGGATGTCTTCATGTGTGTCCCAACGACCTCACCGGTTACGGGATGACCTGATCTGACCTGAAAGCTAATAGTGATGTCTTAAGATCCTGAATATACAACATCATACAGCTACTAGTGATGTCTTAAGATCCTGAATATACAATATCATACAGAACCTAGTGATGTCTTAAGATCCTGAATTTACAACATCATACAGCTACTAGTGATGTCTTAAGATCCTGAATATACAACATCATACAGCTAATAGTGATGTCTTAAGATCCTGAATATCCAACATCATACAGCTAATAGTGATGTCTTAAGATCCTGAATATACAACATCATACAGCTACTAGTGATGTCTTAAGATCCTGAATATACAACATCATACAGCTACTAGTGATGTCTTAAGATCCTGAATATACAACACCATACAGCTAATAGTGATGTTCTAAGATCCTGAATATACAACATCATACAGCTACTAGTGATGTCTTAAGATCCTGAATATACAACATCATACAGCTGCTAGTGATGTCTTAAGATCCTGAATATACAACATCATACAGCTACTAGGGATGTCTTAAGATTCTGAATATACAACATCATACAGTTAATAGTGATGTCTTAAGATCCTGAATATCCAACATCATACAGCTAATAGTGATGTCTTAAGATCCTGAATATACAACCTAATACAGCTAATAGTGATGTCTTAAGATCCTGAATATACAACATCATACAGCTACTAGTGATGTCTTAAGATCCTGCATATACAACACCATACAGCTAATAGTGATGTCTTAAGATCCTGAATATACAACATCATACAGCTACTAGTGATGTCTGAAGATCCTGAATATACAACATCATACAGCTACTAGTGATGTCTGAAGATCCTGAATACACAACATCATACAGCTAATAGTGATGTCTTAAGATCCTGAATATACAACATCATACAGTTACTAGTTATGTCTGAAGATACGAAATAAAAATATGACGACACATCAGCGGGCCATCAACTGAACGACAACACAACTTTAAGAAATGTAACAGACCCATCAGGACATGAAATAAGCAGTCATCACATGGATTGTTAAACAATACACGGAAGACACAACTTCAAAAGATATAAACATTTCTTCAATACACGCAAATTCAATACCATGGCATATACATACATCATGTTCAGATATAATAACGGTACTTAGAGTTGCGATCGTCAATTCACTAAAAAAGAAACTTTAAGAAACTTAAAAAGCAGCATTTGAATAATTACAATTATACAGTAAACAATATCAGAACATATACATGGTTTATTAATGCCTTTACTTGGTTCATTGCATCACAAAACGCAACATGTACACTTGTAAAGGTGACATCAAGACACAGATGTGGTAGCATCATCAAGGTGTATCAACAGAAAACGACTGTGCATATTTCATGTCCCGATGAGTCTGTTAAATTCCTGACATTTGTATGTGTCTTCGTGTTTTTATCAAGTCCCAACAACTCAACACGTACATTTTTAAAGGTGACATCAAGACACGTAAATAGTAACATAAAGGCATATACACGGCTCGTCAAGTACCAATAACTCATCATGTATACTTGTAAAAGGTGATATCAAGACACGGAAGTGGCAACGTCAAGTCATGCAAACGGTTCATCAAGTCTAAATAAACTCAACATGTACACTTGTAAAGGTGACATCAAGACACGGTGTGGCAACATTAAAGCATTTGAACGGTTCATCAAGTCCCAACAAATCAACATGTGTGCTTATAGAGATGACCTCAATACACTGACGTGGCAAAAGTAAGTATTTGAAGCGTTCATGAATATGTTTCCCAAAGTCACAAAAACCCAACATGTACACGTTTAGAGAAAATATCAAGGCAGGAATGTAACAACATCAAGCCGTATAAATTGTTCATCAAGTCACGATAACTCAACATGTACAAAAGAACTACTTAAACCACGAAAGGCCAACACCAAGACATATAAATATGCCACTGAATTCAACCAACATACTGTAACAGCCCAAAAAATGCTGCTTCAATGAATTATTCTGCTAAATGAAGGAGTGCTGATTGTCGTGGCCTCTTTTTGCAATGACCATATGAGCAATCTTTTGTGAATTAAGTGAGATGAGAACAACTAAAGAAATTTCAATTCTTGCCAAGCTCAGTCTATAAACTGGCTCGCATGCTTTTCTGTCGCTTTCTGATGCCTCCGATGCATGCCTAAACATGAACGAATTATTTACCTATGCTTACACGTCTGTAGTCCCGCAATTCTCTACGCCTCTGATTAAACTAGTGAGTGACCTTGAATCTAGAACTGTTTGCATCCGGGTGAAACATTCATTTTAAAAACATTGGTCATCGTAAAAGTGACACCAATCTGTTGACCATTATGTTATAATATCGTTTACATTGTGGGTTGCTGTGATTAAGTAAATGTTCGACTATTTGCCTTCGATTACCCCTGTACATGTTTATCGCGTTAAATTATTCATGTTGAAGACTTAATGTAGAGAAACGATTTCGTCCTCTGATCGTGTTCCAGTCTTGTTACATATACTTACAAATACAAGTGGTAATTATAAAATTAGAACTGCATTTACCTGTAAATATGTTGTTGTACTATTTTCTTGTTAGGCTCCTTCGTTACATGACATGTCTTACTCTTGTTATGTGCTGCTAACACGAGTATATGTGCATATTTATTCCAGTGTGTTTCACAATATGAGATTTACCAGATGTCAATAAAAATACATATATGTATAGCTCAATTTCAGAAGCGAGACAGAAAGATGATGTCAGGAACAGTGGAGCATACACAAACATATAACAAATCACAAAACAAGCAAAGACAACTAGAATTCAATACGCCAGGATACATACGTTTTAAAGAAAGAGTGGCTGAGAATGTGCGAATCGCGGTATGCCATTAAGACAGTCAAGGATACCAGGAAACAAAAATACACGAATCAATGGGTATTTCCACCTACACATTCCAGTACACCTACATATATATCACAAGAAGCACATTTACACTTTTATAGAACAGACATGTTCGAGCATATGTACATACAGACCTTAATACATAAATATGGTTTAATAAATAGTTGTATAATAATAAAGGAGATATATACAGATAGAGCGATGGAAGAGAAAATGGATACAGAGAGATCATAAGAGAATAATATAAATGGAAGCTTTTCCAAAGTTGTTCAATTTACTATATCATGATGTTTAAGGCATATTAGGAATGCTAAACGATTGTTGAACTCAAATCGCTATTGATCATCTATGGAGCAGGAATCAATGGCAGCGACTCTGACAGCAACTTTATCCTGGTGCCCAGGACTATTGAAGTGAATGGCGACTGGAGAACTGATGTGATAAAAACGTCATTAAGGTGTTGATGGAAGCAGACACGAGGTTCTTTTTCATTTCTTGCTTGGACTACTCTGTCCAATAATGGATACCACGATTAACACATTTTATGTCACTCGTCAGGAGTATGGGATATTAGTTGACCTTCCTTATTCTGTCATTTGTTAGATGTTTTCATTTGTCTTTTGTTTCCGACGAAGGCTTTGTGGTTGTAACATGGATTACGTTTTTTTTCTATCTCTGTGCAGTAACTTAGACATACTAACATTTGTTTTTATCAATGTTATCCGTGGGTACCACAATAATAATTTGTTTCAGATATACCAGTTATGTTTCAAAATAGGACATTATTTGTATCCATTTTTCGCGTCATGTGAAACATTTGGCTTTCATTCCAGCAGGTACTTTACGACATGCTTGGGAATGTATGTCTGCCAGTTCATATTTATGTCTAATGTTTAACATTTGAAAACAACATTACCATACATTTGCTTAGAAGAAGGATCTCAAACTCACACTAGTATCAATTAGAAGCTTCAGCTCAGAAATACAGAATACAACAATCTAACCATCAACAACCAACATTCCATAACATTAAAATAATTATATGTAACACTCATTATCAATGTTAGAATTTACGAGACTTCATGCTTTTTACATTGTCTTGCTTTTCAATTTCATCTCGTTCTGAGCCATCAAGAAAACATACTATTCCCTCTTTCATTAACTCTATCATTTTTGTCAGCTAAGAATTCATTGTCAGATGTGTAAGCACCCATTTCAAACCGTTGATCATCATTTGACGCTGAAAGGCACGGGAAGGATACCAGCAAAAAAAGAAATCATCACCTCTTTGAGTGCTGAAAGCTATACCATATTAGGAAAGTGCTTCTTCCTCCGAGACCAGATAAATGGAAAACGTGTTATGGCACTAGACAACAACTGACAAACACATGCGTTTACCATTTCATATCATTGGGCAGAAGGGTTTGAAGCCTAATGCTGCTAAATCAATAACAAAAACACCAACAAGTTAGCCTTCTGATTTTAGAGCAAAACTTCACAGACATAAAGTACCACAAATAACGTACAGTAATACAATAGTCAATAACTCGTCTTCGTGTTCACTAGGAAAATGGAAAGAGAAGGGACAAACAATGCGTGTCAACGGCCGATATAACGCATTTCTGTTTATGAAAAACTATTTTTTATTTGTCTGTTATCAAGCCAGCTATTTTACGAAACATTAAGAAATTTAAAAGAGCTTACTAGATGGACTGTACAACAAAAGTATGTATGTTGACTACCTGCCAATAGACAATAATATTCTTGATTGAATACCCAGGATTCTAATTTAAATATCCATTAATTCAATTGTCCCTTTAAAAGTAGGAACAGTAATGCCACGATCTCTGTACATGTATTATTACTTTGGTTGGTTTTTTTTAATTATGTCAATGAGACACCAGTTACATTAACTCTCAATCAATCAATAGTACGCTTTGGCGACCAGGGCTTGTCGCGTCGAATATCCATAACCACGATGGCCATGTCCATGACCACGTCTGTTGGCCGCGTCCCAGGCGGTGTACAGTTCTGTTGGGGAGGTGGCGATCTGTTTTAGCCAGGTATCAGCCAGGAGGGCGGCCCCGGGGACGTTTCCAGGATGAGCACGGCTTCTTCCCGTAAAACGCCCCTACAGCCTGTCGGAGGATCTTGTGGGCTGGGACTTCCCGGGAAAGGTGAACAACGTGACCGAAGAGAGAGATACGACGGCGATCAATCGGTGAGACAATGCTTGCACTTTGAGTATGTCGAACTACTTCACTGTTGAAAATCATGTCATGCTAGATGATCCCGAAGATGCGCCTCTGGTTGGGCAGGTGGAAGGCCTCAAAACGCAACTGTCCTGCTGTAGTAGTGTCTAGGGTTCGGAGTCGTACAGGATAATATGGACAATGCAGGAGGAGTAAATACGAATCCTGGTCTCCAGGGAGAGCCTCCATGGACCAGACTCTGTGGAGCGAGTGCATGGATGAAGCCACCAACCCCATCCTACGGGCTATGTCGCGGCTGGTGCGTGCGTCAGAGAACTGTCTGCTACTGAGGTAAACGAATTCTTCTGTGGCTGCAACAAGGTTATCGTTCACGGTGATGCTCAGCGCAGACGGCCTACTGCTGAGGTTTTGGATTCTCGTCTTCGTCTATGCGTAGGTGGGTAGTCAATCGATCCAGTGTCTCTATGGGGCCTACCAAGGCCGGTATGACGACGTCATAAGCGTAGACGAGATCAGTTATCCGGGAGACGCCGACAAGTACCCATTGGGGTGTGTGCAAAACACTGTCTGTGGATCCAGTCCATGACGCAGCAAAAAAGTGCAGGGGCGATGACGCAGCCATGTCGAACACCAGATGATGTAGAGAATTCCTTTGTGAGATCCCGTCCGAGCCAAACTGTGGCGCTGGTATGGCAGTGAAGCTCCTGAATTAGGGTCAACAATGTGTCTGGGATACCTACGCATTGTAGGGCCTTCCACAGGGCATGTCTGTCCACAGAATCGAAGACAGCCCGTATATCAACGTAAGCGCCGTGGACACGTCGGTTAAACTTGCGGTGCAAACCTATGAAGAGGCGGAGGCGAAACTCAAACCTATGAAGAGGCGGAGGCGAAAATGGCGTCAATGATTGTAGCGAGAGGCTGTGAACCCTGACTGTTAGAGCCAACGATACCTCATGAAAAATGGTTGCAATATGGACAGGAGCACATGTGCGAAGACCTTGCCGGGGAGGGACAGCAGAGTAATATACCTGCAATTGCCCATTCCAGACTGGAACCTTTTCCCTTGTACAACGAAATTATTATTCCGTCTCGTCATACCGCGGACACTTGGTCAGTGTCCCATACCGATGGGAAGAGTTGGTGCAGGGTGGTGGTCATCGGGTCCAATGCGTTCTTTAAAAGCTCGCGGGCTTTATTGTCGGTGCCTGCGGCTCTGCAGTCTTTCAGTTTTCATATTGCTATCTTAACCTCAGCAATGGTGGAGGCGTCAGGACTGGTTTCAGAGTCAGGAGTTATTGTCAGAGACTCACGGAGTAGATCTGGTGAGGGGGTGGCGGGAGGGTGGTTTAAGGCTGCATTGTAATGTTCGACCCACCTGCTAGCTATTTTCTCTCTCTTGAGGTGCATGATGATTCATCGGACTTATTCAGGTATTGGGGGTTCCGAATGGACGTTTTGGGGGACGGTGCGGTGAGCCCTTATTGCGCAGTATGTCACTCTCATGTCGTTGCGCACTAGACGTCCCTCGGCGCTGTCGGTTATGGAGTTGTAATGGGATGCAAGGTCCTTCTTTGCGGCAGCCCGGAATTTGTTTTGTAGGTGTCGCCGTTCCGGGTGGACGCCTCTGGCCTTCGCTGAGATTTTTTCCTCTAACATTGCTAGAGTGGATACTGTCAGTCAGGGTTACCGAATGTTCTTCCTATGACCCAGAACTGTGTCGGCTACTTCGTGGATGGGCTGGACAACAATGGACCAACAGATTTAGGGTCATCAGGAAGGGTCCACAGAGAGGCAAATTTGCTGTCTATGGATGTGGTATATTGGGCTGCGAGACTAGGACATTAATTCTCCCGTCCCCTATTCCTAACTATGGGCTATTACCCTCCTTTCTCCACCCCCTTCTCCCCTCCCAACAACAACCTTCATTAATAATGCGTTACATTTTCTGACAAAAGAAAACTGGATAAAATCATTGACGCTATACAAATGAAATACTTGTTAAATTATTTCGTATCTGAACTTCATGAAATACATTATATTATTATAACAAACTGTTGGTATGTATTAAAGATATGACGTATTCGTATGTTTGCATTTAACTTACATGCCATGTTATATGATAATATCAGCAAACATGTGCATAAAGATGTGATGCTGGGTTCATATAGCTTAATACATCCATGTATAGACATCCTGTAATAAAGTAACATTTTGTGAAATATTCTTGATAATCTAATGTTACTTTCTTGTGTAGAGTAACATTTCATATATTTAACAACTGATGTTATATTACCGTAGCATTATCATTTTCAGTTTACATATATTTCGCTATTATACGCTTTTTGACAAAACTGTTGACAGTAAATCAAGGAGAAATCAGTACCCCATTCGTATCCGTCAATTTACTGGTAAATTAAAATTGTGATTAGTAAGAAAACATGTACCGAAAAAAATACTCCATTGTTTGAATAATAATTAGTTATACAGAGGTTATATTTATTCGTACACTGGACTTTTTTTCCTTATTTTTGTTGTTGTTTTTTTTTGGTGGTAAATAAGAATAAGGCAAAATATGCATCTGCCGTAATAACACTAGTGGTGCTGAACGGACAGCATACTACTATTACAGAAAGTATAGTCAGAGAAGTCAAGAAAGGAAATACAAACGTATATATATATATTTACATTGGAATTTGAGTGAATCGCTTTTCTTCTAACATTGGGATGTACAGTGTTTTTGTTCTGTTTTTTATGTAGTCCAACATTTCCTCAGGATGTGGCAGCTGGTTTCACTCCGACCCATCATCAGTTCCATCCAGCAACTTGCCCGGCAGGTTACTGTCTTACTGCTCTTTGACTTTTTTTCAGTAATTCATGAGCGTGAATACACAGCATAAATGGGATGTTGCCTTTTTTGTTGCCCTGGAAAGGTTTTTGAGCCCTTACTGCTTTTACCATTGGCTTAGCCATTAGTCGGTATTACAGTAAGTCTAGAGACAAAACGTAATTGATAAACTCAAAATGTTGAAAGGAAGCAAAATATTCACAGACTGTTTACCTAGGAAGTACAATATTTACAAACTGTTTGACCAAGTAAGGTCTTTATCAAGTTCCAGACAAGACGAAAACAGCACAGAAAACTTAATAATAGTTAAATAACTTAAATGCGTAAAGTAAGCAGACAATTAAAATGCCAAAAATTGATACATTTACTTCAATAGAAATACTGCTAAGGATAATACAACAAATAGTTGCAATACAATGTTCGTAAATGATAACAAGAAATGGCACCTGGGCCCGACGCAATAACAAATGAAATGATAACACACTTGGGACCAACAGGCAGACAGCGATTCCTGGACCTGATAAACCAATCGTGGACTCAAGGATTGTTCCCAAAAGAATGGAAGGAGGCAGAAATAATCCCAATCCTCAAGAAGAGAAAACCAAAAGAAAACAAAACAAGCTACCGTCCAATCAGCCTTCTAAGCTGTCTGAGAAAGACAATGGAAAGGCTAGTGAACAATAGGATGCTAACTTTCCTTGAGAAAAACAAAATCCTGTGGCTATAGAAAATACAGGAGTACCGACGACCAGACCGCTTATCTGACCCAGGAAATCGAGGATGCCTTTCAGAGGAAATGCAAACTATTGGCCACCTTCTTTGACCTGACTAAAACTTTTTGATAAAGTCTGGAAGAAAGGAATGATGCTCAAATTAGCGGGCTGCTGAATAAGGAGGAAAATGCTTGACTGGATCAAAGACTACCTCCACTCCCGATGTGCGAGAGAGGCTGGATCAAAGACTACATCCACTCACGATGTGCGAGAGTCAGGCTGGAAGAACACAGGAGCAAAATGGTCAAACTGCTTGAGGGGGTTCCCCAGGGAGGATCACTATCCCCTACCTTGTTTATCCTCTTCATTAATGATCTGCCAAAACAGTTCAAACCACACATCCACAAGGCACTCCATGCGGATGACCTGGCCATATGGACCCAGGCAGAAAACATTGGAACCGCAAAAGCAAGAATGCAGGAAGCAATTAATGCAGTAAAGAAATGGGCAGACTCCTGGGGTGTCATAATAAACAAAAGCAAGACCCTCTCAACACTCTTCTCGCTCTCTATAAAGCCAGAGCAGGTCGACCTTTATTTAGAAAATAGCCTACTTCCTAGAGAAAACAATCCTACATTCCTAGGAATGAGATATGACAAAAGATTAACATGGGGCCCACACATTGAGGAAACTCAAAAGAAGGCCACACTCAGATTAAGTCTGATGAAAAAACTGGCAGGGACAAATAAGGGCGCAGACGCAAACACAGTCAGACAGGTCTACACTAGATACGTACGGCCAACACTGTAATATGATATTGGTGGCTATGCAACAGTGGCAAAGACCAACCAACAGAAACTAGACAAGGCACAGAATACCGGACTCAGAATTATTACCGGAGATCTGCGAAGCACCCCAATTAGGGAACTCGAAGCGGTAGCAGGCCTCCAGAGCCTCGGTGAGCGCAGAAAAGGAAAAATACTAAGCCTGACAGAAAAATTCAAGCGTATGAATAACCATCCAATGCAGGGAAAAGTCAATGAATTAACAAAAAAAAACGTTTAAAAAGAACAAGCTTCAATCATCTATCAAAAGCCCTTACAGCCAGGAACAGTGACATCATATCAAAATGTCCAACGACATGGGAAATGATACAAGTGTATGAAAATACAGACCAACAGCCCAACTTCACGGTGGAAGTGAAAATACCAGGTATCGATAGAAAGGTGGAAGAAACAGACCATGCATTGAGATAAAAAAAAAAAACTAAAGCATATCGGAGACGCCTATCCTCAATCCATGTGGACGCACGTCTACACAGATGGATCATCAGAGGAAGCATTGAGGAAAGGAAGGGCGAGATTCGTCATATTTCTACAGGATGGAACCGTTATAGAAAAATCAACTGCTGCCGGGGAGCCCTCGACAAATCTAAGAACAGAGCAACAGGCAATAATTGAAGCATTCAAACTATTGGAAGAAAAGGGGTTAAAGGATAACAGAATAGTGTTTTTGTGCGACTGCATGGAAATTTTGCAGGTCACACAAAGAGAACCACGAAATAGTTTGGAAAGGGAACTGATATGCCAGCTAAACAAACTTTCAGAGCACAATAAAATCACCCTCCAGTGGATTCCAGCTCAGTGCGGCATACACGGGAATGAATGGCCGGACAGCCAGGGAAGGAAGACAAAGAGAACAATTCACCCACCCAGTGTCATTGCTAGAAATCAAAGCAAACATCAAAAATATAAACAGCAGTGGATAGAGAGAACAAACAGTAAATACCCACATGACCCAATCAATAGACTGAATAGAAAACAGTATACCACGATTGTTCGTCTCAGAACAGGTCATTGCAGACTAAATGCACACATGCATAAAATGAAAGCAGTACAGACTGCACAATGCATATGTCAGAGAGGACCCCAGACTCCAAAACACATCCTGCAAACATGTCCACTGCACCAAGACTCCCGTGAGAAGACCTGGCCCGAGGAGAGGAACATACAATACAAACTGTGATGAACCATTGAGGACCTGCTACTGACGTGTCACTTCATGGATGCATGCCATCTGGTGGCATAAAACGAGCATGCGAAACCGAACGCAAAGTAGAAGAAGAAGAAGAAATGTTGATAATGTTGTTATTGTTATTCTCGAGAATAGCATTTCAATCTTTCGAATTTCTCAACGACTAATTCACTACAACGTGCAACAAAACAATGCACGGTAAAAGATCTATTAAGAATTGTTAAATGGGGCGGATTTTACATCTCAAAAAGTAGATGCGATAAATAGGCGTTTTGGCAATCTCTCACCAATTTTTCATGTCATTTTCATGTCATTTTTCATGTCATTTACTACAGAGGAAAATATGATTGAAAACGTTACCGTAGGGGAACTGTTTGGCTCAAGTGACCATCAAATCATCCGATGGGATCTTATTGCAGGGAAAGAAGTGAACATAAACACGCGAACATATGACTACTCTAAGACAGATGTTAAGAGGATGAAAGAGGCAGCGAACCACATAATCTGGGAAGATATTGTCAGAGGAACAGATGTTGAACAGGAGTGGGTGAGTTTTAAAGCAGTTCTCGAAACGCTAAAAGAGGAATGTGTTCCATATAGGGAAGTAAACCCCAAGCGTAAAAAGTGGATCACTAAAATTGTAGTTAAATGTAGAAGAGCTAAAAATAAAGCATGGAAAAAATATATAGAGGCAGGTAAATCAAAAGAAACATATTTAAAATATTTGGACAAGCAGAACATATCTCAGAAAGCAAATAAAACAGCAAAAATAGACTTCGAAAAGAAACTTGCTCAGAGGATCAAGACTGATAGTAAAAGCTTCTTCTCTGATGTTAGAAATAAACAAAGATCAAAGGACAAAGTAGGCCCTCTCAAAGACAGTACAGGGAAAAAAATTAGTGAAAATAGGGAGGCAGCAAATCTACTCAATCACTACTTTGGCACAGTGTACACAAAAGAGGACTGCTCCAAGATCCCAGAGCCTGTAGATATTTTTCAAAGAGACATGGATACAGCAGGATTAGGATCAATCTGTATTACAGAGGAAATGGTTTTTAAAAAATTGGAGGGGTTGAAAGTGGATAAATGTCCAGGTCAAGATGGTATTCATCCAAAATTGCTGTTTGAAATTAGAGACCAATTAGCAAAACCATTGGCTATATTATGTTCTCAATCACTTGCACAAGGGATTGTTCCACGGGATTGGAAAGATGCGGGAGTGATCCCCTTATTCAAAAAAGGCAAAAAGGCAGATCCAGCAAACTATAGACCTGTGAGCTTAACGAGCATAGTCTGTAAATTGTTAGAGTCAATAATCAAAGAAAACTTTGTAATGCATTTAGACAAATTTAATCTAATTAGAAATAGTCAGCATGGGTTTACCAGAGGGAGATCATGCTTAACAAATCTATTAGAATTCATGGAGGCGGTTACCAAAATGTTAGATAAAGGGGAGCCAGTGGATGTTATTTATCTGGATTTTGCAAAGGCCTTTGATAGAGTACCTCATCAAAGATTATTTCGAAAATTAAAATCACATGGAATAGGTGGGGAAGTTGCCAAATGGATTGAAAATTGGTTAACGGGAAGAAGGCAAAGGGTGGGTATAAATAAGGAGTACTCTGAGTGGTGTGAAGTGAAAAGTGGAGTGCCACAGGGCTCGGTTTTGGGACCAATTTTGTTCTTGATATATATAAATGATTTGGACATAGGTATGGGATCCATTATTGCAAAATTTGCTGATGACACGAAACTATGCAGTAGTGTCTCATCTAAAGCAGAAGTAGATATATTGAGGTCGGATTTAGATAAAATTCGAGAATGGTCCGTAATCTGGCAAATGGAGTTTAATGTAGATAAATGTACAGTCATCCACATGGGTAGATCCAATATGGAACATAATTACAGAATGGGAGAGAACAATATTAGAAAGATAGATAAAGAAAGGGACTTAGGGGCTATAATAGATCACACATGTAAGGTGAGGGAGCAAGTTCAGGTAGCAGTAAAAAAGGCAAATGCAATGTTAGGGATGAGAAAAAGAAATATTAAACAAAGGAGCAAGGAAGTGATAGTCAAACTGTATAAAGCATTAGTTAGACCTAGATTGGAGTACTGTGTACAGGTGTGGAGTACTTATCAGAGAGGGGATATAGACATGCTGGAGAGAATACAAAAAAGAGCGACAAAGCTGATAGTGGGATTCCAGAATTACAGTTATGAAGAAAGATTAAAAAGAACTGGCCTTCAGTGTCTAGAAGAGAGAAGAATTCGTGGTGACTTAATACAGGTGTATAAGATGATCAGAGGAATGGATAAAGTGGACTATAACAAGTTTTTTAAAGTACAACCACCAACAAGGACAAGAAAGCACAGCTACAAGTTGACTAAGGAGAGGTCCAGATTAGATATTAGGAAGTATTTCTTTAGCCAGAGAGTAGTGAATGCTTGGAATGCATTGCCAAGTGAGGTGGTGGAGGCTGGGACGGTCAATGCATTTAAGAACAGATTGGATGCGTACAGCTTCTAGAGGAAGGTGTTGTAAATGGAACTGGTTGTATACAGACTCTGCAGAGTCTTCTAAACCAGTATAAAGACGTTAAGTTAGTTAAGTTATTAATAGTATTCCAATCTCTCCCAGTCAGAGAGTTTAACTGGAGCCTCAGTCGTGGCGCGGTTTAGTTTGCTCAGTTTTAAACAGGAATACTTTGGTAAAGGAAATAGTGAACGAAGGGACATGGTCATTCTACCTCGCAACAGCTGAGACTCCCTACAATCAAGTACTCAAATATATATATCTCTTCATCTACGACAGACTGTATCTTATATTACTAGTACAAGCTACGATATGGGACAATGTTTCAGAGAGATGTATCTTAGGAAAGTACAAACTACCATATAGGACAACGTTTCAGAGACATCAGTATCTTATTCTTCAACTGTTAAGGTTAGTTGACTAGCTATACGTCTACTGACTTTGCTTGTTCTACCTCAAATCGGTATCAGGTTATTGTTTTTATAGTTTGCGAATGACGCGATTGCGTCGTGAACTCACTCATTTTAATCGTACAGTTCATTGTTCTTACTGTTATATTTAATACATTTATTTTGTCTTTTAAGAGAGCCGAAGAAACAAAATAGAACAAATATTAAAAGACCTATGACTAAAAATGTGTGGATAGCTTGTCGACAGTTGACAGCACTTTCTGAGTTATTGCGCGCAGCACCTGTTGCGTTTACATTGTTCTTTTATATACTAGATGGGGAGTTAAGAAAGTAATGCACCACATCGCTTTTCCTAGCTAATAACAACAATAGAAGCATGAAATTATGCACACTTTAGATATGGCATGTGTCAATTGTGTGTATCAATTTGCGCCGCAATCAGCCAAATAATACCACTGCAGAAAACCGTTGAAATGGAGCATGCTAGCAACTTGCGTTATAAGCAGCGAATTGTGATAGAATTTCTTGTTGCACAGAAGAAAACGGTTGTAAACATTCACAAGCGTCTCTGTAATGTGTATGGAAGATTTGTAGTGGACAGGAGTACAGTTAGTTGCTGGGTTCAGAGAATCAAAGAATCAGGAAGTGTAGATACGGAGCTGCTTGATCGTCCGCGAAGTGGACGTCCTGTCACAGCCACCAACGCCGAAATGTTGAAATACGCTGAGAACATTATTCTTACTGACAGGCGAATCACTAGTCAACAACTGGCTTTATAGCTGTCAATCAGCATTGGTAATGCAAATGCAGTTATACAAATTCTCGGATTTTCTAAGGGTTGCGCAAGATGGGTTCCTCGAAGTCTCACAAATGACCACCGTTTGCAAAGGAAAACATCTTCTGAATTGTTGGAGCGTTTCAATAATGATGGAGATAATTTTTGTTTGCTAATAACCATGAAGGTGACAAAACCTCGGCACATCATTTTGAGCCTGGGATAAAATGTTGTTTTGTCCATGGGGGGGGGGGGGGGGGGGGGGGGGGGGTTGTCTCACTCGTAATCGCCTTTAAGTAAAATTCCAGACAACTCATTCAGCTGGAAAGATCATGATCACTGTCTTTTGAGACATTGAATGTGTGATTCTTGTTGATGTTGAGCTAAGAGGAGAGACAATAAATTTTCAATCTTACATTAAGACATTGAAAAAATTCAATCGACGTTTCCGCACAGTTGAGCCGCACAAAAATCCAACAGACCTGCTTCTCTCTCCTTCACGACAATGCGCGCCCTCACACAAGTCTGGCAACATGGGAAGCATTCACCAAATTGGGTTAGACTGTACCCTCTGATTTTAATCTGTTTGGGCCTCTCAAAGATGCAGTCGTGGGACAAAGTTTGAAGATGATGAAGTGATTCTTTGAGCCAAGAAATGGCTACATGATCAAAACAACATCTGGTACGGGCTAGGAACACATGTACTTGTTTCTCGCTGGGATAAAGCTGCACATGTTGATAGGGATTATGTTGAATAATATATATGTTTACATGTCATATCCATATATATTGTTTGGAAATGTCATGCTTTTTGAATAAACAGCTCATGACAAATACCATGTGGTGCATTACTTTCTGAACGCTCCTCGTACTTTCAATATATACAAGTTAATTTTTCAGTTGAGGTGGGAAAATAGGTGTCATTTTAAATATTCAAACGGCTTCATTTTAGATATTGTCAGATTTAGCTATTGGTCACAATGAAGTCCTTGAATTATTTGCAGCAATAACTGTTTTTTCCCCAACTAAACATGTAAAATAACGTTGCTCTTGTCTTATTTTGGGTAGTATATGTTCAGCTTTTTTGTTTCAATGCTTCTGTTGTGTGAGCAGACGAATGTATTACATTAACGTACGTCCATCACATGTTGTGTATACCTGTGTAAATCCCTCTACGTTAGAAGGTTTCCCAACACTTGAGAACACATATCTCGCAGATTCCTCTAATCCTGATGAGCTTGAAACGAAGCTCTACAAACACCTTCCGAAATATTAGAGATATAGGAATAACTTGGTTCTCATCGATTTGTGAAGAATAAGAGGAAACAAAAGAAATACATAGCTAAGAAAATGAAGACAGCAAACGAGAAGTAAATATATTTATATTGGACAGAGTATTAGCGCTTTGTTAGAGCACTAGTTTTTCATGGCAAAGGTTATGAATTCAACTATCGCTCCAGTCGACTCAGCTGTAAATTTGTAACTGGTTGACGACTAGGGAAGGCTGTTTAATGCCTACAAAGAGTAAGTTTACTGTTTTGTGCGCCCTGAAAAGGACGTTAAGTGGTGGGCTATATTAGCTTTTCTCACATCCAGAACATACTGGTGAAGGTGGACCTCGGTCCTCCAGTCGGTTGTGCCATGCTTGGCTTCATTTGCGTGGCGCTCACTACTACCGGGATCACATCGATCCACATCTCGTCAGTCAGGCTGCCTTGAAAACAACATGTTTCCAGGGAACGCTACATGGAAGAGAGATTGTGATCTTATTCAGTGTATTGTTCCTGACCCTAACACGACGTCATGGTCAGTATGTTGTACCTGACTGGACTAGCGTATCAGTTTCCCACTAGGGAAGGTAAAAGGCAACGAGGAGGTGGCTTATTACAATCAAAGCTCCAACACTTCATCCGTGACCCCAGTGTATGCTTTAAGACTACCTTTA
Organism: Ariolimax columbianus; assembly: GCA_036924085.1. NCBI lineage: Eukaryota > Metazoa > Mollusca > Gastropoda > Stylommatophora > Arionidae > Ariolimax > Ariolimax columbianus. Next base: position 115,318,813 of record JAVGWX010000001.1, on the reverse strand, counting down.
ATGTTTATGTATGTGTGTATGTATGTATGTTTGTGTATATATAGCTACGATCAATGTTACCCTTATCCAGCCTTCCCATTTACTGTTAGTCAAATTTGCCATTTTCTTTCATTATAAAGATTATGTCATCACAATTTCCATCACTGTACTTGTTATTGCACAGGAACATAAGTAAATGTTTCAATAACTAAGTATTTGTAGATCAGTGCATGATAAACCATTGACCTTTGGCTACTTTTATATATATGTCAAAACTAATTTGTTTTTAAATTATGAATGTTCAATTAGCTATGTCAAGCATACATACATTGTGTAGTGTGGAATTGTGTTTGCTTGTTCAAAATAACATGTGTATGATGTATGTTTACCTTAGTTTTTTTCCTTCTTTTATTCCTTAGGGGTGAAAAAGCGATCTGGCGAGACAAATGCATTCCTCGTGAAGATGTGCTATTCCCGAGTTTAAACACAAATACACACAATTATACACAAATATGGCAGTAATAGTCGCAAACAGCAGCTGCTGTCATTCATGAAGTATTTATAAAAACAATTTTTTAAAACACTGTCAATACTGCAGCGAGCTGGTTATGTTTGTTTATTTCACACCAACAGAAAAACAACATATGCCATACTGGGATTTAACCGCTGCCCTCATTGTCGGCAGGCAAGCGTCCAAACCATTCAGCCACGCGCTTCTCATGAAGTCTTAGAAGTTTTAATCATCACCTCAATTTATGAGGTGAGATGGACGGTTTATATCTTTGTTGACGTTCCTTCCCTACACCAAGCCATGTATCCATTCACCGCTGGATCAATTGCAACGTTGGTGTAATACGAATTCAGCCCGGTACTTTAGCTATAGGAAGCAATGTACGCTTAATATGTATAGATTTGGGCCTGTACTCAAATGCCCGCAATTGTTATTTTTAATATTTCAGTCTGAAAGAGCGTGCTTATTTTCAACACAGCAACACAAACTTGTGATATATAATTTATCTCTTTAAAAAATTGAGAACGAAGTGGAAAATGGCTTATAGAAACGACTTCATTGGACATGGTCGGTCCCATATAGACTCAGTCCCTTTCATTGCTGATAATGCCGTTGACAGAGCACGATCTCTGTAGGTTTCGCGGCTGATCTGCATAGTTTCCTCCGACTTCGTCAGGAACTTATTTACAACTGGGCCGACTGGGAGAAATCGCTATATATTGCAAAAAAAACCACTACATCCTTGGTCAAACTGAGCCGTCCAGACTTTAATATAGTACATTGGAGGTGTGAACACAGCTCACATCCTCTAGCCCCCACATTCATCTTAATATAGAGATATAGTTGTAAACATACACTTCTATCAGTAATGGCCCATGGAATGTAAAAATTATTTTTTTGTGTTGCTCCTGCGCTTGAATACAATATATATATATTGATTTTAAAGTGTTATTATTAGTGAAGTGGAGGTCAAATCCCTGAGCAATGGAAACGGTGAAAAGTAATTTTGATTCACAAAAGAGGAAAGATAGACATACAAGCGAACTACCGTCCGATCTGTTTGCTTCCATCCATGTACGCACGTCTCACAAGAGTTGCTGTGAACACATTCGTGAAAAAACTTGATAACAATCAACCACAAGAGAAGGTAGTGTCCTTAACTGCCAACCACATTTATACGATCAACTTGGTAATGGAAAGGGCACGGAAAGTACTTACGCCTATGTGTCTTGTGTTTGTGGGCTGAAAAAGACTTCGGCCGCGATCAATAACGTGCGAAATCACGGCATTAAAGTAATGTTTTATCAGCTGATAGAAGTGATAAATGAGGTCTGCTTAACAGAGATTACCAAAATGTATTGACCAATCAACATACCAATACAACGCACTTTCGTCAGGGCGACACAATGTCTCCAAAACTCTCCACATCGGCGCTTAGATGACGTTTTTTTTAGAAAACTAACTTGGGAATCAACACAGACGGAGAGACGTTCACCGACTTAGGGTTTTCTGGCGGCATTGTCATTCTCAATAATAACGCCAGAGAGGCTAAGAAATAAGCTCAGCTCAGCAGCAAGTAAAGCAATACGTGAATCAGCAACGGAATCGGCAAGCGAAGCAGCCAGCGAAGCAGCAAGCAAGGCAACGCAATTACAAACTTAAACATGACAACAAATCGTGAGATTCACACGGTAAAGCAGCAGGTTGTTCACACGGTAACTTAGCAGGTTGTTCAAACGGTAACTTAGCAGGCTGTTTACCCGGTAAAGCAGCAGGTTGTTCACACGGTAACTTAGCAGGTTGTTCACGCGGTAACTTAGCAGGTTGTTCAAACGGTAAAGCAGCAGGTTGTTCACACGGTAACTTAGCAGGTTGTTCACACGGTAAAGCAGCAGGTTGTTCACATGGTAAAGCAGCAGGCTGTTCACACGGTAACTGAGCAGGTTGTTCACACGGTAACTTAGCAGGTTGTTCACACGGTAAAGTAGCAGGTTGTTCACACGGTAACTTAGCAGGTTGTTCACACGGTAAAGTAGCAGGTTGTTCACACGGTAGCTTAGCAGGTTGTTCACACGGTAGCTTAGCAGGTTGTCCACACAGTAACTTAGTAGGTTGCTCACACGGTAAAGCAGCAGGTTGTTCACACGGTAACTTAGCAGGTTGTTCACACGGTAAAGCAGCAGGTTGTTCACACGGTAAAATAGCAGGTTGGTACAGCTTCAACCGTGTCAAACTTATATTTCAGCAGTATGACAAAGCAAGAGCTCACACCTTCAACAGCATGCTATTTTAGCCACCGTTTATATATTTTGGATACCATGAAAAGCAGATGCAGGTAATATGTTTAGATCCACAAAGGACAGCGGCGTGAAACATCGGGCGACAAACCGAATACTAAGCTACTACGCTATTAAGAAAATTCAAATTGGCCAGACATGTGGTGCCTATACGCCTGACAACAAATGAACACTAAAATGAACGTCCTGATGGCCCTACAACATTCAGCGCCCACATGAGATGGAGAAATGGTCGAAGTAAAGCGCTTGTGCCAGCGTGGTACTCAAAGCGAAATTTCGCTACCTGGCGTCAGATACTTTATATATCCGAATGAATACCAAAATGGCTAATTGCAGTTACATTATATTCTAGATTCCACGTATGATTTCTTCTGTTGTAATCTTACAATATATTTAAATACACTCAACACTACATTTCCGAGAGAAACTATGTGAATATTTAAACTTTTTGTGAAAGTGAATGTTTGCAAAATTAAAATACAACTTTTCAGAAATCAGATGTTAACAAGTGTACTATATCATGTTTCATACTTTTACACAAAGATATCCATCAATACAAACACACCAAGCTAGGAGACAAATATGCTACGTACATACATGATCTGATTAAGGATTTGACAGAAGACTCACATTGTCTAAAGAATAAGAGTCAATAGATGATGACTAAAAATAGGATCACAGTGGAACCAGCTTATTTGTAATTCCAATTACAGTAGCTAATCTTCCCTGTCCGACAGATGACATCTATAGAACTGAGAAACCAGTCCGCAGCTGTTGTACAGAAGCATTAACAGTGAATAGTGCAAAGATGTATTGAAGCTGCAGTGAAAACGTTCATCAGCTTTGGCAGTCCGTACATTTGTGAGCAAGTGTTCTATGTCGTGAATATAAACAAAACGATGCAATTTTCTTGGCTGAAAAATTATCATTTGGATTACATTTTGAAGACGTTACTGCAGATATGACCTCAGAATATAACAAGCTAGTTGCTGAAACGTGATGTAATACCTCTCTTGAAGCTTGTGAGATGATTAAGAAATAAGATCATTTAAATGAAAGTATTGTAATGACAGTATTCTTCAAGTAAACATTCTAAAGAAATGATCGTTTCCAATATAATTTTGCCTGGAATTAGAATATAATTTGGAGAAATACATTATTAATATTTTTATCATTTTCATCATCACCAACAATTTTGATATCATTGTCCGTCAAGAAATATGATGTGACAGTAATCGTCGCAAACCTCATTTATTTTTCTTACTGCAGTTTGGCCCATTTCACGTAACAAGCTGTGAAGGGCTGGTATACTATTTATATATCTGTTCTTTAAATCCACACGACTACGATACACTAAGCAGGCTTTTGACATGTGTAAAGGATGCGGTGTGCAAGGCCACAAGGTTGAGTCTTTTACATTAAAGGGGTTAGACCACACTTTAGGCTCCACTCTTACGACATTGTATCAGTGTAGTTGTGGGCCTAATCTCGCTAGTCATGAACATCCTTTCCATCAAACACTGAGGATGATAGGTCTGACCAACACTGAGGATGATAGGTCTGACCAACACTGAGGATGATAGGTCTGACCAAATCTGAGGATGATAGGTCTGACCAAATCTGAGGATGATAGGTCTGACCAACACTGAGGATGATAGGTCTGACCAAATCTGAGGATGATAGGTCTGACCAACACTGAGGATGATAGGTCTGACCAACACTGAGGATGATAAGTCTGACCAACACTGAGGATGATACGTCTGACCAACACTGAGGATGATAGGGCTGACCAACACTGAGGATGATAGGTCTGACCAACACTGAGGATGATAGGTCTGACCAACACTGAGGATGATAGGTCTGACCAACACTGAGGATGATAGGTCTGACCAAATCTGAGGATGATAGGTCTGACCAAATCTGAGGATGATAGGTCTGACCAACACTGAGGATGATAGGTCTGACCAAATCTGAGGATGATAAGTCTGACCAACACTGAGGATGATAGGTCTGACCAACACTGAGGATGATAAGTCTGACCAACACTGAGGATGATACGTCTGACCAACACTGAGGATGATAGGTCTGACCAACACTGAGGATGATAGGTCTGACCAACACTGAGGATGATAGGTCTGACCAACACTGAGGATGATAGGTCTGACCAACACTGAGGATGATAAGTCTGACCAACACTGAGGATGATAGGTCTGACCAACACTGAGGATGATAGGTCTGACCAACACTGAGGATGATAGGTCTGACCAACACTGAGGATGATAAGTCTGACCAACACTGAGGATGATAGGTCTGACCAACACTGAGGATGATAGGTCTGACCAACACTGAGGATGATAGGTCTGACCAACACTGAGGATGATAAGTCTGACCAACACTGAGGATGATAGGTCTGACCAACACTGAGGATGATAGGTCTGACCAACACTGAGGATGATAGGTCTGACCAACACTGAGGATAATTGTCTGACAAGTTAGAGAGAGGAACACCACATACATGTATACAAATGTGAACAATTACAAGAGCATTGCAAACAGTTTATGGCGGTCATTTCATTTTGATAATCTCAGTTCAGTATTTCTTGTCGTAATAGTGTAATCTGACAGACCTGATGTTATTCACCTGCTATTAACGTTGTCTGTCTCCTCAACGACTGCCCTTCACCCTACCCTCTAGTATGGTCTTCAACAAGGAGGTATGTCTTGCTATATTGCCAACAAAACTTAACTGTCTAACCCTGACTTCAGTCATTAATTCTATTTTCAACCCCAATGTTTTCAACACCTCCACATTTTTTTCTTCTCTTTCCAAGAAATTGGACTCAATCTTCTATATTTCCACATTTCTAGGGTTTCAAACTCTTTTGAAGCGTGTTATTCAGTGTCCATGTTTCTGCGCCATAAGGTAGTGACGTAAATACATAACACTTGACAAATCTCATTTTTCAATTTATGATTTATCTGTTTAGATGTCAGAATGTGTTGCTTGTTGCTGACTACCTTCTTGGGCATACCTATTCTCTTTCTGAATACTTTTTTCACGGCTGCCATCTTATGTTATTAAATGATATCGATAGAAAAAAACTCTGCACCTGTTCCAGTAATTGATCTTTTATTTTTATCTTCATACAAGGTTCCTTGTATTTTTCCCAAGTTTCATATTCTTTGTTTTCTTTATGTTTTTGTCTAATCCAAACTCTTGACTTATTTTGTATATTGTTGTCACAAGCTACTGCAATTCTTGCTCACTTGTTGCCATCAAAATTGTATCATCCGCATATCAATGGATAATATATATATATACATATAATGTCTGGCATGTTAATTGAAGTTTTGAATGAAGAAATGAGTTAAGAGCGCTTTGTTACTCGAGGGAGACAACCATGTAAATTACCTCAGTATTTTTCAGTTGTCTCTCTTTATAAATGACAATTATCTTAACAAATGTGGATAATATATTACTGTTAATGCATTTAATGTTTACCTAGCCATTCTAAACGGCCCGCGTTAGCCGTTACAATAAATACTTGTTGCCTTTAGTCACACTTCATGGATTTCAGTTGAACATGCTTATGTGCTTCAAGCAGTCGTAGACAGCTAGTATTTCTCATTATTTGTAAATGCTACTCGTATAAAAATGGGACGGTAAAACTGAGACGAGTGATGTATAGCGCTTACTGACCAAAAACAATTGTATGTATCGTTTCAAGGGGATAAGTACGTATTATAAAGAACGGCGAATTAGGAGATCGAGTATCGTTAGTTGAGGTCAAGAAGATGAGCCACATTATAAATAGCATCAGCAGCAGTTCTATTTTTACAAGCGTTTATTTAACTTCACTTGGCCGTTATCCGTTTGCTTGGATTTCTATATTTCTTGTTTTAAGCAATTTCCCAATAACCAAGAGAGCTGAAATTGTTCTTCTTCTTCTGCTTCTACCTCTACACCTTACGGTAGAAGAGGAACGACTAAGTAAGTAAGTAAGTCTTCTGCTTCTTCTGCGTTCATTCTCAATCTCCAGATACCAAGCCCTGGACAGTATTTTGCAAGTAGCATGATGAAGTCCAGAGAACGTAATACGTTGTGTAGCTATTTTACAGCTTGGCTGCGATATTTTCACCTTTGGGTCCGACACATCCGTCTTCAACAGGCTGAAATTGTGTACACAGTCTCAATTAGTGCAACGTATTAATCTATCAAATTATGATAGTTTCTAGAATGACCTGTCCTTAAATAAAGTACTTTTAAAATTCAAGTTTCAGAGTGAAGCAACTAAGTGGAAAAGGAGGACGCTTTCGCTGAGATGAAAAGTCACGAACCACTAAAGGTAAACATTGAAGATGACGCGGTGGAAGAAACTCATGTAGTCCCTAAAACAAAAGAAGTCTTAAAATAAATACAAGCTTTGTACCGAAACTGTCTTTGTTTACTTGTTCCAGGTGAATCAGACAAATAACGTCATGCTAGAGCCGGATAGAACTGATTGTAAACAGAAGGTAGAAGTCAACTGGGTCAGCGTAGAAAGATAAGATATATGCATCCTAAACACAGGAGAGAGAAATATAGAGGAAGAGTGTAGATTTAGTTTAGCTACATAATTGAATTGGCTGGATACCTTAACATGTACGAAGACAACATGTTTGTGTATTTATTACAATCTATGAATCCATGAAATAAATTTGTTTGTTTAGTTCAATAAACACCAATATAGCTGACAACGTTTTGTTTATTCATTGTTGTGAATGTGCTGGATATCTTTGATTGTGCATGTAAATATATGAATGGTATATCGTAGAATTAGAGGCGTTGTTGTAAACTTTTTCAGCTTGTTTCAGATGGCGAGTGACTAGCATCCTTCCTTGTTTTCTGGCCTTCCTATATTCAGCATGGTAGACTGGCATATATCGAGACCGAGGATTAAGTAAGTAACTTTGCTTTGGAAGATGAGTGCTCTCTAACTACTCTGCTATTCATACACAGAATATGCAGGTACTTCGTTTTTAAGCTCATTGTGTATATCACACACTGTATCTGGCTTTAAATAAAAGGAAACTGATAGTATAGTCCATCGATCAATCAATCAACCAATTGGTTGTATACGCATTGCTTAAACTTGACTGCATGATTGTTTTACTGGTTGGTTGGTTGATTGATTTATCGATCGTTTATGCCATTTAATTAATTCCTGAACAATCACTGAATCATACATTAATAGATGGACAGGACAACAGGCCGTATCACATTCCGATAATTAAAAATGGTGTAATAACAAAATTACGCATCTTCAGAATGTAATAGTTTGATAATATTCTTTTCATTGATTTTACAAATTCTTAAAAGTTACTTTACCCAAAAAAATGTCAATGAGAACGGCATTTTTTCAGTGTTTACGTTAAAAAAAAGATGACACAGCAAGCGGGTTATTCACTAAAGAAAAAACAATCGGGTAACATCTCATTTGCAGGAACTAGCAAGAGTGAAACTCAATCTCCATCCATCGAGCGACTGTATATATCTAAATCACATGGTTAAAACGCTTTACAAGCGGCACCATCAAACAAGTCACCTTGGCAGTATGACATCCCTGCCAAACTAGTCAAGGCAGCAAAAGATGTTAGGATAACCTAGTTTCACAGACTGTATAACCTAATTTGGATTAAACGAGAAACGCTAGCAGATTAGAGAAGTGTAAAAATTCTCGCCATATAGAATAACGGGCCTCGAAAGAGACTACAAAATATAGACGAATGTCGTTAATTAATATACTGGAAAAAAATTATGTAAAAATACTATTAAAAAGACCGCCCAATCATAGAACCGCAGCTTTGCCAACCATATATGAAATTAAGGGAAACATGAGCTGCACAGATGTAATCTTCGAAGTCAGGCGAGTAATTGAGAAAACAATAGAGTTCGATCAGACACTACACGTAGCTTTTGTGGACCATGCGAAGGTATTCGATCGAGTCAATAGATACCAACTGGGCACAATATTATAATGTGTGGAGTAAATAAACATTTGACTAACCATTGTAAAAGTCTTTATGTAAATAGCCAATACACGGTACCAACAAACGCAGAATATTCCTAAAAATGTCACGTTAGGGCCAATGTACGGCAAGGGTGGGTACTATTTCCTGTACTGTTTATCACATTTGAAGAAACAATGTGAAAAAAAAGTCTACATTTGTGGGGAAAACAACCTCGGTGATCACTTGAATTAACTTTTCTTTGCTGATGATCAAGCAAAAATAGCAACCTCAGAAAACCAACTGCTGGAACATATAAACAAACTTCATGAGGTCTGTACGGATTACAGTATGAAAACCGGAGTTATGATAATTGCACGAAAAAAATGGAAAAAACAATGTTCATACAACACCAACAACTAAAACATCAGACACATTTCATGTACTTGGGTAACATAATCTCAGCAGGTGGCAAAGGCGACACCGAATCTCAAAACAGATGTAATAAAGCAAGTCAAATCATTGGGCAAATGTGACAAATATGACTATGCAGCACGTGACTAAAAAAATAACGCTATACAACACAATATGTCTACCCCCATTGTGCTATAATTGCCAGAATTGTATATTTACAAACAAAGATAAAAAGAAACATCGTAGTAACAAAGGCGAAAAGCAAGCTCAGAATGATAGGGGTAGCAAGAATAGTTAGAATCAGAAATGAAGATATTAGGAGACAATTAAGTACAACACCAGTGTTAGACCTCATCAAGAGACAGCAAACCAAATGGTACCCTCACGTGACACGTCAAACACCAGATATCATCGTTCAGGAAGAAATGCTATACAGATACAATGGATACAACGTCAAGCGCTGTTAACGCAAAAGATGGATAGCACAAATAACAGAAGCGGTAAAGCTCTGGTGTACCAAACACATACTAGTCCCCCGGTCAAGAAATCTCGATAGCGCTGAAAGGCATAGCCATGACTTAAAGCGAAAGAGAGGAAGAAGAAGGTCCACAAAAGCGACAGCTGAAATACGTTAAAGAACGTTTATCTCGGGATGTGTCTCTTCAAAAGGCTTGGCATTTTCACACAATATACATGGATATGTCATGTAAACATCTGTATTATTTAACATAATCCCTATCAAATTGTACACATTTATGCCAGCGCAAAACAAGAACATGGTTTCCTAGCCCGTACCAGATTTTGTCTTGATTAAGTTGCCATTTTCTTGGCTGCATGAATCACATCTTCATTACCTTCAAACCGTTTCCCACCGTTTCTTTGAGTGGACTAATTAGATGCAAATCAGACGGTGCCACATCGTGACTATAGGGTTGATGGTGTAGTACAGTCCAACCCAATTTGGTGATTGCTTCACGTGTTGCTAGACTTGTGTTAGGCCGCGCATCGTCGTGAAGAAGAAGCAGGTCTGCTGGATTCTTGTGTTGCCAGACTTGTGTTAGGTCGCACATTGTCGTGAAGAAGAAGCAGGTCTGCTGGATTCTTGTGTTGCTAGACTTGTGTTAGGCCGCACATTGTCGTGAAGAAGAAGCAGGTCTGCTGGATTCTTGTGTTGCCAGACTTGTGTTAGGCGGCGCATTGTCGTGAAGAAGGAGCAGGTCTGCTAGATTCTTGTGCGGCCGAAACTCTGCGCAACGGTGATTGAGTTTTTTTTCAATGTCTTAATGTAACCTTGCGAATTTATTGTCTCTCCTGTTAGTATCACATCCACAAGAATCACACCTTTAATGTCCCAAAAGACAGTGATCATGATCTGTCCAGCTGAAGGGGTTGTCTTGAATTGTTTTCTTCGTGATGATTGCGGGTGATGCTCCTCCGTGGAAATTCTATTTGTCTCAGGCCCAAAATATGGTGTCCATGTTTCGTCAACTGTAACGATATTAGCAAAAAAAGTTATCACCATCATTATTGAAACGCTCCAACAATTCAGAAGAAATTGTTTACCTTTGCAATCGGTGGTCATTTGTGAAACTTCGAGGAACCCATCTTGCGCAAAACTTAGAAATTCTGCAGGTTTTTATAACTGTATTTGCACTACCAATGCTGATTAACAGCTGTAAGGCCAGTTGTTGAGTAGTGATTCACCTATCAGTAAGAATAATGCCCTCAGCGTATTTTAACATTTCTGAGTTGATGGTTTGACAGGAAATCTACTGTGCGGCCGATCAAGCATCTACGAATCTACACTTCCTGATTCTTTGATTCTCTGAACCCAGCGACTAACTGTATTCCTGTCGATTACCAAACATCCATACGCATGACGTAGTCGTTTGTGAATGTTTCCTTCTCTCCAACAAGAAATTATATCACAATTCGCTGCCTAAAACGCAAGTTGCTAGCATGCTCCATTTCAACGGCTTAGTGCAGTCATATTATTTGGCCGATTGCGGTTCAATTTGGTACACACAATGGACACTTGCGATTTTTAAGTGTGCAAAATGACATGTTTCTATTTTTATTATTAGCTGAGAAAATTGATGTGGCAACAGTCTCGATAAACAGCAGATTTTCTCACAATTTTTATTGTTCTTGTTATCTCCCTTTATCCAGGTAATTCTGAAAGTCAAGGGTTGTGTCATTGGAGACACTGTTGTCGGGGATGAAGTGTTAAATAGTTCATTGTACTGGTTCACACAGCTTGAAAATTTGATGGGATGACTTAACTTCCTCACTGTCTTCCCTGTAATCTAGGTAACTATTTACAGCTGACTCGTTTGAAGCGTGATGAAAACGAAGAAGAACGATGTGCATTTGCTATAAGAAGCGAGCGCACTACTACTGTGCTGCTCAGAATATAGGGTTCAAAATATTAATTTTCCTGTAATCTGCTCGTTCTGTGGTCTAATTTCGTTTGCTACATTATGAATATGAAGATTAGTCGATTGATTAGTAATGTTCGCGACCTATCTATCTATCTATCTATCTATCTATCTATCTATCTATCTATCTATCTATCTATCTATCTATCTATCTATATGTCTATCTATCTATCTGTTTATCTATTTATCTATCTATCTATCTATCTATATATCTTTCTATATATTTATCTATCTATCTATATATCTATTTATCTATCCATCCATCCACCCATCCACCCATCCATCCATCCATACATCCATAGATCTATCTATTTATCTATCTATCTATCTATCTATCTAATACATTCGTTGTAAATAGTTACATTTCGTTAATATTAATGAACTCGGAAAGGGCATTTATTAGTTCTCTCTTGCAACTTTTGGTGTAGAGTGTGATGAGGTAGCCTCTTAAGTTTTTCAAACTGAGTAAGGGATCTGTATTTTCTACCTGTGAAGTGAGCCTCGTGATGTAAGAATAGCGATTGTAACCCACAACCAACGAAGTGTTGTCAAGTGTTCTCCCAGCACCAATAGCTTCGAACAACAAGAAGAACGGAACGGACAGTAAAAACAGGGTCTATCCGAATGACGAAAGCGCATTGCTGCAAGAAAGAGACAAGTTTAAGAGTTTGGTGAGTAGAACATTATTTCTGTTTGGTGAGTAGAACATTATTTCTGTTTGGTGAGTAGAACATTGTTTCTGTTAGCCTGATGATTTCGTTGCCTGGACCTACTATGTTAAATTCCTGAGTCAAATTGCTTTACTTTCTTGTCTGTAGTTTGGGGCACATTTGTTTTGATTGCTTACAATATTTGTATTTGCAAATGGTTTGCCACTCAGTTTTTTTTAATCAATGTGGTAGGTCTTATTTTTGTGATAGCTGTCGCTGCTCTGTTATGCGTCAATGTGGCAAGCCCTTTCTTTGCAGCTGCTTGTGGCTTCTCCGCTACTCTGAAATGTGGCATGCCCTTTCTTGCAGCTGGTAATCGCTTCTCCGTTACTCTCAAATGTGGCAAGCCCTTTCTTGCAGCTGGTTGTCGCTTCTCCGTCACTTTGAAATGTGGCAAGTCCTTTCTTGCAGCTGCTTGTCGCTTCTCTGCTACTCTGAAATGTGGCAAGCCCTTTCTTGGAGCTGCTTGTCGCTCCTCCGTTACTCTGAAATATGGCAAGCCCTTTCTTGGAGCTGCTTGTCGCTTCTCCGTTACTCTGAAATGTGGCAAGCCCTTTCTTGGAGCTGCTTGTCGCTTCTCCGTTACTCTGAAATGTGTCTGTGGAAAGTCTCGTCCCTGCGATTGTTGTCTCTACTATCTTAGGCCTTAGACCTTAGACCTTAGGTTTCCATGTGGCAAGTTTCTTCATTGCGATAGTTATTGGCACACTGTATATTTTACTCCCACTTATAGCACTGTTTACCTCTGGCACATTTTACCTTCTTTTCCTTCTAGTTTTACTTTCAGCATCGTTTGTCTTGAGTCCCCAGACTAGTGAATTATTGTCAGAAACTGGACAAGCAATGTAACCTGATTAATGATTTCGCACTGACATACTACAAACCAGATTCGTGAACTATCGTCAGAAACTTTAGAAGCAACGTAACCTGATCTATGACTTCGCAACGATATACCACACACTAGATTCAAGTTTCTGGAGGCGTTTTCATAAATGTTCAGTTTGCTAAACGAGCTATAAACTTCTCAGCCACTACATGACACATACCTTTCGGAACGTCTTCATGTTTCTATATAGCCCTAAATGACCCAGTCTGTGGCCCTATGTCTTCTGAATTGTGGGTCACCTGTTTACCGGAAAGACTTCGGAAGTAAACTGTCATGAAGAATCTGTACGCCGTTCTACATCCAGTCGTACTGACTACTACTTGCCACTGGATTAGTATAAAGGGATCGGATTAGACTGACGCAGGCGCAAATCTCTGCCACTTAATCGATTTAAGCATACAGGTTCAGATGAAACAGACAAACGTACACACACAATGTAGGAGAAAATTAAGGCTGTTGTATTCATTGCAAGGAACGTATACATCCTGCTAGGTAGAGCAAGGTCGCAGGTCAGTACAAATGATATAATTTCTTTAGATGTAAACTGGTAGCTCTTGACAACACAATGCTTCATGTACAGCAAAAGTATTCCTAAGTTGTTATGGCGATGTGTAGATTGTGTTGCGTATGATGAAAGTGCATTGGAAGGAATTGGTTTTCCATGTCTGTTAGCACAAGATCAGGAAATGTTCAACTGATTCCTTTATGGTCGTAACACAGACTGTAATTTTGTTCACTAAGTGGTCTGGTCTATTTAAATGTTTGTAAAGAGGGCAAGACTTGCTCTGAGCTTGAATAACAAACTCTGGCTCCTCTTTTCAATTTCGTAGCTGGGTTCTGAGGATCTGGTTTTGTTTGGAGTCTAAAATATGTTCACTGATTTAGTCGTTTATGTCTACAGTTGTTTGTCAGATTTGCCTGCAAACCTAAAGTGTGTACCTAAACCAGGTAGTCTTTTTTTAGCATGCCCCGTTCTGCACATCAGGCCTCTCATTTCCTGGGACCTTCCACATGGCGAGGTATCCAGAGCCTCACTTCTGCCCCAAAATAGATAGACAGTTGGTCGATTAATTTGTAGATGCTATCACATCGTAAGATGTTCTCTTTTCCAAGACTTCATTCGCAGATTATTAGTCTATGATTATAAGGATTTGCTCAGGTTGAATAGTGCAGCTTTCCTAATCTGAAATTACTCTGCACATCGCTTTTTCTATTGGTAGTATGTCTGCATTGTAACTGAAACAGGTCTCTCCTCAAGGGCCGTAGATGCAAGTGTAATCCTCTCAATGACGGTTAAGGTATTTTATCACTGCGCCCTATCCAGCGATTGTGGGAGCTATGGCAGCAGATCATTGTGTGTATTCATTCATGATGTTTTGTGGGTATGAGGCTATAGTTTCCAAGGCGATAATCTCCATCAAAGACGGTAGGGTGTTCCTGTCTGCAAATTTGTCGGAGAGTGCAGTTCTTGTAATGTGAGATTGCTCGTTGACGGCAGCCGTAACCCTTCTACCCTCTAGCAAGTAGTGTTCAATGCTTTTGTCTTGTGAACAATTTAGAAAAGATGTAACTTTTATGCTATACTTTTTGTGCAAATGATCAATTATGTATCAATCCACCTGAGTAATGTTCATTTTAAAGTATATTGCATGTGTTTTTACAACTGAGGTTCAAAGGTTCTATGTTCGACATCACATGTACACGTTGATGTTCTCATAACGGCGTATATGAGCCATAGAGCATGACTTTGAACTCTGCTGAGCTTTTGTAAGAACCTTCTGCAATGGTTTGAAGTAGGAGCAATCATCTATCTCTAAGTGGACATATCCAATTTATATTTGGCTTTGTGAATATCGATCTGTCCCCACCCACAAGTAGAGAGGTAAGTCATGGGGATGTTGTTTTTTTTATCAGCTTATCTATCTGGGGTTTCATAGTGTATCTGCCGTCAAGCTAGATTACAAGGTATCTCGGGATTGTGTCGTATGTCAATTTCACTTCGTTGATTCTAACCTTTATGTTTTTCTCATTAACCTGTTGTTTATCCTGAACAAATTGTACACAGTTTTCTCTGCATTAACTTCAAAAGTTTCCATAACTGGCATAATGCAGAGTTGGTTGTCAAATTCATGTCCATATGTTTGGTGGTCGTTGTGGATATTTTCTTTATGTCTAAACGACTAGGTGCTCCTCAGAAAGTGCTTTTCTGCAGGTGATAACATCTGGTAAGGCATTTACATACATGCGGAATATGGTACAACTGAGCGTAAATCCCTGGGGCAGTTCTTCAACCAGGCTCCTTTGTTCACGTATCTACTAAATGTTGTTTGGATTGTTATGTTGGGGAAGAAACCTTTCAGTCAATTGTATATTTGCACTGTATTTCCATATTTGCATGTTGAATAGTATGACAGACCTTCAGACCCGATCATTGGCATGTATGAGGTCCAGGAATGTCGCCAGCACATTGTTCTTTTTTACCTGGAAAGCACCATCTACCTATTGGGTGAACCTTATCAGCTAGTTCCATGTCTGTTTCTTTCTTCTGAAACCTGTTTGGTTTGTATTAAGCACACCGGAGCGTTCTAGCGGTCAATATAACATTTCATTATTTAACCTTTTATCGGACCTGCCTATGATGTCAGAGAGACCGGCCGATGACTTTTCACTAAGTTTGATGCTTGTCTTTACCAATGAAGCGGAGTTCTCAAAGAGTTCACAGAAACCTAGGTCGACACGAGGCTACATGGTGGCATGGCTTCATCCCCGGATATTGGAAGTTCCATGAGAATTGCATCCTGGAGTGTCCTTTCTTGCTGCAGCACGTGGCCAAGGCAGGGATCGATCGAGCCAACGGGCCACTGATGCCTAAGCGAATATTATTATTATCTTCCTTCAGGACTAGGGTAATGGCTTTACTCCAGTCTTTTTTCAAAGTTTTTTTTAATGAATTCAAGAATGGTTTGGAGTTCGTCTTTTGATCTGTTTGAGATAATCTTGTTAATGAGGTGACCAGGTTCAGCGACTTTACCTTTCTTGTAGTTTTTAGAGCCAGCTCAAGTTCTGAGAGACTGAAATTATGTTCAAAGATCTCATAGCTAGCTCTAGATTGTTTTCCAACCATTGTGTGAGTCTTTGGATAGCTTTGTCTACGTTCTTTCGTGTTTGCGTTCTTATTAGCGTTCCCAAAGGACATATTAACCTCTGCTGTTTATATTGTTTTCATGTTATCAATTATGTGCTTGTGATGATGCGTTTATGATTTTTCTTTCTTTTAGTTCCCCAAATGTTTGAAATGAGGTCACCTTTCAGCGTTCAAATTTCCGAATTTCTCATTCCATACTTCTATTGTTGTTTATTCTTGCTCAGTAATTTGACTTTGACTGTTAGCCTGTTATAATTGGTTCTGTTAGCCCGGGTAGATTGTTTCTCGACTTGCTGTCTTGCATTGTTTTTTTAACTAACAATGTTATGTAATGCTTTTCTCCGATGCCATTTAGACTTTAATCCAGCAATTAGAGTGTATATCAGCTCTTACAAGGGCAAGGCCTGGTCTGATTTTTCTTCTGTTGGCTGGGTGTGGCAGTGTCGGTATGATGTGGTGGTTCTGCGACAGGGTGGTATTGCTAGGGTATAGGGGTTCTGCAACAGGACGAGTGTGGTAGCGTTAATGAGTCTTACTTTGGCCGATTCTGTTGTATATTACCACATGGGGATGCGACCATTCATGTCACCGGCAATGATCAGTCTTCTTTTGTTGGTTAAGGGGTATCTTCAGTGCAAGGTGTGTTTTTTGATGTGTTATATACATGTTAAAAATGTTCAGATTTTCCCTCCAATCTCACCTTTCATATATTTATATTGGCACACTTCAAGTCTGTATCTGTACACGAAGGACTGCACTCGTAGTCACAGTTTGCATGTTACCGGGTGTATATCACTGCTCTTATCGAAATATGATTACCGGCCGACGGTCAGTTAACGGAGGCGGGGGCAACTACACATTCTTCTAGAGCTGTAGTAGAAACATAAATACTCGAGGCTGCTGCCAGATACGCCATCACATCCCTACTGATCCGTGAGCTCGCTATGACCCTAAGGGTGTCAATGATAGGCTGATGTCAGCTCACACTGGGTCAGAGAAAGTGTGTTATGCTGATCAGTGTATATACATATATGTGCGCGCGTGTGTATATATATATATACGAGGTGTGTTAAAATGAAACTAGACCAATCTGCAACAAGTGAACATACGAACGATGCGCATGATGGCGTCACTTCTGGTATAAACAGCACATACTAACCGTCAAGTTTCCGAATTTCAATAACCTCCGACTAATAGATTCTTCAGCAGACCGTTGAAAACATGGCGGTTGAGATACGGAATCCGTCCAGAGTTGATCAGTAAACGGCGATTCGGTTTCTAACAGCTGAAGGATGTCTACCAGTTGACATTCATCGCAGAATGCAGGCATTGTATGGTGACAAAAGTGTGTCGAAGACAACAGTGAAGAACTTGACAACCATGTATAAAAAAGAACGTGAGGACGAATGATCTTCCGACACTAGGTCAGGCGCATATTGTTCGCTAACTTACATCACTCTTTAAACATCGCTGTCCAATTCTTCATTGTTGTCTTCGACACACTTTTGTCATCTTACACTGCCTGCATTCTGCGATGAATGTCAACTGGTCGACATCCTCCAGCTGTTAGAAACCGAATCACTGCTCACTGATCAACTCCGGTCGGATTCCGAATCACATCCGCAATGTTTTCAACGGTCTGCTTAGGAAACTATATGACGAAAGATAATACAATTTTACAAACTTGACGGTTGGTGTGTGATATTTATACCAGAAGAGACGTCATCATGGGCATTGTACGTATGTTCACTTGGTGCATTTTTGGTCCGGTGTCATGTGAAAACGCCTTATGTATATATATATATATATATATATATATATATATATATATATATATATATATATATATATATATATATATATATATATATATATATATTTATATATATATATATAATTTTATAAGATGATTAGGAAATAAAAGGAGGCAATGTAGATGCATCATAAAATGACTATTTTCCGACGACATTAAATGAATATTCATCCATGATTAACCTGGGGAGGCTAGTAACAGATTGTGCAAGAATGTACCAATACAACATATGTTTTACTACTACTACAGCAACTACTACTACTACTACTACAACCACTACTACTTCTGCTTCTACTACTGCTATCAATACAACTACTATACTACTGATGCTGCTGCTGCTATTACTACTACTACTACTACTACTACTACTACTACTACTACTTACAACTGCTACTGCTACTACTACTACTACTACCAATACAACTACTACTATTACTTTTGCTAATACTACTACACCTACTACCACTACTATTATCAATACTACTGCTAATACTATTACAACTACTACTACTATTACTACTTCTACTAATAATGATACTACTACTGCTGCTACTACTACCACTACTACTACCCATACTACCACTACTACTATTACTTCTACCACAACTAAGACCACTATTACTACTACTATTGCTACTACTAATACAAATACTGCTATTACTACTACTATTACTACTACTACTATTACTACTACAACTACTACTATTAATACTACTACTATTACTGCTACTGTTACTACTACTACTACTACTACTACTACTGACACTACTACTATTACTACTAGATACCATCTATTGAACTATTGCTAATTTATTAATCATTTTAAAGTATGTTTTACGTTTTGCTTATGGTAGGTGACTTACACAATAATATGAAATGAGTGACTGACTAAAGGATACTTCAAAATGACCTAATTATTGTTATAAAACATTACTGAAAGAAGTAGAGGAGTTGTGCTATCACAATCTTCAACGATTCTCATTTGTTTTGAGAGTGAACAGCTTGATAAAGATTATTGATAGATGTGTATTGATGGCGTAATATAGTGATCGTGCTTACTGTACAATATTAGCATTATTCGTAATATATTATTTTATTTAATATTAATGATGCATCTCGAACGGGAAATACTGTAAAGGAATGCAAAAAATGTGGCACATTTTAAAACATTCATTTTTAAAATGTAAATTAGTATATTGAAGTTGCTATATAGTTAATGTTATTTTAGCATTGATTTGATCCATAGATTATGGCACGGGTACAATTACTGGATTAATGTACACATACTATGATAATTTTGTCACAAATTATATTAACAAAAAGCTGAAACCAAAGACAATCTAAGGAAAGGGGCGAGCGTCCAAAACTTGAGGAAGAGCGGGCGTGGCAGGTAAGGGAGGTCCATTGAGTAGATGTGCTTTAAATGGAGACTTTGATATTACTATAAAATAATTCTGTACACAATGCCACCATCATATAAGTTGGCTGTACCGTTGCTAATGACTTCAAAGGTTTCTTTTTGTAGATGGTTTCACGGTGCAGATGACGCACATGTCATCACAAGAGCGATTTATTGATGTCCTACTTGTGACATGCGCTAAAAAATATATTAGCGTTCTGTTATCTGTATTTTTAGCAGCAAATGGATAAAATCTATTGAAATTAACCGTCGTATTGAGGTTTCTGTAGTGTGAGGAGAGTGTTAAATACTTGTCACTTCAGCAAGTGTAAGAATTTAGTAGGACGTTCTGAAATGAAGTGAGTCTTATGATAGACTGTTCTCGACATGGGCAAGTACTCTGAGCAGAAATCAATCAACTGCAGCAGATTATTAAAAACTTGCTTCCTGTGAATAAACTAGCCGTACTTCTGAACATCAGTTAAGGTTCGGCACAATCCATCGTTATGTGTCCAGGTCCAGAAACTGTCTGCAATATGGATGTCACATCAGCTGACTCCAGAATTGAAATAACGAAGTATTGCATAACTATTATGCGTTTCACAGTGTTTGCCGCGATATAAAATTGAATAACATCTCACTACCTCAAACAAAGAACGGCCAGAGTCCAAGTACAAGGGCAGATGAGCAAAAAGGTGACACTCGAGCAGGGAGTACCCCAAGGGGGAGTACTGTCACCCACACTCTTCCTGGTATATATAAACGATATTACAGAGAATATACCAAGAAGAGTCCATAGCTCAATGTTTGCAGACGATCTGGCTATGTGGACCTCTGAAAAGAATCTCACCATAGCAAGAAATCGGATGCAAACGGCCCTAACATCGCTGGAAGAGTGGGCGAACTCATGGCTGGTCAAAATAAACGAGGAGAAAACCACGTGCACAATATTCTCGCTCTCATTAAAACCCCAAAGTACCAAACTAAGCCTAAATGGCAAAATCCTGCAGCCAAACGACAACCCAACCTATCTGGGAGTCACATTTGATCGGCGCATGACATGGAAAAGTCAGATTGAGAGAAACCGAATGAAAGCCAGAGAAAGAATGGCGATCATGAGGAAACTTGCTGGCACAAGCTGGGGAGCAGACGAAGGCATACTAAAGAAACTGTACACTGGAAGAGTGAGACCAGTTCTCGAGTATGGCATCGCGGCATGGACAACAGCAGCGAAGGCGAACTTCGATAAAGTTAACAAACTTCAAAACCAAGCCATGAGAATCATAACAGGTGGCATGAAGTCAACGCCAATTGTAGAACTTGAAAAGATTACAAAACTGCAATCCATGACCGACAGAAGAGACTGCAGAGCCCAGCTGCAGTCAGAGAAACTCCGAAGACTGACGGACCATCCAATGTACCAGAGGCTAAGCAATCTGGGAACTGGGAAACTAAAGCGGAGAAACTTTGCAGAAATAGCCAAAGCAAAGATGCACGAAGATCCCATAAATGCACTAACAACACCAAAACCCATCAATACTGTACGAAAACCTACTTGGAGGCAGGATATATTTCCAGAGGTGGTAGAAAATATACCAGGTATTGCAAACAAAAACTGCCAGACCGAAAAAGAAAGGAGAGACACTACCCTAAGCTTCATAACGAAAAGCTACCCAAGCATGGACTGGACCCATGCATACACCGACGGTTCTGTAACAAACACTACACAGAACGGAGGGGCAGGAGCATTCCTGAACCTACCAAATGGCAGAAAAATAACACTGTCATTCGCTACTGGTAAGTACACGAGCAATTTCAGAGCAGAGGCAGAGGCACTGAGGGCGGCAGTGGAAGAAATGGCAACACACAGTGAAAATGAGAGCCATATAGTCCTGCTGACAGATGCTCTCGAAGTAGTCACAGCGCTAAAAAGCCAGAAAAACACTGAGCTTATTGACTTAAGAGCAGCACTCTGCAAACTGTGCCAACAGTCCGCACCAAAAAGGGTAGTGGTACAGTGGGTTCCGTCACACTGCAACATCCAAGGCAACGAGGAGGCAGACAGACTGGCAAAAGAAGGTGCAAGGCTACCACAAATAGATACCAGTATGACGTACGAAGAGTCAAAACGGCTTATCAAAGCCAGGTACATGTCCAAATGGGAAACCGAACATACTGGTTACACCAAAAACGATGCCTATTACCAGTTGAACCGAAGAGAGCAGGTCGTCGTCTTCAGACTTCGCACTGGCCACAACAGACTGAGGTACCACCTCTTCAACAAATTGAAGATAGGGTGTACCGACGAATGCCCGTGCGGTACTGGTAAAATGACCACTGAACATCTGCTGCAGAACTGCCCGACATACGAGGATCAGAGAGAGCAGATGTGGCCATTGCCAGTGGAACTGCAAGACAAGCTCTATGGTAGTGGCGAGAGTCTCAGGATGACCGCCGCTTTTTTCGAAAAAATAATGGTTACTGTCTGACTGTGTACGCAGAAGAAGAAGAAGAAGAATAACATCTTCATTTTTATCAAATTTATTCAGATCACCATGTTCCAAAGGTGAATATGTTTTTCTCCCCCACGAACATATGGTATACACTTTACTTTCATTATGGTATACAAAAAATAGCCCTCCTAACGAAACAAGTCTTTTGAAATGGTTACCCTTTCCTAACAGTGGGTATTTTTGGAAATTACATTTTCTACGTATTTCAGGAAATCTTTCCAGCTTCAACTCAAAGCGCATTGGTCGTTAAAACAGTTCTAGTGAGCCTTCCGGTGTGTTTAACAAAGCGCAGTGGTCGTGAACACAGTTCTAGTGAGCCTGCCGGTGTATTTAACAAAGCGCAGTGGTCGTGAACACAGTTCTAGTGAGCCTGCCGGTGTGTTTAACAAAGCGCACTGGTCGTAAAGCTACAAAGAAGTGAAGTTTGTGGGAAAAGGTACAAATGGATCAGCCACTACCTCAAAAACAGAACAGCCAGAGTTCAAGTACAAGGGCAGATGAGCAAAATGTAACACTTGAGCAGGTAGTAACCAAAGGGGGAGTATTGTCACCCACACACTTTCTGGTGTATATAAATAACATCACAGAGAATATACCAAGAAGAGTCCACAGCTCCATGTCTGCAGACGATCTGGCTATATGGACCTCTGAAAAGAATCTCACCATAGCAAACAATCGGATGCAGCAGGCGCTGACATCGTTGGAGGAGTGGGCGAACTCATGGCTGGTCAAAATAAATGAGAAAAAAACAACATGTACGATATTCTCGCTTACAAACAAACCTCAAAACACCAAAATAAGTCTTAACGGCAAATACCTGCGGCCAAACGACAACCCAAACTACTTGGGAGTCACATTTGATAAGCGCATAACATGGAAAAGTCAGGTCGAGAGAAACCGAATGAGAGCCAGAGAAAGAATGGCAATCATGAGGAAACTTGCTGGCACAAGCTGGGGAGCAGACGAAAGTATACTAAATAAACTGTACACTGGAAGAGTGAGACCAGTTCTCGAGTATGGCATTGCGGCGTGGACAACAGCAGCAAAGGCGAACTTTGATAACATTAGCAAACTTCAAAACCAAGCCATGAGAGTTATAACCGGAGGCATGAAGTCAACGCCAATTGTAGAACTTGAAAAGGTTACAAAGCTGCAATCCATGACCGACAGAAGAGACTGCAGAGCCCAGCAGCAAGCAGTGAAACTCAGAAGACTGACTGACCATCCAATTCATAAGAGACTAAATAATTTTCGAAATGGGAAACTAAAGCGGAGAAACTTTGCAGAAAAAGCCAAAGCAAAGATGAGCGAAGATCCTATGAATGCATTAACAACACCAAAGCCCATCCCTACTGTACGCAAACCTACCTGGAGGCAGCATATATTTCCGGAGGTGGTTGAAAATATACCAGGTATTAGAAACAAGAACAGACAGACTGAAAAAGAAAGAAGAGACATAACCCTGAGGTACATAACGAAAAACTACCCAAGCATGGACTGGACCCATGCATACACCGACGGTTCTGTAACAAACAAAACACAGAACGGAGGGGCAAGGGTATTACTAAGCCTACAAAATGGTAGAAAAATAACACTGTCAGTGGCAACTGGAAAATACTCAAGCAATTTCAGAGAGGAGGCAGAGGCACTGAGAGCTGGAGTAGAAGAAATGGTGACATGCAAAAGAAATGAAAGCCATATAGTCCTGCTTACAGATGCCCTGACCGTAGTCACAGCACTAAAAAGCCAGAAAAATACTGAACTTAATGATTTAAGAGCAGCACTCTGTCAACTATGCCAGCAGTCCGCACCAAAAAGAGTAGTGGTACAGTGGGTTCCATCCCACTGTAAAATCCAAGGCAACGAGGAGGCAGACAGACTGGCAAAAGAAGGTGCAAGACTACCACAACAATATACTAGTGTGACATACGAAGAGTCCAAAAGGCGTATTAGAGCTAGATACATGACCAAATGGGAAACAGAACATACTGGCTGCATAAAAAACGATGCCTATTACCAGTTGAACAGAAGAGAGTAGGTCGTGGTCTTCAGACTTCGCACTGGCCACAATAGACTGAGGTACCACCTATTTAATAAATTGAAAATAGGTGGCACTGACGAATGCATGTGCGGTACTGGGAGAATGACCGCTGAACATTTACTGCAAAACTGCCCGATATACGAGGACCAGAGAGAGCAGATGTGGCCATCACCAGTGGCAACACTAGACAAGCTCTATGGCAGTGTCGACAGCCTAGGATGACCGCTGCTTTTTTCGAAAAAAATAAAGGTTGACGTCTGACAGCGTACGACGAAGAAGAAGAAGAAGCACTGGTCGTGAACACAGTTCTAGTGAGCCTTCCGGTGTGTTCAACAAAGCGCACTGGTCGTGAACACAGTTCTAGTGAGCATTCCTGTGTGTTTAAATTGTCAAAAATTCATAGGCGTAGTATAATTGGTTAAGTTCGCGACTACAATAAGTCTCAAAATAGTGACACCAAGAAAACTGAAGTTTCGTGTGAGAACACACGATTAATGATTGACGATTGATGTGTCGAATTCTACGTTGTGTAGAACTGTAAGGGGCATAGGATTTATCTTCAGAAAGTTTGCTAGCGGGAGAAACGTCATCTGTGAGAAGACGCATCTAGTATCAAATATGTACGTGAAATACACGAGATGTGTAAACAATGCTTTGACATTGTGTATGACAGTCAACAAATGGAACGATTAAATGATTTGCACCAAGTGGCTAATGACTGGGCTTGATAATGGCACATGCAGATAGCAGACATAATGAGCATGGTGAAGAATGCCGAATGTGTGTTTCCTTTAAATTATATGGACAATCAGGATTATCTTACTGAGATGTATGGTAACATATTTAGATAGTGGATTGAAAAAAAAACTGTTCTTCCGTTCTTGTATAGATCACCATGGCTGATAATGGACAATGCAGCATAATATAACACAGAGACACAAGAAGATAAATCCCAACATCATCCAGTTCAAAAGATGCAATAGAGATGAGTCTCACAAAAGAACGCATACCATTTAACGAAATGTATCTGAAACCTTAATTGCTTTTGCTTGTTAAGCAAACATGAAAGAGAACGAAATATCATATAGTAAAGTTGATCCAAGAGCATGGTCTTATATGTTTGAGACTCCCACCTTACCATTCACACTTAATCCCAAATGAACTCGTTTTGGCAAGAGTTAAAGGACAAGTAGCAGCTGGAAAAATATTTCAAACTATGCGACATGAAAGAACTAACATATGCCACCCTATCAAACATAGACAAAGATTATTGGGCTTAATAAGACGAATATATCTAGAAAGAGAAATAGGACAATTGGAAAAAACAATGAAATGTCGTTCGTTCAATCAAGAGCAGCTATCAATTTGATGGAATCGTCCAACTCTGATTACGTGAGAAATGAACTTACAATTTTGTCTTCCGAGAAATAGAAGTTTCTTAAACCCATAAACTTCATTAAAAAGGACATTTTGTGTTACCTAATGTAAAAAATCTCAATCGAATTGGAGAGACGCCTTTGCCTTAAGACAGAATTTTATTTTTTTACTTTACGGTAAATTATTTTCTGCAGGTACAAAATAATTCAGTTGCTAACAAAGATCAAACGAACTAGGCGTTTTAAGAAAATGGCACTACCTGATAAAATATAAATGGTAAAGTCTTTGGGACAATGTATATATATATGACCACCTCCAAAAAATCACATATATCGGTGGAAGGGTTATTGAGATATTAGACGGCAACGATTGTGAAACGGACTTTAATCTAGCGCAAGACCAGGCTGTACTGCACTGTGCAAGCGCTGGGGAACTTGCATGGAACCTAATGGTGAGAGATTACGTTGAAAAATGATTACAGTTGTATGCCCCTTTTTATAAATATTTTGGTTTTTTTCAATTGAGGCAGCTTCGTATATTAACTAATTCGCTTTATAATATTAGCATATATTATATATATTTATATATATATATATATATATATATATATATATATATATATATATATATATATATATATATATATCAATATTAATGTAAATCTCCAGGTAGAAAATATAGGTATATTTGTAAATTCAGGAAATGTTATTGAGAAACTGTCAAATATTAGTGTGACAATAGCTCAAACCAATATATCGGCTCTGTAGCATTGAAAAAATGTTTGTACGACAATACATCTACTCTACTGAGGGAACCAGTTAACATTAATATCATTTAAAAGGACCGCATTAAGTGGAATATGTCTGCATCTACTGGATTATTTGTATGTACTCCTTATATAATCTCAGATCTTCTCTATGCAACTGCAGTTTTTGTCCTTGCGTATTTGCTGTCTATAAACTTGCCAATCAACTGTTGCCTCAAATGTTGCCTTTAACTTGCTTAGGTTTAACGAACAGTTCTAAGAACACACGCCTGTATTTGGAACTCATGGTATAATAAAATAAAATATTGATGCTCGAGTTCAGGGTTTGAAATGAAAATGCAATGGACCATGTAGCCATACATATGTTAATGTACTTGCCTAATATGTTGAACTCTGGTCCAACAATAAAAGTCGCTAAGCAAATTATGGCGCCTGGTATATAACATATGATTAGCACGCTGGAGATAAAAACGATCATTTTCATTGTTTTCTGGTCTCTATTCGTCATAGGCCCCCGTTGACTTGTACTTGAGGTGGCTTGCTTACGCCATTTTGAAGACGTTCTCAATTTGCCCACCAAAAGGGAAGTAAAAATGATGACTGCAGCAAAAGAGCCCATTCCAAATATGGTATGGAGAACGTTCTCCAAACCTTCAACCTTACTCCTGTTATCTGTAAAAGTTAGAGCTAGAAGAGTTCTATTCTTCCCAGGAACGAACTTCCAACCTAGATACGCTGTTGCATAGTCTGGAATTAGATTAAGTATATTCAGAAAGTAGATAATTAATATAATTATTGTCGTTCTCCTTGGTGTAATAATTTCCTTGACTTTCAGTGGCAATGCTGTGCAGATGTACCTTTCAGCAGTAATGTACCCGGTTATGTAGCTCGTAATTCTACAAAAACAAACGTGGGGCCACGCCCCTGACAAAAACATAACTTCCACCGGTACCCAGGGAATATCTGATGCGGCAAATAGGGGATTCAAGCCAACACACACCCATTCCAAGGTTAAAAGACAACATATATCGGAAACTGCAAGACCAATAAATCCGATGTTTACAGTATTTTCATACCCTTGTTTGTGAAATATAATAATGTTAACAATATTCCCAGCTATTCCAAAGAAACCAATCACACTACATATAAAAACAAAGTTGACAACTTCAAATATCTGTCTGCCTTCATCGCTTAACACTTTGTCCACAATCACAACGTCAGAGTAAGTATTTAGCATTACTTCAGTCACCGCTTAAATGTGGCTTTACACAAATTGTTTCGTGTTTAACCAATCTTTATAGACAAGCACACTCTTTTTGAATTATTTGCCGTTATTATGATCACTATTAGTATGTGCCAGTGAGATACTCCATGCACCTTTGAGATGATCCATGCACCTGTAAGACGGTCCACGTACCTGTAAGATCAAACAAATAAATGCGTGTCAGATTACGATAGTTCAGTACCAGATTCAACTTAACAATAGTATTAATGTTCGCATGTACAATAAATATATGTCTGCAAACAGAGGTTGATAAATGCAATAGAACTAATTTGATATTAAATTAAATGATATTGTTCATACTCCTTTCCACTAAAGTGTATCGTCATGACAACCTAAGTGTATTTTTGCTATCTCCATTTTTAGTAGCGAGTGTTGTAGTTCCGTTGGAGTACGTGTCTGTTAACTGTATCGAGAAGTTATCAGTTCTCTTGGTCAATGAACAAAAACAGTATAATGATTTCGACCGTCAGCCTCGCTCTAGACCAGAGTTGAGTATGCCCAACTTAGAATTGCACTCTGAGAAATTTGCTCCTTGCCTTATTTTGAAACGGACACATGGCAGAACTGACGTATTTGGGACTTTTAAGAGGCCCCGTATATTGGTGAAGATGGTAAGCCCGACAAATGCACACGAGAAATGTTTTAGCTCGGCACTTGACATTGCACATCGTCGAATGCAGGACGCTTATCGAATGCATGACGCTTACCTCTGGGGTCTGGAAGAAGTCAAATACACTTCAGGTTTTTGACCGGGGTGGGAATGATCGCCATAATAATTATAATAATAATAATAAGAAGAAGAAGAAGAAGAAAGAAGGAGCTGAATACATCGGTTTTATGAGCATTGTTAATAATGGTCGATTATTTTGACACTAATCGCTGCAAAACCGAAAGCATTCTCTGCAGATGGAATATGAGAACGTTCTAAACCCACTGCGATAAAATACCCTCCAGCTAAAAATTCTCATAAATTCACGACGGCTCAAGGCTTGCTACGTAGAAGGTAACTGAGTGGCCTGCGGCGTGCTCGTGCAAACAGACTATATCGTGGCAGTCTGAGAAACTAGGTGAGAATCGAAACTGTAATCCCCAGACTGGTTGGCTTACTGAAGAGCGTCACATTGAACTACAGCCAGGATGACCTCAGCTCACCTTCTAAAGTACGCATTGGGATGTAAGAAAAAGCACTGTAACTCACTTCCAATGAAATATTTTCAATGGTTATCTCAACTCAGCACGAATAGATTCAAATAACAGCAACAACAACATGGAACAGCCTTATTGGTTTGAAATAAAACAACCTTCTTCATACAATACCCCATTTCTCAATAAATCAGCGTAAAACACTTTTCGTGAATCTAAGGCGTGGAGTCCTTATCATAGAGGAGATATAAATATGCTGGAAAGGATACAAAAAAGAGAGACAACGCTGATAGTGGGATTCCAAAATTACAGTTACGAGGAAAGACTCAGAAAAACCGGCCTCGAGTGTCTAGAAAAGAGAAGAATTCAAGGTGACTTAATACAGGTTTATAAGATAATCAAAGTAACTGATAAATTAGACTATAAGAAGTTGTTTTTTAAATTCAACCACCTACAAGAAAAAGAGGGCATAGCTACAAATTAACTGAAGAGAGGTCCAGATTAGATATTACGAAACATTTTTGTTAGTCAGAGAGTGGTGAATGCTTGGAATGCGTTGCCACAGGAAGTAGTGGAGACAGGGATAATTAATGCATTTAAGGATAAATTTGATGCGCATAGCTTGTAGAGCAAGGTAATGCAAATGAAACTGATTGTATACAGATTCTGCAGAGTCTTCTAAACCAGTATAAAGACGTTAAGTTAAGAGACAAGAAGAGAAATGCCACTCATCTCGTGAAACTACGAGAAATTATCTCAGAAAAGCAAAACATTTTTAAAATTAAATAATGATGTATTATTATGAAATATTTGAGTATAGCTGTTATTGTTACAGTACTAAAAGCATATATAATGGAGATTAACATTTATAATTTTGTTATTTAAATTAGTTTAATGTGATAACATGCAACACAAACAAGAGAAAGAGAACGACATTGAGCCAAGATCAGAAACAAATTAACAACATCGCATTGAAGAACAGTTATTTAATCAAACGATTGTAAATATTGCGAAAACTGTTATGATTAGTATTATTAATAGTAAAAATAGTAATAATAAAAATTTAAAAATAAAAATAGTAATAATAAAAATAACTGGAATCTTCTTCTTCTTTTTGTCGTGTACTTTCGACCAGGTTGCAGCGCATGTCAGGGTATGTATTTGTCTTTCGCCTCTCTCGTGGCCCGAGTAACATTGTTCCCCATTTTACGGCAGGTCTCTTTTACGTTGTCTATCCACCTTTTCTTCGGGGACAATAGAAACGATACGAAGATACTCTAAAAGTTGCTTCGAATAATTTATCCATTGATGTATCTGCTTGACATCCTGCTGCTCCGAACCGCTCATCATTGCACAATGTTAAAACTCAAGGTGCTTTGCATTGCTGAACAGAGAACAATTACTGCGGCACAGGAAAAGCTAGCTGCATGAAAGGACAGGATGCAAGACCGCCTAATTACTAACGCTGTTCACGTGTTCCCTACATGTGATAGAGTGTGACATGCACAGATCGGGTTTTATGGTTGTACCATTATATGAGATCACATCTGAATAATCATGTCTGACGCTGTCGCTATCTTCGCTTGCGATGAGCAACTAACTAATTGGTGAATAGTTTTCAATTTATTGCATATCGTTGACATCACCATCTAATTATTCCCCCTACTACCATCTACCCTGTAAGTTAATTGGTGACCCTGACAACCCGTCTCGGCCAACTCTTTTTCTGGGTTGTTGTTGATCTACCCGCTATTCGAGGTGACAGTCAATATCTGCAGTTCACATTTCTAGTGTTAACGATATCCATATCACATTATTTATTTTTTTCCGTAAACTTTTGGCGTTGCCATATCGATTATTTGTCTTTGCCATATTGATTATTTGGCCTTGCCATATTGATTATTTGGCCTTGCCATATTAATTGTATGGTCTTGCCATATTGATTATTTGGCATTGTCATATTGATTATTTGTCACATGTCGGGAAAATCTACTAAAAAATGATCTGTCCTCTGATATTTTGTTGATGCATCTCCACAGGATTGTGTGTAGGCTATTTATAAGGTTTTTGTTGTTTGCAAATGCCTACAATGAGTAGGTTACTCTTTTGTGTGCTCTAAAAAGGGCGTTAAGTGGCGGGTTGTCGTATCCCGAGCGTTCTGATGAAGGTGGATCTGGGTCCTCCAGGCCGTTGTGCTATGCTTGGCTTCGTATGGGTGTCGCTCGCTACTATGCGGATCACGTCGAACCTCACCGTATTAGCCAGACTGTTGTCCTGGACAACAGCCCGTTTTTAGGACGACCAACGAGGAGGTCAGGTGAGGGTCTTGGTCAGTATATTTCTCCTGACCCTGGCTAACATTTTCTAATCAGCGTGTTTTGCCTAAACAGACGTTAGCCTCATCTTCCCCACTACTAATGATTATCAGCTGATCTTAAGTAGAGTGCAACTATCGTGTTGTCAATCAACATTAACAAGTAAAGTACATGTAAACATTGTGATATAAATTTCGCCAAAGGATAAAGTATCTCGTATAAACGATGGTTGGCTTTATTTAAATGAAATAAGTTTCGACCGGTTGTTGGTCATCGACAAGAAATGGCTACATATGGAAAATGTAATAACTTCATTACCACATACAATATGTGTTCCTATACAATTCGAAATGTATACAGACAGACAAATATGCATTCTTCTGACTGTAACATTTATCTAAACAAAATAAGAGAACAAAAAAGGTAATTCGGTATAGAACTCAGGTAGGTAAATGCTGCATACACAATTATATATTTTCTACATAAACTTTCACATTACCTTATTCGTAATTTAACTATGTGTAGTCTTTTGCTTTCTTAAATATTTAACTACGTTTCGGTGTGTTGTCATTTTCAAATTATAAATGGGGCATCTTTCAAATATATCTGTTTTGGGGTTGACAATAAATAGCATGATGTATTAAAATATGTAAATCGTAGTGCTGAAAAAGATTTCATTAGCAAGGAAAGATAATCATATGAATTGGCCAATATGGTGTTTGTCCAAATATTTCAATTATTCAATATTTGACAAAGTACTACTTTCAAGTAATATAGCTAGGGGGAATGCCCTAGTTAACGATTACACAACCGATTGTTAAAATGCTGGCACTGGTATAGAATTTTGGCGTATGCTGTCAGTGTCATGAAGACGTTCTTGGGTACTCACACACAATAAATATATAAATTAGCGCTCGTAATTAGCTATCAACCACTGTTTTGTATTACGTGGTTGTGTTAAATCGTATTTTTATTAATAATTTAAACACATCATTAATGCGTTTCACTTGAGATAATAAGTAACTATTGTTACTTTGCATCGCGACTCAGATTCTTATCACGACAAGAAAAACGATCATTCTAGCACTCATCATGGACGTACTTAACGCTATTTCCAACCCCAAATACGATTGACTCTGACAGCAAATAAAGTATAACAGCTGGCTGATGTCCGAAAAAAACAGACTTAATCTTTCAGTGAAGTCCGGCTTATTTTGTGATCCTTGGAAAAGAGAAAGCAGGTGAGCTCGCAAAAGCCAGAAGTGATGCCATGCAGACAATTCATTAACAACGCTGAAAAAAACAATGACTCATTAAACGATCCATTATGACCGAATGGAGAGACCGGAGCAAAGGATAGAAGTCACAAAATGATAGCATAGACAAACTTGGCATAGATGTGCAGATACAGAACTTCAGACTTAGAACGGGACATTGTACACTCAACACTCACCTCCACAGAATAGGTCTTAAAGACACCACCCTGTGTAATTGTGGAGCCCCCAAGAAAACGCCAGAACACATCATACAAGACTGCCCCGGTTACGCAGACCAAAGAGAGGCAGTCTATGCCGAGGGAGCGACTATGCTCGAAAAGCTGTGTGGGACCGGCGAAGACTTCAAACTCAGGGAGTCTCCTTCGTGGACCTCACAGGGCGAGAAGCATAACATCAGTAGATCTTAGAAGAAGTTACTTTGCATTACGTTAACAAAACATAAACAGTTTGCAACATACACACGAACACATCTACTGGATTGTTGGATCAAAAGAAACAGTTATATTAGTGATGGTGACAATAGAACTAAAACAGAAATATAATAGGCAGAATCTCGAAAATAACAGATCACAAATTAAATGTTCAGGCAATTGCGAAGATCCGAAAATGTGTCCCCATGGTTAGCTTCAAGGACCTGGATTAGGTAGGAAAGAATAAGTTCGCTTAACATAACACGGCATGTAAAAGTTGGAAAAGATGCAGCGACAACACTTTATAATTATATTTGCAACATTCCAACATACTCAGACAGTTTTACTCAATGCATTTGTGCAGTTGTGTCAAGATAATAACATGGAACGTCGAATATAAATCTTAGAGTGAAATTATATAATTCAATCAGTTAGTAAGTTAGTTGTTCATCGCAAGCAAAGATGGCGGCAGCGTCAGACATGTTTATTCAGTTATGACCATCTATGACTACACAGTCCGATTTGAGCGTGACAAACTCTACCACACTTAGGGCAT
Source organism: Ariolimax columbianus (assembly GCA_036924085.1). NCBI lineage: Eukaryota > Metazoa > Mollusca > Gastropoda > Stylommatophora > Arionidae > Ariolimax > Ariolimax columbianus. The sequence continues at coordinate 115,285,550 of JAVGWX010000001.1, read as the reverse complement.
ACGTGAACAGCGTTAGTTATTGAACTGTCTTCAATTCGTTCTTTTCGTGCAGCTCGTGCTTCCTGCACCGTTGTACTGCTTTTTTCTTTAGTGATGCGAGCACCTTGTAGCATGACAGTGCACCAGGATCAGCGATCGGAGCAAGAAGCTCCAAAGCTGCGCCACGAAAAGAGAGACTAACCAAAGAAACTTTTAAAGTGCTTTTTTTATCGTTCCTTCTGTTCTCTCTGCAACCGCTGTCCTGTCGTGAGCTCACCGTACAACAGTTGTTCAGGAAGGCGTTCGTCTCATATACAAACAACATGCACAGTACATCCGACCTGGACTATCTGCAGCAATATATGGACGCCAAAAATGCTAGCCATGCTTAGGACTATATAGTTGGGCATTCTATCCTGCCAATCGATCCTGAGCAGTCTGCGGAGACAGTTGGCGTTGGAATAATTAAATTTTCTGACATGTCTGATATAGACTTCCCTGTTTCTCATGCGCACAGAAGAATGGTCAGCTAAACAGCAAGATATACACTTATCTTGGTGGCAACACTATTTCCTTGCCAGTTCCAAACATTTGCTTGCAGTCTTTCAAAACTAGCACTTGCATTCCAAAGTATGTTGTGAACTTCAAAGTTATTCGCTGTTCTGGTTAAGGTTACTACCAACGTAAATGAAGCTATCAACTGATTGTAGTCGATGGTCCCGAATGGTGATTTGTGTTCGTTGCAGGGTTCTCCAGGCACATGTAGAAACATTATCTCCGTAATCTTGGTGTTGACCGTAAGACCAAAGTTAATGCACGCAGTTGAAAACGCATGCATGGCTATCGTCCTGGTCTGAGCACATGTTCATAGCGCAGTCATCAAATACGAGATCTAAGATAGTTGGTACTTTCATTTTTGTGAGGGACATACCGCGCTTTAGAGTGAACAGCTGCCAATCTGCCCGTTATCTGATATGTACATCAGTGTCACAGCCACATGTAGCATCAGAAGCCATGGCTGCAAATACCATTCTAAGTTTGACCCCATTTGTATTTCGGAATGCTGCAGAGAGTTAACCATCATCCAGTACGCCGGCCGACATGCCATCATGAAACTGACGGACAAGTGTGATGAATTTTTCTTGGCGACATAATTTCGCCTTGCTTTTCCAGAGTCCGTAGCTGTTGACGGTGTTAAAGGTCTTTGTCGGGTATTCAAATTCCGTGTACAGGGACGGCATGGCCTAGTGGTTAAGTGGCACGGCTCACAACCCGAAGGTGATGGGTTCGATCCCCATAACAGCACCGGCCGTTACCCCGGGGAAGCAAACCCTTAGAAAATGCAGGAGGAAGCAGACCCTTACATAAAATGTATGCTGAAGTCGGATGCACTGGGCCGACAGGTGTAAAATAAAAACACAGTGCAACACCGCCTTGGGGATTAGAAAAATTAGGCGAAAACAAAAAAACAAAACAAAATCCATGTACCGATCACGATGCTCCTCCTGACGTTTCTATTGGATTGAACTAGCTGCAAAAATCAGGTCAACTATCTCGTGGCCAGCTCAGAATCCACATTGACTCTGACAGAAGCTTCTGCTCCACATGTGGTTGAGCAAGATTCGAGCTAGAATTTTTCCAGTGAAAGACAGGAGAGAAATTCTCTAGTGGTCATTAGACAATTGAGGATTACCCTTGTGCTTATACATGTAAACAATCTTGACATCTTTCAGTTCCTGTGGCGTTTGACATGTGTTCAAAATTGAGCAAAAGGTCTTGCGCAGTAGTAAAAGGCTTCCCGTTTTGTACAGCTCAGCTGGAATAGCATCTTACCCGGGGACTTTGCTACTAGACATTAGCCTAATTGCTTTCTTCACCCTATCTGTACTTGGTGGGATACCAATCCTGTCATTGATCGCAATTTAAAGTATACCTGTTATGGCTAATTCACTGATGGTGGATTGACAGTTTAGAACAGCACTGAAGTGCTCTGGCTATCGCCCCAGAATATTAACTTTGTCGGTCATCAGTGATGTGCCGTAAGCATATAGAACGACTTCAATGTGTGAGTCCTAATCAAAGATTCAGACTTCAAAGTGCGAGTCCTCAACACAGATTCAGACTTCAAAGTGCGAGTCCTCGTCACAAATTCAGACTTTAATGTACGAGCCCTTATCCTTCATTCCGACTAAATATTCAAGTCCTCATTTGCAAGAATTTTAGCAAAGAATAATGTTTATTGTTAATTTTGTATTAGATTTTAATATGCTTTGTTTCAGACGATAGAAACGACAGCTATATGACATATAATTTAATTTTCATTCAGACGTTTTAGAACAAGACAAGAACCTGTTCCAAACAATTCATTGAAAGTTCGTTTATAATTTGAACTCATATTATAATACAAAATAATATTTACGCTGGAGTTTAGGGTTTGAAATGAATATGCAATAGACCACATAGCCATAAATACATTTAGATGAACACGTAAAATATTGTAATCCGATCCCATGATAAAGGTTACGAATGATATTATGGCTCCAGGTGTATAGCAGACGATCAGAATACTGGCTATCAACACAATCATTTTGACCATCTTCTGTTCTTTTCTAGACATGGCTGCAGGCTGACCTATTTGTGCTGTTGCTTCCTGGCGCCATTTTGATGACTTTCTCAGTTTAGTCACCAAACAAACGGTTGCTATGACTACACCAGCAAACGACGAGATACCAAGTAGGGAATGCAAAATGTTTTCCACGCCTTCAACATTTTCCCGTTCACTAGTAAAATGTAAGGCAATGAGGGTTGTGTTTGCTTTATGGACGAACCTCCAATCAAGATAGCAGGAAACATATTCAGGGATTGTGATTCGTCCAAAACAGACATGTGGCCACCCCGCTGAGAGTAATGCAACTTCTGTAGGAACCCAAGGAACTCCACAATCAGTAAGGAGTGGGTTCATGCAAATACAAACCCACTCCAAGAATAAAAGACAGAACAGATCAGAAATCGCAAGTCCAAGGAAAGCGATGTTTACAGTATTACTAAATCCTTGCTTGTTAAAAATAATAATGTTAATAACATTCCCTGCAATCCCTAATGCCCCTACAGTTAAGGAAATAACTTCGAAGTTAACAATTTCGGCCAACCTTCTTCCTTCGTCACTTAAAATCTGACTCATTTTTTCTAAACTTCAACAAAATAAACTTTCGGGAAATATTCCACCAGATCTGTGGTGTACAAAGTTTTTAGAATTGGTCCATTAACAGCACTGTGATAATATCCAAGCAATAAGTCCTGATTTGCATGACACCTGCAAAATATAATTATAAATACAATCGGGCATAAAGAAACATTCGATGAACAAACATGGACGGAATGGGCTATGATGTATAAATAATCGAAAAATAGGCCTTTAATGAACATACTCATTTTCATCAATTGCAATGCGTTTGTCTTTGAATTATTTTCTACGTTCTGTTCTCTTCTGTTAAGAATCGAAGTCATTACATTCGGGGCAGACCAGCACGGTGCTCAGTCCATCTCAGTAAAGGGCGAAGGACATAGATACTGGTGGTTTCTTGTATCTCGCCTTATGTACATATGTCTCTAATTTCTTCTCAGTCGCCCACCTCTGTTAAATATTATTTCAAAACTTCATAATCTTTACATTGACGGTACGTCAATATAACTGACATCCTAAAATTGGTTGTCATTGATCAACTTAAAAATTTTCAAGACTATTTATTTCCATTCTCTTCACCCCTGTTCAGCTCAGGATGACAGATCTTTGATTTCTGCAAACCCCAACATTATAAAGTCAACAGATCGACACGAAATTCTGAAGCGATAAGACTTAAATCGTCCCTATCTAGTCATAGCATAACTATCCCTTTTGTACCTTCCAAATCAAGATCCATTCTTGCTACAGTTAGCCTTTCTGTTCCTTCTAAACAAAGGTCCATTCATGCTTCAGCTATCCTTGTTTCAGCTTCCAAATCGAGGTCCAAACATACTACAATCAACCCTCTTGTACTGTCCAAAGCAATGTCCATTCATGCCATAGCCAACCCTGTTCAACCTTCCAAAGCAATGTCTATTCATACTACAGTCAACCTTTGTTTACCTCCTAAATCAAGGATCATTCATACTACAGTCAACATTTTTGTACCTCCAAAATCAAGGATCATTCATTCTACAGTCAACCTTTTTGTATCTCCTAAATTAAGGATCATTCATACTACAGTCAACCTTTTTGTACCTCCTAAATCGAGGATCATTCATACTACAATCAACCTTTTTGTACCTCCTAAGTCGAGGATCATTCATACTACAGTCAATCTTTTTGTACCTCCTAAATCGAGGATCATTCATACTACAGTCAACCTTTTTGTACCTCCTAAATCAAGGATCATTCATACTACAGTCAACCTTTTTGTACCTCCTAAATCAAGGATCATTCATACTACAGTCAACCTTTTTGTACCTCCTAAATCAAGGATCATTCATACTACAGTCAACCTTTTTGTACCTCCTAAATCGAGGATCATTCATACTACAGTCAACCTTTTTGTACCTCCTAAATCAAGGATCATTCATACTACAGTCAACCTTTTTGTATCTCCTAAAGCAATGACCGTTCATCCTGCAGTCAACCCTGTTGAACCTTCCAAAGCAATGTCCATTAACGCCACAGTCAACACTTTTTTACCTTCGGAAGGAAAGATCAAAGATCGGTGAATGTCTCAGATAGCCTCATCAGAGCCAATGTCACTGCATCAATCTATACTAACATTAAAAGTTGCTGTCATGTATGCCCAGCGTCGCTCAACAACGATCGTTCCTCTCACTTTGGCAGAAATGCTCCAACCAGATTTTTCATTGCAAAGTGCAGACCCATCAACATATTTGACATCATCATTATCCATGGTAGTACGACTTATCAGTTTAAACTCCACTTTTGGTTTCCTATTGAACGAATCTCCCTATCCCCTACCTAGTGTTATGATGACTGGGCGGTGGTCTGTCATTTGTATTTCCTATTTGTTCATTATCTGTACTGTGATCGCCTGACAAATCGACCTCTCTGCCCATACGTACGTGATATCTCTATATTGATTTTTATATCTTTAATATCTATCATGTTCATGTGCATTGGTATCACCTCTCAGGAGCTGCTCGTATGTAGGCATCTGTGAATCTAGACGTTCCGGGCAGTACGTGCATCTCATCGTCAAAATTGGGTTTTCTCTGGTGCAACCAAGGGCAAGTTGCATTCCTCAATTCTGGATACGATCCATCCTTTCATAATTCTCCTCCACAATGTAAAGATTCCCAGCCCATGACCGACAAGTGACAGGACAACCTGAATATATAGAACAAAAGAGCAGGCGCTGCTCCAGGTTGGCAGCTACCATTGTCTTAAGTCCTGCCAAACCTCGCTTGCTTCTCTGTATGATTTGATCGACATTTGATTGATACTTATAAGGCAGGTAGCGATCATAATTAATTCTCAGATGTATCACTCCAGCTTTTGCCACTATCCCCGATGCATCCATGATGTTTTGTATAATGAGGTCAGATTGTACTGAGCATGTAAGGATCATCACATCAGCAGTTTTATCGGGATTTATCTAGAAGCATGACAACATCACATTGTAAAGTCTCTTGTTTGTCTTAGCAACAGAGATGGCGCTGTAACCGGTTGCGGGTCTATATTTGGACTGCTGTTGTATTTCATTATGGATGCCGCCAGACCATGGATTTGTCTGGAATTCAGACTAGTCGACGACTTACACTTGTGTTAACAGAAACATGTTGTTGTTTTCCATTTGGACTGGTTAATTCGTTCTTTTGTTTTTGTTTCTTCCGTTCGATTATCCTGGCCTGAGCATCGGCTATATGAATAGCAATACGCTTAAATCTATGTCGTATTTTACGGTCTAGTTCACGCGGCGGAATATCACTAGATTGACGCCCTTCTTAACTTAACTTAACGTCTTTATACTGATATAGAAGACCCTGCAGAGTCCGTATACAACTAGTTTCATTTACATCACCTTGCTCTAAAAGCTATGCGCATCCAATTTATTCTTAAATGCAGTAACTGATCCTGCCTCCACTACCTCCCCTGGCAATGCATTCCAAGCATTCACCACTCTCTGACTAAAAAAATATTTCCTAATATCTAATCTGGACCTCTCTTTAGTCAACTTATAGCTATTCCCTCTTGTTATTGTGGGTGGCTGTATTTTAAAAAAAACTTGTTATAGTCTAATTAATTTATCCATTCCTCTGATCATTTTATAAACCTGTATTAAGTCACCACAAATTCTTCTCTCTTCTAGACACTGTAGGCCGGTTTTTCTGAGTCTTTCCTCATAACCGTAATTCTGGAATCCCACTATCAGCTTTATCACTCATTTTTTTAATTCTTTCCAGCATGTTTACAACTCCTCTATGATAAGAACTCCACATCTGTACACAATACTCCAATCAAGGTCTAACTAATGCTTTATACTAATGCTATCACTTCCTTGCTCCTATGTTTAATATTTTTTTTTATCATACCTAACATTGCATTTGCCTTTTTCACTGCTACCTGAACTTGCTCACTCACCTTCGCACTAGCTGTAAACAGTGTCGGTTTTGGTGTGTGAAATTTAGACACGACTATAATGGACTATAATGAAGCGTGGGTGAGATGTCCAAATATCCAAGTCACTCACACGGTGAGAGATGTCCCTACGACCTCTTTGCGGATATGGGAAAGGCACGACACACAACTTTAGATGTCACCGCCCCCTCCCACTCTCCCCTCTCCGCTTCCTTACGGGATACATGTTTACAGTATAGGCTTCGGGAGTAAATCTTGAGGAAAAATCTGCACCCTGTTCTATCTCAAGTCATCTCCATAAATATATTGATACTGGCCAAGGGTAGCTTTAGACCAGAGAGTGAGGTTGACAAAAGGCACAGTTCTTCCTCATTTCAATCCAAATCACCAAGCAAGTCACCCATTTCAACGGACACAGCCAGAGGTAAGAGTGTCCACACGGCTGAACAGAGAGAGGTGTCTCCACCACATGTGATGGACGAACATCATGTCATTGATCATCTCATGTCTATCCGAACCAGTCACGTGTTTGAGTATGTCATCTATAAATGTCAACTTGCGGCCTGGCCTAGTCGGCAACTTTTTGTGTGTAAACGTTAAACATAACACGAGACATTTGTTAGCATACGTATCGCTTCTTAACTGATTCACTCCGTACAATCGATATTGTCGGTGTGCAAACTTTCTTACATTGCATTAAAACGGATATTTTGGCTGAAACTATCGTTGTGCTTACATTAAAAAATGTATCAATATAAACTTGTTCCCAAATTTACAAATGTACCTGTACTTCCTACCTGAAGTTTTACATTTCTAAAATATGTGACCGAAAGTCAAAAATATTCCGGAGTGAATGAGTTGAATTCTGCAAACAAGATGTTGTTGGGGGAAAAAAAAGAGGTCGTGGGGGGGGGGGGGTGGGGGGGGATTGGTGGGGCTCATCCCTTCGGTTAAACTATAGTACGTGTATTTTACTTTGTTGTCTGTGGACCTGTAGCTGTGACCTTCACATTAATTGTAGCTGCTACTATGTAGTGATCATTCCAGACATCTTCCGCACTTCCTATTTTCACATACTGTAAGGAATTTCTTCACATGAATTTCTTCATATGAATTTCTTCCTCGAAAGAGGCAAATATCTCAGTCAAGCTGCAAACTACGATTCCACGCATTCCGTTCTTCGGAAAACATCTTGCTACTTGCGAAGCATATTTCAGTGATTGGTAGCGGGAGATTTAGAACCAACGAAGAAGAAGCAGAATAAGATATTAATCATTAATTGATGTATCCGGTTTGTATCATGTCAATTTAAAGAATACAATATTAGTTTGTGGATCCCCTGCCGGTATAAGAAGAACACTCTTCCAATAACTAATCTATTGTATGCCCAGCAAGATGGCTGTCTCCTTTGTTCGCGTCCACGGTTTTCATGTATAATTCTTGTAAATGCGAACCCCATTGTGACAAAGATGTAGGTTATGTTCAGGGTCACCACCCCCCCCCTCCCCTCCCTCCGTCTGCTCTGCCCCCACATCCTTACGACGGTGCCATAGCCGACTCCTCACATGTCTGTCCCAAGTGCGGTAAAGTCTAACGTTCCAAGATTGGACTTTACAGACAAATGAGATCGCATCTCGTAGCACAAGTCTGGTATAGTCATCTTCGCTTGCTATAAGCATCTTTTATAAATATTTTTACTAAAAAAACATAATTGAGCCCTACCATTTGAATCCATATTAGATAATCAGCAGACTTTCAAAATGAACAAATAAAGTGACATGGTTACAGAGTTGAATGAAAGGTTGTTCTCGAACAGTTGCTCTCCAATGGCTACACTCCCATTGTGGAATCGTGGAGAGCGGGACAGCTGATGACATACACGATGGAGCAACGTATCCACACAGTGTCTTACCGAGAAGCAAAAACTATCATCCACAATCTGTACAAAATGGAAGAAAGATATGACGTTAGCAATAGAATTGATCAAATCTACCAGCTTAACATACACCAACAAGCCACCATCTTTCGCCTGAGAACAGGGCACTGCAGACTATTGGGTTACCTACACCGGCTCAAGATTTCACATACAGTGAGTTCCCTTGCGGAACAGGAATCCAGACCCAAGTACACATCCTAGTCTTGACCAGCATAGAGACTTACGATGCCAAACCTGACCAGAGGTAAGGAGCTGACACAGAAGCTGTGGATCTGCCACCGGGATCTGGAGAGGCATGTGGACTTCAACCTAGCGTCTGGACTACAGATCATACATGACCAAAATGCATAAACGAAGAACACAAAAACGGAGTTCATAAATAAAATCATCGCTGTAAAGTAAGCGAACAGAGTTCAGTGTCTGTTACCGAATACCCCTACTGAAGTAGTTAACTTGTCAGAGAAGTCATAAATATGAACAATGAAATAACTGGGAAACAATCGACAAAGGTCTCGTATTGTATGTCTGTTTCTTTCCAACACTTTCAAAATAGTGATCTAATCATATCACTTTGGTAGTTCCACAGTAATAGTCATCTAATCATATCACTTTGGTAGTTCCACAGTAATAGTCATCTAATCATATCACTTTGGTAGTTCCACAGTAATAGTCATCTAATCATATCACTTTGGTAGTTCCACAGTAATAGTCATCTAATCATATCACTTTGGTAGTTCCACAGTAATGGTCATCTAATCATATCACTTTGGTAGTTCCACAGTAATAGTCATCTAATCATATCACTTTGGTAGTTCCACAGTAATGGTCATCTAATCATATCACTTTGGTAGTTCCACAGTAATAGTCATCTAATCATATCACTTTGGTAGTTCCACAGTAATGGTCATCTAATCATATCACTTCCGTAAAAAAAAAAAAGATCCCGTCACGCCACACAGGAAATATGGTGTTAGGCCGATATTATGTTGTAACCAACGGCACTTAGTGGATGATGTGGTCAGCATCACGCCAGTCGCATCAGATGCGAAGCCAGCGCGCTAACCACTAAGCTACGCGGCTCCCCCTATATCACTTCTGTAGTTCCACAGTAATAGTGGTCTAATCATTTCACTTCGAGAGTTCCACTGTAGTGACATAACCAAATCTCTTCGTGAGTTCCATAATACTAGTGGTTTAATCATATGACTTCGGTAGTTACACAGTACTGATTTATCATTTGACTTCAGTAACTCCACATTAGTGATGTAATCATGTAACTTCAATCCTTTTATCCTGCACAAGCACCCATTTATCTGCATATTTTTGTTTGTCGCGTATTCTAACTTAACTTAACTTAACGTTAATATACCGGTTTTTAAAGACCTTCTGTATACAACCAGTTTCTTTTACATTCACTTGATCTAAAAATACCTGTGCGCGTCGAATCTATTTTTTAATGTTTAAATTTACTCTGCCTCCACTATTTCCTGTGGCTATGCATTCTAAGCATTCACACGCTCAGAGTAAAATTGTATTTCCTTGTATATAATCTGGACCTTTTTTAAATGAATCTGTGGATGTTGTTATGTTCGTGTAGGTGGGTGCATTTTGACAAAAATCTTGTTTTACTCTAATTTAACCTTTTCGTTGATTATCTTTTGAACTTGTATTAAATCATCTCGAATTCTTCTCTTTTATAATTACTGTAGGCTGGTTTTTCTGAGTTTTTTATAGTAACTATAATTATGAAATCCCACTATCAGTTTCGTCGCTCTTCTGTGTATTCTTCCAGTATGTTAATATCCCCTCTAGGATAAGGACTGTACATAGGTACACAGTACTCCAATCTAAGTCTAACTAATTCTTTACATTTTGACTATCACTTCCTTGCTTCTATGTTTCAGAATTTCTTTTTATCACAACTAACATTGTATTATACATTTCACTGCTACATGGACTTCTTCACTCACCTTACATATATGATCTATTATAACCTATAGTCCTTTTCCTTTTCCATCTTTCTAATATTGTTCTTCCAATTATTACATAGACAAATTTAATATATTTACAGTAGTGTTTACTGGCAAAGATGGCGCCATAACTGGCTGCGAGTCTACATTTCTCTGCTGTTTTGGATCATTATGGATGCCGCCAGACCACGGATTTGCCTGGAATTCACACTAGTCGACGACTTACACTTGTGTTCACGGAAACGTGGAGTTGTTTTCCGTCTGGACTTGTTATTTCGTTCTTTCTTTTTTTTTTTATTTCTACCATCCGTTTATCCTGGTCTGGACGCCGGCTGAATGGCGCTACGCTTATTCCTGTGTCGTATCTCACGGGTTAGTTCTGCCGGTTCACCTTCACGAATATGGCGTGTGGGAATTTTAGATGCAACTATGATGAGCTGAATACAGCTGGGGAGAGATGCCAGAGTCACTCACACGCTGAGTGTTGTCCATACGACCTCTTGTGGTTATCGAAAAGGCACGACAAACTGAGTTAGATGCCTTCCCATGTTTCTACCCTGCGGGTTACATGTTTACGGAAAGGCTTCGGTGGTAACCCTGAGGCAAAATCTGCATCCTATGCTATCTCCAGTCGTCTCGATGAATGTCTTGCCACTGGCAAAAGGTAGCTTAGGCTCTGTGAGTGAGGTTGACAAAAGGCGCAGTTTCTTCCTCACTTTAATCCAAATCATCGCGCAAGTCACCTATTTCAGCGGACACAGCAAGTGATACGACTGTCCACACGGCTGAACAAAGAGAGTGGTCTTCATCACTTGTGATAGACAACTACTATTACTTCATATTGACGTTGGAGATTTGGGAGTAATTATTGACTTTATATCAGAGTACTCTTTTTGTCAAACTGCGTCACGGTCAAAACACGAGTGATGGCTCCGTAGTTAATGTCATTATCTTTATTTGTCGTTTAAACGTTGTCTTTAGATATATATATATATATATATATATATATATATATATATATATATATATATATATATATCTCTTTCTGTCTCTCTCTCTTTCTCTCTCTCTCTCTCTCTCTCTCTCGCTTTGTCATGTCTCTATTTCTTTCTCTTCATGTTTTTCTGTGTATATTTTGCTCTATATGTCTGTCAGTCTCTCTCTCTCTCCCTCTCTCTCTCTCTCTCTGTATATGCATATCACTTTATTTATGCGAATGTCTATTTATCTCTGTTCTTTATTTACAAATTCTTCTCTATATGTATGTATATACGTCTCTCTCTGTGTTTATTTCCATGTTTAAATCACTATGTTTTTCCATTTATATCCAAATATCAATATATATTTATATCTCTCTCTCTCTCTCTCTCTCTCTCTCTCTCTCTCTCTCTTTCCTATATATGCACAAATCTACATAATTTTCTACATACAAGTAGCATTATAAACAAATATGGATCCGTTTTCAGTTGAGTCAAATCACAAAACTAACAACATATTTCCTTCAAGTTCAAATGGTTTCCATATAAAATACCAGACACAATGCTGTAAACCACAGACATAATGATGCTGTTTTATCAGGCGACCTAGTGTATGTTATTTCACTACGTGATATAATGTAAACAAGGAGACCTATATTTTATTCTTGATGAAAAAATGTATATTTTATCTAAATTATCTCACTGACAGTTGGTTATCAACTAAGGATCAAACATGCCACAACCATCTAGTAACATGAATTTTAACAAGGATGCTACGTATTACTAAATTTTTGTTTCTAATCTAAATCCCTACAAGCGGATAAATTTTAATCCTAATCAATTTTGTGCATTTAACACATACTATTAGAAATGTCAAGCAACTACGCATTTCTTGCTCTCGCGTATTCTGCACACATAAAACTAGTAATTTAAATGCAACGCAAAATGTCACTTACAGTGTACACATATTTATTTTGTGCCTTCCGTTTCGTAAGATTTCTTAGCTTTTTGTACATGTATATATACATCATAACTTGTTTGTCTTGTCCCTTTTCCACTCCTGAACGAGCATAGGGACACTTTTACCATCATATGGTTGATCAGTCCTATGATTGTTAGTAAGGTTGTCAGATACTATCTCACTATTTGACTCCATACCTTTTTAGCTCTCTTCATCATGTTAGAGTAGGTTCGTACTTTAATATCTCCGCATGCCTGAGATATAAAGGTGAGTCTAGGGGGGACCTTTTCGTAATTTCACCCTATAGTATCTGATGTAAATTACTTCCGTGTCGTATATTGTGCCCCATGCAACTCAATTTTCATTTTCAATATTTGCCTTTGATCACCTTCTTCGGGAAGGACATTGTCATTGAATTTTCTTCCTGTCCAACTCGGGCGTTCATTTTACATTTGAAACCCTTCCAAGCATTTATCACCCTTCTTTGCTGGTATCCGCGTTTCAGCACCATACAGGGTGATTGGCATACGTGAGTTGTGGTTAAACGTTTTCTCAGTTCTATCTTGATATTCTTTGAGGCTAACAATTTAGGGGGGTTTTTTTAAGGAATGTTTTGCCAATTCAATCCTTGTCTTAATTTGCTACTCATTGCGGGAATCTTGTGTGATGATGAATTATTCCATAAATATGTAAACGTCCGAACTTGTTCGATTATTTCGTGATTGATGGTTAAATTAATTTGCATATGTTCCTTGACTATTATCCTAGTCTTTGTCTGCAACGTGTTTATTTTCATGCTCTTTGGTTGTGCTGTTAATTTGTTCAAGTTGCCTTTGGAACGTTGCCATTGATTCTTCCACTAGGTCTTGTTCATCGTCAAATTGATGGCATAAACTGTCATAACGCTGACTTTGACTCAACTAATTAAACTTTAAACAAATGTGTCCATCATCATCACAAAGCATAAAGTGACTCGGTGAAAGCAAGCAACCACGTCGTACCACTACTACAGCCTATTTTAGAAAGCATGTGCAAAGAAAGAAAAATATCTTCACCAATAGTAACAGCAATGATATATTTGATGACGTATTCCACGGTTTTCGATGCTGACTTTGTTAGAGAATTCTGACAATCATTTTGTAGAGGTTCAGCCAGGTGAAACGAACCAACATTTTTTTAAAGCCTCCAACTATTCTAGTTCACGTCTTTTGAAATGCATTACATTTTCAGACATCACATTTCCGTAACAAAAATTTTTTTAATAATACATAACTCTAATCATTAAGTATGATTTTTAGGAGCTTTCCTCATTCTAAAGAGCACTTACTTTAAATCTTTGGGAGTTCACATTTAGATGAGACGTCCAAAGAGTTGATTTGACTTAACCACGTTTTCTGTCCAAAGGTGCAAGCGTGAAGAACGTGTATTTTTCGTGTGGTTTCTGGTTTCTACCATATAAGGTTGCCAGTCCCATGCCCACTACTCATTTGTCGCCTTTTTGGAAATGTTACAGGGCTCCTACTATTCTTTGCTATCATATCAGGATGCGGTAATACCCGTTCGTTTTGTACAGTTGCTGACACAAACTGATAAATGTCTTGTTTACATTTGATTTATTGTAGCTGATACTGTATAAGATATTACATGGCTTACGATACGACCGCAAACATGTTCTTTATTATTAGTACGTATGATGCTCTTACTGTTTGGTCTGTCTTCATCATTAATGTACCTGACTCTATGTTTTCTTTAGATATTCATTCGGTTGGTCTTTCCAGGTTTTTTATTTTTTCCAGTTCTCTCATTTTACTCTATGGTTTTCACGCAGTCATCTTTTGTTAAATATTGTAATTGTCTCCTGGAATAGGTCTTATTTCTCTGTGCTTGAACTAATTAATCTCCTTCTGTACGATTTAGTTTGATTCTTCTTTCCATGCACAGTTTGCAGTTTGATTGTCTATTTGATTCTCTATTTTCCATTACTCCAAAATATTGTATTTGAAATTTTCGACGGGGGCTTGCTGTTTACGGTCTACATTTGGTTCTAAAATTGTTATTTTGTGACAAATTTGCGTTCGAGTGAGGTGGCTAGTTTTAAATAAGTACAGTACAGCCTAGTGTTATTTTTTTAAGAGAGAACTGTGTATTCCAATTTTTAAAAATTAATAATTTAAAAAAATTGGTATACACAGTTACACAACAAATCTCATCATCATCATCTTGCATGTTCATCGCAGAACGTCGGTCTAGGGACAGCCGATCTGTAAGACACTCGATCCATGACCAGCTCTCCCGCCTCTGCCATTGTCAAACCCAAGAGCGTGGGCTAGTGGCTAAGTGACACGGCTCACAACCAGACGGTGCTGGGTTCGATCCCCATCACAGCACCGCCCGTTACCCCGGGGAAGCAAGCCCTTAGAAAATGCAGGAGGACGCAGACCCTTACATAAAATGCATGCTGAAGTCGGATGCACTGGGCCGACATGCGCAAAATAAAAACCACAGTACAACGCACACCGCATTGGGGATTAGAGAAATAAGGCGAACGCAAAAAAAAACAACCCAAAAGGGCCTGTGTAATGTCTCCTGCCTATTTTCTTATCGGCTGGAACTGCCTCTTTTGCCAGGCATGATACTCTTCAGCATTGTTAATTCTGGGCCATTGTGACGTTTGATGTGGCCAGAGTACATTCATTTCCTAGACATAATCTTGCTTACTAGTTTTGTTTTACATCAAGATTATGTAGAATGTATGCGTTTGTCTTTTTTCGCTAACCCTGGAGTTTGGTGCACCGTTCTGTGAATTTTAGGTTGAATTACTCTTTCTTCTTCCGTGAGGTGTTTGTGGTTGAACATATATGCGGCGGCACTATGGATATATAATGTTAAAACAAAGTGGAAAATAATCATGATATATATGCCATGCTGACAAACTGCATCTTAATATATGACATATTGTTTTTTATTGATGGATATGGTCAAAATATACCAGGGATTTCAAATGAAAACTTTAAAAGTGGGACAGAAATTGGAAAAAACAGTTCCTTTGAAATTTGTTAATATTGTTGCTAAGGATGTCAAGAGTGCCCTGCATGTGCCATTGCGGTTTCGATGACCAACATGACGTCTTAATTGCAGTTAGAACATGGCCGCCCCTTTATTAAAATGCACGAAAGAAGAGGAACGTTATGTTTTCAATTTTGTTTTATTTTGCAACGAAATCTGTAGAAATTCATCGTCGAAGGTCTTGTATGGTGATGCATGCCATACACTCTAGCACACTCTAGAGTATACACTCTAGAGGGGAGTGTGAAGGTACAAAACAGGGCGAGTTCTGCGACAAACTGTCCTCGACCGGGTCAGGCATACCGAGTAGAGACCCCAAAGCCGATTGCAGCCGTTGCCCACCTCGTAAACAAATCGCCAATTGAATGGAAATGAAATTGCCGCATAACTGGAGGTCAGTCAAGATTCAGTACACCACATCATTCATGATGTTCTACAATACCATAAAGTGTCTTCAATGGGGCTGCCGCGGCAGCTAACTCCAGAATTCAAACAACAGCGCGTTGTTGCCCGTCAACAAGTTTTGAAGCAAAGGGTGATGATTTCCTAGCAAATGTTACTAGAGATGAAACGTGGGCTTACTACCACGAGTCTGAAACGATGAGAGCGAGCAAGGAATGGCGCCATCCATCCTCGTGCAACCGGAGACGTTTCGCACACAGCATTCTGCAGCCAAACTTATCCTGATTCTATTTTTTGGGATGAACGAGGCGTTAGAGTACTACTTACCCAGGGGAAATACTGTCACCTGTGCCACGTATACAGATCATCTCAAGAATCATCGTCGATCGACCATCGAATCCAAACGACATGGACTTCTATGTAAAGGGGTCCTTTTGCAACGTGACAAAGACCTACCCCATACTGCCCGTGCAACGGCTACAACCATCGAGGACCTCCAAGCAACGGCTACAACCATCGAGGACCTCCAAGCAACGGCTACAACCATCTAGGACCTCCAAGCAACGGCTGCAACCATCGAGGACCTCCAAGCAACGGCCGCAACCATCGAGGATCTCCAATTTCAGTGTCCACCACATCCGCCGTACTCAACAGACCAAGCTGCAAGTGAGTTCTTGTGTTGGGACGACTAAAAGAGGCGTTGGGAGGAAAAACTTGTAGGTCCGATGAAGAGGTTCAGCAAATGGTGCAAGAGTGGTAAACACGTGACCAAGATAATTTATTTCTGCATAAAGCGATATGGAATGGGGAACTTGTATCAAGCTTAAAGGTGACTATGTCGAAAAATGATATAGTTGTGTTTCCCTTTTTCAGAGTAAATGTACTAACACACGTATTTAAGGTTTTCATTTGAAGCCTCCTCGTATGACATATTGTATCCTAATGTTGATCGTGGTTCAAATATATTACATCATTATCATCATCATCGGCATCTTCCAGTCCCGTAACCTGAAAGGTCATTGGGGCACCAATACTGCAGATTGTTGGACCAGTTCCCGCCACTCTACTCGATTTTGTGCACGAAAATTTGTTCTAGCTATGAACCTTCACGTCCACTCTCTGATGTTGTCTTTCCATCTATTGTTCTGCCTTCCTTTCTTACGCTTCTCAAGCACAGTACCTTGCAGGACCGTCTTGGTCAACCCAGACGTCCTTGAAACATTCCCATACCATGTGAGCTTGCCTGCTTTTACCTAGCCAATAGGTCTTTATATTGATCGACCTCTCTTTTAACGGTGTATCGAACTGCCTTATTCGTGACATGGTCTAGATCAATACCCCCTGTCTAGATACGAAATGCCGATAAATCGACGCAGACATCACATCTCCATTGCACAAATGCTTCGCTCTAGAACTGACGATTCCAGAACTTTATCTAAGTTTCGCACGCGTAAAGGAACACGGATGTGACAAGTGCTTACATTAAACTGAACTTGGTTTTCAGGTTGATGCTATTGTCCTCCATATCCAACTCAGTTTGGTCAGAGCAGTCATGGTCATCGCTGTTAGTGCCTGAATCCCAGTTCTAGAACCGTCCGCATCCATCAGTTCTCCGAGGTATATAAACTGTTTAACAATTTGCAATGGTTCGCCTTTGATCGCAATCGGACTTGTTTGGCCCTTTGGGAAATGACAATGATTTTACTTTTCTACGCACTAACTTCCATTCCAAACCATTGAGCGGTATTGTCAGGGTTTGAGATTAGATACGCAAGATCTAGCTCCGTTCCAGTCAACCCGGTAATGTTATCAGCAAACCGGAGATTGCTGAGTGTACAACCACCTATGCTGACAGTACCCACGTGATCTCCAATGCTTCTGACATGCTATGTTAAAACAAACATTGAATATGGTCAATAAACGAATACATTCCGTTCGTACACCGGTTGACGTGCGAAACCATTCCCCATTTATTCAGTTAAGGTAAGCTGACACCACTTATATTTTTGCATAGTTGCCCACAGCGCCTAATGCCAGACCATGTTTAAATATTTTTAACATCAATAAAGAATTGATATAATTTTTGATTAAGATGAAGCTATTTTTCATTGATCAGGCGTAAATTTAAAATGTGTTCACTGGGGTTCTGCGACCAGCCCGAAAACCGGCTTGTTTTTCTGCAATAACGATTTTTGTTTTCTGCCCTTGGTTGCAGTCTGTTCAACATAACTATAACATTAATTTGATGGTTCGATAATTTTGACATTGTTGGAGTTTACCCTTCTAAGGTAGGGCTATAATCAGTGATTTTGTCCAACTTGTTGGTCATTCTCCCGTTTGCCAGATCGTGCCACAAACCTTGTCCTATTGAGGTTACCGCCACTTTCACTTCTTCACGTAGGGTGGTGAAATGATCGTTTTCTTCTTGTTCGATTTCTATTAATGTCACTCTAAGCTCCCCATTGATCTGTACCTTATATAACTGGGAGCAGTATTCCGTCCATCTGCGAATAGCATCTTCTTCTGCCGTCAGGGTGATCCCTGTCACGTCCTGTGTTGTTCTCAGTTTGGCTAAGTTCTTTCTTGTCAGGTCTTTAACCAGCTGGTACGATCTCTTATTATTGTTCCTGGTAAGGCAGTTCTGAATATATTACATATTTTATCTTGATGATGATCGTTGTCCAAGTATATGACGTGTTGTATCTTGTATGATCATGGTCCAAGTATATGACGTGTTGTATCTTTTTGATGATCGTGGTCCAAGTATATGATGTGTTGTATCTTGATGATGGTCGTGGTCCAAGTATATGACGTGTTGTATCTTGTTGATGATCATGGTCCAAGTATATGACGTGTTGTTTGTTGATGATGGTCGTGGTCCACGTATATGACGTGTTGTATCTTGTTGATGATCGTGGTCCAAGTATATGACGTGTTGTATCTTGATGATGGTCGTGGTCCAAGTATATGACGTGTTGTTTGTTGATGATGGTCGTGGTCCACGTATATGACGTGTTGTATCTTGTTGATGATCGTGGTCCAAGTATATGACGTGTTGTATCTTGATGATGGTCGTGGTCCAAGTATATGACGTGTTGTTTCTTGATGATGGTCTTGGTCCAAATAAATGACTTGTTGTTTCTTGATGATGGTCGTGGTCCAAGTATATGACTTGTTGTATCTGTATGATGGACGTTTTCCAAATATATGACTTGATGTATCTTAATTCTTGTGACTGCACTGCTAGAACAGAGAACCAACCCTTAGACGTTGAAGGAAATACTTGGAGTACGTGGCGCAGGTAAATGTAACAGCAATGTGCCATTCCATATATAATAATGTTTGCTTAGGCGTCTGAGGCCCGTTGGGTCGGTCGGCCACATATACTACCCACAGCTGTGGTGTGGTTCCAGACCTCGTCCATGGCGTAGGGGGAGGTTGCTCCATATATATGTATCGTATGTGCCACACTTGCCATAATTATAACTAAGACAATGTTTCATCTGCCAACTCACATCAATATACCATGGCTGTATTCCCGTTCTAAGTAGTGGCATCTTTTTTATTATGGCCTCACCAGAAAAAGTGAGAATCGGGATGTGAGGGACTATGGCTATGAGTGGTGCAGAACTCTGGACATACCCCAGGCTGATTGTGCCCACATACCACCTTATCATTTCAAATCGGAATAAAGGACTACTTGCAGAGAGTTTTTAAGGGAATCTAGACTGCCAGCCGAAGGATGAACAATTCTGCTTGACAAAATGGGCCACTCTGAAAGATAGTAAGTACTTCACTACTTCATAGAACCTGGGACATGTATCAGACAGGACTGGTTTGATGAAGACGAGAATGGCTTGGCGTGGCTTCGTTCGTTCTCAATATCCTGTTACCAAGCTCTAAAAGGGCTTAAATAGTAGAATGTAGTCCAGAGAACGGAATGCGTTGTGTCGTAGTTTACAGCTTGACTGCGATATCTGCACCTTTCGGTCCAACACATACCAACTTCAGCAATCATTTTTTTAGTACCGGGTTAGCATTCCCTCTTCGATCCCTTCTCCTTAGCCAGTCTGCCCTGCTGCAGCCTGTTATCCGGGATCACCGCGTGGAGGTGTAGAAGGGTCTTGGCAGCTTTGGTTCGCTGGCCCTGAGGCTAGCAGTCAGCTATGGGTCGCTGACCACTGCAGCTCATGCGCTGCTCAGTGTCTTGATCCCTGAAGACGAGAATGCTAGTGATGACAAGAAAGTTGATTGATGTAAAAGAGATACAAGTAGGAAAGTTTCTCATTCAGCAAGAACTTAATATCATGAAAACGAGAATGATATTAAGTTCTTGCTGAATGAGAAACTTCCCTACTCGTTTCTCTTTTACATCAATAAACTGTGTTGTCATCACTGTCTCTATTTGCCTCCTGACTTCTCTACCACTGTGTACTCACTGACACTCATAGCTATCAACTACACTCCTTTTTACGAGCAATATTTCCACGACTTTCTCCTGTTTTCTTATCTGCTACGCCTTCGTCGCCTATGCCAGGAAGACGAAAACTTTCTACATAAGACTCACGATATGCCTGACTATTTCAGTAAGTGTCTCAATCCTGAAGCTATTCTTACCTTCGTTCTTCAGTATGTCATCCATATCGCTCTCACCTTACCACGGGCTTGTTCAAATGAAACCAGACAAAACTGCAACCAGTCTGACTGTGTTAAAATGGCTCTTACCTGTCCTATGAGATCTTGTTCCGCCATCCCTCTGTCCTTCTTTCTGATGTGTCAAGAGGTGCGATATTTCAATATTTTCTTTACGTAGCCGACAGATGTTATAGAAAATTGCGTGACCTATTGTCAAAACTCAACTCGTGGATCAACACGGCACCTTGGCTTGCAAAGACTAGCGTGGTTGCGTAACACGGCCTTCCTCAAATCAGCTTTTGTGATAAAAGAGAGATTCCCCTAATCTACACTATTATTTACAACCTTTACAATATTAAATGCATCGGAGAGACTGGCCTTGAACTTTCATTCCTGTTCCCGACAACACCTAAACGGCATTTCCAATATTGATCATTTCTTGTTTGGTCTGCTGTTTTTCATTACTGGTGCACCGTGACTCACACGTTTCTGAGAATTCCCTGGTTATTGCTTCCAACTAAAATCGCATTGTATCGTCGTTATACAAGATGTTTTGTTTTTTATTGGGATTTTTTTAAGTTGTGTTTGTTCTTTTTCTGTAATGAAAGCCTTATTACCTTAAAGAAAGGTATGTTCTGATTTTGGCATGTGCAATCATTGAGCCAGTATGTATATACGAGGCGTGTTCAAATTAAACCGGACCAAACTGCAATAAGTAAACATACGTACTATGCGCATGATGACGTCACTTCAGATGTAAATAGCACATACCAACCGTAAAGTTTGCAAAATTTCATCAACCTCTGACTCATAGTTTCCTTAGCAGACCGTTGGAAACATGGCAGGTGTAATACCGAATTCTTCCAAAGTTGATCAGCCAGCAATGATTTGGTTTCTAACAGAAAAAAGATGTCGAGCGGTTGACATTCATCGCAGAATGCAGGCATTGTATGGTGACAAAACTGTGTCGAAGACAACAGTGAAGAACTAAACAACGATGTTTCTAAAACACTGCAGATCTGGCAGTGTTAATGCTTGAGATAATATCGTGATATGTTCCTTATTTTTGATATTTTTGCTTCTCAAGTAAATAAATATGTGCCCTCAAACATTTATTTCACAATAATTTTGAATATTACAATAATATGTAATGACCTTGTCACGTATTCTTGTTTCGACTTATATGTTGATCTTCCGTACTGATTGTGTTGCTTTCACTGCTTGTCTATCTGTTGCTGAAGGTTGTGTTTTTTTATGAAACACACAAAAAACTTATTTAAAAAATAAAAGTCTTTTAGCTGCTTATCAGATGTCTCTTTCATACTATTTGCCTATATTTTGTTTTTCACAGAAATTCGCTAGAACACAGATATGTACAAAATGATCTACTTCCATGCGGCTATTAGGTGCACACGTGGAGTTTTAGTAATGAACCCAAATGACAATCTATTGAACTATGTGTGCCACACCTACACACTTCATCGATTATTCAAGTCGGCAACTGCCCCAAACGATAAACACCATTTAGTTCTCTCATTTACTTCACACACATCTATGACCTCTTGATCCTTGAATTCCACTCTAAAATCGAACATAAGTTTTACTTTTTGTATTCCTATACGCATGAAATAGTAGCTACATAAATCAATGTAAGCGCACATAATATGAAGGACATTTTTATATGTCGGTTCTATAACGCATATTCTGAGATGATGATGAAAACAGTTGTTCACAGTTGTAATATTGGTGTCAAAGTCAATGGTATGAAAGTTAATGTCATCAAATTTATCGATGGTCAAGCCTTATGGGTTGCATCAAAAGCAGCGTTGCAAATGATGCTTTAAAAAAATTAACAGCACAACCAAAGAGTTTGACGTGAAAATAAACACGTTGAAGACTAGTAATATACAAGTAACACAGGTACATTAGTATTATCATCAATGGATAAATAATCAAACAGGTACAGGGGGCAGATGATGCAGCATCGACCGATAGCTGGCTGCTTGCATCAGGGTTAATGACCATGACTGACCAAAACGCTATTCCGCCTCCAACAAGCGGCATTGGAGATAAATTGGAATTGGAAATCGGATACGTTGGGTCGAAATCGGAGGATATCGCAGCCTTGCCGTAAACTACGACATAGCGTCACACACGTCTTTTTCAGGACGAACTACGAAAAGAAAAAGAAAAGGAAGAACAAGGAGAAGAAGAAGAAGAAGAAGAAGAAGAAGAAGAAGAAGAAGAAGAAGAAGAAGAAGAAGAAGGAGAAGAAGAAGTAGAAGAAGAAGATCGAGAAAAATAAGAACATCTACAGAAGTGTGCATATTTAGATCAAACTATCAAGTAAGATGCCCGCATTGGGACGGATATTAAGACAGGGTTTGTATTGGGAGAAAATTCCTTTGGAGACAAAACATAAATTGGTAACCTCAAAGAATATCAGGATATAACGTTAAAATAATAATCACTACTCGTGTATTGTCCATTACATTGACAAAAAAGGATGAAAAAAGCTTGGAAGCGTTTGAAATGTGATGCTAACGTAAGATAGAACTAGCCAGTTGGACAAAAAGAACTTCCAATAATACTGTCGTCACTGAGGAAGGCGCAAAAAGCCAAATTTTGAAAATTATACAAAAACAAAGAAGTTGACTGGGACATTGTATGAAAATTTTCAGCAGAAAATAGTAGCGAGCAGGATCTACGAGAAAAGAGAATGTGGGCCACCAAGACTCATCCGGATACATTAAAGTATGAACTTAGGATGAAATGAAGAGAACTGCAGAGGAAATGTTCAAACCAAGAGACATGCTCAGATACAACCATTCTTAGGACTGACCAACCAGATGAGGATGTTACTGCTAGTATGTCAATTTATCTTATCTAGGTTTTCATGCATTACGAACAGATGTTAACTCCCTGAAACTATATGTTGAAAAGCCTGGTTGATTTTTCATTTTTTTCTGATAAAAAGCATTTGTTATTTGTATTTAACATATCTCAAACTGTCTGTAGTCCACTCTCGATATTTAGTCTCCGACTCGGTTCTTAATATCAGTCTAACAACTGTGTTTTTCAATATTGGTTCCCATTATCTGACCTTTACTTTAAATATGTGGTCTTTGTTCTAGGACTCTCGTTCTGGAACTCTCATCACTCTTTCACTCCGTCCAGTGAAGATGCTCTTCGTCTCATGTCTACGTTCTTCTTCTGTGGCTCTGCTTCTTTCTATCAGTCATCTATGTTGAGTCTCAAGCTGAAGTACCCTCTCTTTTAAAACACAGAGTATCTCTGATTATCTTAGACCACGTTTTCTTGGCCATCACTTTTCTCGATGTTCTCCGCTCTCTCGCCTCTAGGTCCGCCCACTGACATCGTATATTGACCGTTTGTTGTCAAGTTTCCCTGTAATCTCTGCACTGGTTTTACGATGTCTCGAAAGTAGTCCACGGTCCCTGGTTCTTTCATTCATTTCATTATCTTAATGCTGATGGCATGGCACTATTGACTAACAAAGTCCGTATTCTGGAACACGTTAGAGATACCCTAAACTTTCTGTCAACCCTCAGACAATTAATGATAACGTGCATGTCACAAGTGCTGTCAATGACAGGCTCGATATTCCGCAAAGTACAGAAGAGGCCTAGAACACATTCAACCAAATGTCCAGTAGCAAAGCCCCTGGGTCAATTGCTTCCTGCTGAGGTTTACAAAACAGGATTTCTAGTGCAGCTACATACGCAAAACACATCTTTCGCTCAATTTGGGATGGGCGTTACGTGCCTCAGGAACTAAAAAGATACCATCATTTCCCATTTGTACAAGCGCACGAGTAGCCGTCAATCTTGTGAAAACGATAGGAGAATCTTCACGGGCCTTGATCAACTGTTAACAACTGTCTTCGAGCAGGAGCTACTTAGTGTGGTTTCCACAATGGTCGCGACATGGTTGACATAATGTTTACATCTCGTCAAATTCAGAAGAGAAGCCAGGGACAGCATCATTGTGATCTTTACACTTTTATTGACCTGTTGACCTAGACTTTAATACTGTCAATAGGAATAGACTGAGAAATCATTGTGAAATTTGACTGTCCCAAAATTGAATCACAGTTGTCCTTCGCCAGTTTCAAGATGGTATGTTGGCTCGTGTACCGAATGACGGTAAACTGTCTGCAGCGTTTATCAGTCACACACACACACACACACAGTCAAACAGGAATGTATGCTGGCTCCAATGTTCCGTCGGATGTTATTTTATGTAATCTCTTATGATGCTGTACATAGCCATGCCATTGTGTACATATCAGATACATTACGTGTTTAATCTTTGGCGCTTAAGGTCCCTCACAAAGATGAAAGAACCGACCATTTTAGATATCCGTTTTACTGATAACTGGGCCATTAACACGTGCGCAGAAGAAGACATGTAGACCACTACGCATCAGTTTTTAGTTGCGCTACCTTTTAGTCTTACTGTAAGAATAATTAAATAGTGTTTCAATCTGCTGCCATCAATCCCTACCACACATCAACCATCAGTGCACAGGACCAACATCTGCAAGCAATTTGTAGCTTTACCTTCTATGGTAGTACATTAATCAGAGAAGCAAATATTGATTCTGCGGTCAACAACAGAATTGCCAAGGCGAGTGCTGTTTTTGGAAGAAGACTTAAAGCGTTTGCTTGGGACCAGCAAGAAATTAATGTTGGCACCAAGATCAAGATCTATCGCGAGGGCCAGAGTTGGTGCAAAAGAAACGAAACATAAACTCTAAGAAAGAATCTCTAAACGGTTTGACGTTGTCTAAAGGGAGCTGCTTGCTCCGTTTCCCTTGGCCTGGCGCACCACAATCACAAACAGTGCTCCTACGGTGAGGAGAGACGCATTGCTGCAGCGCGGAAATAGCAGACTGATCGAAAGAGCAGAATTTATGATTGTCCAATTGTTGTTGCTGTCCACAGGTGCTCAACGTAAAGTAAGTAAGTAAGTAATCCGGATAGACAAACAGGGCACGTTGCGCTGACCGTTCTTAACACGGACGATGGCTGCACACAGGGCACATGAAGTGTTGGCTTATGACTCCACGGACGACTTCCTTTGGGCTTCGGTCTTCTCACACTCCTGATTCCCATAGACAGATATAGAAACTGTCGGTCCTGGTCATTTTGAACCAGTCGGGCCATATGGCCAATGAAAACAAGATGGCGTAAATCCAGCATTGAACAGTGACTGTCGTGTTCTATCTGTCGAGCGACACAAGTTTTGGAAAGCAGGATCTGCCAGCGGCCTCCAATGATGCGTCGTTGGTTGCGTATGTGGGAGGCTTCAAGCGTCTTCTAATGTCCCTGTAAGACTGTCCATTTTTGGGAGCCATACAAAAGAACTGGGATGACACAATATTTATAGAGGCACAGCTTAGTTTTCAGAGAAAGCCTCTTACCCACATGCGGTTGAGTCCGTCGTTCTTCGAGCGCACGGTACAAACATATGCTGTCCCACCTGAATCCATGTTTCTTATGCTGTCGTCATCTTCACTTCAGTTTGACACTTTTTATAATATTTATTAGTCCGTTCATAAAGGTCTTTTCCTGACAACTGTTCTTGCTTTATTCCACTTTCTCATCTGTCGCCGTCATCCCTTCAGATTGACACTTGTTATAATATTTATTAGTCCTTCTATAGAAGTAATTTCCTTACATCTGTTATTGTTTTCCTCCACTTTCTCGTGTTGCATCTGTCTTCTGGTTAAATGCATGCCAGAGGTTTCATTCCTAATGATCTTTTGCACTTTTTTCGCTCCAACATTTGTGTGCCCAACAAAATGTCTTCAATGTTACTCCTCACTGTATTTTCTACATTTCCCTGCAACTATTGTACATAGGTATACTCAATGGTCAAACGCTTGCTCGTACGCATGTCCGGTACATTATAATACATTCTCTTTTGCGTATCAGTCAGAGAAATTCTCGTCTCATCTAAAGTTAGTTGACCAACATGGTTTCTCCAGCCTTATTAATGCAAATGGATGTCTACTGCAAATTAGCCATGTACTTTCCCAACCACCCTGATTGTATTTGCTTGTATAATGTGACCGTGAATATATTTTATTTTTAATTGAACAAATCATACTTTGAATTCTTAACCCGACCCTCATAGATAAATTTATATTCTTGTGTATTTAAAAAGTAACGCGGTCTCCATCGATTCCTTTTTCTGGACCATCTCAATAATCTTCTCTCATTAGCCATCAGCTAACTTTACCACCTCTTTCTATGCCATTCCCATATCATACTTCACTTGCGCATTCTAGTTAGCGCATGTCTGACTACGTAATAGTAATTTATGATGGTTCCGACATAAGTGATTATACAATTTAGTTTTCGAAATTTGATATTTTAGGTTGCTCTTGATTACAAATTACTTTCTTTTTGAAGTTGACACGTAAGCAACAATGGTTTACAAGACCATTACACAAGACTAAGTTCAGCTAATTGAATCATTCCCATACGTCACATCTCTAGTCTAATATCGCCTAGACGTTTATTCTGAGGACGTTAAAAAATGTTTGAGATTGTAAATGATGAAGGAAGAAGAGTAGCCAAAATTATTAACATCAAAGTTATTTCATTAACTGTCGTTTACTTTATACGAAGCTTCATTACAATTTATATGATTGCTGAAAGTATCTGAGCATTGCCTTCCGGCTGAAAGTGAAACAGATAGTGTTTAAAAAAAATATTATTGCTGCTGTGTTTGATTATTTCGTGAACGTGTAATGCTTTCGTTCCTGAATTTATTTCTGTGTACCTTGACTTGGACGTTTATTCTTAAATTAAACAAAACCCTGATTGCTCGAAAATTTATTAGCAACAGTAGAGGTATTGAGGGTGTAGAGAACGTTCTGCATTCCTTACTTGGTATCTCACCATTTACTAGTGAAGTCATAGCGACCTTTGCATTAGTGACTAAACCGCGGAAGTCAACAAAATGGCGCATAGATGCAACAACACACATCAGGCAATCTGAAACCATAGCTAGAAGAGAACAGAAGACGGTCAAGATGATCGTGTTGACTGCGGTAGTCTGTGCTCTATATGTGCTCTATAGGTAGTCCAACACGATTCCATGGATTAAATACGCTCTTGTCTCGTTCTTCGATGTTTTTCCTCTATCAATTATCCCGATGGATGACAAAGAGATAAATGATTCAAGCTAGCAGATATTGAATCTCTGACGGTAGGGAATGCCAAACGTATCGTGGCTACATATGATCTGGTATGAGTGATTAAGGAATGATCCGATTGTAGACTTAGATTGTTGTCTACGTCCATGGTAGCACTTGGCGATTCTGGGACATCAACACACTAGACTGGCTCATTTTTGGAATATTCAAAAGAATTCTCTTCGATATTGTCCTGCCTCTAAGACAACAAATTGTACACACGCCAACTGAGAAAGACGTGTTCTTTTGTCTGAAAGACATTGGGCCGCAATTAACTACCAGCTCAAATCTAACCGCATTATATAAGCCATCGTCATTCTCATCATCGTCATCATCGCATCATGGAATGCATTAGGACGCTGTTTTAACGATTGCTTTTGCAACTTTTGAATTCAGTATTTTTGGTCTAGATCTTCACACCTAGCACACAAAATCTGTCACTACAACCATCTACTGAACACATTGAATAATAAGCGTAACGTTACAATTACATTTATTAGCTCATGAAAATAGCAATATAAATCATACAGCTGTTTCATGGTATCAATTCCAGTCTTGCATATTCTAATCTACTTTTATCTTTTTGTTATCTTCTTCAGGTGTACGTAAAGCACGCAGATGGTAAGCACGCATTCATTTACACAGGTCCGGCCGTAAATCTGATGAAAATCAGGATCTGTTTATCACTTCCACCATTGCTGAATATCTCTTCTACTATTTCTGTTTCTGTTTTTCTACGTTTTCTAAACTGTGACTGTACCTGACCTATACGAAAATGCTCAGATAACTGACTGGTGCTAAGACACGTTGCTTGGATGTCGGAAACAGTTTCTCTCGTCAGAATGGTGAGAGAACTGTAGCAGGTATCGGACGTCTGCTACGGAGTTTTAATTTGTTACACGAAACACCTAACTCGTGTGTGAGAGTTATCTTTCCCGGTCGGAATTCTGAAAACCTCCTTCTTTCTCTCTCTCTCTCTCTCTCTTTCTCTCTCACTCTCTCTTTCTATCTCTCTCACTCTCTCTCTCTTTCCCTCTATGAGTTGGAACGCTGGATTATTCAAGTCTCGACTGAAATCTCAGGAATGATTTCTTTAATTTGTGTATCTAACTTTCTCTCTCATTGGAACCCCTCTCGCTTCTAGTGAAAGTCGTTGAATAATTCGGAGTGAAATATCATCACCTTTTCTAAGTCTCGATTGAAATCACAACAATGATTTCTTCCAAGTCCTGAAACTAATGCTCTCTCTGTGTTGGAGAATTCAAAGTCTTAACCAATCTCTTTTGGTGAAAGTCGCCATATTCCTACGTCTATAACCAACCATAGCAATTTCCAGGGTAGATATTAAAATCACATCTTCTCACGCTCGGTGAAAATAGATTAAAGATGCGAGTAATATCTCAGCAGTGATTTCTTCTTCGCAGGTAGCATGTTATCTACGGGAGAGGGAAGGGGAGGGGTGGAGAAACTGTATAGTGGTGTATTATGTGTTCTGATCCAGTATGCCAAATAGTGACTTTCTATATGTCTGAGGGATGACTCGTTATATGAGTGACATATTCCTGAAAGTAAATCCAGATATAGGTAAGAAATTCCTTGCAATTAGTGTACACTTCCTCTTCCTCTGAATTCTTACTGCCAAGTGTTATAGGTTGGTGGGTCAAGCAGATTTGAAAACATTATTGTCAAATTCAAAATAATTTATTTCTCTAATCGCGGAACATAATTCATGTATTGAATTGTTCTAACCTTCGGCATACTTTCTTCGTTATTAATTCTGTCAGTTATATTGATCTTGACCACTCTTAGCCAGAATGTCGTTTCTTGTCGTGCTCTTTAGCTCAGGGGTCTTGTTCTCGCAGTGATAACAGAGAGTTAGCAAAGTGGAATTAGCTCTGCATACTTATTAATTAAGATTCTTTAATGCAACTCCCTCCCTTATTGCTATAAACATCTATTATTTTGACACGAATGAAATCTTAGTAAAAGACTAGACTGACAAGTTTGAACATGAAGGATATCATGATATGGCAAATCTTTACTTAATGTAATTGTGATGGCTAATCAGAACAATGATCATACAGTGGTCATCTTTTTTACCTACAACATGATTTTGATCGTGTTTGGAGGAAATGTCTTTTGATAAAGATGTTTAACATAGAAATTCATGGCAAGTTCTACAACTAGATAAAGTACTTCGTGACTGAGTGAACGAATCAGATGAAGGTAAAGGACGCGATCTCTTCTAAAAAATTTTTAGAAGGACTATCACATGGCTCAACTTTAAGTTGTACTTTTTTCATAATCTATGACTTGGCTGACCAGATCAAAACCGTAAAAGCGTTGCATGCTGATGACATGGCAATATGGCTGAGCCACGAAGACATCGAAAGTGGGGCATTAAGGCTAGACGGAGACCTGAGGAGACAACATGGAAATGAAAAATTATTTGTGAAAATACATGTATACCATTTTCATCAAGTGCCAACGGTTGCCAAAGAAAGAACAATTTTGAGATTATAGGAGCACCAATTGAATATGAAAGAACACTCCACTTATTTTGTCACGCTTGACCGACAACACAAGCTCAAGCATCACATCCAGAATGTGAAGAATAAAGCTGTGAGACGTCTACAGCACCTAATGAGGTTTGCTAGTACATCATGGGGATCAGACAAGGATACTTTGAGAGGTTTATACCTTCGTTATGTGCGCTCAGTAATAGAATATAATAGTGGGCTTCTTACAGCTTGTTCCAAATCTAATCTGGATAGGGTGAAAATTAGTGCTATACGCTTTATTAGTCAAGCAATGAGGACAACACTAACTGCAGCTTGCGAAATCCACATACAAATTGAACCTCTTGAGATGCGGAGGAATAAAGCAGTTATGGAAGCTTATGAGCGAAGTAGCAGAATGAAATGGAATCATCCCCAAAACACTCCTAGTGGACAACTGGCAGCCAAAACAAAATTAAACAAAAATCATTACTTCACCATGTTTGTGAAATAAAAAACAGATACCATCTCCCAGAAAGAAGACAAGAGTTACAAAAAGTAGGAAAAGACAAGCCTTCATTAAAACACCAACAATACAAGCAGAATTAATAGATGATACAACCAAAAGTTCAGATCCAAGTACTCTCATTTGAGCAGCTCAAAGTACTAAAGAAACTGTACACTGGAAGAGTGAGACCAGTTCTCGAGTATGGCATTGCGGCATGGACAACAGCAGCGAAGGCGAACTTCGATAAAGTTAACAAACTTCAAAACCAAGCCATGAGAATTATAACAGGTGGCATGAAGTCAACGCCAATTGTAGAACTTGAAAAGATTACAAAACTGCAATCCATGACCGATAGAAGAGACTGCAGAGCCCAGCTGCAGTCAGAGAAACTCCGAAGACTGACGGACCATCCAATGTACCAGAGACTAAACAATCTGGGAAATGGGAAATTAAAGCGGAGAAACTTTGCAGAAATAGCCAAAGCAAAGATGCACGAAGATCCCATAAACGCACTAACAACACCAAAACCCATCACTACTGTACGAAAACCTACCTGGAGGCAGGATATATTTCCAGAGGTGGTGGAAAATATACCAGGTATTGCAAACAAAAACTGCCAGACTGAAAAAGAAAGGAGAGACACTACCCTAAGCTTCATAACGAAAAGCTACCCAAGCATGGACTGGACCCATGCATACACCGACGGTTCTGTAACAAACACTACACAGAACGGAGGGGCAGGAGCATTCCTGAACCTACCAAATGGCAGAAAAAAAACACTGTCATTCGCTACTGGTAAGTACACAAGCAATTTCAGAGCGGAGGCAGAGGCACTGAGGGCGGCAGTGGAAGAAATGGTGACACACAGTGAAAATGAGAGCTATATAGTCCTGCTTACAGATGCTCTCGCCGTAGTCACAGCGCTAAAAAGCCAGAAAAACACTGAGCTTAATGACTTAAGAGCAGCACTCTGCAAACTGTGCCAGCAGTCCGCACCAAAAAGGGTAGTGGTTCAGTGGGTTCCGTCACACTGCAACATCCAAGGCAACGAGGAGGCAGACAGACTGGCAAAAGAAGGTGCAAGACTACCACAAACAGATACCAGTATGACGTACGAAGAGTCAAAACGGCTTATCAAAGCCAGATACATGACCAAATGGGAAACCGAACATACTGGTTACACCAAAAACGATGCCTATTACCAGTTGAACCGAAGAGAGCAGGTCGTTGTCTTCAGACTTCGCACTGGCCACAATAGACTGAGGTACCACCTATTCAACAAATTGAAGATAGGTGGTACCGACGAATGCCCGTGCGGTACTGGTAAAATGACCACTGAACATCTGCTGCAGAACTGCCCGACATAAGAGGATCAGAGAGAGCAGATATCGCCATCACCAGTGGAACTGCAAGACAAGCTCTATGGCAGTGGTGAGAGCCTCAGGATGACCGCCGCTTTTTTCGAAAAAATAATGGTTACTGTCTGACTGTGTACGCAGAAGAAGAAGAAGAAGAAGAGCAGCTCAAAGAACTATTGTTGCCTATCCCTATTTTTTTTTTTTTGGGGGGGGGGAAGAAATTTGTTTTTTTTGGCGGGGGGGGGGGGAGAAATTTTTATTGCGTTGGCCTTATTTCTCTAATCCACAAGGCGGAGGTGCATACTACGAACTGATACTCCATTGACGTTGAAAATAATGAAATTGACTACCCTTGACATAATCGTACTGATACGTTTTCATATTTCTCAAAAGAGGCGGAGCGCGGCATTCTTTTCCGTTATATATATATCACCCACCCCACCACCCACCCCACCCCTCCCCACCCCACCTCCCTAAAAAAATAAGAACAATGCAGCATTGAGTATGACTCTGTTGAAGTTGATGTTGATGATAACCTAACCAACGTATTGTTTTGTTTGAAAATGTGCTCTTTGAAATTCTGTCCCCACCAGCCTAGTACAGCAACCATGTTTGGCAGATAGTAGGCATAAATTCACTGTTATCTGCTGTTGTTTTCCTGCCAAACTAATGCTCTATGACTAAATAATCGCTGACACTTAATCTCGATTTCCCTGTTTGCCCAAATAATACTGACTAAATACCTCAAATCATTGGCCTATCGAAGACCAATATCATTTTCTCTCATGCTTACCTGGCCAGGTGTTCTTTTCATCCTCATAGGTTTTGTTTATTCGTCTCGTTAATTCGCCCGTTACATTTGGCACATGTTGTTACAAACGATTTCATTTGTTTTTACAGTTTATACTGAAAATCTGCAAAAAACACTTCATTTATTGAATTCGGTTCTGCTTCTGCTGTCCCCATTGACTTGCCTGTCCTGTGATTTTGTTCATGTAGATGGTGAACAGCAGAGGAGAAGGCGCACACCCTGTATCACACACGTTGTTATTTCTAAAACATCTGTAACACCATAGGTCGTTCTTACGAAGTTTATAATCGTCCCATACAGTGCTCTTACATTATCAAGTAGCTGACCTTGCATACCATAATCTTCCAGTATCGTTTAAAGTGTAATCCTTCTGTCCATCTTATCGATCAATGAAAACAATATTCAGATTTTCGCTCTATGCTATTGACCTTTCGCTTAATTGTCTTGAGGTGAATAAAGGGAATGTGCAGACCACACGCCGGCGAAATCCAAATAGAACTTTGAAAGGTCCAGGTTCAACAAAAGCTCTTATTCTCTGTTCTATGATCTTCGCATACACTTTACCAGTGTGAATAAGTAGCGATGTGCCTTTGTACGGGTCACAGTTTCTTTTGTTGCACGTTTTCTTCCAAAATGACACGATTGTAGCTTGCTGCCAGTCGTCTGGTACATGTCTATCTTTTCATGGCGTTATAAAGTGTCTCTTTAGCCACTTTAAACCTGTCCCCCCATATGGATGAATCACCTCCTTTGTTGTGTCGTTCATACATGGCGACGTATTCTAAGAACTGTTCTTTACTACTCCCTCTATTTC
This sequence comes from Ariolimax columbianus, assembly GCA_036924085.1. Taxonomy (NCBI): domain Eukaryota; kingdom Metazoa; phylum Mollusca; class Gastropoda; order Stylommatophora; family Arionidae; genus Ariolimax; species Ariolimax columbianus. The sequence goes on along the minus strand of JAVGWX010000001.1, from coordinate 115,251,791 downwards.
TGTAATATTTATATCTGGGTCTTTATGGACGGAGCTACATAATAGAAACACTGAATCTCTCGTTGAGGCAGTAGCCTTGAAAAGTTCTTGGAAGTATTCCGTCAGGCCATGTTTTGTGATGGGCATAGGAACACCATGTTTGTCAACGATGACTGGACTAGGATTAAAGCACTCGTTTCAACTGCATCGCCTTGATACTTAGAAAAATGTCTGAAGGGAGTTTTTGGCATATTGAAGTTAGTTTTTGGCCGTAATGTTTCCAAGACACTTCCGAAAAGAAGAAAACACCCATTATTTAACTAGACAAGATCAAGTCATCCTCTTTAAATTGAGAACTGAGCATAATAGGCTCAAGGGTCATCTTTACAACAGAATGAATATGATAACAGATGACCGGTTTCCATGTGGAAAGCATACCATTACCATGGAATACATCATATAAAGTTGAAAGCTCACACTGGAAAAGAGAGCAGAAATCTGACCTTGCGAGACAGTTATGAGACAAAACCTGTTAGGAGATAAAACAGACTGACGACCAACGATATCCATTATAAGAGAAACTCGGAACTTGATCTGAGGATGAACAAAACAGAAGAATAATTACATTAAAAAAGATAAAACAAACAAAAACATCCACACATATGGAAATATCAATGGGTGCTAAAGCTAATAATACATAAATAATTTGCAGAGGTAATTCCATACCACCAAATACATGTATAAAACAAGAAATCTGATGTTTGAACATTTCATTAGACAAGTATAGACGAGCCAAGCTATTAATTCGTCTGATCCCACAAGCGCAAAATAAAATGAAAATTGGACAGTAATTATAGCGCTAGAATATATCATTTGTATTAGTCGGAGTTTACTACATCATTCACACTAATTATAGCTACAGGAACACGTGCCTAACTGGTATTTGAAATGACAAGTTTATTTTTGTGGGCGTTAACTTTATAGACAAAATAGACAATTGTCATACACTATAAATATATAACAGTATGGTATAACTCATGATAATTGTCTCTTAGAAACATTACAACTTCACCAAGGTACACACAATAAGTTAGTTAACTTTTTAATTCAAGTAACAAGCAAAGTCTTTTTGTTAAAACATCATATGTAGAATACAAGAGACGGAAGCATTTCAGAAAGGCCAATTTGGTTTACGACGTTCAGCTGGTTCGTCGTCTTCCGCATAATGTGTTCTCGTAACTCAAATGGGGAATTTTCAGCTTGGGGAACAGCAAAGAAAAACGCAAGAAGCCATGTCCGGAGATTGAAGAATGGCGAACCAGAGGAATTTTGTGCTTGGTCAAGAAATCTGAGTCAGATGCAAAGAATTAACGGGGGCGTTGTCATGATGGTGATGCCAAGTTCCCATTTTCCGCAGGTCTGGTCGTTTGCGTCGATCAGCCTCAAGATGGCGATGAATGACCTCCAGGTAATAATATTTTGACCTTGTGGTGCGTACTCGTGATGCACAACCACACACGCGTCAAAAATAAAGGTCAACATGACTTTGACACTTGAAACAGAGCTATAAGGGTCCAACGAATCATCGACCAGAGAAGCCCTGAAAATACCGTTCGTGGTACCCACGCATAACTTGAGAACCCTGCCCGAGAGATGGAGTTCATAGAACAAGTCACTGTTCGAAATTCTTAAATAATGGTCGTTAAAGACTGTCCAGCCAAAATGGCTACCTTCCCACGGTTTCTACTGGGAAATCTCATGACCTTTTTAGGTCAAATAGAAGGTAAAAAAAAACAAGCTATCCTTTCTTTGGGGCGATACTAGTTCAAAGAAAGTTTAGGCGAATGAACTTGTTGAGGTGAAGGATCTGAAGACAAGCAGACGTCATTGGTTGAAGCGGAGAGAATAGAATATAAGTTGGGGATCAGGGTTTTACGGGGAGATAAGAAAGAGCAGACAATAGAATACTGCCGTGCAGTTAGTAGGTAGGATATAGACCAGAATAGATTCTAGGATAAACGATAGAACATAGCCAGTGAGTTACTAGAATAGCGAGGCAGAAATAGAAGTCACCAAAGCAGACTAGCTATGAGAGGGAACCAGAGACCACGTACGTGTAAGAATCTGTCTGTGTGGGATGTTCTATTTGATTCGACGCTGACACCTGTCACACGTGACACCAACTTCCAAGTCCCTGAGTGGCATTTGTCTGCATTCTCGTCAAAGGAATAGGTGTTACTTCAACACAAAACTGTCGTTCCTGACAATTACAGCAACAGAACCACTGTCGTCTGTCGTACGCACGAGAACCGCTGCAATCACTGAGTTCCTGACTCGTCGATGAAGAACAGGAACATGCAGATCTAATCACTGTAAACATCTTCCTGTCGTAGACACGAGAATCACTGTTATATGTCGTCGACACGAGAACCCCGTGGACAACAGGGTTAGACTTGAATGGGAAACTACTTACCTGTAAGAACCGCTGCAATGTTTGAGTTCCTGACTAGAAGACGAAGAAGAAAAATCAGTAGATATAATCATTGTAAACATCTTCCTGACGTTAAGACGAGACGAGAGGATCAGAAGACACCTAGGACAGAGAACAATTAGCTTAGATAGAATTGTATCAATTCAAAGAGATATAGAACTGAGAGGTGGAATATTAGCTAGAATTAACCAGGTGATAGAACCCACGGTTATTTTAGTGCAAGAGAAATACGTGTGCTAATTGTCCGAACCTCTTGAGAGTCATTATAGTTTGAGTTCGTTAGAGTTGGATACGCAAAAAAAATTATTCACACGCCTAGTAATATTATTAAAATGCGAATGCTGTTGATTAAATAAATGTGCATTGGTTTTCGCTGTTGTTAAATAATTGATAGTATTTTTTAATTAGAGTTGTGAGTTAAGGAGGGGTAGTTGTAAGGAAGAAAGTTAGGTGGTGACAGAGTGGGTCTGTGACACATTGCTGCGCACCTACTTCTCTTTCTTCGGCGTCAGGGATGATGAATGTCTCCACTGAGACGACTGCAACTTTGTGTCCGGATCGTACACATAAACCCATGACTCAACACCAGTGATCGACATTGTCCAGGAAGTCAGGGTCGCCGTTTGCGCAGTCCAGCATGTCCTGTGAGACTGCCAGACAATCTTGTTTCTGCTCATCGTTAGCAGCTATTGCACGAATTCCTCAGACATTCTCCGCATAGCCGAATCCTCGTTCAAAAGGGAATATATCAAACCGATGCTTATCCCCTCATCACCCACAAGATATCAGATCGTGGCAGAACTGTTCTATAAGATCAAGATCCGTACTTGGTCAATGACTTTACCATTTCGGCTTGATATGGGCCTACTGGAACGGGATCCTCTCTCCACTGATGTGCGGCCAACAATGAAGCGATTGTACCACTCCTTGAGGCTCATGGCATCATCACAAAAAGCCTGTTGAATCCTGCGAATAGTTTGCAATTAGGTATGCCCAGCTTCTGGCAAAATGTGAGGCATCACCGCTGTTTAATTCTTTCTGTCATTTCGTGGTAAATGAAAACTCTAAGGGTGCTATCTACACTCAACACTAACGGCCGACTGCCAGCGACTAACGCAATTTGCGGACAGGAATAAATTCACACATGTGCGTGACTGTCCCTTTTAACACACTGCCAAATGACAACACGCCTGCTTCATTTGTTTCCGCAGATAAAAAAACAATAAGGTAGAATACTTTTTGAAAATGAGAGCCGCGTAGCGCAGTGGTTAGCGTACTGGCTTAGAATCTCAGTAATCCTGGGTGTTATTCCCCAGTTGAGGCAGAAATGGTTTTTCAGACCACAATGACTCGCGGGTCGACCCAGTCTTAAATGGGTACCAAAAAATAACACTGTCAGTGGCAACTGGAAAATTCTCAAGCAATTTCAGAGCGGAGGCAGAGGCACTGAAGGCTGCAGTAAAAGCAATGCTGACAGGCGAAAGCAATGAAAGCTAGATAGTCCTGTTTACAGATGCCCTGGCCGTGGTTACATCACTAAAAAGCCAGAAAAATACTGAACTAAATGATTTAAGAGCATTACTCTGTCAACTATGCCAGCAGTCCGCACCAAAAAGAGTAGTGGTACAGTGGGTTCCATCCCACTGTAACATCCAAAGCAACGAGGAGGCAGACGGACTGGCAAAAGAAGGTGCAAGACTACCACAACCAGATTCTAGTGTGACCTACGAAGAGTCCAAAAGGTTTATTAGGGCCAGATACATGGCCATATGGGAAACAAAACATACTGGCTACACAAAAAATGATGCCTACTACCAGTTGAACAGAAGAGAGCAGGTCGTGGTCTTCAGACTCCGCACAGGCCACAACAGACTGAGGTACCATCTATTCAATAAACTGAAGATAGGTGGTACTGACGAATGCACCTGTGGTACAGGGAAAATGACAGCTGAACATCTGCTGCAAAATTGCCCGACATACGAGGACCAGAGAAAGCACATGTGGCCATCACCAGTGGCAATACTAGACAAGCTCTATGGCAGTGTCGACAGCTTCAGGATGACAGCTGCTTTCTTCGAACAAATTCAAGTTGACGTCTGACAGCGTAAGAAGAAGAAGAAGAAGAAGAAGAAGAAGAAGAAGAAGAAGAAGAAGAAGAAGAAATGGTACCTGTTCAGTCCGGGAAGTAAAGGCGGTCGGCGTGATGCTAACCACATCATCCACTAAGTGCCGTGGCTTACAAAATAACATGAGCCTAACACCCTATTTCCTATGGGCTGCATGTCGTGATGGGATCTTTACTTTTACTTTTCGAATACACCTCTAACATGGATATGCTGCATATATATTTTAACGACATGGGAGTAGATACTGTGATCATCTTCTAAGGCTATTTGGACAAGATCAGGTATAAAAAGCCCATCATCTTCTAAAGGTTGAAGAGTGGACCTAGAGCTTCTAAAATTAACAATAGTTTTAGCCTTTGTGATTTCAGCTTCATGTCATAGTTGGCGCAAACCTCCCAGCACTCATTAGGCACAGCCCATCAATAGATCTGTTTGACCATTTTACACATACGTTATAACCTGCTTTGATGGAGACATTGAATGCAGATCCATTAAGTACATACACAAAAGGATCCTCCACGAAGATTGTAACTAACGAAGCAGTCGGGTGTCCCCTGGAAACGATTTTTAATCGGACAATAATTTCAGCATCTAGCCATGGCCTTCTATTTAGCGTTGGCTGTGATCTAACTCTCTAAATAGATGTTGAGCTGGCGTATCATGATGCTAGACAAATATAAACAAATAGATAACACGGGATGATGAAACATGCCTATGTAGAGCAACACGTGACCCAGACCACCTGATGATCTGCCCATACCTCCAGGAGACTTGCAGGATGGACGACCTGCTGAGTGGCAATGACAGGATAATCCATGTAGATCAATACTGGAAGAATGATGTGTGACATAGAACACGAGAAGTATGTACGTAGGTATATACATTCACGAAGGTAAGCATCAATACTTCATTGTGCAGGAGAGTTCTATATATTCTACTGCAGAACGGAAATAACTGAAGCACAAACCCATCAAAGTACTTTTATCTGATCCCATCATGCATCAGCAAGCCTCTTCAATATCTATAGATGTATCAGTGATTTATTCTTCACAATCTGTACATGGTGTTGGGGCCTGAGTTGTTTATCAAGCGTGGCTTTGAGACACCCGAGACGTTCTTGTCTAATCAGTTGGTGTTCTCTTAATCTCCAATTTGTATTTTGTTTGATTCTTTGTGAAGATGGTAAACACTGGCTTTTCAAAATCGTTTTTCCTTGTCCGTGTTTAGAAAAAAGTTATGTGTTAGGAAGTATTCTTCATCTTCGTCTAGATGGTTCACTGGTGCAGGAAGTACTTTATCCAGTTTTAGAGCTTGCTGGAAATTCACATGTTAATCAGACACGTTTGAAAGCTTATTGTGGGTCAAATAAGATAACACACTTAAGGCGTGTTGTTCTAGAAGCCGTAATGTATTCTTTAGATCAGCCAAAAGAGCTGGTATTCTGTGCAACTGCCAATTTTAAACTGAGCTTTTTCTAACATAAAGTTTTAGGTTTTTTAGGAACCAATAGAGACGTGTGTTTATCATTTTCTCGGCTATTTGTCGAGGCACAATGTTTGGGAGATGGGCCGAGTATCTATAGGTTCATCAATTTTTATTTTGTTTTCAAATATTGTCACTATATGTGAATTTCTCATGCTTTTGGACGCTTTCTATTTTTCTCTGTGTCAAGTTGATAAATTTGAGAAGTGTCTTCTCCTCGAGTTCCCAGATGATGTCGCATTCCATTTTGAATATTGTTTGACTTTGGCTTGAGTTTCTTCAGGGTTTGCTGAAGCTAAAACACATCAAAGTCTGCTTCAAATGTGGAGGTATTGGCCTGTGGAGCTTTCCATTGCCTTCTCTTGTAGCGCAAATGTTATTTTCTAGTAGGTTCTACAATTTACTGTTGGAAATCAACGGTTAATGTGCTTTACTTTTTTGGCCTCATGTGTTTGTTCCTGTCTCATTTTTCACTCATTTTCGGTTTGCTCCCCTGTTTTCTCCTGACCTTCGACCATTGATCAGGCTCTATGTCCATTGAGCATGAGATCGAACGTGGAGCATGTCTATGTCGTTTTGGCTTTTTCAACTGTTAATTTGATCTAATGTCTTACAGATCGGCTGTCATGAAAGGAACGTCCTGCAAAGGACATGACACATGATGATTGACTGTTCATCTTACTTCGGGCATTTATTTGTTGTCTCTGCTAAGGCAGGCCTCCTCCCAATCTCAGAAACACTTGACCGCCATCTTTGCTCAGCCATGTTGTACGGCTGGACAAGGAAACCAGGCCCTCAAGTTACTACACGCGTTGTCCCTCAGCGCCAAAATTCTTCCCCCGACCGACTGAAGACGCAGAAGAGGCCGTATGGCTCCAGCAGATAGAACTCTCCACACTGTACGAGGCCTGGAACCATCCCCAGCAGTGGGACATTGATGTGGCCGACCGACGCAAATGGGTATCAGACGCCGAAGCGAACATTTTTATTTGTTGTTCTGTGGGGGAAGGGAAGATGTATATGGTGTATCCTCTACCAATCCGAAGGCATGGATTACGTCCCAACTCGGCCTACAAAAACGGTGTGCGGAAAAAAAAAATGTATTTGAACGGAGCTACTCCCGACAGCCATTTTTTTAAAATGCTGAATAGGTCACCATATATACACGATATTTTGCCGGTTAAAGTATCGTATGTTCGATTACAAATGGCTTCTGAACAGTTTTAATTTTGTAAACGCCGTTTGGAGCAAGCCGACTTTTTGCGAAAGGTGAAGAAGGTTTTTGGGAACTATCTTTATTGAGTAGATCTGTTATTGTATTTATTTAGATGAAAGAACTACGTTTAAATTGGAAACTAACAGCTGTGTCGATAGTGTAAACACAGTATCGATAAATTGTTAGTGGTTTCCATGGTTTTCTATCGGAGCGACTAAGCCTAGCGGTCGAGTCCACATTTTTTCATAGATTTTCATAAATTTTCAACTTCATCTTTTTGTATCTCAGAAACTAACAAACACACAACAAAAATAATAACACCCACATGTTCGTTATTTAATTGTGTGTCTCTACACACAAGAAAATCATATTTGTTTACAGACAAACAGAAAAGTTACAAATTTTAAAAGTCGACTACCATAGCGAGAAATTCAGAAATGAATTAGGTCAAATTTTCGTCATAACAAATGTACCGTGCTGAAGGATATAGTGTATATTTATACACGTTGTCATTTGGTGACTTATTGTATGTTTGTGGGATATGTTGTTATATGTTTGACATATCCCTCAATTCTGGATGTAGGTAACTATATCCACGTAGTTAGTGCACTCACAGGCATAACTGTCCTGTCAAGTTTAAGTCAATGTCCATGTAGAGAGTTCCATACTTGTGACCCCCGTCAACCTTGTGGCTGTTTAATACCTTGGCGTGCGAGCTCAACCTTATCTGTTGTTTAAACCACACATATTTAACTACAGACCATTACATGAATATTGGTTATCTAGTTTCTGTTCGTGCTTCCTCTCCTAGATTTTCTTAAAATTACATTAGTCAATTATTCTGTCATAGCACGTAGTCTGGTCATCCACTGACGGGGGTGCACTTTGATAACCGAGGTGTTACCCGAGTTGGTTTGCGCTACTCACTTGGTCTCTTCTACCCTTTGGTGGAGAGGTTTGCCAGACTGTTCTAGCACACGTCCTTTATTTATTTTTGATTTTTTTTTGATTTTTTTTTGCGTTAGCCTTATTTCTCCATTCCCCAAGGCGGTGTGCGTTGCACTGTTTTTATTTTGCGCCTGTCGGCCCAGTGCATCCGACTTCAGCACGCATTTTATGTAAGGGTTTGCTTCCTCCTGCATTTTCTAAGGGTTTGCTTCCTCGGGGTAACGGCCGGTGCTGTGATGAGGATCGAACCCAGCACCTTCGGGTCGTGAGCCGTGCCACTTAACCACTAGGCCACGCCGTTCCCTCGTCATTTATTTGACCCGGTTCCATCTCACAGGAACGGAAATATTCCCATTGTACTTTGATATGTCCTAGTGGTCTGATGCTCGGTCTCTTGGATTCCCACATGCTGTGGGTCAGAATTGCTAGTTCTTTGTCTTCCACGTCCTATGGTCCTCGATCCCTGACTCTTTGCCTCCCATGATTGTCGTTGTATCCCGCCCTTAATCATTTTACAGATATGGCCAAATCACCGCAGTTTGGACAGCACCAATCTGGCCCGCAGGAATAGAGTTTCGAGATCTTGACGTATTGTCTTTTTAGGATCACTTTGCTCGCCTTTCTTGAGTACCTCATTTGTAAGAATTGTTGATGGCTCTTTTGTATCGTGGTCATTGTTCATGAATCGCATCCGTTTGTCAGGACAAGTACGCATATAAACCGGTATTCACCCATCTCGAGTTTTCTAGCTTATTTCTCTTTTTGCTGTGGTATCTTCTGATTATTACACGGAAGATTCTATCGGTCGGTGCCTATCGTGCGGCTAATCCTTCTTTATACCTCACTGTGGTCTGTTACCGTTCTAAGATATTTGAATTGACTGACCTGTTCCAGAGGCTCTTTAACCAGGGCTCTCAGATGTTGTTTCCCTCTCTCGGCCACCGTGGCTTTTGTTTTAAAGCTGTTGATGGACGTTCCTCTCCTCTCCAATTCTTCGTCCCGACTTCCAAGTTGGCCTAGAGATGTGCCTCTGAATTGATGAGCCACATCATCTGCAAATGTCAGCTCCAATAAATACGTTTGTTTCATCTTCCAGTACCCCACTATGGACTTTTTTGTTCTGAAAAGATATGTCAATAGCGCAATAATTTTTGTGGACAGATTATATATGAATGACAGCATGCAGAAGGGCAGTAGCTAGCCAGATTTTGTCTTTTTGTTCTGAGGATTAAAGTTTGTTTTTGAAGTCTTCCCCTGGTTGGGCATGTTGCGTGTGTTAAGGCTGACTTTCAATACATTGAAGTAGGTGAACAGTTTGGGGAATAATGTATCAATTATCAAGCAGAAGTTACATCAATAAACACGACCGTTCAGCTAATACCCACACAGGAACAACATAGGAAACAGACGGAGGTGTAGAAAGCGTTCTGAATTCATACTTGGTATCTCTTCCTTCTACTGGTGTTGTCATAGTAACTGTTGCAATGTTGTTCAAACTGAGAATAGTCATCAAAATTGAATGCAACAGCACAAATTAGGCCGCCTCAAACACATCCTGACAAAACCAGTAGACGGTCAAGATGATTGTAATGATAGCCAGTGTTCTGATCGTCTGCCACACAACTGGTTCCCTAATCTCATTCAGAACATTTATTTTTGGACCAGAGTTCAACATGTTAGATGGGCATTTTTATTTGTGTATGGTCGCGTCAGCTATTGCATATTCATTTCAGTACCATATCTTTAACAATGTCTATCTGTCCACCTTTTTCTTGATCTTTCTCTTTCTTTAGTGATGTAATTCAGGGGTGAGCAGTGTTTCTAGTGTCAGGAACACTGTGTTTGAAATGACGTGGGGGATCAAGATGCTGAGCAGCGCATGAGCTGCAGTGGTCAGTGACCCATAGCTGACTGCTAGCGTCAGGGCCAGCGAACCATAGCTGCCAAGACCCTTCTACACCTCCACGCGGTGATCCTGGATAACATGCTGCAGCAGGGCAGACTGGCTAAGGATACTCAAAAAATGCTTGCTGAAGTCGGATGTGTTGGACCGAAAGGTGCAAATATCGCAGCCAAGCTGTAAACTACAACACAACGCATTCCGTTCTCTGGACTACATTCCGCTACTTAAGCTTTTTCATGGTTTGGTAGTGGGAGATTGAGAACGAACAAAGAAGAAGAAGAAGAAGAAATGACGTGGGAGTATAGGTGTTGTGACTAGCAACTTATTCCAACTGAAGTGTGAACAGTTCAAATAAAGCTCACGCACCTTGTACCCTCATTGATAGGCCCAGGTTTGTTTGTATGTTGTTCTTTTTTCTCTATCCACCAAGGTGATGTGCGTTTCACTATATTTTTTATTTTGCGCCTGTCAGCTCAGTGCATTTTCATGCATTTTCAACGGTTTGCTTCCCCAGGGTAACAGTCGGAGCTGAGATGTGGAACGAACCTAGCAACTTCGGTGTTGTGAGCCGTGTCGCTTAACCACTAGGCCACGCCGTCACCAAGTCCAAGTTTTGATTAGTAACACGGATAGGGGAGAGAAAAGTTTACTGTAATAACTTGGAAACTGTTGTCAAAGATGGTGGGGGTGGGGTGGGTACTAGACCGGCCCATTTGCTGTATTAACTATAGTCAGGGAGAAGAGGGTAGAGACATTGAGCGACACATAAGTTGACGTCAGACTGTCACATTTAGATTGACAGTGTGACAGGATAGTCAGTGAAGGTATTGGGACTTTAGAGGGGAAGAATTAGATAGACTGACAATGTTGCAGTCAAGAGAACGACTGACTGCTGACTGGTCAATGGAGGAGGGACAGAGGTACTTCGTGATCATCGGCTATGTTGTTTAGGGAGAAGCTAAAATTCAAATTAAAAAGTAGAAAAAGCTCATTGGAGATAGAGCTTGGCTGAAGACTAACCCATTCTGGTCCAGTGCAATTGTACTTATGCTAATTGGAATGAATGATTGCCCTTCTATAAAGGTGAGACGAGAGAGAGAAAACAGTTGTATCGTTCTCATGTTATGTTCTTGGGCCTGCTGAGAATGACCAAAAAAAACTGAGTCGGTAAACTGAGAGGCAAAAACTGGGACAAAGAAGACGTATCTCTCACAAATTAAGTTCTTGCACCTTTTAAGAGAGTGAGAGAGAGATAAAGAGAGAGAGAGCGAGAGAGGGCAGACAGAGAGGGAGAGAGAGAGAGAGAGAGAGAGAGAGAGAGAAAGAGAAAACACGTCTGAACGTACGCAAAAGGTGTAATGAGGACACCTAAAAGAGCAGTCACAAAGACTTTCTTTTGAATTGCCCATGTCAGGTATTTCAACGGAAACGTCTGATCCCAAATTGGTCAGAGGGGCCGATCAGAACCCCCTGAAAGAAAGTAAGGTGTACCTTAAGACTCCACAAGGAGCCCACACACACAAAAGTGGTAAGAAGCTTTTGTTTCACAGCGCAGTTTCGACGTTACAAAGTTTGCAGATTGCCAAAAATAAGCCACCTCGTCAGATGTCAAACATCACTACGAGACTACGAATTTGGACAGCTATGTTATCAATTATAGAACAATATCTGCATAGATGCATATACTGTAATAAGAAGTATGATGTTTATGAGGGTTTTCAGTCAAAGCAAGAGACAGTTGCGGTGACACTCGACCTGGAAGACGCATACAACCATGTCGATTTTGGGACTTTAGTTATATGTCTGAAGCAGTGTGGATTAAGCCCGTGACTGGTTAGTTGAATATCAGATGCCCTGAACAGTTGCCCTACGAGTGGGATCGTGTACATCAGAACCGATGCGATTATGTCCAGGACTGTCTCAAGGGTCTCCGCTCTAACCGGTGTTGTTCAACATCTTCAAAGTAAATGTAGTCAATATTCAACCCACAGGGAAAGGGCGAACGTTGAAATTTGCCAATGACGTCCTAACCTACAGGACTGGCTCAGACAGGCAATACTTGGTCAAAGAATCCAGAAAACCTTGCAAGCAATCTCACAGTGGTGCGGCGACTCGAGCTCCAAGATCAATCCGAACAAAGCCTGCATGATGTGGTGCTCTTTGAATAATTTCATAGTAAAGGCAGTGACGTCGATTCTTAGAAACAGAAACAGAAGAAGTAGGCGATAAAGACAGAACTGGATGTTAGATTCAGAGTTCCATCAAGTTAATTCTTAAAATTTATGATTTAGATATGAGTAGATTCTGATGTCGTAAATGTATAAGAATAAGCAATACATGAATTATCTGTGTTTTTATAATAAAAGTGTTGGTGTTTATATATTAACAGATAGATCACTATACGTCACAGAGTATGTGTGAGTGTAAGAATAGGATTGATAACGCTGTCACACGATAATGGGAATTGTGGCTATGACCAGTATGAGAAGGCATCCTGTCACATGATAGTGTAAATTTGTGGCTATGACCAGTATGAGAAGGCATCCTGTCACATGATTAGTAAATTAGTAGATGTGTCCATATGACCAGTATGAGAAGGCATCCTGTCACATGATTAGTAAATTAGTAGATGTGTCCATATGACCAGTATGAGAAGGCATCCTTTCACATGATTAGTAAATTAGTAGATGTGTCCATATGACCAGTATGAGAAGGCATCCTTTCACATGATTAGTAAATTAGTAGATGTGTCCATATGATCAGTATGAGAAGGCATCCTTTCACATGATTAGTAAATTAGTAGATGTGTCCATATGACCAGTATGAGAAGGCATCCTTTCACATGATTAGTAAATGTGTGCATATGATCAGAATGAGGTGGCACCCCGTCACACGATAGTCTAAATTTGTGACTATGACCAGTATGAAGAGGTAGCCTGTCACATGATAGCGTAAATTGGTTCTCGTGACCAGTATACTAAGAGAAGGATTGATAACCCTATTACATGGGCGTATAGGTCTGGAAGCATTTTTATCATGTTTCTAAATCACTCATTCCTCAAATCGCTCAAAATATGTCTTGCATTGTACTGTTCTCACTTTCTGTCTTATTTCTTCGTTTCTCATTGTGTCACTTCTAGTGATCCTGACCACTCTTCGCCGGTAGTCGTGTTGCTGGTTATGCCCTTTCTTATTCCAGGGATCATCCTCTCGCAATGATAACGGAAATTTGACAAAATGGAATGAGGGTTCGATGCCCATTGGTTTAGTATCTTTAATTCAACGAAACATGGACTCTAAACTAAAATCATGAACAGACATTAGAAGTTTTGAGAAATGGTGTTATTTCAGGAAGCAAAGAGTGAGCTGAATAGAAAAAAAATGGCAAATGAACAATTGCTTAAAGAAATACGGTCACATATACAACTAATGACGGGCATACAAAAAGGTAGATTGATTTGGCTTGGTCATAACATGAGACAGGATGCCTATTTTTGAAAATAATAAAAGGAAAAATTCAGATGAACAGAGGAACGGGAAAGCCCAAGAAGCAATGCCATAACACATGCTTACAAGAACACAGAGGGGTGCAGACTTATACTGAGCTGAAGAGATCTGCTGGGAACAGTGGATAGTAGAGTAATATAATCAGGAGACTTTAACACATCTGCGTATTCACTAAACTGATGATGATGAATTTAACAACCCTCCCCCCCCCCCCCTTTTTACTGCTACTTCACTATATTTTGACACACGAAAGCGATCTTAACAAGAGACTAGACTTTACTAGACCGTCAAGTTTGCACATGAAGAATAAAATGATGTGACACGTGTTTACATGATGGCATTTATATATGTTGTAACAGTTTCCCGCCCTTAGGTGGTTACCACTAGACTACATCATCTTTTTCTATACTTAATATGTTGTCTATACTTTCAAACTTCTACATACTCAAGACTCTTGATTCGTCATTCTAACGGCACTTACGATCAGAATAAAAAATAACAGATGTTATTATATCAGAAATTTGCGATTAATACAGCACTCCTATGTCAGTCTAACTTTTTATAATTCATCATCATCATAATCCTCTTCGTGAAGCAAGTCCATTGCATAAAGTAGCTCTAGTAACAACCGATCCGTAAGACAATCGATCCCAGGCCAGCTCTCCCACCTCTGCCACTGTAAACCCCACTCCATCTGTAATGTCCCTTGTCTGTCTTCTCCTCGGTCTGCCCCTGCCTCTTTTGCCACGTACCATACCCTCCGGTATCATTATTCATAGGCCACTGGGACCTTTGATGTGGTCAACGTATGTTAATTTCCTAGATCTAATGTTGATTACTAGTCAGTGTTGCTCTATATCGGGCTTCTGTAGGATTTCTGCGGTTCTCTTTTCCGTTATCCATTGTATTTTGAGCCACCCACCCTCTTGTAGGAGTTTATATAGAAGGGTTCAATCTTGTTCCCTAAAGTTTGTGTGGTTGTCCATCTCTCACAGCCATACGTTGCCACAGGAAAGATGAAAGCCCTCGGGATATTTATTTTTGTAATTTTTGTAAAGTTCTGTCATATGTTTTTCATTTTAGATCATCTCTGTAGTGTTATAGCCAATCGTCTCCTTTTTTTCTTTTTGGCAATCTCCTTTGCTGCTTATAGTCGATGCGAGATATTCAAAACTCGTGACGCATTGTTTGCCTCGAAATATACTCTGCGAAAGACGTAATGCTGATCATACTTCGAATGTCTGTCGTTCCTGGTACCACCGATGACCTACCTTCCTCAAACACTTCATTATTCACAATCCGAAATTTGGACCTCACGCATGGTTTGGACTGGCATCGTAGCGTCCCGTCGCGTCCGTTCTCACCTGTAGTCATCGTCGCGCCCGTTCTCACCTGTAGTCATATGTAGGCTTTTTCAACTACACATCCTCAATCTGCCTCGCGCCGCATGCACGATAGGGAGGAGAAGGCCCGTGGAAATGAGCAAGACAGAGGACTCGGAACAAGTTGATTGCAAACACAGAAGCGCCACAAACCCCTCGCTCCCCCCACCCCGAGGCACGTAGAACGAGCCACCGGTCCCTTCCCATGTACAGGTATGGATATCAAATGACAACCTGACCCCGTTTGATGACCCGACAGTAACTGCCCCTGACATTAGGAAAACAGTTAAAGTGGCCGTCTGGAATGTGCTGACCCTGAACAATACGGGATATCCGGCGTCCTGTGTTCGCTAAACATAACCATCGCCGGTATCACCGAGGCCATAATTTCCGAAAACGGACACTTCACCGCCACAGATGCCATCTATCTTTACTCATGTTAGTAAACCGCGCCATAATAGCGTCGCCCTCGCTCTACGTGGCGCTCTCAGGGACAACTTTTCCACCAGCCACCCCATTTCAGACAGACTTCTTTACGTTAGACTGCGAGATAGACACGGATACATATCCATCTTGGTTATATATGCCAGTACGGATTTCTCCCACACCGACCAGAAGAACATGTTTTACTCCTAACTGTACTTCTCCACCCATACAGTCCCCCCTCACGACGAGCTTGTTATCCTCGGTGACTTCAGCGCTAACCCCGGAACTGACCGAAAGGGACTGGAGTCCATCGTGGGCCCATACCTTAGTAGAACGCTGAATGATAACACGTTCAGATTCCTCTCCTTCTGTGCGTCTTTTAGCATCAGGTTAGCGGACACCTGGTTCAGACGGAAAGCATCCCATCCGTGCACATGGATCTCAAATGATCATAGGACAAGAAAGGAGATGGATCATATCCTGTCTAGAAACCCAGGTCTCATCAGATCGTACAGGGTTCACTGTGGAGCCGAGGCACCTGCCAGCACTGATCATCTTGCCCTCGTGGCTAGTGATGCCGCCTTGCCAAGATACCACAAAAAGACTGCATCAGTTGCCAGATACGACACTAGGTCCCTGCGTACGAACCCTATTCTGGCAGCCCAGTATGCCGCATCCTTAGACAGCAAATTTGTCACTCTTGGTACCCTTGCTGATGACCCGAAATCTGTCTAACCCATCGTCGCTCAGATCATCCACGTAGTTACCGACACAGTTTTGGCTCATATGAAGAACATCTGGACACCCTAGCTGACAGTGTCCATCCAAGCAATCCGAGAGAAAAAGAGTTCAGCGAGGACCAGGGCCGACCCAATGGCCACCACCCTACACAACTCTTCGCAACAATATCATGACCGTCTATCAGTTCGTCACAAG
Source organism: Ariolimax columbianus (assembly GCA_036924085.1). Classification (NCBI taxonomy): domain Eukaryota; kingdom Metazoa; phylum Mollusca; class Gastropoda; order Stylommatophora; family Arionidae; genus Ariolimax; species Ariolimax columbianus. Next base: position 115,235,395 of record JAVGWX010000001.1, on the reverse strand, counting down.
TGATGAAGACCACTCGCTTTATTCAGGCGTGTGAAGTCTTTTCTCTTGCTTTGTCCGCTTAACTGGATGACTTGCGCGGTGATTTGGTTTAAGGGGAAGAAGTAAATGCGCTATTTGTCAACCTCACTCTCTGGTCCTGAGCTACCCTTGGCCAGTGGCAAAATATTTATCGAGACGACAAGAGATAACATACAGGATGCATATTTTTTTTACTCCGGAAACCTTTTCTGTAAACATATATTCTACAAGGCAGCAGAGAGGTAAATGACAATTACCGTTTTCTGTGTCTTGCCTTTCCCAAAACCGCAAGTGGTCGCAGGGACATCAATTGGCGTGTGAGTGAGTTTGGGCATCTCTCCAGGGCCGATGTCTAGTCTATTTTAGTCGTGTGTTGTGTCTAAATTTCACACACCAAAACCAACATTGTTTGCAACTAGAGCAAAGGGCGCTTATCGCGTGAAGTTCAGCCATGTGAACTAGACCGTGAAATACCACACAGGTTCAAGCGTATTGCTATTCCTATAGCCGATGCCCAATACAAGATAATCGGACGGAAGAAAACTAAAAAAAAGCGAACCAATTAACCAGTCCAAATGGACAACAACAACACGTTACCGTGAACGCAAGTGTAAGTTGTGAATTACAAGGAAAATCCATAGTCTGGCGGCATTTATAATGAACTGAAACAGTAGAGCAATCTAGACCGGCAACCGGCTACGTCGCCATCTTTGCGGCACTAATGAAATGCTGTCGAACATGGAAGAAATAGTAAAGAACACAACTGCTACACGTCTTTACAGGCTGGACACAAGGAATTGTTTTTCCACCCTCCTTCCTCGCCCTCCCCATTGTCGAAGGAGGCAACTAATGAAAAGAGTCGCTATCATTAGAATCACCTGGCATTTTGAATCCAAAATCTCAGTAAGCAGACTTTCGTACATACAGATCGAAAGAAGATCAGGTTTTGTTGTGGTGGCATCCTGATCCTGGTATGTCTGTGGATTTTCTTCCCATCACAAAGGGACTATCACATCAGTGTGGAACATATGTTAACGACTATAATCTGCTCTGAGATACTGTAGCCAAGATAAGGTTCACTGTGCTCATTCCCGGCCACTAATTGCCCGCTGGTTAGGACGAACATCTCTGAAGCTGAAGGTGTATAACCAAACGTTCAAGGCTAAGGGATCGTCACGTCCTGAGCCACTGTGCCTTTATAGTGTATTTGAGACACAAGGATGTGGTACAATTAGTCTTCTCGTCTCTAGTGCTCTGCAGTACAATTGTTGTTACTTTTCAAATACAGAGGTTACATGCATCATGTCCAAACGGAGACTAAACAACAGCTTACTAACACTTGCAGATACCACTATTTGCATTGTACCAAAGGGCTTGAGCCCATAGGTCGCTGGATCAATAACCAACCAACCAACTGAAGATCAGATGACATATCTCGCATGAAATGGAAGATGCAAACCCAGAAAAAGAGAAAACACTAGTAGTCTGAGTGGACCTAGAAAAAAAAGCTGTTGATAGAATATAGAAGAGCAAACTAAAATCCTCAAACAGCTGGAAATGGGTGTAGCTAACAACATGTAAAGATGAATCAGTGATTACTTTGATAACAGGACAGAGGAAGTACAACTCCAAGTACACTTCAGAAACAAGACGAAAATGGAAAAAAGGAGTTCCGCAAGGGGGAATACTCTCACGGATATTGTCTCATGTAAATCAGCAATATAATAACGTACATCTCTAAGCGAGTAGACAGGGCACTATATGTAGATGAATTAGCGCTATCTGAACAGTCTATCCTACCTATAGCTGGAAACCAAATACAAGAGGTCCTAAATAAAATAGAATCATGGCTAATGAAATGGCAAATCATTATCAGTGAAAGCAGAACCACAGAACAATGGACCCAAGGCTGACATGGAAAGATTAGACGAAAAAAAGCATCCGCCAAAGTAAAGAACAAAATGGCCATAATGAGAAAAATAGTAGACACAACATGCGGAGCTAAGCACCTCAAAGAAACTGCTCACATAGTATGTGAGACCAGCGATAGAATACCGGATAGTTGTATGGTCCACAGCAACACACAAATACTGCCAACAAATTAAGGCAATCCAAAAGCTAGGTATGAGATTCATCCTTGAAGATTTGAGAAGATCAACACATTCCACGGAGACTATCACAAGAATAACAAAATTATTGAAATGCGCAGAGACCAAAGACACACCAGCAAGAGCAGTTCAAACGATTACCAGATCAAGATCATACAATACATGAAAGGATAAATCGGAAGGGAAGGAGAAGATTAAAGAGAAACCACTCCATACAAAACCAAGAGATCTGGTAAGAACAGACAAAATAATAAGGCATGCAGTGGGTAGATATACAAAAAGGAAATACAGCAAATTTCACCATGAAAAAATCGAATTTCTCTAAGATGAAACCAGAAACCATAGTGAATAGAAAAGGGGAACTCATATTAACAATTGAAATTGATCACATAAGAACATCTTAGGAGAGTATTCACACCAGAAACATGGATACACGTATATACAGATGACTAATGTAACAAAGTCACATCCAATGGAGGTGGAGGGGCCTATTACTGACTTAAGAACAGAAACAAAGAAACTAAAGGACTCTGTCGAGCTTATAATCCAAGATGAAGAAATCCACTAAGAAAACAAGTATTTCTCACTGATGCATTGTCATTATTAGCAGCACTAAAACAACACAAAAGCTGAAGACCTCGAGTAATGCATGTACTCCGTGACACAGCTCTCAGTAGAACACTTAATGTTGGTCATTCTGTAGATCCACTCCCACTGGAATATAGAAGATCTTACTCACAAACAAACCTGAGTATCACGGATAATGAGGAAAAGACCATAATTAAAGTCAACTTCTGTGGGAAATAGTCGGACCAATTCCCACCTTCCCGAAAAGAAGACAACTACTATATTTAACTAGAGAAGAGCAAATCGACATCTTCAGACTGAAAGCTAGACATAAAATAGCCTAAAGGCTCATCTGTACAACAAAGTGAGATTTGGGAAGATGACAAGTGTCCGTGTTGGGAGCATACCAGGACAGCGGAACACCCAATACAAAGATGCACGCTCAGGTAGGAAGTGAGAGAACAATACTGCCCTTGCGAGACAGATTTGAAAGAAACACTGCACGGAGATAACACCTACCTGAAAAACATCGGTGTCCTTTGTTGGAGAAACCGGGACAATGATTTGAGGATGAACGAAGAAATGGTTTGGCAAAAAACCACAAACAAACAAACAATCAGAATATCATACAGATATCGGAAGATCAACGGGTGCTAAAGCTAATAATAAATAATTTGCAGAGGTAATGACGCAACGCTAAATAAATACAGAAAATCTGATATGAGATATGTAGAAACGTCACTAGACAATTATGGACATGAGTCAAAATATCAATTTGTCTGATCCCTCTAGCGCAAAACAGAATATCAATTGAACAGTAATTATAGCGCTAGAATATATCATTTGAGTTGGTCATAGTTTAATATATAATTTAACATTAATTATATCTACAGGAACATATGTTTGACCCATCTTTAAAATAATAATTTGGCATTCGTGGCCGTTAACTTTGCAGACAAAATAGCTACTTGTTATACCCTATAAATATATGTGATTTAACTCATAATAATTCTCAAAAAGAAACATTGCAACTTCACCAGAGACACACAATAAGTTGGTTCACATTTTCATGTGTAAAAAAGAAAGGTCTTTATTTGTAACCATCATCATGTTCATCTGGTTGAGACTGGTTGTAAGGTTGTTTGTCTCTCTTTCGACATTATCCTAAGCAGTTAACTTCATTTCAGCATAGATTAGTACTTTAATTTCTCTGCGTAATGATGATTCTCGGTCTCCCAAGTACTCTCTTTCCCTAAACTATAGTATCTTTTGTATAAGTCTTTCTTGTCTCGTGAAAATAATCAATCGCCGTTTTTGTATCATTTTCACTATTTGTCTTTGTGCCCCCACTTCAGTCAGTACATTTTCATTCAATCTTCTTTCTGTTCAAATCACTCTTAGAATATTTATAATTAATATGTATGTATATATTTATATTTTTTAAGGCACCGGTGGCTCGTCTTAAATCCAGTAGTTTTGTGGTGCAGATGGGGCTCGACAACCTAAGAAGGTAGCTCATCTAGGAGAAGGAAACCCCTGATTTCAAACCATCTGAAGCCTTGCAGATAAGGTACAGGCGTATCTTGTCAGGTTTTGTCAGATATGGCTGTGCAATCTGTTTTCTGCTAACTCTGACAGTTGGTCAGAGTCTACCATGCCTGACAACCGACGAAGTGCAGAGGAGCCCAACCAAGCGGATAGAAAACCTTATCCTAGTGCGAGGAAGGACAACTTCAGCCGAGTGTTGTGGCAAAGCAGAATAGGTCCTTAGCCTTGGTTTGCGGCAGGTCTAGGAGGAAAGCTCCGATACGCGAACAGATAGAACAATGCTCTGCTGATCCGCAGCTTCTGCAGCTTGCCTTGTTCCAAATGTATTGGTGTCACCTTTCCCTTGGAGTAAACAAGGCAGGCCGAGAGAGGGACCATACTGCATGGGCAACACATGGTCTCTATATTTCAGCCCGGGATTTGTGCTGTGGAATCTTGCAACTCCATCCCTGGCCTTAACAGTGCTCGGAATCAAAACGGGAGACAGCAGTTTCGGATTATAAGCTCTTACCAATTGGCTAAGGCATGGACGCCAACGGCTGTTTCCGATAGTGGGAGACACTTTCGAGTGTCACTGACTAACTAACGCCCCCCTCAAGCTGGGCGGTTCTCAAGCGTGTCTGCTTCAGTGGGAATTTTGGGCTAGGACAAAATACAAATCGCAGGCTGTAAATTAAGTGTACCAGACAATAAAACTAAAAATGAAAACTTCAGGCTTCGGCTTGCAACTTGGAATGTCAGGACCATATGTCAAGGCATGCAACTGACCTCAGGGAGATTGGTGACGTGATAAAACGGCAGTTATTGATGTCGAACTCAATCTTCTTGGTATAGCCATTGCTGGTCTACAGGAGACAAGCCTCCCCGAACATGGGTCACTTAGGGAGAACAATTATACATTGGTTTGTTTTTTTTTTTGGAAAGGCAGAGAAAAGAAAAAAACCCGACAACATGGGGTGGGTTTTGCAGTGAAGAACTCGCTGGTGTGTGCAACTGAGAGCCCAGTTGGAGGATATGAAATAATGTTAACAACGAGATTGTCTACCTCGTGTAGATTCATAACACGTATCGCTGTGTACGCTCCGACGCTCCCGTCAGCGGAAGATGCAATGGATTCTTTTTATGTAGAGTAAGACAATGCTGTGAATGCAATTCCAAAATTTAACTGCCTATACATGCTTGGTGATCTAAATGCTCAGGTGGGATATAACTCGAATTCATGGCCAGTTTGTTAAGAAAAACCAAATATTGGGCACATAAATGAAAATGGACAGGTTGCTGGAATTTTGCACAAATAAATGTATTTCTGCCGTCAAAAACAATCTTTGCATCACAAACTCCTACTTTGCAACAAAAGATAGCCTGGAAGTATCATGGAAACACCCAAGATCCTGACATTAGCACCAACCGGATTTTATTCTCACCAGGAGACAACATCTTAATCACACACAATTAACATGCAGCTATCCGAGTGTTGACTGTGATACTGACCACACGTTGGTCGTTGCCCGCGTCAACCTGAGACCTAAGAGAATCTTCACAGTAAAGTACAAACATATTTTGAGGATACATTTAGTCAACACCAAGAATCCAGAAAGAGTGTTTCAAGTTCTATAAGCAGCTTGCAGATGTTCTCACTGATACATCAATACAGCTAGTGAAAGGTGGAATCTAAAAAAAGAAGCTACCTTCAAAGCAGCGGTAACAGCTTATGGCATTAGAGAACACAGGAATCAATACTAGTTTGAGGCAAATAGTCGCATACTGCTGCTTTTGATTGACAGGAAAATGGCAGCACTACTAAGAAACAAAGACAAAACAAATTAAATACTCTCAATGTATTGAAACAAGTGATAAAGGAAGTGAAAAGGACAAACAGTGTGCAAATAACTATTGGATACTGTTATGTGAGAATATCCAACATGCCTTCAATAATGGTAACGTCAGAGACATGTATGAAGGGATAAAGAAAGCCATCGGCCCAACATTGGAAAAGAATGTGACGCTAAAAGCTTTATCTTGGAAGATCATCGCTAGTAAGAGAAAGCAGTTAGACATATGGGTAGAGCACTATCTTGAACTCTACTTAAGCGAGACAGAGCTAACAAAAGATGCCCTCAATGCCATCGAGGCCATGCAACTTTGGACCATATGGACTTACTGCAAACTATGGCAGAAGTTAACTGTGCTTTTGCTGACCTTGCTTCTGGCAAGGCTCCAGGGAAGGATGGAAACCCAATAGGAGTGGAAAGGACAGATCTCACCAGTCTATAACATTATGCTCGTGGTTATATAGTTCTGAGCATTATTCCGTCCAGAGTGTCATTATCACTTGATCTTCTGTAAGACATTTTCCAATTTTATCCTGTAATGTCTTACTGTGCCATTGTATAGAATTTACTAGATCTTTGACAATTGTATATGCTCCTTTGGCATCACTTCTGCCCAGTTTGTGCTCCATTTCTGTACACCACAAAGTGAACAACATGACGTAAAAACTAAAAGTTAAATGATGGATGCCCAACTATTGACATGTACAAAAGTAGAGCAGCGTTTTGTTATCTGTTGTTTGAGCTGAAACAAAATATTGGTCGGTTCATGTCTGAACATATTTGTTCTAGTATCAATATAAAAAATATTGGTCTGTTCTTGTCTGAAGATATTTGTCCTAATATCCATATAAGAAATATTGGTCTGTTCTTGACTGAATATATTTGTCCTAATATCAATATGAGAAATACTGTTGTTGTTTTTTTGTCTGAAGCAACTTGCTCTAATATTACCGAAAAATAATGTTCTGTTCTTGTCTGTGCTCGTCTCAGGTTTTCTTCAAATCAAATGACAGCAACTTATTATATCCATCTATTCATATCTACGGTCTTTTTTAGTTTTGTCAATCAAACGTCAGCTACTACGATCACCTCTTGTACCAATCTTTGCAAGGTGTTCTATGATTTCCCCCATTCTAGTTTTCCCTAGAACTTTCTAGTGTAGTGCATATCTGTTTACATAGTAATGATGTGCAATAATTTCAGACGTATGATTTTACAATTTAGTTTTTGAGATTTTACTATCTTACTTTATCTTGCATGCAAATTATTTTTTTTTTTAAGGTGCCATTCAAGCAAGTATTTATTGCTAGGACAATACCAGGAGACCGGGTTCAGATAACGGAGTCATTCACAAGCACACACTCCACAACTCTTACTGAATATCTCCTAGACGTTGTTCTGAAGGAGTTAGAAAATGTTTGAGCTTGTAAGTGACGAAGGAAGAACGGCAGCTGTAATCGTCAACTTCGAAGTTATTTCAATAATGGTCGGCGTATTTGGGATCTTAGGGAATGTTATTAACATCTTTATTTTTTACAAGCAAGGATTTAATAATACCGTAAATATTGCTTTTCTTGGACTTGCTGTTTCTGATCTGTTTTGTCTAATATTCTTAGAGTGGGTATGCATTTGTTTTAATCCAATACTTATTGATCCTGTAGTTCCTTGGAATACACACGACGTTGGATTTCTCATAGCGGCATGGCCACACGTTTGCTTTGGACGAATCACAAGCTTCATTACAATATATATAACGGTGGAAAGATATATAAGTATTGCCTTCCCATTGAAAGTAAAACAAATAATAACTGCGAAGAAGACAACGTTGATACTGTGTTTGATTTATTTTGTCAACATATTTGCTCTTGTTCCTGAATATATCTCTTCGTATCTTGGATGGAAGTTTTTCCCTAAATTTAACAAAACTCTGATAGCTCTAAAATTTAATAACATCAGAAAACATGTTGAGGGTGTAGAGAACGTTCTTCATTCTATTCTTGGTATCTCATCATTTGTTGGTGTTGTCATAGCAACAGCTGCATTGATTATCAAACTGAGACAGTCGTCGAAATGGCGACAGGAAGCTATAGCACAAATTGGGCAGCCAGAGGCCATATCCAAAAGAGAACAGAAAACGGTCAAGATGATTGTGTTGATAGCCAGTATTCTGATTATCTGTTACACACCTGGTTCCATAATCTCCTTGACGACCTTTATCGTTGGCCCACAGTTCAATATGGTCGGTGTGCACTTTAATATATTTATAGTTACTTGGTCTATTGCATATTCCTTTCAAACCATAAACTCAAGCGTTAACATTTTTCTGTATTACAACATGAGTTCAAATTATAAACGAACTTTGGATGAACTATTGTTGAATAATTTTAAATCTTATATTAAATTTTAAAATGCAGATTGAGTGATACTGTGATCGTTAATGTAATAGATTCACATTAATTAAAATAAAATACAGCAGATCTAGGAATATTACTGCCAACGTTAACAACTTTGTTTGTTCTGTATTCCTGTTTTTTTAAATATCGCTTCCGAATAAATAATATTGTTCAGTGATTCATTTATCTTTCTATTATTTAATGGGGCATATTTGCTTGTGAGTTGTTCTTATTTCCACTGCTTTTGTACGTTGATGTGTGTTGCATCTTGTATTGTTTGTATTGTCTATTGTTGTAGTTTGTGTTAATTACGAAACTGCAGACATTAATCACGTGCAAAAGAAAGGTTTATTGGTTGTTTATAAAATGTCCCCTGTTACAATTGTTTCTGGATAGAGTTGTTCGCAGCGTGACTGAAACCATGCGTGTACAGAAGGTTCTACTTTTCATGACAGTGTTAAAGCCGAACTTTCACCTCTACGAAAGTACCCAAATGGCAATACATTGAAATATGGAAATCGTTTTTAGAATGTTGTAATAACTACTAATCAGGAATTATAAAACACTCAATACAGCTCAGTTATTTCTGAACTATTCTGTTCAAGGAAAGCTCAGATTGAAGATCGCTAACACTGCATTCGGCCTTGGAACATACTTATAAATTAAAAACAAAGTCTTTGTTAAGTTGGCTGAGACGACTGACAGGATATAAACGACATAGAACATCTTAGTTTCCCTCCTTTAAATTTAATGACATAACACATAAAACATCGATGTCCCACTGTTGTGTATTCCATGACATAACACATAAAACATCAAAGTCTTCCGCTAGTGCTTTCCATGATATTAGACATATCAAACACCAAGAAATCAGTTATAATAGTATAATTAGGAGAAAGCCTGCCTCAAATAAGTATGTAATTCAACCAACATAAGGACAGAAAATCAAATACTTTAAATCACTTTCATAAAGAAATGTCTGGGTCGTTATGCAAAAGGATATAATGGGTATATAAAGAAATGACTCACCAAATCGTAAGGTAGTCTGAAGGAGAAAGTAGACATCCTTGCCTGATCTTAATTTGAATCGCAATTGTAATTGTCCTTTTGTCAATGTAGGTTAGTCTGTATCGCTGTGGTCAAGAGGTGAGGAACTCGCCTCTGAAAGCGGTGAACGGAAGCGGTGGGCGATCAAGTCTCGCAAGTTTTAAGCGGCCACTTGTCTCAAGAGAGGTAAGATTAGAGTGACTGCGTCCTGAGTTACCTCAAATCTCCTCGACTGGTCGTCTTGCGGTTGGTCCAATGTGCTCGGGATGAGTATGTACAAAATATTATATCTTTTTTCTACTTCGTTATTGTTTTCATCTTCAATTCCCGCTACCAAGCTTCCCCCCCCCTCCCCCTCCAAAAAAGGGCCTTTGCAAGTAGCAGGATGTAGTCAAGAGAACGGAATGCGTTGTGTTGTAATTTACAGCTTTACTGCGATATTTGCACTTTTCCAACACATCCTAATTCAGCATGCCATTTTTGTGTATCGGGTTAACCTTCACTCTTCGATCCCTTTTCCTTAGAAAGTCTGCCCCGTTGCGGTCTATTATTCAGGATCATCAAGTGGATGTAAAGAAGGGTCTTGACAGCTCTGGGCCGCTAGCGCTGACACTGGCAGCCAGCTTTGGCTCGCTCACAGAAACAACTCATGTACTGCTCATCATCTTGATCTCGTTCAGTCTATTAAACAAATATACATAATGACACAGTGACTGCATATACCAAATACAGAACGTTTCTCTCTTTAAAGTAATGAGGATTTCATTACAGAAAAAAAAAAAAAAAAAAAAAAAAAAAAAAAATCATAATAAAAAACAAGACATGATATATAACGACGATTCAATTCGATTTTAGTTGGCAGCAATAACCAGGAAGTTCTCAGAAACGTGTGAGTCACGGTACACCAGTAATAGAAAAGAGCAGACCCAAACAATATTGAAAATGCCATTTAGGTGCTGGCGGAAACGGGAATGAAGTTTAAGGCCAGTCTCCCCGATGCATTTATTATTGCAATGGTTGTAAATAATAGTGTAGATTAGGGGAATCTCTCTTTTATCACAAAATCTGATATTGGGAAGACCGTGTTACGCAACCACGCTTGTCTTCGCAAGCCAAGGTGCCGTGTTGATCCATGAGTTGAGTTTTGGGTCACGCAATTTTCAATAACACCTGTCGGCTGCGAGATGAAAATATAAAATTATCTCACCTGTGGACAAATCCGAACGAAGGAGAGGGTGATTACGGAACAAGATTTCAGAGGACAAAGTATCTGTGAGAAATAGAAGTAACAGCCCTTTTAACACAGTCAGATTGGGGATGATGGGAAGGGGCGAACGAAAGGAATGCCATACTGAAGGACAGAGATACGAATAGCTTCAGGACAGAGATAAGAATAGCTTCAGGACTGAGAGACTGAAAAGGTTAGGCAAGTCATGAGCCTTATGTAGAAAGTCTTCGTTTTCCTGGCATAGCCGTAGCAGATGAGAAAACAGGAGAAAGTCATGGAAATATTGCTGATGAGAGGAAGTGTAGTTAATGAGTGTCAGTGAGTAGACGATGGTAGGGAAGTCAGACGGGCAAATAGAGACAGTGATGACAAGAAAGTTGACTGATGTAAGAGACAAACGAGAAGCGATGTGTTTTTTTTCAGTCAGCAACAACGTAATATCGTTCTCGTCTTCCTCGAACCAGTCCTTTGGGCTACATGTTGCAGGTTCTATGAAGTAGTGAAAGAGACAATATCTTTCAGAGTGGCCCACAACAAGTCATATATATTTTGACCATGTTCAACATTAAGATAGAACACGTCAAATATTTGGACCAACATTGATAATTGAACACGTCTTATATTTGGACCACGCCATCATTAACATACAATATGTCATATATTTGGAACACATCCAACATTAAGATACAACATGCTATGTATTTAGGACTGCATTACCAGGAACAATAATAAGAGAGCGTACCAGCTGGTTAAAGACCTGACAAGAAAGAACATACCCAAAGTGAGAACAATACAGGAAGTGACAGGGATCACCCTGACTGCAAAGAAAGATGTTTTCCGGAGATGGACGGAATACTGCTCCAAGTTATATAAGGTACAGACCACTGGGGACCATAGAGTGACATTAATAGAAGTACTTCAAGAAGAAAACGATCATTTCATCATCCTACGTGAAGAAGTAGAGTCGGCGGTAAAGTCTTAAAAAATGGCAGGACGGCTGGTATAGACAACATACCGGGCGCCTACTAACACATGGAGGGGCTGTGGTTATAGACATTCTTACGAAGATTTGTAGCACGATCTGGCAGACGGGGGAATGACCAACAAGTTGGACAAAATCACTGATTATAGCCCTACCTAAGAAGGGTAACCTCCAACAATGTCAAAATTATCAAACCATCAGTCTTAATAGCAACTCCAGCAAAGTATTGCTTATAGTTGTGTTGAACAGACTGCAACCAAAGACAAAAAAACAACAACGTTATTGCAGAAAAACAAGCCGGTTTTCGAGCAACACGTGAACACATTTTTTTGTAATTTGCGTCTGATCAACGAAAAAAAACTTCATCATAATCAAAAGTTGTACTAAGTCTTTGTTGACGTTAAAAACGAATACAACATGGTCTGGCACGAGGCCCTGTGGGCAATTATGCAAAAATATAAGATGGATTGTGGCTTACCTACGTCATTGAGAAACTACTCCAAAGCCACCAGTGCAGTCTACCTTAACGTGAAAACTGGAGAATGGTTCAGCACGTCAACCGGTGTACAACAAGGATGTATTTTTTCACCGATTATATTCAACGTTTTTCTTGAACGTATCATGTCCGAAGCTTTGGAGGATCACGTGGTTACTGTCAGCATCGGTGGTCGTACACTCACCAATCTCTGGTTTGCTGATGACATTACCGGGCTGGCTGGAACGGAGCTAGAACTTGCGAATCTAATCTCAGACCTTGACAATACCGCTCAGAGATTTGTAATGGAAATTAGTGCGAAGAAAAGTAAAATCATGGTCGAGGGCCAAACTAGTCCGATTGTGGCCAAAGGCGAACCATTGCAAATTATAAAACAATGTATATACCTAGGAGCACTGATGTTATGGACGGTTCCAGAACTGTGATTCCGGTACGAACAACATTGACCATGGCTGCTCTGACCAAACCGAGGCCGATATGGAGGGACAAAATCATCATACTGAAATCCAAGTTCAGTTTAATGTATGCACTTGTCACATGGAATCTGATAGTAGTTCTGGAGCGAAAAATGTATGCAATGGAGATGTGATGTCTGCGTCGAATCCTCTGCATTTCGTATCAAGACAATACCCCTGTAAATCTAGGCCAGAGCACGATTTCATGACGTCTCGCGAGAAGGGTTAGGCGAAGCGCATAAAATTTTTATGTTGCCTAACTACTTGTTTAATTAAAAGAGGAATATAGAAAGGGATAATTTATTTAGATGTTATTAATACTTGTATTTACTATTTATTTTTTCATATGACTTGCAAGAATTAAGTTAATCCCAGCAAAGTTAGCATGGAAACTTACACGATTTTTAAGAACAAAATAATTTGATAATCTAGATATGAAGAACAACTGTAATATGGATCTTGCCCATCATTTCACAGACAATCTGGTCTTGAGACTGCAATGTTTAAACCATTGGATGAATACAACAATAACATATAAGAGTAAGCTTCTATATTGAAAGTACTTTAGTTTTATTTCACAATACGTTTCTAATTTGTTATTATAAACATCAAAATGTGAAAAAGTAATAACAATCAATGGGTACTTATAAGTATATGTTTATAAATGCAATGACAAATTCAAGACTAGGTCAAACAAGGACAAGGACGTTAGGGCTAATTTTGAGTACAGATAAATGTGCACAACATATTTATAGTCTGAGTGAGATGTTGTTGTTGTTGCTTAGATGTTTGCCTCACTAGTTTCTACTGGCGGAGGAGCGCCCATTCCACCCCAGACCGTAGTCCATTGGGCGATATCAGAACGCATAAACCAGTGCTTGGATGGACGTGTGCGTCTGTATGTACCTAGGCTAGGTTTGTGCGCCCTCAGAAGCTAGCCCAACCAAAGTGCAATGGAAGGGCCTCACCATGATGGCGAGTGTGAAAGTTGTGCAAGGGTGGGACTGTAGGACAGAATCAAATGAAATTAGAGTGAGGTAAGAAGAGAGAGAAGGGGAAGAGTTGACCCCCCTCTGAGTGAGAGCTAGTTATCAGAAATACGTGTGTACTAATTCCCTTTTTCACATTTTGGAGCTGTCCTTTCTTTGCATGTTCATTATTTGTTTCATTTCTTTCTTTTCAATAGTTCTTAATTAAGGTATTTGTGGCCGTCATAATTATATATGTTGTTACTAAGTCAATATTTTGCATCTGCATATCTCCACTTACATATTTCTTTTTCGCTATTTTTGTTACAAGGGTAATTACAAGATGTCTTTGAGTGATTGCATTTAAAGAGTCTTTCAAAATCAACAGAAACCAGTTTTTTGAAACAATATTTGTATGTATTACAATATCAAGTACATCAGATTGATGAGACAGATAACCTTATCGGACCATATTTTCTGTTAGCTCATTTTGGCTTTGTGTGACATTCATGTCTATATCATCAACTTTCAAGTACAACTTACAGAACACAACTTGTGTTAATTCATATTGGCTTTATGTGACATTCATATCAGTATCATCAACTTTTAGGTACAACTTACACAGATCATGCATTTAAATATCGGTATAGTTGAAAATGTACAATATCCAGCGACATATGTTAAAATAGGGATAAATTCAATGACATTCTGCTTTTTTTTACAGAAAGGAAGCGATTCATCTTTAACATTTTTGCTACACTCGCCAAATATTTCACTAAATTGTCAGCCTTTTTGAATGAAACTTTTTTTATGGTGTCAAATGCTGTTGTTTTGGTCACAGAATAATTTTCAAAATCAAAATAGTACATGCACTGACTAACATGTGTCTTATTTAGCCAACTGTTTCGTGTGTATTTCAAAATGTGCACAGGGTCCAAAATAAAAAACAATTGTCTACTTGAGTCATAAGGATGTTTCTATACAATACTTTCACCTGGAGGAGAGGAAACAAAGGACATTGCCTTGCCATTTAATGCGTTGTTGTCTGAGCTTACGCGTATCATTTTTAAGCTAATTTCTTCCAAGCCCACGACAACCGTCTTACAGACAAGAACAAATCTCGTGTGCAGTAATTGTGAGTACAGGTAAAATGTGCACAATATCTTTATAGTATAGGGTGATAGAAAACTAGTTATTATAAATACATATTCACTGTTTACAGACTTTTCATCATTATAAGCAGAGCCCACAATGTTACCTCTCATTAAATCAAGAGCAGCTGTACTATAGATGTCTCCATCAATTATAATCTTCAAATGTTTATTCATTATCCACGTTTCAATTGAACCGTACAGTTAGGAGGAATACACATACCATTTCTAATGTTAGTCTCTAATCCATATTTATTATTTCAGGCGTTCTCTATATCCATCAGTTCACTGTGTCATGTCTCTGAAAATGCTCTGTGTTTTCTATACCTCTGATTTGAGGATATCTTCTCCTTCATTATTCTGTACATGTGGCATGTGTGCTCTATTTTCAAAGAATAGATGCCTGGCATATTCTGCCCACTTCGTGTGTACTATCTTCCTCATAAAGTATATGCCTAATTCGCTCTCTGTTTTTAATATAGTCTATGCCTAGATGGCATTTGACGTTATAGACTATCGATAAGGTCGACAACTATAGAGATGTTCTACAAGAATAGTTTATGTGAAGAAATATACATGAGGTTTATTTAGAACCAACACAAACAACAGTACATACATAATGGCTGAAAGAAATGTTGGATACGCAAGTCCTTGCATCAGTACAATACAATGTATTATACTATACACCTGCATGATCACTTTTACGCGTTATATAAACAAGAAAACTACAAAGTAATGGCAAACAGGCTGGAAGTGAAGACTTGAAAGCAAAGCAAACAGATCACTGGGCAAAATAGCTGAAATAAAATACAATAACATTCCCTTCAGTTTAACGGCACAAAATTAAAGAAGTGTAGCAGGGTTAAAATGATTGATATCCTAAGCCACGGTATCAAATTATATTATGTAGCAGCGTAGTCTTTAGCTGAGAAGGTATCTTATCTATATATAAAGCTACCTCAGAGGATTTAAGCACTAGCTTTTGATGGCTCCTCCAAATCTTTGATACCCAGATTCGAAGTCTACCTCGGCAACAACAAAACTTCACAACTCTAAAACTATTCTATACAACTAAATGGCTCTAGTTAGCTCGCCGCCCTCTATCATATCTGCACACACAACACACATTCAGATCTCGTTTTCATGCAATCTGTACACTCGCATCAATTCAGAACACACAGAGTTCACAAGGTGTCCTGTACACACATACCATACACATTCACAAACTCGTCCTCATGCGATATGCACAGTTGAATAACAATTAGAACACTTATTCAGGAGGTTTCCCTCACAAGAACCTTCTAAGCACGACTGGTCCAGCTCGAGGTGTATTATTGGACAACCTCCTCATAAACTCTCTCTCTCTCTCTCTCTCTCTCTCTCTCTCTTCCAGTCTCTTCCCCAATTTCACAGTCAGTCTGCCGAATTTATCTCTACAGTGTCTTTCATAGACTCAAACAACAATCATGGCTGTCCAATGCTTTTATCTGGGTTGGCTTCCACGCAAATTTGGAACTACCCCATCTAAACTGTAATTCGTTGTCTATCCACGAGTCTGTCATTCTAAATGTGGTAGTCTGTCGTGTAAATATTCGTTGTCAACAATCACGTTCCCTGTCAAGTCTGACGCCAGAGTATCGGTTCTGACACCCACCACTGTCAAGTCTGACGCCAGAGTGTCGGTTCTGACACCCACCCCTGGCAAGTCTGACGACAGAGTGTCGGTTCTGACACCACCCCTGGCAAGTCTGACGACATAGTGTCGGTTCTGACACCATCCCTGTCAAGTCTGACGACAGAGTGTCGGTTCTGACACCACCGCTGGCAAGTCTGACGACAGAGTGTCGGTTCTGACACCACCCCTGGCAAGTCTGACGACAGAGTGTCGGTTCTGACACCACCCCTGGCAAGTCTGACGCCAGAGTGTCGGTCCTGACACCCACCCCTGGCACGTCTGACGCCAGAGTGTCGGTTCTGACAGCCACCCTATACCAGACAAAGTCTTCTACCTAACGTGTACCTAACCACTCGTTTCCTTGTCGACCTAGTATCATAACGGTGATTTACCCTGGCGTGACCTGCGTTCGTCCAACACATTCAGGCAACTTTTGATTTCCAAAGGCTACTGTCGCCAGCCCACTCTCCTCTGCCCTACACGTACATGTTCCACAGAGAACTGGAACTGTCACAAAGAACTGAAACTACCACAGAAAAGTACCGTTTTATCCATTCGAGAAATAGCATCAATGAAGAAATTCAACATAGGTCGTCAGTGCCAGAATAAACATAGATTGATTTGTCTGCGAGACGAAAAATATACTCACAATCATAACAGACATAGGATCACTGCACACCTAATTCAACTGATCGAATCATTGTATAAGGGACAACGGGCATCGGTCAGAATAGCTGGAGAGATATTGGACTGGTACGAGATGCACAATGGAATGGCAAGTATATATTTCCCTGCCCCCTCCCCTCACCCCACCCATCTGTTCAAAACTGACGCAGAAATATAATTATAAATGTCAAAAACTACATTTCGTATGGAAAGTTGTACCCTTTCACAGTCGGTGGAAATGACATACCAGAATGCAGACGACACAAATGAGTAATGGGAGCTAATATGCTAGATAGATGCACAAAATACCATGGATAGCGATTAAGAAAAACGCAGAAATCCCACAGGAGCTCGATATGGACCAAACCTGGAAAGTAAACATTACTAAGTCTAGAAATGAAGCTACTTTCATCACATCACACGTCACATCACATCACACGTCACATCACATCACATAACACATCACATCACACGTCACATCACACGTCACATTACACATCACATTACATCTCCCATCACATCACACATCCCATCACACGTCACATCACATCACACGCCACATCACACGTCACATCACTTATCACATCACATCACATCACACATCACATCACATCAGCCATCACATCACATTCACACGTCACAATACATCACATCACACATCACAGATCACATCACGCATCACATCACACATGACATCACACATCCCATCACACCACATTACCTATCACATCACATCACACATCACATCGCACATCACATCACATCGCACATCGCACATCACATCACACATCACATCGCACATCACATCACATCGCACATCACATCACATGTCACAATGACCTAGAAAAAACGATACTGGAGAGCATGAAACCACCTGACTAATAAAGCAGTGGCAGACCGAGGGGAAGTTGGACGTGGGACATTACAGAAGCTTTGAGGTTGTCATGAGCAGAGGTGGAAGAGCTGACTAAGTGTCTTGCAGATCGGTTACTATTGGAGCGACGTTCTGCGAAGGACAGACAAAATGAGGATGATGAGATGTGTCTGCAACTATTTATATGTTTTTTTTTGTGTTTTTTTATTAATAATTCTCTCTTAGGAAAATAAGACTAGTCTGCATTGTACAAGTTCAAATCTAACCACCTCACCGAGTAGCAAATTTGTCACATGAAAATGAATGTTAGGACCAAATGGAGATCGTACACAACAAGCCACCGTCGAAAATTTCAAATGAATTAGTTTGGAATAATGACAAACAGTGAGATGGAAAGAAGAATCAAACTAAATTGTACAGTAAGAGATTGAAGAGTGCAAGTACAGAGGAATAAGAACTATTCCCAGGAACCAATTAAAATATATAACCAAACACGACTTTGCGTGGAACTCATAGAGTAAAATGATAGAACTGGATGAAATAAATAAACCTGGAAAGACCAACCGAATGGGTATCTAAAGAAAACATACTCAGGTACATCAATAATGAAGACATTAAGAGCACCATACGTACTAGCAATAAAGAACATGTTTGCGGTCGATACGTAAGCATGTAATATCTTAGGCAGTATCAGCTACAATAAATCAAGTTAAATGTAAACAAGACATTTATCACTTTGTGTTTGCAACTGTACAAAATGATCGGGTATTACCGCAGCCCGAAATGGTAGCAAAGAATAATATCATCCCTGTAACCTGACAGCGTATCGTAAGAGACGACTAAGAAGTATTGGGCATGGAACTTGCAACCTTATCTGGTAGAAACCAGAAATCACAGGAAAAATTCAAGTTCTTCACACCTGCACTTCAGGAGAGAAAACGTGGTTAGGTCAAATCAACTCTCGGGACGACTCTTCTCAATGTGAACTCCCTAAGATTTGAATTAAGTGCTCTTTAGACTGAGGGAAAATATACGTAAAGATTAGAGTTACGTATAATTAAACATTTCTGTTAAGGAAATGTGATGTCAGAAAAATGTAATGCAACTTAAAAGACGTGAACCATAATAGTTGATGGCTTGAAAAAAAACATCGGTTTGTTTCACTTGGCTGAACCTGTACAAAATGATAATGTGTAAGAACTCTCAAACAAAGTCGTCATCGAAAAGCTTGGAATGTGTCATCACATATATCATTCGCTGTAGGTACTGCTGTTGCTAATGTTTTCTTTTCGCAGGCGTTAAATAGGAACCCATGGTGGTACGAAGTGGTTGCTTGCTTTCTCCGAGTTACTTTATGCTTTGAGATGAAGATGACAAATTTGTTTAAAGTTTAATTAGTGGTGTCGAAGTCAAAGGTAGGACAGTTGATGTCATAAAATTTGCCGATGATCAAGACATCGTGGGAGAATCACTAGCAACGTTGGAAAGGCAGACTCAACAAATTAACAGCACATCCAAAGAGTTTGGCATTAAAATAAACAGATTGCAGACAAAGACTATGATAATAGTCAAGGAACATATACAAATTAATATAATCATCAATCGAGAAATAATCGAACAAGTTTAGACGTTCACATATTTAGGGACATTCATCACAGAAGATGTCTACAATGAGTAGTAAATTAAGACACGGATTGAATTGCCAAAAAAAAAACATTCAGAGAAAAAGATAAAATTGTTCACCTCGAAGAATATCAAGATAGAACTGAGAAAACGTTTAACCACAACTCACGTAGGGCCAATCGCTCTGTGTGGTGCTGAAACGTGGATACCAGCAAAGAAGGGTGATACATGCTTGGAAGGGTTTCAAATGTAAAATGAACGCCCGAGTTGGGCAGAAAGAAAATTCAATTCACCTTCCAGAAGAAGGTGATCAAAGGCAAATATTCAAAAGGAAAATTGAGTTGCCTGGGGCACAATATACGACATGGAAGTCATCTACATCAGATACTAGAGGGAAGATCCAGGTGAAATTAGAAAAAGGGCGCCCCTTTATATCTTAGGCGTGCGGAGATATTGAAGTACGAACCTATTGATAAAAAGAGTTACAAAGGTATGGAGTCAAATAGTGAGATAGTATGCGACAACCTTGCTAACAATCATAAAACTGATCAACCATATGATGGTAATGGTGTTCCATTGTTCGGTCAGGAGTGGAAAAGGGACAAGACAAAAACAGTTATGCTGTATATAAATGTACAAAAGCTAAGAAATCACACGAATGGGAAGGTACATTATAAATATGTGTACACTGTGACATTTAGCGCCGTATTTAAATTACAAGTTTTATTTGTCCAGAATACGCGAGAGCAAGCGTAGTTGGTTGACATTTCTAATGGTATGTTTTAAATGCACACATTGATAACACTTAAAATTATCTGCGCGCAGAGATTTAGTTTCGAAAAATAATTTAGTAATACGTAGCATCCTTGTTAAAATTCACGTTACTAGATGGTGTCACGTTTAGTCCTTAGTCGATAACCAACTGTCATTGAGATAATTTAGATAAAATGTGTTTCACCAAGAATAAATTATAGATCTCCTTTTTTACATTAAATTACGTAGTGAAATAACATACAATAGGTCGCCTGATATTACAACATAATTATGTCTATGGTTTACAGCATCGTGTCTGGTCTTTTTTATGGAGCCCATATGAACTTGAAGGAAATAAGTATGTTGTTAGTTTTGTGATTTGACTCAACTGAAAACGGATTCATATTTATTTATGATGCTGCATGTATGTAGGAAATTATGTAAATGTGTGCATGTATAGGGGAGAGATAGAGAGAAAGAGAGAAAGAGAGAGAGAGACATTTGAATATAAATGGAAAAACATAGTGATTTAAACATAGAAAAACCCACAGAGAGTCGTACAGACAGACTTATAGAGAAAAATATAAACATAAAAAACAGAGAGAAATAGACAGTCGTATAAAGAAAGTGATATACATATACACACACAGAGAGATAGAGAGAGAGAGAGAGAGAGAGAGATACAGAGAGACTGATAGACATAAAGAGAAAGAGATATACATAGAAAAACATGGAGAGAATGAAATAGACATGGGAAAAAGAGAGACAGAGAGAGGGAGAGAGAGAGTGAGAGAGAGAGAGATACAAGTATTAAGGTAATTCGTAATTCGTAATTTATATATTACATTATAGATTTTTAGATCAAGTGAATGTAAAAGAAACTGGTTCTATACAGATTTTGCAGAGTCTGGTAAACCAGTATAAAGACATTAGGTTGAGTTAAATTTGAGTAAGCGACAAACAAAAAATATGCAAATAAATGGGTGCTTGTGCAGAATAAACGGATTGAAGTCATATGATTACATCACTACTGTGGACCTACCGAAGTCATATGATAGATCAGTACTGTGGAACTCACGAAGTCATATAATTAGATGACTACTATTGTGGAACTCATGAAATGATATGATTAGGCCACTATTACTGTGGAACTCAGGACATTAAATGACTAGGCCACTATTACTGTGGAACTCATGAAATGAAATGATTAGACCACTATTACTGTGGAACTCAGGAAATGAAATAATTGTACCAATATTTCTGTTGAGCTATTGAAATGATATTAATATACTATTATTACTGCGGAACTCATGAAATGATATGATTAGATCACTATTTTGAAAGTGTTGGAAAGAACCAGACAAACAATGTGAGACCTTTGTCGAATGTTTCCCACAGTTATTTCATTGTTCATAATCTTGACTACTCTTAGATGTTCAACTACTTCCGGTCACAGAAACTGAGCTTATTTCGCTTACTTACAGCGATGTCTTTAGCTATGAACCTTGTTTTTTGTTTTGTTTTACGTTCAGGCTTTTTGGTCAAGTATGATCTGTAGTCACCCGCTAGGTTGAAGTCCACAGTCCTCTCCAGATCCCGGTGGTAGCTCCACAGCTTCCGTGTCAGCTCGACTACCTCTGGCCAGGTTTGTGCATCGTAAGTCTATATGCTGGTCAAGACTAGGATGTGTACGTGGGTTGGATTCCTGTTCCGCATGTGATATCTAGAGCCGGTGTAGGTGGCCCAATAGTCGGCCCAATAGTCTGCAATAGTCTTTCTCAGGCGAAAGATGGTGGCTTTTAGGTGTAAGTTGAGCTAGTGGATTGGATCAGTTCTATAACTCACGTCATATCTTTTTTTCCATTTTGTACAAATTGTGGATGATAGTTTTTCCTTCTGGGTAAGACACCGTGTCGATACGCTGCTCCATCTTGTACGGCATCAGCTTTCCCGCTTCTCATAATTCCACAACGGGAGGGTAGCCATTAAAGAGCAGCTGTCGAGAACAGCTTTCATTCAACTCTGTAATCATTTCCCTTTATGTGTTCATTTTGAAAGTCTGCTGATTATCTAATAATGATTCAAATGGCAGGGCTCAATTATGTTTTTTTTTAGTAAAAATAGTAAAACAAGTTGCCTATCGCCAGCGAAGATGACTATACCAGACGTGCTACGAGATGTGATCTCATTTGACTGTAATGTCCAATCTTGGAAAGTTAGACTTAGCCGCACATGGGACAGACATGTAAGGAGTCGGCTGTGGCGCCGTCGTAAGTTCTGCTCTTTTAGACGGTAGTTTTTTCCTTTTAGTAGTGGCAATGATGTTTCGCTCTGCGATCTATGTTTTGTCTTGTCTGTATAGATTACCGCATCATTCACCAAGGACAATTGTCGTATTTCGAAATTGTGGAGATTTTGTATACGTTGGTTAAGGAGAGTTATTCCGATCAAGCATCTCTCATGAGAGGCCTGGGTCACTCTCAATTGTCCTCCAGTTAATTTTTTTAGTGTGTATCGGCACCGTTGCACATCGCAGGGAGCACAGTAGAATTCAAAAAAGAGGCACGTAAGTTTTGGTCTTTGCAACAGTCCCGGACCGTGTTAATGGACAAGCAGGCTGCCACGCCATCGCGCTGCGACGTCTTTTCAGTTCAGGTTCCAGGTTCTTCTCAATATTCAACAGGCGCTCAGTATATATGTGCTTGTTGACATCCTCTAGTTGCACCTCGTCAAAGACGACTGGATCACACATTCAGGACATACTGTTTCAATTCGTCATCAGTGCTGAAATACTGACCTTCCAGTAATTATTTTAGGATCCAAACAGGTGGAAATCACTTGGAGCGAGATCTGTGCTGTAAGTAGGAAGTTGCAATACCTCAAAGTTGGAAGTGGCACCATGGTGTAGAAAATCAACATGAATGTTGCCAAGTTTCTCCCAAAAAAACAGTCGCCATCACTTTACCTGCGCACGCAATTGTCCAAATTTTAGTGGGGGTGGGGATTGCGTATGCTTCGACTGTATGAAAGCTCATTCAAATTTCTTACTGTGGCTGAGTATCTCATCACTGTATTGTGAAAGCAATATTCTGTAAATGTCCGCAGGTTTCCAGCCCTCTTTCACAAGAAACTTCATCACAACACACTGTTCCATGCAAACACAAACATTGTATTCCGACAGTTTTATTTATCTGTCTCGTGACTGGTCACCTATCAGTAATAGGACACAAGTGTTCCTAACTAATCATAATAGTTCCAGCAAGCTATAACCCATTCAGGTAGAACTAGAATAAAAAGTCCCGGTTTCTGCTTCTTCTTCTTCGTTCGTTCAATCTCAATCTCCCACTACCAAACACTGAAAGGGATTAAGTCGCAGAATGTAGCCCAGAGAACGGAATGCGTTGTGTCATAGTTTACAGCTTGCTTGCGATATTTGCACCTTTCGGTCCATTCACATCCGACTTCAGCAAGAATTTTTTGAGTACCGGGTTAGCATTTCCTCTTCGATCCCTTCTCCTTAGCCCTGATGCAGCCTGTTATCCAGGATCACCGCGTGGAGGTGTAGAAGGGTCTTGGCAGCTATGGTTCGCTGGCCCTGACGCTAGCAGTCAGCTATGGGTCTCTGACTACTGCAGCTCTTGCGCTGCTCAGCATCTTGATCCCAGTGCCGGTTTGATTTGAACGCCCCTCGTATTTGATTTTTTAAGATTACCTTGTTCAAATACGTGTCATATTTTATCTTAATATTTATCGTGGTTCAAATATGTGACATTTTTATCCGAACTGTTGACAGTGGTCCACAAATATGATATAATGTATCTTGACGTTTTACGTCGCCAAAATATATGATACTTTGTATTTCAATGTGTTTAACGAGACCAACATATATGATGTTTTATACCTTAGTGACAACCGTGGTCAAATTATTTGACATTTCATCATAACGATGATCGTGGTACAGATATATGATATTTTATATCGTAATAATAAATGTGTTTTATTTGTTCATGAGATTTCTATGAACAAGTTGGTTGTCGATTGCAAACGATGATGGAAGAAACAGCACTGGAAATCAATCTCACTCTCTCGTCCCGACCCCCTCGGACCAATTGCAAGACGACCAGTCAGGGAGACTTGAGGTAACACAGGAAGCAATCACTCTAGTCTTGCCTCTCTTGAGACAAGGGGTTGTTTAAAACTTGCGAGATTCGATGGTCCACCGTTTATCACCTTGAGAGTCGTTCCTCGCCTCTCGACTACAGCGACACAGACTAGCCTACATTGACAAAGTGGAAATTACATTTGTAATTCAAATTAAGATCAGGCAAGGATTTCTACTATCTCCTTCAGTCTACCTTAACAATTGTTGTGTAATTTCGTTATATACCTATGAGACCCTTCTGTCAAACAATCCAGACATTTCTTTATGAAGGTGATTAAAAGTATTTGATTTTCTGTCCTCATGTCGGTTAAAGTACCTACTTATTTGAGGCGTGCTTTCTCCTAATTACGCTATCATGACTGATTTCTTGGTGTTTGATATGTTTAATATCAGGGAGATCACTGGAGGGAGTCTTCGATGTCTTATGTCTTGGAATTGACTGGAGGGAAACTAAGATGTTCTACGCTGTTTATACCCTATCAGTCATCTCAGCAAACTTACTAGTTTCTTTGTTTTTAATGTGAAAGTATGATCCCAGTCCGAATGCAGTTTTGCTGATTTTAAATCTATGCTTTCCTTGAAGGAATGGTTTGAAAATTAACTGAATTGTGCTGAGTGCTGTTATAATTTCTGATTAGTGGTTATTACAATATTCTCTAAACGATTCCCATATTTCAATGTATCTATATCTATGTCTGCAGTTTCATAAGCAACACGAACTGCAGCAACAGACTAATAAACAATGCAAACAATAAAAGATGCAACACATATCAACTTACAAAAAAAGTGGAAATAATAATAATTCACATGCAAATAGGCCTCATTAAATAATAGTAAGATACATGAATCACTGCACAACATTATCTACTCGGAAGCGATATTAAAAACACATAATGCAGAACAAACAAAGTTGTTAACGTTGTCAGTAATAATCCTAGATCTGCTGTATTTTATTTTAATTAATGTGAATCTATTACATTAACGATCACAGTATCACTCAATCTGCATTTGAAAATTTAATATAAGATTTAAAATTATTCAACAATAGGTCATCCAAAGTTCGTTTATAATTTGAACTCATATTGTAATACAAAAAAAGGTTGACGCTTGAGTTTATGGTTTGAAAAGAATATGCAATAGACCATGTGACTATCAATATATTAAAGTGCACACCGACCATATTGAACTGTGGACCAACGACAAAGGTCGTCAAGGAGATTATGTAACCAGGTGTGTAGCAGATAATCAGAATACTGGCTATCAACACAATCATCTTGACCGTTTTCTGTTCTCTTTTGGATATGGCTTCTGGCTGCCCAATTTGTGTTATAGCTTCCTGTCGCCATTTCGACGACTGTCTTAGTTTGATAATCAATGCAGCTGTTGCTATGACAACACCAACAAAGGATAAGATACCAAGAATAGAATGAAGAACGTTCTCTACACCCTCAACATCCCCTCTGATGTTATTAAATTTTAGAGCAATCAGAGTTTTGTTAAATTTAGGGATAAACTTCCAGCCAAGATACGAAGAGATATATTCAGGAACAAGGGCAAATATGTTGACAAAATAAATCAAACACAGTATCAACGTTGTCTTCTTCACAGTTATTATTTGTTTTACTTTCAATGGGAAGGCAATACTCAGATATCTTTCCATTGTTATATATATTGTAATAAAACTTGTGATTCGTCCAAAGCAAACGTGTGGCCACGCCGCTATGAGAAATCCAACGTCGTGTGTATTTCAAGGAACTATAGGATCAATAAGTATTGGATTAAAACAAATGCAAAACCACTCTGAGAATATTAGACAAAACAGATCAGAAACCGCAAGTCCAAAAAAAGCAATGTTTACGGTATTATTAAATCCTTGCTTGTAAAAAATGATAATGTTAATAACATTCCCTACGATCCCAAATACGCCGACCATTATTGAAATAACTTCGAAGTTGACGATTACAGCTGCCGTTCTTCCTTCGTCACTTACAAGCTCAAACATTGTCTAACTCCTTCAGAAAAACGTCTAGGAGATATTCGGTAAGAGTTGTGGTGTGTGTGCTTCTGAAGGAATCCGTTATCTGAACCCGGTTTCCTGGTATAGTCCTAGCAATAAATACTTGCTTTAATGGCACCTTAAAAAAAAAAATAATTTGCATGCAAGATAAACCAAGAAAATCAAATTTCAAAAACTAAAATGTAAAATCATGTAAGTCTGAAATTGTTGCACATCGTTACTTTATAACAAGATATGCTCTACGCTAGAAAGCGCAAGGAAAGAGTAGAGTGGGGGAGGTCATAGAACACCTTGCAAATATTGGTACAAGAGATGATCGTAGTAGCTGCCGTTTCATTGTCAAAACTTAAAAAGACAGTGAGTAAGAATAGGTGGATATCATAAGTTGCTGTCATTTGATTCAAAGTTAACCTGAAAGGAACTCAGACAAGAATACAATGAAATTGTATCCACTAATATTCGAGCAAGTTTGTTCAGACCACACAAAAAAGATCCCACAATACTTATTATATTGATATTAGAACAAATATGTTCAGACAAGAACAGACTAATATTTCTCATATTGCTATTAGAATAAATATGTTCAGACAAGAACAGACCAATATTTCTCATATTGCTATTAGAACAAATATGTTCAGACAAGAACAGACTAATATTTCTCATATTGCTATTTGAACAAATATGTTCAGACAAGAACAGACCAATATTTCTCATATTGCTATTAGAACAAATATGTTAAGACAAGAACAGACCAATATTTCTCATATTGCTATTAGAATAAATATGTTCATACAAGAAAAAAACCAGATCAGTGCTTGCTGTACGACGATGAAAACAAACTACAAAACCACATGAACGCACTTGCGACTCATCATCATGTAGCATGACCTTTGTAGAACGTCGCTCCCATCACACTCTATCTGAAAGAAACTCGTTCTCTTGCCAAAACTCCAGCCTCCGCCACAGTCATACCCAGGCATTCCTAGATATCTTGGTGCCATCGTCTTCTTGGTCTACCCCTTCCTCTTTTGCCTGGCACCATACCTTCTATCACCGTTCTCTCAAGACCGTTGTGTCTCTTGATGTGACCAAAGTATTTGCATTTTCTAGCCAAAATGGAATTCATAAACCAGTTCTCCTCTTTGTTGAACTCTTGCCGAATGTCTACATTTGTTTGTTTTTCTCTGTCCATGGTAATTTGAGGATCATTCTGTGACATTTTGACTCGAAAAATTCGATTCTTTGTCTATAAGTTTTGGTAATCGTCCATGATTCACAGCCATAATGACCTGCTACCCTACCCCGGACATAATGTTTGGAAAAAAACCCCGAAAGGACACAGCTAATCCAAACAACAAGATTAGATTCAATGACCTTATAAATGTAGATGTTAAACAGATCGAGACAGAAACACAATTGAAATATCTGGGATCTATACTCAGGGCAAAGGAAACCAAAATAGAGATCAGAATAATGTCTGCACAAGCAACAAACAAACTCAATGAAACCATGGTGGAAAGACAAGAGAATTTCATTTAAAACTCCAATCAAACTAACGCAAACACTAATTCTTATTGTGTACTTCTACGCATGTGAGAAATGGGCACTGAGTTTTGAATTAGAACCAAATATTCAGGTGAAGGGGATGAGATGTTTCAGACGGATCCCTAAAAAGTTAGAGGGAACGTGTCACAAATGTCAGCCCACGAAACACAATTACACAGTCTACCGTACCTTATCAAGTCCTCATCCTCCTCCTAACAGTAGTAAAAACATGAAAACGTCAGTGGTACGAATCTGTAATCGAGTAGACTACCAAACAACATGCTCAAATGCAGCCCATAGCAAGCGAGAGAGATGGCGTCCCAAGAGTCTATTTACTACAACAAAAGAAAAACATATTTGCTCATGCCTGATTAAGATCTACATCAATCAGCGGCAGTTTCTGAAAATCTTCAAAGTCAAAAAAAGACAGGTATAAGTATATGCCAGTTTTAGGAAGACACCAACACAAAATCAAACAGCCTAGGATTCGATCACAAGGTCAAAATAAAGGACTAATGCCAAAACACAGAAAACTAAATAACCAACGCAGCTATAAAGGGGGTAGGGCAGAAGTGTGTAAGGGATAGCACCTCACGGTGAGAGGCAGCCACATCCTTGAGGGCCAGGATCCTATTTGGTTCCCCCGCTTCTGTCTAGCTCACGTATGGCTAATAGAGTCTGCCTGTGTACGGCAGCGCCACCCACCGGGCAACGGCTTTGACTGGCCGGCTAAACCACGTGGGTGAAATGACAAGAAGGGGAGTCTACCCCTGACAAGTACACACAGCTACTGGTAGAAGAGGCGGAAGATCGACCTGTGCGACAACGACTCTGAAAGCGGGAGCTGGAAACGTCTGGTATCGGGCTAAGGGCGCACCAGAGACCATAGTTGGTAAGCGGCCAGAACAACGTCCAGAAAGTAATGGCAAACTACTGGATGTAAAATGCCAAGAAACTTATGACAGTCGAGAGAAACGAAACTCAAAGATCTGATGGTGAGGCCCTCAGGCCAGGCAGATCATCGACGCCAACTGGGGAAAAGGCTAATTGCAGAGTCAGTACAAGTAATAGAGATGACGACCTAAAGCCTGACTGCATTACAGTGGACAACTCTGAAATGGGACTAAAAACAAAACTAAGAATAGGCACCTGGAACGTTAGGAGCCTATACCAGGGCAAGTTGTTCATGATCGTAAGAGAAATGAAGAGAACCAAGATAGAGATTCTTGGAGTCTCTGAGCATAGATAAGCCGGTCAAGGGCACTGTACCAGCTCCTTAGGAGAAACATTTATATACTCTGGGACGGACAAGGGTGCAAAAAGCGGGGTCGGCTTTATTATGTCAAAGAAGACAGCACCTTCACTACTCGGTTACAATCCAGTTAAAGACCGCATAATTGTAATCAGACTAAAGAAAAAGACTAGAAATTTAACAATAATTCAAGAGCATGCACCAACATCAGCAGCAGATGATTGTGAAATGGATGATTTCTATAACACCTTGCAAGAAGCGATGGAAAAAGTGGAAAAAAGAGACATCTTGGTGATCATTGGAGATCTCAATGCGAAATTCGAAGAGGAAAGAGACAAAGAGGAGAGAAGTGTTCGAGGACTTTTTGGTTTGTGACACAGAAATGAGCAAGGAAAAAGACTGGTTGAATTATGCACGGAAAACAACCTCTCCATTGCCAACACCTTCTTCAAACAACGTCCACGTAGACTATTCACGTGGACCTCCCCTGATGGCAACAGCAGAAACAAATAGATTACATCCTAGTGCAACAAAGATGGAGATCAAACGCTGCCCAGAGCAGACTGCGATACGGACCACGAATTACTGTTTGCAGTTTTCCAAACAAGACTGCGTAGGATCAACAAAGGTTGCCAGCCAATACGTTTCGATGTATCAGCAATACCTACTGAAAACAACATCAAAGTAGAAATCAAATTTGAGGCGTTGCTTGCTATACAGGATGAGATGACATCTGAAGAGTTGACATCGTACGCAAGGGAGATTTTGATCTCGACAGCAAAAGAAATGATTCCAAAGATATTGCACAAGACACAGAGCTATATAACAGAGGAAATACAGAAACTCGTTGCAGAAAGGCAACAATTAAAACAAATGGGAAGTAAGGGGACCAACACAGCATATAAAAACTGCGCAAGAAAAGTTAGAAGAGAAATAAGAAAAGATAAAAGAAGATACATAGTAGAAACATGTAAGGATATAGAAAACCTACAACAACAAGGCAAAGAAAGAGATGCATTCAAAGCAATAAGAACACTGACAAGGGAATTCCGTCCGATTCCACATGTCATAAATGACAAAGAGGATTACACATTAACAGAAACCAAAGAAATACTGAATTGATGGAGAGAGTACTACAGAACCATGTATGGAGATAGCACAAAGTGCTCAGTTACAATCCTACCAAAGGATGAGAAAGAACCTGAACCAACATTGGAAGAAGTACGCTCTGCAATTAAAAGCATGAAAAAGGGATATTCCTCAGGATGCGATTATATCCCAGCAGAGCTAATACAAGCAGGAGGAGAGACATGTGCTCGAGTCTATCACAAGCTGTGTAAACAGATATGGCACAGTGCAGAGTGGCCAGAAGCATGGAAGAAATCTATTTATATTCCCTTCCCCAAAAAAGGTAACCTGAAGCTGTGCACGAACTACCGAACTATCGCACTGATCAGCCATGCTAGCAAGATACTCTTGCGAATCCTATTAAGAAGGATAGAGA
This sequence comes from Ariolimax columbianus, assembly GCA_036924085.1. Lineage (NCBI taxonomy): Eukaryota > Metazoa > Mollusca > Gastropoda > Stylommatophora > Arionidae > Ariolimax > Ariolimax columbianus. Next base: position 115,204,531 of record JAVGWX010000001.1, on the reverse strand, counting down.
AAAGGTTTGAATCTGAAATTCACGTAGTCCAGGCAGGTTTTAGGAAAGACAGAGGGACCCGGGACCACATATTCAATTTAAGGAATATCTATGAAAAATGTAGAGAGTTTAATGTAGACCTGTACACATGTTTCATTGATTACACTAAGGCCTTCGACACGGTAAAACATCAAAATCTGTGGAGAATCATGAAGGAAATGGGGTTTCCTTTGCATATAGTCCATCTCATTTAAACATTATATTAAGATCAACAAGCCGCTGTCCAAGTATCTGGGCAAACATCAGATTGGTTTGCAGTACAAAAGGGAGTCCGACAGGGGTGTATCCTCTCACCTTATCTGTACAACATATATGCGGAATGTAAAATGAGAAATGTACGAGAAGATGAGAACATTGAAAGTTTCTACCCATTTACGATTGGGGGGTACGAGATTCCAGAGTTACGATACGCAGATGACACAGTGATACTATCAAGAAGTGCGAAAGGGCTAGAGCAGCTACTTTCAGCCGTTAATGGACATAGTAAAGATCAAAATGTGTTCATAAACATAAACAAAACAAAGATAATGACCACCGATAAAACACAATGTCAGCATAAATTTACAGTGGGTGGTGAGGAAATAGATCAGGTGACACATTTTGAATATCTGGGCTCCAGAATCGACAAAAATGGTGACTGCTCGAAAGAAATCAGAAGAAGACTAGCTATGGCAATGCAGAGACTGAACAGCCTGAAGAAATTATGGCAGGGCACCAACAAAACGATAAAAGTAAAAGTCTTGAGAGCCTGTGTTTTTCCTGTGGCAGCTTATGGCTGTGAAGCATGGACGATTACCAAAACTTCTAGACAAAGAATCGAATCCTTCGAGTCAAAATGTTACAGAAAGATCCTCAGAATACCCTGGACAGAGAAAAGAACAAATGTAGACATTCGGCAAGAGTTGAGCATAGAGGAGAACTGGTTTAGCAATTCCATTTTGGCTAGAAAATACAAATACTTTGGTCACATCAAGAGACACAACGGTCTTGAGAGGACGGTGATGGAAGGTATGGTGCCAGGCAAAAGAGGAAGGGGTAGACCAAGAAGACGATGGTACCAAGATATCCAGGAGTGCCTGAGTATGACAGTGGCGGAAGCTGGTGTTTTGGCAAGGGAACGAGTTTCTTTCAGACAGACTGTGATGGGAGCGACGTTCTACAAAGGACATGTTACATGATGAGCTATAAAGATTTTACCAGATAACCACATTTTTGAGTTACTTTTATGTCAAATAGGTATAAACAGACCGCTCATTAAGTTAATGCAGGCCGCGGTAGCGCAGAAGTTAATGCACTGGGTTCGCGTTCAAGCGATCAGGGCTCAATCCCCCGTTGGCAAACGGAGTGACAGGAATTGGGTACCAGAAAAAATCTGGGAAATAAACGCAGACGTCGTGATGCTGACCACATCATCCACTATGTGCTGCCGTGGGCAACCAAATAAAATGGCCATAACACAATATTTCCTATACGCCGTTAATCTAGAACCTGCATGGAAATTAAGAGGCGATTATTCCAGCCACAGAAGGATACATAGATTTACTTTCAATAAGACAGGAGGTACGACAGGGTTGCTTGCTTCAGCGAGTCTTTGTAGTGTATATTCTGAGATGATGATGGAAAACGTTGTTCGCTGAGATGAAGATGAAAAATCTTCGGAGTTGTAAATGGGTGTCAAGGTAAGTGGTATGAATGCCATCAAACTTGCCGATGACCAAGCCAAAGTGGCATAACGATCTCTGGCAAATTTACAAATGCTGCTTGACCGCAATGAATAGCACGGCCAAAGGCATAGAAATAAACACATTCAATGCAACGACTTTGGTTGTTGTTCTTGAACACCTATAATTATTAGGTTACTCTTCAATGGCGGGTTGCAGTAGCTTTTCTCACATCCCGCGCGTATTTTTGAAGGTGGACCGAGGCCCTCCAGACGATTTTGCTATGCTTCGCTTCATCTGCGTGTCACTTCTACGTAATCACGTCGATCCCTCACTCTGTTAGCCAGGATGCCACGAAAACAGCCCGTTTCTAGGGAGGGCTACTAGGAAGCCGAGGGGAGGTATCTTGGCCAGGATGTTTTGCACGACCCTGACTAACATGTCTGATCAGTATATTTTACCTGACCAGACGTTAGTCTTCCTCCCCCAACGACTTTGGTAATAGCCAAACAACGTAAGGAAATCAATATAATCATCAGTGGCGATATGATTGAACAAGTACAAAATTTTACATACAAGTAAGTATGGAACCGTTGGGCAAATCATAAGAAAAGATTTCCGCAATGTGACAGAAATTAAGACAAGGATTGCAGTTGCAAAAAGGGACCACAGAAAAACAGAAATTGATAATCTCACAGAATATCACGATAGAACTAAGGTCAATAATAATCATCACTCATATGTGGTCAATTGCACTGACTGGTACTGAAACGTGGCTTTTAGCAAGAAGAAGAATAGCTTGGAAGCGTTTGAAATGTGGTGCTACCATAGAATGGACAAAGTGAACTGAATAGAATTCAATGACAATGTACTCACTGAAGTGGGCGAACGAAGACAAATGTTGAAAATGATACAAAAACGCTGAATCAGTTGGCTGGGTCACAATAATAGACGTGATAATCTTCTACAGAGAATACTAGAGGGCAAGATTCAGGGGAAGAGAGGACCGGTCGACTAATACTTATCTTTACCTCTCAGACATGCAGAGAAATTCAAGTCCAAACATATGCTGAAATGAAGAGCGCTACAAAGGATAGTGTCACATGGAGAGATATAATCAGACAACCTTATAACTTATAGACAATGAGCGAATTGTTGAAAAAAAAAGGTGGACTGAGACAATTTCTTAGTTTAACTGTTTAGTTTAACTGTTTAGTTTAACGGAAGAATTAAACGGAGTACCACCTAATACTACTGGCCTTGTCTCTATGGATACGAGAATGATTTTGCTGTTAAACGATAACCTGATCAGATGATAACACACACCCTTGTCTAACTCCATGTTGCTAAATTTCAGATTTACAGGATCCATAACTTTCTCATAACAATGATTATCCATATACGTCGCTACCTCCTTAAAGAGAAAGAGCGCCTGTGGGTTTGCTCGGGATGCAGTGATTGTAGGTCCTCTTAATGAAGAGTGACATAAAACGACAACTGCAGCTAATCCGATCGACTTCTGCTCCGCACCGAAAGTAATAGAATGCAAGTTAAAAGGCAAGTGGATGACCACAAGACACATGGGTATATGATGTTACAGAAACTCTATGACAACGTAGTTAACATTAGCCACATGAACATACTTTGCACAAGAGAGGGCGCTGCGACTAACAGTGTTATTTCACTGCATTAATAAAGTGAAATGAATTAAACTGTTTTTAAATAATCCAACACTCTAGATAAATGTTAATATCTCTCTGTTTCACTCTCTCTTTCGCACTCTGTTTTTCTCTCTCCCAATAGCTCTCTCTCCCTCTCTCTTTCTTTCTCTCTATCTCTCTCTCTCTCTTTTCCTCTCTCTGGTATTTTAAGAAAATTCAAAAATGTATATATTGTGTATGTCCGAAATATATTAATCAATATAAATTATATATATATATATAGAGAGAGAGAGAGAGATAGAGAGAGAGAGAGAGAGAGAGGGAGCGAGAGAGAGAAAGAGAGAGAGAGAGAGAGAGAGAAATGTTTACATTTCGAACAAATAATAAGCAGGTTAAACTAAATATAATTCGGGGAAATGCCCCAACAAATGAAAAGGAAGACACAGTTTAAGAGGTTTTCTACAGCAGATTACAGCAACTATTGGAGAAGACAGAGAGGAGTGACATTACCATACTAATGGGAGATCTCAACGCAAAAATAGGACATGACAACGTGGGATATGAAGAGATCATGGGGAGGGAGGGACTAGTAGTCCTAAACGAAAACGGAGAACGGTTTGCATATTTTTGAGCAGTAAATAAATTGGTCATAGGAGGAAGTATGTCTGCACACAGAGCATTTCATTAGGCAACATGGGTATTCCCAGATGAGAAAACGAAGAATCTGATTGACCACATCTACGTAAACGACAAATTTAGACGATCATTATTAGATGTCAGCGTTTACATTCAGATATGGCCTCAGACCACTTGTTAGTGATTCCGAAGGTACGGCTGAAGTTAAGGATAACCAGAACGATGCAAATCAGCAGGCCACGGTACTGCGTACAATACCTGAAAGAAGATGATTAAAAAAAGACGAGTTCCGTATAACAATCAGGAATAAATATCAAGCACTGGAGCAGATTGAAGAAGAGGTCAGCATTGAGGGTGAATGGGAACAAGTACAAAGTACAAGGAAAACTGCATGCAAAGAAGTGCTTGGGATGAAAAAAACAGCAGCATAAAGAATGGATAACAGCAGAAACAATCACTTAGATCGAGAACAGGTGAAATAAGAAAATAGCCTTACTAAATACTAAAACGAGAGCCACAAAAAGCACAGTAAAGAACGAATACGTAGAGAGCAACAAGGAGGTCAAAAGAAGCATTAAGGGGCGCGGGGGGTGACGCTACATTGATGGTCTGACTGAGGAAGCGGAAGAGGTTGCAGGAAAGGGAAATATGGAAGGTCTATATGAGGCTACGAAGAAACTATCGGGAAAGTATCAACAACAATGTAGACCAATCAAAAATAAACTTGGAGAAAAGATAACTAACCTTGAAGAACAAAAGAAAAGATGGGTAGAATACTTTAAAGAGCTCGTGTAGAGACCAGCAATATACAACCCACCAGTGATCTTACCAGCAGAGGAGGACCTGCCGATCAACTTTGATAATCCAAGTAAAGAATAGATTAGAAGGGCAATATAGTTTCTAAGGAATGGTGATTTAGCACCATGAAATAGCCCTTCTGTCCCAAAGCCAAAGCCAAAAGAAAAGAAAAGAAAACTGAATAGACTGGATTATACCTCTAAACAAGTCGGTTTGAAGATCCATAAGGATAAGTAAAAAAATAATTATGGTCAATGCAGCAAACACATAACCAATCCGGCTGAGAGGAACGCCACTGGAAGAGGTAGAGGTATTTACATACCTAGGAAGTATCATGAACAAGGAAGGAGCGACAGACGAGGATGTAAAAACAAGGATACAAAAAGCAAGAGTTGCATTCGGAATGTTGAAATCAAGATGGAACTCCAAGGAAATAGAAGGAAGACAAAAATAAGGAGTTTCAGTTCAAACGTGAACCCAGTCCTGCTGTATGTATCTAAAACCAGAGAATGACCAAAGGCAATGACAGGAGACTGTGGGGTTTTGTCAACGGATGCCTTAGAAAGATTCGTGGTATAAAGGTTTGACAAAGTAACAAACGACAAACTGTAAGAGAGAGCCAGACACGATAAATTGGAACAGCAAATCTTAGGACAAAAGTGAAGAAGGATGGGTCATACATAAAAAAGCCCCACCAGAGAAAGAGAGGCATACGCAGACTAAGGAATACATGGAGACGAGATCTAGAGGCGTAAGTAAAGAAAACGGGAAAAAGCTGGAAGGAAGTAGAAAAGATTCCACAGAACAGAGCTGCTTTCCGAGCGTTGGTTGATGGCCTATGCACCCTGTGTGATAGATGGCAAAAGATATATATATATATATTAATTATAAATATTCTAAGAGTGATTTGGACAAAAAGAAAATTGAATGACAATGTACTGACTAAAAGTCAAATATTTAAAATGATACAACAACGTTGATTCAGTTGGTCACAATATGAGACATGAAATTCTCATACAAAAGATACTATAGTTGAGGGAAAGAGAGGACGGGGAAACTAAGATTCATCTTTACATCTCAGGGAGGCAGAGACATTAAAGTACGAATCTATGCTGAAATGAAGAGAGCTGCAGAGGATACTGTCAAATGGAGAGACAAACTCAACCTTACAACCAGCCTCAAGACTGATCAACCAGATGATGATGATGGTTAAAAATAAAGACATGTATGTCATACAAACGAAAATGTGAACCAACTTATTGTGTGACCCTGGTAAAGCTGCAATGTTTCTTATTGAGAAGTTACAGCATTTACAGTTATAGTATAAGACAAGTAGCTATTTTGTCTTCAAAATTTTTGGTCACGAAAACCAAACTATTATTTTAAAGATAGGTTAAACATATGTTCCTGTAGATATAATTAATGTAAATGATATATTCTACTATGACCAATTCAAATGATATATTCTAGCGCTATAATTACTGTTCAATTGACATTCTTGTTTGCGCTAGAGGGATCAGACAAATTGATATTTTGACTCGTGTCAATAATTGTCTAGTCACATTTCCGGACATTGAATATCAGGTTTTCTGCATTTATTCAGTGTTGTGTTATTTATTACCTCTGAAAATTATTTATTATTAGCTTTAGCAGTCATTGATCTTACGATATGTTTATAACATATTGGTTGTTTGTTTGTTTGTTTGTTTTATCAATGCATTTCTTCGTTCATCCTCAAAGCGTGATCCATGTTCTCCAACAATGGGCGTCGTTGTTTTTCAGGTACGTGTTATCTCCGCTTAGTATTTTTTTCGGATCTGTCTCACAAGGTCAGTATTGTTCTCTAGCTTTAGTTTTCCATTTCCAAAATTATTTAGTCTCTTATGCATTGGATGGTCTGTCAGTCTTCTGAGTTTTTGTGCTTGCTGCTGGGCTTTGCAGTCTCTTCTGTCGGTCATGGATTGCAGATTTGTACTCTTTTCCAGTTCTACAATTGGCGTTGACTTCATGCCTCCTGTTGTAACTCTCATGGCTTGGTTTTGCAGTTTGATAATTTTGTCAAAGTTCGCCTTTGTAGCTGTTGTCCATGCCGCAATGCCATACTCGAGAACTGGTCTCACTCTTCCAGTGTACAGTTTCTTTAGTATACTTTCGCCTGCTCCCCAGCTTGTGCCAGCAAGTTTCCTCATGATTGCCATTCTTTCTCTGGCTCTCATTCGGGTTCTCTCGATCTTACCTTTCCATGTCATTCGCCGATCAAATGTGACTCCCAGGTAGTTTGTGTTGTCGTTTGGCAGCATATATTTGCCGTTAAGACTTATTTTTGTGTTTTGGGGTTTGTTTGAAAGCGAGAATATCGTACATTTTGTTTTTTCCTCATTTAATTTGACCAGCCATGAGTTCGCCCACTCTTCCAGCATCCTGCATCCGATTACTTGCTATGGTGAGATTCTTTTCAGAGGTCCACATAGCCAGACCGTCTGTAAACATGGAGCTGTGGACTCTTCTTGGTATATTCTCAGTGATGTTATTTATATACACCAGGAAGAGTGTGGGTGACAGTACTCCTCTTTGGGGTACTCCCTGCTCAAGTGTCACCTTTTGCTTATATGCTCTTGTACTTGAACTCTGGCTGTTTTATTTTTTCAGGTAGTGGCTGATCCATCTGTACATTTTCCCACAAACTTTACTTCTTCGTAGCTTGACTTTAAGTCCCTCTTTCCAGATCTTGTCTTTTCTAGATCCACCAAAAACGCTACTGTGTGTTTTTTCTCCTGGTAAGCATCCTCTATTTCTTGGGCTATGATTGTGATCTGATCCTCAGTGGATCTGTACTGTCTAAAGCCTGCTTGCTGTGGAATTAGTATGTGTTTTTCTTCCAGATGCCACATCAGTCTGGTGTTTATCATACGCTCCATCAGTTTTCCTATATAGCTCAGTAGACTGATAGGCCTGTATCCATTTGGATCAGTTCTATCTTTTTCTTTCTTTGGTACTGGTATAATTACAGCATCTTTCCATGCCTGCGGTACAATACCCCTTTTCCAGCTTTTGTTCAGGACTGATAGTAACTTTATCTTTGCTGTTTGGCCCAACCCCATCAGCATTACGTTTGTTACGCCATCTTTTCAGGTGCGATTTCTTTTTCTTAAAAGTTCTCATGGTCTCTTCCATTTCATTAATTGTTAGTTTTGCGAACCTCTGGTGCCATTTTGATGTCGTAGTGCATCTCTTGTTCTTCATTAATGTATGTATGCCTAATTGTAAGAACATCAATGTGGTTTGTTCTAGCATAATGTTCTATAAAAGCTTTTGCAATTTTTTTTCCAGTGATCATGTTGTAACCCTGCTAGATGGTAATTTGTTTGATGGAGTTTCGTCGTTCATGGCTCTGACTAACTTCCATAGTTTGTTCCCGTCTTTGTCTAAATTGATGCTATCTGTTTTGTTTTTCCAGCGGTCTCTGGTTATTTGGTTTAGAGTGTATTTGTATTTCGCCGTGGTGGCTTTGAGGGCGATATTTGCCTCCATAGATTGTTCTCTCTCTGATACGTTCCTAGCATTTGAGACTTCGTCTTCAGCTTTCTGCAATTCGTCATTCCAATAAGGCTTGTAATTTTTCCTTGCCCCTCTTGGGATGGTTTCGGTGGCTGCCTGCATTATTGCTTTGCTTAGGCTTTTCACCATGGGTTTCATGTTTTTATTCCGTGTGTTGATGGTTTCTCACAGCCCATCTGTCAGGATTGCAAATCTGTCCCAGTCGGCTCGTTTAAAGTTCCAAAGTGGGAGCGGTTTTGTTTCCTGTGGGCTTACTTCCATATCAACTTCTAGCCTAATTTGCCTGTGGTCCTGCATAGTAGTTGGAGATTTCAACAGCCACTCGGAGAGATGGGGGATACTCTGACACAGACAGCAGAGGTAACGAAGTGGAAGATTGGGAGATAGATACAAATCTCTCCCTAATCAATAGGCCGGAGGATACCCCTAGTTTTTATTCTAGAACGTGGCGTAATACCTCGACTCCAGATTTGGCCTTCTCCACACAGGACATACACCATAAAATAGACCGCCAGGTGCTAAACCAACTGGCAGGTAGCGACCACAGGCCGATCAGGCTAATCATTGATATGGAAGTAGGCCCACAGGAAACAAAACCGCCCCCACGTTGGAATTACAAAAGAGCCGACTGGGACAGATTTGTAATCCTGACAGATGGGCTGTGTGAAACCATCAACACACGAAACAACAAAATGAAGCCCATGGTGGATAGCCTAAGTAAGGCAATAATGCAATACGCCACTGAAACCATCCCAAGAGGAGCTAGGAAAAACTATAAGCCCTACTGGAATGATGAGTTGCAGAAAGCGGAAGATGCAGTAACAAATGCTAGGAACATGGCAGAGCGAGAATAATCTATGGAGGCAAACATCGCCCTCAAAGCCGCCACGGCGAAATACAAATACACTCTCAAGCAAACAGCAAGAGAAAGCTGGAAAAACAAAACGGAAAGCCTAAACCTGGACAAAGACGGGAACAAGCTATGGAAGCTAGTCAGAGCCATGAACGACGAAACCGCGTCAAACAAACAAATTACCATCAAGCAGGGCGAAAACTTGCTCACCGGTAAGAAAGCCGCAAACGCTTTTGTCGATCACTATGCCAGAGCAAACCACATCGAGGTCCCTGCAGATAGGCATGCAGACATTAGCGAAGAGCTAAAGGGGCACGACAACATCAATACGGCACCTGAAGAGCACATGATGGCCAAATTAACAATGAGCGAAATGGAAGAGGCAATGAGAACATTAAAGAAAAGGAAATCTCTCGGAAAAGACGGGATAACAAACGAAATGCTGATGGGGCTGGGCCAAACAGCGAAGAGGAAACTGCTATCGGTCCTGAACCAAAGCTGGAAAAGGGGAATTGTACCCCAGGCATGGAAAGACGCAGTACTGGTACCAGTACCAAAAACAGATCCAAATGGATACAGGCCCATCAGCCTACTGAGCTGTGTCGGCAAGCTGATGGAACGTATGATAAACACCAGACTGATGTGGCATCTGGAAGAAAATCGAATACTAATTCCACAGCAAGCCGGCTTTAGACAGCACAGATCCACTGAGGACCAGGTCATCCTCATAGCCCAGGAAATAGAAGATGCCAACCGAATGAGAGCCAGAGAAAGAATGGCAATCATGAGGAAACTTGCTGGCACAAGCTGGGGAGCAGACGAAGGCATACTAAAGAAACTGTACACTGGAAGAGTGAGACCAGTTCTCGAGTATGGCATTGCGGCATGGACAACAGCAGCAAAGGCGAACTTCGATAAAGTTAGCAAACTTCAAAACCAAGCCATGAGAGTTATAACAGGAGGCATGAAGTCAACGCCAATTGTAGAACTTGAAAAGATTACAAAACTGCAATCCATGACCGATAGAAGAGACTGCAGAACCCAGCTGCAGTCAGAGAAACTCCGAAGACTGACTGACCATCCAATGCACCAGAGACTTAACAATTTGGGAAATGGGAAACTAAAGCGGAGAAACTTTGCAGAAATAGCCAAAGCAAAGATGCACGAAGATCCCATAAACGCACTAACAACACCAAAACCCATCACTACTGTACGAAAACCTACCTGGAGGCAGGATATATTTCCAGAGGGGGTAGAAAATATACCAGGTATTGGAAACAAAAACTGCCAGACTGAAAAAGAAAGGAGAGATACTACCCTAAGCTTTATATCGAAAAGCTACCAAAGCATGGACTGGACCCATGCATACACCGACGGTTCTGTAACAAACACTACACAGAACGGAGGGGCTGGAGCATTCCTGAACCTACCAAATGGCAGACAAATAACACTGTCATTCGCTACTGGTAAGTACACAAGCAATTTCAGAGCGGAGGCAGAGGCACTGAGGGCGGCAGTGGAAGAAATAGTGACACATAAAGAAAATGAAAGCCATATAGTCCTGCTTACAGATGCTCTCGACGTAGTCACAGCGCTAAAAAGCCAGAAAAACACTGAGCTTGATGACTTAAGAGCAGCACTCTGCAAACTGTGCCAGCAGTCCGCACCAAAAAGGGTAGTGGTACAGTGGGTCCCATCACACTGCAACATCCAAGGCAACGAGGAGGCAGACAGACTGGCAAAAGAAGGTGCAAGACTACCACAAACAGATACTAGTATGACGTACGAAGAGTCAAAACGGCTTATCAAAGCCAGATACATGACCAAATGGGAAACCGAACATACTGGTTACTCCAAAAACGATGCATATTACCAGTTGAACCGAAGAGAGCAGGTCGTTGTCTTCAGATTTCGCACTGGCCAAAATAGACTGAGGTACCACCTATTCAACAAATTGAACATAGATGGTACCGACGAATGCCCGTGCGGTATCGGTAAAATGACCGCTGAACATCTGCTGCAGAACTGCCCGACATACGAGGATCAGAGAGAGCAGATGTGGCCATCACCAGAGGAACTGCAAGACAAGCTCTATGGCAGCGGCAACAGCCTCAGGATGACCGCCGCTTTTTTCGAAAAAATAATGGTTACTGTCTGACTGCGTACGAAGAAGGCCTGTGGTCGCTACCTGCCAATTGGTTGAGCACCTGCCGGTCTATTTTTGGTGAATATCCACCATGGAAAAGGCCAAATCTGGAGTAGAGGTGGTATACCATATTCTATAATAGAAGCTAGGGCTATCCTCCGGCCTATTGATAAGATAAAGATGTGTGTCTATCTCCCATTCTTCCACTTTATCACCTCTGTTGTCTGTGTCCGAGTATTCCCATCTCTCAGAGTGGCTGTTGAAGTCTCCAACTACTATGCAGCTGGAGTCCTTGACTTCCATACTCGAGAGCGACAGGTCTTTGTTTGGTGGGCCGTACAGGTTGAAGATGCGGATCTTCGTTTCTTGGGTCATTATGTCGACTCCTACAATTTCTGCTTGTTCGGTGTGATTGACCGATACCGCGCTACTCGGTATGCAGTTACGTGTCAGTATCAGAACCCATCCATTGTGACCTTCTCTATCAAGACGGAAGGTCTGGTATCCTCTGATTGAGAATTTGTGGTAGTTGTTGAGGTGTGTTTCTTGGCTACATGCCACGTCAATCTTACCTTCATGCAAGTGATGTAAGGAAAGCTTCTTTTTAATGGCTCCCTCCGCATTCCACTGTAGTATTCTGAGGGTCTTGTGTTTTTGGTTAATAGTTTTTGCCCCATGACCTTGTGCCTTGACTCCACAGCACATGGGTGGGTGACCACCAGTAGCATAGGGTGGGCCCCTTCGAGGCGTGAGGCCCTGCACTCTCGCTGCCTGGAGGGACTCCACAGGATGAGCGCCACACTTGTTTATGATAGGTTGTACCGTCATCATTACAGCGATATACGTTGAAATGTTTCGTTAAGCCTGTGGCCCAGTGCATCCGATTTCAACAGGCGTTTCTGTAGGGATGCCCTCCTTAGCCTTTGGCTGTTCCCAGCCTATCTGCAAGGCAGCAGTTGTTTTTGGTCAGAGTTGTCTCTTTTAGGGAAGTTGTCTTGCAGGACTATCGAGTCCTTCCCACCCGTGTCTTTAGTGTGTGGCAATGATATTATATGATGCACTATGTACTAGGTTGTACTATCCCGGAAGAGAGGCAGTCCAGTGTGTCTGTGTCCCAGAATCGTCACGTCCTGTCAGAAACGTAGCATATGCATGTGAGTGGGGTATCTCTTTGCTCCCTTTATTTTCTCGGCACATCTGCAGTGATGGCACGCCTAGCATTCCCCGCCAACTGGGAGGTTGTCACAATAGGGCAGAGGTGCAATGTCCGCTGGCCTGCATCTCTTCTGCGTCCATTGGGATGACTGATAGCAGAGGTAAAGAGCGAGGCAGGAGTGCATTTAACCAGGGGACAAGCCTGGTCATGGCACGGAGATTTTGTTCGCCTCGTGTGCGTACATATCTCATGATCAAGGGTTGAGTCAACAGTTCGCAGTGAGGTGGCTGCTCTACTGCTTACGGCACCCTGACCGAGAACTAAGTCTTCTACTAGTGGTTTCACACCGCATCGCCGTTTGGGGTGAATATCGGGCAGCTTCCCGCCCGCTTGGATCAGCGGACGGCATGTACCTCTTCTCTGAGACTCGATCGGGTCGGGCCCCAGGTACAAACCATATCGTAGCCTCCCATCGCAATGGTGCTGAGATTTTGGTCGGGATTCTGGCTTAGAGGCTTTCGGCTGTAATCCTTCAGGTGGTAGCCTCGCACCATTGGCTTTTCAGCCAAGCACATGAACCAAGTGTCTGCGACTAGCGATTTATCTCGAGTTGAGGAGGATTACCGTTGGCTTTATCAAGTTCTCGAAGAACAATACGACTTGACTTTATCAAGTCCCACATGGGATGAACAAAGGACGACTTCATTCATCTGGTTCCCCATGAAAGGAATATATGGCGGCTTTATCCATCTGGTTCCATGTGGAGCATACTTGACTGTATCCACGTGGTTCCCCATGGAACATACTTGACTTTATAAAATGGTTTCCCACGGAAGATACTTCATTTTATTTACCCGGTTCCTCACAGGGACATGGGTCTACAGCGGATGCTCTGACCTATCCTTATTATTGACCGTCTTCAGTTCGTCCAATGAGGCTAGACCTCAGCTACGCTTGTCTTCTCACCTATAATCTCTGCCAAGTATTCCCTTCTCACTCCACCTGCCCCCATTATTATTTTCCCCTCTAAGCTGTTTCCCTGTCTGCTCCCATTCTGCGTAAGTCTGGCTACATTGTAATATTTATTTCTGACGCTGTGTCCTATCCATCTAAACTCTTTCTTCCTTGCCTGTTCTGTTATTTTTTTTGTTTTGTTTTTTGGAACAGATTTTCCGTTCTGATCGCATTCCACATCCTAAAGTTGCAGACTCAGCTCTAAGTGTGTTGTATTTAACATTTCGCGTCAACAGGAGCACGCGCATCTGTCAGTCACAAACGCCCATGTAAAGGCGTATTCCCTAGCTCTGCCCACTTCACATCAATTGACTGTTTACGGAATCTTATCTTCGTCTTATTCTCTTCCTTCTTCTATTTCTTCTTCTTTTCCTTTTTCTTTTCCTTCTTGTTTTCCTTCTGTTACTTTTTTTTCTCTTCCTCTTCTTCGTTTCTTCTTCTTCTACTTCTTCATCTTCTTCCTCCCCTTTTTCTTCTCCCTCTTTCTTTTCTTCCTATTGATCTTTTCTTCTTGTCTTCTTCTTTTTCTTTTTCGTCTTCTTCTTCATCTTTCTCCTCTTTTTCTTCTCTCTTTTAATTTTCACCCTATTTCTCTTCATCATCTTCTTCTTTTCTTCATCTTTTTCTTCTTTCCTCCTCCTACTCCAGTCCGAAGCCAGTTATCGGCAGAGTCTTAAGGCCTTTCACCTGGGAAACCAGAGGCGCATACTCGGGATCGTCTGGCATGTCTTCCAATAGTGAAGTAGTTGGATGTTCTAATCTTGCATGATTAATCGCCGTCGCTTCTCCCTCTTCGGTCACGCTGCTGGCCTTTCCCGAGAAGTCCCACTCCACAAGATGCTCCGACAGGCTGTGGGGGGGGGGGGGGGCGAGTTACGGGAAGAAGCCGTACTGGAGACGTCCTCGGGGCCGCCCTCGCAAAACCTGGCTAAAACAGATCGCCAACTCCCTAATAGACATGCAGGCCGCCTGGGACGCCACCCTTATACGTAGTCATTCAACGCGACGGACCCTGGTCGCCTATACGTGATATCCTTGGATTTATTGATTGCTACCAGTTGCTCTGATCTCATCCACTAGGTTACTTCCTTCAAAACCTACATAATTGATCACTCAAAAGGAATAATGCACATCAGCCAAATAAAACTGGTGATTTTACTTTCCATATCTTTACTGCACACTTCGCCAACATTCTCTGTTATCGCTGTTTATAATTGTGGTTTTTTACTTACGTTCTATACTTAGCACACTGAACACAGCCGGAGAGAGATGCCAGACTCACTCACACGCTGAGTGATGTCCCTACGACCTCTTGTGGTTATGGAAAAGGCACGACACACAATGTAAGATGTAATTCCCCCCCCCCCCCCACCCCACCCTCTCCGCTGCCTTGCGGAATACCTGTTTACGGGAGAGGCTTCGGAAGTAAACCCTGAGGAAAAATCTCCATCCTATGCTATCTCCTTTCGTCTCGATAATTATCTTGTCACTGCCCAAATGTAGCTCATGACGAGAGATTGAGGTTTACAAAAGGCGCAGTTATTTCCCCCTTTAATCCAAATCACCGCACAAGTCACCCATTTCAGCGGACACAGCAAGAGGAAAGACGGTCCACACGGCTGAACAAAGAAAGTGGTCTTCATCACATGTGATGGACCAACATCATCATCATACTTAGACAGAGAGACAACACATTTGGTGACGTAAGCATAAATTGTGTAGTTTGGTTAACCCTGCCTTGAAAGGGATTAAATCCAAGAAGTCTGTCTCTTGTTTATTTGTTGTCTACCGTTATTCTGACAAGAAAATCAGCAAGAAATTAAAATAATATTGCACGGAATATGTCGATTTTCTACCGGACCTCGAAATGGGAGCGAAGAACAGTAATAATATAACCTACAACGCGTGTCGTTATAACGATTGGGAAGGGAGCCAGCTTTCCGAACATGTAGAAATTATAAACTACGAGGCGTGTTCAAATAAAACCGGACCAAACTGCAACAAGTTAACATACGTACGATGCGCATGATGTCACTTCTGGTGTAAACAGCACATCCCAACCGTCAAGTTTGCAAAATGTCGTTATCCTCCGACTCATAGTTTCATCAGCAGGCCGTTGAAAACATAGCGGGTGTGATACGGAATCCGTCCAGAGTTGATCAGCGAGCGGTGATTCGGTTTCTAACAGCTGAAGGATGTCGACCAGTTGACATTCATCGCAGAATGCAGGCAGTGTATGGTGACAAAAGTGTGTTGAAGACAACAGTGAAGAACTAGACAACGATGTTTAAAGTAGGACATGAGTTAATGAAATAATATGCACCTGACCTGGTCTTGGAAGATCTTTCGTTAACTCACAGAAACAATATATGTTTATCAAATTGTAGAAAAAGAGCGACTAAGAAACATAAAGTATACTAAATCGACATCGGTGCGCTCTCGACACACTCATAGGTGCACAGTTTAAGTAAATATAAATGAATATGGATATTTGAACGGACTCAATCTATCCAGGTTCGATTCAAAATGCGTGTAATCTTTGGGTTAGTTATTAAATAACAGGCGGCCATTGATTGCCACTTCTCAATCAGTCAACCACTCATTCAATAACTCAGTCAATCGATCAAAAAAATCATCCAATCAATCAATCATCAAATCAATCACTCAATATACCACTCAATCAATCACTCAATCACTCAATTAATCACTCAATTACTCACTCATTCAATCACTAAATAGACCAATCAATCACTCAATTAATCAATCAATCAATCATCCCATCAATCACTCAATAAACCACTCAATCAATCAATCACTCAATCATTCAATCACTAAATCAATCACTCAATTAATTACTCAATCACACAAATAATCACTCATTCAATCACTAAATCGATCAATCATTCACTCAATGAATCACTAAATCGATCAATCAATCACTCAATCAAACACTCAATCAATCACTGAATAAATAAATAAATCAATCAAAGCCCGTCGCTTCCCTCGGTACAAAGGCTATCGACAACATCCCCGCCAGCATGCACGGTCCTGGGCTTACCATTCTGCCTCTCTCCATGTGTCATTATTTCATTTCAGTTCTTTCTCACATTCTCTTCTACCCGAATTTTTGGATCTACCTCGCTCTCTTTTCTCCTGAGGATTCCATGTAAGAACCTGTCTGGCTATGTTAGACTGCGCTTTCCGCAGCGCAATGACCTATCCAGCCCCATTATATTTGCTTAATTTGTTGTTCCAGTGGCCGGTGTTGGCTCCTTTCCCACAAGTCTTCATCCCTCACCATGTCCTGCCACTTTATGAACACAAGTCTTCATCCCTCACCATGTCCTGCCACTTTATGAACACAAGTCTTCATCCCTCACCATGTCCTGCCACTTTATGAACACAAGTCTTCATCCCTCACCATGTCCTGCCACTTTATGAACACAAGTCTTCATCCCTCACCATGTCCTGCCACTTTATGAACACAAGTCTTCATCCCTCACCATGTCCTGCCACTTTATGAACACAAGTCTTCATCCCTCACCATGTCCTGCCACTTTATGAACACAAGTCTTCATCCCTCACCATGTCCTGCCACTTTATGAACACAAGTCTTCATTCCTCACCATGTCCTGCCACTGTATCCCCATTAGCCTTCGTAGGTATCTGTTAATGAAAGACTGGAGTCTTTGTTGTATGACCTTGGTCGTTCTCCATGTCTCCCCTCCATACAGCAACACCGACTTGACTTTGTTGTATGACCTTGGTCGTTCTCCATGTCCCCCCTCCATACAGCAACACCGACTTGACTTTGTTGTATGACCTTGGTGGTTCTCCATGTCTCCCCTCCATACAGCAACATCGACTTCACTTTGTTGTATGACCTTGGTCGTTCTCCACGTCTCCGCTCCATACAGCAACACCGACTTGACTTTGTTGTATGACCTTGGTCGTTCTCCACGTCTCCCCTCCATACAGCAACACCGACTTGACTTTGTTGTATGACCTTGGTCGTTCTCCATGTCTCCCCTCCATACAGCAACACCGACTTGACTTTGTTGTATGACCTTGGTCGTTCTCCATGTCTCCCCTCCATACAGCAACACCGACTTGACTTTGTTGTATGACCTTGGTCGTTCTCCACGTCTCCGCTCCATACAGCAACACCGACTTGACTTTGTTGTATGACCTTGGTCGTTCTCCACGTCTCCCCTCCATACAGCAACACCGACTTGACTTTGTTGTATGACCTTGGTCGTTCTCCATGTCTCCCCTCCATACAGCAACACCGACTTGACTTTGTTGTATGACCTTGGTCGTTCTCCACGTCTCCCCTCCATACAGCAACACCGACTTGACTTTGTTGTATGACCTTGGTCGTTCTCCACGTCTCCCCTCCATACAGCAACACCGACTTGACTTTGTTGTATGACCTTGGTCGTTCTCCACGTCTCCCCTCCATACAGCAACACCGACTTGACACTGGCGTTGAAATTTCTAATTTTGGTGTGAACCTTGATATCTCTGGATCTCCATATATTGTTTAGTGTCAGGGATGCCCCTCGTGCCTTTCCAATTCTTGCCACTTCTACCCCTATATTATGGAAGAAGACTAAAGTCTGGTCAGGTACAACATACTGATCAGACAAGTTAGTCAGGGTCGGCTAAAATATACTTGCCAAGACCCCCACCTAGTAGCCCTCCCTAGAAACGGGCTGTTTTCATGGCAGCCTTGCTAACGTGGTGAGGGATCGAAGTGATCCATGTAGTAGTGACCGACACGCAGATGAAGCCTAGCATAACACAAGCGCCTGAAGAACCATGATCCACCTTCATCAGGACGCTCGGGATGTGAGAAAAGCTACAGCAACCCGCCACTTAACTTCCTCTTTAGGGCGCGCAAAAGAGTAAACCTACTTCATTATGGGCATTCCCAAACAACAAACAACAACAACCACTGTATTATGTTCACATTATTAGAGGAACATGTGGTGAAGGTTTGAATGTCGCCCTACTGACCAAGAGGCTATGAGTTTCTTCTCTGGTGTTCGTTATATGCGTTCTCTGAGAGCAGATAAATACATGTCTTCTGATCGTTGTAACTAAACTTAACTATACTGGCCTAGAAGACTCTGCAGAGTATGTATACATCCAGTTTCTTTTACATTCACTTGATCTAAAAATAGCGATGCTCATCCAATTTATTCTTGAATGCATTAATTGACTTTCCCTCCACTATTTCCAGTGGTCATGCATTCCAAGCAGTCACCATTCCCAAACTACAAAAATATTCATATCGCGATCTTACTTTAAAATAATTTGTAGCGACGCCCTCTTCTTCTTGCAGGTGGCAGTACTTTGAATAAAACTTGTTATAGTCTAATTTATCCTTTCCGTTTATTATCTTACAAACCTTTATTACATCACCTCAAATTCTTCTCTCTTCTAGACACTGGCAAACTTGGTTTTTCTTTCCTCATATCCGGAATTCCGCTATCAGTTGTGACGCTCTTTTTTGTATTCTTTCGAGCATGTTTATATCTCTCTACGACAAGAACTCCACACCTGAACACAGTACTCCAAACATTTACGAACACATGTTCTTCATTTATGACTCGCTGCTTGGAAGGTTCCACATATCCCTTTCATTAGCACGTTTCTTAATTGAACTGCTCATTTTTTTGTCTACAAACGACACAGCCTTTAAGACATATATGGTCCCATACTTGGCGACAGGACGTTTAGAAAGTCATGAGTCTGTCAGATTTCGAACTCGGCCTATATCACATAGGGACAAGTGCTGAATTATGAAATACTTGGCTCTTTCAGATTCGAACTCGGCCTTTATCACATAGAGACAAGTGCTGAATTACGAAATACGTGGCTCCTTTGGACACTTTGTTCGCTTTGACCGGCTGGTCGATACATTAACTCATCTCTATCTTGTAGCATGGCATTTTCGTTACCTTGAGTTTCTTGGTTCGAATCCGCTCTGTCTATTACTCCGCTTTCTTTTCTCTATGTTTTCAGAGGGCAAAGAAGTAATCTTCGAGATTGTTGTCAGTAACAAACATATTTTTTTTTTTTTTTTTAAAACCCATCACAAATAGGGGTTGAAAATGTCGACACATAAGCTTTCACCTTCCCACGGCGTCTTAGAGGACAAGTGGATATAATAAAAGTTAGATGTTAACACTTAGTTGGTGCCTGTGACCCCATTAATCATTTCAGCCATCTTGACGGACTCTCGTTCCCGCTTGTTGGCTAAGTACTTGCTCTCAGCTAGAGCAGAAAACCTTACCTTGATGTCTCGCCACGAACTATCAGTTTTGCTTACTTGCCGGCTTTACTTTTCAATTCTAAAAGAAAAATGTGTTTTACTCCAGTGGTAATTCTTTAGCTATTTCTTTCGTGGACCCTCTTCTTGAGTTTAGTTAATGATGCTTAATTTTCCTTGGCGTTCTCTTCACTTGATCTTCTCTAACCACAGCATTGCTTTCATAACCATGCTATCACCATTGTAAACCCATTCTATCACCAGTATAGACCCATGCTATCACCATTGTAAACCATGCTATCACCATCGAGGACCCATTCTATCACCACTGTGGACCCATTCTATCACCACTGTGGACCCATTCTATCACCACTGTGGACCCATTCTATCACCACTGTGGACCCATTCTATCACCATCGAGGACCCATTCTATCACCACTGTGGATCCATTCTATCACCATCGTAGACCCATTCTATCACCATCGTAGACCCATTCTATCACCATCGGGGATCCATTCTATCACCATCGTAGACCCATTCTATCACCATCGTGGACCCATTCTATCACCATCGTGGATCCATTCTATCACCATCGTAGACCCATTCTATCACCATCGTGGACCCATTCTATCACCATCATAGACCCATTCTATTACCATCATAGACCCATTCTATCACCATCGTAGACCCATTCTATCACCATCGTGGACCCATTCTATCGCCATCGTAGACCCATTCCTTCACCATCGTAGACTTATTCAATTACCATCGTGGACCTATTCTACTACCTTGACTATCTCCTCAATTGTGGCCCCCCTCGTCCAATAGTTCTCTCCCATGCTCCACCCGTGACATCACTCTCTCGGATATGAATCCTTTGGTGTACGAGATGTTATTGTACATCAGGCACTGACCCATGTACAGATAGCATATATGCTTCGACCTGTTCTAATTCACATCTGG